>JAUMIR010000005.1:7532500-8782500 GCA_030847615.1 Gambelia wislizenii
CTGCCAAAGCTGCTGCCTGGTGCTTCAGGACTGTGGAATTGACCTATTTTTACCCTGTGTCCTTTGAAAAGAAGATATTCTTGGAGAACTCTAGCAGTTCCAAGCTCTGAGAACTGGTTTTCGTGGACTGGTTTCCATTTAGTATGTTCAGTCCATAATACTCAGTTCTCTAGCTTGGCTGTATCTGACATCATAATTAGAGAACTTGTAGGGTTGGGTTTTATCTGATGAGTTGTTTATTACAATGAGTTTTAGTGCTACAGTATGACCCTCATACCATGGGGGGAGTACGTTCCCAGATTTAGCGTGGATACTGGAAACCCCAGATAATAGCGAATCCTATTAAAACAAAAGACATCTTGTACAAATATACTATAGAGTCTCATTGGAGAACCTAGTGATTCCTAGAGAGAACACCTCTCTACCTCCAGCATGATTTTGTGGTCAGCTTCCAGCAGATGCATATCATAGAATCATGCTGGAGGACCTAGGAGATGCCTAGAGGGAACATAATTTTTCAGAGGTGGGCAAGTGAAACAGCGGATACGGGGGTTGTAACATGGTAGCACACTGGTACCTCTGAGCATATCAAGAGGTCCAGGCAGCAAAAATTGTAGCAGCGTTTTCATTCATCAGGTGAAGAAATGAGCACACAGACACAGATGTGTGTCTAAACTACTTCTCTTTACTACAGTATAATATAGTGATATTTACAGTGCATTAGAGACTCCTCTCATAAAGACTACATATCACAGCATAAAGTACAGTACAGTCCTGTCACTGTAATGCCCAGGCAGAACTGTACAGTCACAATGCATAGTCCAATGGAATACATAACAGAGAGAGTGGTTCCCACACAGATTCACTCACTCTCTTACAGAGATAAGCAATCCTTCCAAGGCTAGCTGCCCAGGCCTAATCAAAATACTTCGGCCAGCTGCATTTAGCCCACTGGCCTCTACAGGCTGTAACTTGTCATACTTGCTGTTTACAGTATAAATTTACCAGGTTGCGTATCTCATTATCCTGACAGGTTATACTGTACCATCACTGTTGCTGCTATCTTATTTATTTATATTCCATGTTTCCCTCCACAACTGGGACTCAAGAACAGCTAACAAAAATTACAACAAACACAGAGGGAAAAAACACATAAAAGGTCAAAACAGATAAGAAGTTACTGTTAAAGTACAGTTCAGATATCTATAGAATGAAAACAATTTCAAACACAGCCATCGGAAAGCCAAGCAATAAAAATGTGGGGGGGGGGGTTAAATGTATTTTTTCTTCCTTTCTTGTGGTCTGTTTTCTGCTGATACAAAAGTCACTTAAAGTGGAGGTTTCTTGGGATAGGTAGAAATGCTTCACACAAAAAAAATACATATAGGGAATAATCAATAAAATAAAATGCCCAGTTGATTTCTCAAATTCAATGTCAGAATATATGTTATGGCTCCTGGCTTGGATGACATTTTAAAAGAATTAGACAGCTTTGTAGAAGATGCCTCCATCAGTGGCTTTTTATCCATGGTAACTAGATGGATTTCTTTATTCCTAAGCTCCATACCTCTAAATATTAGTTTGCTTGGCAACCAAAACCAGAGAAAGATTGTGATTTAATTTTCAGTTTGCCCAGAAGAATCAAGCTATCAGCTGCTGGAGACCAAACACCAATCTGAATGGACCTTTGCTCCAGTCCTGAAGAACTTCTCTAATATTCTTATAAAATGATCTTAAAATCCCTTGTGTTGATACTAGAATCTTGTGGGCCTTCTTGGTGGTTGCCCCAGATTCTGGAGCATCCTTCCCATGGAGGCTAGCATCCTTGCTTGATGTCAGGATTAGTCCCGAAAGTGACCTTCTCCTGCCTAAAGACCATTGTAATGCAGTCTATTTCTATTTCTGAGCTGCAGCTCGATATTTGCATTTTTACTGTACTTGTAACAAGTCTGTGTGTTACGAAGAGACACACCTCTGAGTATTCCTTGCCTAAGAAAATCCTCTGAAATTCATGGGGTCGCCATACATTGACAGGTGACTCGAAGGCACTTGCACACACAAGATCTGACCTTGGTACCTTTTCCCCAAATGCTGCAGGCTAGAACTTCCAGAGCTTAGGGAAAGGTGCTTTTTGGAGAAGGTTTCTTCCAAAAAGAAGAACCTTCCCCAAGCCCAGAAGGACTGCCAAGGAATACCAGATGCTGTAGCTGCTGTTTTAGAGGAAGGAGCTGGAAAAACCACCCTCTATTTCTTGCCTTAGAAAACCCTATGAAATTCACATGATCACCTTAGGTCGACAGGCAACTTGAAGGCACGGACAGACACACAGTGCTGTTTTGTAGAACAGTGAAGGGGGACCTTTTCCCTTTTTTATTATATAATAAAAACAGATAATGCTGATAGAGTTGTTACTGTTGTTAAGATAATAACAATATCCCACCTTTTCCTAGTTCTGGGCCTCAAGGCAGCTTACAAAAATTAAAAATTAATATAGTTATCCCTTCATATTCGCTGGGGTTTGGTTCCAGGACCCCCCAATGATACCAAAATCCGTGAATACTCAAGTCCCATTATATGCAATGGCATAGCAAAATGGTGTCCCTTATATAAAATGGCAAAATCAAGGTTTGCTTTTTGGATTATTATTTTTAAAGAATATTTTCAAGCCATGAATACTTAAATCCGTGGATACCAAATCTGTGGATATGGAGAGACAACTATACAAATAAATGCGCAAATCAGTCAAAATATACAAAAAAATTAAAATACAATCAAACTATCAATAGCACATCTATTAAAAGGAGGAATTAAAATAATACAAACCAATAGGGAGTCAACATCGTGTAGGACTTTGGGAGACCAGGGGCCTATCTAAATGAGGGAGGGGGCGTTCAAAGTACCTCGTTGTACTGGCATCTCGCAGCAGCAGCGACATGTCCAAATGGTTTTTCTGGCCTTGGAAGCCCCCATAAGCCTCGCATTCCTGATGGCAGCTGCAAGTGATTTACTCACGTTAGTTCTTCATCGCTGCCTTTTTTTAAAAAAAAGGCATCCTAAAGTGCACTGGTGCGATAGAATGATTTTCCAATGTTATACAGAAAATATTGATCCCTGTTTTATCACCTTAGTGAGGGATCGCTAAGGCAAAAATCAAACATGGCAGTGGTGGGCACTTGCCCTGCTACCAGGTCCCACCCCTGCTCTTGACCAGCCAATCAGCTTTGTTCTTCCTCTCAAATTTTTTATTGTTTGACAGTCCAAACAGGCAAAAATGTGCACCCCCCTTGCAGTTTTTGAAAAAGTATGGGGAAATCTGTGGAGGCTTTTATCCCATTGTTTTTGCTGTTTTGGGCCCCCTTCCTTCTGAATAGTGTGGATTGGCACTGGATCCGGTTTAGACAGGTAGGATTCCCAGTGAATTCCATGAGGGGTATTTTCACCATTTAGACAGGCCCCAGGTTTTGAATACCTGCTCAGCCATGGAAACTCACTGTGTGACTTTTCCTTGGGTATTTTCCGGGCTGTGAGGCTGTGTTCTGGAATAGTTTCTTTGTGACGTTTCGCCTGCATTTGTGGCTGGCATCTTCAGAGAATGGTTGGGTAGGAGTGTATGTGGAGTTTATATGCTGTGAACCCCATATAAATGTTATTTTTATTTTTTTATTTATTTATTTATACCCCGCTCTTCAGCCACAAGGCTATCAGAGCGGCTTACAAATTGTTTTAAGCAATAGCAATTTACAACATCTACACTGCATTAAGCAGTTTCCAATGTGTGTTATAAACACAGTTCACAGCATATAAACTCCACACACACTCCTACCCAACCATTCTCTGAAGGTGCCAAGATCACTTTGCCTAATTCAACACAGTTCCCTATGTTTGATATGATTTATGCAAATTTAAATACAGTCCACATTGCATGCACCATCTAGCTCCTGACCTGTACTTTTCTTACAGTAACATACATGGCTTTCATTTCTTCAAACCCCCAATTCAATCTTATCTATCAAGTGACCAGATTTCAACTTCTCAAAGTCTTCTTCAGTTCTTTGAGTTCATTTAAAACACAGCCAGTTTAGTCATTTCTGTTTGGTGTTAATTTTTCATAACCCTTCAGTCTTTCTAGAGCTTTGTTTTCCATGCTCTTGCATAATGTATTCTGAGCCATTATGAAGGTGTATAAACCTAGTGTTTCTTTCTCTGACAGGCATAATTTTAAAACAACACTTAAAAGGCATACTTTTTGTTCCATTTCAGCTTTAACGTGGAATATTTAATCGATTGTTCCTAATGCTCATCTTCCAGTATCTAGCCACATTTTCGCTGTAGTACTAGTTTCAGCTTTTGAAATATGCAGCACTTTCCTTCTCTGTCTATAGTTTTTCCAAGTTGTTAAATACCTTTAAGCACTCCATTTTAAAGTAATTTTCTTTGTACTCCACTGCTTTTTTTCCAGTGAAGGATTACTGATGCTCAAGACAAGGCAGTTGTAGGGTTGCAAGCAATGGTGGCCATAGCCAGATCCAATGGTGGCTGCAGACAGACAAAGGTTGCCACATTGGATACAGGATGGGGCTCCTGTAATTTTAATCTTAACAGATCTTGGAGCGGAATGAGGTACCATAAAACTCGCATCAGGTGGGGTAAAGATACCTGTTCTCCCTAAGCTTCCAAACCCAGCTTTCAACTGGAGCCATCCCACCGCCCGGCCCCAACATAGCTATTGCTTGGCCAGTGCCTGTATACATGTGTGGGGTTTTCTACTGAGACAATCACACCAGTGCCAGCAACTGTGAGGATTCCTCTCAGGCAATTGCACCACTGTGGTCAAATGTGGCAGTCCTTACACTTAACCTATCAAATGTGAAGCCTTCCCCAGTGTTCACTGCAAACCCACCTTGAATCACATCTTGGGAGAAAGGCAAGATATAAATTAAAAAATAATAAAATAAAATAAACACTCCGTGTGAGGGCTTTCCCTGATCCCCACCTCTGCTACACGTAAGGACTTCCTCCCTTTCCCCCTTGTGTGATACCTACTGTGGGGTCAGTCTAAATGCCCCCAAGGTTCCTATGAAGATTTATACCACTTTTATCCCCTAATAGGACCCCACCCTTCTACCGTTAACACTGCCACCACAGACACCTTGTCTTAAACCAAGCTTTCAGAATTATAGTGATTCTGGAGCCCAAAAGTATATGGAAACAAAACAAAAAACTTCAGTTACAAAAGTTAAACATAAAGCAGCAGATAGATAGATAGATAGATAGATAGTGTATATATACATATACACTTTTGAAACACCACACTCTTGCCTCTCAAGCTAAATCAGACCATTGCCAATCACACAACTCAAATTCCTTTCCCTCCCTCCAACCCTCGTCTCACTCCAACCCTTCTCAGATATGTTTCCCAACGGCATTCTTCTCAAACTGACTCTGCTATAACTCTAACTGCCCTTTACCCACTGTTCCATGCAAATCTCAAACATTTCTTTGACTCCAGAAAAAGAGATTCCATCTAAACATTAGAAAGAACTTCCTGACAGCTGTTCGGAAGTGGAATGCACTGCCTGGGAGTGTGGTGGAGTCTCTTTCTTTAAAGGTTTTTAAACAGAGGCTGGATGGCCATCTGTCGGGAATGCTTTGATTGTGTATTCCTGCATGGCAGAATGGGGTTGGACTGGATGGTCTCTTCCAACTCTGTGATTCTGTGATTCCACCACTCAGCATCCACTTCAACACGCCATTCTCTCTCCCTCCTCCCAACAGCTTATACTTGCACAATAAATCAAGGAACATTTTTATATACAAACATCATAGACTCACCCAACAACAAGAACAAAGCGGGGCCCTCCACTACACACACACACACACACACCGCCCCGCTGTCCACTGGTGAGGCAATAGCTGTGGTGGCAAAGGACAGCTATATTGGGGTTTAAGGGCAATGGAGGACAGGTACTGTACTTTCATCCCCTGATGCAGCCTTACAGTACATCATCTGGTTGCATGATCTGCCCAGGAATACATTTGCAGGAGCCTCGTTCCAGATGTACTCTGGCAGTCCTAATCCAGAGCCAAAAGTGAGTGGAGTTTTTCACAATTTTGCTATGCTTTCATCCACCAGTACCCGCCCCCTGTTGTTTTTGCGGCATCTGACTCCCCATGGCCACCCTTTTCTCATAAAAAGGGTGCACTGTCTTTCCTGAAACCTTTTAAATAGGTTGTGTTGGCCCACCTTGCACTGTTTAACTTTAAAGATTTTTTTTTTAATTGAAAGGTGGATTTCCAGCTTTCTGGAAGCTTCTGGAGGCAGAAAATGGGCCTTTAGACTTCCTAAAGTTGTACACCCCAAATAAACTGTAAATCAAATACTGACGGTTAATCATACTAGAGGCATGTACCAGGCATCCATCTTAGAAACGAGTCTCAGTAGGACATCCAATAAATAATTAAGCACTGGCTTCCAGATTTCAGAGATTATTTGATGTCTGTCAATGACACCTTGAGAAGATGTCAGTTGAAACCAATTTAATTAATCCTCATGTCTTTTTTTAAAAGCTATTCAATCAACTTTCTTAGACTTCATTATTGCCTTTGTCTTGAGTGTTACCCTAGTTGTTGTAAGCATACATAGCAAAGAAGGCTGTATGCTTAAAAATACATTATTAACAAAGTTAAGGAATCGAAGCATTGGATCTAGAGCTAGATGTTAACTGAAATATTTTTATACCATTCAGAATTGGGATGTTCTTTACCATAACACCAGACATGGGAAATTTTTTGCTTTCCCTGTACAGAGGTGGGCAAACAGCAAAGTGGTCTTTACTGATAGACCACTAAATTATTTAAATAGAATCATAGAGCTGGAAGAGACCACAAACACCATCCAGTGCAGCCCCCTGCCATGCAAGAATATACAATCCAAGCACATCCAACAGATGGCCATCCAGCCTGTTTTAAAATCTCCAAAGAGGGAGACTCCATCACATTCTTAGGCAGTGTATTCCGTTGTCAAACAGCTCTTACCATCAGGAAGGTCTTCCTAATATTCAGGTGGAATCTCTTCCTGTAGCTTGAATCCATTGCTCCATGTCTTAGTCTCTGGAGCAGTAGAAAACAAACTTCCTCCCTCTTCAATATGACATCTTTTCAAATATGTAAACATGGCTATCATGTTATCTCTTAATCTTCTCTTCTCCAGGCTAAACATACCCAGCTCCCTAAGCTGCTCCTCATAGGGCATGGTCTACCATGGCCTTTATCATTTTGGTTGACCTCCTCTGGACACATTTCAGCTTGTCAATATCCCTGAATTGTGGTGCCCAAAACTGGACACAGTTTTCAGGGTGAGGTCTGACCAAAGCAGAATAGAGTGGTACTATTACTTCCTTCAATCTAGACACTATACAGTTGTCCCTTCGCATTTGCTGGGGTTTGGTTCCAGACTCCCCGTGAATACCCAAATCCATGAATACTCAAGTCCCATTATATGCAATGGCATAGCAAAATGGTGTCCCTTATATAAGATGGCAAAATCAAGGTTTGCTTTTTGGATTATTATTTTTTTAAGAATATTTTCAAGCTGTGGATACTTAAATCTGTGAATGCCAATTCCTTGGATACGGAGGGAAAACTGTACTCATATTGGTGCAGCCTAGAATTGCATTGACCTTTTAAGCTGCTGCATCACAGTGTTGACTCACATTCAGCTTTTGGTCTACTAAGAATCCTAGAACCCTTTCACATTGTACTGTTGTCAAGGCAGGTGTCACCCATCCTATATCTGTGGTTTTCTTTCTTTTTTTTTTTTCCTCCTGCCTAAGTGTAGACCTTACATTTCTCCCTGTTGAAATTCATTTTGTTACTTTTGGCCCAGATCTCCAATCTGTTAAGGGCATGTTGAATTCTGATTCTGTCCTCTGTGATATTAACTACCCCTCGTAATTTGGTGTCATCTGCAAATTTGATAAGCATGCCCTCTAAGTGGACAGGGATCCCCCTTTTTTAAACAACTGTTTAAAAGTTTTTGTCATCTGTGTCTCCCTAAATTGAGGTGTCAGGATCCTTGATCCATTGTAGATTTGTGCAGTGGAGGCCTGCAAACTCCACTCATGTTTGTTCCCATGTGTAGCTAATGGTGTGCAATAGAGAGTTGGCTCCTCCCACTAAGCTATTGTTTTGTATCTTGCATGACTCCTAACATGTTGCTCTTGGCTGTTGTTAATGGGCCTTGGGATTCTAGCAAAAAGGCAGTGTTGACGTTCCAAGCACAAAATCTGATTGTTTTGTAACCTCTGTCATAAATCATATAAACCTTTTAATTTAATTTAAAATTAATGCACAGGCCAATATATAATGGTGCCATTAAAGTGTCATAAGGAAAGCTGCAGAAAGTATACAGTGCTTTTGAATAGCTCATTTGAAATGTTGTTTCTTCCCTACAGAGTGCCAAAGTGGTTCTGTTGGAAGACCTGGCTTCCCATCTGGGCATAAGGACACAGGTAGGTGCTGACAAGCCAGACTATAGGCAGAACAGTACATCACTGACATCATGGGGATGTTTCTGCTGACCACTACCATGGCCCAGACTGAACTTGCTTCCCATATGTCTGAACATTGACATGTGTGCTGCGATGTCATCAGGATTGAATTTCCCTGCGGGTGGCATCCAGTGATGTCACTTGGGAAACACTGTCATGATACACTATGAAATAACATCACTGGAGAGTGCTAAATGAGACAGGTGTACTTGACACTGTATTGCTTTTGGGGGGAGAGATCTTCTTAGCACTCTTAATTTATCCTGATGTGTAAGAGAAATTAGCTTTCTGTTTTGAAAAATTCCCAGAACTTAACATTGTCCTACAATGTTGGATTTCAGGGTGTACTTTCCCCAGTCTACCATGCATTTTGTGTTTAGTCCAATTCTGAAGGATAAAAATTCAACTTAAGAGTTAAAAGATGATGTATGATAAATGGGGGGGGGCAGTGGGCATCAAAGTATGGGCATCCACACCTTGATCCCCCATCACAGAGGGAAAGGGTTGCATTCCCTCAGCACAAAGCAATCAGAGGCTGCGCACTGGCAGTGGGTGAGCAAGTGAGGATTCAGAAGTAGACTTTGCCACATCCAAAAAGTGCTTGGGAGTTTCTCCCTTTTGTTTTCATGTATCCATACTTGGGGGGTGTTCCAAACAGTGAAAAAACTCACGGAATGCAAGGAGACTCCTACCTGTCCTAATGGCATTCCGCGTGATTTCACCACATTGTGAAGGAGGGGGGCAAAAAAAGCCAAAAACCTTGCCAGAAAAGCCTTCTTGGCTTATCCTGTTTCTTTTTAGAAAACAAGAGGGGATGCGTATTCTTACTCATTAGGACAAGTGAGTCAATTTGATTTGCTTGCCCAAACAAGAAGAAGCGCAAATCTGATTGGCCGTACGAGCACAAGGAGTAGGGCTTGCTAACAAGGCAAGCACCTACTGCCACCATGTTGGATTTTCACCTTAGCGAACAAGCACTAAGGCGAGAAAACAGGCTGTTGGGTGTTTTTTTGTTGTTGTTTGTTTGTTTGTTTTGAGCTCAATTGAAAAATCACTCAATTGCACCTTGGACATTGTTTTGGAGGGGGGAAATAAGGTCGGCGGTGGCGAATTGAGGTAAGTGCAAACATGAGTAAATTACTCACGGCCGCCATGTTTACTAGCGGGTATGCGAAGCTTCAGGGGGCAGAAAAACCATTAGGACTGGTAACAGCTGCAGCGCTATGTCATTAGTGTGAGGCATTCCGTTTTTTATGGCCTTGTATAGACAAGCCCTAGGTCTGTCTCTTCTCTGTTTCACCTCCTCTCATACATATGTTCCTGCTGCCTCCTGTCCCTCACTTCAAAACAGTCTATAGGATTAAGAGATCCTCAGACTCTCTCTGCATAGCCCCTGACATTCTAAAGTTTTCACAGTGCCATTATCAAAAGGAAATGGGTCATTTTGGGCAGAAGGAAGAAAGGTTCCAACATGAAGACAGGCAGCCTGGAATACATGGAACCAAATGACATAGCACGATGTCTACAGTATTGCTATTCACACTGTGGTTGGGTTTTACCATACTACCATGAGCACACCTAGTTCCATCTCATTTTAGAAACTAAGCAGTGGGTTTGCTTAGTCTTTGGATGGGAGACCACCAGGGATTTCCTGGTAAGGCTAAGAAAGAACACCTGAAATTTGGGAGGGTCTGCCAATCAGATTTGAAAATATTGGGCTCAGTGGAACAAGGGTTTGATTATAAGGCAGCTTTTTGTACATGCACTTGCCTGTCTGCTATTGCTTTCATTTCTCATTGCTGTGGCACAAAGATATGGGAACATAAGTGACCCAAAGAAGGACTAAGAGTTGTATGGTTTCCATGGACTATAGGTTGCTCATCTCAGGACTAGCTATCCTAGTGAAGGCAGAGAATAGTGCTTTTTTGTCCCTGATGCTTCACAGTACACCTGGATTGAAAGGATAGGGAAGTACTCTCCGTAAAAAAAAAAAACAACACACACACACACACACACAAAACCCCACCAAAACTTCCAAAGCAAATAGAAAATAGCTTGCTCCCTGAGCTGTAGCTCTATGGAAGAGCACATGTTTTACAGGTCCAGGTAAAATCCCCCATGTTGCAAGACTAGGTTAGGAAATACTCCTGTCTGAAACAATACAGAGTTTCTATTCTCTGTTGGTACAAATAAGGATGGGCAACTGCATGGTGGCCAGTTTCCTTCAAACCAACCCCTCCCCCAGGCCACACACCCCACATCAAGCCCAAATATAGTACAGTTGGAACCCCGTGTCCATGGGGGTTCAGTTCCTGGACTTACCACAGATACCGGAAACCACAGGTAACAGCGAACCCTATGAAAATAATGGATTTCCAGTTAACACATACCGCAGAGTTGCACTGGAGGACCTAAAAGATGTCTAGAGAGGATGCCTCTCTAGACGTTTTCTAGGATGACTCAATGGTATGTCTCCATGTTTTGTGTCCCATGGATAACTGAAACCGCAGGTATTGGTTCCACAGATATGGGATCTAACTGTACTTCTGTTTTCATCTGCAGTCTCTTTCAAAATGGTGTTACTTCCTATTGCCATTTTAAGAGATACTGCAGAGGAAAACTGAGGTATTTGGGGTTAGTATGGGGTTCTGGAGTGCTTGTGGAAATGGGGAGTATTTTTTGCATGTTTTCATGCATTCGAGGAGTCTTTCTGCATGCTTTGGGTGCAAAAACTACAATTTTTGGAGCATATTTGGAGGTGTTTCGGGGCTTTTAGGGGCCTGGTAGGTGACTTCAGAGCCATAAACATGGCATCCAGGGGCCACATACAGCCTATGAACCACTCAGTACAAGCCCAGGGTGTAGACAATAACTTAGTTAAATGGACCAATCATCTTGCCTCTGTATACAATGCAGCTTCCTGAGTTCATTTCTTGGCTGGCTTTTCTGCATTCTAAATGCTCCCCAAAATAGACGCTGCATGGGCTTTTCTTGAAATGCTGGTGTGTTGTCTGAAAACATGCCAGTGCACCTGGAAAACGTGAAGTGTGTTGCTTACTTGATTTGTTTTCCCTCAACAGGATGCAATTAATAGAGTACAAGACCTGATGGCAGATGGAACGTTAACAGGTAACAGTGAAAGCATTATGGGGCTTGATTGCCTTCTTTAGATTGAAACAGATGTCTGAATCACAATATATGTGCAGCACCTAAACATCTTCTGCTGATTCTTATTTTCTGTTTCATTCAAGTTCAGGTTTGCTTTATAAAAAATAAAGATGGGGGGAAATCAGTGTCACCTAATTCTGTTTTTAGGTAATGAAACATCTGCATTTTAATCAGTGAATTAATATTTGAGGTGAGGGAGCATTAGTTCTTTCTCCCACATTTTCTGTTCCGGGTAACCCAAGCTGCCAACCCCTTCCCTTCGATCATGCCTTAACTGGCAGTGACAAAGTGATGCAGGCAAACATGCCAAGTAAGAGTAAAGGCCTTTCCACCAATTAATTAGTGGGGCACTTAAAATCACATTTAAAACCCTAATGGCACCAATTATTCAATTAAAGGTTGAAGGCCTCGTCTTCATATTGTATAACCTAGCCCAAACCTTAGAGACCGACTGATTAGAAGGTTCTAATTAGGCAATTAAATGAATGAACCACAAGCTGTGGAGTTTAATTCCAGTTTGGCCTTTTCTCTAGGTGTAATCGACGACCGAGGCAAGTTCATCTATATCACGCCAGAGGAAATGACCGCCGTTGCTGAGTTTATTCGCCAGAGGGGACGCGTCTCCATTATGGAACTGGCTCAACACAGCAATTCTCTTATCAACCTAAAACCTGAGCCCAGAGTAGTCACTAAGGGGGTGTCATGAGTTGCCTCTCTGTATGTTTTGGAGGTGAGATGTAGTTGTAAAACAGGCAAAGTCTCCACACCTGTTATCACACCAAAACAATAAGTGTATTCATTCATTTAGAAGTAAAATAACAACTACTGATAAAACAGACTCCAGAAATATCTTGTGGCTAAAATTGTCTTCTGTGTGAACAGACAGAAATGCTAAAATATCAAAGGGACCTTTCACACTACAACGTTTACAGTGGTTAAATGCCAGTACTGCAAGTCACCACATTGCAAGTTGCAAGTTCGATTCCAGCGGGCTCCAAGGTTGACTCAGCCTTCCATCCTTTCGTAGGTCGGTAAAATGAGTACCCAGCTTGTGGGGACAATTAGCTAACACACATTGGAAACTGTTTCATGCAGTCAGATGTGTAAATAGCTATTACTTAAAACAATTTGTAAGCCGCTCTGATAGCCTTGTGGCTAAAGAGTGGGGTATAAATAAATAACTAAATAAAAAAAAATAAAAAACTATGATTCCACTGTAATTGCTTTGGTTGCATCCAGTGAAATCTTGGGATTTGCAGTTTTATTTTCTCATCTAGACAGCTCTAGTGTCTCCCCAAACTACAAACCCCAGGATTCTCTAGAATACAGTCATGGCAGTTGAAGTGAAGTGCTACAGTTGCATAGCGTGAATGGGCCCAGGATTAGAGACTTGGAGGCCTCCTGCTTGTGTTGTATAACACTCTCTTCCCACTGACTGTTGAATAGCTGGCTGCTGGTTCTGTCACTCACTATTATACAAATATACACAGCTTTGTCACACTTCAACATTTGCTTGCAGATCTCTTGACTCATTCCAGCTAGGAGGTGTACAGAAAGGATTTTGTCTTTGATTAGCAGCCCAAAGACCTCCTCTGTATGCAGTCCCTTGATAGCCAGGAAAAAAAAAAGGATGTCGGTTATCAAAATGAAGCACCAACAAAATGAAGCGTGTCCAGAGGAGGGTGACTAAAATGGTGAAAGGTCTGTAAACCATGCCTTATGAGGAAAGACTTAGAGAGCTGGGTATGTTTAGCCTGGAAAAAAGACGGTTAAGAGGCGATATGATAGCCCTGTTTAAGTATTTGAAGGGGTGTCACATTGAGGATGGAGCAAGCTTGTTTTCTGCTGCTCCTGAGACTAGGACGCCGAGCAATGGGTGCAAGCTCCAAGAACAGAGATTCCACCTCAACATTAGGAGGAACTTTCTGACAGTAAGAGCTGTTCGGCAGTGGAACACACTCCCTCGGAGCGTGGTAGGGTCTCCTTCCTTGAAGGTCTTTAAACAGAGGCTGGATGGCCATCTGTCAGGGATGCTTTGATCGTGATTTCCTGCGTGGCAAGGGGGTTGGACTGAATGGCCCTCGTGGTCTCTTCCAACTCTACAGTTCTATGATTCTATGAAATGCATGAGAAATAACTCCATTTTAGATGTTCTGGTTATAGATTGCTCCATTTTATGGTGGACAGAAAATCATTTTGGCGTGTTCTGCCATTATCACAAGCTTACTAGAATTTAAGGAGATTATCAAACACTTGAAAAAGCCGCAAAGGAGCTTGCAAGAACAACGTCACTATACTGGGAACGGGTCCCAGTTCCGCGTGTGTTGTCATCCTGGCATGCTTGATCTGTCCTCCCTCTGTGCTGACACGATGAAAAAGGTGTTGCTTTTCATTAGTGGAATTTTCCGCTAATGACAAGTAGCGCTTTTTTCATCACATCAGCACGAAGGGAGGACGGAGCAAGCATGCGAGGAGGATGACGTCGTGCGATACTGGGACCTGTTCCCGATAGAGTGACATCGTTCTCGCGAGCTCCTTTGGGACTTTTTCAAGTGTCTGATAATCTCCTGTATAATAATACCAACCACATTAAGAACGAATGTCCCAACTAGCCCTCCAGGCTTATTAGGGGGTGTCAAAACAATGAAAATAGAATTCGCAGAGAATACTATCTTTCCCAACATGCTCCGAATGAGATTCATGGTATTTTGAAAGAGGGGAGCCAAAAACTGCAAACAGTGCAGTAAAAGGAATTGCATTTTTTTCCCCAAAGTTTCCTGAAATATGTTCATAGATGCACATTTTTGGACATGTGGACATCCAAATTTGCATCGCTGCACATTTTCACCCCATTGCCCTATAGGAGCATGTGTGTCTGCTCAATTTGAATGGATGTGAATAGACACAGAAATGTGAAGACAAATCAAGTTCATTGTGAATGTGTGAAAAAATGCACCCACTCGCTGTAAACCGTCATGTCTAGACAAGCCCTTCATTTCTGCTCGTAGGGAACATTTTATGTAAGGAAAGATGCAAACTGTGATTCTGTCACAAACGTCTGAAGTCTCTTTTTCCAGTGTTGAGATTGTCTTCCATTGTGTGTTGCCAACATAGCATCAGTGATGAGCAGTAATAAGGATGTATTTGGAATAAACTCAGTTTTGTGGAATTAACATTTGTAAAAAAAAAAATCTTGGGGGAGGACCCTAGGATTTGGGGAAAGGAGAAGCCCAAAGAAGACAAACTTCCCTGTGAGCAAAGTTACAATGTTAGGGGCTTTTTACTTAGAAAACAGGAAGGTTGGGGAATGAGAGCCAGCATGGTGTAGTGGTTTGAGAATTGAACTATGATTCTGGACACCAGCGTTTGAATCCCTGCTCAGCCATGGAAACTCACTGGGTGGGCTTGGGCAAGTCACACTCTCTCAGCCTCAGAGGAAGGCAAAGGCAAACACACACCCCGAACAAGTCTTGTCAAAAAAAACCCATGATGGCTTTGCCTGAGGGTTGCCATAAGTTGGAAGTGACTTGAAGACACAACAAAGGAGAAGACAAGCAACAAGAGATGTTTAAAATAATGCATGGTGTGCAGAAAGTGGTTAGAAATAAGCTTTTCTCTCATGGAGTAGTAGTAGCTGAGATCATCCAGTAAATGAATGGAATACTGGGAGAGCCAGAAGAAAGTACCGTTTCACCCAGTGTGTAGTTAATCAGTGTGTAGAATTTGCTACTTCAAGATGTACTGATGGCCACCATCTTGGCTTCTTTAAGTGTATTGGAGATGAGGCTGCCAATGGTGACTTTTCATGATATAAATATTCCTTCCAGCACTAGAGGTAGCTGGGCAGCATGTTGGTATGATTGTATTAGTATTCTACCCCTAGCGTACTCATGAAAGCCTAATTAAGAGTGTACAGTATTTCTTACCGGTATTTTCTAAAAAACGAATCTTAAGTTGCAATTCCCAACCACAAGAGGAACTTAAGACAGAACACAGACTTCAAAAAGACAGACGCCTGAAGCAGAGGTGGGCAACATGTGGCCCTCAAGGTGGTACTGGACTACAACTTCCATCAGCCCTTGATAGCACAACCAGTGGTGAATTAGTATGCGAGTTGTAGTCCAACATCATCTGGAAGGCCACATGTTGCCCATATCTTTTCTAAAGCAACCATAATTATATATATATATATATATATATATATATATATACACACACACACACACATATATATATATATATATATATATATATACACACACACACACACATATACACACACAAGCATACAATCCAGCAAGCTAAATGAAGACAGAGAAGCTCAATGAATATTGAGATAGTTTTGGGTATGATCATCAGCTTATGAATAACAGTATTTTTCATTTCCCTTTAAAAATGACTAAAAATAAGAGTCAGACTCATCTCCACCAGAAGTTTCTTCCTCAACATTTGTACTGTCTGGAATCTCAGAATGCTACAGGCAGCCTGTATAGAAGTATTCTTAAGCTGCAATACTTGGTTGCAGGAACCATATTCCCTGCACATTTTGTTTTCAGCACGTTATGCTACACAGATATACCAGCGTTCAATCTCAGGTTTTACTAATGTGACGAGCAGTAGTATCTAGTTTGGTGTATGTTCTCACAGAATCATAGAGTTGGAAAAGACCACAAGGGCCATCTAGTCCAACCCCCTGCCATGCAGGAATACACAATCAAAGCACTCTCAACAGATGGCCATCCAGCCTCTGTTTAACTTTTTTATGTATTTGTTTTTTCTAAATTTCTATACCACTTATCAGTACCAAAGCTCTCCCTAAGCAGTTAAAAACCTCCAAAGAAGGTCTTCTTTTCCCCTTTTTTAAAGATGGGGACAACATTTGCCCTCCTCCAGCCTGCTGGGACCTCTCCTGTTCTCCAGGATTTCTCAAAGATTATTGCCAGTGGTTCTGAGATTACTTCTGCCAGTCCTTTTAGTATCCTTGGATGAAGTTCATCTGGCCCTGGAGACTTAAATTCATTTATACTGGCCTGGTATTCCTAAGCTATCTCTTTACCTATTCATAATTAGGCTTACAACATGATACAGGTCAAATCCCATATCCACGGGGGATATGTTCCAAGACACACGCACACCCTGTGGATATCTGAAACCATGGATAATAGGGAACCCCGTTATTTTCAATGAGACAAATGCCAGAAGTTAACCATAGAATCCCATTGGAAGACCTAGAGATGCCTAGAGAAAACATATTTTTTCAGACGTGGATAAGTGGAACTGTGGATACCCACATCCATGGATACAGGGGTTGACCTGTATTCATTAAACAGTAAAGTTGGCAATTTCATTATACACAGGAGGCCATGTCTCCTACATTTCACAGATCGAAACCAGAAGACGTGAGGCGCGGCAACATCAGAGTGTGATCAAGAGGGCAAAAGGTATTGGTGAGGAAGAGCACACAAACTAGGGAGAGGCTGCAGCAGTTTGCTTTTGCCTGAACCTACTGGGGAGGGCAAGATGTCTCCTTCTATCCTCTCCTTCCTACTGAGTTAATTAAGTGCAAATTACTTTTGCACTTTGAATTCAGTTTGCACCCATGGAAGTAAGCTGAGAACAAGGGGGATGAGAGGAAGAGAGAGAGACTGGGAAATTTTAACAACAGCTGGAAAAGTGAGATGACAGAGGATTAATTGGGTCCGTCCCTGCCACATTGGGATAGTTGGAGGGTATGCCCTTAAAGCTTCCATTCCAAACCTCACCCTCTTTATTCAATATTTGTATACTAGCAACACTGGAAGTTGGATTAAAAACAGATCCAGGGTTTGTGTTTTGAGTGGTCTTCCCATTCTGTATCAAACTGAGCAACTCATAATGAACCAAGTATGTCAAAGGTGCCAATTGAATACCAGTATTTTCCTGTTCCTGTCATTGGACAGAATGACTTTATCAGTATACAAAGTCGTCATTGTTCATTTGTGATTTTTGAAAATATGGTGGTAAATTTCTTATGACAAGACAGTCTGCTTTCACTGAGCTCCCCTACCCCTAGCAAACAAAACACTAATAGCCAAAAGTAAGTCTCTGTGTCCTATTTATATGGCATTTGATAAATACATTTGAAAGCTGTTATGATTATTTTATGGGGAGGAAATGTCAGATTTTCTCCTACCCTACATTGCCCTGGTTGATTTTTTTTCCTACGAAGCCTGGCGAATTGTTCTGAAAACTTAATTTTTTCTTCTCAGTAGTGTGGAATAATTGTTGGTCTTATTAACAACATTGCCTGGCTGTGGGGTTATTCTTTCATACTGCCTGTTGATTTCTTTACTCTTGAGAAGCAACTCTTGTTTCTTAAGATTAACAAACAGAGTATGCATGTTATTGCAGTGGCAGGCAGCTGTTATTGTTGGACTGCATCTCCTATCAGCCCTAGCCAGCATAGCCAAAGGTGAGGAATTCTGGATGTTCCAGTCCCAACAATCTCTAGAGGGCTGCAGTTGCTCACCTCTGTGTTAACTGTGAGAAATACTGGTGCTTATGTCATAGAATCATAGAGTTGGAAGAGACCCCCAAGGACCATCTAGTCCAACCCCCTGCCATGCAGGAATAAACAAAGCATTCCCGACAGATGGCCATCTAGCCTCTTTAAAAACCTCCAAAGAAGGAAACTCAAGAAGCAAACTTTGATACTGGTCCAAAATAATAAGTTTGCAAAGCATAGGCATCATTATAATAATTAAAAGATTAGGTTATGTATACAGTAAATGGATTGATAGAACATTTCTATGTGTATAATACAAAGCCGATATAACATCGATTGTAACTCAGTATCAGTCAGATACGTTTTGAGGAAGTACTAATGCAACGTATTTAGGGATAATCTGACATTATAAATACAGGACTATTTTTTTTCCTTAATTTTTTTTTATTGTATTGTTTTGAATACTCTGAATAATTCATTATGTCACCTTTTTTGTTGCAAATTAAGATGTTAATGAGATTTTTAAAAAAAAAAACATAAGGTGAATTAATGTAAGCATCAATAATAATAATAATAATAATAATAATAATAATAATACAGTAGGACCCACATATCCACTGGGGATTGGTTCTGGGGGGTGTGGATACCGAAAACCATGGATAATAGTGAACGCCATTGAAAATAATGGGACTTCCAGTTTAAAATACCATAGAGTTGCCTTGGAGGACCTAGAAAATGGCTAGAGGACACATTATCTAGGAAGACTCTATGGTAGATGTGCTGTTTTTCTGTCCAATGGATAACTGAATCAGTGGATATGGGGGTCCTACTATAATAACAACAACAATACAAAGAAGGAGATTCCACCACACTATGAGGCAGCAGCATATTCCACTGTCGAATAATTCTTACTGTCAGGAAGATCTTCCTAAAGTTTAGATGGAATCCCTTTTCCTGTAGTTTGAGTCCGTTGTTCCGTGTACTAGTCTCTGGAGCTGCAGAAAACAAGCTTGCTCCATCCTCAGTATGACATCTTTTCAAGTGTTTAAACATGGCTATCATGTCCCCTCTCGACCTTCTCTTCTCCAGGCTAAACATACCCAGCTCCCTAAACCGCTCCTCATAGGGCATAATGGCTTCCAGACCGCCCACCATTTTGATTGCCCACGTCTGGACACATTCCAGCTTGTCCGTAACCATTCTTGAATTGTGGTGGCCAGAACTGGACACAGGATTCCAGGTGAGGTCAATAGAACAGTGAATGCTTCCATTCTCAGCACAGAAGTTCTCCGGCTGCTATGGCGGCCCCACACCCATGCGCACCCACTTGTGTGGTGTAGGAAGAAAGCGTGTGTAACCAGTTATGTCGGAGAAGATGCAAAATGAGCCAAGTAGTAAACAGGTGCCTGAGGCAAGTGGAGAGTGAGATTGGGGCCAAAGAATACAGCCTACTCAAGTGTAACAGCTAATATGTTACAGTTAAAAGCCATATGTGAGGATTCAGCCTGAAACACCTGTGGCATTGGGGGCAAAGCACAAGCCTGGGTCTTAGGCCTCAGTAGTGAAGGTGCGCAGGTCGTATGCGCGTGCAAACGAAATCAAATCCATTTTAAAGCTGATAGAAAAGTTAAACTATGAAACGAACAAGTTGGAAATCAGCAAGGGCCTAAACTCAGGCCAAGCTAGGCCCAAAATGAAGCTATGGCTGGCATATGCACCTAGCGCATGATGCGAAAGGCCTAGGCTGAGGGCAAAGCAACATGGGCTGGGAAGGGGGAGGAATGGGCACGGAGAACCACAGCCACAGGTTGCTAGGTAACTCTCTTTCTCTCTCTGGCTTTTCTTCGTAAACGAAGATTCAGGAAGGACACCCCGCGCTTTCTGCAAGCGCGCTGATGACTGAAAAGGCCAATCCGAGATAAACAAGTCCGGTTGCAGAAAGCACAACAGAAGGTCTCCTTGGGTGATGTTTCCGGGTTGTGATTCTTTCTGCATTGTCGTTTCTCTTCAAGACTTGTTCGGCGTGAGTTCTCAAATAAGGCTGCAGCATTGTGGACAATGCGTCTCCATGCCTCCCGATGTGAGGCCAGGGCGGACCATTGTTGGTGATCAATTTGGCCGAGCCTGAGATGTTGTTTCAGGGAGTCCTTGTATCGCTTTTTTGGAGCGCCCCTTTTGGAGCGCCACGCTGACCCATGGCGAGGTAACTAAGGAGTTGTCTAAATGGCGAAAATACACCTCACAGAATGCGAGGAGAATACGATCTGTCTCAATGGCATCCTGTATCATTTTGATGTATTGGGAAAGAGGGGGGGCAAATCCACCCTATACTGCGCAGGAAAAGCCTTCGTGGCGTTTCCTGAAGTTTTTTAAAAAACATAAGGGGAGAAGGTGCATTCCTGCTCTTTGGGACAAGCAATTCGATTTAATTTGCTTTCCCTGTATGAGTGGATGTTGAAAGCTGATCGGTCAGACATGCGTGGGGGGATGGAGCTTGCTAACAAGGCATGTGCCCAGAGCCACCATGTTGGATTTTCACCTTAGAGCGAGCGCTAAAAGTAAAAGATCACTCTTTCACACCTTAGATATGGTTTTTAAAAAATACTGTCCAGCATTGGCAAGTTGAGGTAAGTAAAAACATGAGTAACACTTGCGGCTGCCATCTTGATTCACAGGCACACCCGTTTGCACAGCAAACGTGCGATAGCTTTGCATGCCTGTGATCTGCCAAAAAAAAAAAAAACATTAACACTAATCAAAGCTGCTTTGAATTGGCATTAGTGCGCATCAATCCACATTTTTTTCTCTTGTATAGACAAACCTAAGGTTTTGACCCAAGGTTTCAAGGGTCTCACCTGCCTCCTTGGGATCGCCAATCATGGGGCTGACATCTCAAGACAAGGACCCCCAAGTAAAGGAACCATTTGTTTTCCTCAGGACCCATGTCTATGCTTCATTGACTCTAGATATAAGGAATTAGTGCAAACAAATGCTGTGCGCGTGAAGCAGTATAAAATTGTGTGTAAACCACACTTTCAGTGGTCTTCATCCCACGACTTTGCTCATCAGCCTCCACTTCTAATACTGTCCCTCCACCCACACACACTGCCAAATTTTCACTTGCCAGGGTGCCATTAGGCCAAAGCTTCTTAAACTCTGGGTCGCAACCCCATATGGGGTCACGTAACTGAAAGTGGGGTTTGCAAAAAATTTGGCATAAATATAAAACCTATTTTATATACCTATATACTTGGGGTTGCATAAAAAATTTCTCGGGTGAAAAGGGGTCATGAGTGGGAAAAGTTTAAGAAGCCCTGCTTTAGACCATGGGCCCGCCTAAACGGTGAAAATACCTCTCATAGAATTCACTGGGAATCCTAGCTGTATAAACAGGATCCAGCCACAATCCACACTATTCAGAAGGAGAGGGGCCCAAAACGGCAAAAACAACAGATTTTCCCGTACTTTATCAAAAACCATGAAGGGGGGCCGCTTTCCTGCTTGTTTAGACTATGGAACAACAAAAAAAAAAATTAAGGGAAGCACAAAGCTGATTGGATGGGTGAGAGCGGGGATTAGGCTTGCTAGCAGGGCAAGTGCCTGCTGCCGCCATGTTGGATTTTCACCTTAGCAATCACTCGCTAAGGTGATAAAACAGGATGAATATTTTCTGTTTTGCTGTCCTGTGAAGTTGGGAAATCGCTCTATCGCATCAGCACACCTTGGGACAACTTTAAAAACAAAAATTAAAAATGGTGGCGGTGAAGAATTAATGCGAGTAAATCACTCGCGGCCGCCATCAGGAATCTGAGCCTTATGGGGGCTTCTGAGGACAGAAAAACCATTAAGACATGTTGCTGCTGGTGCGAGATGCCAATACTATGAGGCACTTTGGATTTTTCCCCCTCGTATAGATGGGCCCCATGACTTCTTCCTTACCAAGTCCCACTTCCAAATCTATCAGTGGCCCATCTTAGGCCCCCATGCGCCATGTTCTCTGGAGACTGGGTAGTGCTAACTGAAATACCAAAAATGAAGATGGCAAAAATAACATAAATCCTCAATAGGCATGGGGAACACTCCTCGTCCCACCCACCCCCCATTGCCGCTCACTTTCCTTTGCATTTAATCTGTCCGGGGAGCACACGTGGTAGGGGGCAGGCATAGCCAGGGCCAATGAGGGGCCAGGCCAGACTCAAATATGAGTGGGGCTGCTCATTTACCCCATCATTTTTTTTCTCTGGCCAAATCCACACTACACAAATAATCCAATTTGAAACTGGATTATTTGACTGCCTCTCTGGATTCTTAAACTGAGGGGTTGTCTAAACCAGGGCTTCTTAAACTTTTTCCACTCACAACCCTTTTGCCCGAGAAATTTATATATAATATATATATATATATGCCAAATTTTTTGCAACCCCCACAGTCAGTTATGCAACCCCATTTGGGGTCAATACCCACAGTTTAAGAAGCTTTGGTCCAATGGTGAAAATAACCCTTGTGGAATTCGCTAGGAATGTGACCTGTCTAAATGGGATCTTACATCAATCCACTGTATTCGGAAGGAGGGCCCCCCCAAAACAGTCAAAACACAGCAGGTAAAGCCGGACTTTTCCTGGAGTTTTCTGGTTGTTTTTTTTTTAAGAGCAAGGGGATGTGTATTCTGCTTGTTGGGACAAGCAATTTGATATGAATCACTTTCCCATAAGTGAGGAAGTACAAAGCTGATTGGCTGGGCAAGTGCAGGGGGTGAGGCTTGCTAACAGAGCAAGTGCCCACTGCCGCCCTGCTGGATTTTCGCCTTAGCGAGCACGGTGTGTGGGGTTTTTGTTTGTTTGTTTGTTTGCTTGCTTGCTTGCTTGCTTTCCTGTTAAATTGCTCTAGCGCCCCTTAGGCATTAATTTAAAAAAAAGTTCAGCGGTGGCAAATTGAGATAAGAACAAATGCAAGTAAATCACTCGCAGCCACCATCTTGCATGCAAAGCTTATGGGGGCAAAAATGCTGTTAAGACAAGTTGCTGCTGCTATTAAATGCCATTACTACAAGGCACTCTGGGTTTATTGGGGGGTTGCCTGATATAGATGGGCCCCTGAATCTCTAATGGCTCAACTGAAGATTTAAGTTACTGCAGTGCTAGAAATGTGGGGAATTGACAGAACTCTTCTCTGGGAAGGGAAATGCCTTTACTTTGCTAACTCTTCCTGCCCACTACAGCCCTTCAGACTGGCAAGTGGTCCACAGCAGCATGTACCTAAATTCTGATCCTTTTTTCTTCATAGCAGGACCAGAAGCTTAGCTCACCACATTCAGGAGTAACAAAAACACTATCTGAATACGTGCCAAATATGGTTCCACGGAGACGCCAACATAAGCATGAGGAGTTGCAAGACCTATCGATGTATACAGTTTATTGTCTGCTGGCAGCTTTGATGCAGTGTTTGAGCATGGCATGCCTTTGCGTGGCCATTTCCTTGCTCAAGTGGATTACAGTGCTTCAGCCCATTAAACATCGACCACGGGTTTTTGTTTCCAATAGCTTTGGAGTGCCCTTTGAGATGGCTGTGTCCAAAGTACCCGGCAAGAATGAAACAGTTACAGGTAAGATCTGCTCCATATGCTTCCAGGATGAATTGGGAGTTTGCATGAAGATGCATTAGTGCACCTGGCTCTTGAGTTATCCTAGTTCTTATGTTTTAGGTTAAGGTTGCTAGATCTCAAGGCCTGACTTGAGCCACCAGGTTTCATTGGTTATCTCCAGGCTGTAATTGGTTGGTTGCTGAAACTTAGAATCATAGAATCATAGAATTGCAGAGTTGGAAGAGACCACGAGGGCCATCCAGTCCAACCCCCTGCCATGCAGGAAATCACGATCAAAGCATCCCTGACAGATGGCCATCCAGCCTCTGTTTAAAGACCTCCAAGGAAGGAGACCCCACCACGCTCCGAGGGAGTGCGTTCCACTGCCAAACAGCTCTTACTGTCAAAAAGTTCCTCCTAATGTTGAGGTGGAATCTCTGTTCCTGGAGAAGCAAAAGGGATCTAGGAGTCCTAGTAGACCACAAGTTGAACATGCGTCAACAGTGTGATGCAGCAGCTAAAAAGGCCAATGCGATTTTGGGCTGCATCAATAGAAGTATAGTGTCCAGATCAAGGGAAGTAATAGTGCCGCTCTATTCTGCCTTGGTCAGACCTCACCTAGAATACTGTGTCCAGTTCTGGGCACCACAATTCAAAAAAGATATTGACAAATTGGAGTGTGTCCAGAGGAGGGCGACTAAAATGGTGAAAGGTCTGGAAACGATGCCTTATGAGGAGAGACTTAGGAAGCTGGGTATGTTTAGCCTGGAAAAAAGACAGTTAAGAGGCAATATGATAGCCCTGTTTAAGTATTTGAAGGGAGGTCACGTTGAGGATGGAGCAGGCTTGCTTTCTGCTGCTCCAGAGACTGGAACATGGAGCAATGGATGCAAGCTCCAGAAACAGAGATTCCACCTCAACATTAGGAGGAACTTTTTGACAGTAAGAGCTGTTCGGCTGTGGAACACACTCCCTCGGAGTTTGGTGGGGTCTCCTTCCTTGGAGGTCTTTAAATAGAGGCTGGATGGCCATCTGTCGGGGATGCTTTGATCGTGATTTCCTGCATGGCAGGGGGTTGGACTGGATGGCCCTCGTGGTCTCTTCCAACTCTACAATTCTATGATTCTATGATTCTATTCCTCCCCACCTACTTATGCAGATATAGTAAGCAACCTTTAATCTAGCCTACTTCTAGCAGGAAGTTGGATGCAGAGCGGAGGGTGAGCCCTAGCACCACAATGAGAGTGGGGGAAGGAGGAAGCTAAGTGTCTCTCTCTCTCTCTCTCTCGCTTTCTTTCTCTGGCTTTTCTTCGCAAACGAAGATTCAGGAAGGACTCATCCTGCGCTTTCTGCAAGCGCGCTGATGACTGAAAAGGCCAATCCGAGATAAACAAGTCTGGTTGCAGAAAGCACAACAGAAGGTCTCCTTGGGTGATGTTTCCGGGTTGTGATTCTTTCTGCATTGTCGTTTCTCTTCAAGACTTGTTCGGCCTGAGTTCTCAAATAAGGCTGCAGCATTGTGGATAGTGCGTCTCCATGCCTCCCTATGTGAGGCCAGGGCGGACCATTGTTGGTGATCAATTTGGCCAAGCCTGAGATGTTGTTTCACGGAGTCCTTGTATCGCTTTTTTGGAGCGCCCCTCTTACGCTGACCCGTGGCGAGTTCACCGTAGAGTACTATTTTTGGGAGGCGATGATCCTCCGTCCTAGAAACATGCCCTGCCCAGCACAACTGTGTTCTTAATATCATTGAGAACATCTGGAAGCTAAGTAAATACACAAACTAACTGGAGAGTCCTTGCAAGTTGCAGCAACAAATTAATTGAGCTTTTATAATTGTTGCGAGGTGCTACTCCACTAGGTGAGCTGGAGATTTGCATATATCCCTTTCCTCTTGCCCAGAGCTGAGTCCACCAAAACTGGAGGTTTTGAATCTCCCACCTGGAGATGATCACAGAAACTGGAAGCTCCCAGGGCCAAGCCCTGAATTCTGGCAACCCTATGAAGACCATCCTTTCTTTAGCTCTGCTCTGGACGGTTGGGTGGGGGCTAGTCCGCTTGTGTTAAATGTAATCCAGAAGCATTGTTTGTGTTTGTCAGGCATGTTTGATGTCTTTGGCATATGCATACAGAACCAGGCACTGTGTGAAGGGGCATCACATATGTGGTTCCTTTGCAGCTTCCCCGCAGCTTTTCTGTACTGTGGGACTCAGGGCCTAACTAACATTTAAATGAGGTGGGCAAGCTGTGCCCCTAAGCTGCCTGCAGGCCCTACTTGCCCCCAGACCTCTCTTCCCAAGACCACCACCACCCCGAAAAATTCCAAGTGAAAAACACCTGGAAACAGTCAATTGCAACTCCTGGAGGCCTACAGGAGTGGCAGTTTAGCAAGAAATGTCTCCTCCTCGCCCCACCCAAAAACAAACTCTAACTACAACCAGAAATAGACATCTGGTCACTTCCAGTTGCAATCTGTGGATGATTTGCGACCATTGGAGAGGTGCCAATGCTGGACTTGACTGCAGGACTCTGTTGCTTTTACTACTCAGTATTGCTGCAACATTTAGCCTGGAAAAAAGACGGTTAAGAGGCGATATGATAGCCCTGTTTAAGTATTTGAAGGGGTGTCACGTTGAGGATGGAGCAAGCTTGTTTTCTGCTGCTCCAGAGACTGGAACACAGAGCAATGGAGGCAAGTTCCAGGAACAGAGATTCCACCTCAACATTAGGAGGAACTTTCTGACAGTAAGAGCTGTTCAGCAGTGGAACACACTCCCTTGGAGCGTGGTGGGGTCCTTCCTTGGAGGTCTTTAAACAGAGGCTGGATGGCCATCTGTCGGGGATGCTTTGATCGTGATTTCCTGCGTGGCAGGGGGTTGGACTGGATGGCCCTCGTGGTCTCTTCCAACTCTACAATTCTATGATTCTATGATTTGGTTCAACCTTAAAGCCAAGAAGAGGAGGAGGAGGAGGAGGAGGAGGAGGTGGTGACAGCGGTTGCAGCAGCAATATCAAAATTGCACTATAAAGAATTTTATCCTCTTGTTCCCTTCTAAACACACAACTGAAAGTACCACTACCTTATTCAAGGTGAAACTGGCTGATTTCTTAGCCCTGGCAACTTCACCACCCCTCCACCTCCAGCTCTCCTCTTCCTTCTGAACTCAACCAGCAAGTACTGTACAGGCCCTTCCTTAGGGTTTTCCCACCCACTGGGCAAAACCAATAAACTCATAGGGGTTACATTTGCTCCTGCTACAGTTGCCCACCTCAGATGTACTGTACAGTATGACCCCCATATCCGCTGGACTGATACCCACGGTTGCACTTGCCCACGTCTGAAAAAATATGTAATAAATTGTCTAGATCCTCCAGTGCAACTCTATGTATGTTTCCACCAGACGTTGACCATAGAGTTGCACTGGAGGACCTAGAAATGCTTAGAGAGGTGTTATCTCTAGGAATCTCTAGATCCTGTAGTGGTACGCTTGAGCTGGAAGCCGTTCATTTTAATAGGGTTTGCTAATATCTACACTTTTGCGTTTCCACAATAAGTCCAGAAATGTATCCCCTGCAGATATGGGGGTCATACTGTATTTGACAAACACCGTCACACTGATTTGGGAGGAAAAACACATTTGGAGGAGAACTGCACTTCCCAGAGGGAGGCAAATCACAATTTCTCTCAGGCAGCATTGTAGACCCAATTTCCCCAGCTGTGTTGCTCCCCAGATGATAGACAACAGCAAGCAGGTGGCATACCCTGCAACATTTCATAGCTGAAAACAAGGATACAGTTGCCCCTCCACATTCGCGAACTCAGCATTCACAGTTTTGAATATTCGCGGTTTTGGGAGGGGGGCCCGGGGAGGGAGGGGGGAGAGCCCGGGAGGCCTCCACGGGGCCTTCGGAGACCCTCTGGAGGCCCCATGAAGGCCCTGGATGGGAGGGGGGAGGGCCAGGGAGGCCTTCACGGAGCCTCAGGAGGGTCTCCTGAGGCCCTGTGAAGGCCTAGGAAGGGACTGGGGAGTCTGGAGAAAGCGACTATGGGTCCCCCATGGTTGCTTTGGCGGGGGAGGGGGAGGGCAATCATTATTTGCGGATTTTTCACATTTGCGGAGGTCTGGGGAACCTAACCCCCGCGAATGTGAAGGGGCGACTGTACATGTGGCCAAGCAACATCAGAGTGTGATCAAGATGGCAAACAGTATTGATAAGGAAGAATACACACATTTTTGCCTGAGCCTACAGGGAAGGGCATGTTTCTCTCCTCTCCTCTCCTCTCCTCTCCTCCCTGCTGAGTTAGTTCAATGCAAAATCCATTATTATTATTATTATTATTATTATTATTATTATTGCAATTTATATGCCGCCTTTCTCCCAGAACAGGACACAAAGCAGCTAGCAAAACAATTAAAATTACAAGGGTTGTCTAAACTTCTTATAGCTTCTTAAACTGTGGGTCGCAACCCCATATGGGATCATGTAAGTGAATGTGGGGGGTGCCAAAAAATTGGCAATAGAAAATTTGTTTTGTATACCTATTTTATATACACAGGGTCACATAATTTTTTTTCAGGCAAAAAGGGATCATGGGTGGAAAAAGTTTAAGAAGCCCTGGTCTATACGAGGCCAAAAGAAACAGATTGCTCTTCAGTAATAGCAAGTTGCAGCAGCTGCAAATTGTCATAACAATTTTACAGCCCCCATAAACTTTGCATGCCCTCTGGCCAAGATGGCGGCTGCAAGTGAATTAATTGCGTTTTTAAATCTGCCGCTGTCTAACTTTAAAAGAAAAGTATTTTCACTGTGCACACAAGTGATATTTCACCTTTACAAAAAAAGGAAGGAAAAAAGATCCCTGTTTTTTATCACCTTAGCAATCACTCACTAAGGTGAAAATCTAATATGGCAGCAGCAGGTGCTTGCCGTCTTAGCAAGCTCTGTCCCCCCTCCCATGCTCACCCAGCCAATCAGGTTTGCGCTTCTTCTCCTATGGGAAAGTGATTCAAGTCAAACTGCTTGTCCCAATGAGCGGGAATGCACATTACCCGTGGAACATTTTTAAAACTTTGGGAAAAGCCGCAGAGGCTTTCCCAGCATAGTTTTTGAAGTCCCCCGCCCTTCTTCCAAATACGGTGCATTAATGCAGGTTCCCATTAAGACAGCTTGTATTCCCTGCAAATTCCATGAGGATTTTTTCACTGTTTAGACAGCCCCATAGTTAAAAGCAATTAAAACCATTTAAAAACATACAAGTTAAAAAAAAAACAGATAAGAACAATATAAAAAACCCAACCCGGTAAAAGCCGCACAGGCTTTTGTTTTTGCTTGAACATTAAACATTTTTGCCTGCAGCGAAACAGGCAGGGAGTGGGAGTAGGGTTGCCATAATTCTCTGCCACAAAATAGTGACAAAGGCACCCATATTTTGACCGGGGAGGGGGATGGTGGCTCTCTCTTCCCTCCCCCCCTCCCCACGGAAGCCTTCCTGCCACCGCCGATTTCTTCCAGGGGACGTGGATGGGCAGGAAGAGACCCAGCCAGCTGCCTTCCTCTAGCAAGCCTGTGAGCTTCGATAGGAAGATGAAACCCTGTAGGTCAAGAAAGGGGCTGGGCAGGATTGGGGGGTTGGGGGCAAAGGAGTGCACAGGTGAGCCAGCCCAGTGGAAAAGATGATCCGTCAACCCACTGGGCCATTGCGGGGGGAGTTTGGTGAGTGAGTGTGCACCAGATTCCCGTGATTTAAATAAGCAAAACTGGGTTTCTCGCTGCCGCTGCCAACCAGGTGAACAAAAAGAGGACCCACCACCCTGCTGGGCCATCCCTCCTCCCGGCAATGATCAAAAGGTGCACCAGCCCCTCATCCAATGGGGTTGCACTTAACCGGAGCTTCTACACAGACAGTGATCACAGAGGCCAGACTCACCACACATACACACAAGTCAATTGCTGACCTTCTTTTCTCTCTCTTCATTTTCCTTTGCTCTCTCTCTGCTGCTGTGAGCTCTGCACACTCGGACTCCCGCCTTTTGCACACTGCACTCTCCCGCCTTCCACACTCACTCCCCACGTGATCCAGAGCCTGCAGACATAAAGCCTGGAGCTGGAATCTAGGATCTTTTGCTTGAAGCAGGCCAGCCAGACAGGACAACTTTTTGTCCCTGTATGCCGGGATTTTCCTGGTTTTCCGGGATTTATGGCAACCCTTTGTAGGAAGGAATTCCAGAGGGTGGGAGCAGCCACTGAGAAGGCACTCCTATCCTCACCAAGCGAGCCTTTGCCCTTTGAATTCCGTTTGCAGCCACTTAAGTAAGCTGAGGACAAAGAAAGTGAGAGGCGGATAGAGAAACTGGAACATTTTAAAAGCAATGGAAAAAGAAGATTAATAGGGACTGTCCCTGCCAAATGGGGGCAGTTGGAGGATGTGAAGTGGAAGCAGCCGCTGCCTTCTCCCTCTAGCATACTCTCTGCCCACTGCCAGGAGTGGCAAAGCTCAGAGAAGCAGGACAGGGGGAGTGAGTGGGAGCTTAGCTTCCTGGCTAGGGAGTCAGTCCCTCTTTCTGCCTCTTTTCCAGCCTTCACTGGATCAGCAGGGAACAGGGAAGAATGATTGCTTTTTAATGTTTACTACCTGATTGCTTCTCCTCACCCCATCGGTTTCTTTTCCTTGCAGAGCTGCTGGCAAGTCAAAGTAGACACTCCTAGGGCTAGAGGGATGAATCAGCTGTCACTGCATGAAATAGCTTCACACCTTCCTGTCTACACCACAGTACAGTGCAGTGGTAAATTCTGCAATGAAAGCCTGTGAAGGTCCCTATAGCCATATCGCCAAGGACAGTCAAAACATTCCGGCAGAAATGCTGCTCTTTGGGGTCAGGGATGTGTGTCTGTGTGTGTAAAGAAAGACATGCAGACACTAAACAGCAACAGGATGTAGCAGGATACCCAATTTATTAGGATTGGCTACCAAGCTGACTGAGGGCATTAGTTACCATGTTGGACATTAGCTGAAGAGACTTAAGACTGCATAAGAAAGGAAAAGAGCAGGACATGCTTTGTTCCTAAAGGGCATTAGTACTTGGATGAGGGACCGCCAACAAAGACCAAGGTGCTGTAGGTTCTATTTCAGAGGAAGGAACTAGCAAAAAACAAAACAAAACCCTGAGTATTCCTTGCCTAAGAGAAATGCACGGGGCTGCCATAAGTCGACAGGTGACTTGAAGGCACACATACACATAAAGACTTGAGGGCACACATACGCATAAAGAGCATTAATCCGCACCCAGTTCAAAATTTGTCAAATGTTTCTTTAATTCCTAGCACCAGGGAGAAACACTTTATCTGAAAGTCAAGAAATGAATTGTTTTCTTCTCCACCAGGAGTGGGTATTTTGTAAAGCTCTTAACTGCCCATTGAAAAAAACAAGCACTGGCTGAAAACAAAGACAACTCACAATATATTGCTGCTAGAATAACCCCTTTTCCTCTCAGCTACTGTGAAAACTGCAGATAAGCTGAGCAGGAACTGTGAAGCCTAAAAGAGGTGGCAATAAAGCCATTATCCTCAGCCAAAATTCCATTTTTGGATCATAGCTCCCATGTGCTGCATCCAGCACATGGCAATGGCATTCTGGAAGTTGTCATCTTAAAAAGGGGGCTTGTTCAGCTCTCTCTCTGTTCAAGTCAAAATATTCTAGAGCCCATCTACATGGGGGGAGGGATGGAGTACCTCATAGTAATGGCATCTCACAGCAGCAGTGACATGTCTTAACGGTGTTTTTGGCCTCAGAAACCGCCGTAAACCTCACCATTCCAGATGGCGGCCGCAAGTGATTTACTTGCGTTAGTTCTTCACCGCCAACATTGTTGTTGTTGTTGTTTTAAGTCATCCAAGGTGTGCTGGAGCAATATAATGAATTTTCAATTTTACAGGAAAGCAAAGCAAAAAATACGGTAACTGTCTTGTTTTATCGCCTTAGCGAGTGATTGCTAAGGCAAAAATCCAACGTGACAGCAGCAGGCACTTGCCCTGTTAGCAAGCCCCACCCCCGCTGTCGCCCAGCCAATCAACTTTGTGCTTCCCTTCGAATTTCTTGTCATTCTTGTCCAAGCAAGCAGGAACGTGCACCCCCTCGCGGTTTTTTTAAAAGTACAGGGAAAGCCACAAAAGCTTTTCCTGCATTGTTTTAGCCGTGTTGGGCCCCCCTCCTTCCGAATAGTGTGGATTGGTGCAGGAACTCATTTAGACAGGAAGGATGCCCAGCGAATTCCATGAGGGTTTTTTTTAACCATTTAGACAACCTCCTAGTGTTCCAAACCTATAGGTACTCACTACACCACAACGCTATACTCCAGAGATTTAAACCCGCTTTGTCATCTTTCCCTTTCTCAAAGAAATTTGGGTATGTTTGTTATTGCTGCAAGCTACAGTTACCAGGATTATTGGGGGGAAGCCTTGTCAGTTAAAAGGGGATATAAAATTGATCTGCACTCACAGGTGGACACAGTGTTCGCTATTACAGTCGGCCCTCTGTATCCATGGATTTCTGCACCCACGGATTCCACCATCCATAACTTGTAAATATTAAAAGAAAAGAAAGAACAATTTCAAAAAAGCAAAGCTTTGATGTTTCCATTTTATACAAGGGACATCATTTTACTACACCACTGTGTATAATGGGATTTGGGCATCCACAGATTTTGGTACCCACGGGGGGGGGGAGGGGGGTCCTGGAACCCAGCAGATACCAAGGGTCCACTGTACTACCACTACTACTAATATAAATAATTAGTAAAAAAAAAATTAAAAAAAACAATTTTGCCATTTTACCCTCTTTTCTATTCCGACAGGGAAACTTTATTTCTTTGCTGAAGAAGAAGATAATGTTATGGAAGTGATGATCACCATTTGTCTATTGAGCCTGATCTTCGGCTTTATGGCTTTTCTCCTGGATTTTGTGGAAATAAAGAGGCTAGGACAGAAGCAAGCAGCCATTACCACTTTCTTACATGTTTTGTCAGGTAAATGTCTTGTTTGTACCTTTGCCTGTTTATGCACCAGAAGCTGATGGGGCAGTTTCAACCTCTGCCTTCATCAGTGTAAAAATGGAGTGGGAGAAATCTTCAGTGTGTGTGTATGTGAAGACAAGATACGGAATGGAGCAAAGTTGTTGTTGCTGTTAGCACCATCATTTCCTAAGCAAGCCTGTTGTCTTAATTTTGATTCCCAGCATTCCATACTCAAATGGGAGATATCGGTAGACCCAAGGGAAACCCAAAGTTTGCAGAATTTGGTTGTTGTTTGCCATCAAATTGACTGACTTATGGCAACCCTATGAAAGATAAACTTCCAAGAGCCCCAACTATCCCCCACTTAGGTCTTGCAAACTCAGGGACGTGGCTTCCTTGACTGAATCAATCCACCAGTAAAGCAGCCTTTCTCTTGTCCTATTGCCTTCCACTTTACCAAGATTTATGACGAATGAGTAATGTCATTTCATGATGGGTCCAAAGTACAACAGCCTCAGTTTAGTCATCTTCGCTTCTAGTGAGAGTTCAGGCTTCATTTGCACTAAACCCCACTCATTTGTCCTTTTAGCAATCCATGGACTCTGGAAAACTCTTCTCCAGCACCACATTTCAGATAAGTTGGGTTTTTTCCCCCCTGTCAACTTTCTTCACTGCCCAGCTTTCACACTCATAAATAGAAATCAGAAATACTATGGCCTCTGTGATTCTGACTTTGGCATTTAGTAATAAGTCTTTACACTTGAGGATTTATTTCTCTCAAGTGCTTTGAAAGCTTTTTCAACTTAACTTTCTAAAATTGTGAGTTTATCTTCAAATAGTTCTTCCTTGAAGGAACATATCATAATTTAATCTCTTTTATGTCATCATTTCATCCCTCAGTGCATTGTTTCTGTTAACATTTTATTTTGTCATGATTTTGTCATAATTTGTTCGCTTGTTGGCTATATGGCATCCTTATACTTGGTTTGAATTTCCCTTTAATTTATCTGATCCTGTAGAAGAGGTCTCTTGTTCTGCCTTTTTTGTTGTCTTGTTTATTTCTTTGTGTTTATTATTATAATAGTTCTTTTTGTACCTGAACAATTTATAATTATAATAGTTCTTTATGTGACTGAACAGTTGCATTCTGGATCCAAACCCTCTTTCTTTTTTTAAGTAATATTTTTATTAAAAGTTTTCAGATACACTAAAATTCTACAAATACACAAAAAGAAAAAAGGAATAGAGATAACAGAAAGAGAAAAAGACATTTAAAATAAAGCATAACAGATAAAGATTAAAGAATAAAGAAAAGGATGACTTCCATTCTTCCTTTCAACAGTATATAACATTCAAATTGTTTCAAGCCTCTAAGCTAACATACAACAGTTCTCTTCTTTCCAATCCAATCTTACATTCCTTTCTCAACAGCCAAATATGCTTTCCTTCTTCATAAGGTTGATATATTTAGCATAAAAATATCATTCATTATTTTTCTATATTCCTGTCAAACATCTAAGCCATTACATTATTTTACGTCATGATAAGTAGTGTCCAATTTTAACCTTTAATAATAACAGCAACTTACAATCATGATTACATAACACTAATCCTTACTAAATATGACTGTAAATCTCTTACGTAACATCACTAAATCCATTCTATCGATAAACTCTTCTATAACTCTGGAGTTTCGTTTATATTTAAACTTCAATATTACTAGCAAAGATCATCTTATAAAATTCTCTACAAGATTATATCCACTACCGATTTCTCATTCTCTTATGCCTGTGACTTAATAGTCTCATAACTTTATTTTCACCAGACATTATTTCTATTTCATTTTAAATTTAATTTTTTCTTTCCTCTTCTTCTCTCCTCTTCATGACCTTCTTCCTCCCAATCTTCTCAGATTCCCTTCTTTATATCGTTTTGTTTCCATCTCCTTCCAATTTTCCTGAGAAAGCCTACCTTCCTTTTTTGTGCTCTCATCTCCTTCCTCAGTCTTACCAGCTACTCCTCTCATTAAATCCTCTTGGGTTTCTTTTTCCATCTGAGTAAGTTCCTTACACATCAATTCTGGATTGGCCTCCACCTTCTCTCTCCACCCCCCACTCTGTAATTCCCATTTTCCACTCCAGAACTTCTTTGTCCAGAAAGCAACTAGTTACCAGCAAAGTATAAACAGCACTAGTCTGGGAGGGGAGCCAACTGTTAATTAGCTCACAGGAATGCAAACACGGTCAAAGGTTTAGTCCAGTAGCACAGTTCAAAAGGTCAGAGGCTTATGGCAATCAGTCAGCGTGGGTTCAAAACAGTCAGTGGGTCAACAGGAGCAGGCAGCAGAGTAGTCAGGGACAGTCCAAGGCCTAAGCACGAGTCAAGGTAACAGAAGTCAAGATAACTGGAATCCATGCACTGAAGTCAGCAGGAAGCTTTCACCAGGAAGATCAGTTGATCTCTGACAAAGCCTCCATCACTTCTCCTAGCATATATAAAGCAATTAAGGTTTCGCAGGTATTTCTTAATGAGCAGGTTTTTTCATAAAGTCTCAGAGACTTCCTTTGAGCTTCCTTTTGAGCTCGCTGCTGGGTGTATGATGGTGGAGGTAAGTTCCTCTCTTCTTCATCATCCTTTTCTGACTGGGCAGGACTCTTTGCTAGGACTGATGCCAACCCACTTGGACCAGGCTCTTCCTCGGCTCGAGCCTCTAGGTTGGCAGGGTTCCCTGCTGGCACAGGTGTAGATAAACCTGTGCCAGGGTCCCTAGGGCCATTCCTTGCCATGCCCTCCTCCTCCTCTGACTCTATATCCTCATCAGACTCACGGGGCATGACATTCTTGGACCCTCTTCTCCTCAATTTTAAAGGCTAATCCCTCTATGTGGGCGATCCCCCTTGCTCCCCCTTTAGTCCAGGGTGAGTTTCACCACCCAGAGGTCCCTCTAGCCGGACCTTTCACTGCAAAAACTCTCCTTACTACGGGACATTATCAAGAAGTTTCAGTCCACCATCCTTCCTGGAAGTCAGGTCCAGGATTCTGACCCTCTTTCTGTCACCTTTTACTTTCGCCTCTTGCCTGTCCTTAACAATTTGATGAGTTTCCTCTGTCATCCAATCACGATTTTCTTTCTTTTTTTGGCTACAGATAGTGTCTTTCTGCATTCTTCCCTGACAATGCCCTTGTTTCAGTCCCAACTTCTTCTGGTTCCCTCTCAATCAGGCCAGTTTAAGGGCCCTGCAGCACCTGCATCCGCAGGGCCCCCCGTCATTTGGGGGGGGGGCTTGTAACCCTCCTCTTGCAAAAACATTATTAGTAATAATCTGAATATACTGTATTGTGAATAGGTTAGGTTTGGTTAGGTTATCTGCAGGGGGTCCCAAAATTCCTTAAACCAGCCCTGCAGGTACCTGAAAAACTTCATAAACTTCTTGACTCTTTGCCAGAGACTAAAAGACAAAAGAAAAATTCCTACACAAGTATATTTTAATAAGAGCTGGGAAAGGGAGATGGACATTCAAACTAGCCAGTCAACAGACAGGGAGGACCTGGATTAAGAGGCCTTTCAGTAATAGCTGTGGAAAGGCAATAGCACAGCATGTTACTTAGATACTGAGAAGTTAGTGAAGGACTTTGCTGCTCAAAAAGCAAGAAAAGTTAAGATTTAAATGCATTGGCTTTTTTAGCTGTTGTATCACATTGCTGACTCATGTTCAGCTTGTGGTCCACAAAGAGTCCTAGATTCCTGAGGTCTCAGGCATCTGAAACTTCAGGGCCCAGCGGAAAGTCTCTGGTTCAGTGGTGCTGCTCCGGCCCAGTATCTTCTCTGTATAGCAACCCTGCCCTTTCCCTTCTTCTCTCTGTATGTGCCTTGTGGAGCCCTCAAGTCATGACAACTCATGGATTTCTTGGTGCTTGGTTTTCAGCAGCTGCCTAAAGATAGCTGGAGCTGCCACAGGTCTTTCTGTATATCTTCCCATTTTATGATTTGATATAAGGGTGAGTTTGGGCAAGTCACGTTCTCTCAGGTCAGAGGAAGGCAAAGGCAAACCCCATCTGAACAAATTTTGCCAAGAAAACCATGTGATAGGTTTCCCTTAGGGTTGTCATAAATCAGAAAAAAACTTGAAGGCACATAGTAGCAACAAAGCAAGGGATTTCACTGTAGCCTGTCTTATTAATGGTCTGTCCTTTTTCCTTCTGCAGGCATATTTATTATAACCCAAATAATACTGTGTTGTTGGTGTTTGCTGAAGATTAAGAAACAGATTGGTGGAGAAGGATGGAAGATATTCAAGTTAAAAGTTGCCCCAGGAGAGAGTTTTTATGTCATTTTAATGTGTTTAGTTCTGATTATCATAGCTGTCATACTACGTTTCCGGGCAATGAGGCCCGAAGATAACTAAGAGATAACAACTACAGTATGTAAAGAGCAGCGTATCCAACAAAATAATAGAAATACAAATCCCACTGCAATACATAAATGGCCTGAGTTCAGGTACAAACCAGAAGCATTCCTGGTTTCATTAGCCATGGTTCATGATCGGGTTGGCAAAGTATGGCCCTTAAGATGTCAGACTGAAACTCCCATCAGCCTCAGTCAGCATAGCTAACAAGAATACTGGGTGCTTCAATGCAGCAGTTTCTGGAAGATCACGCTTTGCCCACCCCAGGTTTATGAAACTGGAAACAAATATTCTGCCCATTCAGTTTTCCTTTGTCCCCTATCCCTTGCATAGGGATTCTGATTTGTTTAAAATGGATTTTCTAGTTATATTTGAAATAGACAGCTCTGGTTTAACACTGGTTGACTAAGCAGGATCTTATGCCAAGATTGCAAACCAGAACTAAACCAGAGTTTTCCGTTTCTGGTTTAAGTAACAGGGAATTCTGGTTTAAACAAAGAAGGGTTTCCATGCTAAACCCTGGGCCCTACAGAGGAAGGAATGGCAAGAGAGAAGGGAATTGTTCACAGGTCCAAAGCTGTTTTACACCTTCATAAACTATGGCTTATGAATCCAGGAATGTTACATCTGCAGCAGCCTAAAGCAGGTCTGCAAATAAAACTTGATAAGAAATCAGTAAAAAAGAGTAGGTGACATCTGCTTCAGTCCTTCCTTATAGCAGAGATGTTTCATTCCAAAGTGCCAGTTCACAGATGTATATATTGCATATCCTGGAAGGAACCAATATAGCAGCATTGGCCACAGATCCTATGCAACGAGTTGGCTGGTGATGTGAATTTACACAGCTCAAGACCCTAATAGTAATCATTTCCCCTGTAATCTGGAGTCAGTGAAAGTTGTCATCTCCCAACTGTCACTAGATATGTAAAACTTTAAAATTTGGGAAACAGAAAAGAACTAGAGTTTCTTTCCTCCGCCCCTCCCCATGGTTGTGATGGCATTTTTGTAATAGTCCATGTCAAGTAAAATAATGTTTGCAGCATCAGGTGAAGATGGGGGAGGGGGGATCCCAAGCCTGCCTGTGAGCAAGGAAGAACCGGCTCAGTCAGCTCTGCTTTCTTTTGGAAGTCAGACAGTCTAAGTTAACCATACCTGGCTCACAAGCAAACAGTTTAAAGCACATAAAGCACAATACCATTTTAAAAGAATTGAAAAGCCGCTTTGGGGTGGGCATATGGAGTGGAAAAGCAGTGTTGTGAGGTGGATGTGCTTAACCCGTTTCCTGTGTTCAGCTTCTCTACTCCATATCATCTCCATCTCTGTCTCTCTCTCACACACACACATACACACAATCTCAGCCCTGCTGTGCATTTCAAATGCCTCGTTTCACCTCCTAGTTGTTGAAGACCAATATGGGCTCACACCCTTGCCTGGAAGACCTTTCTGTTGAACAGTGACAAAAGCCCTTTCAGTTTTCCCCAGCTGAGATAAAACGTCTTACGGGTAAAGAGATCCCACACAGCTGGGATGGCCAAATCACGAGTGGGACAGATTACTTCCTGTGGGAGACCCACAGATTCCCGTGGAAGACCCACGGATTCACCTCCTACCCCATCAGGCTACGTTAATGAGAGGCTGTACTGAACTGTGTGGGATCAGCAGACAGGTACATGACTCCCATGCCACCCCAAAAAGACTAGAGGAAGATCACCTGGGTATCACAAGCCACTCTTTAAAGAATTCTAACCCTGGTATTAGTTCTCTGATCGTATACCATTGTGGTGTCATTCCATTTATACACTGATTTCTGTCTTGTCCTTACAGTTTTATACCTCAAAACAATCTAATTGTCTCCTCCTTTCAAAAACTGTATTGTACATTGAAATGTGGGCTGCTGTTTAATTCAGAGACAGATATGTGCACACACTGGTGTCTCATTTCCCCATTATAACATGGGGACACCACCACTTCACTTACTCCTTGTGTTAAACTATTAAATGCTGGGTTGGCTTGTTCTTTTGGGGTTTTTATGTTTCCTGGTATACCAGACCCTGGGGGCTTTTGGAGAGGCTATCACCCATTCATTAACTGGGCATCCCAGTGGGTCACTAGGAGATGATCACACCAGTCTCTTTCTTGCAACAATAGCATTAGAGAAGCAAACAGGAACATACCTGCTTGAAATCATTCATTATCACACTGTCTCTTCAATTGCACAAGTATGCTGTGATTATGGTGCTTTGCCAGTCATCTGTCCTTCCACACCAGCTCCATAACCTCACCTTCAGCACATATATGCCTTTCTTTTTTTATTATTATTTTCATTTTATTTTTTGCCACAATTTCATATTTATGGGGAAACAATAAAAAATTGTATCCCGTAATTCTGCAATCACAGCAAAAAGGGGAAAAGGAAAAAAAAATCTTGGGTCAGCTTAGGAATAGTGAGAGGGGGAGAGAAGGGGAGGATCATGCCCACTTGTGCCATGTAACTTCCATCATACCGCTACTGAGGGGACTTATTGCACAAGGGAATACTGGCATGGCAACGGTATTGAGAGCCATTGATGGATTTTCCCCACAAATGAAGAGGTGCGCTACAGCTGGAATGCAAACCAGCAATGGGATAGAGACAAGTTGTGCAATAAGTACTGCCTAAATTTGCAAATACTTTTGTGTAAGCCCTGGTTAGTACTTGGATGGGAGACCACCAATGAATACCAGATGCTGTAGATAACCTGGCATTCAGAGAAAGGAACTAGAAGAACCACCTCTGAGTATTCCTTGCCTAAGAAAACCTGATGACCTTCTTGTGGTCGCCATAAGTCAACAAGCGACTTGAAGGCCAGGTGCGCGCGCGCACACACACACTCTCTCTCTCCTGTAACAAACAGGCTGCTGCCTCTGCTCTCAACTGTGCCCAAAAAAGGGCCAATCCATGGCTTGCCCAGAGGGTGGCAGCAATGTCTCTTGCATTCCACATCACTATAGCAACTATGCACAAGCATGGTCTGGGACAACCAGAGGGTGAACAGCAAGGTTACATGCCGCTCCATTACTTTAATTCACAGGGCTGCTTTACTCACTAGACGTTGGGCCCTTTGCAAACTTTCATTGCATCTTCTTCCTTCAATATTATTTCTGCTAAAACCCACATGCTACCCTCCAGGCAATGAATGTAATTCTGCCAGTTCCCAGGGACTTTTTAATCTATTCAACGTTATTCATTCATTCATTTTTTATTTTATTTTAATTTTTTGCCAAGCAAAGGGTTCCCATGAATAGAGTCATTGTGTGCCCTGGGACAGTGCCATAACCCTAAACAATGGAGCAATGAAAAAGAATAAAGTGGAAAGACCGGATAGTTAACAATGGCACTGGCCAAAGATAATACACCAGTGGGGAAGCAAAGCACAACAGAGGTGGGCAGCTGGTTCAGTTCCTAGGATTACCTGAAACAAATTCAATTTCTTCCCCTCCCTCACTTCGTTCACATCACTCTACAGTGTAAAGCCTATATTAAGCACAAACAAGAATGTTCCAATATACAGTAAATGGTTCACACCTAGTACAATAGTCCACCTTCAATCTTCTTACATTGGCAGAATTAATTGGCCAGATATTATCAGCAAAAGAGCTCTAAAAAAAAGTTGAAACATTAGGAGTGGGCAAGTTGCAATGACTACTGAAATTTCTTGGTGTGTGCATGCAGTGTGTGTGAGAGAAAGAGAGAAAAAGAGCACTTTCGTACCACATAAATGTTCATGGAATCCTGGGATTTGTTGTTTGGCAAAATACTTGAAATTCTCTGCTAGAGCTCTGTAGTGCTGTTATTTAGGAGAGTGTGGTAGAGAGTTCTAAGTACCTCACAAAACTACACATCCCAGGATTTGTCATTTGGTGAGGTGCAACTTGTGTGCCTTCAAGTTGTTTCTGACTTACAGCAACCTAAGGTGAATTTATCATGGGATTTTCTTGGCAAGAATTGGGGAGAGGGGGGTTGCCATTCCCTTCCTCTAAGGTGCAGAGAGTTTGACTTACCCGCAGTTACCCAGTGGGTTTTCATAGCTGAGCAGGGATTCAAGCCCTGGACTCCCAAAGTCCTACTACAAATTCTGGGATTTGTAGTTCCGAAGTTTGTAGTTGGTCTAATTCAGCTTGCAGGGAGACTCACAACTGACACCAGTGGAAGGTGTTCTTTGAGTGTAATTGCTGTATAGAGCATTACTAGGGATGGAAGGGTTAACAAACCTCCCCACAAAGATAAGTGGCAACCCCACCCTAAAGTTGACTTGCCCAAGCCAAATCTAACGCCTCTCCATAGAAATAGGCCCTAGTGAGAGCATTTTCAAAACAGGAGGTGAAAACCACAGGCAAAATTCCTTCTGGCATGGTGGAGCCAGGATAGCTCAGGCACGATGGAGTGAGGCCCCACAGAGGTGCCAGCTGCTAGCCCCATGCCCCTGGCAACCAATCTCACATCTTGGGCAAGTGATCATAGTCCTTTTGTTTTCTGTCGTCATGGATTGGTGACAAGTGTAGACAATCCAGAGACAACCTGGATCCCAAGAGAAGTTACTTTACTGGAATGCACTGCCTCAGAGTGTGGTGGAGTCTCCTTCTTTGAAGGTTTCTAAACAGAGGCTGGATGGCCATCTTTCAGGAGTGTTTTGATTGTATATTCCTGCAAGGCAGAGGGTTGGACTAGATGGCCCTTGTGGTCTCTTCCAACTCTATGATTCTATGCTAATGGAGTTTAAATTTTACGCTCCTTTGTCTGGGTCCCCACATGGCCAAGAGGAGAGTAGCTTCTGCCTGCACTGAGATTCCTCCAGAACAACTCAGTTACAACAGAATCAGCATCTGAGGCCTGTGACTCTACCATCCTCACTTTTCTTCTCTGATTTTTCAACAAAACTTCAAAAGCTTGCATGCTGTATTTTGTGCATTTTGGTTGGCCAATAAAGGTAGCACTCTTTTGCAGATTTTGGATTTTGTTGTTATTTTGCTGCATGGCCAACCTGGCTACCCCTGAATATGTCTACATCCAAAAGATCCAGCCGCTTGTCCTTGCAGGAGGAACTGGAGACGAGACCTATAAGTGCTTACATAACTCTTGATGCCACTCGAATCCACACGCACACATCCCTTTACAGGCATCAACACAACCAACACCTCTAAAAAGCTGCTTCTAATCCAGGTAAATCACACGCTTAGCTGGGAAACAGCTGCTTAGGATTGTGAAGCATTTCACTTTCTGGTCTATCCAACGACAACAATCAGTTGAAGCAGAATATTTCTACAAGTGGCAAGCAGAAGGTCAATGTGGTCTCTAATACGTTTGGCAGTAGAAGAAACTGTGGAAAGCTATTAACCTTGCTGGCTAAATGGAGTCTCCATATGGGGTGAAATTATCCCCATGTTCCCAGAGGGTGTTGGGGTTCACTACTACACTGCTGACCCTAACCTATGGTTGCCAAAGTGAACATTGGAGAGGGCGTATGATGGACTCGCCTTAGGGTTAGTGCAAGTTGGAAATGACTTCAAGGCACACAACAATGAGAGAAGAGGGAGAGCCAGTGTGGTGTAGTGGTTTGAGCAGTGGACTATGACTCTGGAGACCACAGCCCGAATCCCTGCTGGGCCATGGAAACCCACTGGGTGACTTTGGGAAAGTCACACTCTCTCAGCCTCAGAGGAAGGCAAAGGGAAACCCCCTGTAAACAAATCTTGCCAAGAATACCCCGTGATATGTTAGCCTTACAGTCACCATAAGTTGGAAACGTCTTGAAGGCACATAAAGAACAAGAAGAGGGCATTTCAGCAGGTGTTACTTGTCACCTGACTGTGTGACAAGGGGCACCAGCTGAAATTTATAGAATCATAGAGTTGGAAGGGGCCCTATGGGTCATCAGGTCCAACCCGTTGCTCAATGCAGGATCTCCAGTTAGAGCATCCCCAGCAGGGAGCTGTCCAGCCTCTTTTTGAAGGCATCCAGAGAAGAAGACTCCACCACCTCTCTAGGCAATTGGTTCTATTGCCAAACTGTTCTAACTGTCAAGATGTTTCTTCTAGTGTTCAATCGAAATCTGCCCTCCTGTAATTTAAAACCATTAGACCTAGTTCTACCCTTCAAGGCAGCAAAGAACAAACCTGCGGCCTCCTCTTTGTGGAGGTACTTAAAGAGTGCAATCATGTCACTCTTCAATCTTCTCTTCACCAAGCTGAAGATGCCCATCTCCTTCAACCTTTCCTTGTATGTTTTGTTCTCCATATCTCTTATCATCCTTGTTGCCCTTCTCTGAACTTGCTTCAACGTGTCTATACCCTTCTTAAACTGAGGCACCTAGAAATGAATGCAGTACTCCAGATGACGCCTTACCAGCACAGAATATAGGTGGACTACTACTTCCCTCGAATTAGAAACTATGCTACTATTAATATAGGCTAAGATAGCATTTGTTTTCCTTGCTGCAGCATCACACTGCTGGTCCACGTTCAACTTATGGTCACCAACAATCTCAAGGTCCTTTTCACGTGTAGCACTGCTGAGCCAAGTATCCCCATCCTATACCTGTGTATTTTGGGTTTTGTGGCCTAAATGTATAATTTTGCATTTGTCTTTGTGGAATTTTATTTTATTAATTTCAGCCCAATCTTCTAGTTTATCAAGGTCCTTTGGAATTTTATTCCTATCTTCCAATGTGTTAGCTATCCCTCCAAGTTTTATATCATCTGCAATTTTTATAAGTATTCACTCTACCCTATAATCTAAACCATTGATTTAGATCAGTGGTTCTTAATCTTTTCTTTACCAGGGACCCCTTTGAATATATTTTGTTGCCGTGGACACCCAAGACTTAACTCAAGATTTAAAACCCTAATAATAATAATAATAATAACAACAACAACAACAACAATAATAGAATTACATCATCCATTAAACCTTCCCTCATAGGCCCTGGAGGGGGAGGGAAGACTTTTCTCCTGCTGCTTCCTGAAAGTTTGTGGCTGAAGTGGATTGAATGGCAATGTGCAGGCCAAGCCAGCCAGCCAGCTTTTGCCTTGGCTCCTGTCACATGGCCTCTCCACTGCAGGGAGGAGGTGGACCAAGCAGCTTTCAAGCCTCCACAGACCCCCTGTGAGGACATTGCGGACCCCTGGGGGTCCCCAGACCACAGGTTAAGAACCACTGATTTAGATCATTCTCTCTTCTATGCATCTATTAGAGAGCCAGAAGGCCATGGCAAACCTCCCCTGAACAAATCTTGCCATGATAGATTTGCTTAGGGTCACCCAAAAGTCAGAAATGACTTAAAGGCACACAACAACAACAGCAACAGCAACAACAAATGCATCCCTTAAACATACACCAGCTCTCTCCAGTTTTTCGTGTAGCAACTACGCAGTTCCACATGCAAGATTACCATCCCATTGGTTCCATCATGCACAAATTGCATGGGGTGTGTACATGTGAGTGTTTCCCTCCTGCTCCCCTCCCACACTCCACATTTCCCAAACTTGCTCTTTGGACATTTGGAAAACTTGGGCTGCCTTTTTAAAAAAAACTCTGTTTAGTATGGGCAGGGCTGGCTTAACGGGTCTGCCAAACCAGCATTTGCGGGGGGGGGCACCCAACCAGGGGCCCCCACCAGCCACGGAGCCCCACCTACCCACCCCACCCGTCCTAACTCTCCTCCTGCAAAAATCTCCTGCTGGGTCTCCCAAATAGAAAGCAAAAGAGAAAGACAGAGCTTTCTTTTGTGTGGCTGATTCGGGAGGGAGCTTGCGGCTCACTCGCCCCCTCCTGCCAGAATCATTGTCAAAAGCCCAGCCAGCCAGGCCTGTGTTGGCGAGGGTGAGTGTGTGTGTGAGAGAGAGGGGGGGAGGCATCTCTTTCCTCTCTCTTCAGAATGGGCTTCTTTCTTTCTCTCTCCCTTCTTTCTCACTTTTTATCCCCCGTCTCTCCCTCCCTCCTTCCTTTCTTTCTTTCTTTCTTTCTTTCTTTCTTTCTTCCCTTTCCTTCCTTCCACATAGATCCCCTGAATCCATCTTTCCACCTGCTCTTAACATGCCTGTTTTCTCTCCCCTCCCTTTCCCCCTTGGTCTTCTTCAGCTTCCTCCCCTTGCTGCCAACTGAGTTCAACCTGCAAAAGGAATTTGTGTGTGTTTGCCTATGCATCTTCAAGTCATTTCTGACTAAGGCGAACGTGCCATGGGGTTTTCTAGGCAAGGTTTGTTCAAAGGGGGTGTGCCTTTGGCTACCTTTGAGGCTGAGAGAGTGTGACTTGCCCAAGGTCACCCAGTGGGTATTCATGACTGAGTAAGGATTCAAACCCTGATCTTCACAGTCATAGTGCAATGCTGAAATTCTACAACACTCTAGCTCTTTTAACAGAAGAATATAAAGAACATAAAAAATTGGAGTAATATTACTGGGAACAATGGCTTTATTGTTGTCACTAAAACATACCAGTATCCCATTAGTGTTCTGTGAGAGCCTTTGGGTAGAGCAGTGGTTCTTAACCTTTTCTTTACCAGGGACCCCCTTTAAATATATTTTGTTGTCCCAAGAATTAACTCAAGATTTAAAACCCTACTAATATTAACAATAATAGCTAATAATAATAGCTAACAACAACAACAATACAATTACACCATCCATTAAACTTTTCCTCAGAGGCACTCTTGCTTCTTCCTGCAAGTTTGTGGCTATAGTGGATTGAAAGGCAATGTGCAGGCCAAGCCAGCCAGCCAGACTTTGCCTTGGTTCCTGTCACGAGGCTGCTCCACTGCAGGGAGGAGGTGGGCCAGGCAGCCTTCAAGCCTTTGTGGACCCCCTGTGAGGACATTGTGGACCCAAGTTTAAGAACCACTGGGCTAGAGAATGCTGGAAAAGGAACAATGCAACCAGATCTTGAGAAGGGTGCTGGCAGGGGGATTCTGGGAGGTGTAATCCAAGAATAACTTTCCCAGGCTCTGAATGCAGTCTAGAATCATAGGGCTGGAAGGGACCCCAACAGCCATGCCATCCAATCGGCTTCTGTCCTGCAGGAACACTTTATTTATTTATTTATTTATTTATACCCCACTCTTCAGCCACAAGGCTATCAGAGCGGCTTACAAATTGTTTTAAGCAATAGCAATTTACACATCTACACTGCATTAAGCAGCTTCCAATGTGTGTTAGTTAATTGCCCCCACAAGCTGGGTACTCATTTTACCGACCTACGAAAGGATGGAAGGCTGAGTGAACCTTGGAGCCCGCTGGAGGCTCTCACGACAGATGGCCATCCAGCCTCTGTTTTAAAACCGCCAAAGAAGAAGACTCCACCACACTCCCAGGCAGTGTATTCCACTTCCAAACAGCTTTTCCTGTCAGGAGGTTCTTCCTAATATTCAGGTGGAATCTCTTTTCCTGTAGTTTGAACCCATTGCTCCATGTAATAGTCTCTGGAGCAGCAGAAAACAAGCTTGCCTCAACTTCTGTATGACATCCCTTCAAATATTTAAACATGGCTATCATGTCCCCTCTCAACCTTCTCTTCTCCAGGCTAAGTATACCCAGCTCCCTAAGTCACTCCTCATAGGGCATCATGGCTTCCAGATCTCCCACCATCCTTCTCAGTATCTTTCTTGAACCATTGTGCCCAGAACTGGAAACAGCATTCCAGGTGAGGTCTGACCAGAGCAGCATACAGTGGCAATATTACTTCCCTTGCTCTAGGCACTATATTCCTATTAATGCAGCCTAGAATCGCATTGGCATTTTTTGCTGCTGCATCACACTGCTAACTCATGTTTAGCTTGCAGTCCACGCTTTTTTTTTTTTTTTTTAGGAAATCTACACCATTATGTTAATTGCTAATTAACAAAAAATATTATGTTAGTGCCTATAATATAGTTTTTAAACTAAATTATTGGTGGCAAATTATGTAATACAGTAGGCCCCCCTTATCCACTGGGGATTGGTTCTGTGCAGGCCTGGATTCTGAAAACTGTGGATAATAGTGAACGTCATTGAAAATAATGGGACTTCTGGTTTAAAATACCATAGAGTTGCCTTGGACGGCCTAGAAAATGGCTAGGGAGGACACATTTTCTAGGAAGACTCTATAGTAGGTATGCTGTTTTGTGTCCCCTGGATAATGAATCCGTGGATACGGGGGTCCTACTGTAATCTGAACATCCTGTACTGTGAATAGGTTAGGTTACATTGACCTGAGATAAACATATGGGGCCCCCAAAATAAAGTATTGCAGGGGGCCCCAAAATTCCTTAAACTGGCCCTGAGTATGGGCAAAGAACAGTACGTGCCAAATATCAGCTAATGAAGTATTATTTTTGTTATTGTCATCGTTGCCAGTGGCCGCTGTTGGGAAAGACAGATTTTGAAAGAAGCATGTTGGCAAAAAAAAGGTCCAAGCTCTGTCTGACCCAGTGGGCCTCATCCTGTGATGTGAAAAGGACCACCTTGTCGCTGGGAGGAAAGGTTGCTATGGCAATCCCTCTTCCCTCTCCTCTTCGATGATCAGCCGCTCACTTCTTCCCTGAACAGGAATGCGTAGTAAGGAAATCACATAATTCACACCATTCGGCTAAGGAATCAGCGAGGCAGAAGGACTTTGATCAAGTCTCCACTCAAAGCAGGCTGTCTAAAGTGGTCAGACCCAGAGGAGCACAAATGTCTCAGGGGGTCCATCTACAAGGGGGAAAAAATCCCAATTACCTCCTACCATTGGCATCTTGCAGCAGCAGTGACATGTCCAAATGGTTTTTCTGGCCTCGGAAACCCCCATAAGCCTGGCATTCCTGATGGTAGCCGCAAGTAATTTATTCGTGTTCGTTTTTCACTGCCACCGGGTTTGTTTTTTTAAAAGTCATCCCATGGTGCGCTGGTGTGATGGAACCATTCTCCAAAGCAAAACAGAAAATACAGTTGCCCCTCCACATTTGTGGCTTTAACATTCGCGGTTTTGATTATTTGCGGTTTGGGGAGGGCCTCCCCCCCACCCTCCCAAAAGTGGCGAGGGGGCTTGAGAAGCCCCCTTGCTGCTTTTGGGAGGGCCGGGTGGGGAGGGAGAGAAGCGGCGATGGGGCTTGTGAAGCCCCCTCACCGCTTTTGGGAGGGCCGGGTGAGGGGTGGAGAAGCGGCGATGGGGCTTGTGAAGCCCCATCGCCACTTTTGGGAGGCTGGTGGTGTGACCTATTTTTTATTTGCGTTTTTTTCCCATTTGCGGGGGTCTTGCGGCCCTAACCCCTGCGAATGTGGAGGGACAACTGTATTTATCCTTTTTATCGCTTTAGCGAGCAATCACTAAGGTAAAAATCCAACATGGCAGCAGCGGGCACTTGCCCTCCTAGCAAGTCCCGCTGCCGCTCTCACCTGGCCAATCAGCTTTGTGCTTCCCTTTGAGTTTTTTGTTGTTATATAGTCCAAATGAGCAAAAATGCGCACCCCCCTTGCGGTTTGTGAAAAAGTACAGGGAAATTTGCAAAGGCTTTTACCTCGTTGTTTTTGCCATTTTGGGCCCCCCTCCTTCCAAATAGTGTGGATTGGTGCTGGATCCCGTTTAGACCGGTAGGATTCCCAGCAAATTCCATGAGGGGTATTTTCACTGTTTAGACGGGCCAAGGGTGACTTGGATCAGGGACAACCCCAGACATTTTGCTGTCTGAGATGAAGGATAAGCTGGTGTCCCCATTCCATGTGGTGGCTTCAATGTCAGCAGGGCCGTGACTCGACTCCAGAATTTACGTCCAATTTGGAAAGCTCTTTCCTAATTGGGACCAAAATCCTATTGGAATTTTTAAAAACCCATGATGTAAGTTAAAGAACAAGTGCTGAAATTTCTTCTTCCCCCAAATAGGTTTGGCTCCTTTAAAGCTGGACTAGAAAATATATATGAAACATTGCAAGCATAAACATAAAAAGATAGTTTGGATAAAGGTGGAATGCATCTATAGTAAAATTATATGGGTATCATTGGAAAATTGAAATTAAGTTGAAATTATTATTATTTTTTAAAATCATTCTTATAAGGTAGTAACACTTGGGAAGTCATGGAACAGAAGCTAAGTGGGGAAATTGTTTCATGTGTGATTGTACAATATATTGGTAATCTTTATAATTTCATTCCTTTTAAATTTGTTATATATTGTAAGGTTTTTTTGTGTGTGATTAGATAACTCATTTGTTATATATATATATATATATATATATATATATATATATATAAGCTGGACTAGAATCCAGAGTGGATCTGATGGCCACATTAACTTGCGAGCCAAGCCTTGAGATCTGGGAGCCCTAGGTCTCATAGAATCATAGAGTTGGAAGAGACCACAAAGGCCATCTAGTCCAACCTACTGCCCTGCTAGAATACCCAATCAAAGCATTCCCAACAGATGGCCATCCAGCCTCTGTTTAAACAAACCTACAAAGAAGGAAACTCCACTACACTCCGAGGCGGCTCTTACTGTTAGGAAGTTCCTCCTAATGGTTAGGTGGGATCTCTTTTCATGCTAAGGCACTTTTCATACTGGACTATTCTAACACTATTTTTCCACTTCAACTGCAATGACTGCATCCTATGGAATCCTGGGTGTGGTAAATTTGGGTGAGGCACTGGATCCTTCTGTCTGAGAATCCTAAATGCCCCCACTCTAAACTACAAAAGGGCCTACGTACCCTGAAGGCACCAGATCCAGTCTGATCTTGGCACCTAAGCAGGGCCAGCCCTGATTAATACTTGGGTGGAGACCGTCAATGAATACCAGGTCTTGTAGGCTATATTTCAGAGGAAGGAACTGACAAAACCACCTCTGAGGAATCCTTGTCTAAGAAAACACTATGAAATTCATGTGGTCATCATAAGTCAACAGACCACTTAAAGGCACAGGCACACGCAAGAGCTGACCTTGGTGCCTTTTCCCTAAATCATAGAATCATAGAATTGCAGAGTTGGAAGAGACCATGAGAGCCATCCAGTCCAACCCCCTGCCACGCAGGAAATCACAATCAAAGCATCCCTGACAGATGGCCATCCAGCCTCTGTTTAAAAACCTCCAAGGAAGGAGACCCCACCACCACCAAATGCTGCAGGTTAGAACCTTCAGAGCATGGGAAAAGGTGACTTTTTGGACTATCACTCCCAGAATCCTCCTGCCAACTATGGGATTCTGGGAGTGGTAGTCCAAAGGGAAGAACTTCCCCAAGCACAGAAGGCCTGCCAATGTATAGCAGGTATTACAGTATAGGTACTGTGTATTTCAAAGGAAGGAACTGGCAAAACCACCTCTGAGGAATCCTTGCCTAAGAAAACCCTATGGAATTCATGGGGTTGCCATAAGTCAACAGGCGACTTGAAGGCGCATACACACACATACAAACTGCAAATCCCAGGATTCCATGAGATAGATCCTGGACAGTTAAAGTGGAATCATAGTACTCTAATTGTCTAGTGTGGAAGGGCATTTCATCTAGGAATCCTATTAATGTTTCATGCTTTCTGTGACATCATAAGAGACCTTCCCAGAGTTTCAGCCCTGAACTCTCAGGGTCCAGTTTGGGCCTGACCCAAAAACTTTACTATAACACCCACAATCCTCCAGCCACTATGTTTGGAAGAATAATAGAATCACAGAATCATAGATTTGGGAGGGGCCTCATGTGCCATTAAGTCCAATCCACACCCACACCCACACACCCAGCACTCAGTGCAGGATCTCCAGCTAAAATATTGCCAGCAGGTAGCTGTCCAGCCTCTTTTTGAAGACATCTGAAGAAGATACTGTGGGCCTTCAGTATCTGCTGGGGTTTGGTTCCAAGACCTTCCGTGGGTACCGGAACCTGTGGATGCTCAAGCCCCATTATATACAATGCCATAGTAAAATGGTGTTTCGTATATAAAATGGTGAATAGCAAGGTTTTTGGAATTTCCCCCCTGAATATTTTTGAGCTCTGGTTGTTTGAATCTGTGGATGCAGAATCCGTGGATACGAAGGGCCAACTGTACAAACTGATCTACACAGAAATCCACCCTCTCTGCATTGTCTTGGGACATTATCAGACAGGGCTGTAATAGCACAATTACAACACAATAGGACCACAAACATGTACCTGTGATTGCATGTCATCCTCCTCCTGTGGTCAGTGTGTGCTCCACCAGTTAATTATGTGCCACTTTTCATTGATGGGCAAAAGCCATGAATAGCCCTCAATATCACTCTTTTCAGTGTTGATGAGTGTGCGAGATTACATCCCGCTGTAATCGCATGATTACAGCATGAAGGGGCAAGTCCCCTCCCCACCCCTTTCCCAAAGAGAACACATAATTAAACTTCCAGGCTAGAATGTGAAGAGGACCATTGGGATGGTGTTTTAATGAACTGTCACCTTTTTCTTGGTTCTTTTTGTGTTTGTTTTAAGTGTTTATTTGTTGATTTCTTTCATTATTTATGTGTTTTTGGTGTTTTTAAGTGAAGTCACGTCTTCTCACAAGAACAGCCAAACTCTCACCCATGCAAAATCATGGAAGTAAGAGAAACATTTTCTTAAAGGCACATGCGCGGGCCAGCACAAAGCGTTAATACTCATTAGAAGGCAGTATGAAGACAAGTGTTACTATAGCGCAAGCTTCAATCCTGTCCTTAACAGCTAATGGTGGTTGTGCTATAATTCCATGGCAGTAACATCGCACAATCATGGCAACGTGCAATAATTACTGTAATCATGCCACTATGTTTCTTCTTTCCCCAATAGTGAAATTACAGCATTTTTAGATGCTATTTGATAATGTCCTTGGATGTAAGATGTCCAAGTCGGCAGGAGGAGGGAGAGTCATGAACCTGATGCCAAAGTTCAACCTGCGCATGTCCTGGTTTCTGAAATCCATCTCCTCATTTGCCTGGAACAGGGCTCCCTTCGCATCTGACCTGACACAGACAGCTACAATGGCTCAGGTGGAGGTCCTTGGCATGCTAAGCTTAAATGCCTAGAAAAGCCTAATTAAATTATGCTGCTAACGACTATGTGCATTATTTGGCCACGGCTGCCTGCTGCTGGCTTGCCATTCAGTGCTCTGCACCCACCTTGCGGGGCTTTTGTGCGTTGTTTATCCTTTCGGTGGCCGTCACTGTGCAAAATGAAAGGGTTGCCATGATTTGGTGGCTACTGAAATCGGTAATTACATGCCAGAGATGTAGATCTCTTTTTGTGCAGGCCAAATTGGGGTGGGGGGTGGAGCAAAAGCCAATGACAGCATCCTTGTTAGCAGAAATGAATAAATTGTCTAGTTTGATTAAAGAAAAATTATTAGGGAACCTCTAATAAATAGACTTTTGGAGGAAAGACGAAAATGATGTAGTAATTGTGGGTTTTGAGAATTAATATGAGTTAACTACCAGAGGAAGTGTAGGATGTAATTTGTTAGCGAGTCAAGTGTTTTATATATACTGTGTGTATGTGTATATATATATATATATATATATATATATATATATCACCATATAGTCGTTGAAGAGAAGGTCGGAATTCATCTAGCTTTACTTATTTATATTTTCTTTGATATATTATTTCTGTCTACTTTCTTCTTGTTGTTTGCTTTGTTCTTTCCCTTCTTTGTTTATAGTTTTGTAATTTTTACAGTATGTAGAAAATGTCAACAAAAGATTGAAACATCTTTTAGCCAGCCAGGGCTGGGTCAGTGGGGGGAAACCTCCTTGTCGCATTCAAGCTATCAGGTTTGGATAGAGCTGCGCTTCCTGCTAACATCTATTCTTGCCTTGTAGAAAGAATGGTAAAGCTGGAAAGGATCCCAAGGGACATCTAGTCCAGCCCCCTGCCAGGGCTGGAAATCCACAAGTAAATCCTAGAAGCATGGATTCTAGAGTTGAAAGGACTCCCAGGAGTCATCCAATCTAATCCTCTGCTATTTCAGGAAATCCACAACGAAAGCTGTTATTGCTGTTGTTGGTCAGAATCATGTATCATTTTGCATCTGGCTGTGGGGACATAGCTACATGAGTGGCTTAGGCAGCTGGGCATGTTTAGTCTGAAGAGAAGGTTGAAAGGGGACATGATAGCCATGTTTAAAAATCTGAAGGGATGTCACACTGAGGATGGAGCAAGCTTGTTTTCTGCTGCTCCAGAGACTAGGATATGGAGCAATGGGTTCAAACTACAGGAAAAGAGATTCCACCTAAACATTAGGAAGAACTTCCTGATAGTAAGAGCTGTTCGGAAGTGGAATGCACTGCCTTGTAATGTGGAATCTCCTTCCTTGGAGGTTTCAAAACAGAGGCTGGATGGCTATCTGTTGGGAATGATTTGATTGTGTGTTCCTACATGGCAGGGGATTGAACTGGATGGCGCTTGAGGTCTCTTCCATGATTCTATGATTCTCCAATCTCCCCCTGCTCTTCACCAGTCACTGAATGGAATGAGGGCACCAGTGGTTCTACAGTAAAGTCAGAGGAGAGGTCAGTGAATGGCCAGCCATTGGCCTCATGTGAAACTACTATGTTATGCTGAGCCTTACAGGATGCCAGCTACAGTGTGCAATTCGGCTGAGGCAGCTGTTAAGAGGACTCCATGTACTGCCTCCATCTCTGTAACTGGCAGAAACAGCATCTGTCACACCGTGACACCCAAGAAAGAAGAAAGGACGTAAAGCCTAAGCGTAGCAATCTATGCATAGCTCTCAAAGAGATAGAGTCTGAAACACCAGGGGCTCTCTATCTGCCAATCTCCCCGGCCTCCATTCAGACTACAGCATTTGGCACTTTACTTTGCAGCAAAATACAGTATATCATTTGAAAAACATGAATATAATGGCTGTACCGTGGCCTCGCACTGTGTAGACCCCCCCATGTTGTGGATGGACTTGCCTTTCTCCCAGTATGGGGCCCACTTTATAACAGCAATATGGAGATACATTTTTCTTGCTTGAGGTTAGTAAGTGGACACTATAAAACTGCAGTAGCACCAATAACAACAAGAACAACAACAACATAGTAGGACCCCCATAACACCAGGGGATTGGTTCTGGAGGGGGGGCCATGGATACTGAAAACCATGGATAACAGCAAACACCATTGAAAAGAATGGGACTTCTGGTTGAAAATACCGTAGAATTGCCTTGGAGGACCTAGAAAATGTCTAGAGAGGATGCCTCTCTAGGCATTTTCTAGGAAGACTCTATGGTAGGTGTGCTATTTTGTGTCCCGCAGATAACTGAATCAGTGGATAATGAATCAGCAGATACAGGGGTCCTATTGAAATAATATGAATAATATTACCTTGTCTGCCTCCCCCTATGGATTGAGGTGGGGAACAACACATTAACTTATAAACATAATGTTAGTTAAAAACACATACCAGTTTAAAACTTATCAGTTTAAAAAAACAAGTAAGACTAAGGTATTTTAAAACAACCAGTACACAGTTTAAAATTCAAAGTTTAAAAATCATCTGGATAGGCCTGCTGGAAGAGACTGGTCTTTAACGCTACTTTAAATTCCAACAGTGTATTGAGTTGTCGTATCTCTTCCAGCAGGCTGTTCCAGAGTCTAGGGGCAGCAGAAGAAGAAGTCTTCTGGGTGACGGTTGCCAACCGAGTCCTGGCTGACTAAAGCAAATGTCTGGCTGTCCACGCTGATTCTGAATCCTTTATTGAAAAATGGTTCCCGATAATCACATATCTTTCTAACACAGATCTTGCAATAGCACCTCCACCCCATCACGGTAAGATGTGGAAGGATGTCCTCCCCGACTTCCCCTGATGTCCTTACTTTCAAGGTTTTTTATGCCACAAACTCCTTTCCTGACGAATCCTATGCCCCTTCTCTTGGTGTTTGTTATGCTTTAATTTTGTTTTGTATAGTTGTTTTGCCATCTACGACTCAAGCTCTCTTGCTATTGTTCCTATTACAAAATAACAACTGTACAACTTTTTCTCTGTTAAATCAATAAAACTTTACCAAAAAAAAGAATAGGTTAGTGATCTCATAGGTGACCTGAATTCTACCTATTTGCCCCCCACCACCCAATTAAGAACAAAAGGTTTGGAGTTCCCAACTATTGCCAAGGGCAGTTTGCTAAAGGGAAGGAACCATATGCTTCCTGTATGTGCTTGTTGGATAAGAGAGCTAAAAATACCACTGCATATTAGATGTTTTTTTAATGTGGTTATGCAACCAAATTTAGCAGATGCATCTGTGACACATCTGGGCTTTCTGAGGAATAAAGAACAACACTCCTCCACCAGCAGTCCAGAAAGGCACAGTTTGCTCCTATGAGTCAATAAACCTCCTGGATTGAGCAAAGGTCCTTAATCTTTGCTGCACAGTGGAACACTCTTCTTCTTTGTATGATATTTGCCACATGGGACAATACTTCAAAGATGCTCTCCAGGGTGGACTGTAGCAGACCACCCCCCATTAATGTTCTTTTGCCAGCATAAATTGTGGTGTTTTTATGCCGGCAAAAGAACCCCACCAGACCTACCTTTAGGAGCATCAGTGAGGCTTCCCTGGCATAAACAGAGTACAAACAGAGCTCCATTTACTTCCGGGTTCCAGATCTCGCTGATTTTCACGAGAACACGCTAGCACAGCAAATTCAAAAATAAAAGCAAAATCAAGACACAAAAAGTACAGCAAAGCACAAAAACACACTTTAAAGGTCCCAAGTACACAGGGAGGGGGTCATAAAAAGAGTGCCCCCTACTGACCTAGCTGTCGCGATCTCACCTGGAAGTGTTCTGTCATTGACGTGGCATTAATGTGAGTACAATGGTGCAAGGATTCAAACGCCAGCAATGCCGTCAACAAAGCACCATGGGAGATAACTGACAGCTTGGACCATCAATAAAAAGAAATGGGTTTTAGACTTTACATGATCGCGAAAGGACGTTGTCGTCTGGTACGCATGCCCTTTCGCGATCATTAGGCATCCTTATGACAACATATTTGCTGCATCTGATAAAGTCCTGTGACATTATTATTATTATTATTATTATTATATTATTTTCAGTTCTATCCTGCCTTTCTCCCACCAATGAGACTCAAGGCAGCTAACATAATTATAAAAATGATACAAACTAAAAACTATACAAAGTTAAAATCACATTATAAATATAAAATTTAAAAAAGAATTAAACAATTTACAAGTTAAAAACATTATAGTAAAAATTAAAATACCTTTTAAAAAAAATCCTTAATTTTTTAAAAAACCACCCCACACAGCCTCACTAGCCCAGCTCTTGTTCATTCACAAAAACCTGGTGGCATAAAAATGTCTTAACCTGCCACCGGAAGGAGAGCAATGATGGGGACATCCTGGCCTCTCTGGGGAGGGAGTTCCACAGTCTGGGAGCAGCCGCTGAGAAGGCCCTCTACCTTGTTCCCACCAAATGTGCCTAAGAAGGTGGTGGGACTAAGAGAAGGGCTTCTCCAGATGACCTTAAAGCTCTGGTCTCATAGCTCTATCGCATGTACGAGGTATGTCTATTAAATAACAAGATCGTGCTTCTATTTTTCAGACAAATCCGGGAGAACTAATTGTGAATGCTTGAGTGGTGACCTTGAACATGTCTGAACCTGCATGACAAACATCAACACTCTTGGCCATTCAGTTAATTGTCAGTTGTCATTTAAAGCAGCTGTGTTGTCTGTTGTGTGCCAGGAAAATACTAAGTTTAAAAGACGACCAATGTGACATTCTGCAGCAACTCACAGTGGACCCAAACCTTTTTCAAAAAATCATCACTTGTGATGAAACCTGGATCTTCCAGTATGAGACAAAACAACAGTCAATGCACTGGAAAACACCATCATCGCCATAAATGAAAAAAGCACATCAAAGCAAATCCACATTCAAAGCCATGCTCATTAGGTGTTTTTTTTAATTTACATCAAGGATGTAATTTTGGCAGAATGGGTTCCAGTAGGCAGAACAGTGAACCAGCATTATTTTAAGGAAATTTTTACAAAGCTGAGAAAAAGAGTCAAGGGGGGAAAAAAGGCCAGAACTGTGGGAAAATGGTTTCATTCTTCATCAAGACAATGCAGCTGCTCACACAGCACTTCTTGTGAAGCAGTTTTTGGCCGATAAAACGCATTACTACACTTGAACATCCTCCATATTTGCCAGATTGGGCACCATGTGACTTTTTCTTTTCCCTAAAGTGAAATTGGTGCTTAAAGGAACACATTTGGGTCAATTGATGCAGTAAAGAAGAAAACAACAGGTGTGTTGAAACAGCTGACAGAAACTGATCTGCTTCACACCTTCAACCAGTGGAAAATAAGTCTGCATTGGTGTGTGAGTGTGAATGAGGAGTATATTGAAGGGGACAAGCATTAGAATTGTAATACATATAAATAAAGATGGATTATCAGTGCTGTATATGCACAATCCTAAATATACACTGGACTATGTGACGAATGTTGCTGTCCTTGAGCAAGCAGGGATCATGAGCATTGAGGCCATGATACTGAGAACACAGTTGCGCTGGGCAGGGCACGCTTCTAGGATGGAGGACCATTGCCTCCCAAAAATAGTACTCTACGGTATACTCGCCACGGGTCAGCGTAAGAGGGGCGCTCCAAAAAAAAATGATACAAGGACTCCCTGAAACAACATCTCAGGCTTGGCCAAATTGATCACCAACAATGGTCTGCCTTGGCCTCACATCGGGAGGCATGGAGACGCACTATCCACAATGCTGCAGCCTTATTTGAGAATTCACGCCGAACAAGTCTTGAAGAGAAATGACAACGCAGAAAGAATCACAACCCAGAAACATCACCCAAGGAGACCTTCTGCTGTGCTTTCTGCAACCAGACTTGTTTATCTCGGATTGGCCATTTTAGTCATCAGCGCGCTTGCAGAAAGCGCGGGATGAGTCCTTCCTGAATCTTTGTTTGCGAAGAAAAGCCAGAGAGAGAGAGAGAGAGAGAGAGAGAGATTGTATCAGTCTTGTTATTTAATAGACAGACCTTGTAGTCCAACAACCAATAAATGCACACACGGCGAATAGATGGACTCTCCCAAGCCTGCCCCAGATTTACCCAGAAAGGAACTAAGATGGTCAGTCAGGAGAGATGGGATCAGAAAACAGCATCCTTTTGGTATGTCCTAAAGAAGACCACCTCAGATTAGAAAGAGGTGAGCCCAGATAACAAACTCCAGGAGAACATGATCACTCCCCCCTAAGGATCCCGCCACTTCCACTCTCTGCTTGGCCATGGGAACTTACTGGGTGACCTTGGGAAAGACACATTTTCTCAGCCACAGAGGAAGGCCATGGCAAACCCCCTCTGAATAAATCCCAGAGTCCTAATCCAACACTCAAATTACTACACTACACTGGCTCTCATGGTGTACACTCACAGTTAAGTGGTGGCAGAACTACAAAACCCTTTTGTTAAATACTGACTTTGTGTGACCAATGGTGTTCCTAGCAGAGTGCCTGGCTATTGTGCTCTTGTGCAATAGGGGATACACAGTGGATATTTTGCAATCTCAGGGGATCAACTGCTATATTGAGAGCACTGCTGAGTAGCTGTACACCATTCAAGAATACATGTCTGCCTGTGCCTATCCAGACTCTTTTTAAAGACATCCAAAGATGGAGACCACCAAGGCAGTCCATTTCACTGTCAGACAGCTTTTACAGGAAAGACGTTCTTCCTAACATTGAGGTGGAATCTCTTTTCTTGTAGATTTTCCTTGGTTTTTTTCCCGGGCTATGAGGCTGTGTTCTGGAAGAGTTTCCTTCTGACGTTTCACCTGGCATCTTCAGAGAACGGTTGGGTAGGAGTGTGTGTGGAGTTTATATGCTGTGAACCCCTGTTGGGGAGGATATGTAAATTTGTGCCAACCAGATCTGGCTTGGTGGGAAGGATGTAGACATTCATACCCAGCAGTTTCGGTCACACTTTCCTGCAGATCTCATCTGTCAGGAGCTCCCCCCACCCCCCACCCCACTGAAGGCTGCCAGCCGCAGGCTCTCCACATCCATGGGATCTCTTGTGAGCACCTGGTAGATCAGTAGCTGCTTCTGCCTCTTCTGGGACCTGGGCAGGTCTCTTGATGAAGGAGCTCCAAACTTTCTGTCATGTTTTCTTTCACCCTATCTTTAGCTCCTGACATATCCTCCCCAACAGGGGTTCACAGCATATAAACCCCAGACACACTCCTACCCACCCATTCTCTGAAGATGCCAGCCACAGATGCAGGCGAAACATCAGTAAGAAACTTTTCTAGAACACGGCCTTACAGCCTGGAAAAAAACCAAGGAAAATCTATGGATGCTGGCCGTGAAAGCCTTCAACTTCATATCTTTTCTTGTACCGTAATTTGAATCCATTGGTTCATGTTCTAATCTAAATATGGATGTTATACCATGGCCAATAAAGTCCAAAGTACAACTGCATGTGCAACTTATACATACACAAAACCCCAACAGGATGCCAAACACAAATGTTATGTGATGTGGCAAGCAATAGGATCTGCTTGTTTTCTCTCTCAGAAATTCATCCGGCAAGATGACCCTTCTGTTTGCTTAGTTCTGTCCCTGGGACCTGCCACATAATCAAGATGATCAGTGCTGGTAGGCTTTGTTTTGGAAGCCATGTCATCCCATATCACCATCAAGCCCAGCTATGAACAGATCAACAGCACCGATTAGCTTCTGGTGCCTCATTAGCATCAGCTGTTTAAATGAGCATTGTTGATGGACACCCTGGAGTTGTAATAGCATCTTTTCCCTAGAGGGTAGCTAGCACAGTGTTGGAACGTGTTTTCCAAAAGTTCTCTTCATCCAGGAATACAGATGTCACATAGGCCCAACTCCAATCCTTAATCCCCAACTAGAGTCAATTAGGTTTGCCTACATTTTGACTCCCTATTCAACAACTGATTCAATGGGTCTATTCGAGATGGGACTGACCACAAGGTTCCAGCCAGATGGCACATAGGCCTAAATCAAATTGTTATTTCCAAATAAAGGAGAACCATTAAATCAATGGAAATTACAGTAGGACCCCAGTATCCATGAGGCTTCAGTTCCCAGACTTACCACAGATACTGGAAACTGCAGATAATAGCAAACCCTATTAAAATAAAGGACTTCCAGTACAAACATACCATAGAGTTGCATTGGAGGACTGAGAAAATACCTAGAGAGGACACCTCTCGTGGCATTTTCCAGTGTGGCTGTATGCATCCCTATTTTTTTAGCTGTGCATAATTGAAACTGTAGATATTGGTCTGTGGATATGGGGATCCAACTGGACATGAGTTGTTGTCTTACTGTTAAGTGTTCACTTAACACGTCCCCCTGAATTCACTGACTCTACTCCAGTTGGGACCAACAATTGGATTTAGGCCATAGTCTCTAGATCTTATCCCCATGACTAGATGTTTGATGAATATTCACACCAAGCGGCTCAGCTCTTACATGATCAAGTGAAGTACAAGGGTTCCATCTGTTGGACTCTGCTACGGCTCCAGTTACCACCTCCGGGACTTCTGCAGTAGCACGCCCTTCCCACGTCCACTCCTTTGCTGATGGAGAGCAGGGAGGATCAAAGAAGCACCTGGCTATGTCCCCATTGTCAGATGCAGACCATGGACATCTTCTGCTGAGGGTCCTTCAAAGGTCTCAGTGGATGATGTCGTCATTTTGCTTCTGACGGTGGGAACATAGCTGGACACTTCTCTGATCCCCTCCGTTCTCCAACAGCAGTATGTGTGGCAATCGTGTGGACAATCCTGTGGTTGCTGTGGACCAGGATAACCTAAAGGCAAGCCAGGTTTTCCTGTCAGAGTAGATGCGCCCCTAGTTTCTGGAGCAGAAGGAGCTTGTTCCATCTTCTACCTGACATTCCTTCAGGTATTTAAAGGTGGTTATCATCTCACCTCTCAACCTCTCTTCTCCAAGCTAAACACAACACCTTGACAGCTCCCTTCGTCGTCCCTCATAAGGCTTGGTTTCCTGACCACTGACCATCATGTTCACCCTTTTCTTGACACATTCCAACTTCTCAACATCCTTCTTGAACTGAGGTGCCCAGGCTACAGTTGTTGTGGTGGTGCTTCCTAATGTCAGGCTCAGCCCCTGACATTAGCTGTTCTTGCCATTTGTTGTATTGTTCTGTAACCTTGCAGTTAATTGTGTTTTCATTCCTTTGTATGAATGTCCTGTGGCAACTGTGGAGAGGAGTCTAATGGTTACTAATGGGAATGGTGAAATAAGTCTGCACCAGGGAGCCCTGCTAATGCAGTGGTTAAATGCCAGTACTGCAAGCCACAACATTATGAGTTCAATCCCAGAGAGCTCCAAGGTTGATTCAGCCTTCCATCCTTCCGTAGATCAGTAAAATGAGTACCCAGCTTTTGGGGGAAATTACCTAATATGTTGTAAACTGCTTAGGGAGTGCTTTGGCACTGATAAGCAGTATAGCAATATCAATGCTATTGCTATTGCTGCAGAATTGGCTTGGGGGAAATGGGATGGACGTTGTATGGGAGGAGGAAGTCAGAGGATGATCATAGAATCATAGAGTTGGAAGAGACTACAAGGGCCATCTAGTCCAACCCCCTGCTCTGCAGGAGTACACAATCAAATCATGCCTGACAGATGGCCATCCAGCCTCTGTTTAAAAATCTCCAAAGAAGGAGACTCCACCACATTCCCAGGCAGCGTATTCCACTTTTGAACAGCTCTTACTGTCAGGAAGTTCTTCTTAATGTTTAGGAGGAATCTCTTTTCCTGTAGTTTGAGTCCACTGCTCTGTGTCCTAGTCTCTGGAGCAGCAGAAAACAAGTTTGCTCCATCCTCAGTATGACATCCCTTCAAATATTTAAACATGGCTATCATGTCACCTATCATGATGGGTGACCAATACTGTTGAATCCCACCAGATTTCATAGATTGCAATACATTTTAGTATACTGTCTGCCTTCTAAGTTTCAGTTCTGAGCAACAAACTAGTATGATATGCTTTCTGGATGTCTGTGGCAATAAAGTTTTCTGATTAACTCTGAAGCTGCTACTTACTGCATCTAGGAATGAAAGTACACGATACCTAGTTTGTTTAATATCCTGCTTCCTTCACCAATGCAGGACCCAAGGTGCTTAGAATATAAATACAACTAAATACCGTAGATTGTAACATTGAAAGGTATTTTTAAAACAATTAAAGAAAAAGTATTGTTGTCCTTCCGTATGGAGGTCATTTTTTTAAAAAATCCAACAGGCTTTTGGGGACTGAATATGTTTGTGAGTGTGTTTTGAAGGCTTTGGAATATGATCCTTTACTGTTTTTAGGAGTACAGTTTTTAAACTGCTGTTATTTTCAGTAGTGTGTTTTAAGTTTATTTTTCATTTTATTGATAGTTTAGCTACATCCCAAGGCTCTTTGGGTCCCTGCCTTGCTGCTATTATCCTTGCTACAACCCTGTATGGAGGTCATTGGCTGAAGGTCTTCCTTGCTATTTTGGGGCATAGAAGACAAAATAAATCACCCTCTTCTCAAAACAGCCCCTTTCCAATCCTGTCAAACCTTTTGCTTTTCGCAGAGGTATTTTAGTCCTGGGATGTGATTGTCCTAGGGCTGGGAATCTCCTTATATGCTGAAATGAACATCTGGCACGAATCAGATCAAATGGACACTAAGCTCTAAATAAGCTGGGAGCTGAAATAACATCCATATGTTTACAAGAGGACAGCTCAGATTTGCACAACTGCGAGGTTGTGCTATGAAGCTGTACAATCCATGGGGCAGGAAGGGATTTCGACAATGGCAGCTACTGGCTCCAGTACTCTCAGGGCAGTGAATTTGCTCCGTATTTTACTCTGAACTTTAAAGGAGCTCACCAACGTGTTCAATCTTATCATCCCCAAAACAGGTTCAGCACCTTGAATGGTTCTGTGAAAGTTCAGACTGAAACCAAGAGCAAATGGAGCAGCACCCTGACATTAGAGCTGCCACTGCAGTCCACACCTGGGCCCTTTTCCCAGTTATAGCACTAGGGTCCCACTTTAAGTGCCATGGCTGCATCCTATGGAATCCTGGGATTTGCAGTCTGGTGAGGCACTAGAGCTCTCCAACTGAGAATCCTGGGGTTTGTAGTTTGGTGAGACACCGGAGCTGAGAACTGCAAATGCTCTTCCCTAATACCCAAAAGGCACCAGATTCCATCTGATCTTGGAAGCTAAGCAGAGTAAGCCCTGGTTAGTACTTGGATGACAGACCACCAATGAATACCAGGTGCTAGTATTTGGGGAGTCCCTGGTTTGCTTGCCAATGAATGATGCTCCATGGCCAGCCAAATTATTAAATATTGCCAATTACATGTTATTGAAAGGTTGGGGCTGTCAGGGCAGGTAACAAAAGCACCAGATCCCATCTGATCGTGGATGTTAAGCACCACCAACAAATACCAGGTGCTGTCAGCTAGGTTTTAAAGGAAGCAACTGGCAAAACACTTCTGAGTATTCGTTGTGTCCAGGAAAGCTGCCTGATGCCAGCAAAATGTACACAACTTAGAAGTGGGCCCAGATAAAGTCAACAGTTTGGGAAAACGGCCAACTTCTAGTGATAATGAGGTAAACACAGTGGAGCCAGATAAAGTTCAGAACCAGCAGGAAAACATACAGAGAATAGTCCAGAATACAGCCCAAGGGTCAAGGCTGACAGAAGGCAGCGTATTTGAGAAGTAGGTCCGTAGTCCAATAGGATAAGCAGGCAGCATAGTCACAAAAGAGGCCCGAGGTCAAACAAGAAGGAGGTCCAAGGTTCAAGGCAACAAGGCCGAGAAGTCACAGATAACAACCATGAAGCTTTCACCAGGGTGATCAGTTAATCTCTGACAAAGGCTCCATAGCTCCCCCAGAGCATACATATAGTAATCATGGCTGTCCCAGGTGCTCCTTAATCACCCAGTGTTTGAGATAAAGTCTCAGCAATCTTCTTCCGGCTTCCTTTTGGGATCTCTGTTGGCTGAAGGATGGTATGGGTACGTCTGTCTCCTCTTCCTCCTCCTTATCTGACTTGGCAGGGCTCGCTACTAGGACTGGTGCCAATCCACTAGGACCAGGCTCTTTTTCTGCTTGAGACTCCAGGTTGGCAGAGTTCCCTGCTGGCACAACCGTAGATAAACCTGTGCCAGGGTCCATAGGGCCATTCTCTGCCATCTTCTCCTCTTCTGACTCCATACCCTCATTAGACTCGCAGGGCATGACACCTTGCCTAAGGAAACCAATGAAATTCATGGGGTCGCCAAGAGTCGACAGGCGACTTGAAGGGACATATACACACAAGATCTGACCTTGCTCCCTTTTCCCCAAATGCTGCAGTCTAGAACTTCTAGAGCATGGACTGTCACTCCCAAAATTCCCCAACCAGCATAGGGAGTGGCAGTCCAAAAAGATGAACCTCCCCCAAGCCCAGAAGGACTGCCAATTAATAGCAGGTGTTGTAGGCTCCATTTCAGCGGAAAGAACTAGTAAAACCACCTCTTGAGTATTCCTTGCCTAAGAAAACCCTATGAAATTCATGGGGTCACCATAAGTCAACAGGAGACATGAAGGCACATGCACACACAAACTTCAGATCCATAGGACAGAAGCAAGGCAGTTAAAGTGTTATGGTAAAACTGTAACTATGCAGTGTGAAAGGGTCCTGACATATCTGCCACCATTTCACAGATGAAAACTGAGGCAAGCATGGGTTGGGAGGCTCAGGGTGGGTGGAGAAGTAAAACGCCACATTTGCAGCCAGTTTTGATTATTTGGGGGCTGGTTTGTGGGTGAAACATTTATTTATTAGTTAAAGTTATACCCCCCTTTTCCCAACACAGGATTCAAGGCAGCTTTACAAGTTAATAATGAAATATAAGTAAAAGTTGTTAGAAAATCAGCATTAATTTTTGTTAAAGATGATAGAGTCCAGGGGCTTTGAGGGTCAGTGTGATGCAGTTATTTCAGTGTTGGACTAGGACCTTGGAGACCCGAGTTCAAATTCCCGCTCTGCTATAGAAATGCATTGCATGACCTTGGGCAAGTCACACCCTCTCAGCCTCAGAGGAAGCCAAGAGCAACCCCCCTTGGAATAAATTCTACCAAGAAAACCCCCATGATATGGTCACCTTAGGGTCGCCATAAGTTGGAAAAGACTTAAAGGCATGCAACAACAACTGGAAATGTTATAGGGCTTTAGGGGCCACACTTTGGGGTCCCAAGGGCCACACATGGGCTGCACATTGCCTACTCCTGACTTAGACCTTGTTAGAGAGGATGGTGGATAGCAAATTGCATGTAACTGGCACCCCTCAGACACCCACCAACACCTGATGGAGGCGGAGTGTTTTGCAGAATTGTAGCTCATAACGAGACAGCTAGGAAAACAGAGATTTAGGGGGCTAATTGTGAAAAACAATTGAAACCAATTGGTAATCATACCAGACTGATCCCTTAAGAAAATACCATGCTGCCACCAAAGTGAGGCTTGTGGCTGCTTCATGGAACTTGTCTCCAGGGCCCACAATTGCACAGCCAAGTATTTTCTATCAAAGGCACTTTTAACATATTATCTTTAAATAGCACCCACAATGAACTAGGTTATAATTACTGACAGCTTCTAATTCTGGGAAGCTGTTTCAATTCCCTGCAATCTTGGTGTTATTATTATAAGAATAATCTTTTATTACTCAGGCTCTGTAGCTTCAGCTCTTAATTTCTTTTCCTTAAAAAGAGGGAAAGGGAAACAAGGTGAGCTTGGAAAAGTTCCTCTTTTTTTTGGTCCATCATTTCCAGAAGTCCCCTTAGCCATCATAGCCACCAGGAGCTACTGTCCCCTAAAAGGAAATGTTTCAAGCTTGGGAAACAAAACAATTCCATGAAAGTATCACGGTACACATTAGTATGGTGGTAAAAGTCAAAGGTGCCTAAATATCCTAAAGGCACCAACAGGGAGAAATGTAGGATCCTACCCTTGGGCAGTAAAAATGCAAAGCACAAATATAGTGTGGGTGACACCTGACTTGATGGCAGAACATGCGAAAGGGATCTAGGGGTCTTAGTGGACTACAAACTGAAAATGAGTCAGCAGTGTGACTTGGCAGCTAAAAAAGCCAATGCAATTCTAGGCTGCATTAATAGGAGTATAGTGTCTAGATCAAGGGAAGTAATAGTGCCACTGTATTCTGCTTTGGTCAGACCTCACCTGGAATATTGTGTCCAGTTCTGGGCACCACAATTCTAGAAGGCTATTGAGAGGCTGGAATGTGTCCAGAGGAGGGCGACCAAAATGGTGGGAGGTCTAGGATCCATGCTCTATGAGGAGTGGCTTAGAGAGCTGGGTATGTTTAGTCTGGAGGAGAGAAGGTGAAGGGTTGACATGATAGCCATGTTTCAATATTTGAAGGGATGTCATACTGAGCATGGAGTAAGCTTGTTTTCTGCTGCTCCAGAGACGAGGACATGGAACAAAGGACTCACCTACAGGAAAAGAGATTCTGCCTAAACATTAGGAAAAACTTCCTGATAGTAAGAGCTGTTCAGCAGTGGAATGCGTTGCCTCAGAGTGTGGTGGAGTCTCCTTCTTTGGAGGTTTTTAAACAGAGGTTGGATGGCCATGTGTCAGGAATGCTTTGATTGTGTATTCTTGTATGACAAGGGGTTGGACTGGATGGCCCTTGTGGTCTCTTCCAACTCTATGATTCTATGATTTTGGAAGGTAAGCAGGGTCAGCCCTAATAACAACAAAAACAAAAACAATATTTATTTATAACCCGCTTTCCCCCCAAAGCTGGAACCCAAAGCAGCTCACACTTTTAACATACACACAATGAAAACATACAAAAAGTGTACATTAAAACAGAGTTAAACTAATTACATTATTAAAACAATATCAAAATATTTTTTAAAATAAAATATACCAAAATATTAAAACTTTTTTTTAAAAAAGATAAAAAGCTTTTAGTAACAATTCAGTAAAACCATACAGCACCCCCTAGCCTATTCTTTTAAAACTGTCTATTTAAAAAGCCTGCTTGGATAGAAAGGTTTTGGCCTGCCTCTGAAAGGACAACAGGGAGAGGGGTAATCTGGCCTCCCTGGGGAGGGAGTTCCAGAGTCTAGGGGCAGCCACCAAAAAGACCATCTCTTGCATGCCCAGCAAACATACTTGAGATGATGGTGGGACTGAGAGAAGGGCCTCTCTCGATGATCTCAAGGTCCGGGCCACAGAGGGAGATACAGTCTTCCAGATAGCCTGGACCTGAGCCATATAGGGCTTTATAGGTCATAACCAGCACTTCAGATTGGGCCTGGAAACCAAGGGCCCATTTACATGGCAAAATAAGTCCGTGAAGATTTTGCTAAGATTCCTAATAGTTCACACACATCACGCCACAATATCGCCCAATTCAGAAGGGGGGGAGCTCAAAAACTCAAAAGTAGCGTAGTAAGGGCTTTCACTACTTTTTCTGACTTTTTTTGAAAAGTAGTGCAACTTAGCGCACTATCGATTGTGTGAACTACCATTTCGGAAAAGTCTGTGTGAACTACCAGCAATCTTCCCGAAACAACAACAGCAGAGCTAATCCGTGATTGGCTGAAATAACCAGGGAAGGGGGTGGACTTGTAAGAGATGGAGGAGCCTCAATTGAAAAGATCCAGCCCCTGTTGTTTCCAGCCACGGAAAAGATCCAGCCAGTGCGATCCTGATCCCAATCACCAAGCTGTCTGCCTCTCGGCTTGCTTGGCTGCTGCGGCTGAAGGATCCCCAGTTAGCCTGTTCCCCTCTGTGTGTGTGTGTGAGAGAGAGAGAGAGAAGAGAAAGAGAGAGAGAGAGTTGGCGAGGGGAAGGGGGGCTTGAGGGGAGGATGGCTCCTCGGTGGCTGAAAGGCTGCCTCCTTCCTCCCACCCTTCTCGCTTTGGGAAGGAGAGGAAGCACTCCCTGCTAAGGGATGAAAACTAGCAGGCATCCCTCTGGTAATCAGAGGAGGGAAACAGGCCAGAACTTTCTCTCTCTCCCTTTCCCTTCCTCCCTCTCAGCTTCCCGGCATCTCCCCCCAGATGTGCTTGGGAGGCCATGCCCCCCACCTCTGTCTGCGTGAACTAGAAAGAGGAAAACTAAACAGATCAACCAATTTCGCACTAAATCATGTAAACTATGCATCACTGGTGCAAAAATGTGCTAAAGCGCAAACTGTCGCAATAAAAACTGCTGTGTATCTGAGCCCCAACTGGCAGGTAGTGGAGCTGCTTCAATGATGATCTCTGTAACTTGCCCTAATTAACAGTCTGGCTGCAGGTCTTTGGACCAGCTGAAGTTTCCGAACACTCTTCAAAGGTTCAATTAATACTTGGATGGGAGACTGCCAACAAACACCAGGTGCTGTAGGCTACATTTCAGAGGAAGGCAATGGAAAACCACCTTTGAGTATTCCTTGCCTAAGAAAACCCTCTGAAATTCATGGGATCGCCATAAGTTGACAGGCGGCTTGAAGGCGCACACGCACATACATGTCACTAGCAAGATGCTGCTCTATAGGGCCCATAGGCTTCATGTGGCTTCTCAAGATTATAATCTGGGGTGCCCAGGTACAGTGGAATACTGTCCCTATGTACCTTCAATAATGGTACTGAAGAGACACTATTAGATAGACTATAGGTTTTTCATGGTTTTTTTCTGGGCTGTGAGGTTGCGTTCTGGAAGAGTTTATTCCTGATGTTTCGCCTGCATCTGTGGCTGACATCTTCATTGGTGCACATTCTCTGAAGATGCCAGCCACAGATGCAGGCGAAACATCAGAAATAAACTCTTCCAGAACACAGCCTCACAGCCTGGAAAAAACTCACAAAAAACCTATGGATGCTGGCCATGAAAGCCTTCGTCTTCATATTAGTCAGACTCTTTTCAGTGTCTGATGCAAAATTCCCCTTGCAGAAACAGCTGGACATTTTTGTCTGATGCACAACATCTGTATTCAAGATGCAGAAGCAGAGTTGCATATGCAGTGCCATGGGAAGTATGGCTGTGCATTTGTGCCTGGATGCGCATTGCCCATGGATGCTACGCAATCGCTTCATTAACTCAGTGAGTGTAAGATTACGCTCCATCTCCTTGATGTAGAATCCAAACCGTTCCTTTCTACACCATTCTTTTGGTGAAAGGGCTCAAAATCCATTATGAAGCCACCCTGCTGAAGCCTAGCAGCCTGTTATCATGCTGACTAAGGGATGCTGGGAATTGTAATCCATTGTTCAAACAAGTAGCTTTTCCAAGCTGTGCAGAAAAATTATAATGGGATGGACTTTCTATCACTCTGCAGTGGCCAGCCAGCCACTGTTTCACCAGGGAAATGCCCTTGCCTCACTAGCTACTAAGAACAGGAAACAATTTTACTTGTGTTCATTTTTGATAAACTATTACTAGTTTCTTCAAAATTTTGGATAGAAAAAAACTTGATTTTTTTTAAAAAAATTATACTATCAGGGAGAAACAAGATAGGTCTGTCGATCTAGTCCCAGCACTTTGTGCTCAATTCAGAAATGTGTACTTTGTGGCCCTCTAGATATTGTTGGGACTGCAACTTCCCTAATCCCTCAACACTGACTATGCTGCTTAGGGCTAATGGGAATTACAGTCCAATGTCATATGGAGGGTCGTCAACTGCCCACCCCAGCCTTACATCTTAAAAGTTTGTGGTTTGCATTTCTGTATATTCAGGCACATTGTTCGGCACCACACGCAAAACTCTGCTTGAACTGAATACAGGGAGGGCTGGACTCTCTTCTTTGGAGGTCTTTAAACAAACCTCCAAAGTAATCTCTCCAGAGTGCTTCAGTTGTGTATTCATGCATGGTCAGAGTTGGACTTGATGACCTTTTTGGTCTATGATGCTAGTGCTAAATTACATTTGCCACATCTTTTTCCTTCATCTTTACTACCCAATTGGCAACATGATGTGTGGAGAACAAAACATATGAAGAAAGGATGAGGGACTTGGGCATGTTCAGCTTGGTGAAAAGAAGACTGGGGGGTGATATGATTGCACTCTTTAAATAACAGAAAGGTTGTCACAGAGAGGTGGGGGCAGGTTTGTTCACTGCAGCCCCAGATGGTAGGATGAGGTCTAATAGTTTTAAGTTACAGGAAGCTAGATTTTGAATGAACATTAGAAGGAATTTGTTGACAGTAAGTGCAATTTGGCAATGGAACCAATAACCAATCCCACACTGAGGAGACAGAGAGCAACTTTATGCTCATGGAGTGGTGAGCATAAGGGGGAAGTGGTACAATGCAGCCTCATTAGTGAATTGCACGTTGCATAACCAAACGTCCATTACACATTGATGTGCATGCACAAGGTGCATCTATGCAATTACACATCATTGTGCGACCATGTGCAATACTCATCAATGAGCAATGTACAACGGAACCACATACAGAACTTCAGCAACCTTCAGTAGGGGTACTTACACATGCTTAAGACACAAAGAAGGGAAGAGGGTAGTAGTTTTGAGTGTTAGACTAGGCCTTTGGGAGACAGGAGTTCAGCTTTGTGCTTAGCCATGGAAACCCACTGGGAGACCTTGAGCAAGTCACACTCTTTCAGCCTAAGAGAAAGGCAGTGGCAACCCTTCTCTGAATAAACCTTGCCAGGGAAACCCTAGGATGGAGTCGCCATAAGCTGCAGTTAACTTGAAGGCGCTTAACAACCTGTAATAGCAAGAGACAAATAAAATCCCAGCCTTTGTGTTTGAAAGAATGGGTGGACAGCTCTCCACCTGATTTCTTAAGATGCTATGCTTGGGATAATGAAAAGAAAAGAAAAGATGTTCACTCCCACATTGAAAGTCTTTTTTCAGAGCTTAAAGAAGGAGATCCATCTGTCTTCCTGCCTGTCCATTCCCCCAATCTGCATTCACTCACACATACAGAGAGAGAGAGAGAGTTTTCTCCATCTCCATGCTGAACCCCCCCAAAGCCCTTTAAAAGGCTCCTGAAATTCTATATCTGCACTGATGGATATGGTGGAGGAGGCTACAAGTGTAATTTCGGCAAGAGAAGCTGTGTAGGAAACCAGTTTGCTTCAAAAGAGAGGTGGGTAGGAGATGGGTACCGCTGCTGCCTGCCAAGCTGGTGGATTTGTTCAGTTGCTGTGGGCAAGGAGGAATGAAGGGGGAAGGGAAGACCGGCATAGGTGAGAATTGCCAAACTGCCACAGATGCCAGCCGTTGGCTATGGCTAGGGTGGGAGCTTGAACACGTGGCTAGCTGGCTTTTGGGAAGGGTAAGTTGGTGTGTGCGTGTGTGTGCCTTCAAGTCACCTGTCAACCTATGGCAATAAATTTCATAGGGTTTTCTTAGGCAAGGAATACTCAGAGGTGGTTTCGCCAGTTCCTTCCTCTGAAATATAGCTTATATCACCTGGTATTTGTTGGCAGTCTCACATCCAGGTACTAACCAGGGCTGACCCTGTGTAGCTTCCAAGATCAGCTAGGATCCAGTGCCTTTTGGGTATTTAGGCATAAGCCTGTGCATATATGTATGTGCCTTCAAGTCTCCTATCAACCTATGGCAATGAATTTGATAGGGTTTTCTTAGGCAAGGGGTCCTCATAGGTGTGTTGTTTTGTGTCCCATGGATAACTGAATCAGTGGATAATGAGCCAGTGGATATGGGGGTCCTACTAGAAATGGTAAGTCCAGAACAAAACAATGATTGACGTTTCATTTAATGAAACCAGTCTTTTTCTTGTAGTTGGACTCTAGTTCAGTGGTGAGTGATTATGGTAGAACGTTCATCTCTGGGACTTTCCAGAGGCTTCAGAGACTATCAGAAATACCAAAAAGCAAAATAATAATAATAATAATAACTACTTCTGGTTGTTGCAAGTTTGTTTGTTTTAAAGTTTTAAAGTTCAATACAATCTATTTAAAAGGTAAACTGTTGTTCCCAGAGGTTACCAGAAAATCAAGGCAGTCCAGAGAGTCTGGAAGGGAGGAGAGCTGCAAAAACAGCCTTGTGGGGGGTGGGTGGAGAGGTGGGTTTTAATAAATTTTGCCTATAGCCAAGGTGCCATCTATATGGAGAAATAAAATATGGGTTGCTGCAGGGTAACACTAACTTGCAGCAGCTTCTATTTGTCCTGATGATCTGTTTGCAAGATCGCAGGCATGCAAAGCAACCCACATTCGATATTCCATGGGCATGCCTGCGAATCAAAATGGCGGGTGTGAATGAATTACATGCAATTTTATTTTCCCCAGGTCTCTGCCAAATTGGGACAGGTAGAGGGTGTGTCCTGTGGCTTTGGCCAAAGTGAGAGCCACGTGGTGTTCTTTTCTAGTGAGCAACCTTCCTTTATCTTACCGTCCCTGCAAAGAAAGGAGGCTATCTGCTGAGAACAAGAGAGATGCTCCCACTCACTCTGAGTAACCACTGTCAAATTGGATCCTGCCACACCGAGGCAATAAATAACATCTCTTCCACTCAGGTTGCTATAGACTTTGCTCTCTTGGTTTGCTTACTGATCTGAGTCCTTAATTCTCCTCCTTCCATTTCCAAAATTTCGGGGGCAGTTCACTTAAACCACAGCTTTATGTCTGTCCCTTTTCTTAACAGTGGAAAATTCAGGGCAGGCAAAGGTTCTAGTACAGCCAGGGGTTGACAGGTTGGGACTCAGGGGCTCTTTGATTGGCAGGCACAAAGATTAAACCCAAGGTCCTACATTGGGGTAGCAGCATGCAGATTTCCACCTGCAGAGTTGTGCATTAATTGTGCTTCACAATCATTGTTTGGAACAGCAGCTTTGCAGAACTGAACCAAGACACCCAATGTGCACCTGGATGCACAGCCAAATGTGCATGCACTTCCATGCACAATGGTAAAATGCTCCTTCATGCACATTAATTCTCAATGGGCATTTATGCAAGTGCATGTTCATGCACAATGGACAGTGTGCATCAATGACACTGTATAGTTGGATCCCCATATCCGCAGGCAGATACATTCCTGGACTTACCTAGTGTAAGTGAAAGCATGGATAACAGCAAACCCTATTAAAATAATGGACATCCAGTAAAAACATGCTATAGAGGTGCATTGCAGGACCTAGAAGATGCCTAGAGGGGATGCCTCTCTAGGCATTTTCCAGTGCAACTCCATGGTATGTGTCCCTATTTTGTGTCCCACAGATAACTGAAACTTTGCATACTGGTTTCGCAGATATGGGGGGCCAACTATATATACAACTCTGATTCTGCAACCTTGAACTGAATGTGAATATTCCACATTGGACTAAGATGTTCAACCACTCACTCAGAGGAATTCATTCATCTGTAAAACATCAAGAGTTCCAGACAGAAGTTTAGCTAAAGGAGGGCAAAATGGGAGTATTATGTGTCCCCCCATAAGAATTCCCTCAGCCAGTAAAATTTTCATTCAGTCCCCAAATTTCTAGCAATTCAGTAACTTAAAACTCCACTCAAGCATTTAGAAATACAGTTTAGGCATCCAAATCAGAAGGCCAGGAAAAGTGATCAAGGAAATGTGATTCTTGCTAATTGCCGACAAGTCGACTTCAAGTTATGTTACAAGGTAAGGTAGTCACAGCAAATAAAAGAGGTCTAGGTTCTCAACCTCTGTGTGTGTGTGTGTGTGTATACACAGATGTGCCCGTTGTTCCCTATTTGACATCCCATCAGGTCATAAAAAGCCAGAAGCCAAAATCACTTCTCTGTTTTTGCTTAACAGTAGAGAACAGAATGACTCACAACACCGTTAGGATTAAGGCTTACATAATTTTGTCATCTTTTTAAAAATCTGTCACTGAAACAAATATTACAATAATAGAAAACATCCTACTCACTCCCAGGCATAAAAGAATTTGCCTAGGAATAATAACATTAGCAGAAGACAACAGAGGATGAGACTGGTACTGGCCGCTTGATGTTTGAGGAGGGAATATCTACCATCCTGTTGGTGCTTTACACACATGTAAGTTTCCTTTCACATGCACTTGTACTTTTTTTGACCAAGGTGTAATCTCCATAGGCAGTTCATACTTGTGTAATCAGAGCTCCACATGGTACTCATACAACAAATATTTCCTGAGGACATCACAGCCCTGTTCAAACATTGCCTCACCACAAGCTACTTCCAGTGGGATAATGAATTCTACAAACAGATAGATGGGGTAGCCATGGGCAGCCCCCTGAGCCCAGTAATAGCAAACTTCTACACAGAACATTTTGAAAAGCAAGCCCTGGAAACAGCACCAAACAAGCCCACAACATGGTTCCGATATGTGGATGACACTTTCACCATTTGGAACCACAGAGAAGAAGATTTGGTCTCATTCCTGAACCACCTGAAGAGCATCCACCCAAATATCCAATTCAGATGGAAAAAGAGAAGGAAGGAACACTGCCATTCCTGGATGTCCTAGTCATCTGCAAACCAAACCAACGGTTAGGCCACAAGGTATACAGAAACCCCACACACATAGACAGATACCTACACAAGAACTCCAGTCATCACGCAGGACAAAAAAGAAGCACAATAAAAACATTGGTAGACTGTGCAAATAGGATCTGCGAACCCCACCTAAACTGGGCCCTACAGGCTAATGGTTACTCCAGATCAGACATCACAAGAGCAGCCAGACCCAGAACAAACCACAGGAATGAAGAAGAAAAACAGCCACCCAAAGGGAAGGAATTTTTACCATACATCAAAGAAGTCACAAACAGTAGGGAAACTGATGAGAAAACACAACCTCCAAACAATCTACAGACCAACCAAGAAAATCCAAGAAATGCTACACTCAGCGAAGGATAAAAGAGACCCTCTCACAGCTGCAGGAGTTTACCACATACCATGCAGCTGCGGACAAGTTTACATAGGGACCACTAAATGCAGTGTGCAAACACGAATCAAGGAACATGAGAGACACTGCAGACTGGGCCAGCCAGAAAAATCAGCAGTAGCAGAACATGTGATAAACCAACCTGGGCACAAAATGCTATTTAAAAACACAGAAATTCTGGACCAGGCCAACAACTATCATGTCAGAATGCACAGGGAAGCTACTGAAATCCACAAACACCTGGACAACTTCAACAGAAAAGAAGAAACCTTAAAAGTAAACAAAATCTGGCTCCCAGTTTTGAACAACAACAGAATCAAAACTCAACACTTACAAAGGAATTCCACCCAGGAACAGCGGGATTTCCAGCAGACAATGGCCCATCAACCAACCTTTAGCCAAACAGACACTAACGAGCCTTGCATTTCTATACCCAGAAACTAACCATTCAATTACACAAATTTATATATACTCCCCAACCGGGGTTCACAGCATATAAACTCCACACACATACCTACCCAACCATTATCTGAAGATGCCAGCCACAGATGCAGGCGAAACATCAGAAAGAAACTATTCCAGACCATGGCCTCACAGCTTGGAAAAAAACCAAGGAAAATCTATGGACTAAAATAATATTTTAATTTTTAACAAACTAAAAGGACATAACAGCTGGATATAGTGTATATGTATATTTGGAAGAGATAATTTAGGCCAGTGGTTCTTAATCTGGGGTGCAGGGACCCCCAGGGGGCCATGATGTCCTCACAAGAGGTCCGTGAAGGCTTGAAAGTTGCTTGGCCCACCTCCTCCCTGCAGTGGAGTGGCCACATGGCAGGAGCCAAGATAAAGGCTGGCTGGCTTGGCCTGCGCATTGCCATTCAATCTGCTCCAGCAACAAACTTGCAGGAAGAAGCAGGAGAAAAGTCTTCCTCCCTCTCCGGTGTCTCTCAGGGAAGGTTTCTTTTTTTTTTTTTTTTTTTGGTAATTAATTTTTATTAAAAAAAAAAAAAAAAACCAAATAAGAAACAAGACCATAGTTATTTAACAAACAGATACAGAAACAATTTCATATTGTCAAAAGTTGGATAACATAGATAGATAGCTAGGTAGATATATATATATATATATATATATATATATAAGAAATAAATCTATTTACATCCTGAATTGCTAGTTAAGAACTAGCTGTCTTCTTCCATATAGTTACATTAATTATTTGAGAGATAAAGAAAAAAAAGGCAAACATCACACACACACACACACATACACACACATAAAACCCAACCCCTTTTCACATAGCATCTTCTCATTTTGATTTGGGGATATTGTTCATTTTGCATCTTTTACCCTCATTTACTCCTCGTTATCCTCTCCCCTCTTGAATATTACATTTCTAAACTTCCTTTTCAGCTCATCCTGATTTTTCTTTAGCATTGCATACATCTTTTCTTCATTTCTTTTATAAGTCCTTTCCTGGTTCCTTTATATCACATTAGTTATCTCACCTTATAAATGCTCTATTGCTTCTACACTGTCTCTTATTCCAAACACTCTTTTATGCGTTGCTGATTGTTGCAATTTTCCCCCATCTTTTTTCAAGATAGTTTGATATATTCGTCCAGTCCTTCATATGTCTCTCTATATTTTGGCCTTTTATAAGCATTGTTAACCTATCCAGATACATTATTTCATAGAGTTTCTCCAGCCATTGGTCTGTCGTTGGGCATTCCTTATTCTTCCACATCTTCGCAAACGTAATTCTAGCTGTGACTAACATGTAAAAAATTATCTTCCCCTGGCTTTTATCGATTTCCTCCTCCACCATTCCTAGTAAGTATAGCTCTGGTTCCCATGGTAGTTTAATATTCAAAATTTCTTCAATTGTTCGCTTTATTTGCTTCCAATATTTAGTCGACTTATTACAATTCCACCAAAGGTGGTAAAAAGTTCCGTTTTTTTCTCCACATTTCCAGCATTTGCTTGAGGAGCCTTTATACATTAATGATAATTTGTGGGGGGATAAATACCATCTATAGAACATCTTGTAAACGTTTTCTCTGATATCTTGGCATAATGTTCTTTTAATTTGTCTGGTCCATATCTTCTCCCATTTTGATAATTCTATTGTATGTCCTATATTTTGTGCCCAGGTAATCATGTTAGATTTGATAATTTCTTCTTCTGTGTTCCATTTTAAGAGTAATTTATAGAATCTAGATATCATATTTTTGTTTCCTTGTTTAATGATTTTCTCCCAATCTGTCTTTTCAACCGTAATTCCTATTAATTTGGAGTCCATTTTATATCTTTCTTTTAGTTGAGTATATAAATACCAGTGGCACGCCAGATTGTTTTCCCTCATCTCTTCTTGGGTCATCAATTCCTGTTGGCCCATATTTATTTTCAATATATCGCTGTATTTTATCCATTTGTGTGCAGGAATTCCTTCTCTACTGTAGAGGGCTTCGTGTGGAGAAACCCAGATTGGGAGTTGAGAAAAAAATCTGTTCTTATGCTTCTTCCAGACTTTAATTAAAGAACTTCTAATACAATGATTGTAAAAGTCCTTATTTATCATATCTTTATTATAAAAGAGATAGGCATGCCAGCCAAATCGGTTTCCTTCACCTTCTATTTTTAACAGTTGATCATCTTCCAATGTTGCCCATTCCTTTATCCATACTAAACAGCAAGCTTCATGATATATTTCCAAGTTAGGTACCGCTAATCCCCCTCTTTCTTTAGCGTCTTGAAGTATTTTCATCTTTACTCTTGGCCTTTTTCCCATCCAAATGAATTTTGATATGTCTGCTTGCCAGTTCTTAAAGGTCTTCTGGGATCGAATTATAGGTATCGCCTGGAATAAGTACATAAGTCTTGGTAAGATATTCATTTTCACTACATTTATTCTTCCTAAAAATGACAAATTCAGTTGTTGCCAGTTATTCATGTCTTTTTTAATTTGTGTCCATATTTTTTGATAATTGTTAGAGAACAAATCTTGATTTTTATTTGTTATGTTTATGCCAAGATATCTCACTTTGCCTGTTGTTTTGAATTCTGTTTTCTTCATCAATTCTGACTCTTCGTTTTTTGTTAAATTTTTATTAATCATCACAGTTTTCTCTTTGTTTACCTTCAAACCTGATAATGCTTCAAATTCTTCCAATATATTCATTAGAGGTTTTATTTCTTCTTGAGGGTTACTTAATGAGATAACTAAGTCATCTGCGTACATTTTTAACTTTAATTTATATTTCCCAATTACTATTCCTTTTATCTTCTCTTCTTCATTAATTTTTTTACTTAATATTTCCATAATTGTTAGAAACAGAAGCGGGGAGAGAGGGCATCCCTGCCGTGTACCTTTCTGTATCTGTATGTCTTCTGTTCTTTCTCCGTTGATTATTAATTTTGCCCGTTGTTTGTGATAGATTGCTCTAATCCAATTTGTAAATTTATGGCCTATGTTAATTTTGTCTAAAATTTCAAATAATGTCGTCCAATTCACGTTATCAAAGGCCTTCTCAATGTCTAAAAATATCAATGTCATTTTTTTGTCTTTATGAATTTCATGGTATTCGATCAGATTTAGAACATGTCTAATGTTATCTTTTAGGTACCTTCCTGGTAGAAATCCTCTCTGATCTCCACCAATCCAATCTCCTAGAATTCTTTTTAATCTGGATGCCAAAATTGAAGCAAATATTTTATAGTCCACATTAAGCAATGATATTGGCCGATAGTTCTTAGGATCTTGTGGGTCTCTGTTCTCCTTGTGGATTAATATGATGTTTGCTTCTTCCCATGTTTTTGGATATATACCTTTGGTTATTGCTTCTAAAGTAGATTTGAAAGGTCTCTTTATCTGCTCTTCCATTATTTTGTAAAATTTAACTGTAAACCCATCTGGACCAGGAGCTTTCCCAACTTTTAATTTTTTGATTGCATCTGAAATTTCTGTCGCCGTTATGGGTTGGTTTAGTATGTCTCTCTGCTGGGTTGTACATTCTGATGTTGACTGCTTTTTGAGAAATTCCTGGAGATTACTTTGGCGTTCCTTCTTTCTATACAATATCTCATAAAATCTCTTAAATATTTGTTTAATTTTCTGTTGGTCTGTGTAAATCTGATCGTCTTGTTTAACTTTAGATATGAAGTTTCTTTCTTTTTGTTTTCTTAATTGGTAGGCCAGCCATTTGCTCGGTTTATTTGAAAATTCAAAATTCTTTTGTTTTAAATATTGTATCCTCCTATGGATCTCTTCCATCGTCTCTGCTGTCAACTGATCTTGTAATATTTTAATTTCTCTCTGTAATTTCTTTTCTGAGGGATCTTCTTGCATCTTTAATTCTCTCTTTCTAATTTCATCTTTAATTCTCTCAGTTCTTTCCATCTTATTCTTTCTTAATATAGCATTCTGTTGGATGAAAAACCCTCTCATCACCGCTTTGAAGGTGTCCCAGACTATAGTGATGTTAGTGTCTTCTTTGAGATTTTCCTCAAAGAACCATTTTGCCTCTTGTTTGGCTTTGGAGATCACTTCTTCTCTTTGTAATAAATTATCGTTCAGACGCCAATTAAATGTCACCTTCTTCGCTTCTTTTAATACAAGTAGTACCGGGTTATGGTCCGACCAAATTCTAGGCAGTATATCTATTTTCTGAATAATATTTCCCATAGTTCTGGATATCATAAAAAAATCAAGTCTTGAAAATGATTTGTGTCTGTCTGAATAGAAGGTAAAATCCTTTGCATCTCCATATTTATATCTCCAGGCATCTACTAATGACAAATTGTCTTTTAGGCTTTCAAAAATTTTTGGTAGCTTCCCCTGGTTTTTTTTCAATTTCTTCTGTGAACTTCTATCCAACGTTGGGGAAATCACGCCATTCCAGTCTCCACATAGAATTAGCCTATCGTGTTCGAATTCCAGGAGTTTCTTCATTAAATTTTCGAAAAACACGCTTTTCTTCTCTAATGGACCGTAAAGGCCTAAAATCAATGTTTTTTTATTTTGCATGTTAACTTCTATAATTACATATTGACCTTCTGGATCTGTATATAGTTCTTGAGCAAAGATTCTCTGACTCACATAAATCACAACTCCTCTCTTCTTCTCATTTGCTGCAGATACATATTCTTGTCCTATTCTCCTGTTTCTTATCAGTTTAATGTCTTCTTTCTTAATATGTGTTTCTTGTAGGCAAACTATGTCATATTTCCTCTTTCCCAAAAAATGAAATACTCTTTTCCTTTTCTCAGGTGAGTTTAAACCTCTGGTGTTCCAAGTTAATATTTTTAGTTGCATCTTGTTTATTTTGTTTTATTCTTGTTATTTGTTTGCTTCTCAGGACATCACCTCTCCCTCTCGGTCTTCTTCCTGTTCCTCTTCTTCGATCTCCTCTTCTTCCTCTTCCTCTCCTTCTTCTTTCTGTGAGTCTTTCTGTGAGTCTTCCCCTGTCGCTCCTACTTCTTGTTGTTTGTGATTTTTCATCTCTTTATATTGTACTTTCAGATCTTTCTTGTATTTTTCCAGAAATTCTTCTATTTTTTGCGTTGAATTAATCTTGAAATTTCTCTGTTTGAATCTGAAAGAAACACCTTCTAGTCTCTCCCACTTGTAGCGTATACCATTCAAACGTAACTGTTCTGTTAGAGATCTATAATTTCCCCTTTTCTTTAAGATTCTCATTGGAATGTCCTTTAATAATAACACTTCGCTACCTTCAATTTCAAATTTTTGTTCAAAATTTTTTTGTAATAGTAGATCTCTAGTTCTCTTTCGTACAAAATAAATTACAATATCTCTTGGGAGATTCTTCTGTTTTGCAATCTTAGATGATATCCTATACATTTTATCTATTTCCCATTCAAATTGGGTCTTGGTTTTCCCCATGAATTTCGCTAATTTGGGTATAAGGTACTTGTACAAATCCTCATCTGGTTGTTCTTTAAGGCCTCGTAATTTCACACAATTCTCTCTCCATCTCAGCTCATGAATCGCCTGTTCATCCAAATCCTTTTCCTTGTTGCTTTCCAGCACTTCTATTTTTTTCTCAACCGTGTCAACTTTATTTTCCATGACCGTTACCTTTTCTTTAAGTTTCTTCGAATCCTCTGTCACTTTGTCTATAGAGTCTTTTATATTTTTAAGTTCTCTCCTCATTTCCTGCTTAAGTTCCATTTTCATTTCTCGCAGTTCTTCTCGCATTAGTTTAATTTCTTCTAAGATAGGGTTTTGATTTGGCTGACTAGAGTCAAATGATGGTCTTCTTGTTGTTTGGAGTGTTGTCTGTGTTGTTTTCCTCATTGTCTTGTTTTTCTTGTGTTTTTTTTTTATTAGTATGTTATTGCAACAATCAGAGGTCTCCCCAATTAGATAGATTTACTATTCTTTATCTTTTTCTTTGTCTATGGTTCTGATCAATCAGTTTCTGCCAATGCTTAGAAACTTCCTTCTCATATGATAGATGCTCAATATATGCTCAATATATTCAATAATCAATTAATCCAATGCACCAATTATTATATCTCAACGATAAATACTCAGTTATATTCAATCATCAACCAATCAATATATCATTAATAAATCTCAAAATATATAGAGAAGGAAGCTTTACATTCTATTTCAAATTGCCTCCTTAATATATAATTTACCAATTAACTTAAAATACTTAAATAAGACTTCTATTTAAATTCCAAATCAGCTTTGTTCAGTATACCAATAACCAGTCATTCAATATAAGATATATTACTATCAATGATTATTGTTTGCAATCTATTTTCTCAGGTTATTTACTCCAACTACCGTCCAGTTAAATTTTACACTCTTTTAATCAAATTAGATAATTACTTTGATTAAATGATGATGAATTCACTTAAATTAATCAAATCGTAGTAAAAAATTACTTTCAAGTAGTTAAACCCCCCTCCAGATACAAACAGTGTAGTTTTTTTTATTTTATATTGTTATTATTATTGTTATTACTTGATTATAATTCCTTCCCCAACTCTGACCACACCTTCCTGTCCTTCTTTAACCTTCACCCCCCTCTCCAACCTTCAGCACCTTCTCTAGCTCTCCCACACCTACTTTGCCTTCTTCTGTATAATAATTTTACCTCACCTAATACCTACTCTTTTCTACCTCCCTCCTTCTCTTCCTTTCTATCTTCCCTTTCCTGTCTTCCTGTCCTTTCCTTTCCCTTCACTTACACAAATTACTTTATTCCTGTCACAGTCACTGTCTTCCTATCTTTTCCTTTCCCTTCCCTTACACAGTCACTTTATTTTTCCTCTCTCCTATTCCCTCACTCCTATTCCTCCTACTCTTCCTCCTACTCCTACTCTTCCTTCTACTCCTACTCCTCTCCTACTCTTCCAATCACCTCCTTCCTTCTTCCCTTGTTTGACCTATTTTATCCTACCACAACTTCAATATTATCGAACCCTCTTCCTAAAATTTAACCCTCAATCAGATCAAATCACAGAAATGTAACCATTGTCCATTTCCATTATAATCCACTAACCAATGTTTTTATAAAGTCAAAAGGAAATGTCTTGTCCGCTTTCCTTTCAAATAATTAACTGAGTCGCGTGGTCGTGAAGCTGTCCTTTACTGTTCTTTACTGTTGTCGTCTAGTTCTCTTCCCCTCCCTCTGCACAGTCTGTTCGCTCCTCCCCCTTCAGTGCCGTCTTCAATCTGCCGTCTTCACTCGCCTCCTACGATATCGAAACCGCCCACCTCCTGCACAGAAGCCAGAACATAAAAGGAGAGAAAGAAAATAATAAACGAAAATAAAAAACTAATACAAAAATTGAAACTATAAAGAACTATAAAAGAAAAAAAAACTAAAGGAACAGAGAGCCAGGACCAGAGGGAGAGGTGGAACATGAAAGAGAGCGAGTTAAGGCTATGATATTAGGGAGGGATAAAGAAAAAATAGATAAATAAAGATAAAAAAAATAGAAAAATAGAAAAAAATAGCGAGAAAAAAGAGAAAAGGAAAGAAATGGGAAATGGGGAAATGGGGAATAAAAAGTCGAACAGGCGCTCCTCGCGTCACGCGGACTGTTATCTTATTTCTCCGCCAACTATCTTTAAGCTCGGTATGCGACGGGAACCGAATTAAAACTTCTCTTCCCAGAGCTCTTGACAAAGTTGACTACACCAACAGTCCTGAGTTTTAAATCCTTTATATTATGCCTATTTTCCTTCTTTTTCTTCTTTTAATTTCTGATCCACCTGATCCGCCTGGTCTTTACAATGACTGGCTTTTCGTCACGTCCCCTTCTGTCTCTCTCTAAGGGGATTAAAAAATTCAGTCCTCAGCGGCCATATTTGCGAATCCACACCATGTAATTAATCCATCTAAATCAGTTCAAAACTCAGTCCATCGCTCCGTCTCAGTCACTCTCAATCCCGTTTGTCTTAATCTTTACAATGTCGATGTCCTCTTCTAAATTACAGTATGCTTTATAACTTTATTTTCTTTGTTATATTTTACTTGATACTTAGTTTCTCTTTGGTGAACTTCAGCAACTCTCTAACACCGTGTCTATTATTTTTTTTTCTCCCCCTCTTTCGATCCAAAATTCTATAAGTTTTATTTCCTTTTTATTTTATGCAAAACACGTAAGCACAAGTAAAATGATTAAGTTCTTGTCTTATCACTACGAATTATATACAGCTCTTTATATCAATTCCACCCACTTTCCATTATTGTAAAAACTCACTGTCAGTAGCTTCTACTGTTAATCAGCTGTTCCAGTCCTAGGAACCTTCAGATCAGATGTATTTTCCCTTTCTCCGTCTTCAGGATCAAGCCGGCTTTCAACACTGCTTACAACCAATACTGCTACCACAGTTCTTTAAAAGTTTAAAATTGGTGGCGACGTTTGCTGATGACTCAGCTGCACACATGTGGCGGTGGTAATGGCTCCGACCCCCTCTGTCCGCTCCCTGTCGATCCGCCTTCCGATCAATCTTCAGGGACCTGACAGGCATCAGGTCTTCGTGAGCCCCCTCCGATTTTTCTCCGTACCCCAGGAGAAAAATTCCAAATCCAACCTTGGGTGTTAAGCTGGATTTTCAACCACACGCGGCCAGACTCTTCAGAGCTCCTACCCTGAAAGTCTGATCACGGCGCCATAACCAACCGGAAGTCCTCTCAGGGAAGGTTTCATGGATGGTGTAATTGTATTATTATTATTATTATTATTATTATTATTTTAAATCTTGAGTTAAGTCTTGGGGTCAGCAGCAACAAAAGATATTTAAAGGTTAAAGAAAAGATTAAGAACCACTGATCCAGTCCCCAAAGGTTTGACAAAAAGGCCATGTTTTTACTTGGTGCCAGAATGAAGCCAGCATTGGTGCCAAGCAGGCCTTCTATAACTAAGGCGCCACATCAGAGAAGGCTCTGTTCCCAGGTCCTACCACAGTGCATTGCTCCCACTTGTGGGACAAAGTTGGGGGCTCTCCGAGAGACCTTAGTTCTCAGGCAGGCAAAAATAGGGAGAGGTGCTCATTCAACTATTGAGGTTCCAATGTCATCACCAGCACCTTGGGTACCGGGTGGCAACTTTCTTTCCTTTCATTAATAGCTTTGACGGCAGTGTTTTTATTTACCTAGTTATTTATTTATATCATGTATTGGTTATGTTTCTATTCTGCCTTTTCTCTGAATAACTCATGGCTCCCCTCCCAACTCAATCTGGCACATTATGTGACAACAAGAGAAAGAGCCAGAGGCATAGAATAACGCCTGGGGACCGAGGGGTAAAGATGTTAGGGGCTGCCATTTTGTCTCTCAGGGCAGGGCAGGGTCAGTAGAGCAGTCTGTCATGTCTTACCTAGAGGGAAACCTCCTCAGAAGAGGACATGGTAGAGGCGAATCAAGGTAACAGGATTCAGTCAGAGCTCAAGAAGGCTGGCAGCCTGGCCCTGGAACTATAGAATGAAATGCCAACCGTAAAAGAGCAGGAAAAGCCTTGACCTGCCTTAGAAAGAATACACTGAGGTAATCAAGCTAGCTATGCTGATCTATGGTTTCCTATAAATTAGTATCGCCAAGATCATTTCTTTGTTCCAAAATAACTGCTCCAAAATCACATGTGGCTTCATTTGATGTTCCTTGCTCTATTGTATGCTGGACTTTGGTTTGTGCCTTGGATTATACTTCTTGGTTTCCTCCTCTGACTGGCATTGGACTTTGGTTACTTTCAGGATACTTTCACACTGCACAATTATATGCTTTGATACCACTTTAATTGCTATGGCTCTATCCTACGAAATTTGTAGTTTTGGAAGACACTTCTTTGCCAGAGAGCCCTAGGGCTGTAGATCAGAAAACTTCACTAGGAGTATCTCTTACCAAACTACAAACCCTAGGATTCCATAGGATGGAGCTGTGCTGGTTAAAGTGCTATCAAGCTGCTATAATTGTGCCTTGTGCAGTGTGGATATACTCTCAGACTATCTCTGATGTCTCAACCTCAGACTGACCTGATCACAATTCTGCTCTTGCTGTCTCTCCATGTATGACTTTGGGCTGGCTTGGCTTTTCATCTGGCTGTTCTCTTGGACTGTAGGTACAGAGGTTGGACTGGATGGCTCTCATGGTCTCTTCCAACTCTACGATCCTACACTCATCCAGGCACTTACCACCCTTAAATAGGACACAGGTGACAGGAGGAGAATCCCTTTGGCTAGCAGTCTAGAGACAGTCTCCTGTTCCGGTCAAGTTCTGAAACATCCTTCCTGCAGAGATGAGCCTGGAGCTGATGTTATACAGTATTATTTTCCATAGAGTTACATTGTATACTAGAATTCCCAGTGGCTATGCAGGCAGGGGGATGCTGGGAGTTGGTAACATTTCCAAGCTCTGATTTCTGGCAACAAGTCAAAATCTTTGCGCTTGCCCAGGGATTTTAAATCAATCTGTTTTAAAGTGATGGATGGGAACAACTGTCTATTTTATGCATTCTGTGACTTTGTAACATGTAGTTCCAGTTTCAAGCTATCCTGCAAGTTTATGACTACTGTGATATTTGAACAAGGGCCTTGTGGCTGACATGTGTGCATCCTGACCTGACATTTCTTTCTCTATGAAGACATGTGGGTGTTACTTCGAGATGAATATTGTGCAGAGACATGCAAGCTTAGCTCCTACCTTACAGTTTTCTCCAGGGATGTTATTGGCTGAGATTCTATAATGGAGTCAGTTTCAAATATGCTACAAGATCCACTTGCTTACTAATATTCCAGACTAACACAGCTATGTCTTTGAATTCTACGTTGGGGTTGTATAGCATAAATCTCCACATGCAGAATTATGCATTTAATTGTGCTACACAACTCTTCTCTTGAACGACAATGCTGCACAACTGAACCAAGACATCAAATGTGCAAACAAATGGAATCTTTACAGCAACCTTCTAAGGTAGGGCTGTGTTATCATACTGCAGATGTGTGGGGCATTCATACCAGCATTTCCCCATCGACAAACCTACACACAGAGTCTCCCAGTTCTCCAAACCATTCTACACAATGTGTTTGCCTAACATGACAGCAGAGCCTGTTACAACCTCTCCTCTGACTGACTGCAAAGATGAACCTTTCCCCACGTGATTCCATCATCTCTTGGGCATCCAAAGACTCCACGACGCCTACAAATACTCATGTGCTTGATAAAAACAGAGCAAATGCAAAAGCCACATTTGGCAAAATTGCCTCAACAAGCAGATTCCCAGCCAGGGCTTTGTTCCAAAGGGGTAGATGTTTCTAAAGAACCGCCGGGCCATGTGTTAAATCTGGCGCCGTTCTTGCTCAGTTCTGATGGCTGGAGCAGGATGTTCTCGCTTGGGGACACAAAGCATTGATCCTTCTGGGTCTCCTGTTTCAGAGGGCTGCAGTGCACAAGGGATGGACTGGCTGATCTGTTGGGAGGCACATCTGCAAAAAAAGAGAACTTTGGCCGGGTACAGGAGACTCAGCAAATGTCCTATTATTAGGCAATGGAATAGGTGGAGTCCTGTCTGAAAGAGAATGAAGGTTGGTGGAGACAACACTGAATCCCAGCAGCATCAGTCTGATGGTAGTACTGAATGCAGCCAAGGCCTAAAGAGAGAGAAGGTCATCCAAAGCAGGGCTGCTGGAGCAGGGAAGCAAAAGACAAACAGAGATCCGGCAGAAGGGTACACCAGAGAGTAGGGGGAAAGGTCTAGGCTCTTTCCTTGTTAATCTGAATTAAGTGTCATGTCAAATGCAAGGGGTGTTTTCCTTTTGCCAGTTCTGACTCAAGCACTAGTCAAACGTATGCACATATGCATGAACTGCATGATATGAATACAGTAGAATTCAGTAGATGGTAGGATTCAGTGCTTGGTATGAAGAATTTACGTTACTGCAGAATGCTGATTTTTAAGTATAAATGAAATACAATCAGTCATAATTCACAACATGGTTTTTCCAAAACACCCCACCTTGGGCATTATACTTCTGTATGTACAGGTGAGCAATCTGCAAGTAGCTGCATTTGTACGTACTTGCTTTCTGCTTGTGTCCAGTGATGACACCATGGCCAATCCAATTATTGCATGCTTAGAGCATCTCTACACAAGCACTGCAGGGACCAATTGGATGCTGCAACCTCATCACCTAATGGCAAAGGGGTGTGTTTTGGTGATTAATTAGAGTCTGTCCTGTCACACCATGTGCTGTTCTAGTGCATGCATGCACATCAAGGCATCATGTGCAGGTAGAGATTACACTTCCAGAGATGTCTTCTGCAGCTTTGATTGTAATACAGGTCACCCCCCCCCCCCCATAACCATGGGAAATATGTTCCTGGATTTATTGTTTATAAGTGTGACCGCAGATAATAGCAAACCCTATTAAAGTAAATAGCAATAGCATTTATATTTCTATACCGCTTATCAGTGCAAAGCACTCCCTAAGTGGTTTACAATGTGTTAGCTAATTGCCACCAACAAGCTGGGTACTCATTTTACCGACCTACGGATGGATGGAAGGCTGAGTCAACCTAGAGACCTGTAGACTGAACATACAATGTTGTGGCTGCAGTACCAGCATTTAACCACTGTGTTACCAGGGCTCCTTCTGGTACAAATATACCATAGAGTTGTGACAGAGGACTTAGCGGTTCTTAGAGAAGACACTTCTCTAGGCGTTTTCAAGTGCGACTCTATGGTATATGTCTCTATTTTTTCAGCTGTAGATAACTGAAACTGTTGATAATGGTTCTGCAGATGGGGGGCTGTATTTTATTTCATAGACTCATTGAACCATAGAGTTAGAAGGTGCACCAAGTTCCATCTAGTCCAGCCCCCTGCCAGTGCAGCGATCCATAGCTAAAGCACCCCTGAAAGTTGACTGTTCAACCTGTTTCGAAAGCACCAACGAAGGAGAGTCCAGCTCCTTCTCAAGCCGTATATTCTACCCTGAAACAGTTGCTACCACCAAGAAGCTCTTCGTAATTTTTAGTGGTAATCTTCTTTCTAGTAATTTGAATCAATTGGGATGGGTCCAGTTCAGTGGTGTAGCTGTGGGAGGGAGGGGCAAAAAGAGTTCCTTGCCTCCCCCAAATAAAAATTCTGTACACTCCCCAATGAAATGTTTCCCCTATCCCCACATTTCTAGCATTGTAGTAACTTAAAACTTAACTTGAGCATTTAGAAATAGAGTTTAGGCATCCAAAGAAAAGGGGCAGGCCAACTCACCAAAGGAATACAAAACCACAGCAAATGTAAGTTCTAGATGTGAACAATTTCCAGTGTCTCACTTTCTGCAGTGCTGAAAATTTTCAGCCAGCAAATGAAAAATGATGAATAATCTTTCTATCCCTAGTGTATATGTTTGTGTGACATCAATAGCAGCATTGGGCTCTTAGGGTGCATCTGCACTGTATGGACAATGCAGTTTGATACCATTTTAAGGAGTTTATCAGACACAGCAAAAATTGTGGGATTTTGACATCATGGTAGCATGAATGGGCCCTGCTATCGCATGACACCATCTTCACATTGTTAATCCGTGCTCCAGCTATGAAAAACCCATTGCTTTTAATTGATAGGTTAATCTGTCAATAGATCGTCAATAGCACTTTTTCACATTATTGAAGGTGTGCAGAACCACGTCCCATTGTAATTGCGAAATTACAGCATGAGTGGACGATCCCCAGTGAGAAAACTTCTGGGTGAGAACGTGAAAAACGAAGCACTCTTTTTATGAACTGTCCCCTTTAGTTTCAATGTTTTTAGTTTTGTTTCAGTGCTTGTGAGTTCATTTACTTTGTTAATTAAGGTGTTTTGGGGGTTTTAAGCACGCTTGCTTCTTCTCGCGAGAACCACCGAAATCTCGCCCATGCTAAATCTAGGAAGTAAACTAGCATTCTTAAAGTGCTAGTGGTCATTGTGCGATAATTCTGTAGCGTTTCTTTCACGTGATTATAGCAATGTGTGATAGTAAGTGTAATAATGCCACAATGAATGAATCTATCATTCATAGAATTCCAGTGTTTTTATACACTCATCTGATAATGTCCTAAGTGCTGTAGTTCCATCTTATAGAAACCTGGGATTTGTAATGTTTAGCCTTCTCTGCCAAAGAGTGCTGGTGCCTCACAAAACCACAGATCCCAGGATTCTGTAGGATGGAGCCATGGTAGTCAAACTGCATTATTTCTACAGTGTAGATGCACCCTTAGACACAGAGGGTCATGGAGCATCCACTCGGTTTGCACCACTGATAATCCAGCTTCATCCAGTGAAATTTCTTTTTTTTGTTACGCACTGTGTTCTCTAGTGTGCTACATGAAAAATAATATAGGGCAGTGGCTCTTAATCTTTTCTTTACCAGGGACCCCCTTTAAATATCTTTTGTTGCCACAGACCCCCAAGACTTAACTGAAGATTTAAAACCCAAAAAACAACAATTTCTGACAATGATTGTACAAACACAGCATCCATTAACCCTTCCCTCAAAGGCACTGGAGGAGAATGAGGGCTTTTCTCCTGCTTCTTCCTGCAAATTTGTGGCTAGAGCGGATTGAAGAGCAATGTGCAGGCCAAGCCAGCCTGTCATGTGGTCTGAATAGCCTTCAAGCCTCCCTGGACCCCTTGTGAGGGCATTGCATCCCCTGGGGGTTCACGGACGACAAGTTAACAACCACTGATATAGAGAAATAAAAAGAAAGAAGGGAGGGGAGTAGGAAAAAAGAAGGTATGTAGCAGCACCTTCAAGACTAAGGACATTTTCAGACGCATAAAAAGTGCTGTGGAGGGCTCGGGAGAGGAATGCGCCTGTTTCGTGGCAGGGGGCCAGTTTCTGACAATGACGTCCCTCTCACGTTACCCTCTGTGTTCCTTCTGTGTCACATGGAAGGAACATGGAGGATAACGCAAGAGGGACGTCGTCGTCAGAAACTGGCCCCCTGCCGCAGAACAGCCGCATACCTCTCCCGAGCCCTCTGCAGCACTTTTTACGCATCTGAAAATGTCCAAACTGGTTTTTATTTTAGCATGAGCTTTCATGGCTATAAACCCACATCTTCACATTCAGTACATACATACATGCACACGCCATACACACACACACACACACTAAGGTTGCCTGTTCAGAGTCATCCAAGGCCCTGAGGTTTCAGGGCCAGAAACTGAGACCTAGGATGGCCCCTGGCGAACTCATGGGGCTTGTCTACAGGAAGGAAAATAACTGGACTGCTCCACAGTAATAGCAAGTCGCAGCAGCAGCAGTGATCACTCACTAAGGCGAAAATCCAACATGGCAGCATTGGACACTTGCCCTGTAAGCCAGCCCTCCCCCCCCCCGCGCTCATCCAGCCAATCAGGTTTGCATTTTGTCCTGCATGGGAAAGTGATTCATTTCGAATCACTTGTCTTAATGTGCGAAAATGGGCATATCCCTGGAGCTTTTTTAAAAAGTCAGGAGAAGCTGTGAATGCATTTCTCGCATAGTTTTTCCTCTTTTTGACCCTCCTCCTTCACAATATGATGAAACAATGTGGGATCCCATTAATACAGCTCGTTTTCTGAGCAAATTCTATGAGGAGTATTTTCACCGTGTGGACAACCCCATGAAGTGTTATGCATTAAGTACCAACCAGAGTTGCTTGCTGCTTGTCATTCAAAAGTACATACAGAGAACGTATTTTCCTGTTTGGAAATGTTGTTGTTGTTGCTGTTATATAATATTTATAACCTGCTTTTTCCCCAAGGCTGGGGCCAAAGTGGCTAAGAGAGCCACTATTTAAGAGAGAGAGATCTTAGCTAAAGGGGCTCTTCCCACAGCAAGGTAAACAGAGAAGATTATTCCTTCTCACTTAATTTAGGGAGAGAGGGTAAGGAACATTGTATCTGGCCTACTTGCTTCTAGCCAGAAGGTGCATGCAAAGGAGAGTGGAAGGTGAGCCCTGGCACTACAACCACTGGGAGGGAAGGAAGAAGTCAATACATAGACCCTCCCCATGACAGTCTTTGCAAGTCACAACAAGAAACCTAGTGGAGGCACTAGAGGGGTGCAGAGAGGCCAAACCGCACCAGGTAACATTGTTGGAGGGAGGGGTGACACCGGCCTTAGTAACGCCACAGAACCTATAGTGTAGATGTGCAAATAGCTATTGCTTAAAACAATTTGTAAGCCGCTCTGATAGCCTTGTGGCTGAAGAGCGGGGTGTAACTAACTAACTAACTAAATAAAATAAAAATATAAAGCTTTGCAAATTGTAGCAAGCTGCTGTTTTCCTAGCTGAGTTGGAGATTTGCACCCAGCCCTTTCCTCTTGGCTAGAGAGAACCAAGAGGAAAGGGATGGGTGCAAATCTCCAACTCAGCTGGAAAAACAGCAGCTTGCTACAATTTGCAAGGCTCTGTTGGCAGCGTGGTCTCCTGCCTGGAGATGACACAAGGAACCTTGGATGCTCAGGGCCAGATCCTGAGACTCTTCCGTGCACATCTTGGCCTATGGTTTCCACCATCAAGTTTACACAGTGAAGGTCTTCCAAGTTACCATTGAACTCTGGAGCCCAGAAATGAAGTCATGTCATGCCCTTCCAAAATAAAGCAGCCAGGAGTGTGCTATATTCTTCTGACAGCATGGAGCTGCATAATTATTCCTCAAACTGCCAGGCCTGCTTAGTGGGTTGCATTTCTTATTGGAAACCTGTCTCTATAGCAGCAACAGCATCACATTATTCAAGAGAGATGGGGAAGCAGTTACAACTTGGAGGAACAGAGCAACCTGAAAGCAAATGATTCACGCAGAAAGTGTGGCGCAAGGAATCAGAACTTGGCGAAATGGGTCCCTGGCACCCTGTCACACTAACAGAATTATAGCACTGTGATTCCACTTTAAGTGCCCTGGCAACATCCTATGGAATCCTGGGATTTGTAGTTTCAGGAGGAGCATTTAGGATCTCCAACTAGAGAGCTCTAAGTGCCTCACCAAACTACAAGTCCCAGGATTCCATAGGCTGCAGCCACGGCAGTTCAAGTCAAATCTCAGTGTTATAATTATGCAGGTTGAGTCTCCCTTATCCAAAATGCTTGGGACCAGAGGTATTTTGGATTTTGATCTATTTTGGATTTTGGAATACTTTGCGTATATGTCATGAGATATTATCTTGGAGATGGGACCCGAGTCTAAACACAAAATTCATACATGTTTCATATATACCTTATAGACATCTCTCTCTCTCTCTCTCTCTCTCATTCTCTCTCTGGCTTTTCTTCGCAAACGAAGATTCAGGAAGGACTCATCCCGCGCTTTCTGCAAGCGCGCTGATGACTAAAAAGGCCAATCCGAGATAAACAAGTCCGGTTGCAGAAAGCACAGCAGAAGGTCTCCTTGGATGATGTTTCCGGGTTGTGATTCTTTCTGCGTTGTCGTTTCTCTTCAAGACTTGTTCGTCGTGAGTTCTCAAATAAGGCTGCAGCATTGTGGATAGTGCGTCTCCATGCCTCCCGATGTGAGGTCAGGGCGGACCATTGTTGGTGATCAATTTGGCCAAGCCTGAGATGTTGTTTCAGGGAGTCTTTGTATTGCTTTTTTGGAGCGCCCCTCTTACGCTGACCTGTGGCGAGTTCACCATAGAGTACTATTTTGGGGAGGCAATGGTCCTCCATCCTAGAAACGTGCCCTGCCCAGTGCAGCTGTGTTCTCAATATCATGGCCTCAATGCTGGTGATCCCTGCTTGCTCAAGGACTGCAACATTCGTCACATAGGCAGTCCAGTGTATATTTAGGATTGTGTGTATACAATGCTGATGAAAGCATTCGAGGAGTCGTAGGTGGTGGCAATAGGTGACCCTTGTTTCAGATCCATACAGGAGAACAGATAGTACAATGGCTCTATACACACTGATTTTCATGTTTCGCCTCAGGTGTTTATTACTCCAGACTCTTTTGTAAAGTCTTCCAAATGCACTATATGCCTTTGCTAATCTGTGATCGATCTCTTTGTCAAACTTGGCATCTGAGGAGATGATGCTTCCAAAAAAATCTTATAGACATAGCCTGAAGGTAATTTTATACACAATATTTTTAATCATTTTGTGCATGAAGCAAAGTTTGTATACACTGAACTGTCAGAAATGTATAAAACATAAAATGCCCTGTCATGTTGACAGTCAAAAAGTTAAGGATTTTGGAAGATTTTGGAATTCCAGATAAGGGAGACTCATCAGGGAGAATCCACACTACACAAATATTCCGGTTTGAAACGAGATCATTTGCCATGGATCCTTCCTACTGCATCCTGGGATTTGTAGTTTTACAAGTCCTTTAGTCTTCTCTATGCTGGTGTCTCACGAAACTACAGATCCCAGGATTCCATAGGAAGGCACCATGGCAAATCATCCAGTTTCAAACTGGATTATTTCTGTAGTGCGTATATGCACCCTCAGCCTTTATAGTGTGAAAGGTGGCGCAGGTGTGCGCAGTGGTGGCAGGCTAGTGAAGGGTGTGTGAGGCATTCCATGTGATACTCTTAGCTGTGCCCTCCTAGAATAGGGAATGGGGGGCAAATTGAAGTGGAAGGGCAGAATGTGCTGTTGCCACCCCCCACCCACCCCCCAGTATCTGCTGCCTGAGGTTGTTGCTTTATTCTACCTCATGGCTCTGGAGATGAAGAAGAATAATTCCAGAGTTTTTGCTGTGTGAAGGAAGATGTTCTTTTAATTTGTCCTAAGTCTTTCATTATCAAATTTAAATGGATAACTCCAGGGGGTTGTCCAAACAATGAAAAAAACTCCTAATGGATTGTGAGGCGAATCCCATTTATCTTAACGGCATTCCATGTGATTTCGCTGCATTGTGAAGGAGGGGGGCAAAAAAGGCCAAAAACCTCACCAGAAAAGCCTTCACAACTTTTCCCGTCTTTTTAAAAAAACAAGGGGGTGCACATTTCTGCTCATAAGGACAAGCAAGTTGATTTGATTCATGCCCAGACGAGAGGAAGAGCAAATCTGATTGGCTGGACAAGCGCAAGGGGCAGGGCTTGCTAGCAAGGCAAGCGCCTGCTGCCGCCATGTTGAATTTTTGCCTTAGCAGATGAGCGCTAAGGTGAGAAAATGGGTTGTTGGGGTTTTTTTTTGCTTTTGTGTTCAAGTGCAAATACGCTCAATCGAGACTTGAACATTGTTAAAAAAATAAAATAAAAGGTCAGCAGTGGCAAATTGAGATAAGTGCAAACATGAGTAAATCATTCGCAGCCGCCATGTTTACTAGCACGTATGCAAAGTTTATGGAGACAAAAGAACCATTAGAACAGGTTGCAGCTTCTGCAAAATGTCATTTCTACATAGGGCTCCCTTATAGGCTTGTATAGACAAGCCCCAGGGGAGCGGGGTAGAGACATAGTATAGTGGCAACTGGAGATTCCCATGTCAGTGGGATGGTGAATCCACCCCAGGCATTAGACTGAACTTTTATAGAATCATAGAATCATAGAATTGCAGAGTTGGAAGAGACCACGAGGGCCATCCAGTCCAACCCCCTGCCACGCAGGAAATCACAATCAAAGCATCCCCGACAGATGGCCATCCAGCCTCTGTTTAAAGACCTCCAAGGAAGGAGACCCCACCACGCTCCGAGGGAGTGTGTTCCACTGCCGAACAGCTCTGACTGTCAAAAAGTTCCTCCTCATGTTGAGGTGGAATCTCTGTTCCTGGAGCTTGCACCCATTGCTCCGTGTTCCAGTCTCTGGAGCAGCAGAAAACAAGCCTGCTCCATCCTCAGCGTGACATCCCTTCAAATAGAGCTATTCAAAGTTCTGAAACTTTTATTTTATTTTATTTTATTGGTAGGAAGGGTTCAGTAGCTTGAATAGCTCCCTTAAAGGTGGGACAAAAACCCAGAGCAGATTTACTGCCCACTGAATAAGGAATTGAACGAAGAGATTGGAGAGTCTTGAAGTGGGAAACTGGTTTGGCCCACGTCCGACTGCAAGGGCCATTTTTACAAAGGCAGACCAATGCATTTTTTAAAAAACATTTTTAAATAGCAGCCCTCAGCTAGATTTCTACTGGCAGGGAAGACTTTTAAAGACCCCTCCCTGATTTCTTTTCACTAGCAGGCAAAGACCGGTATTCCTGCATGGCAGGGGGTTAATAATAATAATAATATGTATTTATATCCCGCCCCTCTACAAAACACAAATCGGGGCGGCTTACGTTTAAAAATATACATTTAGACCCTCTATCTCACCCCCCTTAAAATACAATTAAATAGTCCAAAAATATTAATAAAAATTAAAACATACTTCTCTCTCTCTGGCTTTTCTTCACAAACGAAGATTCAGGAAGGACTCATCCCGCGCTTTCTGCAAGCACGCTGATGACTGAAAAGGCCAATCCGAGATAAACAAGTCCGGTTGCAGAAAGCACAGCAGAAGGTCTCCTTGGGTGATATTTCCGGGTTGTGATTCTTTCTGCGTTGTCGTTTCTCTTCAAGACTTGTTCGGCGTGAGCTCTGACTATGTGACATACTTAATAAATACTAAAAATAACAATAAACCGTGGCTGTATAAACAGTGGGTTGGACCAGATGGCCCTTGTGGTCTCTTCCAACTCTGATTCTAAGATTTTTTTTTTTCAAGCTGGCTTTTAACAAATAGTATGTTTTAGATTTTATTTGTTTTAAGCTGATTTTATAATATTTTAATTACATATATTGTATTTTAAATCTGTTTTGTGGAAGCTGCCTTGGGTCCCATCTTGGGAGAAAGGTGGCATACAAATGAAAATGCTACTACTACTACTACTACTACTAATATTTTAAAATGTAGGGAAACCTACAAAAATACCTAGAAAAGTCCAAAGTATTTGGATTATTTTTCTTTTTTCCCTTCTCTTGGCCATGCTAAGTTTTGCAATGCCCAGCACGTTGAACAATTGTGAAAGAAAAAGCACCTTTTAAATATTTTAGTGATCTAACAGAGGTATTGCCTTGCTTTGAGTTTTTAGAATTTAATTTACTCATGAACTACTTGGGATCTTCATACTTCATTTGGGATATGTGGGGTTCATTGGAACTGTGTTAGTGTTTTCTACAATGAGAGTACTAGTGGCAGGAGAGTTTCACTGAAAGATGGTTTTCATATAACTTCTGATCTTTGCTGCAGCAAAAAAGGCTGTCAACAGAAATATAGTGTCCAGATCAAGGGATAGCACAGTACTGTACTACCTTATTGTGCTTTTTATTCAGACCTTACATGGAATGCATTGTCCTGTTATGGATGCCACTACTGGCATGGATATTGGCAAGCTGGAACATGTTCAGAGGAGGCAGCCAGGATGGTAATAGGTCTGTAGGCCAACCCTGTGAGGAATGATTGAGGGAGATGGATATCTTTAGCCTTGACAAGAGAAGACAGAACCATCTTCAAATTTATGAAGGACTGTCATGTAGAAGATACTCAATAGGAGCATAGTGCCTAGATCCAGGGAAGTAATAGTACCACTCTATTCTGCTTTGGTCAGACCTCACCTGGAATACTGTGTCCAGTTCTGGGCACTACCATTCCGGAAGGATATTGAGAAGCTGGAACGTGTCCAGAGGAGGGTGGCCAAAATGGTGGGAGGTCTGGCAGCCTTAGCCCTTTGAGGAGCGGCTTAGGGAGCTGGGTATGTTTAGTTTGGAGAAGAGCCAATGTGATTCTAGGCTGCATCAATGGGAGTATAGATCAAGGGAAATAATAGTGCCACTCTATTCTGCTTTGGCCAGACCTCACCTGTATCCTGTTCTCGACACCACAATTCAAGAAGGATGTTGACAAGCTGGAACATGTCCAGAGGAGGGTGACCAAAATGGTGAGTGGTCTGGAAGCCATGCCCTATGAGGGGTGGCTTTGGGAGATGGGTATGCTTAGCCTGGAGAAGGGAAGGTTAGGAGGGGACATGATAGCCATCTTTAAATACTTGAAAGGATGTCATACTGAGGATGGAGCAGGCTTGTTTCTGTTGTTCCAGAGACTAGGACATGGAGCAATGGACTCAAACAACAGGAAAAGAGATTCCACCTAAACATTAGGAAGAACTTCCTGAGAGTAAGAGCTGTTTGGCAGTAGAATGCACTGCCTGGGAGTATGGTGGAGTCTCCTTCTTTGGAGGTTTTTAAACAGAAGCTGGACGGCCATCTGTCAGGTGTGCTTTGATTGTGTATTCCTGCAGGGCAGGGGGTTGGACTGGATGGCCCTTGGGGTCTCTTCCAACTCTGTGATTCTATGCAATGCATTGCCTGGGAGTGTGGTGGAGTCTCCTTCTTTGGGGGTTTCTAAAGAGAGGCTGGATGGCCATTTGTTGAGAATGCTTTAATTAGGTATTCTTGCATGGCAGAATGGGGTTGGACTAGATGGCCTTTGTAGTCTCTTCCAACTCTGATTCTATGTAATTAGGAAGAACAGTTTTTTTCTCCCTCCTGCCTTTTCCTCCACCTTATACGGAAGATAAAACAATTTACAGTTGTCCCTTCACATTCGCTGGGGTTTGGTTCCAGGACCCCCCGTGAATACCCAAATCCGTGAATACTCAAGTCCCATTATATGCAATGGCAGAGCAAAATGGTGTCCCTTATATAAGATGGCAAAATCAAGGTTTACTATTAGGATTGTTATTTTTTTAAGAATATTTTTCAAGCCGTGAATACTCAAATCCGTGAATGTCAAATCCGTGAATGTGGAGGGACAACTGTATAAGTAATCCATGCAACTGGTTATTGCTTTTTCTCACTCAGACCACCTGCCCTCTGAAACTGCATAGCCCATCCTCCCCACCCTCCTGTCTCTCCAGTTCCCGGGGCTTCTGATCTGTTGGAGCTGCGCGGGGAGGGAAAGGTTAAAAAGGGGCGGAGCCCCACCCTCCCCCTCCGATCCCGCGCTCTGATTGGCCCGGGCTGTGACAAGAGGGCGTGGCCGGAGGGGCTGGCCGCCGTTTGCCGCAAGAAAAGGGACCAGACGCGTGTCGGCGAGGGCGTACGTGTGGATGCGTGACGCCGGGTGAGAGATGCGAGCCGCCGGGCCACCTGCAACGTTGCTTGCCTTTCCCTGCGAGAAAAGCACCGGATCGACCCCGGAGTGGGCATTTGGAAGTCGGTATTTTTAAATTTAGAAAACTCTCTACCCTCTTTTTTTCTGTCCACCCCCCGAGACCCCAATTTTGCCTTCTTCTCCCCCTTCCCCAAACTAAGAGGGTTAAAACTCGGATGCCTCCCAGCTGATGCGGCCCCGATCTTTGCATTCTTGCAAAGAGTCAGGACGGAGGGGGAGGAAAGGCACGCAGGAGGGGTGTGTGTGTGTGTGTGGTATGATGTGGGGGGCGAGGTTGCATGGCTGAAGGCTGGCTTACCTTGCACCCCGCTTTGCAAAAATTGCAAATTACACAGGATTTCTGAGTGAGAGAAAAGCATGCAAGGAAAGTGGAGAAGTCCAGTGTGTGTGTGTGTGTGTGTGTGTGTGTGTGATGGGGGGCGAGGTTGTATTACTGGAGGCTGGGTTACCTTGCACTCTGCTTTGCAAAAATTGCAAATTGCAAGGGATTTCTGAGTGAGAGAAAGGCATGCAAGGAAAGAGGAGAAGTCCAGTTGTATTACTGGAGGCTGGGTTACCTTGCCCCCTGCTTTGCAAAAATTGCAAATTGCACGGGATTTCTGACTGTGTGTGTGTGAGAGAGAGAGAGAGAAAGGCATGCTGGAAGGAGGAGAAGTCCAGTGTGTGTGCAGTGTGGTGTCGTGTCGTGTGGGGGGCGAGGTTGCATGGCTGAAGGCTGGCTTACCTTGCACCCTGCTTTGCAAAAATTGCAAATTGCACGGGATTTCTGAGTGAGAGAAAGGCATGAAGGAAAGAGAAGTCCAGTGTGTGTGTGTGTGTGTGTGTGTGTGGTGTGATATGGGGGGCTAGGTTGCATGGCCGAAGGCTGGCTTACCTTGCGCCATGCCTTTGCAAAAATTGAAAATTGCACGGGATTTCTGAGTGTGTGTGTGAGAGAAGCATGCACGAAGGAGGAGTCCAATGTGAGTGTGTGTGTGAGAGAGATTCTTGCAGAATTCAGATGTGGTGCACGGTGGAGAATGATCACGGAGGTGTGTGTGTGTGTGTGTGAAGTAGTGAGACTTCTTTTTTTTGCTTTTTGCATCTCTGTATACGTTGGTGAATATGCGTCGAGCATGGTGCGCATGCATATTTACACACACACACACACCCTATGCAGACATGTATAAACAAATACATACATGTGATAGACAGACAGATACCATATGCATCAATCCATGTATGTATAGTGGGTTGTTTTTTAAATTCCTAGGAGATGAGAAGGACATCCTCTCTGAAGCCTTTGGTGTGCAAATTTTGCATTTCTTCCAAACCACAGGTACCTGGAGAAAGAGATGTAGCTTCTTCTCCCCCCCCCACTTGTGCAATATTGTGTGCATGTGGGGGGAACAAAACAACCCCCCATTGCTAAGGAATGGGGAGAGATTTGTGGCTCTGTGACTGTTTCCATGTCCCTTCTAGGTAATCCATGGTGATGGTGGTGCTATGGTGGAGATGTGAGGTTTCTTTTTTGGTGCTTGGGGGTTTTGGGGGGGGATGGGGATGATGTCATCAATGGGGGTGTCATCCAGAGCTCGAGGGGAGGTGGCGCTGGTGGCGGCAGCTTTTGTGGGGGGGGGCACATGGCTGCAAATTATGTCATCTGATTTTTTTGGAGAGGCTTCAGCTCTGGCTGCTGGGTACCACCATTTCGGTGGGAAGATGCAGGGTGAGTTGTGGGGGGGGGGTGATGGAGAGACTCCTCTCTCCCTTAAAAAAGAAAAGATTTGGTTAGGCAAAATACCAAAACAAGCCAAGAGAAACCAGCTTGATCATGCTTTTATTTTATTTTTTAAACCCACATCTCACGCGAGTGGGTCACCATATACCCTTGTGGAGCATATTATGGTGTCATGGATATTAAATCACACACACACAAAAAGAAACCCATAAAGATGTGATATCTTAAAGGGTGAGATCAGACCTGCCTGATCTTTGGCTGACTTTTTGGAAAGCATGATACCTTTTATTTAATAATAATAATAAAATCCTGTTGCCTCCCTCCCCCTGCAAATCCATGGCCCCCACAAGGTGGGGGGGGCTAACAGGGCTCTACCCTGGGGGTCCAGTGTGATATTATTGTAAGTTTTTATTATGTAAATCTACAGTATTTAGTTTTTTTAAAAAAACAGTTTAAATGATGACACCAAAGTCATATTTATATTTAATTTTTATCCTAAATCCTGTAGAGCATCTCCCTGCCCTTAACCTTTGTAGGGGGCCCACCAGATATCCTGGCCTGGGGAGGGCTGCTTCAGGATGTGGGGGCCATGCCCAGATCGCTTATTCTGGGTGTATATTTGTACATGAGCTTGCATGGATCTACACTAGGGCTAAAGCTCTCCTATCTGCTACGCCTTGGTCACTACAGAGCTGTCGCCTCTCCATTTTACCGTTAGAGATGGGATCTTTTATGCTCAAGGTATTTTGTGTGTGTGTGTTGAATGTGAGTAAGACTTGCAGTGTGGGGTGTAGGAACAAGCGTCTTGTCTCCCTCTCCAGCTTGAATACCCATCATCCCCTCATTCTGGAAAAAGAACCCTCTAAGGCAGCTGCATTCCCTATTGCAAGGATCGGGAAAGATACAGATGGGAGTCTCGCTCTCCATCACTCCATCACATTTCTTCCTGATCGCCTTTGGGGTGGGCCCGGTGCATAATTAGGTCATCACGCGTGGAAATGCATGCCTATGTATATATGTATATTTTCTTGGAGAGAAATCTAAGCTGCTTTAGCAATCTCCCCCCTCGCTCCCCCAGCTCTCCTGAAAAGAGCAAAAGGAACTGATGATCATAACTGCAGTGCAGCAAAGGCAGGAGAGAGCGCTCGCTCCCGCATCCTTGTACATCTGCACATCTCGGCTGCCCCTTTGAAATTCGGCACTTGGTGCTTGTTTTCACGCTTGCTGGGGCTGGGCATGATGTAAGCACGTTGGCGAAGAAGACAGGCGCACACACACACACTCACATAGAAAGAGATCCAGATATCTCTGTCCCTTTTTGCCTGCCAGCACTAGGTTTGCAAGCTGCTGAACAGCTCCTTTTTTGGGGGGGGCGCCCCTTTTTTTGGCTTGGCAGAATAATGTTGAGGGAGAGTGGTACTGTCAGAAACGCTCACTGGCATCCCACTGGCTAAGGCTGCCCTTCCCATCAGATCCACTGTTTTGGGGGAGGACTTAAAATCATAGCATCATAGAGTTGGAAGAGACCACAAGGGCCATCTAGTCCAACCCCCTGCCATGCAGGAATAGCCAATCAAAGCACTCCCGATAGATGGCCACCCAGCCTCTGTTTAAAAACCTCCAAAGATGGAGACTCCATCACACTCCCAGGCAGTGCATTCCACTGCTGAACAGCTCTTACTGTCAGGAAGTTCTTCCTAATGTTTAGGTGGAATCTCTTTACTTCCTGGTGCCCATGCAAGCAAGGCAGAGGTTTCCTTTGGGAGAAGCCTCTGAGCATGTCTGGAGTGTTTCTCCCTCTCTTACTGGCAAATTGCATCTGCATGCCTGCTTCTGCGACTTGGGGGAGGAAAGACTAAAAAACTTTTATATGTTTTAACATTTATAATGTTTATATACTATAATTTTAAATGGTCATTATTTACGGTAAATTGTTTTTCAATTTAAATTGTCATAATTTGAATTGCATTTTGTATTTTATGTGTTGTGAGCCACCTTGGGTCCTATTCTGGGAGAAAGGCAGCATATAAATCAAATAAGTAAATAAGTAATATGAAGTCGAAGGCTTTCACGTCTGGCATCCATAGATTTTCCTTGGTTTTTTTCCGGCTGGAAGAGTTTACTTCTGATGTTTTGCCTGCATCTGTGGCTGGCATCTTCAGAGAAATAAATAATAAATAACGCAGTTTAACACTGCTTTAACCGCATGACCTCTCCAGTGACGCCCCCTTGTCGTGGGAGAGAGGCTTGCGTACCCTAATGACGTTTTGAGCTATGCTGGCGGTGGCATAATAGCCACCGGTAGGGTCTCCCATGCCAGACAGGTCAAAACCGAAGGGTCTGACAAAGAGCGTCAAAGGGCAGGATGGGCTCTCTAGCCTTGTGGCAACCGTCCTAGGAGAAGGAAAACTCTAATCCCAAACCCGGGCAGATGGTGCTCGTCCAACCCTGTAAGGTCAACCATCTAAGAGAAGGAAACTCTAATCAAACCTACGGCCCGAGGACCTCGCTGCCACGTCCATGCTTGCAAGGCCACGGCAGATGAATCTCTGGTTTAAAGGGTGAGGCCAGTTCTGTGCACGCTGCGCTCCACCAGAAAAATCCATTGCACAGGCTCGAAGGACAAATCCATTTCCAAAAAGCCCTGTAGCGACTGGCGAGGGACGAAACCGGCAGGTGTAAAGATGCACTGGAAGCCGCAGCCCCAACCCTGCATGCAGGCGGTTCAGGACATTGGTCGCTCAAGCCTGACCCGGGAGATGACAGTCTTGTTCGGCAGCATTCTGAACGACCAAGCAGCCTTTTTTAAGGAGAGCACTGCTTGCTCCATATGGAGAGGGGCCTAGAAAAGGTGGCCTAAAGAAAGCTCATCCCCAACTACCTGGTTGGCTAGCCGCGGCCAACGGGAATCTTCTGATGCGGTCAAACCAAGGCAAAGAAACAAAGGCACACACCGGCCTCCAAAGGTGTAAATAAACTGACACTTGCATGCTGGAACATCAGAACCATGCAAGACTCTAAAGATAGTGGACGGCCTGAGCGTCGTTCTGCCCTAATAGCCCTTGAACTATCACGGCTTAATATTGACATCGCTGCTCTTAGTGAAGTTCGCTTCCATGAGGAAGGCAGCCTTAAAGAACATGGCGCCGGCTACACACTTTACTGGTCTGGCAAACCCAAAACCGAAAAACATCTTTCAGGAGTAGGCTTCATGATTAAAAACTCCATTGCCTCCAAACTCGAAACCTTGCCAACAGGACACTCTGATCGCATTATTTCCTTACGCCTCCCACATGTTGTTCTCTTTAGTGTATATGCCCCAACTATGCAAGCCGACCCTGTAGAGAAAGACAAATTCTACACAGACCTACGCCAACTCATACAAAAAGTCCCTGTAGAAGATAAAATTATTATACTTGGTGACTTCAATGCCAGAGTAGGAAAGAATTCCGAAGCCTGGAAAGGTGTCTTAGGCAAGCATGGTGTTGGAAATTGCAATGATAACGGACGCCTCCTGCTAGAGTTCTGTGCAGAACAACAGCTGACTATTACAAACACAATCTTTCAGCAGAAAGATAGCTTGAAGACAACCTGGATGCATCCCCGATCCAAACATTGGCACCTCATTGACTACGTTCTAGTCCGTCAGAGAGACATTCGTGATGTCCGTCATACCCGAGTGATGCCCAGTGCAGAATGCCAAACAGATCATCGCCTCGTCAGATGTAAACTAAATCTTCATCTTAAGTTCAAACCTAAGAGGGGTGGCATCTTAAAGAAGAGGCTCCAAGTCAACAATCTTCAACAAGCTACCATGAGAGACAACTTCCAGGCAAACCTACAAACGAAACTTGAAGACCATCCTACAGATCCTTCTCCTACAGTGCTTTGGCAACATATCAAAAACAGTATCCTCCAGTCTGCAGAAGAATCCCTCGGGTTCTCCCACAAGAAAAATCAAGACTGGTTTGATGAAAACAACCAAGAGATCCAGGAGCTGTTGGCAAGGAAGAGAGCTGCTCACCAGGCATACCTCGCCCAGCCAACCTGTCATGTAAGAAAAGCAGCTTTCCGCCTCACATGTAGCAAACTACAACAAAAACTCCGAGACATGCACAACAAGTGGTGGATCAATTTAGCAGAAAAGACACAACGCTGTGCAGATCTGGGTGATCATAGAGGATTTTATGAAGCTCTTAAAGCAGTGTTTGGACCTACTTATCAGGTCCAAAGCTCCTTATACAGTACAGATGGTCAAACATTAATTACTGATAAAGCCTCCATCCTAAATCGTTGGGCTGAACATTTTCAAAGTCTCTTTAGTGCCAACCGAGTAGTCCAAGCCTCAGCTATCCAATATATGATACAAAAACCAATGAAAAATGAATTGGACATAGCTCCCACTTTGGAAGAGACCCTTATGGCCATACAGCAGATGAAAAACGGCAAGGCAGCTGGGATTGATGGAATCCCACCTGAAGTTTGGAAACACGGAGGTCATGCACTCCACGAAAAATTCCACGAATTCCTTGTGAATTGCTGGGAAAAAGGGGAACTGCCATCAGACCTCCGAGATGCAGTCATCATCACCCTGTACAAGAAAAAAGGAGCAAAATCCGACTGCTCAAACTATCGAGGCATAACACTGCTCTCTATTGCTGGAAAAATCCTTGCAAGGATACTCCTGAACAGATTAGTTCCTGCTATTGCAGAAGAACTTCTCCCTGAAAGCCAATGTGGCTTCAGAGCCAATAGGAGTACTACAGACATGGTATTTGCCCTTAGGCAACTGCAAGAAAAATGTAGGGAGCAGAACAAGGGTCTCTATGTAACATTTGTCGACCTCACCAAAGCCTTTGACACTGTAAGTAGAAAAGGTCTGTGGCAGATCCTGGAAAAACTAGGATGTCCCCCCAAATTCCTTAAAATGATTATCTTGCTACACGAGGGCCAGCGTGGTCAAGTCAGATATGGCGATGCTCTTTCAGAGCCCTTTCTAATAACTAATGGAGTGAAGCAAGGTTGTGTTCTTGCACCAACTTTATTTACAATCTTCTTTAGCACGATGCTCCAAAGGGCTATGGCAGAGCTTGAAGAAGACGACGGCATCTATATACGCTACCGTACTGATGGTAGCTTGTTTAACTTAAGCCGTCTGAGGGCTCACACTAAGACTCTAAACTATCTAGTCCGTGAGCTGCTTTTCGCCGATGATGCTGCCCTTGTTGCCCACACAGAAGCAGCTCTGCAGCACCTAACGTCCTGCTTTGCAACAGCTGCAGAGCTGTTTGGGCTAGAAGTCAACCTGAAGAAAACAGAAGTTCTTTACCAGCCTGCACCACAGGACGAACACCACCATCCCCACATTGCCGTCGGCAAATCAGTGCTCAAGTCCGTTCAGCAGTTCACCTACCTGGGAAGCATCATCTCCTCAGATGCCAAGATTGACAAAGAGATCGATCACAGATTAGCAAAGGCATATAGTGCATTTGGAAAACTTCACAAAAGAGTCTGGAGCAACAAACACCTGAGGCAAAGCACAAAAATCAGTGTGTATAGAGCCATCGTACTGTCTATCCTCCTCTATGGATCTGAAACATGGGTTACCTATCGCCACCACCTACGACTCCTCGAGCGCTTTCATCAGCGCTGTCTACGCACAATCCTAAATATACACTGGACTGACTATGTGACGAATGTTGCTGTCCTTGAACAAGCAGGGATCACCAGCATTGAGGCCATGATATTGAGAACACAGCTGCGCTGGGCAGGGCACGTTTCTAGGATGGAGGACCATCGCCTCCCAAAAATACTACTCTACGGTGAACTCGCCACGGGTCAGCGTAAGAGGGGCGCTCCAAAAAAGCGATACAAAGACTCCCTGAAACAACATCTCAGGCTTGGCCAAATTGATCACCAACAGTGGTCCGCCCTGGCCTCACATCGGGAGGCATGGAGACGCAATATCCACAATGCTGCAGCCTTATTTGAGAACTCACGACGAACAAGTCTTGAAGAGAAACGACAACGCAGAAAGAATCACAACCCAAAAACATCACCCAAGGAGACCTTCTGCTGCGCTTTTTGCAACCGGACTTGTTTATCTCGGATTGGCCTTTTTAGTCATCAGCGCGCTTGCAGAAGGCGCGGGATGAGTCCTTCCTGAATCTTCGTTTGCGAAGAAAAGCCAGAGAGAACTGCCATGGCTAAATGCTATGGAATGCTGAGATGTGTAGTTTTCAGAGACACTTAGCCTTCTTTGTCAGAGAACTCTTGTACCACAGCAAACTACAAATCCTAGGATTCCATAGGATGGAGCCATGATAGTTAAAGTGGTGTCAAACTGCATAATTTCTGCAGTGTGTCAGCAGCCTGAGGCCTCACCTCTTCCACCTCCCCTCCCCTCCCTTGCATTTGATATTGACATCTAAATATGTTGTTGTTGTTGTTGCTTTCTCCCCATTTGGGACTCAAGGTGGCTTCCGACAGTTAAATATGTACAGAGTACAACAGTTTAAAAGCAATTAAAAAAATTAAGACCAGTTAAAAGCAGAAACCATGAAAAACAGCAACAGCAGCAAATGAAAATCCAGCAAATTAGAGTAAGGCCCATCTCTCTCTTTAAAAAAAAAAAAAAAAAAAAACAGTTCTCAAAGCCCTGCTAGAAGAAGAAAGTCTCCACCTGCCTCTGGAAAGCTTGTAAGGAGGGCACCAGTCTAACTTCTCTGGGCAGGGAGTTCCAGAGTCTGGTAGCAGCCACAGAGAAGATGGAAGAGAGAGGGCAGAGTTGGAGAAGTGTGGTTGTATCTTCAGAAGGAGACTGTAGTTGCTGATCCTTGCATTGCCAGGGGGTTGGTCTAGGTGACTGCTGTTTTCCTTTTCTACTCTATGGTTCTCTGAGTCTGATTCTTGTCTTGGGAGAGCCCCTTCTGTACTGTAGAGTGATGAAAGCCAGGCGCTACTCTTCGTAGTCCCCATTCTTAACTCTGGTGCTCTGTGTATAAATGCATGTTTTCCCGCTATGTGCCATTTCCCAACATAACGTGCTGTGCACTGGGGTGTAGCTATGGGGAGAAGAGGGGAGCAAAAGGAAGGCATTATCTCCCAAATAAGAATTCTATTCCCCCAATGACATTTGCCTTTACTTTTCAAACTTCTAGGACTGCAGTAAGTTGAAAACTTTCATTGAAAGGTTAGAAGTACAAGTTGGCCCCCGTATCTGTGTGGGATATGTTCATGGATTTACCATTTATAAATTATACCGTGGATAATAGCCCTGGTGGTGCAGTGGTTTAATGCCAGTACTGCAAAGTCACCCCGTTGTAAGTTCGATTCCAGCGGGCTCCAAGGTTCACTCAGCCTTCCATTCTTTCGTAGGTCGGTAAAATGAGTATCCGGCTTGTGGGGGCAATTAGCTAATACACATTGGAAACTGCTTAATGCAGTACAGATGTGTAAATTGCTATTGTTTAAAACAATTTGTAAGCTGCTCTGATAGCCTTTGTGGCTGAAGAGCAGGGTATAAATACCTAAATAAATACAAATAAAAATAATAGCCAACCCTGTTAAAATAGAGGACTTCCAGTACAAACATGTGATAGAGTTGCACTGGAGGACCTAGAGATTCCTAGAGAGGAAGTCCCTTCCCTCTTGAGGGGTTGGAGAAACCAGTGGCTGCTGGTGGGTGCCATGTCCGTGGAAACACCAATTTGAAGCAGCTTAGATTGGTCTTAACTTTTGTTGTTGTTGTTGTTTTGCAAAATTGCAGGCATGTGAAACTGTCTGCTTTTGCTGTCCCAACAGGCATGCCTGCGAATCAAGATGACGGGTGCAAAGGAATTACTCACATTTTTATTGTCGCCAGTTGCTGCCGCCAAACAGTTTAAAAAAAAGCATATCTAGGGTGCGAAAGGGTGATACTCCATGTAAATAATGTTTAAAAAGAAAATAAAATGGTTGTTTCATCACTTCAGCACATGATCACTAAGGCGAAAATCCAAGATGGTGGTTCTGGGTGCTTGACTTGTTAGCAATCTCTGCCCACGCCTGACCAATCAGCTTTCCATTTCCGCTTCTATTGGGAATGTACATCAAAGCGAATCAGTTGTCCCAACGAGCAGGAATATGCATTCCCCACGAAGCTTTTTAAAAACTTGGGGGAAAGCTGTGAAGGCTTTTCCTTCAGAGTTTTTGGTGAATTTGATCCCCCCCTTCTTCCAAATAATGTGGATTGATGGGGGATCCCAGTTAGTCAAATCATATTCTCCTCAAATTCTATGAGGAGTATTTTTACTATTTAGCTAACCCCTAGGTTTTAAGGGAGTTGTCCAAGTGCTGAACCTTAGGCCTGTCCCCAGGTTCAGTACCATGAAGAGCTCCATTAAAATTCCAGTGGGAACCTGGAAGAAGATTCACTGTCCTAATGGGAGGATGTACTATTGTTCACAGATAGAACACACACTTCGGCTTGAATCTTATTGGTGAGTTGATACGGAAGTAAATCCTATTCATTTAATGGGCCTACTCATTGCTCTGATCTCTGAGGGAGAGAAGAGCAGAGAAGAGAAGAGAGAAGAGCAGCCAGGCCCAGCTCCATTGGGCTCAGTAGCTGGTGAGGCCCTGGCTGGGGGATTCTGGGAGTGACAGTCCAAAAAGGCACCTTTTCCCATGCTCTGGAAGTTCCAATGGGATTTGGTACCTTTAAGCTATTTAGGCTCTCTCTCTCTTTCTCTGTATGTGCCTCCAAGTCGTCTGTCGACTAATGGTGACCTCATGAAATATTCATAGCGTTTCCTTAGGCAAGAAATAGTTAGAGGTGCTTTGCCAATTCCCTCCTCTGAAATATAGCCTACAGCACCTGGTATTCATTGGCAGTCTCCCATCTAAGCACTAACCTGGGCTTACCCTGCTTAGCTTCCAAGATCAGACCTATCTTCTAAATTAAGGGAAAATCAAGCCACTTGTGTGCGATGTCTTACCAAACAGACAAACAGAAACTTTTATTTATTTATATAATTAACTATAGATTACCGTAACAAATTTGTTTGCCTTAGTGTGCCACAATTTTTTTTTTAAAAAAAATACCCTGTACAGCCTTCAAGGGTAGCTCCATGTGCAGCAGCATGTTGTGGTAGTCCAGTCGGAAAGTTACTGAAAGCATGGCTGACCACAGCCTAGTCTGTCTTCTCTAGGAAAGGGTGGAGTTGATGTACCAGCCCAAGCTGGGAAAGAGCTGTCCTAGTGCCTTTTTACACTATAGAATTATAGTACTATGATTCTGCTTTAACTGTCATGGCAACATCGTGTGGCGTCTTGGGGTTTCTAGCCTGGTGAGGAACTAGAGCTCTCTCTGGCTGAGAATTCTAAATGCCTCATGGAACCGCAAATCCCAAAGTTCCATAGGATGTTGCCACAATAGTTAAAGCAGAATCACAACACTATAATTGTATAGTGTGAAAGGGCTCCCAGTCATGGTCACCACCTGAGCAGAAGTAGCACTAGGTAAAGGAGTATCTGCCCCAAACAAAACTGTTCACCTCTGGCATAAAAGGGAAGACCGCCATGTTCCAAGACAGGTTTCAACGCCTTCTTTCATTCATAGAATCACGGAGTTGCAAGGAATCCCAGAGGTCATCCAGTCCAAAACTTCCTACTAATGCAGAAATCCACAGTTAAAGCATACCTGACAGATAAAGACCTCCAAGAGAGGAACGTCCGCCATTTTCCAAGGTCCACGTCCATTCCACTGTCAAACAGTTGTTACAGTAAAGAAGACACGGTAAAGAATATTTGGTTAGAATTTCCTTTATTGCCATTTGAATCCATTGGTTTAGGTCATACCCTTTGCAGGAGCAGAAAACAAGTTTGCTGCACCTGACAGCCCTCCAGATATTGAAATAAAGTTGTCCTGTCACCCCCTCATTCGCCTGTTCCCCAGTTTATCTCTCATTTCACAGTATTTATGTCTTATTTGGATGATTCCCGGGGTGTAGCCACAGAGAGGATAAACATGAGACCATTGCCCCTCCAAATAAGAATTCTACCTCCCCCCCCCCCCATGAAATTTCCCCTCAATCCTCAAATTTTTAGCATTGCAGAGAATGAGGCATTGAAAATCGTTCACCCCTACAACACATCTATTTGCTGTATTCACATTCCTTTGATCACGTTGCCCGATCCTTTTCTTTGGACACCTAGATTGTACAGTTGTACCCCCATATCCGTGGAGCCAATATCCATGGTTTCCATTATTTATGGGACACAAAATAGGGACACATACCATAGAGTCACACCAAAAAATAAAAATGTTCTCTCTAGGTCCTCCAGCACGATTATATGGTATGCTTCCATCAGAAGTTGACCATAGAGTTGTGCTAGAGGGTCTAGAAAATGCCTATAGAGGTGTTCTCTCTAGGAATATCTGGGTCCTCCAGCATGATTCTATGGTATGCTTGGGCTGGAAGTTGTTCATTTCAATAGGGTTTGCTATTGTCGGTGGTTTTGCAATTCCACTATAAATCCAGAAACATATCCCCTGCGGATATGGGGGTTGTACTATATAGAGCTACAGTGCTAGTATGTGTGGGTTTGCAGGGAGTGGGGAACACAGGGTTGTCACCTGCTGGATTTGACCATGCTGGCAAGGTGAAGGAAACAGTGCAGTGGAGTTATGCTCCAGAGTAGCTTCTTGAATTAAATTAGAGATATTGAAGAAGGAATCTGATGTGAACCAGAAAAAAAAGGGGGGGGCTTCCTCCACCCTGCCTTTTTAATTCTTGCATCGCTTGATTGCACTTAGCTGGCAGGCAGCAAATATGTCGGACTTAAAGGAGCTTTTGGAGTGGAATTTTAGCAGCAGATTAAAAGATTATTAAGAAGCCAGCCTGGATTTGGTGCCATACTTCCAGGCAAAGCTATTTAGAGAAGGATTTTTTTGGCCATCTTGAGCTATCAAGGCTGACCTTAGTGGTCGCTTGAAAATGAACATGACAATGAGAATCCAGAAAACGGAGAGATCAAATCCAAATGCTGTCGGGGAACTTGGCCAGCTGCTTAGAGCAGGGGTGGGCAAATGTGGAAGGCTGGGGGTTGTGCAATAGCCACCCCCCAGGGGACCACATGCCCCACTGCATCTATTCCTGCAAAGAAAGAAAGAAAGAAAAAAAGTCAAACTACTGTTTCTACTCCCCTTCCTCCTCCTCCTCCTCTTCCTCCTTTATTTCTGTCCTGCATTTTTTCCAGTTTTGGACCAAAACCAGCTTACAACAAATTAAAACGCATATCGTTAAAAATCCACAAGATACAAAAGTTAAAATGAGATTAAACAGTCAAAAAAAGAAAGTGTAGAACACCTGCACACAAACACACACACACACCCTAGCATGACGATTAGCAAGGTCCAGCACATTGTTTAGGTGAGACGAGCCTTATATAGTCAATCATCAAATGCCTCTCTAAACAGAAAAGGCTTTACTAGGCCAAATCCACACTGCACAAATAATCCAGTTTCAAACTGGATTATTTGTCATGGCTCCTTCCTTATTGAATCCTGGGATTTGTAGTTTTACAAGGTCTTTCACCTTCTCTGCTAAAGTTACACTTATGTAACTATGAACCAAAGATGAACATTGTGCCACGGCCAAAAGGGGATTTTATGTGTATGTGAATGAGTGCCTGTATTTATTTTTGTCTTTTAAAGCTATGAATTCTGAGTTAACAGGTACCTGTATCTGGTTGGTTTATACGTAGCATGGTGTAGTGGTTTGAACGTTGGACTATGACTCTGGAGTTCAGGGTTTGAATCCCTGCTCAGCCATGAAAACCCATTGGGTGACCTTGAGCAAGCCACACTCTCTCAGCTTCAAGGGCAAACTTATGAATAAATTCTGCCAACAAAACCCTGTGATTGGGTCACCTTAGGGTTTCCATAAGTCGGAAATGACTTGAAGGCATGCAACAACAACAACGTGTGTATAAAACACCACCAGATATCAGCAGTGGTTGTAATATTTTGCCTATGGTGTAATGTCTGTATTCAGTTAAAGGTTGCAGAAGCAGAGTTGAACATGCAGTGCCATTACCCATGTGGGGTCATTGAGGGTCGGTAAATTGAGTACCCAGCTTGTGGGGGCAATTAGCTAACACACATTGGAAACTGTGTAATGCAGTGTAGATGTGTAAATAGCTATTGTTTAAAACAATTTGTAAGCCGCTCTGATAGCCTTGTGGCTGAAGAGCAGGGTATAAATAACTAAATAAAAAATAATAATATAAAAATAATGTGCTCTGCACATGGAAATATGCATTACATACTACAATCATGCATTTTACATTTGTTGGCATCTTAGTTGTGCAGTGTTGCAGTGCATGTAAGGGTACCCTGTGGAAGCGATCCTACACTTCCCAGTGTTGTGTAAGAATTGCACAGGTGGAATAATAGAATCATAGAGCTGGAAGAGACCACAAGGGCCACCCAGTCCAACCCCCTGCCATGCAGGAACACACAAAGCACTCCCAACATGGAACTCTGCTATGGCTCCCTGCTCACCACCCCATGACTGGTGGAGGAAGGAGCAGGGTAGGAAAAGTATGTGGCTGTGCCCCATAGCCAGACACTGATCAATGGCATTTTTTGCTGAGGTTAGTTGGGATGATATAATCAGCCTGCCTTGGACTATACCACAAAGGCTACTGACACACTGCAGACATAATGAAGTTGGACACTCCTTTAACTACTGTGGCTCCATCCTATGGAATCCTGGGATTTGTAGTTTGCTGTGGTACCAGAGCTCGCTGACAGAGAAAGCTGAATAGCTCACAAAATTACAAACCCCAGCATTCTATAGCATTGAGCCATGGCCGTTAAAGCAGCATCAAACTGCATTATTTCAGCAGTGTGTCAGCAATGCTAGTCAGAAACCCCTTGATGTCACGCCAACTTGTGTTTAGTGATGGCTAGCCTCAGCAGGGCAGTGAAGACTGCTGTGGGTTTTAGACCCAGCTTTACAGGACCTATTCAATGTGCCAAGCTATTTTGAGGATAGGGTTCAGTACCTTAGTAGGGCCTTTAAAATTCAGACTAAAGCCTGGGGCAGATTCACTATGCCACTGGCCTGGAAACCATTGGCTGTGTGTGGCTGCTTGATACCACTTCGATAGCCTGAACTTCATTCTGTGGAATCCTGGGACTGTTAATTTGGAGAGACACTATAGCAGTGGCTCTTAAACTTTGGTCCACTGGATGTTTTGGACTTCAGTTTGCAGAGTCCCTTGCCCATACTGGCTATGCCTTCTTGGAGTTGAAGTTAAAAACAGCTGGATGTCTGAACGTTAAGAACAACTGCACTAGAGCTTTCTGGTAGGGAATTCAAAATACCTCACAAATCCCAGGATACCCTAGGATGAAGCCATGGCGGTAAAAAGTGGGGTCAAGTTACTATAATTGTGTGGTGTGAAAAGACCAAAGATAGCCAATATCATAGAGTTCTGTGGTTTGTACAGATAATAAAGTTGTCATTTTTGCCCTGATCTGTCTGGTTGTTGGGAAGTGTGAGCAATGGCAGTGGATCCCTCTAGCAATCAAATTGGCAAAGCAGAAGATGAACAACAACCAGTCCCACCTCCAACCCCTGCCCAGTGTCTAAGCAGAGAAAGAAATAAGCTTGGTCTTCTTTAGAAAAACATTGGAGTTGTCTAAGTGACCGAAAATACTCTTCAGAGAATGCAAGGAGAATACAATGTGTCCCAATGGGGATCCACATTTATTCACTGTACAGTTGTCCCTCCGTATCCACGGATTTGGTATCCATGGATTTCAGTATTCACGGCTTGAAAATATTCTTTAAAAAATAATAATCCAAAAAAGCAAACCTTGATTTTGCCATTTTATATAAGGAACACCATTTTGCTATGCCATTGCATATAATGGCATTTGAGTATTCACGGATTTGGTATCCACAGGGGGTCCTGGAACCAAACCCCAGTGAATATGAAGGGAGAACTGTATTGTGAAAGAGGTGGCCCGAAAACGCCGTATACTCCACAGGAAAAGCGTTTGCAGCTTTCCCTGTATTTTTTGAAAAACATCGAGGGGAATGCTCATTCCTGCTTGTTGGGATAAGTAACCAAGTTGATTCACTTTCCCGATACGAGCAGACAATAGGTCAGACATGCGCGGGGCAGAGCTTCCTAACAAGGCAAGCTCCGCAAGCTTGCTAATAAGGCAAGCTCGTGAGCCACCATGTTGGATTTTCAGCTTAGTGAACGAGTGCTAAGGCAATAAAACGGCCTCTTTTTGTTGTTGTTGTTGCTTTTTTTGCTTTTTTGTCAAAGTGAAAGGTTGCTCTTTCACACCTTGGATATGGTGTTAAAAATATACTCCCTGATGATGGCAAATTGAGGTAAATAAGAAAGTAATTCACTCACAGCCGCCATCTTGATTCACAGGCGTGTCTGTTTGCACAGCACACGCAGGTAGCTTCGCATGCCTGCGATCTCTCAAAAAAACTGATAAGGCAAATAGCAGCTGCTGCAAATTGTCATTACTGTGGAGCAGTCCACATTTTTTTTTTTTTGCCTCGTATACAGACAAGCCCATAAAGGTAGCTACACTTGTTAAACACAAGGTCTTATGGTAGAGAGACAGAGCAAAAAAGCCAAATGGCTGCATTTGGAGAAGGCGGAGAAGGCCGATGTGGCAAGCAAAAATGGGAAGTCTGCAAACATGCAAACTAGCAACCAGTGAGCACAGGTGCACAAAGGATGTCAGTGTTTGGACAACAAAAGCATTATACCTATGCAGGGGAGATGGGAAATGAAATGAGTCTAAACTGCTTTTGTTTCCCAGATTGGAGCAGTGATCCTAGTTTTGGTTGCTCCAGCTAGAGAAAGTGGAGGTTGGGTAGTGGGCAGGGAGCCTGCCTAATAAGGCATTTAGTACAAGGTTGTGCATCCATGCTATAGGTGATGCAAGGCATGGTGAACACCTGTGCCACCTGACAATGCCAATAGGACCATCTGCAATCCCCTTGGATCCTGCTTTCACTCTGTAGCAGCTTGGCAGGGGAAGGGGAAAATCTGTCGCCCAGGAAAATCTGTCGCTCAGTTCTGTAACCTGGTGCTCCCTCACCTCTTCCATGGGGCTATAACAGCTCTTGACTGCTGGATAAGACTTGGGGACCTAGCAGGAAAGAGATTGCTGATAGGCAGTGCAGTGAAAAGCAAGAACCATAGAGTTAGAAGGGACCACAAGAGCCATCTAGTCCAACCCCCTTCCATGCAGGAATACACAATCAAGAACAGCTGCAAGTTCCACACAGATTCTATGTGGCTTTTCTTCTTCTGTGCAGAGGCTGAGTCCTAGTCCATTGGGGCAGCCTGTGGCTGAAATGTATAGTTTCATTTTGTAAGAGTCTCATAATAAAGCACTTGTGTTTAAACTAGGGGTGGTCAAAGTGTGGCCCTGTGAGCCCTGGTGGCGCAGTGATTAAATGCCAGTACTGCAAGCCACAACATTGCAAGTTGGATCTCAGAGGGCTCCAAGGTTCACTCAGCCTTCCATCCTTCAGTAAAATGAGTGCCCGGCTTGTGCGAGCAATTAGCGGACACACGTTGGAAACCGCTTAATGCGGTGTAGATGTATAAACTGCTATTGCTTAAACAATTTGTAAGCCATTCTGAGAGCCTTTGTGGCTGAGGAGTGGGGCATAAATACCAATAAATAAATAAATAAAATGTGTGGTCCCCCAGGGCTGCTTTTGTGGCTCCCTGGGCTCCCCTGTTGGTCTCCCAGAAAATCTTGGAAGCTGTAACCCCTGTTAAAAAAAAAAAAGCAACAACCCTAAACATCCTAGGGAACTGCTAAGCCACTTCCTGTTATAAAAAAGGTCTCTCCTAGGCCTAAAACAACCCAAGGAAGGCCAAAAACATGGAGAAAATGCCCCCAGCCCCCAAGAGTATAGGGCATTTGTGTGGCAAAATTTGATTCCCCCTCTCCAGGTTGTATATGGCAGGGGATGTAGCCCTCCAAAGTTTGCTGGGGGACCAATATGACCCCTTAACCCTCAACAATCCTCAAACCTTGGTTTAAATAAAGAGATCCATCCCTGCATGCAGAAAACTAACAGGGAGGATTTGAATCTGGTCCCTTCCCTGTCATGCTAGCTTTCCATATGCAGAGATCTATACACTAAGGACTTTATCAGATGAGGCTTAAATTGCATGATGTCACGGTAGCACAAACGGGTTCCTGCTATTTCACGACGTTGTTTTCCTCACGTGGTCACTGTGTACTCCAGCCACTGATAACACATCCCCTTTAATTGATAGGACAAGCCATCAATAGCTCTCAATATTGCTTTTTTCATGGTACTGAAGAGCATGTAAAATCGCATACCACTGTAATTGTGAGATTACAGTGTGAGTGGGCAGTGCCCTTCCCTACTCCCTATTCCCACCAAGAAAACTTCTGGGTGAGAATATGAAAACAATCCAGAGGACATTCTTTTAATGAACTCTCCTGTTATGTTTGCACATTTTTAGGCTTTTTAAAGTGTTTATGTGCTGATTTAGTTTGTAAATTGAAGGGTTTATGAAGTTTTTAAGCACGATCGCGTCTTCTTGCGAGATCCCCCGAAATCTTGCCATGCTAAATTACAGAAGTAAAATCCTGTTCGTAAAGTGCTAGTGGTGGTCATATGATAATTCCATGGTGGTAGTATTGCGTGATTATGGTGATGTGCGATAGATAGTAAGTTTAATTACGCCACTATGTTTCCGCTTCCCTCAATAGTAGAATTACAGCGTTTTTAAACACTAGTCTGATAAAATCCTAATTTGTACCAGGGTACGTTCTACCAGGTCAGTCCTCACTTACAGCCTGAACTGGTGTAACCAAACAGAGGTTGTCCACAGCACTGGTAGAGAATGCCCATCATAGTCCTTCTTAACTTTCATCTGGAGGTTCACTAGTGATGGTGAACAAAGACTAATGCTAAGAGAAAATAAGTGAAAGTATGAGGAAATAAGTAATAGCATGATGAATATGACTTCTTGTGCCATAAATCTGTAACACAGATTATTGTGCATTGTGTGAGAACAGGTGCTGGAGACTAGTTCGGATGTGGAAATGCTCCTGAAAGGTGAATGTGTGAATGTTTCTTTTTTAAAAAAGTAATTTGTTGGTTGTTAAGTTGTTTGCAACATATTGTGTTTGTCCCAGCACTTCCAATTAAAAGAGAGATAAAAATCAACGCTTCATTCTCACAACAACCCTGTGAAGTTAGTCAGGGTGGCACCACATTGATTTTCAATTGGAGCAGAATGGGGATTGTGCGGCCTTCCAGATTGTTTTGGATTGCAGCTCCCAGCATTCCTCACCATTGGCTATGATGGTTAGAGCTTTTAGGAGTTGCAGTAAAATCATATCTGGAGTGCCACATGATTCCCACCCCTGAATTCTCAGGTCTAACAGACTTAAATCCAATTGCTAGTCCCAACTAGAGTACGGTAGGTCTATAGAATCAATGGGACATAAGTGTTTGTTAGTTAGTTGATTCAGTGAGTCTGTTCTAATTGTAACTAGGAATTGGAGTCACACCAGAAAGACATCTGGGAAAACTTCTGGTGGTACTCTTGGTTGGGGAGAAGGTGGTAAACCAAGAATTTGCCTGGGACTAAAGCAGCTTGACATGTTCATACAAAGAGCGTCTCAGGAACATAAGAGGTTAATGAGATAGAACATGGACCAATAGATTCAAATTACAGAAGAGTCCACCTAAATATTAGGAAGAACTTGAGTCTACTGTTCTGCTTCTCTGGAGGATTTGTAGTAGTAATAATAATAATAATAATAATAATAGCTTTGCCCAAAGACCATTGCGATTTGAAATAGAGGTTTGATGGCCATCTTTTGAGGGTACTTTAGTTGTGTATTTTTGAATGGCAAAATGTTGGAGTATATCTATCTTGATGCTTTTGTGGTCCTATAACTCCATTCTTGGGTACACAAGTGTTGGCTGGTGGACGCTCTTTCTTTGGAGGTCTTTAAACAAAAGTTGGATGAACATCTTTTTACATAGTTGTGTTTTCTTGCATGGCATGAGGTTGGGCTAGCTAGCCTTTATGTTCCCTTCCAGTTCTAGGATTCTGCAATTCAGAGTTGGAAGGTGGGCTTGGGCAACTGACTTGAGTGGACCCTTGGCTGTGGGTGTTGCCCTTGGCAGAAACTGATAATGCCAGCTCCTAGAAATGGTCTTCTCTCAGCTTTTCTCAGTGGACAAAAGTGGTGCCTTTGAAATTATAGGCATCATCCTCTTTCATCACTGCACTAGATCTGCTCCAACACTAGATTTCAGACTTCTCGCTGTCAGGGAATCATAGAATCATGGAGATGGAGAAGACCACAAGGGCTGTCTAGTCCAACCCCTGCCCTACAAGAATACATAAAGCATTCCCAACAGATGGCCATCCAGTCTCTGTTTTAAAAATGCTAAAAAAGGAGACTGCACCACACTCCGAGGAAGTGCATTCCTCTTCCAAACAGCTCTTACTGTCGGGAAGTTCTTCCTAATGTTTAGGTGGAATCTCTTTTCTTGTAGTTTGAGTCTATTGCTCCATGTCATAGTCTCTGGAGCAACAGAAAACAAGCTTTCTCCATCCTCAGTATGACACCTTTCAAATATTTAAACAGGGCTATCATATCACCTCTTAACCTTCTCTTCTCCAGGTTAAACATGCCCAATTTTCTAAGCTGCTCCTCATAGGGCATGGCTTCCAGATCTTCCATCATTTTTGTCACTCTTCTCTGGACATGTTCCATCTTGTCAATATTTTTCTTGAATTGTGATTCCCAGAACTGGATGCAGTATTCTGGGTGAGGTCTGACCAAAGCAGGATAGAGTGACACTATTACTTCCTTCGTTCTAGACACTATACTCCTATTGATGTTTCCATTTCCACTAAACTTGTGTCTGTCCCAGAAAGTTCCAGGGCTGGGAATCATGTGGACCACTGGGCATTTTGAAGGCTTCAGGAGCCTCTCCAAAATTTTTCTGCTCATTTTCTCCACTACCCCACAAACCACAAGAGAATGGTGGAGGCACTGTTCTAATTTAAAATAAGATATACCTCTCTTATGTACCTTGTTCCTGCTGAAAAACCCAGGGTTTTATTTTTAAAACAGGAAGTTACGTTGTGGGTGGATGCAGAGCAGAGTGGAAGGTGGACCCTGGCACTACAACAACTGGGAGGGAAGAAGGAAGCCATATATCTAAGTAAATACATAGACCCTCTGGAGAGTGTTTGCAAGTTGTAGCAACAAATCAATGAAGCCTTACAAATTGTAGCAAGTTGCTGCTTTAATAGTTGAGCTAGGGATTTATGCACAATCCGTTCCTCTTTCCTGGAACTGAGCTCCCCAAAATTGAAGAATTTGCAGCCTTATCTCCTGCCTGGAGATGACCCACGAAAACTGGAGTCTCAGGGCTAGGCCCTGAGATCTGGCAATACTGTATAGGACTCCTCTCCAATTTTCAATCTAGCAACTCTAGGTTGTAGAAAGGCCTTCATGGGTAGCTTCAGCTGTCTTTTTCTCTCTCCTCCTCTTCCCCAGCCTCAGCTCCCTACGCTTCTCATTTTCTCAACCTCCCCCCCAACCTTTCAAGCTGCCTGAGGACTGCCTTTGGACGCCTGCACTTGAGGAAAACTGGAGCAGAGGAGGAGATGTTGTCTGAGGGAGAGATGAGGTTAAAGAGAGCTGACATCTTGGCGGGGATGCCTCAGAAGCCTTGTCTTTGAAACAGCCGAGTTGAGGCTCTTGGGCAGACTTTGCCTGGGAGGACAAGCTGTGTGTGTGTGTGTGTGTGTGCACGCATGCGTGGAAAAAGGCTGCCTCTGAGACGGCGGCTCATTCAGTGGAAGAGAGAGCTTTTGTGAAGGAGAAAGGCGAGCAAAATAGAGACATCGGGCAGGCTGCCAGTTCGGCTGCCAACGGCACCAAAGAGAGTTTTGCTGTTTATGATTAGATTTCAATTACACTCCACTTAGGATAGAAAGAAGGAGGCGAGAATGAATCTTTGGTCTCAGCCGCGGCCTGTCAGCTTCCACAGAGATTCCTGGCACGGGGCTGGGAACAGGCGGGTGGGAAGGGGTGGAGGATATGGGGTCATCAGTGGCTGTGAAGAGAAATATCATACACACACACACACACATATGTATGTATGTAGATGTATGTTGTTGTTAACTGCCCTCAAGTCAACTTTGACTTAAAGTCACCCTGTGATCAACAGCCTTGCTCAGGTCTTGCAGACTCAAGGCCGTGGCTTCCCTGATTGAGTCCATCCATCTGCAATGCAGTCTTCTTCTTTTCCTGCTTCCCTCCACCTTAGCAAGCATCGTTGTCTTTTCTAGTGAGTCATGTCTTCTCAGTATGTGGCCAAAGTACGACAGCCTCAGTTTAGTCATCTTGGCTTCTAGGGAGAATTCAGGCTTGATTTGCTCTAGGACCCATTGATTTGCCCTAAGACCCATCTGACAGGGATGCTTTGATCGTGATTTCCTGCGTGGCAGGGGGTTGGACTGGATGGCCCTCGTGGTCTCTTCCAACTCTACAATTCTATGATTCTATGATTTGTCTTTCCAGCAGTCCTCGGTATCCGGAGAACTCTTCTCCAGCATCACATTTCAAATGAGTTTATTTTGTTCCTGTCATCTTTTGTCACTGTCCAGCTTTCACAGCCATACATAGTACAGGCAAACCCCATATAACGTAAGCTCACTGTACACAGTTTCATTTATTCATGACTGAAGCATAGCATAGAGTTGCATTGGAGGACCTAGAGATTCCTAGACCGAACATTTTGTCATTTATTTCAGCTTAAAAAAATAGTGTTACAGATTGTATGTGAATTCTGTATTACCCAAAGGGTCCCGGAATGAATCTCTCATATAATATGGGGTCTTTGTATAATGGGAAATATGATGGCATGGACAATAATAACTTTAGTATTCAATGATATAGCTTTATACTTCAGGATGTTGTCTAGACTTTCTCTCTTCCACCTTCCTTCATGTGCCTTTGCTTGGTGCATGTGCAGGCATGTGTGTGTGTCTACACATGTGTGCATGCCTGCAGAGTCAGGGGCAGAAAAGTGCTAGTTAAAGTGCCTCAGTAACTTCCCACTGAGTTATTGGTGATAGGGATTTAAAATCAGTGGGTAGTGGCAGCTATAGATGATCTCAAGTGTCCTACTCAGCCAAAGCAGGAGGGGATCCATTACATTACATTACACACACACACACCAGCTGGCTCTGAGGTTTCCATGTCAAAACCTGGTGATGTCATTAAACATGATGTATTAAGTACCAACTCCAGTTGTTCACAGCTTGTCATTCAAATCCACATAACCATACACAAAATGTTTTTTTCCTCTTTGAAAATCAAGGCAGAAATCTTAAATCAAGGAGCTGTTCCCAGATCAAGGTGAAATGAGAGGATTATTCCTTCGCACTTAGGGAGATAGGATAAGGAACCTACAATCATTAGAAGACATGACTCACTAGAAAAGACTATACTGCTTGGCATGGTGAAAGGCAGTAGGTAAAGAGGAAGACCCCATTTCAGGCAGATAGACTCAGAGCTTGTCTATACGAGGGGGAAAATGTGAATTGATGTGCACTAACGCCAATTCGCAGCAGCTTTCATTTGTCCCCTCGGTTTTTTGGCAAGATCACAGGCGTGCGAAGACATATGTTTGTTGATCAAATGGGGCATTCCTGCAAATCAGGATGGCGGGCACAAGTGAATTACTTGCAATTTTATTGTTGCCAGTTGCTGCCGCGAAACAGTATTTGTTAAAAAAGCATGTATAAGGTGCAGAAGTGCAATATTCTGCTTAAATAAACAGAAATGAGGTGGTTTCAAGGGTTTGCTTTGTTAGCAAGCCCTGCACCCTGTGCATGTCTGACCAATCAGCTTTCCATTTCCGCTCTTATTGGGTATATGAAGTAAAGCAAATTGGTTGTCGCAACAAGCAGGAATGCACATTCCCCACGGAGCTTTTAAAAAACTGTGGGAAAAGCGGCAAAGGCTTTTCCTGCATAGTTTTTGGAGGTTTTGGCCCCCCGTCCTTTGAAATACAGCGGATTGATATCGGATCCCATTTAGACAAATTGTATACTCCTCAAGTTCTATAAGGAGTATTTTTGTCATTTAGACAAGCCCTCAGTCAAGGAAGCCATAGCCCTGAGTTTGCAAGATCTGTACAGGGCTGTCGAGGGCAGGGTGACTTTTAGACCTTCCATTCATAGGGTCACCATAAGTTGAAATTTAGCAAGCTCTCCTAGCTGAGCTGGAGATTGCACTAGGTACTAGGTACTGATAGGTAGCATCAGTATGCCATTATTTGGGAAGCTTGTTGGGACTCCAAGATAGACTGCAAGTTGCTTCCAGAACACATATCTTGGATTTGTAGTTTTGTGAGATATTTAACCTTTTCTGTCAGAAAGCCCTGGTGCCACAACAAACTACAAATCCCAGGAATCCATGGCATTGCGCCGTGGCAGTTAAAGTGGTGCCAAACTGGATTATTTCTGCAGTGCACAGCTCACCTAAGACTATGAAAGCTCATGTTGCAACTTCTTTATCTCAGTGTCAAAGGTGCTACGAGATAGATCCCTTTACCACAAATGAGTTGATTTTCAGCTTCTCCAGATAATTTGCAGGCTGGGAATTGCATTTCTGGGCTGTGTATAGGCCTTTGATGATTTCATGTTGTCCAACATTGCCTTCTGTTCTCCTGGAGCAGATTTTGAAGGGGGCGGTTTAGCTGCACATTCCCATCATAGACACTCAGAACCTACCAAATCATTCCAGCACTTTCTTTCTCTTTCTTTAGAACATTGTTCCTTGAACCAGAGACTTGAACTCACTCTTGTTGGGATCTCTCACACAAGACCACAAGAATTTTATTCCCCTCTATGAGATAGTGAGATATTTTCCTGTCCATCTCAAGGAGTGTTTTTCACAGTGGTGAGAATGATTTGTGATGCATTTGACAAAATTGTGTTGGTACCTTGGTGCATGGGCTTTTAAAAATGAGAAGCAAAGGAGGGGTTGTTTGCATTTTTTTCATCGGTCAGCAGTTTGTCTTTGGTTGATGTATATATGTGGTTTTCATCACAGAGAGAAAAATACACTGTTTTTCCACTACCTGGGATCCCGTTGGTGTCTTCCACATGCATAGGTTTCAAGGTCATAGAAGCAGGGCTGTGTGTGCAATGCTGTTATGCATACAGATGTTTAGATGGCTGTGTATCTGTGCATTCAGCTGTACAATTGGTTGCATCTCTGGCTGTGCATTCAGTTTGACGTTCTGGAAATAGAGTGGTGTCTGAACTGCTATTGCACATGTTCTTAATAGAAGTAAAGTGTCTAGAATGAGGGAAGTAATAGTGCCACTCTATTGTGCTTGGGTCAGACCTCACCTGGAATCTGCTGTCCAGTTCTGGGCACCACAATTCAAGGAGGATATTGACAAGCTGGAATGTGCCCGGGGAGGGAGACCAAAATGGTGAAAGGACTGGAAGCCATGCCCTATGAGGAGAGGCTTAGAGAGACCACAAGGGCCATCCAGTCCAACCCTCTGCCCTGCAGGAATACCCAATCAAAGTATCCCCAACAGATGGCCATCCAGCCTCTGTTTAAAAACCTCCATAGAAGGAGACTCCACCACATTCCCCAGGCAGCAGCGTATTCCACTGCTGAACAGCTCTTACTATCAGGAAGTTCTTCCTAATGTTAGGCAGAATCTCTTTTCCTGTAGGTGAGTCCTTTGCTCCATGTCCTAGTCTCTGGAGCAGCAGAAAACAAGCTTACTCCATCCTCAGTATGACATTCCCTTCAAATATTGAAACATGGCTATCATGTCACTCCTTCACCTTCTCTTCTCCAGGCTAAACATACCCAGCTCTCTAAGCCACTCTTCATAGAGCATGGCTCCCAGACCTCACACCATTTTGGTTGTCCTCATCTGGACACGTTCCAGCTTCTCAATATCCTTCCTGAATTGTGGTGCCCAGAACTGGGCACAGTATTCCAGGTGAGGTCTGACCAAAGCAGAATAGAGTGGCACTATTATTTCCCTTGATCTCTATACACTCTACTCCTATTGATGCAGACTAGAATTGCATTGGCTCTTTTAGCTGCTGCATCACAATGCTGACTCATGTTCAGCTTGTGGTCCACTAAGTCTCCTAGATCCCTTTTGCATGTACTGCCATCAAGCCAGGTGTTCACCATCCTATATCTGTGCTTTTCATTTTTACTGCCTAAGTGTAGTATCCTACATTTCTCTCTGTTGAAATTCATTTTTTTAGTTTTGGCCCAGCTTTCTGATCCGTTAAGATCATTTTGGATTCTGACCCTGTCCTCTGGGGTGTTAGCTAACCCTCCTTATATGGTGTCATCTGCAAACTTGATAAGAATGCCCTCTATGCCCTCTATTTGGGTCCTACCTGGATGTGGAAGCAGGAACAACCATTACAAGGCATGAAATGCAGAAAAAAAGAATAGCCTAGTATTTGTTGGAACAATTGGCCCATCTGGAGGAGCCCCTAGTTTGGGGCTTCTTAACCTCTGGATCATTTGGTCCTCATATTCTGGCTGTGGGGCATACCTAGTCCCTAATATTAAATGTAAACTGTTCCTTTGTAGATCATGTTCTGGAAAATCAACTTATCTCCTACTGGTATTTATGATTATGACTACTCTGTGCTAATGACTACTAAGCTACTAGGCTATTATAGCTACTGGGTAATGCATTCTGCATATGCTCAGAGTTATTCTTCCTTATTTCTATTTTTTGTTCCCCAAGGCCGGTGAAGACTGTTTAGGCTTGTTTAAGCTAGTAGTTTGCATCAGCAGAGCTAAGTAAGCTTAGTTTTTTGGACCAATGTTCCCCAAATTCTCCAGCCAGTATGGCCAGTGCCAAGTTCCTTATATGAATGGTGCAGCCCAGAGAGTTTCCTGGGCTTACATGGAGAAAGATTCCCTTGGAAGTTTACAGAAAATTTGTTAACTGGGGATGGCTACAGGGAGCACACAACTCCTTTGCTGCAACAGCTCTACTGGTTGCTGGTTTGTTTCTGGGCACAATTCAAAGGGCTGGTTTTGACCTACAAAGCCCTATAAGGCTCAGGTCCAGGTTATCTGAAGGACTGTACAGGTTGCCTGCTGTATCTGCAGGGGACACATTCCCAGGCTTACTGCAGATACTTGAAAACATGGGTAATAACAAACCCCATAGAATTGTACTGCAGGACCTAGGTCGGAAATGCCTAGAGAAGCCATCTCTCTAGGTTTCTCCAGTGCAACTCTATGGTAATTTCCAGCAGACCTTCCCATAGAGTCATGTTGGAGGACCCAGGAAGTGCCTAGAGAGGCCATCTCTCTAGACTTCTCCAGTGCATTCTATGGTAATTTCTAGCAGACATTACCATAGAGTCATACTGGAGGACCTAGGAAATGCCTAGAGAGACCATATTTTTGGGACGATGGATAATTGAAACCGTGGGTACCAGTCCCATGCATATGGGGGGCGACCTATGTCTCCTTATGTGAGCCTGCCCACGTCTTGCAATCTTCCAGGGAGGCTCTTCTCTCTGTCCCACCATCCTCCCAGATACATCTAGTGGGAACACAGGGGAGGGCTTTCTTGGTGGCTGCTCCCAGGATCTGGAACCCCCTACCCAGAAAAGTTAGACCGGCACCCTCTTTCCTTTCATAGGCAGGTGATCCAGCAGGCCTTTGAGGACTGATTGCTGAGGAGGAAAGAGCCTTTCATGTGCTGTGTTGTTTATACAGTATTTATGATTCTTCTTTTTCATGGTTATGCTTTTAATCCCATTGATAGTCTAATTATGCTTTTGGTTCTGTATCGTGTAAACTTTTATCTCTGTCAGTTTTAATTCTTGTTAATCTCTTGAGTAGAGCCAGCATTCTGTAGTGGTTTGAGCATTGGACTACAACACTGGAGACCAGGGTTCGAATCCCTGCTCAGCCAGGGAAACCCACTAGGTGACCTTGGGCAAGGCATATTCTCTCAGCCTCAGAGGAAGGCGAAGGCAAAGCTCCTTTGAACAAATCTTGCCAAGAAAGCCCAGCGATAGGGTTGTCTTAGGGTCACCACAAGTAAAAAATGACTTGAAGGCACGCAACAACAAGTCCCTTGAATCTCAAACTGGGAAAAAGGCATCATTATCGTCATAGCCATCAAATTGTTCAATTGGGCACAGCAAAGATAGAATATAGAGAATAGTGATATTTTCTTTTGGAATGGCTTGTTGGGGGCTTGTGTTTAGGCTGTGACAACAGCTCAAGCTGGCTGGTGTTTCTCCTGCCTGGGTGTTCAGGAAATTTGGATCCTGTTTTGCAACAGTTTGGCTGAGATCCTGGATCAGGGTTGTGTGGCATAAATCTCCCCATCTGGCATTATGCATTGACAGTGCTATGACAGCCTTCTTTTGAATGGCAACACTGCACAGCTAAATGCATGGCTGAATGCACAGTCAAATGTGCACGCAACACATGCACCCACATCCACATTGCGCATCTGTACATATCTCCAAATCTGCCTTTGCATCTGCCTGCAAAATGGCACCATAAGCACAGCTCTGCTTCTGCAAACTCAAAGTAAATACAGATGGTGAGCATTGGACAAAAATGTCCAACTGCTTTTATAGGGAGACTTACACTTGTGTAAGGCGCCAAAGAGATTCCAGCTTTTGTGTTGTCCTCTGTTTTCCCCTCTGCATTTTCAGTTCTCGGTCTTAATGTTTCCGAGTCTAGCTGAACACCTTTTGGTGACGTATGTTTGTGTGACCAGAAGTTATGTGCGCGCTAAGTTCTTTTCTGGGCGCTGCTCAAGGAGGTATTCAGTGCCTCCTTGTACATTGCTTTCCCACTGGATGCACAATGGGGACTCAATGACTGAAGATGAAGAAAGCTTGTTTTCTGCTGCTTTAGGGACTACAGGCTCATCTACAAGGGCCAGGATACATCAGCTCCCCACCAGTGTATTCTGGCACAAGATCTAGCCTGTTCCTCCTCTGTTACCAGCACGAAACGGGATGGAGTCCAGACTGCCCCACCAGCCTGTTGCTGCAACCACAGCTGGTGCTGTCTGTGTCCCACTTTCCAAATCCAGGAAGCCAGCCTGCAGCACTTGAGCAAGGCCCCCTGCATGTTACCTGGTCACAAGCTGCAGGCTCGCTTCTTGGCTTTGGAAGAGTGACGGCAGATGGCAGCTACAGCGAAAAACCAGTATGTCAGTGTGGACTCCTGCGGTCATGTGGGGCCCATCCATTGTTTTGTCAGCTAAAATGGTTTTCCCCAGGTTTTTTTTAAAAAAGGTATTTTTTCTAACAGGCTTTATCCCATCTTGGCCTCATCTTTGCCCTGGGGGTTGTATGGACTTCCTGGAGGCAAAACGGGGTGAATGCCCTGCATCGTCTGAACTGCAGGGCTCCAAGATCGGACCAAGACAGGGTACATAGCCTATCTAGACAAGGCCGAGGAAACAAACCAATAGATTCAAATTTCAAGAAAAGAGACCCCCCACCTGGACGTTAGGAAGAACTTCATGACAGTAAGAGCTATTCAGTAGTGGAATAGACTGCTATACTGCTGTGAGACCCTACCAGGATTCTGGTCAGTCTTATGTCTTCTTAAAGAGCATCGTTTTATTCAACATAGGTTTTTAGTCTGTGCCACTGCTAGCACCCCTACCCATCCCATTGTTGAGCCTCAGTGTGCTTTTAGAGCAGGATTTGTTGTTCTGTGCTGTCAAGTTAGCTTTATCTTATGGTGACCCTATGAATGAGAGACTCCACCCCCACCCCAAGAGGTCTTATGATGGACAGGCCTGCTGAGGTCTTGCAAACTCAGGGCTGTATCAGAGAAGTGTTTAGGTTAGGCTCCTCTGCTATATTAGTTAGCTTGCTTAGGCACTCCATTGCCATATTGGTATAAGGCTTGTGTTTTGGGAGGGGTAGGCAGGTGTCTCTGGCTTTTCTTCGCAAACGAAGATTCAGGAAGCACTCATCCCGCGCTTTCTGCAAGCGCGCTGATGACTAAAAAGGCCAATCCGAGATATAGAAGTCTTGTTGCAGAGAGCACAGCAGAAGGTCTCCTTGGGTGATGTTTTCAGGTTGTGATTCTTTCTGCGTTGTCGTTTCTCTTCAAGACTTGTTTGTCGTGAGTTCTCAAATAAGGCTGCAGCATTGTGGACAGTGCGTCTCCATGCCTCCCGATGTGAGGCCAGGGCGGACCATTGTTGGTGATCAGTTTGGCCAAGCCTGAGATGTTGTTTCAGGGAGTCCTTGTATTGCTTTTTTGGAGCGCCCCAATGGAGAGGGTAGGCAGGTGTACATTGGACCTTAAGTGGGGGTGGGGGGACCAAGGTCATCATGAGTACTGCCTGGTGTTGTGTGGGTAAGTTGAACAAACCTAAAGGAGGGGGAGTGAAGGGCTCTTAAAACTGAAACCTACATTACGTCCTCAGTTCTGGGAAAAGCTATGCTGCTGTGCTGAACCTAATCCTCAGTATTACATTTCTGGACCTATCCATGAAGTCCCTTTTCCTTGAGTTGGGGAAAGACAGGGCATTACAGGCTGTGGATGTCTTTGTTGAGTCAGTCCAACTTTCCCCAGCAGTAGTGCTTCTTCCAGTGATTCCTGTTTTCTCCTGATATGATGATGGTATAACATCACATTATGGGTGGACAGGAAAGGAAATTATGAGGAAGAAACTCCTGATCTGCTCCACAGTGGAACAGACAACCTTGGAAATTGGTGGACCACCCTTTATTGGAGGTCTTTAAACAGAGGTTGGATGGCTATCTTTTGGGAGTGGTTTAGTTGTATATTCCTGTATGGCGGAGGGTTGGATTAGATGGCCACCTCAGTCCCTTCCAACTTCTGTATGAACTTACCCAAAATTTGAGATCCTCAAAGGAGGCCTTGTTGCATGACCCAATGTGTTGTGAAGTTAGCCTGGTATGCACACGTAACAGGGCCTTCTCTGTATCAGCACCCTACTATGGAAGTCCCTACTGAAGGAAGTTAGGCTGGCTCTGTCTCTATTGAGCTGGCAGCCAAAACAGTGCCTTTTAATATTTGAAATTGCTCCATTTTCACTGTTTTAAAATTGTACTTTAGGATTGTTTTTAGATTGCTTTTAAAAGTCTTTAAAGAGTTGTTTAATCTGCCTTAAAATGTTTTGTGTTTGCACGGGTTTAATTGCTTTTATTTCTTCATGCCTTGGGAACCCTAGTGGGCTGCGAGGTGATATAAAAATATCTTAATAAAATAAATTAAATTAAACTCCAAGATTATCTGATGGAGGACGGGATCCAACTGTGCCTTCATGCAAACAGCCACAAAATGGCTACAGGGATTGTTAGCTGAGAACTCCCTCCCACCATCACCCACCTGGCTGCTGTCCGCCTCCTCCGGTGTAAGCACACCATTGTCAGACCCTGAATCAGAGGTGGGCAAAGAGTGGCCTGCAAGCTGCATGCTCCCCACAGGGCCATTTTTGTGGCCTCCAGGGGGTCCTTTTTTCTTTTGCTCCCAAATGCCAAAAAACGATCTATGGGAGTATACAGGGCATTTCCACATGTTTGGAACCCACCTGGACTTAACAATGGTCAAAATGAATTTTTGAATTTTTTTTCAAAAAACAAAACAAAACAATTTTTGCTTCAAAATGTCCCAAAGTGCCCTATGGGAGGGGATCTAAGAAGGCCCCAAAACAGGCCCATAGAGGATGTTTTGGTGGGGGACTTTTGCAGCAGCAGGTGCAGACCTACACACTCTCCTGGAGGGATAATGCACCGCCCTCATCTTTCACAGTTGCCCACCCCTGCCCTGAACGTAACTAGAGTGGTGAATTATTATGCGGATTTGCCATAGGAGATCTCCATGTTAGGTCTTGTCTATATGGGACAAAAAAAAATTGGATTGCTCTGCAATAATGGCAATTCGCAGCAGCTGCTATTTGTCTTAACTGTTTGTATTTTGGCAAATCACAGGGATGCAAAGCTATCCACGTTTGCTGTGCAAACGGGCAAGATGGCAGCTGTGAGTGAATTACTCTCATTTTTACTTACCTCAATTTGCTGCCGCCGGACAGTATTTGTTTCAAAAATCCATATCCAAGGTGCAAAAGATTGACCTTTTGCTATAACAAGAAAGCAAACAGAAAACCCCGTAGTATCACCTTAGCACTTGCTAGCTAAGGTGAAAATCCAACAGGGCAGCTCCTGGCACTTGACTTGTTAGCAAGCTCTGCCCCCTGCTTACATCCGACCTATCAAGTTTCAACTTCTGCTTGACTAGGGAAAGTGAATCAAATTGAATTGCTTGTCCCAACAAGCAGAAATGCACCCCAGATTGTATTCCCCTTGCATTCTATTTAGACAACCCCTTCGTTTGGTGAAACCCTTTTTGAGCAATGTGATGCTTTGTTTCCCTTTGTAATTGTTTTTTATTTTATCCTGCCTAAAGAGTGCTGGCATGTCCAAAATGACCCAGTGAGCGTGTGGAAGAGGCGAGAGTTGAACTCGGCTCTTTGCTGTCTCTTACCTACTCCATTGCGCTCCTGCCTGTCTGTTGACAGAGTCACTTCATTTGTGTTGATCTTGTTTGCTCATTAGCTGATTGTAGCAATTTCGAATGAATTACCCTAGGATGACAGAAAGTTCATGCAAATCTCTGGTGGCCGAGGGTGACTCATGCGAATGAGCGGAGGGGAGGGGAAATCTAAGGCTGTCTTGGTTTCTAGCTTGGGAAAAGATGCAAGGAAACTAGAAGGCATGCTACAGATCATACTAGTATCAGGCGCTTGAGAATGTAAAGGTGTCACCAGCGTTCAGGATTTGCTGAAAATAATAGAAAAAAGAAGTACCAGTTTTGCAAGGTTTAGCAAATCCATAATGCCCATCCCAGTGCTCTGTCTCTTTCCATCCGCTCTTCCTCTTCTCTTCTACCCCTTTTTCTCTCATCTTTTCCACCCCCCATCATGGTATTTATTCAGCCTTTCCTATTGTCCACTTGCCACCCTGCCACTAGAAGCAAGACTTCTCCCCATCTGTTAATTCTTTAAAGAGTTCAGGAGGCCATGCAGAGAGAAGGACAACGTAAAACTGCCTACATGCCCTGAAAGGAAATGAATATTCTAAGTCTGCCTCCAGTGGTTAGGGAAGGTTGTGAAAGTGTGCCACTCGGTGTCTACAGATGGTATTGCAGGTTAGAGTGGATTTTCATAAACTACAGGCTTGTCTATACAGTAGGACCCCTTTTCCACTGGGGTTTGGTTCTGGGGGACCCCATGGATACCAAAACCCATAGATAATAGCAAACACCATTGGAAATAATGGGATTTCCAGTTTAAAATACCATAGAGTTGCCTTGGAGGACCTAGAAAATGGCTAGAGATGACACATTTTCTAGTAAGACTATATGGTAGGTGTGTTGTTTTGTCTTGTCATAAGTCATAAGTCTGCTTTGGTATCTGTTACTTGTCATTTGTAACGTTAGGTTATGTGTTGTATATAATATCATGTAACTAGGGGAGGGAATGTCGGTGGTCTAAATGTTTGTGTATATGTTTGTTTATGGTGTATGTTATTTTAACTTGCAAAAAGTAATAACGAATAAATAAAAAAATGAGAAAAGATAATTGAATCAGTGGATAATGAATCAGTGGATACAGGGGTCCTACTGTATGAGGTTAAAATAAACAGATTGCTCTGCAGTTATGGCAATTTGCAGCAGCTGCGATTTGTCTTAATGTTTTGGTTTTTTTTGCAGGAATAAGCTCCACATGCCTGTGGATCCAGATAGTGTCCACAAGTGAATTAATCGTGTTTTTACTTACTGCAATTTGTCACTGGTGAACTTAAAAAAAAACTATTTCCAAAGTGCAATAGAGCGGTAGTTCACATTTTAAAAAAATACACAAAAACCCTGTTTTATTGCCTTAGCGTTCGCTTGTTAAGGTGAACATCCAACATGATGGCTCTGTTAGCAAGCCCTACTCCCCGCGCTCGGCTGACCCATCATCTTTGTGCTTCCGCTCTGATGGGAAAGGGAATCAATTCGCGTTGCTTGTCCCAACAAGTGGGAATGCATGTTCCCCTTGCTGTTGTTTACAAGTATGGCAAGTTTTTTACAAGTATGGCAAAACGATGTGGGATGCCTTTAAGAAAACTCTTCACTTCCATGAGGAGTATTTTTGCTGTTTAGACAACCCCTACGTAAAATTCATCGGTCAATTTAGTGGTCAAAATAATAATAATAATAATAATAATAATAATATTTCTTACCTGCCTCTCCCCAAGGCTCGAGATGCATATCCCTAGCACCTCTTTAGTATTTGTATCAAGTTTCAGGTTCTAGATTTTATTCTTTGAACTGTCATACACGCACACACACACACACACACACATTTCTATTATTATAGATTTGGTGCAAAGAAAAGCCTGGCTGGAATGAAGTCTATAGATCAAGCAGACTCTTGCGTATGTCTTATTTATAGAATTTTATGAGTCATGTTTTCTGTTCACTGGGTGTCTAGTGATTCGACTGCATGGAACACATGCACAGTTGTCTAAAAACAGTTTTAAAAAACATGATGGCAGCAGAAATCTAGCAAAGTCTGGCATAAATCAAAAAGCATGCTCCAAGCCATTGGGAACAGAATTATGTCCAGATTGATTTCTTATCTATTCATAGCAGTTTTAGGGGAAACAGCAATACAAAACAACAGTAAAGCAGTGACCAAAACAGCATATCAGGAAAATAGGATAAGGCCAATGCAGCACATCATCAAACCAAAGGAAAACTAGGAGCAAAGGAAAGCAATGCATAGATCTTAGACCAGTCAAACTATCCTTAAAGTATCTGAGGAAATATTGGAAAGAAAATGGTGCTCAGTGGATGTTAAAAGGTTGTTAAAAGGTTGTCCATAGAATTGAAGGTAAAGCAAATTTATAAAGAAAGTATACTGATTAAGACTGAGATAGAGGTTAGATACTCGAAATTGTGAAATTGGAAAATAAAAATTTTTCTTCAAATATTTTATTTCAAGTTTAGATAAATTGCAGTGGTACATTGAAAGGGATAATAAGGGAATTAAGATAATTACATTGATATTTAGGAACTGGATTGAGGAAGGTATTTAGAAGAAAACAATTAGAAAAGGAAATTTATCATATCTATAAAGTTTATTATTTAAGAATTAATAGAGGTATAAATAATAATATGGATAAGAATGTAAGAAAAATATAAGATTATTGTATGATGCATTTTTCTCCTTATTTCCAATTGTTAACTTTTTCTTATTTTTATTTTGTTATAATGCAATAAAATTATCAAGTACAAAAAATATCTGGAAAAGTAAATATGGTCACCACCTGGTGCTGAAAAGGTGTTAATGTCCTCTAGGTGAGCCTCTTTGAGGAAGACAGAAAAATTGATGGTCATCAAAGAGGAGGTAGAGGTACAGAAATGGGTTGCAGACCATATACAGCCTATGGGCAATATTTTCACTTGCTGGTATCTTAAGTCCCAAAGGTCCAGGGGTGTATGACCCCCCACTCCCAAACAGAGTGGGCATACCCTCCAGTGTTTCCGAGGTGAAAACGGGTACGCACGTGGCCAAACAACATCAGAGTGTGATCAGGATGGCAGAAATTACTAATGAGGAAGAACACACAAGCCAGGTGTGGATGCAGTAGTTTGCTTTTGCTTGATCCTCTTGGGAAGAGCAAGATCCTGTCCCTTCTTCTCTTTTCCCCATGCTGAGTTGAGTGCAAACAAACTGCTTTTGCACTTTGAACTCACATTTGCAGCAACTGAAGTGGGAGGTGGAGAGAAAAACTGGGACGTGTTAAAAGTAGCTCAAAAACTGGGATGGCAGAGAATTAACTGAGACTGTCCATGTTAAATTGGAACAGTTGAAGGGTATGGTGATGCTCAGAAACACATTTACATCAATTGAAGTATAGCTATATTCATTCCCCTTTAAGGGGGCATCTATTGGGTTTTGGATGTTTCCAAATGGAATTTTTCAATATGCAGTGTGCCTGCCACCCTCAGGAGATTTCAGGGGGTGTTGCTTTTAAGAGGGGTCATTCTGACATGCACAGGAAAAAAAAAGGGGGGGAGGCTTCAGGAAAAAATATATATATAGGGGAAAAACTCCCTTCCACCCACTCATTTCCCCCCCCCCCAGGGCTTCACGTCTCTACTTTGGACTTGATGTTGGGTATTTGGTACAGGAATGCAGTCAGGGATGCTGCCAAGTCTATAACCTTCCTGTGACAGGGTAGCAAGGCCTTTCCAAGATATGCTGTCTGATCCCTCTTGCTTCTCACCTGCTTTCAAGATTCCTTCATCATCTTCTGCGCATGAAAGAAACTGGTCTATATTTAGAAAGGGACGGAAATAAAGTGAACCATAGAAGGGTAGGAAATCATTTCTCCATCCAGACAAATCTTCAGTTGTTAGATATTTTGGAAGAAGATAAAAATAAAAGGTCAGAAGCAGAGGTTTGAAAAGGGTCCTCTGGAGGCTACATTTCCCAGAATCCCCCAGGCAGAACAGTCATTTGGGAGGGGGGTTGTGGGAAATTAGAAGAAATAAAATGCTCATAGTGGGTGCTTACAAAAAGACTCACATCCCATCTATATGTGCCCAAACAAACAGAGTGCCCTGCAGTAATGGCATTTTGCAGCAGCCGCAACCTGTCTTAATGGTGTTTTGGCCCCCCAAACCTTTGCATGCTGACCAGTCAAGATGGCAGCTGCAAGTGAATTACTCAGGTTTTCACCTACCATAGTTTCGCCACCAAACTTAAACAAACAAACTATTCCAACGGTGTGTTGGAGCAATATTTTGCCTTTCCAAAAAAAGGGGAAAAACAGCAACACTCCATTTTCTTGCCTTAGCGCTTGCTCGCTAAGACAAAAAATCAACATGGCGATGCCAGGTGCTTGCCCTGTTCACAAGGCCTGCCCCTGTGCTCATCCAGCCACTCAGCTTTGTGCTTCCTCTCCTATGGGAAAACAATTCAAAGCAAATCTCTTGTCCCAACTAGCAGGAATGCGTATTCCCCTCGCTGTTTTTTAAAAGATGGGAAAAGCCGCAAAGGCTTTTCATTCGGAATTTTTGATGTTTTTGCCCCCCCACTTTCCAAATACGGCAAATACCCATTAAAACACGTAGGATTCTCCTAGCATTCCATGGGGAGTATTTTCACCATTTAGACAGCCTCTAGTTAAATTTCCATGAGGCAAAGTTAATATTGAGCAATTCTTGTTCCCTTACCACCACCATCTCTTTGTTCCAGCTGTTCTTCTGAAAATGAGTGCTTTCTGAGGTTGGAAAAGACTAAATTCAAAATGCAGTTGTCCCTTCGTATTCACTGGGGTTTGGTTCCAGGATCCTCCATGGATACCAAAATCCGTGAATACTCAAGACCCATTTTATGCAGTGGCATAGCAAAATGGTGTCTCTTATATAAGATGGCAAAATCAAGGTTTACTTTTTGGATTATGATTTTTTAAAGACTATTTTCAAGCCATGAATACAGTACTTAAATCCATGGATACCAAATCTGTGGATATGGAGGGACAACTGTACTTTGTTTGTATTATTTTACTATAATATTGACAATTCTTTGGTTTTCAAGTGTAACTTTCAGTCCAGCCCAAACTAAGTGATGCTTGATTTCTTAGAGGCAAAGGGATCTTGTAGCACCTTAGAGGCCAACTGAGAGAAAGAACTGAGTAGCATAAGCTTTCGTAGACTTGGCCCTTGTCTACATGGGCCAAATGAAATGGCCTCCCCCCATTCCTGTGCCCAGCTGTCCAGACGACGCAGGGTGTTGGCCCCGTTTCTAATCTGAACTGTACAAACGGCGTTTGGGCGGTTCCAAAGAGAATCTGGGGCAAATACCACTTAAAACAGAACGGACACATGGGAAAAAAAAAAAACCAGAAAAAAACCCACTATTTGCAGTGGTTCTTCTGGAGAAACTGGTGAGTTTTGTTACCACAATGGGGTGTGGGGGGTACGTATGCTTGCATGGTGCCCGGCGCAACCATTTCCCAGCTAGGTCAAGCGCATCACCTCTGCTGAGGTCACTGCAAGGCCTCACCCAGCCATGTGACCATGGCCGGGCACCTTGTTCCTGGCCTTGGAAGACGCAAGCAGCGCAGGGAAGAGAAGCGCTGGTTCTCTCGTGTGAGGACACCCCTCCGTTGCTGCAATGAAAGGGCAGGTAATGTGGTGGGGGGACACCCATGCGCCCAGGGCTGGAAAACTCTGGCCAGAACGTGGAGTATTCTGGCCAGTGTAGACCAGAGTCTACTTCATCAGATGCATTTGATAAATCTTGTGTCTTTTCTAGTGAGCTATTTTAAGATATGTCCAAAGTATAATAGCCTCAGTTTAGTCATCTTGACTTCTAGAAAGAGCTGAGGGTTAATTTGCTCTTGGGCCCTTCAATTTGTCTTTTTGGCAGTCAGTCCATGGTATCCACAGAACTCTCCTCCAGCACATATTTCAAATGCATTGTTTTTCTTCCTGTCAGCTTTCTTCGCTGTCCATCTTTCACAACCATGCATAGAAATCAGAAATAGCATGGATGATCCTGACTTTGGTCTTGAATAACACATCTTGGCACTTGAGGATCTTGTCGAGTTCCTTCATAGTTGCCCTTCCAAGTCCTAGTCGTCTTCTGATTTATTGACTATAGTCTCCATTTTGATTTATGACTGATCCAAGGTATAGAAAGTCTTGCTAACCATTTGCATCAAATGTTTGTAACAAATATTGAAAGCGTTTTGAAGTAAAATGTTAGTAAATGTATTGTTATTGTGTTATACACAAACGGAGGGCCTAAGGTGTGTGAGAATATCTGTCGCCAGATCATAGCTGTAGGCATTATTTGAAAACGAAGGGTTGTACAAGCTTGGCTAAACTTGGGGGATGTAAGTTTTACTAGGTAAACAAACAGCCCTTGGATGGTCAAATGAGAATGAGAGAGATAGTTTGAGTGCATTGTTCTTTGTGTGATGATACAATAGGACCCCCGTATCCACTGATTCTGTTATCCACGGTTTCAGTTTCAGTACACCTGCCATAGAGTCTTCCTAGAAAATGCATCCTCTCTAACCATTTTCTAGGTGTTCCAAGGCAACTCTATGGTATTGTAAACCGGAAGTCCCATTGTTTCCAATGGGGTTCGCTATTATCCATGGATGGCCCTCGTGGTCTCTTCCAACTCTGCAATTCTATGATTCTATGATTCTATTCTATGATTTCATTATCCACGGTGGGGCCTGGAACCAGTCCCGAGCAGATATGGGGGTCCTAATGTATATCTTATCCACCTCATCTGGGCAGTAGGAAGGGATGGATCCCCAAAATTGTTCATACAACCATCAAGTAAGACAGAACAATTGGGAACGTAAGAGAAAAGACTGGCTTTGGCTTCACTTATTTTCCCCCCAGAGACTAGTCCTCCAGAGAAGCAACTGGCAATAGTTCCTGAAGCTTTTATTTATTTATTCTGGCCTTTCATACCAGAAAGGGGTGCCATTTCTACATTTTGGAAAGATTACTGTTTTGAACTGCAACTCCCAGAATCCCCCAACCAGCATTGGACAGAATCTGAACTCTACCGAAAGAATAGGAATTTAAATCAAAATCGGTTTTTTCCTCCTCTCCAGTAGATTTCACTAGCACAGATTTTGAACTCCCATAGTCGGATCTTTATAATTTCCCCATGGCTGCGAACGTAACAGGATGCAATGGAATATTGTTAAGTAAGTGCTGTGCCATGCAGGGTTTTTTTTGTTTTTGTGGGAAGGAGAGAGGGGAAGGATCCATAGAGCAAATGCAAAAAGGGATTTCAGAAAGCATTAACAACTCACTCCTGCTGGTGACAACGACATGACCCCCACTGCACTTCCTGGCAGCTATTTTCAGCTTAAACCCAGCTTCAGTTCTCACTCACATCTAAAGCTTCACCGCTCAGTGCTTTCATCCCCCAATAAAAATGAATCCTGAAAAGGCTGCCCTGAAATGCTCTCTGATGGATCTCTTGAGCTCCCATTTTATTTCCAATACAGAAAAACAACAACATCTGCAAGACTGCAGCAAGAAAGTGCACGGACTTAATATAGAAAAAATGTCATAGCCAGTGGTGATGTGTAGTGGTCTGAGTGTTGGAGTAAGACTTCAAGGGACCAGGGTTCGAATCTCTCCTTAGGCATGGACACCCACTGGGTGACCTTGGGCAAGTCACAGGGATTGTGAAAATGAGGCAAAAAGATTTGTCTTGATGGGTTTTTTATTTTTGTTTTTAGGTAGATTGCAGGCATGCAAAGCTATCTGTGTTCACAGGCATGCCTGTGAATCAAGAGGGTGACCACGAGTGAATTACTCGCATTTTTATTCTTACCAGTTGCTGCCACCGAACAGTATTTTTTAAAAAATGTGTATATAAGGTTCAAAAGTGCAATACTTCACCTTAACAAGAAAAGCAAAAAAAAAAACAAAAACAAAACAACCATAACCCCCTGTTTCATCACATCAGCACTCACTCGCTAAGGTGGAAAAAAAAAATGACATTTCCGGGCACTTGCCTTGTTAGCAAGACCCACCTCCATGCTCATCTGGCCAATCAGTTTGGCCGCTTGTCCCGACAAACAGGAATACGCATCCCCCCCCCCGCTTAAAAAAAAAAAAACTGGGAAAAGCCCCCAAAGCTTTTACTGCGGAATAGATGGTGTATTTAACTCCCCTTCCTTCTGAATACAGCAATACAATATGGGATGCCGTTAAGACAGGTTGTTTTCTCCTCGCATTTCGTGAGGAGTATTTTCGCCATTTAGACAACCCCACACACTCTCAGCCTCAAAAGAAGACAGTGGCAAATCCCCTCTGAACAAATCTTGCTAAGAAAACACTGTGAGAGGTTCACTTTAGGGTCACCCTAGACCTGAAGGCACACAACAATGCAAAAGAAGAGAAAGTGTGACAGATGCTCTTGGAGCGATCTCAAATGGACTGACCAAAGATCTGAATGGAATCACCATGGGTAGGATCACAAGAGCACAATTGCAAAAAAAAAACACAACCCACTGCTTGGAACATGGCACGCTATCTGACCATAACTTGCTGATTCCTAGATTTTCAGATAGAATTTGAACCATTTACAGGCCAAAACGCCAGTCACCTGGTAGAACTGTGAAACCAGGCAAATACTTATATTCTGCGTTCATTTTTAAAATGACACCTGAAAGACAACACAACTAGCGTGGCCTGGAAATTAGCAGTATCTAGGCATGCCTAGACCAACTAGAGAAATGCCATGCAATGTTTTTATGTTTTTAATTTTTGTCTCCCCACCCCTGCCGCCCCCCAACCCTTCCCACTTCAGCTGGGCTTGCCCTATTAGTCCTTTGCCTTCCCACTTTTTCAACTGTTTTTTAAAAAATCCCAGTTTCTCTGTCCTCCTCCTGCTTCCCCCCTTCCACCTCCAGTGGTGCAAACTGAGTTCAAAATGCAAAAGTAGTTTATACTCAATGAACTCAACAGGGACGAAAGGAGTGGGTAGAATCTTGCCCTTCCCTGTAGACCGAGGCAAAAGCAAACTGCTGCAGCCTCATGCACAGAGGCTGGTGCCACACTGCAGAAATAATGCAGTCTGGCACTGGTTTAACTACCATGGCTCCATCCTATGGAATCCTGGGATTCATAGTTTGAAGGCCAAATATCTCACAAAACCAGAAATCCCAGAATTCCATAGCATTCAGTCATGACAGTTAAAGTGGTGTCAAACCGCATCATTCCTGCAGTGTGGCGACAGCCAGAGTATTCTATTTATTGAGTGGGGTTTCCCCCTGTTTTTTCCTAAACTGTACCAAAATTCCAGGGTTTCTCTGCTAAAATAGTAGTTCTCCATGTTCTTCCTTATTGATCACTTTTGCTCTCTTGTTGCCTGTCCACACTCTTTTGACCACACTATTGTGGCTGAGCCACACATCTCTGTGAAATGTTGGACGGTACACGTACATTGAATAGGGCTTGTTTAATAAGAGCAAAATAAATTCAAGAAGGATATTGAAAAGCTGGAACGTGCCCAGCGGAGGGCGACCAGGATGGTGGGAGGTCTGGAAGCCATTATGCGCTATGAGGAGTGGCTTAGGGAGCTGAGCATGTTTAGCCTGGAGGACAGAAGGTTAAGAGGGGACATGATAGCTGTATTTAAAAATTTGAAGGGATGTCACGCTGAAGATGGAGCAAGCTTGTTTCTGTTGCTCCAGAGACTAGGACACGGAGCAATGGACTCAAACTACAGGAAAAGAGATTCCACCTAAACATTAGGAAGAACTTCCTGACAGTAAGAGCTGTTCAGCAGTGGAATACGCTGCTGCCTGGGAGCGTGGTGGAGTCTCCTTCTATGGAGGTTTTTAAATAGAGGCTGGATGGCCATCTGCCAGGACTGCTTTGATTGTGTATTCTTGCATGGCAGGGGTTGGACTAGGTGGCCCTCGTGGTCTCTTCCAACTCTATGATTCCATGATTCTATGCCCAGAAAGAGGGCTCTGTTCTCAGTGCCATCAAGAATTTTGCTTCTCCATCTTCCACCCTTGATGTTGAGCAAGTTGTCAACAAGCCTTGCAAACAAACCAGCACTAAACCAGAGCCAAGAGCACACAAAACCCTCCTCACATTAGTTATTTCCTCCTTGAAGCACTGACGACAAAGCAAGGAACCCCTGATGAGAAGACATGATTTCCAGCACAGCATGGCTCACACATACACGCACAAGTACATATCACACCATGCCTAATGGCAAACTTATGAATTTTCCATGTTAAGTTTGCTGACACAGCCAACAGGGAGCCAAGAAGCAAGGAATGCCTCATCTTTCTTGACTTAGCTGAGAAGAGAGAGAAAATGCAGCGGAGATATGGTCTGTACTGTGAAAAATGAGTTTCCCCCCACAAAAAAAACTGCCAATGTCTCAAAAGATATCTCCAGGAGAAGATGGAAGACATGGTGTTCAAAGGGCAGATGAAATCAGGGAGAAGCCCTAGCTCAGGAGAAGGTCATGCACTTTGGGTGCCCAAAGTCCAAGCCCCAGTATCTCCATCAAAGGTCTCTCTCATGCTACGCCATTATAGCACTTTGATCTGCCATGGCTACATCCTACAGAATGCTTTGGGATTTGGAGAGTTTGGTGAGGCCCTACAGCTCTCTGGCAGAGAGTTCTAAATACCTCAGGAAACTACAAATCCCAGGATTCCATAGAATGGACCTGCAGAGGTTCACGTGGGATCCAAGTGCTATAACTGCATACCACAAGGCCCTCCAGATGTTATTGAACTGCAACTGCTGTCCCTAGGTCTCAAGTTTTGGTCTGTAAATAATAATAATAATAATAATAATAATTATTATTATTATTTATACCCCGCCCCTCTGCTAAAAACAATCAGGGCGGCTTCCAACAATTAAAACATTATAATAATGACTAAAAACACCACCCACCCCCACCCTCCCCCATAAAAAGACATTAAACACTATAAAATTAAAATCTTCTAACTAAAAACACATTAAAAACAAATATATACATAATTTTAAAAAGCCAGGAGACTGAGCTCCTGAGGTAATAAAGCTCAGCCTGGGACGACCTTGAACTGGCAACCCTAAGCATGACAATGACGGGATGCAGCCCATGGTAGCAAGTTCCAGGGCTTCTCTATATGGAAAAAATACCCCTCATAGAATTCGCGGAGAATACCTTTTGTCCTGATGGGATCTCACATAATTTTGCCATATTTGGAAGGAAGGGGGGCAAAAACTCCAAATACGTCACGGGGAAAGCCTTTATGGCTTTTCCCATTTTTTTAAACTCCAAAGGAAATACACATTCCTGCTCATTGGGACACATTCCCATACACATTTCTGCTTGTTGGGACACTTTGTTGCTCATTCCCAATAATAGCGGAAGTGGAAAGATTATTGATGTGATGTGTGCAGAGGTAGAGCTTATGGCAAGGAAAGCACCCAGAACCGCCATGTTGGATTTTCACCATAGTGATTGTGCGCTGAGGTGATGAAGCAGCATTTTTTTGTTTATTTAAGTGGGAGATAGCACTTCCATAGCTTGGAGTTTCTTTTTTCTTTAATAACGTTTGGCGGCAGCGATTAGCAACAATAAAAACGCGAGTACAGTTCTCCCTTCATATTCGCTGGGGTTTGGTTCCAGGACACCCTGTGGATACCAAAGTCCGTGAATACTCAAGTCCCATTATATGCAGTGGCATAGCAAAATGGTGTCCCTTATATAAGATGGCAAAATCAAGGTTTGCTTTTTGGATTATTATTTTTTAAGACTATTTTCAAGCTGTGAATACTTATATCCATGAATACCAAATCCATGGATACAGATGGACAACTGTAATGCACTCGAGTCCGCCATCTTGATTCACAGGCAGGCCCATTTGAACACCAAGCATGTATGGCTTCGCATGCTTGCAATCTTGGGGGGGGGGGGACATGGAGACATATGAAAGCTGCTGCAAATTGCCATTAGGGAACATCAATCCGCATTTTATTGCCTTGTATAAACAAGTCCCCAGTAACAGAACTCGGGGCAGTATAATCTGGGGCCCATCCACACTATACAATTATAGCGGTATTATTCTACTTTAACTTCCATGGTTCTGTCTTACTGAATCCTGGGATTGGCAGTTTAGGGAAGGATTTCACAGGATGTAACTATAGCAATTAAAGTAGAGTAATAATGCTACAATTCTGTAGTGTGGATGGTCTCCTGTTCATTAGTTCCTGGAATCTGGCTGCCCTTAAGTATGATTCTTGGGCAATGGGATCTACAACATCAGGAGAAACTGCCTCTCATACCTCAGCCTCATTCTTTAAAAAGTCACAAGCATTTATATGTATAAAAAAATATTACAGAACACCTTTGGAAAAACACAACTCTCTTTTGACACTTCAGCATCTATCGTCTCTAGAGGAAAAATCAGGAACAAAAACATGACGTTCTCTTTGAGACGTATGATACAGTCCTCATTATTTCTAAATCCTGCCGTTGGGGCCAAAATAGCAGGGTGTTGTTGTTCTTTTTACTATTATTTCAAAAATAATCAGTTCTCTGCTAAAGGGATTCACTACATTAAAAAAAAATACTATACTAAAAATAGCAGGCCAGGGGGCTGCTAAAATGGGAACAAGAGTTAACAAAGAGAAGGAATGTTGCACACAATGTTCTGGCGTTCAGAATTATTAGAGAAAATTTGGGCTTTTCCAGCCCTGATACCCCACTCCCCCAAATTTTTAGAGTATAGTAGTGATGCTAGCTAGAGGATACTAGGAGAAGGAGTTTTTTTTTTAAAAAAAAGGACTTTTCTGAACCCCAGAAGTGACTTCCTTTTCCCTTTGTATCTATTATTATTGTTATTATATCATAGCTACCTCTCCCTGTGGATCAAGGCACAAACAACAGCAGATTAAACCCATAATGTCAATTAAAAGAACAAATAAAACCTGTATTAAAAACAATCAATCTCTCTCTCTCTGTCTGGCTTTTCTTCGCAAACGAAGATTCAGGAAGGACTCATCCCGCGCTTTCTGCAAACGTGCTGATGACTAAAAAGGCCAATCCAAGATAAACAAGTCTGGTTGCAGAAAGCACAGCAGAAGGTCTCCTTGAGTGATGTTTTTGGGTTGTGATTCTTTCAATAAATACTTTGAAATTCATAATTTAATAATAATAATAAAAAATTTATTTATATCCCGCCCCTCTGCGAACAATTGGGGCGGCTTACAACAGTAAAATAATACATAATATAAAACAACTCAAAATCCCTTCCCCCCCTTAAAACATTATTAAATCTATACAAATTAAAATCAACATATAATACAATTGTTATTAAAAACCCTTCCTAGCGAGCAGCAACAGTTAGGAGCTCCAGAATCAACTTCCAAAGGGGGTTCCTGAGGCTGGAATTAGCTATTCCGGAAAAGCCTGCCTGAAGAGATCCATCTTGACAGCCTTTTTAAAGCTGTCTAACAATGTCAATAGGTGGATCTCATCCGGCAGGCTGTTCCACAATTTGGGGGCGACAGCCGAGAAAGCCCTCTGGGAGGAGATCTTTGTGGCTGCAACAAATTCCTCCCAGAGGACCTGAGAGCGCGGGGAGGATTATAAGGGAGAAAGCGGTCCCTGAGATAGCTTGGACCCAAGCCATTTAGGGCTTTAAAGGTGATAACCAACACCTTGTACTGGGCCCGGAAGCTGATAGGCAGCCAGTGGAGGGACCTCAAAACCGGAGTAATGTGGTCCCTCCTAGATGTTCCAGAGACAAGCCTGGCTGCCATATTTTGTATCAGCTGTAATTTCCGAACCAAGCACAAGGGTAGCCCCATGTAGAATGCATTACAGAAATCAAGACGTGAGGTTACCAGCGCATGCACAACGGTCTCAAGATCCCTTACTTCCAGAAAAGGGCGCAGCTGGCGTATCAGCCGAAGCTGATAACAAGCGCTCCTGACTGTCGCATTTACCTGATTTGTCATCAGGAGTGATGAGTCAAGGAGCACCCCCAGACTGTGAACACAGTCACTGGAGGAGAGTGTGACCCCGTCCAGGACTGGAAGTTGCAACTCAATTCTTGGTTTTGGGGCCACTACCGTGAGCACCACCGTCTTGTCTGGATTCAGTCTCAATCTGTTTTTCCTCATCCAGCCCGTTACTGCCCGAAGACATTTATTGAGAGAAGAGATGCCATCAGAATTCGAGGCCGACAAACGAGATATGGAGAAATAGATCTGAGTGTTATCAGCGTACTGATAACACGCAGCTCCGTAACTCCGAATGATCTTACCCAGCGGCTTCATATAGATGTTAAATAACATCGGGGACAGAATAGCACCCTGTGGTACTCCACAAGTGAGCTCCCTTTTACTGGAGCTACTGTCCCCGAGCAGCACTCTCTGGGACCTGCCCGAGAGGAAGGACCGGAACCACTGCAAAGCAGTGCCTCCGATGCCTAACTCCCTCAGGTGATCCAGAAGAATGCTGTGATCTATCGTATCAAAATACTACAAATCCCAGAATTCCATAGCATGGCACCATGGCAGCTAAAGTGGTGTTAAAATGGATCATTTCTACAGTGTGTCACCAACCAAAGTCAAATAGCTAGTAATGGCATCATTCAATGACCGCAGAGCAAAACCCTGATGCAAAACCCTGATTCCTGGCTGCAGAGCAAAGGGGAAAGAGAAACGCCAGAAGGAAAACCAGTGGTGGCTCCTTACAGTTGTCCCTCCGTATCCACAGATTTGGTATCCACAGATTTAAGTAATCACAGCTTGAAAATATTCTTTAAAAAATAATAATCCAAAAAGCAAACCTTGATTTTGCCATCTTATATATGGGACACCATTTTGCTATGCCATTGCATATAATGGGACTTGAGTATTCACGGATTTGGGTATTCAGGGGGGGCGGGATCCTGGAACCAAACCCCAGCGAATGTGAAGGGACAACTGTACTTCCATGCCAGTGGGGTGTGGAATCCACGCCAAATTTTAATCTGCACTTTAGAGAAGTTATACGAGGTCTGTCTATTAAATAATGAGACTGATACAATAACCCATCTTTATTTATATGTGTTATGATTCTAATGCTTGTCCCCTTCAATATACTCCCCATTCACAATCAAAGACCAATGCAGTCTTGTTTTCCACTGGTTGAAGGCATGGAGCAGATCAATTTCTGTCAGCTGTTTCAACACACCTGCCATTTTCTTCTTTACTGCATCAATTGACTCATAACGTGTTCCTTTAAGCACCATTTTCACTTTAGGGAAAAGAAAAAGTTGCATGGTGCCCAATCTGGCAAATATGGAGGATTTTTAAGTGTAGGAATGGGTGTATCGGCCAAAAACTGCTTCACAGAAAGTGCTGTGTGAGCAGGTGCATTGTCTTGATGAAGAATGAAACCATTTTCCCACAAAGAGTCTTGCCTTTTTTCCTGACTCTTTTTCTCAGTTTTTTCAAAACTTCCTTACAGTAATGCTGGTTCACTGTTCTGCCTTCTGGAAACCATTCTGCAAAAATGAGACCCTTGATGTAAAAAAAGAAAAAGAAAAGAAAGAAAACCAATGAGCATGGCTTTGAATGTGGACTTGTTGCTGAATGTCCCATTGCCCAATTTTTAAACTTAGCATTTCCCCGGCACACAACAGACAACACAGCTGCTTTAAACGACGACTGACAATTAACAATTAACCGAACGGCCACGAGTGTTGATGTTTGTCATGCAGGTCCAGACATGTTCAAGGTGACCACTCAAGCATTCACAATCAGTTCTCCCTGATTTGTCTGAAAAGTAGAAACACAGTCTCGTTATTTCATAGACAGACCACTTGCAGGCTGCTGAACCTATTTGGGGGGCACTTGGATAGCTGCTTTAAAGTCTGCACTAAAACCTGGAGCAGTTTCCTTGCCCTATGACATGCAAGCTACCAGCCATCCTTAAACCTGATTATTAAATGCCTCTTTGCACTTCATGTACAGGTTTTTAAATAACTGGATAGCATCTACTGCAGGACGGGTGGATTTAACCACTATCGCCTTTTCACTTAAACTGGGTTTAAATTTGGGCTCCCCAGATTTCTGGGACTAGAACTCCCATCTGCCTAAGACAGCAAGGCCAATGGCTTATCCTCCAACTCCAGATTTGGAAAGGCCAGTCCCGATTAATCCTCCGCTGTCATACTTATTTGTCTGCTTTTACAAAGTCCCAGTTTTCCCTCGTCCTCTCACTTTCCCCCTTGTGCACAGCTTACTTCAGTTGCTGCAAACTGAGTTCAAGGGACAAGAGTAGTTTGCATTCGAGAAACTCAGTAGGGAGAGAGAAGAGGAGAGGAGGGGCTGGAATCTTGTCCTTCCCAGGGGGCTCAGGCAAAAGCAAACGGCTGCCACCCCTCCTAGCTTGTGTCTTCTTCCTTGTTAATAATGTTTGCCATCTTGATCACACTCTGATGTTGCTTGGCCAGACGCGTCCCAGTTTTCACCTGTGAAATGTTGGAGGGTATGCAGTGGTCGGAGAGATGATAGGGAATGTTGCCAACAACATCTGGAGACCTATGGTTGCCTTAATCACTTCCTCTTCAAGCTAGAGATGCCCAACACTTTCAACTTCACCTTGTAGGATTCCATTTCCAGACTATGCAAACTCCTTGTCACTTTCTTATGGACACACTATTACTCTAATTGCATGGGGTTCATGAGGAGCCATCCCTAGTGTACAAATCTTAATATGGGACATATTTAATTAGCTCAAAATGACAGCAAGAGGCCAGACAGCAGCAGGATCTTTTGACCTGTGTATCACTGAGGAGACTTCAAGCCAGAATGTACAACTAAATGGTTTTTATTGGAAATTTATCTTAACAGCATTCACTATTACACCCAGGCTTCAAGCAATCACACAAGGCTATTGAAGAAAGTGGAAAGTATTTGGATAGATGAATAGAGTAAGGGGATTGTGGGCTATACAATACCTATCCGAAGAGCAGAGATTTGTGCAGCAAAAGCTCAGAGTGGCGTTCCGAGGGTCACACAGTAAACCGATAGCATGGAGGGATGAAGAGGAACTGTGGACAATTTGGTAGTGTTTTAGGGTGATCTTTATATTTGTAATTTTCTTGAAGGCATGAGATTTAGAGTGGAATACAATGTCTGTTGGAGTTTCCCAAGACTGAACAAAGGGTTCTCCAGATGTGCTAATGATTGTTAATGGGCAATACACTTGAAATTGAACAGGAGCAGGCAGGCCCTCGTGGTCTCTTCCAACTCTACAATTCTCTGATTCTATAACATCTATTGTGAGGAGGGGTTGGGAGGGAAAACCTGTTTTGCAACTATTGAGGACTCTGCTATCCTTGAGTGGATTAGTGGATGACCCATCTCCCGGTGTTCTTCAGGAAGAACTCTTACCTGGGTATGACCTATTTGAGGAATTTCCAAAGGCTCCTCCCTAAGTTGTACATGACGCCAACCTCAGTACCCAGGGAGTCCCTGGTTTACTTGCCAACTGCATGGAAGGCCACATTAACTCAGATTATTAAATATTTTGCCAATTGCGCAATTTGCAAAGATGGGGCTGTCAGGGTAGGCAACAACACTCCAATTTCTGAACGCCCCTCTTAAACCCAGAACTGCTTCCCTTTCATATTGTACAACTACAGGCCCCCCTCATCTGCAGAACCAATATCTGCAGTTTCAGTTATCCACAGCTGAAAAAAATAGGGACCCATACCATAGAATCATGCTGGAAGATGCCTAGAGAGGTTCCTCTCTAGGAATAGTTAGGTCCTCCAATGCAACTCTATGGTATGTCTGTACTGGAAGTCCTTTATTTTAATAGGGCTTGCTATTATCTGGTGTTTCACTTATAAATGGTAAGTCCAGGAACACATATGCTGCAGAAACAGGGGGTGACCTATATAGCACTTTAATTGCTATGACTGCATCCTATAGAATTCTGGGGTATGCAATTTGGTAAGGCACTAGAGCTCTCTGGCTGAGAATTCTAAATACTACTCTCTAAACTACAAATCCCAGGATTCCATCAGACAGAACCATGGCAGTTAAAGCAGAATCATAGTGTTATAACTGTCGTATGAAAAGACCCCTGGGCACTGCATTCCAGAAATAGACTGACCCGAACAACAGAATGAGATGGTTGAACTATTACACTCCAGTGTTCAGAAAAATTCAAATTATAAAAGCGATAATACAAATTTATTTACATAACAATCATATGACACAATACGAAAGACCATAACAATTATAGAGAAGAGCATATCATGTACAATGTAACTCTGGATATACAATTAAGTTGTCTATGGTAAATTATACTGTACACAAATATGTAAGTTAATAATACAGCAGGACCCCCGTATCTGCTGGGGATTGGTTCTGGGAAGGCTGTGGATAATAGCTAAAACCATTGAAAATAATGGTTCTTCTGGTTTAAAATACCATAAAGTTACCTTGGAGGACCTAGGAAATGCTAGAGAGGACACCTTTTCTAGGAAGACTCTATGATAGGTGTGCTGTTTTGTGCCCATTGATAATTGAATAAGTGGATAACGAATAAGTGGATACGGGGGTCATACTGTAGACTATTATTGAGGATACCAATGATACTCGGACAACTAATAGTGGTGTGATGGGTAAATAACAATAAATAGTAGAATAAGCATGGAAATTATAATCATTATAGAGACCTAACATTACTTTACTTCATAGAACACAGGAACCGTTAGGTAGGAAGTTGAATGTTAGAGTATGGACGGAAAGTTGAAAGATGGGGAAAAAATTATAGAAAGGGAAGTATGTGAGAAGGTAAGATGAGAGAAGGCTTTTAATACAAGAGAAAAGAAGAAGAAATGTGGTAGAAAAAGATTTGGAAGGGTATAGATCATGGTTTGTAATAGACACTTATAAGAATGTAGAAATGATGTTGAGGAAATGTGCGAAAAATGTGTATGTTAAAGGAAATTGGAGGAAAAAATGATGTATGTAGATCTGGGGGAATATTAGGAATAATATAAAATTACAGTCATCCCTTCACATTCGCGGGGGTTAGGTTCCCCAGACCCCCGTGAATGTGAAAAATCCGTGAATAACAATTGCCCTCCCTCGCCAAAGCAACCACAGGGCCTCCAGAGGCTCTATAGTCGCTTTCCCCCGCCTCCCCCTCCCTCCCCAGGCCTTCATAGGACCTCCAGAGGCCCCATGATTGCCTCCCCAGCCCTCCCCACCCCTTCCCCAGGCCTTCATGGGGCCTCCCCAGCCCTCCCCACCCCTTCTCCAGGCCTTCATGGGGCCTCCGGAACGTCTCCGGAGGCCCCATGATCGCCTCCCCAGCCCTCCCCATCCCTTCCCCAGGCCTTCATGGGGCCTCCGGAGCGTTTCCAGAGGCTCCGTGAAGGCCTCCCCGGCCCTCCCCACCCCTTCCCCAGGCCTTCATGGGGCCTCCGGAGACGCTCCTTCACGGACCTCCCCACTCCTTCCCCAGGCCTTCATGGGGCCTCCGGAGCGTCTCCGGGGGCCCCGTGAAGGCCTCCCCGGCCCACCCCCTCCCTCCCAAGGCTTTCGCGGGGCCTCGCAGGGCCCTGCGGAGGCCTCCCCAGTGCTCCCCAAGGCCTTCGCAGGGCCTCCGGAGGGTCTCCGAAGGCCCCGTGGAGGCCACCCCAGCCCTCCCCGCTCCCTTCCAGGGCTTTCACGGGGCCTCCGGAGGCCCCGTGTCGCAGTTTTGGGGGGGCCCGGGGGGGGCTTCCAAAATCGCGAATAATCAAAACCGCGAATGTCAAGTTCGCGAATGTGGAGGGGCAACTGTACTTGTTTTAATAAAAATACAAATTAAATACATTCAGAGTATTTTGTTTCCCTTTCATAATTAATATTCCACCTGCACTGTATCACCCCTGCCTGTTCTCTTCTGGAAAAGGTATTTCAATAAAAGGCTTAACCTGGCAGAGAAAAAAGAAAACAGGACAGACAAAATGTTAGGCCTTCCTGTACTTGCCTCTTCAGGCTGCTCTGTAAATACCCCCCCCTTGCCCACTGAAGCTGCCTGGGAGAGGTAAAGCTCATATTCCCAGGGCCCCCCAACCACTTTGCAAGAGACACTTTTAATCTTCAGCTAGCTGCCATTTCAGAAGTGTGTGTAGGAGGTGATGCCAGAACTCTAAAATGCTGACAGCCTCAGAAGCAAGGTTAAAAAATGTATGGTGATGATAGGCCTGCCTGACCATTTCATAGAATCATAGAGCTGGAAGAGACCACAAGGGCCATCCAGTCCAACCCCCTGCCATGCAGGAATACACATTCAAATTATTCCTAACAGATGGCCATCCAGCCTCTGTTTAAAATCCTCCAAAGAAGGAGATTCCACTACACTCCCAGGCAGTGCATTCCACTTCCGAACAGCTCTTACTGTCAGGAAGTTCTTCCTAATGTTTAGGTGGAATCTCTTTTCCTGTAATTTGAACCCATTGCTCTGTGTCCTATCTCTGGAGTGCAGGCAAAAGCAAACTGCTGCAGCCTCTCCTAGCTTGTGCATTCTTCCCCATTAATAACTTCTGCCATTTGACCACACTCTGGTGGTGCTTGGCTACACATGTCATGGGTTTCAACAGTGAAATGTTGGAGGGTATGTTCACTGTCGCATTCATATGGGAGCCACCAGTTGCCCTTGGATATACAGTAAGTCAAACAAATACATGAACAAAACACTGGGATCAAGTGGAAGGACTGGCGGAAGAACAGGCCTACTTCTAAGACTGGCACAAGTCTCTACTGGTTTTGGGAAGGTTTGCATCAATAGGGGTAGAGTGTCTAGAGATCAAGGGAAGTAATAGAGCCACTCTATTCTGCTTTGGTCAGACCTCACCTGGAATACTGTGTCCAGTTCTGGGCACTACAATTCCTTTCTAAATTCCTCAAACATGTCATGCCCAGGTCAAAGTTATTTCTGAGAATACCTGGAAATGAGTCATCCACTAATCCCATCAAGGACAGCTGAGCACTCAGTGCCTGCAAAATGGGTTTTTCCTCCTTTCCCTAGATCACAATGGAAGGTTGCTTGTGCCCATTCAGTTCCAAGTGGAACTGATGGTTAACAATCATTAACACTTCCGGAGAACCCTTTGTCCAGCCAAGAGACATTGTATTCCACTCTAATCCCCATCCCTTCAGGGGAATTATCAAATACAAATATCACCCTAAAACACCACCAGAAGGTAAATAGACTCCCATCTTCCCATCACTCCATCAGTCTGTGTCACCAGGATTGCAGCTTCCACACAGATCTCTGCTGCTCTGATTGGTATAGTATAACCTCCAATCCCATTGTTCTATTCCTCTATCCAAATACTTCCTACTTTCTTCGATAGCCTTGTGTGATTGCTTGAAGCCTAAGAGTTAGCATGAATGATGTTAAGATTAATTTCCAATAAAAGCCATTTAATTGTATGTTCTGGCGTGGAGTCTCCTCAGTTACTCTGGTATAGACAGGTCAAAAAATCCCGCCATTACCCAGCGTCTTGCTGCCATTTTGAGCTAATTAAAATTCCGCATATTAGAATTCAGACATTAGTGGGATCCTCATGAACCCCCATGCAATTCAGGTAACACCTTTGTCCCCCATCCTGATTTTTCTTTGCCCCATTCCCATCTTCCCCTCCCTTCTGTGCTGCATAAGACAAGAGAAAGAAGCAGGCAGAGGAGAGAAGTGGTATTAGAAAACTGGCATTCAGATGACAAGCCATCATGATGACTCATAAGTTGGTCACACCCTGCCCTTCAGGCGGGTTGTACGTATGATGCAGCCGCCATTTTCTTTAACACAAATGAAGGACAAGTTTTGTAACTGAGTTCGCTTGTTTTAGGTTATGCTTAAAGGTAGGTCTAGCAGAAAGGTTGAAAGCTACAAATCTACATGCTTGCCATGGGTGCTATGAAACATTTCCATGCCTTTCATTTCTTTGGGTTTGTAATTCTGTATATACTTCCTGGGCTTTTGCTGTTCAGCATTGTCTCTTAGTGAGGGGTAGAGAGAGAAAGAGTGTGTTTTGAAAGGAGTTTATTTTTGTTCCCACCTGTCTCCCTCTGCAAACATCTGCATTTTGACATTCAGCCTGCAATCTTAAATTATTCACAGCTTCGCCATCTATATTTCAAAAGTGCACACTCGTATTTTGGTGTTGCGCTCTCGATTAATGTCTGTGCTCTTGTGCTGAACGTGTATGTGTTTCGTGAAAGACTGGATCGATTAGTTTGGTGATGAAAGAAAGTGGATGCAGAAACTTTGGCCTTGGGGGTGCAATCCCTTGTTGGAATTCAGTTAGCTTCCTAGGGCTTGTCTATATGAGGCAATAAAATGTGGATTGATGTGCAGTAACATCAATTCACAGCAGCTCTAATTTCTCTACATGTTTTTATCTTCACGATCACAGGCATGTGAAGCCATATGTATTTGTTGTTCAAATGGGCACGCCTGTGAATCAAGATGGCGGCAGCAAGTGAATTACTCACATTTTTATTTTCACTAGTTGCTGCCACCAAACAGTATTTTTTAAAAAGCCAGTCTAAGGTGTGGAAGTGCAATCTTCCACTTAAATCAACAGAAAAAAAAAGGGCGGAGGCTGTTTTGTCAACTTAGCACGCGATCGCTAAGGTGAAAATCCAACATGGCAGTTCCTTATGCTACCTTGCCAGCAAGCTCTACCCCCTGTGCATGTCCAACCAATCAGCTTTCCACTTCTGATCTTATTGGGAAAGTGCAGCAAAACAGATCAGTTGTCCCAGTGAGTGGGAATATGCATTTCATTCGTAGTTTAAAAAAAAAAAGTTGGGAAAAGCCGCAAAGGCTTTTCACACAGAGTATTTGGAGTTTTTGGCCCCTTTCCTCCCAAATACGGTGCGATGATGCGGGATCCCATTTAGATAAAACATATTCTTCTCAAATTCTGTGAGGAGTATTTTTTGCCATATAGACAAGCCCTTAACATAAGTGTAATGTGCCCCTACAGAAGGGGATGGACATTTTTGTTTGATGATGAAGGCCAAATTCAACTCAAGTTGCAAAAGCAAAATTGCACTTGTGTGCTGTTGTGCATGGACATGCAGTTCATGTTGATGCACATGGTGAATTCCACATGCAGATGTGTAAGCACATTTGGCTCTCCAATTTACTAAGAAGGTGGCATTGTGTAATTCCATGGCTGAGATCCCACTTCGCTTCAAGAGAGTTTAAATATCCACTGGGGGAATACATTATGCAATCCCTAGACTGGATAACAAGGTAGCGTGATGTATTTAGATCCATGTTCAATGAATGTAGCTGATCCTGCAACTGCAGAATGCACATAGTGCCAACTGCAGTGTGAAACATGCAGGTCTAATTGTTGTTAATGGTTATCGAGTTGGTAGTGGCTTAACAATGATCCTATGAAGGAGAGACTTCGAAGACACACTGTCATCAACTGCCGTGCTCATGTCTTGCAAAAGTCAAGGTTGGGGCTTCCTTGATGGAGTCTATCCATCTGTATTGCAGCCCCCTTAGGAAGAACTTCCTGACATTAAGAGCTGTTGGGAAGGGGAATACACTGCCCCAGAATGCGATGGAGTCTCCTTCTTTGGAAGTTTTTAAAAAGAAGCTGGATGGCCATCTGTCAGGCATGCTTTGATTGAGTATTCCTGCATAGCAGGGGGTTGGATTGGATGGCCCTTGTGGTCTCTTCCAACTCTGTGATTCTATGATTCGTTCTTTTCCTACTGGCTTCCACTTTGGTGAGCATTATCATATTTTCCAGTGAATCATGTTATCTCCTGATATGTCCAAAGTATAGCAGCCTTGAGAAGAATTATTCAGAGTAGGTTAGTCATTACCTTCCTTCTAAGGCTGAGAGAATATGACTTTCCCAAGGTCACCCAGTGTGGGTTTCCATGGCTGAGCAGGGATTTGAACCCTGGTCTCCCGGAGTCCTGATACAACATTCAAACCACTACACCTCATTGGCTTATAAGACATGAGACAGCATGTCTCATGGGAAGAGACAATAATGCTTGGTAAAGTAGAAGGCAATAGGAGAAGAGTAAGAGCACATTATGAGTGCATTAACTGAATTAAGAAGAGTATTGCCCTGAGTTTTCAAAATCTGAACAGTCCTCTTGATGACGTAGAGGTCTTGCATTCATAGAGTTTCCATCTAATTTGACAAACAGCAAGTGTGTCACCAAGGGAGCTTTCACACTATGCAATTCTCATGTCATGATTCCACTTTAATTGCCATGGTTCCAGCTCATGAAATCCTTGAATTTGCAGTTTAAGGGGGGGCATTTAGAATTCTCAGCCAAGGATCTCCAGTGCCTCACCAAACTACAAACCCCAAGATTCCATAGGGTGGAACCGTGACAATTTAAGTGGAACCATAGCACTGTAATCATGTAGTGTGGAAGGACTCTAGAATCCTGGCCTGTGAGATTTGCATGCAGAAGGCCCAAGGTACAATATCCTTTGCATCTCCACTTGGAAGGATTCAGGTAATGCCTGCAGAGACCTTGGAGAGATGCTACCAGTCAGAATAGGCATTCCTGAATGAGACAGGCAAAGTGTCCAATCTGGTATAATGTAGCTTAGATTTATTTGCTTCCATTTGCAAGCATAGAAGTTGGGTGGGGGCAGGGGAGATGAAAGGGAGGGAAGCTACTGTTCCTTCGTTATCCTACAGTGTGTGCAAAAGGAGCCGAAGAGAAAGCAGTGGGACTTGGAGAGTTCAAAAGTTTGCGACTTCAAGCTAGGAATGTCAAGTGGGGGCAGGAGGGATTTTCCCAGCAAGGTTGTACTTTGCGAAGCAGATTCCATGATAACTTATTCATGTGCAGAGGGTGCCAAGGCAGTGTAGCCAGCCAAGTGCCTGGCATTGAGAGCAGCCTGAAAGCAGCTCTGCTAAGTGGGAGATGTTTACCCGCACACCTGCATGAGAAATTCTTCAACATACCGTATCTCTTCATTCTTCTTCCCTTGCTACCCTGGTCCAACACATGACTGTGTAATGGCTTTTCATAGAATCCTAAGAGTTGGGAGAGGCTGCAAGGGTCATCTAGTCCAACCCCCTGGCATGCAGGGATACCCAATCAAAGCACTCCCAACAGGTGGCCATCCAGCCTCTATTTAAAGATCTCCAAAGATGGCAAGTCCACCGGCCTCTGAGGTAGTCCATTGCACTGTTGAACAGGTCTCCTAACATTTAAGCAGCATCTCTTTTCTTGTAATCTGAATCCCTTGGTTCTCATTCTAGTTTCTGGAGCAGCAGAAAAGAAGCTCACACCATCGTCTGGGTGACGGTCCTTGAGGTATTTAAAGATGGCTATCACATCACCTCTCAGTCTTTGCTAGAGATGTGAAGGCCCAGAAAAAAACTGGAAAAATTCAGGAAAAAAGAATGGGGGTTTCCCCCCGTTTTTTTCCTGAAGCCTTTTTTGTTTTGTTTTTTCAAAAATTGAAAAAAGGAAGAAAATGGATTATGGAATGTTTTATTTTAGCATGATGAATAGAATATTTTAAGATAATAAAATCTTTAATATACCTTTTGTGATAATTTTATGCCAAGGAGGCTTGCCACTCGCCGGCGGGCCGTTTTGCAGCCCAACTGGCACACCCCCAACTGAAATCCTTCCCAGAGGCGGCCCCTACCCCCCAAAAGGGGGTGGGTGGTCAGGCGATCGCATAGGCAGTCGGCGCGGGGGCCGTCATGTTTTCTCCATCTCTCTCCCAGCGCTCCCTGTGGCTGGGAGAGGCAGGAAAGGGCCAGCCAATCGGGGTGGGGCTGCCCACTCCTAATTGGTTGGTCGGCCAGCAGGAGGAGGGACATCTGGCCGGCTGGCCGGCGGCACGGCTGGATGACATGGGCAAAGCTGCGACGGGAGCTGATATAAGGCAGCTCCGTTGCAGCCGCTGTGCATTCTGGCTCCAAGCAGCCGAAGACCCACCCACCCTCCCGTAGCTGTTAGGATTATTCTCGTCGCAGTGTGTGGGGCGGATGTCATGGGTGTGATAATGGAGTGAGGTATATGGGGTCTCCATCATGTTCAAGTTCTAGCACAATGTCCAGTTTAAGTTCAAGTTCAAGGGAGACCCCACGTCTAGATGCTAACACTTCCTTGTTTACAGGGAAGGAGAGAGAGTTGGGCGGGGGGCTCGGCCATCATCTCTCTCCTCCAGGTGAGTTGGGATTGACCGATGGATAGCCATTGACCCACATGGGTGGGGCCAATGAGAGATCACGACCCATGGCATCTTTGCCAACCATTCAGCTTGCAAATTGTGGTCATTTGTTGCCAACTATGTCTTTACTAACCTGTATTTAACCATGTTTTCCGAATATGTAATCAATATATTCATTTCAAACAAGCACAGTGTATGAGTATTCTTTTAGGAGGACGGAGAGGTTGTATGGTCTGGGTCCGCAAATCAAATTGTACATCGTCATATTTTATCTTCCTAAAGTAACAATGTGACATTCAATTGTAAAAAGTGCTAATGTAGCATTTTTTCAATTTTTGTGAAAATTTTCATTTTCTGGAAAAAACAGAAAAAATGCCCCCCCCCTCCCAACAGCTTCAAAATTTCTGGAAAACTTTATCTCTAGTCTTCACCTCTCCAAACTAAACAAGTTCAGCTCCCTCAGTCATTCCTCCTAAGGCTTGGTTTCCAGACTTTTGGTCATCTTGGTTTCCCTCCTCGTGACATATTCCCGCTTGTAAATATCCTTCTTGAACTGTAGTGTCCAGAACTGGACATAGTATTCCAACTGAGGTCTAGCAAAAGCAGAATAGAATAGCACTACACTATACTTCTGTTGATCCAGCCTGGAATTGCATTGGCTTTTTTAGCTGCTGTATCACATTGTTGATTCATGTTTAGCTATATTTATTTATTTATTTATTTATACCGTGCTCTTCAGCCACAAGGCTATCAGAGTGGCTTACAAAAATTGTTTTAAGCAATAGCTATTTACACATCTACACTGTATTAAACAGTTTCCAATGTGTTTTAGCTAATTGCCCCCCCCCCACAAGCTATGAAAAGGTCTAGGTCCTTTTCATAGGTACTGCTTTCAAGCCAGGTGTCACCCAATCCTATATTTGTGCAAATATGAAATGAGTTACCCCTGGCTTTTCAGCTGAGTACATTTATTTATTCAGTTGCACAGTTAATCAGTAGTGCTAACACACAAGTTTAATCAGAGCTGGGATTGGTGCAAGGATGTTTCTTCAGCTGCACAGCCTCTTCCATCACTCTGGTGCAGAGGCAGCTATTGGCTCCATAGCTTTGGGGCAGCATATCCCAACTGGATTTTATGGGAGACACTCCTGGTTTTACTGGAGCTATCCAATGTGCTGAAGCCTAATCCCAAAATAGATTCAGCATCTTAGATAGCGCCTGTAAACCCTGGACCAGCTTTCCTAAAACTTGGCATGGATTCACTGCTCCAGAGCAATAGAGTCACCAGTCATATCTGTTGCATTACCTAAAAGTCCACCTATCCCTGGGTGAGGAACCTCAGGCCCCAGGGCCAAATTCGGTCCTCCTGAAGTGCCAGTCAGGTCCCTCTGACGTTTCCATGCCTTCTTAGTCATCATTCAGCCATGTGGTGGTTTCTGACTTTCATTCTGAATCAATCAACTGCCTCTTTTATTGGAAGTAAAAACTGTAAGTAAAAATATGCTGGTATTTTGGTGCTACTCTTTTGCCTTTGCCTCCCCTTCTCTGAAATGTGGTTCCTGAGAATTTCTATGAAATTAAATTTGGCCTTTAGGCTGAAAGAGTTTCCCCTTCCTTGCTTTTGCAATCAAGTACAGAAGCACCAATCTCTGTCTCATGCCTCTGTGATGCCAGACAGGCATCAAAAAGTGACAGCCTTTTCAGTCATGGCACCATGTTTAGAGATCTGTCTCCCTGTGGGGCTCCCGTTTTCCATTCTTCCAAGTTGTTTTTTTATCAGACTGTAAACAGTGTTGGAGAGCATTGTGGTTTGAGCATTGGACTATCACTCTGTGGGAGACAAGGGTGCAAATCCCTGCACAACCATGAAAACTCACTGGGTGACCTTAGGCAAGTCACACACTCTCAACCTCAGAAGGAAGCAAAGGCAAACCCCTCTCTGAACAAATCTTGCCAAGAAAATCCCATGATAGCTTCACTTAGGGTCACCATAAGTCGGAAATGACTTGAAGGCAGACAACAATATTGCACAAAGCAATGTTTCTCTTAGAAGTTGATTTTTAAAACCGTAGTCTGTGTTTTACTCGCCTTTCTCTCTATTTTGTTGCCACTTGGAAATGTTTTTTTTTTAATCTGCTGTATAGTCTTATTGCATTATTTTATTGTATATCTTTCGGTAAGTTGTTTTTTCTTTAATGGAAAAGCAGGATATAAGTTCTGCATCAACTAAACTAACACCATAAATATATACGTGTCTACTCAGAAGTAACTCCCAATGGGTCATCCTCCAAGAGAGGTGGGTAGAAGTCAGAATGAAGCTGTATGTATGGAATGAATGAGAAACGTACATTGTTTCTCTGCTTATAGTTTAATGTCAGTTATTCAGGATTTCATCATCTTTCCCCTGTATAAAGGGTCTCCCATCTTTACAGTTACTGTTACAGGTGAAGATTAGGAAAACAAAAACAATGACCACAGATGATTTACATAACTTTAAAGTAGAGTATGAAGACATTGAAATAGTTCTAAATTTCCTATACTATGGGTCATTTATTAATCAAAATGGAGACCGTAGGCAAGAAATCAGAAGAAGATTGGGACTTGAAAGGGCAGCTGTGAAGGAATACTGAGGATGGTACAAGCTTGTTTTCTGCACCTCCAGAGACTAGGACATAGGGCAATGGATTCAAACTACAGGAAACGGGAATCCACCTAAATATTAGGACAATAAGAACTGTTTGACAGTGGAATGCACTGAGTGTGGTGGAGTCTCCTTCTTCGGAGGTTTTTAAGAGAGGCTGGATGGCCATCTGTCGGGAATGATTTGATTGGGTATTTCTGCATGGTAGGGGGGTTGGACTGGTACCAGATACCTCCTAGCACAATGTCTGATATATATATATGTGTGTGTGTGTGTGTTTTGGTGTAACCCCTGGGGAGCCAGTGTGGCGTGATGGTTTGTGTTGGGCTAGGACTCTGGGAGACTAGAGTTCCATTCTCTGCTCAACTATGGAAACCCACTGGGTGACTTTGGCTAAGTCACACAATCTGAGCCTCACAGGAAGGCAAAGGCAAAACCTTCTCCGAACACTTCTTGCCAACAAAACCCCATGATAGAGTCACCAAAAGTCAGAAATGACTTAAAGGCATGCAACAACAACAACAAACCCCTGGTTGTGGTTTGCCTTTAAATTGTTTTTGTTATTTGCTGTCAATTTGGCTTCAATTTATAGCAACCTTATGAATGAGAGACCTCCAGATGCCCTGCTCAGGGCTTGCAAAGTTAGGGCAGCCATGGCTTCCTTGACTGAGTCATGTGATACATAGAATGTGGTCTTCCTCCTTCCCCTAGTCAGCTCCTGCTTATGACAGCAAAACTCAACAAGATGATTCAGGAGCCCATAAGTAACTTTTCCAAGCTGTGCCTAAAATCCAATACAGTAAGACTCCCTTATGAATATGTTCCCAGACTTTCTGTAGATATGCAAAACTGCAGATAGTATGTGAATGCTATTTTTTTCAATGAGACAAGACATAGGCATAAAAAAGAGTATGCAGCATGTAGAGGAGTCCCTAAAACTGGACAGAACTTTAGAACCTAAGTGAAAGAAGCTGCCACCACATTTATTTGTAGGTGCTTTACAAGCAGAAGCACAAGAACTTTACACAAGCTCATTCTACCACAATCAGATCACATAACTGAGAGGGCTATTAAGCAACTGGGTGGTGTACTGAATGTATACCCTCTCTCTCTCTCTCTGGCTTTTCTTCGCAAATGAAGATTCAGGAAGGACTCATCCCGCGCTTTCTGCAAGCGCGCTGATGACTAAAAAGGCCAATCCGAGATAAGCAAGTCCGGTTGCAAAAAGCACAGCAGAAGGTCTCCTTGGGTGATGTTTCCAGGTTGTGATTCTTTCTGCGTTGTCGTTTCTCTTCAAGACTTGTTCAGCGTGAGTTCTCAAATAAGGCTGCAGCATTGTGGATAGTGCGTCTCCATGCCTCCCGATGTGAGGCCAGGGCGGACCACTGTTGGTGATCAATTTGGCCAAGCCTGAGATGTTGTTTCAGGGAGTCTTTGTATCGCTTTTTTGGAGCGCCCCTCTTACGCTGACCCGTGGCGAGTTCACCGTAGAGTAGTATTTTTGGGAGGCGATGGTCCTCCATCCTAGAAACGTGCCCTGCCCAGCGCAGCTGTGTTCTCAATATCATGGCCTCAATGCTGGTGATCCCTGCTTGCTCAAGGACAGCAACATTCGTCACATAGTCAGTCCAGTGTATATTTAGGATTGTGCGTAGACAGCGCTGATGAAAGCGCTCGAGGAGTCGTAGGTGGTGGCGATAGGTGACCCATGTTTCAGATCCATAAAGGAGGATAGACAGTACGATGGCTCTATACACACTGATTTTTGTGCTTTGCCTCAGGTGTTTATTGCTCCAGACTCTTTTGTGAAGTCTTCCAAATGCACTATATGCCTTTGCTAATCTGTGATCGATCTCTTTGTCAATCTTGGCATCTGAGGAGATGATGCTTCCCAGGTAGGTGAACTGCTGAACGGACTTGAGCACTGATTTGCCGACGGCAATGTGGGGATGGTGGTGTTCGTCCTGTGGTGCAGGCTGGTAAAGAACTTCTGTTTTCTTCAGGTTGACTTCTAGCCCAAACAGCTCTGCAGCTGTTGCAAAGCAGGATGTTAGGCGCTGCAGAGCTGCTTCTGTGTGGGCAACAAGGGCAGCATCATCGGCGAAGAGCAGCTCACGGACTAGATAGTTTAGAGTCTTAGTGTGAGCCCTCAGACGGCTTACAGTACAGTGAGAAAATGCAAGACAGCATGGAAACTGTGAGACAGCGCAAGAGCATGAGAGAATGGTGCGCCATATCTGGAATTTTCCATTTCCATGTAATATGGTACAGGAATTTCCTTTCTGCTCACAATCTCTTATATATTTCCATTTATTATTTCAATTTCCATTAATATTTTCGGACTGCATATCAATGTGGGTAAGCAAAACTGCAGATACCCGTCCTGCTGATAAGGAGGTCTTAGCTATAGTATTTTGGGGTTCTCCTGTGTTATTCTTTTAGGAAACAAGGACCTTGACTCATTTCATGGAATTCTGTGGTGGTGTGGCAATTCCAGAAGAGAGTTTTATTGTTCAATTGCACTGCATCATTCATGAAAGTTAATGGGAGGTCATTATTCATTGACAGCCCTCCTGAGTTCTTTTATTGTTTCCTGTGAAAGAAGAAAGACGCAATAGCTCCACAAATGCTTTTTATTTGCAAGTGGTCAAAGCCCTCTGCCTGGAAGCACCAAGAAAGTCTGGAAGACAATGATGCTGTCTTTCCTTTGTAACCTCTCCTGATTTTCTATCACATCCTCCATTTTGTTTCTTATCACAGAAAATCTGTTAAAGGAGGAAAGGCTGAGTAACACACAATGCCTTGGATTGGTAGCATTAGAAGCTTTCTGTCTTAAGGCACTTTTAATCTGTTTGGATAAGAATGCAGAGATAGGTAGGATCAGACCCAAGCCGCTCCTGTCCAGCATTTAGCCCCTACAGTGGCCAATCCATTGCCTCAGTTATCTCAGAAGTAGAAAGTGAGAGCATAGGTTATCACAGAATGGTAGAGTTGGAAGGGAACCCAAGGGCCATCTAGTCCAACCCCCTAACAAGACAGCATTTCACAGCTAAAGCACCCCTGAGAGGTGGTCCTCCAGCCTCTAATGAGAAACCTTCAGAGAAGGAGAATGTGCCACCTTCCTAGGTAGACTGTTTCATTGGTGAACAGTTCTGATTGTCAGGAGTTTCCTCCAAATGTTTAATTGGAATCTCATATCTTGTAATTGGATGCTACTGGTTCAGATCATATCCTCTGGAGCAGTCTTCAGATAGTTCAAGATGACTCTCAGATCACCTTTGATCTGAGGTAAAAATGACTTGAAGGCCCACAACATCAACAACAAGGGGGTAATCATAAGTCAGAAATTACTTAAAGGCACAGAACAACATCAGGTGCAGATATTGGAGGTGATTAATAGCCTTCCTGCCTAGTCACCAGTGATGGTCCTAACCTCCACGGATTTAAAGAACCCTCTTTTGAAGCCCTCTGAAGTGGTAGCCGACACTACATCTTGTGGCACTTAATTCCACAGTTTAACCACATGCCATGTGAAGAGTTCTTCTTTCTGTCTTTCTTAAATCTCCCACTATTTCAGCTTTACTGGATGCCTTTTGGGGCTCTAACATTATGAGAGAAAGAGAGAGACGGAGAGAGAGAGAGAAGCTTATCCACAGGTTTACTTCTCATAAAAATAATTTTATACAACTGTCTCTAATGGGTGTAGTTATGGAGGGGGAGCAAAAAGAGAGAAGTTCCACTCCCAAATAGGAATTCTGCTCTGCCAATGAAAGTGTTCTTCAGTCCTCAAATTTCTAGCACTGCAGAGAGTAAGACATCAAGAATAATTCACCCCAGAACTCTGCTGTTTGCTGTGTTTGCCTTTCCCCTTGGTCCCTTCTTCAGATACCTGAACTCTAGATCCTCTCCGTTGACGCCCCCTTGTCGTGGGAGAGGGGCTCGCGTACCCTAATGATGTTTTGAGCTATGCTGGCAGTTGCATAATAGCCACCAGTAGGGTCTCCCATGCCAGACAGGTCAAAACCGAAGGGTCTGACAAAGAGCGTCAAAGGACAGGATGGGCTTTCTAGCCTTATGGCAACCGTCCTACGAGAAGGAAAACTCTAATCCCAAACCCGGGCAGATGGTGCTCGTCCAACCCTGTAAGGTCAATCATCTAAGAGAAGGAAACTCTAATCAAACCTACGACCCGAGGACCTCACTGCTACCGTCCAAGCTTGCAAGGCCAGCAGATGAACCTTTGGTTTAAAGGGTGAGGTCAGTTCTGTGCACGCTATGCTCCACCAAAAAAATCCATTGCACAGGCTCGAAGGACAAATCCAGTTCCAAAAAAACCCTGTAGCGATAGGCAAGAGATGAAATGGCAGGTGTAAAGATGCACTGGAAGCCACAGACCCAACCCTGCATGCAGGCGGTTCAGGACTTTGGTCGCTCAAGGCTGATCTCGGATTGGCTTTTTCAGTCACCAGCGCGCTTGCAGAAAGCACAGGATGAGTCCTTCCTGAATCTTCGTTTGCGAAGAAAAGCCAGAGAGAGCGGGGGGGGGGGACTCTAGATGCTCACATGAAATTTTAAGTTACTGTAGTGCCACTGCAATTTGGAGACTGAGGACTTGTCTATATGGTAAAAATACTCCTCATAAAATTTGAAGAGAATACCATTTGTCTAAATGGGATCCCACATTAATCTGGCATATTTGGAAGGGGGAGGACACCAAAAACTATGCGGGAGAAGCTGTTGCGGCTTTTCCCATTTCTGCTCATTGGGACAACTGGTTTGCTTTGCTGCGCATTCCTGATAAGAGCAAAAGTGGAAAGCTGATTTGTCAGATGTGTGCAGGGGGCAGAGCTTGCTGGCAAGGCAAGTGCCCAGAACTGCTATGATGGATTTTCACCGTAGCAATTGTGCGCTGAGGCTTTTTTTTTCCTGTTTATTTAAGCAGAAGATTGCACTTTTTTGCTTTAAAAAAAATACTGTGCGGCGGTGACAGCAACTAGTGACAATAAAAACATGAGTAATTCACTCATGTCCACCATCTTGATTCGCAGGCATGCCCGTTTGAACATCAAACGCGTATGGCTTTGCATGCCTGTGATCTTGAAAACATGGAGATAAAAGCCACTGTGAATTGGTATTAGTGTGCATCAGTCCAGATTTTATCGCCTCATATAGACAAGCCCTGAAGGAAAATTTCATCAAGGAGCAGAATCGTTATTTGGGGGTGACAGTGCTTTTATTTTAACCACACACACCCTATAGCAATATGTCCGTTTTGCTAGTGTCTTAGTTTGCATTCGACTTTAGACTTGAAATTTTTAAAAGAAAACTTGAAAGAAGGAAAGGGGGAAAAAATCTTGGAAGTAAGTTTGGCTCTGCCCTCTTCTTCATCAAGCCAAGCCCAGAGGTTGTTATATGAACAGGTCAGACAAACTTTGCTATCTCACCAGGAAAGAGTTAATAGCCCTCTGGCTCCTTGGCAGCAGAGGCGCTTCCTGGTCTGGGCCAATCCGGAGGGCACAAAAGCTCAGCACAGGTGAGGCAAGTGTTTACTACTACAGGTAGTCCTTTCCCTCTTGTACTTACAGGGACCCCGCAGGTGAGGAAGCAACCAACAGCCATGGGAGCGAGAGCTTCTCCAGAATAGAGAGGTAACCATCCCATAGACTTGCTGGGGCTGTTTCAAAAGCACTCTGCTCTCTCTCCTCCTTCCCACAACCCCTCTTCGGTCTGGTTTCTTTTTGCTGGGTAACATGAAACTCTCTTCTGGAGAGAGGAGCTGTTTCCCAGGCTGCATAAAAGTCAGCAGAACAGCTGATAAACATATAGGCACAGCTTGCAGAGAGCAATGTCTTTGGTTAAGGTAAGAAAGAAAGCTTTGGCCAGGTGGGTTTCTGCAGGTAGATGGGAGAAGAGATTACCTGTCGCCTTGTTGTTGCTCTCTTCGAAGTTCCACTGGAAAGATTTTTCCCCCTCACTGGTTCTGGCTGTTGTCTGCGTTTTCTCACTGGAGTTGTGATGTGTTGCTGTAGTTGGTGGGTTATTTTAGATGTATTCTTTTTTAAATGGTAAGCTACCTTGAGTTCCAATTTTGGGAGAAAGGTGTGGTGGTGGTGATGATGATGATGATTACAGTGTATTATTATTTATTTTTGAGCCTTGCCTCTCTGAGTTCAGAACTATCTGGAAATCATGTTGTCATGTTTTCAAAATATAAGGGACAGTTGAAATTCATGACATGCAAGGGTTGGCACTCAGAAATTACATGCTAACAAGTTTGCCTTTACTTAAAAATACCAAATGGAAGTATTGATTTCAGTTAATGTAGCCATGTACTTCTCTGTAAAATTAACATTGTTCATATTCATAAACTACATGATGCACACTTTTCTTTTTGTATGAAGGGCCCATACCCCCAAATACGGGATTTTCTGGCATCTTGTTCAGTCTATATAAAAGGGAAAGTGTTCTAACCTTCTAATCAGCCACGTCCCTTCCAATAAAAGACACTTTTCCCTCGTTGGAGCTTTCTGTACTATAAGGAGCACCTGGAACCCACACTGTTGGACATATTTGAGTTACTCTATAAAAGCACAGAATTTTAGAAGGGGAAGGTAACTTGAAGGTCACCAACCCACCCACCCCTGTTCTTGCAAGGTAGAGCCATAGAATTTTAAGACTTGCAATTACATTTAGAATATTAAAGTGCTTAGAACTAGTTGTGACTTTATTTGGGGGGGGGTAGATCAGAACTGGAAAATAGAGTAGGGTTAAGTTTTCCTTACCATGTGCTGTTTTAGTTCTAAAAATCATATTGCAAACTATTAGTGGCTTCTAAAGCTGCTGTTTGGAGCAAATGGGCCTGAGGAGAATGCAGTTATTCAGAGGGGAGTGGGTTGCATTTTGCCTATGCTCAGAGAGCTTACTTTTGCTCCAGCGTTCATAACAGCTTCTGTGATCAGATTTCATCCATGGTTTGTGTATGATGTGATCAAACAGATTATTTCCTCCACTTTATAAGAAGGGCCACCAGGTTTGTTTTCTAGCATTTTCATACACATTTAAAAGTTGTACAGCAGGTGGTAATTAAATCTTTGCCATCTCCACATTTTTCCTTGTTATAGAAGTCTTAAAGAGACAAGAGTTCCTGCAAGCAACCATAGCTGGGACTAATGGGCATCAATGAATCTATTTATTTTCTTTTATAGGCTTACTGTGTTAGCCATTTGCAGTAGACTCTGTCCCCTCGCTTGATCCATTATTATACACATGCTTGGATAAGTGGGTGGAAGGTGGTAATTAGTGAGGTCAGGGGCAATTGAAATGCAAAATACACAAACTTGAATAGGGACAATGGCTCTTTATTATGCAACCTGTCTTAATCAGCTCATCAATTCAAGAAAGTCTGTGTTACCACTAAGAGTAGCCAGTGGCTTCCATTTTAATGGTTTAGTAAATCTGCTTTAGGTTCCAGGTTGTAAAAGAGCTAAAATGTTGAATCCTGTCCTCATAAGAGATTCAATATGTTGAATAACTCCTTTTGAATCTGGAATAAAACCTAGATTAGATTATATATCTCAAGCTGTGGATGGTAGAATCTATGGATACGGAGGGCCAACTCTACTAGATACCTTCTTACAAAACATTAAATATATAAATTACAGTAGCATGGCCCCTGGCTACGCTCCTGTCAATGACCAAGGGGATTCCAGCCACAATCATTTTTTTTTATAAGACAAGGTAAAAAGAACCCAGATTGATCAGATTAAAGACCTAGCCAGTCCAATATTCTGTTCACAGAGACCAACCAATTGCCTCAATGAGGAAGCTCACAAGTAGGGCAAGAATACAATAGCACATACCCACCTCTGCTCCCCAGCAAGTAGTAGCACACACTGGGTATCTGCACTCTACAGTTGTAACAGTCTGATACCACTTTAACAACCATGGCTCCTCCCTTTGGAATCCTGGGATCTATAGTTTGAGGTGCTTCTAGTTCACTGCCTCAGCAATAGCTCTACTAGAAATCTCTGGTAAAGAGTTCTAAGCCAGTCATCAAACTACAAATCCCAGGATTGCTTAAGATGGAACCATGACATTTAAAGCATGTTATAACTGTGTGGCATGAATTTACCTACTGCCTCCAACACTGGAGATAATGCATAAACACCATGACATCTATCTATGATAACCTATGATAACGGTCAAAGACCCATCTAAAAGTCCAGATTTTAAAAACACAGTTGATCCATCTTTCAAAGCAGTAAGGATGGGACCCAAAATGATTTTGCAGGTAGCCAGTTCCAAAGAGATGAAGGCAATCACACAGAAGATGTGATCTTTGCAATCTCTCAGCCCAGTTTGGAAGGCAAGGACAGTTAAGACCTTCTAATGATCTCAGAAGCTGTGGGAATAAATATGAGAAGCAGATGGTGCTTAAAATTCTATTTAATTTATTTAATATTAATTGTATTTATTTAATTTATATCCTGCCTTGCTCCCAGCATGGGACACAAGGAATGTTGTTGCTGTGTGTCTTCCAAGTTGCTTCTGACCTATGATGACACCAAGGCAAACTTATCAGGGGGTTTCTTAGAAAGATTTGTTCAGACGGGTATTCCCATTTCCCTCCTCTGAGGCTGAGAGAATGTGACTTGCCCAAAGTCACCCAGTGGGTCTCCACAGCTCAGTAGGGATTTGAACCCTGGTCTCCTTCAGACTTAGTCCAATAGTCAAACCACTACTCCATACTAGCTCAAATGGAAGCTCTTTTTGAAACCAGCCTTTTTATCTGGGAAGTTGAACTCGTACACCCTGAATGCCATTCTGGCTCTGTAGCCACTTAATCCGCTGAGCCACCACAAAATAGAGGGCAGACCTCTATTTGGAAGACTTTCTCTCTATGAACAACAGAAACCCTGGTCTCTCAAAGTCCGAGTTTAGCATTCAAACCATTACACCATACTGGCTCTCTGGGGAATAAAATTATTTTGCAAGTAAACAAAAGCTTAACCAGTTGTATTTAGTGTATGTTTTTATGGGCTACAGCTCACTTCAACAGATGCATGCAAATGTTGTCTCAGTTGGCAAATTATGATACACATGCTTTGCCAGAGAGAGCAGTATGATCATGACCCTAACAGTGGTCACTAACAAACAGTAGTTGGATGATAACCAGGAATGGCTGGAAGCTGCTCATATCAGTGGTGCAGGCATTTCCCCCCCCCAAAAAAAAGTTCCAAAAAGCAAACCTTTTGCCATTTTATATAAGCAACACCATTTTACTACACCATTGTATATACAGTTGTCCCTTCATATTTGCTGGGGTTTGGTTCCAGGACCCCCCGCGGATACTAAAATCCGTGAATACTCAAGTCCCATTATATGCAATGGCATAGCAAAATGGTGTCCCTTATATTAGATGGCAAAATCAAGGTTTGCTTTTTGGATTATTATTTTCAAGCCATGAATATTTAAATCCGTGGATACAGAGGGACAACTGTAATGGGACTTGAGCATCCATGGATTTTGGTATCCATGGAGGTCCTAGAACTAAACCCTAGCGGATACCAAGGCCAACTGTACCTCCTTGTATTTTATTTTATTTTTTTAACCAGGCTGCCTAATGGTAGGTGGATGGTGGATGGGTGTACCTCCTCCAGCCCCTGGATTGGGCTCCAGGAAAATTTCTTCCATGTTGTCTCCCAGCTGGGAGCTGTCACCCCCCCCCCTTCACCCAAACTCCATCTTCCTTTATCCACAGTAGCATGCTTAAGTACACTGGTGGAACTTTACAAGAATATCTTAGGAACGTTATGCTCCAGCAGTGTCAAATCAGATCTCAGACTGTATTTTTGACTCTGTTGTTGTTTTTATGATGAAAGTCTCGTGACACTTTCAAGACTAACAAGTTTGATTTGGCATGAGATCTCCTGGACTTAAGCCCACTGTATCAGATGCTGTCAATAAAGTCCACTTCGCTGGCCATTTCTGTTGGGTACTGTTATGTTTTGAGCCATTTTGGGAGGTGGGGTTCGTAATAGTTGGACAGATCTGGAATGAAACGACTTCTTTGGTGGAATAATCCCTTCGGTCTGCCTATATCCAAAACAAGCCATTTCAGTGGAATGGAGCAGTGGAAGTGTGTGTACAAAATAGAAGGAAAATAATTTGCCACAGGAATGGAACTGAGAAAGAAAAGAGCCAATGAGAAATTCCATTCCACTATCATCATCTATTAATTTTGTTTTCACAGTCTACCAGATATTACTGACCAAGAGTTCTGGATCCATCCAAGAATCCAGGGGGCTTTCTAGACAGTGAAAAAAAATCCTAAAATATGTTTTGTCCCAATGAGATCCTGTGGTGATTCGCCTTATTCAGAAGGAGAGGGCTAAAAACTCCAAGAACTGCGGCTTTGTGGCTTTTCCCGAAATTTTAAAAATAATTTGAGGAAAAAAGCATTACCGCTCATTTGAACAACTGATTCACATTGCGGTGCATTCTCAGTGAGGGCAGAAGTGGAAAGCTGATTGGTCATATGTGCGTGGGAGGCAGGCTTGCCAGCCATGAAGTGTCCGGAAGCGCCATTTTGGAGTTTCACATTAGTGATCATGTGGGGTGTTTTTTTTTTTGTTTTTTTTTTGGGTGCACTAAGGCAACCAAATAGCTTTTTTAAGCAGAAAGTCACCCTTGCACACTTTTGGTGTACAGTTAAAAAAAATTGTGCAGTGGTAACAACTAATGGAGAATAATAACGCAAGTAATTCACTCTGAGCTGCCATCTTGATTCACAGGCATGGCTGCGTGTGCATTTCAAACACAGACAACTTTGCATACCAGCGATTTTGCCAAAGGACTGTGGAGACAAATGGACGCTGCTGCAAATTTGCATTAATGTGCAGCAGTCCACATTATATCTTCTCATCTAGACAGCCCTAGGAATCAATGAGGCATTGTCAGAGAATGTGGCATGTTCCAAGAAGTGGGTTTATATCTTCGAAAGCTTATGTGAAAATAAAAACCAGTTAGTCTTAAATATGCTGCTACCACATTTCTTTTTCCACCCTCCCCCTTCCTTTGTTCTCTTTCTAATTGTGTCATTGTGGTCCTATCTGTGGTGATTTTATTCAGAGTGTTGTGTGTTGGCTAGGACCTTGGGTCACACTCTCCCAGCCTCAGAGCAAACCACCTCAGAATAATCAATCTTGTAAGAAACCCCTAGGACAGGGTTGCCATAAGTCAGAATCAGCTTGAGGGCACATAACAATCACAGTGCATCATTCCATCAGTGAAACAGCATTTTTCATTATAGCACTATGTTGTTTGTTGTTGTATCCCCTTCAAGTTGTTTCCTACTTATGGCCACCCTGAGGAGAACCTATCACGGGGGTTTCTTGACAGGATTTCTAAAGAGAGGGTTTGGCCTTTGTCTTCTGAGGCTGAGAGAGTGTGACCTGCCCAAGGTCACCCAGGGGGTTTCCATGGCTGAGTGGAGATTCAAATCCTGGTCTCCAGAACAGTAGTCTAACACTGAAACCACTATACCACACTGACTCTTATAGCACTTTAACACTAAGAATTTATTTTTTAAATCAAGGAGAAAAAATATTCCATTCAAACCATAGGACCACCTCAGCAAATCATCATAATCATCTACCGTATATAGCGCCATCTATGTACATAGTGCTTTACAGTAAAACAAGGGGGGGGGAAACCAACCCACATTAGGTCTTGCTAAAGGTGTAAAATCTAAGTGTGTGTGTATGTATGTATATGCACGCACACACCGAGGAAAGGAAGGAATTAAATAAACATAAAACTATAAAATACAATTGCAAAATAAATTATCCTGATAACTACAAGAAAATAAACAATATAGTATGAAACAGCAACAAACTATAAAAATAAGACAAAACAAGTCCGGTTGCAAAAAGCACAGCAGAAGGTCTCCTTGGGTGATGTTTTTGGGTTGTGATTCTTTCTCCGTTGTCGTTTCTCTTCAAGACTTGTTCGTCGTGAGTTCTCAAATAAGGCTGCAGCATTGTGGATAGTGCGTCTCCATGCCTCCCGATGTGAGGCCAGGGCGGACCACTGTTGGTGATCAATTTGGCCAAGCCTGAGATGTTGTTTCAGGGAGTCTTTGTATCGCTTTTTTGGAGCGCCCCTCTTACGCTGACCCGTGGCGAGTTCACCGTAGAGTAGTATTTTTGGGAGGCGATGGTCCTCCATCCTAGAAACGTGCCCTGCCCAGCGCAGCTGTGTTCTCAATATCATGGCCTCAATGCTGGTGATCCCTGCTTGCTCAAGGACAGCAACATTCGTCACATAGTCAGTCCAGTGTATATTTAGGATTGTGCGTAGACAGCGATGATGAAAGCGCTCGAGGAGTCGTAGGTGGCGGCGATAGGTGGCCCATGTTTCAGACCCATAAAGGAGAATAGACAGTACGATGGCTTTATACACACTGATTTTTATGCTTCACCTCAGGTGTTTATTACTCCAGACTCTTTTGTGAAGTCTTCCAAATGCGCTATATGCCTTTGCTAATCTGTGATCGATCTCTTTGTCAAATTTTGGCATCTGAGGAGATGATGCTTCCCAGGTAGGTGAACTGCTGAATGGACTTGAGCAGATTTGCCGACGGCAATGTGGGGAGGGTGGTGTTCATCCTGTGGTGCAGGTTGGTAAAGAACTTCCGTTTTCTTAAGGTTGACTTCCAGCCCAAACAGCTTTGCAGCTGTTGCGAAGCAGGATGTTAGGCGCTGCAGAGCTGCTTCTGTGTGGGCAACAAGGGCAGCATCATCGGCAAAGAGCAGCTCACGGACTAGATAGTTTAGAGTCTTAGTGTGAGCCCTCAGACGGCTTAAGTTAAACAAGCTACCATCAGTACGGTAACGTATATAGATGCCGTCGTCTTCTTCAAGCTCTGCCATAGCCCTTTGGAGCATCGTGCTAAAGAAGATTGTAAATAAAGTTGGTGCAAGAACACAACCTTGCTTCACTCCATTAGTTATTAGAAAGGGCTCTGAAAGAGCATCGCCATATCTGACTTGACCACGCTGGCCCTCATGTAGCAAGATAATCATTTTAAGGAATTTGGGGGGACATCCTAGTTTTTCCAGGATCTGCCACAGACCTTTTCTACTTACAGTGTCAAAGGCTTTGGTGAGGTCGACAAATGTTACATAGAGACCCTCGTTCTGCTCCCTACATTTTTCTTGCAGTTGCCTAAGGACAAATACCATGTCTGTAGTACTCCTATTGGCTCTGAAGCCACATTGGCTTTCAGGGAGAAGTTCTTCTGCAATAGCAGGAACTAATCTGTTCAGGAGTATCCTTGCAAGGATTTTTCCAGCAATAGAGAGCAGTGTTATGCCTCGATAGTTTGAGCGGTCGGATTTTGCTCCTTTTTTCTTGTACAGGGTGATGATGACTGCATCTCGGAGGTCTGATGGTAGTTCCCCTTTTTCCCAACAATTCACAAGGAATTCATGGAATTTTTCGTGGAGTGCATGACCTCCGTGTTTCCAAACTTCAGGTGGGATTCCATCAATCCCAGCTGCCTTGCCGTTTTTCATCTGCTGTATGGCCTTAAGGGTCTCTTCCAAAGTGGGAGCTATGTCCAATTCATTTTTCATTGGTTTTTGTATCATATGTTGGATAGCTGAGGCTTGGACTACTCGGTTGGCGCTAAAGAGACTTTGAAAATGTTCAGCCCAACGATTCAGGATGGAGGCTTTATCAGTAATTAATGTTTGACCATCTGTACTGTATAAGGAGCCTTGGACCTGATAAGTAGGTTCAAACACTGCTTTAAGAGCTTCATAAAATCCTCTATGATCACCCAGATCTGCACAGCGTTGTGTCTTTTCTGCTAAATTGATCCACCACTTGTTCTGCATGTCTCGGAGTTTTTGTTGTAGTTTGCTACATGTGAGGCGGAAAGCTGCTTTTCTTACATGACAGGTTGGCTGGGCGAGGTATGCCTGGTGAGCAGCTCTCTTCCTTGCCAACAGCTCCTGGATCTCTTGGTTGTTTTCATCAAACCAGTCTTGATTTTTCTTGTGGGAGAACCCGAGGGATTCTTCTGCAGACTGGAGGATACTGTTTTTGATATGTTGCCAAAGCACTGTAGGAGAAGGATCTGTAGGATGGTCTTCAAGTTTCGTTTGTAGGTTTGCCTGGAAGTTGTCTCTCATGGTAGCTTGTTGAAGATTGTTGACTTGGAGCCTCTTCTTTAAGATGCCACCCCTCTTAGGTTTGAACTTAAGATGAAGATTTAGTTTACATCTGACAAGGCGATGATCTGTTTGGCATTCTGCACTGGGCATCACTCGGGTATGACGGACATCACGAATGTCTCTCTGACGGACTAGAACATAGTCAATGAGGTGCCAATGTTTGGATCGGGGATGCATCCAGGTTGTCTTCAAGCTATCTTTCTGCTGAAAGATTGTGTTTGTAATAGTCAGCTGTTGTTCTGCACAGAACTCTAGCAGGAGGCGTCCGTTATCATTGCAATTTCCAACACCATGCTTGCCTAAGACACCTTTCCAGGCTTCGGAGTTCTTTCCTACTCTGGCATTGAAGTCACCAAGGATAATAATTTTATCTTCTACAGGGACTTTTTGTATGAGTTGGCGTAGGTCTGTGTAGAATTTGTCTTTCTCTACAGGGTCGGCTTGCATAGTTGGGGCATATATACTAAAGAGAACAACATGTGGGAGGCGTAAGGAAATAATGCGATCAGAGTGTCCTGTTGGCAAGGTTTCGAGTTTGGAGGCAGTGGAGTTTTTAATCATAAAGCCTACTCCTGAAAGATGTTTTTCGGTTTTGGGTTTGCCAGACCAGTAAAGTGTGTAGCCGGCGCCATGTTCTTTAAGGCTGCCTTCATATATAAAATATATAAAAATACTGAGCAATACATGTAATCAAAATATACAGGATTATAAAACAGTATCAAACTAAAATTCCAAAAGCTTTGGAAAACATAAAAGTTTTTAATTGAGATTTTAAAACACTGAGAGGAGCAGACCACAAATGTTGGATTTTCAGCTAAGCAAGGGTCCAGTAAGTTGATAAAACGACAATCGTATATTCTTTTTTTCTTTCTTTTGTAAATATGAACTATCACTTGTGTGTGCCATGGGAAACTTAAAAAAAAAAATTGGCGGCGGCAGATTTTAAATCGTGATGAAATCACTCGTGCCCACCATCTTGGCTAGGGGGTCATGTGGAGTTTAGGGGGCTCTTTTGACCATGAAGACAGGTTGCATCGTTGCAAATACCTGCTTTTTCAGATGTGTTCATATCCTCTGCCCCCGTATAGACAAGACCAGAAATTGAATGGCTGTCTTTCAGGAGTGTTGTAGATGTATATTTGTAGATATATATTTGTGCATAACAGGGGGTTGGACTAGATGGCCCTTGTGATCCTTCCAGCTCCATGATTCTATTATTCTTTGATTTGAAGTTGGGAAAGAGGAGATGGAAGGAATTCTGCAGGTGGATTTTCATGGCCACCATGATGTGAAATATAAACAGTAACCTCTGATTTAATTACCACAACTCTTCATTCATGGTTTCAGGCCAGGTTTTGAATCCTTTACTTCAGAATCCGGCTCAGCTCCCACCAATGAATAACTAGTGTTCCCCTCCTTTTTGTCACTGACATTCTGGGAGGGTATAAGTAAGAGCTATATCACTGCCCTTGAAATTCTTCATGCCAAGTTAATAACAAACCTGTAATACATCTCTAGTTCAAGAGAGCTACTGGAGTTGTTCTGGGGCAGTCTTGAGTTTCTAAAAGTGAATATGATTTGCATATAAACTGCTTTCCATTGCAAAACATTAGAATCAGCAACATGAACTTTTCTGTTTAATCAGCTGCCTGTGTGGCTAGTATAACCCACACTCTCTTTATCTCTACTTTCTCCAGCTATCTGACACACACACATACCCAAATGAAATCGTCCATTGCAATGCAGGCCTTCCAGTTACAGTGATCTCTACGTCGGTCAGAACTTGAAGTTATAGTTCTAACCATGGCTTCCAGGATCTCCCAGCTTAGTCTGTAACTGTGCTGGCTGGAGGATTCTGGAACTTGAAGTCCTCCCAAATGACCTTCTTTTTAAAAATGTTCTGGTGGTAAGGCATGGGCTTTGCATGTAAATAGTTTAATCCCAGGCATCTATAGATAGGACTATAAAAGAGCTCTTGCCTGAAATTGTGTAGAGCAGGGTTGGGATTGTGTCCAGAGGAGAGCAACCAAAATGATCAAAGGTCTGGAAACCAAGCCTTATGAGAAACATCTCAGGGGGCTGAATATGTTCTTGGAGAAGAGAAGACGGAGAAGTGACATGATACCCATCTTTAAATATCTGAAGGGTGGCATGTACAAAATTGAGCAAGCATGTTTTCTACAGCTCTGGCAACTAGAACACAAACCAGTGTATCCAAATAACAAGGAAAGAGATTCTAGCTAAACATTAGGAAGAACTTCTTTACTGTAAGAGGTGTTCAACAATGGAATGGATTGCCTCGAGAGATGGTAGACTACAGAGGTTGGATGGGCATCTCTCAGGAGTGCTTTAGTTGTATATTCCTGCTTGGCAGGGGGTTAGGCTAGATGACCCTTGTGACACCTTCTAGCAGTTAGGTTCTCTGATTCTATGAATCATGTAGCCCGCTAGATGTTGTTGGACTGCAGGTTCCAGGCAACCTAGCCAGAACAGTCAGTGGTATGGAATGCTGGGAGTTGTAGTCCAACATTATCTGGTGGCTGTAGAGACATCACAGGCAGACAGTGGTAGATTAAGGTGATAGAAATTAGGGTAATTTAGCAACGATTCGTCCATATTTAAGAAAACGCAGGATGAGTCCTTCCAGAATCTTTGTTTGCGAAGAAAAGCCAGAGAGAGATAGAATGGGACTTGAGCAGCTATGGATTTTGGTATCCATGGGGGCTCCTGGAATCAAACCCCAGCGGATACTAAGGGCTCATTATACCTCCGTTTTCGTCTTCCGTCCCTCTGTAATGAGAACAGTTTGGGAGCAGTACAGTGTTCTAGCGTACTTGTGAGGTGGAGTGATTGCTGCATGTTTTCACATGATTTGGTTGCCTGAAAGTGGTGTTGAAATATTTTTAAGGGGAGGTTGGGAGACTGGGGAGGTTAAGACCTACACAGTGGGGCCAAGTGGGCTCACCCCTGATATAAACACTACACTGGGAGCAAGTTTCATTGAAATTAATGGGATTAGTTTCTGCTAGGGTATGCATTGCAATGAATGGCTAAAGCACACACACACCCAAAAATGAGTACTTAGGTTGACAAGGTTTAGCAATATTGATGTGCAAACTCTGCATAGTCTTTGTACTCCATGACATTGCTAGTTGACCGATGGATGGACTTTGGGACAATAGGCAAATGTCCCTGTCCCTCATGTGTGTGCATGTGCTTGTCCCTAGTCCTTTTCATTATCTCCTTTGTCTTTTGTTTAGTGATTACCATATTTATGCAAATAGATGAATGGTGGGGGTGACCCCATAATGGGACTGTTGTTTTCCAAAACAGAAAAGCCTACAATTAGCTTATTATTGGGATGAAAGCGGGAGGGGAAGGGAAACCGATTTTCCATGTTTGGTTTTGCTTTCTACTAAAATCAGAGGGATTGATATGCTGTTTATTAGCTGGCATGTTTCAAAAACAGATTTAATAAGCTGGAATTTTGTGTTGGCACCTTCTGTATGCATAACTTCCCCTGCAGAAGTGATTGGATATTTTTGTCTGATGTAGAATATTCATATTCACTACAAGGTTGTGTACCCCTTAACATTTCACAGATGAAAACTGGGGCACATGCAGCCAAGCAACATCAGAGTGTGGTCAACATGGCAAAAAGTTATTAGTAAAGAAGAACACATAAGCCTACTGGGAAGGGCGAGGCTGTCCCCCTCCACACTACTGAGTTGCACTTTGAACCCCGTTTGCAGCGACAGAAGTTAGCTGAGGATGCAGGCGCGCGAGAGAGAAAAACTGGGACATTTTAAAAGCAGCTGAAAAAGTGTGACAACTGAAGATTAATCAGAACTGGCCTTGCTAAATTGGGACAGAGTGTATGAGGTTATGAAAGAAGAGTTGCATATGTGGTACAACTGTGCATGCAATGCACATGGATGCACATTCAGATGTGCACATGATTCACATGTGCATTTGGTTGCGTGGTGTTGCTCTGCAACACAGTCAGTGCATAACTCTGTGTGGAGGTGTGTATACTGTGCAACTCCAATGTAGGATCTCAGCCGTCAGAGATGTGCCGGCCAGCTAGAGTCCCGAGGCAGGTGAGACTTCCCCTGCAGGGTCTAAGAATTTCATTGTCCCTGAAGTCACACTTTCACGCATGGAATAGAAATAAGAAGACTGGTTCTGACTGTTGGAAATTGTGAGGATGGAGCAGGTGGATCCTTCCAGTGGTGTTAAAGGATGTAATATTTCTAAAAATTTTGAAGCTGTGGGGAGAGTGCACACACGGCGTCATGCGGTTGGGAGAAAAATGGAAATTTGGAGAGGAGGGAAAAAATGGATACACACACACACACACACACACACACAATACTTTCCAAGCCTAGAGTTATTTTAATTAATCAATTAACTAAATTTATACCCCTCCTTTCTCCTGGAATGGGGACCCAAGGGGGGTTATGATAAAGATCAAAACAAAATATAGCCAAAAATTTAATAATAAAAAAGTTTTTAAAAAATTAAGCAAGCAGCCCTATTAGAAACCCTAATTTAAAACAGTTTAAAACATATCTACAACATTTTTGAAAATATGGAAGTTCTGTGCACCCCTTAAAAAGCCCCTTCTGTTACAGCCACTTAACAGGGGAAAACACCTGTATTAAATGAAAAAGTTTTTTTTGCTGGCTGGCAGAAGCAGAGCAGAAAATGGGGCGACTGCTCCCTTTGCAAGGGAGTTTCACAGCCTGGGAACAGCCACCCAAAAGGCCCTGTCCTCATCAAATGTGCCTGTGCAGGAGTTGGGACTGAGAGAGAACCTCTTTCTCTACTCAGAGAATCCAGAGGCTTGTCTATATGAGGCAACAAAATGTGGATTATGTGGATTGATGCACAGTAACGCCAAATCGCAGCAGCTTTCATTTATTTCCACATTGTTGTTTTTCCAAGATCGCAGGCATGCCAAGCCATATGCGTTTGCCCGTTTGTTGTTCAAATGGGTATGCCTGCAAATTAAGATGGTGGGCACAAGTGAATTATTCTGCCACTGAACAGTATTTAAAAACAAAACAAAAAAAAACAAATCCAAGGTGTGGAAGTGGATTTTCCCACTTAAATAAACAGAAAAAAGGAGAAGGAAAAGGCTGTTTCATCACATCAGCACACAATGCCTATGGCGAAAATCCAACATGGTGGTTCTGGGCACTGCCTTGCCAGCAAGCTCCACCCCCCATGCACGTCCAGCCAATCAGCTTTCCACGTCCGCTCTTATCAATAAAGTGCAGCAGAATGAATTGAATTGTCCCAATGAGCGGAAATGTGCATTCTCTGAGGGAGGGGTGATGCGGTTCCTTTACATCTGGGTTTCGTCAGTCACCGCCCAGGTGTAGCAGGAAGTTACATTAAGCCTCTTCATATTCAAATTTCTTTGTCTTCATCTCCTCCATCCTGGAGCCACGAGGCCAGTTCTAACTTCCTGCTTCGCCCAGTAGGTAGCTGAGAAATCTCCTCCGTCTGGAATTTCTATCTCCACCTTTATTCTTTTTTCTTTCTTGTTCCTTTACCTACCTTTTTCCTTCTCCAGGCATTGCTGCTTTTCAGCCCTTGCCTTTCTCCTTTTGAACTTCCCGCCTATTTAAAAAAAAAAAAAAAATCCTCTCCTCTCTCCGTGCGGCTGCTCAGTCGGCTCCAGCCTGCTCCTCCTCTCTCTCTTCCCCCCTCCCACCTCTCTCCTTACTGTTTTCTTTTCTCCGAGGCCATGCAGGCCCAGGAGATTCCCCAGCAGGCGGGGAAGGACTCCGGAGTGGCCGGGGATGCGATTCTCGACCGCGGCCACTCCGAGGACGCGGAGAGCGCTGCTGAGGGAGCCGCGGTCGCCATTGCTGCCGCTGCCGGCTCCCATGTGGGCGTCCCTCAGAGGGACGCGGCCCGGAAGGCACACCAGGCCATCGTGACTGGGAAAGCCTCCGATGGCCAAGCAGCAGCCAAGCCACGGAAGAGGCCAGCACAGCCCAGGAAGAAGCTGGCCTCCGATGCCTCCAGCGGGACCGCGATGGAACCTCCGGCCCTATGGAGTGCTTGGCACGCGCCAGGTGCCTGCTGCCAGGACTGGCCAGGGGCAGGAGCCCCTAGGAAGGTACAAGGGGCCCTTGGGGGGAGCGGGGACGAACTGCCCCTTCCCCCACGCATCGTGCCCTCCCTGCTTTTGGGGACGGCACGTATTCTACCCCCCTGGAGGCCAAACGGAGCGCAGGAGGGGGAAGGGGAGAGCGAGGACTCGCGCTCCCATGCGGAGCCCTCACCATCCACCGGGCCCCAAGCAACCGCCGCAGCTGCCTCGGGGGAGGGGGGCACACCGCATGGGGAACCCCATTCGCTGTCTGACCCCACTCCAGGAAGCAGCCAGGCCCTACCCCAACCGAGCCAACCACCACAAAGCCTGGGCATGGAGGAGCAGGCCTTACAGGCCCCAACTCCTCAAGCACCCCCCCCACAGGCCCTGGCCTCCCAACCTCCACTCCTCCCGACCTTGCCTGCCCAGGTGCCACCCCAGCAACACCAGCTGCCCTTGGTGCTCCAACCAATGCCTCAGCAGGCAGTACCTATCCAGGCGCAGCAACCGTTGGTTTACCAGGCCCTGCCGCCACAGGGGCCGGTGAACCAGACCCTGGGCTTGGGTAACCAAAATCAGGTTTTCCTCCCACCAGTGGTCCAGCCTCAGCCTATGCAGGCGGTGGGTTTTCAGGCACAGCCCTACCAGGCCCCAGTCCTTCAGGCCCCGCCTCTCCAGGCACCCACGGGCCATACCAGCCAAAACCACCATGGCATCCCAGTGTTTTACGATCACTCTAGCGGGGAAGAGTCCGACATCGAGGGGTTGGCCGCTCACCCACCCAAGGCCAGGGGAGCTAGACCCACACAGCGGGGGGGTCGTAGAAAGCGTAAGGGCGCCATTAAGGCAGCCCTACAGCTACTCTCAAAGGCATTGCTCTCAGACGAGGATTCGTCAGAAGAGCCTGGCACGAGCGCCTCAACCTCGGGGGTTCCCCCTAAGGACCAGGCGAACAACGCGCAGTCCCAGCAGCCAGCAGGACCGGGCAAGGCAAAAGCTAAGTCCGCGTCCAAGGGCCCTAGGGACCCATTAAGAGGCACAGATGTCCTGGCCAAGAAGAGGAAGGATCCTCCCTCCACCCACTCTTCTGCAGAGTCCCTACCTCCCTCGGATGAGGAGCGCGCCCTCACCGACGTCGTCAGGGCGTCTGGGACCCACGACGATGTAATCCTAACCGACAAGGAAGAAGGAGAAATCTCTGATTCCGAGTTTGCAGACCAGGACCAATCGGATCGCCTTTTCCAAGGAGAGTGGTATGTTCCCCTCCTTACTAGGGTGATGGCAACACTAGAAATTACTCCTACAGACACAGACCAAGCTCCATCGACATCGTCGTCCAACGAGAAGGTCGCTGCAGTGATGCGCACCTCACGCCCAAAGAAGCCGGAGCTTCCCTTCCCAGAGGCCTTCTGGTCCCTGGTAACTGACGAATGGGAAAAACCCTCAATGGGAAGGCGGGGCACCACTGTGGCTCAGAAATATTACAACACCACTCAACGCTTTCTGGACCTCCTAAAGCCCCCAGTGGTCGACAATCCTGTCGCGTCCCTCGTCTCCAATTGTCTGGCTCCTAAGGAAGGAGAGGGCTCTCTCCGGGACCCAGACGAAAAAAGAACCGACGCAGCCATCAAGAAGGCCCACGACTCCGCGGCATGCGGGGTCAGATCCACGCTGGCAATATCGCTTTTTTCCAGAGCGGCGATAGTGTGGCTGCAAGAGCTCATGGAGATCCAGGAGCTCGATCCAAACGTGCTGCACAAGTCTCTGCTTAGATTCCTGCGTACCTTCTTCTTCATAGCCGACGCGGCACAGGACGCCATGATTTTTTCCGCCCGTGCGATCGGGGCCCTCACGCTGGCCAGGAGATCAGTCTGGCTAAAGCACTGGCAGGTGGATACTCCTACCAGGGCAGCATTGGCCTCAGCGGCCTTTAAGGGCCTTAAACTGTTTGGGGAAGAGGCCCTAAAAGGTATCCTAGTCGAGACAAAGGACAAAAAGTTGGCCATGCCCTCCACACTCAAGAAGCCAGACAAGAAGAGCGGCAGACGACCCTTTCAGACTTCTCGTCCCTTTCGTTCCTTTCGGGGATTCGGGAAGCAGCGAAACTACAACTCCTTTCACCCACCATGGGTTAAGCCAAACTACGTCATCAGACAGAACACTGGACCGCAGCCCAACAACAGCAGAAGGGGAGGCTCCAACGCCCAGCGTGGAGGCTCGCGACAACAATCCTGACTCGGGGTCGCCCCCAGTGGGCGGCCGCCTCAGTCTGTTCCTGCAGCTTTGGTCGAACTCGACAACGGACAGGTGGGTCGTCTCAACAATCACCCACGGGTACAAAATCGAGTTCGACTCAAGGCCAAGGGGCAGATTTCTCCCAGCCCCAATACCCAAAGACCCAAAGAAGGCGAGAGACCTGACGACAGCCATATCTCACCTAAGACACATAGCAGCCATAGAAGAGGTACCACCCTCTCAGCGCTTCTTAGGCGTGTACTCCTTCTTCTTCACAGTACCAAAGAAGGATGGCAGCCAGAGGTCCATCCTGGACCTAAAATACACCAACAGACACATCACATACAGAAAGTTCTGGATGGAGACGCTTACATCCATAAGGGAGGCGCTTCAACCAGGAGACTTTCTAGCCTCACTCGATCTCTCCGATGCGTATATGCACATCATGATCCACGAGGACAGCAGACAATACCTCCGCTTTGCATTCGGGGATCAACACTTCCAGTTCAGGGCCCTTCCATTTGGTCTGGCCTCAGCACCAAGGGTCTTCACCAAGGTCCTGGTCACCCTAATCGCCAACCTGAGGGCACAGGGAATCCACCTGTACCCATATTTGGACGACATCTTACTGCGTGCGTCCTCTCTGAACAAAGCAGGGAGAGACCTGCAGACCACAATTCACTACCTGCAGGCCCATGGTTTTCTGGTGAACTTCAAAAAGAGCAGCCTGTCTCCTGCCCGCACCATCGTCCACCTGGGTGTGGAAATAGACACACAACGTTCCAAGATCACCCTGTCCAAGGAGCGACAGGAGGTCCTCCTACGGGAAGTTCGCACCGTTCGTTTACTAAGGAAGGTACCACTGTCCCTACTAGCCAGACTCCTCGGCCTTATGATATCAGCCTTTGGGGTTGTGCCTTGGGCAAGGTTCCACTCCAGACCCCTGCAGAACTTCCTGATGCCTTACCAAAAGGAGATCGCATTGAGGAAGTCCCCTCTCCTTCTCCTCCCACAGCATGTGAAGGATTCGCTGGCCTGGTGGTCTCAGATGAAGACAGTCAGCAAGGGTTCTCCGTTCACAGTACCCCAGGCGATCCTGGTCACCTCCGATGCGAGCCTACGGGGCTGGGGAGCACACTGTCAGGGACAAGTGACGCAAGGGATTTGGAGCCCACAGGAAAAGACGCACAGCATCAACTGGTTGGAGCTACGAGCGGCTCGCTTGGCCCTGCAACACTTCACCCCAGTCCTGAGGGGTCAACACGTCATGGTGATGACGGACATCACTACAGCCCGATCGTACATAGCGAAACAAGGAGGTTCGAGATCCCGGTCCCTGCAACAGGAAGCGGATCTCATCTTCCTCTGGGCCGAACGGACGGTGCAGTCCCTTGCGGCTCAGTACCTGCAGGGGGAACGCAATCAACAAGCGGACTACCTGAGCAGATACTCGGTTCTACCCGGAGAGTGGGAGCTAAACGACGACGTGTTCACTCAGGTCCAGGCCAGGTTCGGCCAGCTGGAGGTGGACATGTTCGCGACAAGATCAAACGCCAAGCTGGACAGGTTCTTCGCCAGGTTCTTTCACCACAACGCCGAAGGCACGGACGCCCTACGATCCCCTTGGCCGGCCGGTCTCCTATACCTGTTTCCCCCACTTCCCCTCATAGGGAAAGTCTGTCGGAAGATTCGCCAGGAGAAGGCACAAGTGGTCCTGATAGCGCCACATTGGCCGAGGCGCCCCTGGTTCTCCGAGTTGATGGACATGAGGGTTCAGAGCCAGTGGCGTCTACCTCAGAGACCCGACCTTCTTCATCAGGGTCCGATCCTCCACCCAGATCCAAGCTGGTTACAACTGACAGCCTGGAGATTGAGCGGCAAGCCCTAAGAGAACATGGATACGACGATTCAGTCATTAGTACCCTTCTTTCCTCTAGGCGCGTGTCCACCAGGAGGATCTATGAAGCTACATGGCGAGCCTTCAAGAGATGGTGTGCCCCTCGCCAATTGATCGCTGAAGAAGCTTCGGTGAAACACATCCTGGCATTCTTACAGAAAGGCCTCGAGGCGGGCTTACGACCAAATACCCTGAAGAGACAGGTGGCCGCTCTGTCGGCCTTTCTCACAGCACAGGACGGAAACCGCCTCTCATCGCACCCCCATATCAGGCGTTTCCTCAGGGGTGCCTCGATAGTTTCACCCCCGGTGCGGCACAGGTTTCCGTCGTGGAACCTCTCCCTAGTCCTCAGGCAACTCATGAAGCACCCGTTTGAACCGTTGCGCACAGTTTCCCTTAGAATTCTCACCATCAAGGTTGCCTTCCTAGTGGCCATCACCTCAGCGCGAAGAGTGTCGGAGTTGGCCTCTCTGTCAATTAGGGAACACCTGTGTTCCTTTACCAAGGATGTAGTGACCCTACACCCAGACCCGTCATTCAAACCAAAGGTAGTCTCCGAGTTCCATGTCTCGCAGCCCTTGATTCTGCCCTCCTTTTGCCCTGACCCTTCGCACCCGAAGGAGAAGCTCTGGCATAACTTGGACGTCAGGAGGGCCCTGAAGATCTACATTAGACGTACTGCCCCCATCAGACGTTGCGACGCCCTATTCGTCTCTTTCTCTCAGACAGCCATAGGGTCCAGAGCTTCGCAGAAGACCATTGCTTCCTGGATCAGGGCTTGTATCTTCGAGGCCTATGACTCAGCTAGGCTTCCCAGACCTTCAGGGGTCACGGCACATTCAACTAGGTCAGCCGCGACATCCGCGGTCTTCTCCACTAACGCTTCCCTGGTAGAAATCTGCAGGGCAGCAACCTGGAGCACACCGTCCACCTTCATTAGACACTATAAGGTGGATAAGTTCCGTTCCGCCGAGGCGAACTTCGGTCGGAGGGTGCTCCAGGAGGTGCTCAGAGACTGAGTCCGCCAATCCCGCAGTCACTCCCGCCCTATTAAGTCAGCTTGGGCACGTCCCAGATGTAAAGGAACCGCATCACCCCTCCCTCAGAGAATGCCACATTGGTTACTTACCGTGAAGGTGCATTCTTGAGGGAGTGGGGTGATGCGGGTCCTTTCCCCGCCCAGTGACTGCGTGCGTTTTTCCTTACATGGCGGTACCCTTATTATTTAGCGCTACTTAATGTTATTTGACTTAAACGATTTCTTTAGTCCTTACAGGGCTTTGCTAGTCAGTGAACTGGCCTCGTGGCTCCAGGATGGAGGAGATGAAGACAAAGAAATTTGAATATGAAGAGGCTTAATGTAACTTCCTGCTACACCTGGGCGGTGACTGACGAAACCCAGATGTAAAGGACCCGCATCACCCCACTCCCTCAAGAATGCACCTTCACGGTAAGTAACCAATGTGGCATTTCATTCGGAGGGTTTTTTTTTTTAAAAGTATTTGGAGTTTATGCCTCCCTTCTTTCCAAATATGACAAAATGATGTGGGATCCCATTGGGACAAAATGTATTCTCCTCAAATTCCACGAGGAGTATTTTTGCTGGATAGACAAGCCGCAGGCAAGCTTGATTGAAGTGTCAGATCAACACAGCAGAGGGTCATTGCAAGGTCTAACACATTCTTCCAAGTTTCACTTTTAAAACTGTTCACCTGTTACCCATTCGCCCCTCCCACCACTGAACAGCATTTTTTCCCCACAACAATACCAGGCTTCTCTAGTGACCTTGGTTCCTAAACTATCAGTCTCCATACCTGCATCCCCTCCCATTTCTAAACATCCTTCTAACATGGCTACAGAGTAGTGAAGCAATCCAAAGCGAAACCTAACAGCCCAGAAGACAAAGGAGCTATTCATAGAATCATAGAATTGTAAGAGACCACAAGGGCCATCTAGTCCAACCCCCTGCCCTGCAAGAATACACAATCAAAGCATTCCCGACAGATAGCCATCTATCCTCTGTTCAAAAACCTCCCAAGAAGGAGACTCCACCACACTACGAGGCAGTGCGTTCCACTTCCGAATGGCTCTTGCCTTCAGGAAGTTCTTCCTAATGTTTAGGTGGAATCTCATTTCCCGTATTGCAGCTTTGAATATAAAATTCCCTTTAATCAGCTTTGAATATAAAATTCATCAATTATAATGTCACCTACAAAAATTATAAGGTATGACATATTTGTTAAAATGTACAGAGGCAATTGGATGCACGTTTACTCAGAAGTGAGGGCGACTTGGTTTGGTGACGCTTGCTCCCAAGTCAGTGTGCTTAGGAGTGCAGCCTCAAAATGGGGGGAAAATACCTCAATTTTGGACATGCAAAATTGTGAGTTGATCCAGTACTAGAGGGAAACTGAGAGAGTGCTGCAAACTTGTAGTCTGTGCTACTGAAGCATGTGTGTATTTTTGGCACTCACAAAGTTGGGGGGGGAAACAACAGTTGAAACTAGAAACCAGAAACATTTTAATACAGGCAAACAATAATCCAGAGGCAATGCTGGATCTCTGTGCTCCTCTCATAGAGAGAGCAACAGCTTCTAGGTACAGAAAGGCACCTGATATTTGAATGCTTTTCTGAGGAAAAAAATCTTGAGGGGGAAAACGTTCTTCTGTCTCCCCCTTGTTTTTTGGTGGGAAGGGTTCCCTCTTATGTCTTCACAACGTTAATTGTTCAGTGACTGTGCAACATTTTAGTAAGTCAGTAAGGCAGCATACCCTCCAACATTTCACAGTTGAAAACCTAGTCACATGTGGCCAAGCGTCATTGGAGTGTGGTCAAGATGACAAAAGTTATGAATGAGGAAGAACAGAAAAGTTAGGAATGGCTACAGCAGTTTGCTTTGGCCTGAGTCTACTGGGAAGGGCAAAATTCTGTCCCTCTCTTGTACTCCCTGATTGAGTGCAAACTCCGGAGAAGACTGTGAGTTTCTAAAACTTGGATTTAGGTGGTATTCCCTGAGTTTGGTGCAGATAGAGCCATAGGGTGTATAGACTAATTGTACCAGATTTGGGGGGAAGGCCACACGTAGCCTTCTTGGGCCAGATTCGGGTGAAGTTTGAGGTTTTTCAGTACTCTAGGCAAGACCAAGAAAGAAATGCAACTTGGCCAAGATCATGCAGTGGGTTTCCATGGCTGAGAAGGGTTTTGGACTCCCGTTCACCAGAATCCTTAAACTACTATATCAGGCTGGCTCTCATATAATGATGTCTTAATAATTACTTGAGAGTAAGCACCCTTTTATTAATAGTAATTATGATAGAGGAGCCAAGAATGAACTGCCCTAGGAGTCTTAGTGAACTACAAGCTGAATATGAGTCAGAAGTGTGATGCTGCAGCTAAAAAAGCCAATGCGATTCTAGGCTGCATCAATAGTGTTCTAGTGTCTAGAACAAAGGAAATGATAGTGCCACTCTATTCTGCTTTGTTCAGACCTCACCTGGAATACTGTGTCCAGCTCTGGGCACCACAATTCAAGAAAGATGTTGACAAGCTGGAATGTGTTTAGAGGAGGGCGACCAAAATGGTCATAGGTCTGGAAGCCATTATGCCCTATGAGGAGCAGCTTAGGGAGCTGGGTATGTTTAGCCTAGAGAAGAGAAGGTTAAGAGGGGACATGATAGCCGTGTTTAAATATTTGATAGGATGTCATATTGAAGATGGAGCAAGCTTGTTTTCTGCTGTTCCAGAGACTAGTACAGTACATGGAGCAATGGACTCAAATTGCAGGAAGATTCCATCTAAACACTAGGAAGAACTTCCTGATGGTAAGAGTTGTTTGGCAGTGGAATGCACTGCCTGGGAGTGTGGTGGAGTCTACTTCTTTGGAGGTTTTTAAACAGGCTGGATGGCCATCTGTCAGGAATGGTTTGATTGTGTGTTCCTGTAGGGCAGGGGGTTGGACAAGATGGCCCTTGTGGTCTCTTCCAACTCCACAATTCTATGATTTTGCTAACCATCTTCTCATGTGGTTCTCCAGGGCTTGTGAACAGACAGTCCCCCAAGCTTGCACATTCCTTCCTCTCCCACGTTTCTGTTTGTTACTGGGATGGGTGAATATGGATGCACTGGTTGCTACAACTCTGCCATTAGAAGGCAACCTGTATTGGAACGGTGCCCAAGAATTTCTCACAGTGCCACTTTACTAACATAATATTAATGATTAACCACGAGACCCAAAATAGGGCTGTTGCATGCTTTTATCAGAATGGAATTTTATTTTCAAATAGTTAGCCAATTTAGGTGACTGGGAACTGGTTGCGATGACCCCACTGAAGGAGGAAAAGAGAATGTGGGCTTCCCATCTTCTATCGAGGGACATCAATATTACCTTACAATTTGGTGTAAGGATTACAACAGCTTAACATGTGACACATGCTTTGAGAGATTGGACCACTCTTTCTTTCCTAGTGTTAATAATTTCCTTTATGTCTATGGAGTATCTGCAAGCAAGCACATATCCTCCAACTGTTTCTGTTTGGCAGCCATGGTCTTTATTAATCCTTTGTCATCCCACTTTTTCCAGTTGGTTTTAAAATGTCCCAGTTTCTCTCTCCTCCTCCAACTTTTCCCCTTTGCCCTCAGCTTACCTCAACTGCTGCAAACTGAGTTCAAAGATCAAAAGTCATTGGCAGTCAGTTAACTCAAAGGGAGGAGAGAAGAGGAAGGGGAGAATCTTGCCCTTCCCAGTAAGCACAGGCAAAAGCAAACTTCTGCAGTTTCTTCTTGCTTGTGTGTCCTTCTCATTAATAACTTGCTATCTTGACCAGTCTTTATTTATGAAATGTTGGAGGGAATGCAAGCATTTCAGTGTCTCACCGCTTAATAGTGCTTGAAATAAATAAATAAATAAATAAAATAAGTACCTGTAATAATAAATATAAATACAGTCAGATCCCAGTATCTGTGGGGGTTCAGTTTCCAGGCTTACCGTGGATACCAGAAACTGTAGATAACAGTGAACCCTATTAAAATAATGAACTTTCTGTAAAAACATACCATGGAGTTGCATTGGAGGACTGAGAAGATGTCTAGAGAGGATGCCTCTCTATGCATTTTCTAGGATGACTCTATGGTATGTGTCCGTGTTTTGTGTCCCACGGATAACTGAAACTGTGGATATTGGTTCAGTGGATACAGCAGTCCAACTTTATATAGTAAATAAATAGGGCAGTGAAATAAATAGAAGAGGGAGAGGAGCCAACTTAGACATCCAGCAAGTAGTCATTCAAAATGTTATTTCTGCAAGTTCCCATAGTTCAGTGGTAAAGCTTGTCCATTGCATGCGATAGTTGCAGGTCCAGTACTTTGCATCTCCAGGTAAAGACTAGGAAAGACCCTGACTGAAACTGTATGAAGAGTTGCTGCCAGTCTGTGTATATACCTCTTTCTGGGTTCCCTGGGGCCAATTGCAAATGAATATTGCAGACACAATTTAAAACCATATATATATATATATGGTTTTAAATTGTGTCTGCAATATTCATATATATAACCCCAAAACCAATGTCACCACCACGAACACAACAAATTGTATATGAAACTGAACACGTATCCAAGGACCCAAAGTCTCATGCATCTAATTAGGAGGCAGTGCAGGATATAGAGTTAATACTAAAGCAGTGTTGGAAAGGAATCTGTCGAGATATAATAGTGTACTTTGTACCATAATATATATTAAGAGACCAGGTGTTACACAGAGATTGCAGGACTCTTCTGCTGCTCAGTGATATTGCAACCTTGGATGCAAACTTTAAAGGCCTAAATATAACATACAAAATACATCACAGAAATTCCACTATAAGGAATTTACCCTCTTGTCCACTTCTAAATACATAATTGAAATCCCTACTACCCTAGTCAGGGTGAAAAATGGCATAATTGCAGCTTTTCTCCTCTACAGTTCTCCCTCTTTTTCTGAACTGAACTGTACTATATTTATTAATTTGTTTATTTATTCATATATATATATATATATATATATATATATAACTTATATCCCATCTTTCTCCCGACATGAGACTCAAGTCGTTTCTGACTTGCAGTGTCCCAAAGGTGAACCTATAACAGGGTTTTCTTGGCAAGATTTGTTCAGAGGAGATTCACCATTGCTTTCCTGTGAAATCTAGCTTGCAGATTTTGTTGGTGGTCTCCTATCCAAATACTAACCAGGGCTGACCCTGCTTAGCTGCCAGGATCAGCCAGGATCTGGTGCCTTTAAGGCATTTAGGCCCATGTATTCCTATTTACATGATCCTAACTAGCAGGGCCATAGTTTAGTGCCTGGGGCCCCAGGGGCAAGTGATACAAATGGACCCCCAGAAAGCAGCCACCATCTTGTCTGTCCAGGAAGGGACTGGGGATGCAGGTAGGGGTCCCCCATTGCTGGAGGACTGGAACGATGTCACTGCAATGGACCTTGGATCACATATTGGAAAAAAGGCAGGCTATAAATCAGTACAGAACAATACAGTATGATACTAATTATCTATACATTTTCACCTGCATATCTTTAAATATGCACACACGTATCTATTATATATCTGTGCACATTTATACTTTAGTGTATGCACATTTCAACAAGATTCTCAAATGTAAAGGTACACCAGTATGTATGTAGTGTATGGAAATTTTAGCAAGATGATTTCATCAAGTGTAAAGATATATAATTAAATATCGAACTGAGACTCATCCATGCCATGGTATTTCTGATTTCTACATATGGGTGCAAAGCTGGATGGTGAAGAAAATTTGACAGGAAGAGAAACAGTGCATTTGAAATGTGGTGCTGGAGAAGAGCATAAGACAGCTAGGAAGACAACTAAATGGGTCCCAGAGTAAATCAAGCCTGAACTCTTTCCTAGAAGCCAAATTGATTAGGCTGAGGCAGTTGTACTTTGCACATTTCATGAAACAAAGTGACTCATTATAAAAGATAATAATGCTGGCGGGGTGGGGGGAGGAATGGAAGGCAGGTAAGAAAAGAGGAAGATTGCATTGCAGATAGATTAACACAACCAGGGAAGCCGCAGCCCTGAGTCTGCAAGACCTGAGCAGAGCTGTTAAGAACAAGCTTTCTTGGAAGTCTCTCATTCATAGGGCCGCCATAAGTCAAAGTTGACTTGATGGCACATAAGGATGACAATGGCAAATTTTAGGCAAACCTGTTCCCACTTATTTCCACTCTTTGAGCAATCTCATCAGCGAATGGTCAGTGGTCACCTTACTTCCACCACCTGCTACCAAGAGATTTGATTTCAGAACTTCTGGGTTATGCTATTTTTAATTCAGCTGATTAATGCCAAGATCACAGTTTGTAGAGCTCTTGGGGGGAAAAAAAGAAATGGTTTGTAAAGGAGGTTTCCTGTTACTATAATCCTACTGAAGCGGGGACTCTTTTCAACGTTGTTTGAATGGGGAGGAGGGATTAGACAAACAAATAACTCAGACTCAGCTCCCCGGAAATAGAAAACCTGAGCAGCCTCAATCATGGAAAAGTTCCTTTTGTCTTTCTCTTGTTGTAGGTGCACAAAATCTCTTAATGCACGTTTTCAGCTGAGGAAATCAAATACCTTTGGAGCAGCGAGGGAGGAGCTGGTTAAATATTGACTGTTGGCTTAGTTAAGTTTTGTAGACTAAATCCTTCCAATGTTCAGCCAAACATAACAAACAGATTCCGGATGGGGGTAGTAATAAAGATGGAAAACTTCTGTCTCTCTTGCAGAAATGCCCGGCTAGAGCTGCAGTATGAATCTCTTTGTTCAGAAGTTGAGTGTGAAATGGAATCCAAATAATTTGAGTGCTCCTTTTAATTTTTTTAAAAGAAAGCAAAATGCTAGGCAAGAAGCAAATTTCTGCTTTTAATGCTGCGTGTGTTTGTGTGTGTGTGTGCCTTCAGATCACCTGTAGACTTATGTATGAGTGTCATAGAGTTTTCTTAGGGAGGGAAGACTCAGAGGTGTTTTTGCCAGTTTCCTTCCTCTGAAATATTGCCTACAGCATCTGGTATTGGTTGGTCATACCCCATCCAAGTACTAAGCAGGGCTGACTCTGCTTAGCTTCCAAGATCAGATAGGATCTGGTGCCTTTACAACATTAAGAGTGGGTCTTCCTCTATGTAGTTAGGAGATAGTGTTAAATCTTTACTCAGTACTGTTTGCAGTCTATCTTCTTTCAGTCCTTTCTCCATTTGTATACACTTAGTGAACCTAATATCCAACAATCTCCACCCCTCTGTTTCTAATGTGTTACCTTAACTGGTGGGAACAGGTTTGCGGTAAGGATATGGAAATCCATCAGTCTTGATTTTATTCCATTTCTCTGAAACCAGCCTGCATTGTCTTGTTATCTTTGCTTTGTATCAGGTTACAAGACTTGGTTTTTCTTCTTCCCACATGGGTATTTTGTAGCACATTTTTCCTAGGGTATATATATGTACACCTTACACACTTTCTAGACAACGTTTTTTCTAACGTATGCATTTTTCAAAGTATGGCAGCCTCAGATTAGTCATAGAATCCTAGGACCCACAAGGCCATCTAGTTCTATGCAGGAATACATTATGAGCCCATTAAATCTCTAAGATCTTTGGGAGAGGCCCTTCTCTCTGTCCTCTCTGGCTCATTTGGTGGGAACAAGGAAGAGGGCCTTCTCAGTGGCTGTTCCCAGACTTTGGGACTCCCTCCCTACGAGTCTCTGCTCTCATAGAATCATAGAGTTGAAAGAGACCACAAGGGTCATCCAGTCCAGCCCCCTTCTGCCATGCAGGAATACACAATCAAATCATTCCCGACAGATAGCCATCCAGCCTCTGTTTAAAAACCTCCAAAGAAGGAGACTTCACCACACTTCCAGGCAGTGCATTCCACTTCCAAATAGCTCTTAATGTCAGGAGGTTCTTCCTAATGTTTAGGTGGAATCTTTCGTACACATCAGGCATTTACAGTCTGACAATGGTTGGGCTTTTAAATGCTGTGCAGTTTGGAATTTAAAGTGCATATATCATCTTTAATACATTTTAATACTTTTAATGTTTAATGTTTTTAATTGTTTAATTTGTATTTCAAAATTTCTATTTCTATTTTTGTATTGTTTTTAATTTATATTATTTTAAACTCATTGTTTAATTAAGTCCCTATATTGGGAGAAAGGTAGGATGATGATGATGATACACAACTAAAGCATTTCTGAAAGATGCCAACCCAGCCTCTGTTTAAAGAGCTCCAAAGATGGAGAGTTCACCGCCCTCCGTGATAACCTACATCACTGTCGAACAACTCTTACAGTAAAAAGTTCTTCCTAATGTTTAGGTGGAATCTCTTTTCTTCTGATTCGAAGCATCTTGGCTTCTAGTGAGAGTTCAGGCCTGGTTTGATCCCAGACCCATTCATTTGTCTTCTTGGCAGTCTGTGGTATCCATTCAACTCTCCTCCAACACCACATTTCAAGCGCATTGAGGCTGCCATATTTTGAACATATCATAAGATGACATCACTTACTGGAAAAGATCATAATGTTTGATAAAGTGTTGGGCAATAGGAGAAGAGGAAAGCTGCATTGCAGGTGAACTGACTCAGTGAAAGAAGCCACAGCCCTGAATGTGCAAGACCTGAGCAGGACATTTGATGACCTCGGAGGTCTCTCGTTCATGGGGTCACCATAAGTCAAAGTCAATTTGGTGGCAAATAACAGCAACAACAATGCATTTTCCCTATTTTTTCTCATTGATTGATGTGTATTTGTGTGCATTTTTCAAAGGTATCACTTTTAGATAACTCACCATTGAAGAATTGATTTAAATGGTCTACTCTAATAGGGACCAACTGCATTCTGGCTCAAATCTGCAACCAAGTGCACAACTGAATGCACGCATGCAGTGCACATATATGCAGTTGCATTGCATACACAACACAGCATCCACACCTTTGACCTAAATGCAGATATTTTACGTTGGATGAAAATGTCTAGTGCAAAACACTTCCATAGGGGAACTTATGCATGCATAAGACGACCACAGGTTTCCAGATACTAATCTTTCCACAGAAGTTTTTTGACCCTTTCTAGATGTTTGTCCTACTAGACTACACCTTTTGACTTGGAAAATTTGAAATTACTAGTAGGGAATTTAGATGATCATGTCTCCTCCCCCCGCGCCACATTTCGAACTGTAAATAGATTCTCTGTTTGAGAGACCCTTGCTTCAGAAGGCTTGCTTCACCCTTTCTGAATGAAGCATGGCCTTATCGTAAATAATATCTGGCCACCTGACTCCCTTAGTTAACACCTGGGGAACATGGCCATTTATCCTTAGCTCATGTAACAGACTTTATTCCACATCTGTCAGTTCTCTCAGCAGCGGCTCTTGTTTTTGGCTGGGTGATGGTCTTTTGTAAGTCACAAATACATCAAATCTAGAGACATATACATAAAACACATTAGCAACTAGCTGAAATTAATTAAAATTAATTATTTATTGATATTATTTATTACATATTACAGCACATGTGGGCCATTTTTGTGCCCCCCACAGCCCATTGAGACTGTGTGTGTGTGTGTGTGTGTGTTACCCCCAAATGCCCTCTAGGGGAGCTTGTGGAGGCATTTTTGCCATTAAAAAAAGTTTATTTTGTTTCCTAGGCCATCCCTGGGCCATTTCAGGACTTGTTCTAGAACTTCCTGTTGCTCAAAAAAACTTTTTTGTGCCTAAAATGACCAGCCCCCCTTCCATATGGTGAAAATGCATTTCATGCCTCCAGAAGACATTTTGGGACAAAAAAAATGTGTATTTTTTGAGGGGTGGCAGGGGTTTGCAGTGGAGAATTCCACTCTCCTTGTTCTCCTAGCTGGCTAATGCACCCCCCTAACCTTCCCCATTGGCCCACTCCTGCTTTATAGTTTCCTTGTCATCAGACAAACCGTAGGAAGGGTTGCACAATGTTGTTTGATTGTTAAGGGTAGAAGCATGGACACAGTAAGATAGCTGGAAGGTCTGACGACTGGGTTGTCTGAGGCCTGTCAGGAAGCTTGGATGCCCTTTTACACACACACCAGCAACTCTCATCTTATTTCATTTTAAATAAATTGTCAAGATGCCTTGAGAACTTCAGATCGTAGGTGCAGTACAAGTGCTCCCAGTAAATATAAACTGGAATCCTGTTAGTGATGTAACCCTGGTTTATGCATGCATGATTTCTTTTGGATGTGGGCACAGGGAGCTATGTACTCACTAGCCCCTTATGCACCATCCAAAACCTCTCCTCGGCTGCTGTCAAAACCCATGGGAACTGCTGCTGCTGTTATTTACTGCGGTTCCCATGGGTTTTGACAGCAGCCGAGGAGAGGTTTTGTCAACACAGAAGTGCCATTCGCATCTGTGAGGGAAAGAGAAATGAGGGCACCCTCAGGCTGGGCCAGTCAACAACAGCAGCAGAACTTGACAACTGTGTGAGGGAGGGAGAGGTGTGGATGCAAGATTGTGGCCACCAATAAACTGTTGACTACACATTCAGGACTACACATTTATGGGTTCTCCCAATATCACTCCTTGGATTTTGCCAGATTTTGCTAGTGGTTGTCACTTCCGTGTCCACTCATCCATTCTTATATGAAGACTATTAAAAATGCTGTAATTCCACTATTGAAGAAAGCGGAAACATAGTGGCCTGATCACAGTCATTATCACACATTGCTGTAATCCTGCAATACTACTGCCACGGAAATATTGCATGACCACGACTAGCGGTTTAAGAACGGGATCTCAGCTCACGCTATATTAACACTTCTCTTCGCATTGCCTTCTAATGACAGAGTATTAATGCTTTCTGCTGCCCAGCGCATGCCCGTTACGAAAAATTTTCTCTTAACTTCTGTGCTTTTGCATGGGCGAGATTTGGGCTATTCTCGTGAGAAGACACGACTTTGGTTAAAAACACCAAAAACAAATACATAATGAAAGAACACCATAAATAAACATTTAAACAAGCATAAAAACGCACCAAGCAAAGCCGACAATTAATTAAAACAGTGTCTTGTTGGTCCTCTTCACGTTCTCCCCTGGAAGTTTAATTCTGTGTTCTCATTGGGAAAGGGGAGGGGGAAAGGGGGCTGCCATTCATGCTGCAATTGTGTGATTACAGTGGGACGTGATTTTCCCACACTTGTCAATATTGCAAAAGAGCAATATTGAGGGCTGTTAACGGGTGGAGTACACAGGACCCCGGGAGGATGATGACATCATATGATAACTGGAACCTATTCATGCTATTATCCCATCATTTCAGCCTCAAGTCCATGGTAGCAATTTCTACACTAGGGCTCTTCCAAAGGTTTGTTTGTTTGTTTTAAAGCTGGGGTATAATTTGCAGAGGTATTCCTATAGTTTGGAGGGCAAGTTTTCTTGTCTCTTGTGCACTATTGCAGAGTTTAATCACTTTTTAAATATGTGTAAAAGGGAAGGTTTAATGGATAGTGTAATTGTGGTGTTGTGTGGGTTTTAAATCTTAAGTCTTGGGAGTTTGCAGGAACAGAAGATATTTAAAGGGGGTCCCTGGTAAAGAAAAGGTTAAGAGCCACTGATCTGTCTGTTTCACAGAGGTGACCCATTTAGGCCTGGGCTAAACCACCTAATGTGTTTGGCTGAGTCTGGCTTAAAAACTGGTGCAGCAAGGGTTTTGGTAGGCCTTTTTAACCAACACTCAGCTTTCTTTAAAAAAAAAAAACCAAATTAATTGTGGTTTTATAGGACCTTACTAAACTGTAATTGAAAGCATATAGAGCAAATTAGAGAGGGGAGATGGTTTGAGCGAGCATCTGCTGTTCCTTTCTACCTACTGGAAAGCATTCTGGGCCTACCAGAACTAGCGACCCTTTCACACTACCTATTTATAGCACTATGATTCCACTTCAACTGCTGTGGCTGGATCCTGTAGAATCCTGGGAGTTGTAGTTTGGTGAGGCACTGGAACTCTCTGTCTGAGAATTCTCCCTCAACTGCAAATCCCAGGCTTCCATAGAATAGAAACATGGCAATTAAAGTGGAATCATAGTGCTATAATTGTGTAGTGTGAATGGGCCCTAGGGAAAGGAACATTAGGTCAGGCATGAGCAGTATTCTTCTCACGCGTATGGTAAATTTTTCTCATCTTCAGTGATGTCAAATTCCCTGGTCTGTGGTTTTTCTCCCACTTAGTTTTGGCTTCCCAGTGTCATAAAATGTGATGGCTGTGCACACCCATAAGGAAAATTCACAAGTCTCGTGTAGCAGTGTGCACTATACAACTCCTCACTTCATAGTTAGGAATTTTTGTTGGAAACCCTAAAAAAGAATGTTCATTGAGTGTGTGTGTGTGTGTGTGTGTGGATCGGTGGGTGTGAATGTGCACACAAATGTCATGTGTGAATTCAGTATTAGTGGAAGAGTATGGGGGCTGCTATAGCCTACAAGCTCAGCATGCTTTTCACACTGGTTCCTTGTGGCTTTGAAGTCAATGGGGTGGTGAATCCACTCTGGCTTTTAGTCTGAACTATAATGGAGCCATTCAAGATGCTGAACCTTATCTCCAAACTAGGTTGAGAACCATAGATAGGTCCATTAAAGTTCAGATTAAAACCTGGAGTGGATTCACTGCCCCACTGACCTGGGAACTACCAGCCATGAGTGGACTTTCATATGGCCCTGAGGAACCAGAGGAGTATTTCTTTCTCTCTGTTTAATGTCCAAACCAAAAATAAACCTGGGGATCTTAATGCTCACCTTGTATTGAAAGTGACATGATGAGACACTGAGATTTGAATTCAGAGCCAAGGAATTACAGACGGTGACAAGCCACTAATTCTGTGTATGGCAGTCAATAAAATTTACTGACGTTTCCTGTGTCCTTGGTGGTAAAGATTACTTAGGGATGAATTACATCAGTATTTCCCCACTTGACATCCTTCAGGTGTGTTTAACTGCAACTCCTATCGTCCCTTGGCCAAGATGGCCTTGCTGTCTGAAGAAACATGGAAGCTGCAGTCCAGTACTTTTGAAAAGCACATGTTTGGGGTAGTATGGGTTATGTTTTGCCTTGCTTGCATCCTTTCCGACAATGCCTTCTCTTGCAAATCACTGGGAAAGGTCCATATTGTGATTGTGAGATTAATTTTGTAGCTGCTGTGTGTACAGAGGAACAGAAGATGTGAACATAAGACAGAGTGCAACTGAAAAAGAAGTATATTTTAAAAAAAATAGCATCCAAATGTGGGGCCTTGTTTTAACCTGTTTATTTTCTTCCATCCCCTTCTTTCAGCACCCATAACCAGGCCCATGAATGAACGGGGAACGTTTGGGAACCTAGAAGGTGCTGTGTCGCAGCCAGAATTTTAGGCTTGAACCGGCTCATTCAAGTAAATAAAATCACTATCCTTTTTTGTTTGAGGGTGAGCTAGTGACTCAATATCCATGCTTCCAGGAAGGTCTGAGGCCATCCTGAACCAGCTCAGGAGAGGACAACATTGCCACCCAGTTCCCTTATCCTTGTTCTCCAATTGTCCCCTTCCATAATTGAAACTCCCCTAAACAGATAGTCTACCTCTTGGGCTGGCGAGTACGAGTCATGGGGATATAACAGTCATTTTCAACCAACCAACCCAAAACCTCTCACTACAAAGGGAGAAGCAGAAAATTCCTCTGTGGCCAGTTGTTCTTCTCACTGGGCCATTACACGGAAACAGTGGCTGGAGTCAGGTATTAGGGAGGCAGATGGTAGAGAACTAAATTTTACCTCAGGCCATCTGAACAATATGGTGGAGTGGTTGGCTCTCATGTCAGTGGGGTGGTGAATCTACTCCAGGTTTTAACCCAGGCTATAAAGGACCTTTCCAAGGTGCTGAACCCTTTTCCTAAGTAGGTTCAGCACCTTGGACAATTCCTTTAAAGTTTGCCCAAACCAGAAATGGATTCACCGCCCCATTAATATGACAAGCCACTAGCCACCACCACTGTATACAACTGTACAGTTTAGTCCACGATCTCATGATTTTTTCCAAGTGGTTGTGGCCAGAGGCTATAGACTGTCATGTTCCCAGTACAGATTCCATACAAGAAGCTCATTATTTAGCTTATAGCCCTCCCAGTTCAAAGGGTTATTATGGTACAGTAGGACCCCATATCCACTAATTCATTATCCAATTATTCAATTATCCACTGGACACAAAACAAAACACCTACCATAGAGACTTTCTAGAAAATGTTTCCTCTCTAGCCATTTTCTAGGTCCTCCAAAGCAACTCTATGGTATTTTAAACCAGAAGTCCCATTATTTTCAATGGCATTCATTATGATCCAGTATTTCAGTATCCACGGCCAGTCCCCAGAACCAATCCCCAGCAGATATGGGGATCCTACAGTATTTGATACCTTGGGCACAATAGCCCTGTCCAAATCCCCCCCCCCACAATTAGGCTTCTGGTGGAGAGAGGATACTGACAGTTGCCACCATCATCCTTGTATTAGTCCCCACAACACCCTGCTGTGTTCACTGCATTTTTAAAAACCTTCTTAAAAATAATGGGCTCATAACCCTCCCTGTGCCCCCTGTGAGATATGGGACCAGTTTAGCTACATCCTCTTCCGTCTGCCATTTTAGGCCTAGAAGAGGCCTTTTTGAAATGGGAAGTCAATCAGTGGCCCAAAACAGCTCAGCTGAAATTCCCCCAGCACCTCCTAGGGAGCTGTTTTGGAAAAATTTGATGAGTGTTGGGAGAGCCTATGGATCTCAAAAATATCCTTGGGGGAGGCTACATGTGTCCTAAAGCCCAACCCTCCCTCCCATGAGCTAGAGGAAAACTTTTTGCAATGGGGAAAGTTTCTCTTCTTCCATAAGCAAATTTATGGTTTAGAATTGTTCAGGGTTCTTAGTTGCGATTTAGGATTGTTCAGGTTTTGAAATTGCACAAGAAGCTTACAAGAGTAGAAAAGACTTTACACTGTAGAAGGTGAGACCCCTGTGCATAGAAGGCTGTGAGGACAGGGGGGGGACATGCCATGGGTAGAGCCGGGGCAAAGGGTTCATAGGATCATTGAGTTACAATTATAGAATCACAGAGTTGAAAGAGACCACAAGGGTGATCTAGAACAAGGGCAGTAATAGTGTCACTGTATTCTGCTTTGGTCAGACCTCACCTGGAATACTGTGTCCAGTTCTGGGCACCACAGTTCAAGAAGAATGTTGACAAGCTGGAATGTGTTCAGAAGGAGGGCGACCAAAATGGTGGGAGGTGTGGAAGCCATGCCCTATGAGAAACAGCTTAGGGAGCTGGGTATCTTTAGCCTGGGGAAGAGAAGGTTAAGAGGGGACATGATAGCTGTGTTTAAATATTTGAAGGGATATAATACTGATGGAGCAAGCTTGTTTTCTGTTGCTCCCGAGACTAGGACACAGAACAATGGACTCAAACTACAGGAAAAGAGATTCCACCTAAACACTAGGAAGAACTTCCTGATGGTAAGAGCTGTTTGAAAGTGGAATGCGCTGCCTCGGAGCGTGGTGGTCTCCTTCTTTGGAGGTGTTTAAACAGGCTGGATGGCCATCTGTCAAGTGTGCTTAGATTGTGTGTTCCTGCAGGGCAGGGGGTTGGACTGGATGGCCCTTGTGGTCTCTTCCAACTCTATGATTCTATTATTCTTCTGCTGACCATCTAGTCCAACCCCCTGCCATGCAGAGATACACAATCAAAGCATTCCCAACAGATGGCCATCCGGTCTCTGTTTAACACCCCTCCCCCAAAGAAGGAGACTCCACCACACTCCCAGGCAATGCATTCCACTGTGGAACAACTCTTACTGTCAAGAAGGTCTTCCTAATGTTTGGGTGGAATCTCTTTTCCTGTAGTTTGAGTCCATTGCTCCGTGTCCTAGTCTCAGGAGCAGCAGAAAACAAGCTTGCTCGATCCTCACTATGACATCCCTTCAAATATTTAAACATGACTATCATGTCCCCTCTCAACCTTCTCTTCTCCAGGCTAAACATGCCCAGCTCCTTGAGGTATGGCTTCCAGACCTTCCACTATTTTGGTAACCCTCCTCTGGATACTCTCCTGCTTGTCCAGAGTTGGAAGAAACCGTGAGGGCCATCCAGTCCAACCCCAATCTGCCCTGGAGGAATATACAATCAAAACATTCCCGACAGATGGCCATCCAGCCTCTGCTTCCACAACACTCTGAGGCAGCGTATTCCAGTATCAAACAGCAGATTCATCCTCACTCTTTCTCTCATGCAAATCTAATTGCATAGAAAGAAATCCCTACATAAGACTAGGTTTAATATTAGGAGCACACTGCACTGTTGCACTTAGAAATACCTACAGATTTGTTTGTTTTTTCTATTTAATTCCCAGGACAAAGGGCAAATGCCCTCCTTAAAACTGGGAATTGGGGGGGGGTAGTATTGGAAGAAGACCATTCCGGCGGGGAATAGATGAAATGGAGAGCTTGGAAATAACATATTAAGAAAAGCACACTAAGTTAATTCACCAGGGCTTTTAGAATAGTGAGGGGAAACAACTTCACCTTTTGCTTTCAGTTTAATTAGGCCTGCACTTGTTAAATATTTTGCTAAATAAACAAGTTTTGACTTAATTATTTCCTATTTTTCTGCCTTTATCTCCGATCAATAATGAAGAGATTAGAGATTAAAGTGCTTTTTGAAGGCTGGGAAGGGTTTTGCAGTGAAGCAAGCTCTGGTTTGCAGTCTTGAAAGGTTTTGCACGGGACATGAGGTCTTGCTTGCAGTCTTGCAAGGTTTTGCATGGAATAGGAGTTCTCATTGGCAGACTGCTGGCCAAGTCTTGCATGGAACAAGAACCCTGGTTTGCAGACTGGCATGGCTTTGCATGGAACGAGCGTTCTTCTTGGCTGAGTGGCAAGCTTTTGCATGGAACAGGAATCCTGGTGTGCAGACTTGTGAGGCTTTGCATGGGACAAGCGCTCTGGTGTGCAGACTTTTCACTCTTTTCTTTAAAATGTAATGGGTAATGTAATGAATAACAGTTTGACAGCTAATGATGCTGCTGAAGCCACTAACAACACAGTGAGCTAAGCCTTTTATAAAATCAGCTTAACATCCTACACAGAATTTGTGTAGTATAAATCTGTGTTCATGAAGTTAAGTGCTGGTTGCGCTACAGCCCCCTTCTGCTGAAAACCAACATTGTATAACCAGTTGTGTATCTGCAAATTTGCTTGCTCTTGCTGCAATTCCAGTGAATCAAATGATATATTGAAGCCGCTGGTGCTGAGTTGTACACTGTCCAAGAATGTGCAACTGCATGTGTAATGGTTGCACTTTCAGACTCCACCTACGCAATTTTGAACTGAGTATGGACATTACACCATGGTCAAATGAGTACAACCACATGCATAAGGGAACTTAACGTGTTCATAAAACATCAAGAGGATGCCAGCTACTACCATTCCATGCACTGAAGCTAGTTTCTTTTCCTTCTTGTCATCCTACTATTTCCTTTCTGCTGTAGTTAAAACTTGAGAGAATTTCCTAGGCCACTGGTTTATAACCTGTGGTCCATGGACCCGCAGGGGACCACAATGTCCTCACAGGGGGTCCATGGAGGCTTGAAGGCTGCTCAGTCCATGCCACAGGGGCCAAGGCAAAGGCTGGCTGGCTTGGCCTTTTTTTTTTTTTGGCCATTCAATCTGCTCCAGCTGCAAACTTGCTGGAAAAAGCAGGAGAAAAGTCTGTCCTTCCCCTCTAGTGCCTCCAGTGCCTCTGAGGGAAGGTTTATTGGATGGTGTTATCATCAGCTTCAGGTATTGTTGTTGTTAGGGTTTTAAATCTTGAGTTAAGTATTGGGGGATCCGCAGCAACGAAATGGGGGTCCCTGGTAAAGAAAAGGTTAAGAGCCACTGTCCTAAGGCAATAGGTTATGTCCCCGATGATTTCACAGCCTCTGTAGGCTATAGCAGAGGCTGTGTTTGGGAATCCTTGGGTGTCCTTATCTACTTAGGATAAGACATCACCATACAACAGCAAAAAAAGAGAGATGTAGCTTGGATCACTTCCATCTCTGAAAGCCACTGATTTGGGGAGGCATCTAATATTTGGGTTTAAATTTAGAACCATAGAGTTGGAAGTGACCACAAGGACCTTCCAGTCCAACCCCCTGCCATGCAGGAATAAACAGGAATTTAGGGTTGTTCTCCCCAAATTCTCCACTCTGAAACTGTGTTGGTGTAAAGGGCATTTCACTAAATGTTTCCCAGCATGGGAGGAAGCAGGCTGGCCCTAATCTGAGGCAGAGTGAGACAGTGGCGTTGGGCAGCAAATACAACTCAAGATCCCACAGAACTTCACTATGGCTTGCCACTCACCACTCTCAGGACTTACTGTTTTGCTTTGATAGCCTCCCTGAACATGAGTTTTATGGCTTGTGGCAAGCAGGAGAGGAAAGAAACTTCCACTAGGAGGGAAGGATCCTTCAAAGGTGTCCTGTTTTGGTCTCAGCACAAGACCCCCAGGAAGCAACGCAGGGAGTTATGGAGCCAAGAGAATCTCAGGGAAAAGTGTGGCTCACCAGCAGGAAGTTAAAGCAACAAAGTCAGTTCAGTCCAGGTCATACACAGTCCAACAATAAATCTAGGCAACAGTCCAAAGGGAGATCCAAGAGCATAGTTGATATACAGAGCAGAGTTTAAGGCTATCAGGCAGCAGAAAAGGAACATAATGCGTGAAGGTTTGGTTGTTCAGCAGCAACTTCCTGAGGGAGGTGCCCAACTGTTTATGGGCTTCTGCCTTCCTCAGGTGCTCTTTGATTGCTGAGCATTTTAGATATAAACACTCAGAGCGTCTCCACACCTCCTTTTCTCGGCAATGCTCTGTTGTTCTAGGTACTGCTAGGTCTGTGTCTCCGTTTCCATCTGTCTATGTCCATAACAGAGGACTGTGGTTGTGGCTAAGTTAAAATCTATAACTGTATTGCATTGAGGACAGTGAATGTTTTGTGTGGTTGACTCACAGATAAACACACCTTATGGATTTGTGCAGCACACTGAACTCATATGCTGCTGCTCCTTGCAGGTTCACACTATTCATTTGAATAGGGTTCGCTATTCTTTGCGGTTTCTGGTATCCACAGGAAGTCTGAGTCTCGCAAGGCTTGCAGGCCCTATTAAAAATGGCATACGGCAGCAACGGAATGCAGCAGCAAATAATCAAATAGGCAAAAGTTAAATCCACAAACATGGAAGGCTTGACTGTACACATTACAAGATAATAAAACAAAATTGAATTAAAACTCTGAAAGGTTTGGAAAACAAAGTTTTCAATTGGGACTTAAAAACAACTGTGCCGTCCTATTTTGGCTTAGATGTGCCATATCATTTCTAAGGCGGGACTAATATTGCAATGAAAAATGGCAAAGCAGGGCAATATTTAATAGGTGCATTTCCTTCTCCCCACCCCTACCCCTTGCAATAATGAGATAACGGAAATTGCCCTTGTGGAAAGGCTGTTAACTGCCTTTGGGTCAAATTAGACTTAGCCTTGCATTTAATGTAAGGTTTTCCTGAAATGCAAATAAGGAAGTATCTGATGGTAAGGAAGGCTAAAAATTATGAAGATTACAGTGGGAGAGAGGGAGACTTAACCATTTCTCATCTGCTGGTGTCCTTACAAAAATCACCATTTTCCCAGCTGCTGTTTTTAATTAGGAATAAAGCTCATCCATACAGTGATTTAAGGGAACTGATGTCTTAGCCAGGATGGATGCCTATCCAAAATGGAAGAGTAATCCCATCATATGAAGTATCTTTTGCTAAAAAGAGATGAGTGAAAAGAAGTCTGGTATGTAGAGAAAGGTGTTAAGCTGAAAATGGTAGTGGTTCTCATGGCAGTGGGGCAATGAATGTGCTCTGGGTTTTAGTCTGAACTTTTTAATAGCCAACCAGTGTGCTGAACCAATTGTGGGGAGGGCAGCTTGGATATCACCTTTAAAATTCAGACCAGGGGCAGCTAGTGGCATGTCAGTGGCACAGTGAATCCACTGCAGGTCTTAATCCCAGTTTGAAAGGAGCTCTCCAAGCTGAGATATATTCCTAAATTGGTTCAGCACCTTGGAGAACTCATTTGACGTTAACAAAAACCTGGCCTAGATTCACTGCCTCCTGACCTGGGAGCAACCAGACTAAAATCTGGAGAGAGGTCACCACCACCCTGACATGGAAGACAACAGCCACCTTGGGTTGAAACCCCTAATATGGTGCAAGGAGTAGGTGGCCTGAGGATTTTGAGTGTTAACCAGTTGCTTCAAAATGGTTGTTTGAATTCCTGCCTGAAATGAGCCATTCACCAACTGTGCACAAAGCATTTGTCTTCTCTACAGACTTATCCCCATTTGTGTTGCAATTCTTTTATGGCATTTTAGGAACTCTTAACCCTTTTACTTTTTTTGTACATTTCACACAAACTAGGATTACAGCTACAGTATAAAGAGGGTGGAGGGAAGGAATGACAGCAGCACAACCGTTTTGATGTTACAGTATTTTGATATGTGTAGTCAGCAGTTGCAATCACGTCTTGACTTGTACCTATGGTATTATCGCTATGAATTATTATGATGAGAATTTTCTGCTCTGTAAAATGTGTGTATCTGCACGGCTGCATATGGAGTTGCTTGGAAGAAGATGCATCTTTGTTGTGGTGTGACATTGGTGTGTGCACGAGAATGGGTGCTGAAACACATGTTCAGCTGTACGTATGACATCGTAATTGTGTACTAGCTATGATACGGTATGTGGCTTTACCCAAGGCTAGCTGGTGTATTCTTTCCTGTTTTTATGGTGCGTTGTTCATTCCAGCCTGAAGTGGCCACCTCTTCAAACTGAGCTGCCTCTCCTCAGCTGCAAGCTCCCTTTAGTTTGTCTGATCCATGCAGCCAGCTGTCCTGGCTCTGAATCACCTCTGCTTGCCAGCACTCCACCCTGGAATAGAGAGAAGGAAAAGGCCCAGCCCATGTGCAGAGTGCTTTACCATCCCTGCTCTGTAAAAGCAGAGCTTAGAAAAGTTATCTTTTGGATTACACCTCCCAGTATCCCCCAATAAGCTTGGCCATTTGTCATGTTAACTAGGTGGGTTCTGATAGCTGTAGTTGAACTCTGAAAAGCAGCCCCTGCATATTTTCTCCTCTACCCTTCAAGACACCTAGAACTAGAACAACAACATCTAGGCCTTGAGGGACAGACCATAGTTCAATGGCTGAGCATATGGTTGCTGTGCAAACTGTCCCAAGTCAATTCCTTGGTATTTCCAATTAAAAATGGATCAACAGCATGGGTATGTTATGCAAGGGCATAACATTGGAAATTACTTTATACCAGTTAGACCATGTTTCCAACAAGATCAATGTTGTCTACATTGACATAAATCAGCAGCTCTCTGCAATTTTGGATACCAGGATTAAATCTGAGAGCCTCGGATCCATTGCATGCAAAGTACCTACTTTGCCATGCATAATGTTCCTCTTGAAAATGGCAGAATACTATGCCTTATATTCAAAAGGTCTCCGGTCCAATCTTTGGCATCACCCATTTCAAAAGAGTAAGGTAGAAGGTAATTAAAATCTCTGTGCCTGAGGCTTTGGAGAGCTTCTGTCAGTCAGAATAGACAGTGCTAGGCCAGATGGATAAAAACTCTGACCTGATATCAGGCAACATTGCTCAGATCAAAGAGTGATGTAAGTCAGTCCCAAAACAACAAGCATAACAAATCAGTAGCGAAAATGTGCTCATTGCAGAAATTAAGGGTCAAAATTCATGCTGTCATAGTAGTGCATAGAATTCACAGACCATAAAATAAATTGTTCTCGAAATTCCATTTTTATCACAGCTCTCCCAGGATTGTGAGTTAAATCCAAATTTGGCTCACTCCACCAAGCCTTTCTTATTTTCATGTTTATTTTCAGTACAGGTCACCCCCTTCCCCATATCCATGGGGCATACATTCCCGGACTTACTGTGGATACGTAAAACCACATATAATATTGAACTGCCATAGAATACCATACAGTTGCGCTGGAGGAGCTAGAAAATGCCTAGAGAGGATGCCTCTCAATGCATCTGGTGGAAGTTGAGCATAGAGATGTGCTGTAGGACTTCCCGATGCATAGAGAGTCCACCTCCAGCGTGACTCTGGTCTTCCAGATGCCTAGAGAGACCATCCCCCCAAAACCGTGGATACTGATCCCATGTAAATGGTGTGTGTGTGTGACTTGTAATCTGTTTTTCATATAGCTGTGGTCCACGCTGTTCATCCTGAACTAACTCACCACCAGATGCCAAGATTTACTGGTACACCACTGTTTGGGGAGATGCCAAAATTTTGCATTTCCAATTAAATTGGCAGGTTGTAGGTGACAGGAACAAGGCCTTCCTGAAACCCAGGGAACAGCTGCCAATCAAAGCAGAAAATACTGATTCGGGATAAGACAACTTCATAGCCCCATAGGCTAGAATCCCCATTCTTTCTCTAAGCGCCCATTGAAACAGTGAATCAAGCCACCCTGGAATTTTAAACCCCCATCTTTGCTTTGCCTCTATGGTTGTTAAATTGGCCCTGTTTATTTTATTAGATTCATTTCCCTCAAAACTGGGACTCCAGGCTTCTCACAACAATATTAACTATGAATCATAGAGTGGGAAGAGACCACAAGAGTCATCTAGTCCAACCCCCTGCCATGCAGGAACACAAAATCAAAGCATTCCCAACAGATGGCCATCTAGCCTCTGAAGGTAAAGGCAAAAACAGGAGGTGTCATTCTAAACCACAATGAAATCAGTTACCTATTTTAACTTTTGTAACCCATCTTGAGTTCTTAGGGCAGGGCCAAAGGTGGAATATAAGAAATAAAATGGTTGCATATGGTTGATGGGCCAAATCCAAAGGGTAGTCACCAATGGCTCCTCTTCATCCTGGAGAGAAGTGACTACTCAGGTACAACAGGTTCCTGTCTTGGGCCCAGTGCTATTCAACATCTTTATCAATGACTTGGATGAGGGAAAAGAGGGCATGCTTATCAAGTTTGCAGATGATACCAAATTAGGAGGGGTAGCTAATACCCCAGAGGACAGGATCAGAATCCAAAATGACCTGAACAGATTAGAGCTGGGCCAAACTAACAAAATGAATGTCAGCAGAGAGAAATGTATGATACTAAACTTGGGCAGTAAAAATGAAAAGTACAGATATAGGATGGGTGACATCTGGTTTGGTGGCAGTGCATGTGAAAGGCAGTGCATGATCTAGGAGTCTTAGTGGACCACAAGCTGACATGAGTCAGCAGTGGGATGCAACAGCTAAAAAAGTCAATGTGATTCTAGGCTGCATCAATAGGAGTATAGTGTCTAGATCAAGGGAAGTAATAGTGCCACTCTGTTCTGCTTTAGTCAAACCTCACCTGGAATACTGTGTTCAGAGGAGGGTGACCAAAATGGTAGGAGGTCTGGAAGTCATGCCTTTTAAGGAGTGGCTTAGGGAGCTGGGTATGTTTATCCTAGAGAAGAGAAGGTTGAGAGATGACATGATAGCCATGTTTAAATATTTGAAGAGATGTCATACTGAGGATGGAGCAAGCTTGTTTCCTGCTGCTGCAGAGACTAGGACTTGGAACAATGGACGCAAACCACAGGAAACAAGATTCCATCCAAACATTAGGAAGAACTTCCTGATGGTAAGAGCTATTTGGCAGTGGAATGCACTGCCTGGGAGTGTGGTGGAGTCTCCTTCTTTGGAGGTGTTTTAAACAGAGGCTGGATGGTCATCTGTCGGAAATGATTTGATTGTTTATTCCTGCATGGCAGTAGGTTGGACAGGATGACTCTTCCAACTCTATGATTCTATGATTACGGTTATGATTATTATATAATTAAGACACAATTGAACTAGAAGTAATTTAAAAGCACATCTGTACAACAAAAAAAGGAAGAGGAGGGAAAAAGGAAAGAAATAGAAAGGTGGCATCACCTTTAAGATGAACTGGATTTTATTTTTGCATGAGCTTTTGTGGCTATAAACTTACTTCTTCTGATTCAGTGCAGAGTAAAGAATCCGAAGAAGTGTGTTTATATTCACAAAGGCTCGTGCAAAATAAAAACTAGTTAATCTTAAAGGTGCTGCCACATCTTTTTCCTCGTATTTCCCTCCCCCTCCTTCCTCCTCTTAATGCTGCAAGAGATTAACAGGGCTACTTCTTTGAAAACATCCATAAAGAAAGCATAGCCCCTAGCCATTCCAAGCCTCTTCCTAAGCCGCTTGTCCATAGCTAGAAGCCTATGGAAATGGCCTTTTGATAACTACTGTACTTCTTTAAGGGCTGTTTGAATCTCATGGGAAATTGTCACTCTGCAAGATTCTTGACCCTTTATTCTTCTGTACAATATATTTTCATTATTTACTTTGTGGGCAATGTCACTTACTTGTTAATTGGATGCAGATTTGGATAAACCAAGCCAGTTTTGTGAATGCTCCCAACACTTGCCCAGATTTCAGTTCAGAGTGTGCTTTAAAAAGCTTCCAAAAGAAAGTTGAATGAGGACCTGACACATAATGATCTTTACCTCTGTTGGAACATCAGCAGAAACAACCTTTTATGTTAGAATATTCACTTTAAAAGAAGCCCCACCTCCGATCACCTCCCAGAGCCAAGTCTTTTTCATTTCACCTGCCCAGAACTAACAAACAATAAAATGCACGTCTTCCAAAGAGATACAGTTGATATATAGGATTTCTTGTGCAGTTAAACCTGTGAGGCAGGGCTATCTTTTCACCATTCATTCTGGGACTGTGACCCCTTCATTCACTGGCTGTTTCAGGTGGCTTTTGAAATCCCAGCTTGTGACTTTATACCACGTGTAACTGTTGGCATGTAAACCTACGTATTTTGTATCACAAGAAATACTGGTGTTGCTACGGCTAATGGGAGCATGAGAAAAATGCACGAGAAAGGAAAAAGATGGGAGAGGGAAGGACTAACGTGCCCCTATAAGGCACCACTGATTAACAAGAGCTTGTAAAGCATATACTGAGGGTTGGAGAGCCTTTTGGGGGCACCTGCTGATTCTGCACGGGATGCACTACGCTACCATGGCTGCCATTTTGGATGACTGGGAGTGATGTGTTGTCACTACTTGTTGCCTTTGGAGGGCATTTCTGGAACATTTTGGAACTGTTTCAGAAGCCCCCAGTAACATTTTAGCACAAAAACTGGTCTTGGGATTTTTATTTTTGACTGAAAAATGGGGGTTTCAGCTGAAAATTTTGGGGGGATTTTGTTGGGTGTGCGGGGAGGCAATTGCTGCATGGAATCTTCCCTCCCCCAGTTTGTCTTCAACCTGCATGATTCTCACCCCTGGTCTGTAGTTTTCAACACAAAACAGAAATTAGAAGGGGTATGGATTGGAGCCAAAATGTTTAGGAGCACTGAGCTTTACCCTCTGTGGCCCTCCTCCTCTTCCATCTGTTTTTTTTTTTTAATATGTTATTTGATAATTACTTGAAAGAGCTGTTGTTGATTCTACCTCCATCACAAAAATGGGCCAACTCTAATGAAGATGACACAAGTTTTTTTTGTCAGTCAAAGAGAAGGCAGGGTCCAGTGTGAGGGAAAGTTTCGAATCTCTGACCCATCCTTCTCTTTGAGGAATAAAGGACTTGTCTCATTGATCTTCTCCAAATGGAACAGATGAACATGGTGGCTTCCATCTCTTTTGCCCCCTCAGGATCTTCTTCAGGACAAAGCTTCAAACATTATTTGGCCCTGTTCTAAGGGAAATTGTATGTGTGTGCATGGGGTTTGGGGACGAGAGATGGTGGCCATGAATAGTTCTGCTAAGGCCCTCCATTCCTCATAAAAATCACTGAAATCATACTGCTGATTTCTCCATCAGTGAAATGTATTGAATACTGAATGACGAGAAGCCTATTGTTAGACCTGAGCCAGGGGCAGCTGAGCATACAGAGAGTTCAACTCTAGATCCTAGGATGGTTAGATGTGGTATTGAATGGAGGACTGACTGAGCTTGATCCAATCCTGGGGCTCTTTCACACTGCACCATTCTAGTGCTATGATTCCACATTAACTACCATGGGAACATCCTATGGGATCCTGGGATTTGTAGTTTAGGGAGGGTTTTTTTTTTAGAATTCTCAGCCATAGAGTTCTAGTGCCTCACCACAGTCTACAGTGAGCACCAAGAAACCCATCCAATATGGGACCGAACTGAGGCAAGTGGGTAGGATGCAAACAGACAGCAGGAGAGTAGGCCTCATCTCTTATCATGGCCAGATTGAAAACTGGATAGGGCTCCTGTACCTTTCATGGTTGTGTAGAAGTGGGAATTTTTAGCAGCTGTTGCTTGTCACACAGCCAGGTAACAAGCAACCCCTGCTGAAATTCCCACTTCTACACAACCATGAAAGGTACAGGAACCCTCTCCAGTTTCCACTCTGGCAATCTTAGGCCTAACACATATTACTCTTGCCCTTCATTCCCCAGCTCTGGTGCCACTTTGCTTCTCTTGTGTTGGTTAGGGCTGAAGAATTAGCCAACTGCAAACAGCTTGGTAATACTTCTTTTATTTATTCATTCATTTATTTATTTCCTTTTTCCTTCTTTCAGTGCCACTGTCTCGTGCCTCAACTTCCAGACCTTGTCATGGCCAAACTAGAGACCCTCTCTGTCCTTAGTGACCCCAGCTATCACAGCCAAGAAACATTCCATCCCTTCGAACCCAGACTCTCTGAACCCGCCTCCCAAGGCAGTATGGGAAGTGTGGGCAGTGGTGTCGCTGGCGAACAAGAGTTTGCCATGAAGAGCGTGGGGACCAGGACTCAGAACAGTAGTCGGCAGGTTGATGGGTCCCGGAACAGCTACTCTACACGCTACTCAGGGGAGGAGAAGACCTACAAAACAGAAAAGATCTCCAACTCCATATACATCAACGGGGACCTGCGCAAGAGCGAGAAAGTGAAGACAGATCTCTGCGGGAATGTTGCGGCCAACAACGAGAAAAACATCCCTCCTCCTCCTCAGTACAGAGAACCCAATAACCCACCAAAGATATTGCCAATCTCTGGTAAACTGGACCAGGTGAGATGCCATTGATCTCCTCAAATGAGGGTGACTCTCTTGTGTTGGTTAGGAGTTGTCCCACCGATACGGGGTTGCCATTGTATAACAAATGGGGAATCCACACTAGAGAAATAATCCAGGCTGAAACTGGATTATTTGCATGGCTCCTTCCTATGGAATCCTGGGATTTGTAGTTTATAAGATCTTTATCCTTCTCTGCCAAAGATTGCTAGTGCCTCACCAAACTACAAACCCCACGATTCCATAGGAAGGAGCCATGCAAATAACCCAGTTTCAACCTGGATTATTTCTCTAGTGTGGATGCCCCCAAAGAAAGAATAAGTGGTTGCAAGAGAAAAAACACCTCACATGGTGTTGGCCTCACTCCCCTTGGCTTCTCTCACAACTATGTATTCTCTTTTCCTCTCTACCCAGTGACTTCCTCATTTACCATGCCTTCTCATTCACACAGATGAGGTATTTATTTTTGCATTTATTTTTTTAAACATTTTTACTATATTGCTTTTCAGTTCTTAAAAACAATCATAGAATCATAGAGTTGGAAGAGACCACAAGGGCCATCTAGTCCAACCTGTTACCATGCAGGAATACACAACCAAAGCATTCCTGACAGGTGGCCACCCAGCCTCTGTTTCAAAACCTCCAAAGGAGGAGACACCACCATACTCCCAGGCAGTGCATTCCACTGCCAAACAGCTCTTATTGTCAGGAAGTTCTTCCTAACATTTAGGTGGAATCTCTTTTCCTGTAGTTTGAACCCACTGCTCCATGTCCTTGTCTCTGGAACGCAGAAAACAAGCTTGCTCCATCCTCAGTATGACATCCTTTCAAATACTGAAACATGGCTATAATGACCCCTCTTAACCTTCTCTTCCCCAGGCTAAATATACCCAGCCGCTCCTCATAGGACATGGCTTCCAGACCTTCCAACCTCTCAAGGCAGTTAGCAGTAAAAACAGGCACCATGAAGCTAATTTCTAAAAATAATAAAATAATTATGGAACAATAAAAACAATAACATAATCAATTAAAAATAGTGCATTTGAAAGCAAGGGTAAGTGACTGCACTGACAAATTAGGTAAATAATCAGGAAAATGTCTAGGCAAACAAATTGGTCGTTAGTTGAAAGCAGAAGGGAGCCTGCCTAATGTCAATGAGAAGATTATCAGATTGTGGGTGCCACAGCAGAGAAGTCTCCCCATCTTTTAGGCTGTTCTAAAGGGGTGCCTCTGTACTTGGGAAGAGGAGGCTAGATTCCTCTGCACCTGCAATTCTAGGCTGCATTAATAGGAGTATAGTGTCTAGATCAAGGGAAGTAATGGCGCCACTCTATTCTGCTTTGATCAGACCTCACCTGGAACACTGTGTCCAGTTATGGGCACCACAGTTCAAGAAGGATATTGAGAAGATGGAACATGTCCAGAGTAAGGTGACCAGGATGGTGGGTGGTCTGGAAGCCATGCCCTACGAGGAGAGGCTTAGGGAGCTGGGCATGTTTAGTCTGGAGAAGAGAAGGTTGAGAAGTGATATGATAGCCATGTTTAAATATTTGAAGGGATGTCATACTGAGGATGGAGCAAGCTCGTTTTCTGCTGCTCCAGAGACTAGGACAAGGAGCAATGGGTTCAAACTACAGGAAAAGAGATTCCACCTAAACATTAGGAAGAACTTCCTGACAGTAAGAGCGGTTTGGAAGTGGAATACACTGCCTCAGAGTGTGGTGGAGTTTCCGTTTTTGGAGGTTTTTAAACAGGCTGGATGGCCATCTGTCAGGAATGATTTGATTGTGTATTCCTGCATAGCAGGGGGTTGGACTGGATGGCCCTTGTGGTCTCTTCCAACTCTATAATTCTGTGATTCTGCTTAAAGGGAAAGGCAGAGTTCAGTTTGGCTCATTGGTGCAATAGAAGAAGAGGATGTTAGCACTAGAGCAGTGGTTCTTAACGGACCGCCAGGGGGCTACAATGTCCTCACAGGGGGTCCATGAAGGCTTGAAGGCTGCTTAGCCCATGCCACAGGAGCCAAGGCAAAGGCTAGCTGGCTTGGCCTTTTCATTGCCATTCAGTCTGCTCCAGCCTTCAAGCCTGCAGGAAGAAGCAGGAGAAAAGTCTTTCTTCCCTTCCGGTGCTTCTGAGGGAGAGGTTAATGGATTATCTAATTGGATGATGATGATGATGATGATTAGTGTTTTAAATCTTGAGTTAAGTCTTGGGGTCTGTGGCAACAAAAGATATTTAAAGGGGATCCCTGGTAAAGAAAAGATTAAGAGCCATTGCACTAGAGCACATGGAGATCCAAAACTGCAAATCCATGCTCTCCAACATTTCACAGAGGAAAACTGGGACACATGAAATCCCAAACAACATCAGAGCATGGTCGAGATGGTGAAAGTGATGAATGAGGAAGAACACACAAGTTAGGAGTGGCTGCAGCAGCAGTTTGCTTTGGCCTGAGCCTTCCTGGGAAGGGCAAGATTTCCTCTCCCTTCCTATCCTCTCTCTCTGCTGAGTTACGGTAACTGAGTACAAATCACTTTTGCACTTTGAACTGAGTTTGCAGCAATGGGAGTAAGCCATGATGAAGGGGAAAGGTAGGAGAAGGAGACAGAAACTTGGACATTTTAAAAGCAGCTGAAAAGTGGAAGGATAGAGGATGGATTAGGATTGTACCTGCCAAATCAGGACAGTTGGAGGGTATGCAAATCCCTAAAAGGTTCGTGATGTCAGTCAGGATGCCCAGAAAAAAACACAGACCGCATCTGCATCGAGGCAGCTTGAGAGTACTGTGCAGAGACTGAGTTGTAGGCTAGGGTTGGTCCTCAGCTTACTTCAGTGGAAGTAATGAACAACTCGTCAAGGGGTAGGGAACCTCAGGCCTTCAAGTCATTTCTGACTTACAGCAACCCTAAGGCTGGGTTTTCTTGACAAGGTTTGTTTGGAGGGGGGTTGCCTTTCCTTTCCTCTGAGGCTGGGCACCCACATGCAAAGTCCATTTATGAAGACGTGAGTCCCATGCTGAATTCCAGCCACTGCCAAAAACAATAATAATGTTTCATTTGTTGCCTTGTTTGTCTGTCTTCCTTGCAGAGCAATGAGCCCTTAGTTAGACCTTCAGCCTTTAAACCAGTAGTCCCTAAGAACTTCCATTCCATGCAGAATCTGTGCCCACCGCAGAACAATGGAATATCAGAGAACCGAAAGACCTTGAATCACACCAACAGCAATAGTCCTTCCACTGTCAAAAGTGGCCTGGAGAAGCCCAGCCTTAACAGGACTACCAACCAACCGGGTGGACTCTCCGATTCTGGCCGCAACTCTTTGACAAGCTTGCCCACTTATGGCACAGGCTATAGCCAGCATGTTGGCCCGATGAGTGCTTCAACCAGTCACATAAACCGCATCGGGACGACCTATGGAGACAAGAACATTGTGGGATACAATGGGATATCTACCTCAGACAGCGGGCGGTCTTCCAGTAAGAGCACCTCTTCCTTCAGTAGACTCAACCATCTCAACGAAACAATGCCTTTCCACTCTCCTTCGACGGACGACATCATCCAAGACTTGGAAGACAGGCTTTGGGAGAAGGAACAAGAGGTCCTCCAGATGAGGAGAAACCTGGATAAGAGCGAGGCGGCCATTTACCAGGTCTTTGAGGAGAAGCAAAAGATCTGGGAGCGTGAGATGGAAGACCTCCGGCAAAATTATGCCAATAAACTGCAGCAGGTCTCCAAGAAGGCCCAGCGGGCCCAACAAGCTTTGCAGCTCCAAATCTTTAAGCTTCAGCAAGAGAAGAAGAAGCTACAAGATGACGTAGGTCAGCTCCTCCAGCAGCGGGAAGAGCTGGAGAAGAAATTTGTCGCTTTCAAGAAAGAACAGGCTGAGTTTCTTCCCAAGATTGAAGAGACCAAGTGGGAGGTGAGAGACAAAGACAGTTGGTATCATGCAAGGCAGGGGTGGGGAATATGTGGTCCTGCAGATGGTGATGGAGTACAGCTCCTGCGACCCCTCGCTGTTAGCTATGGCAGCTAAGGCCAGTAGGAGTTGCAATCCAAGTAATCTGGAGGGTTGTATGTTTCCCACCCCAATGAAAGGTATATAGCTGATATTTTATGTTTGTGTGTGATGGTGTGCCTTCAGGTTGCCTTTTGGTTTATGGCAATGCCATACATTTCATAGGCTTTTCTTAGGCAACGAGTCCTTACAGGTGGATTTTCCTTGGTTTTTTTCTAGGCTGTGAGGCCATGTTCTGGAAGAGTTTATTTCTGGCATTTCGCGTGCATCTGTCACTGGCATCTTCAGAGAATGGTTGGGTAGGAGTGTGTGTGGGGGTTATATACTGTGAACCCCTCTTGGAGAGGATATGTAAATTTGTGTATTTGAGTCAGTTCACTCTTGGAGGCAGGGGGAACAAAAAAGTCACTCTGGAAGGGCCAAGGGCCACCAAACCGCCTTGAGTGGCCACAGCAACCCCCCCCCCGCCCCACCGGGCTGCACTTTGCCCACTCCTACTGTAATAATTGTTCCTGCCAACCAGATTTAGCACATTCCCCCATGTGAAACCCTCCAGATGCATTTCTTTGCAATTCCCATCATCCACAGCCAGCACAGCCCGTTGACTGTCTGCTGGTGGTGGTGGTGGGGTGATAGGGGGTATAATTCAACTTATAGGGAAGGCTCCTACTTGAGGAAGCCTGTTCTAGCTCTTCAAAAATAAATAAGTCTCGAAAACATGATAAAATACATTTTTTAAAAACCACTGTTATGTATTCAATGGTAATTTACGCAACATGCAATCTGCAGTAGCCATTATCAGTAGCTGTTTCTTGGTAGGAGCCACTGGCTTTGATTTTACAAGCAGCTTTGCTTGTGGTGTTCTTGTTGCGCTTAATCCAAACCCACTGAATTATGTTTGGACAATGAAGCAGACAATGGCTTCGTTCAGGTCAGAAATGAAAACTGACAGGTGGATCCAAAACAAAGGCAAATTTCAGCCAGCAAGTTCCTTTAAGCTGTATCTTTAAACTCTGGAGTGCCAAGAATGAAGAGATGTAATACAAGTGAACTGCACTGTGTAGTATTGACACCCGGAAAGGTGGGTGATGCAAAGGAAGGTGCATACAACAATGCCACAATAATCCCCACAAACAGGTGGTGAAACAGGGGGCTTTTCCAGAGTACTGAAAAGAAGCATGTGGTTCATAAGACCATCTCTGGTTGGCACTGCTTTTGCATTCACTTGCAGCCTCCAGTCCTTGTTGAAACTTGAGGAGAGGAGATGAAGGAAGCTCTATGACATGATCGGTAATTTGGCCAATCGTCATTCAGCTCTCAGGACACTGTAGGCAATTTTAGGCAAGTCCTCATTTAGAACTCATCAGTGCCTTTGCTCACTGTTGGCTCTGAATGTGGGCATGCCTTCTTTTTTTTAAAGAACAGTGTTCTAAAAACCTTAAGTGCTATAAGGTAGTGTGTGCTTACCTCCCCATATCCAGCAGGAAGGACAAGGAATAGCCATGGAACCTGGTATAAATTGCATGTGCTGAAACATACAAGTCCTTGGGGTTTGTTTGTTTACTTATTGCTGTGCTACTATATTCTGGATTTAAAAAACAAACAAACTCCAAATGTCACTGCTGGACTGAGAATTGCCATGGGATGCTCCAAGACCACGGAGACATGGGCTGACTTCCTATATTGCAGTTATGTGGTTAAAAAAAACCCAACACTGTCATTTGCTGAAGCGATCTTATGATTTGAAGGGCAAATGTTCTCTCTCGGTTTTTTAAAAGTTATTATTATTTTAGAGTTGTCAAGTCCAAAAGTGCCATTGTACTGATTCACTACAGCAATATTTCTAAAGCTATCTCATGTGGGGGACCATCACTTTCCCCCTAGGATTGGTACCATATTTGTGCCCATTGGAGAGAACTGTTTCTTTCTCTTCTGGAAACTCACCAGGGACCAGCAACCAATAGCTCCTGGACTGGAACTAGTCCACAGACCATCACTTTTGAGTAGTTCTGAACTATATAGCACTATATCTCTTTTTAAAAAATAATAGGAGGAGAAGAGAAGGGAACATTTTGTTCCAATATGTTTCAGAATTAAAATGAAATTCACTTGAGGGTGGGAATAAAATGTTGCCTAGAATTGCCAGAAAATAGCTTGGGTCAAGAGAAATCATAGAATTGTAGAGTTGGAAGAGACCACGAGGGCCATCCAGTCCAACCCCCTGCCACACAGGAAATCACAATCAAAGCATCCCCGACAGATGGCTATCCAGCCTCTGTTTAAAGACCTCCAAGGAAGGAGACCCCACTATGCTCCGAGGGAGTGTGTTCCACTGCCGAACAGCTCTTACTGTAAAAAAGTTCCTCCTAACATTGAGGTGGAATCTCTGTTCCTGGAGCTTGCATCCATTGCTCTGTGTTCCAGTCTCTGGAGCAGCAGAAAACAAGCCTGCTCCATCCTCAATGTGACACCCCTTCAAATACTTAAACAGGGCTATCATATCGCCTCTTAACCATCCTTTTTCCAGGCTAAACATACCCAGCTCCCTAAGTCTCTCCTCATAAGGCTTCGTTTCCAGACCTTTCACCATTTTAGTCGCCCTCCTCTGGACACGCTCCAATTTGTCAATATCCTTTTTGAACTGTGGTGCCCAGAACTGGACACAGTATTCTAGGTGAGGTCTGATTGGCATCTTGGCATCCTGATCTAGGTGAGGTCAATTGGCATCCTGGTAGTGAGTTAAAATAGTCTAAGTTTAATTTATACTATCGTTACCACTTTATTTTCATTGTTGTAGAAATTAGATTCCTTTACCAACTGTGTAATGGCCAAAATTCCTCCCCCAGCCCACCTTTTAAGTGATGCCGCCTCTTTAACATGGCAATTTCCATTTCATTGGAGAGCCTAGAGTTTCTTGTACCTGGATGCACTACACATCTGCAGGGATCTCCTGAGGACTCCTTGAGATCCCTATGGATCTATTTGCAGCATGTCCAGCTGCAGAAAAATAGATGGGTGCATCTCTACTGATCCCTGTGCTCTCCAGCTACACAAAAATGGCCTTATTAATGGCACTGCGTTACTTAAAAGGTGAGTTTAAGGGGGATAGTAGAGACATAGGCTGCTAACACACTGCAGAAATAATGCAGTTTGACACCGCTTTAACTGCCATGGCTGAATGCTATGGAATTCTTGGGCTTGTAGTTTTGTGAGATATTTAGCCTTATATGTCAGAGTGCTCTGGTGCCACAACAAACAACAAATCCCCGGATTCCATAGGATGGAGCCATGATAGTTAAAGTTTTTAAGATCTATTTTAAGGTTTATGGAGTTTTAAAAAAATGTTTTATCATTTATGTGGAATTTTAATTACATCGTAGCTTAATCTCTTTTAATTCTTATTGATTGTATGATGCCTTTTAAGCTATTGTTGTTTTTAAATCTTGTGAGCTGCTTTGGGTCCTGCTATAGGTAGAAAGGCAGGATATAAATAAATAAATATTTTTAAAAGTGGTGTCCAACTGCATTATTTCTGCAGCAGCCATAGTCACAGAGATGTAGCTTAGATGCAAGTCATATGTCTCCCAATGCAGAATTCCAGCTGTTATTCAATTTTTGAATAACTTAGATATAGATACAAATTCCTTAGCCTCCTGACACATTCGCCTCAACTGGAGGAACTCAAACCAATCTGTTAAAAAACAGTGTTCAAGCTGTTATCTCATTCTGACCCCCCTCCTCTTTTCTCTCCTTCCCAGGTGTGCCAAAAGTCAGGTGAGATCTCTCTGCTGAAGCAGCAACTAAAGGACTCCCAAGCCGACGTCTCCCAGAAGCTAAACGAGATCGTTGGGCTGCGGACACAGCTCAAGGAAGGCAAGAGCTTCCTCAGGGAGAAGGAAGAGCAGCTCTTGACACTGAAGGACTCCTACAGTAACAAAAGCGTCAGCCTCGAGATTTGCGAGAACGAACTGCAGCGCAAGATGAGTGAGGTGCAGATGTTGAGGGAAAAACTTAGCCAGTGTGAGGCGGAGGTGTCCAGTTTGAAGCAGACCTTGACTAGCCTAGGGGGGCACCACAGCCACACCAACGCGGAGCTGACGGAAAAGCTTGCGCGGGATGCCTTGGCCTGCGAGAGCGACGAGGCCAAGATGAAACGGCAGAGCGAGGAGAGCCTCAACACCCTCAAGAAGGAGGTGGAGAGGCTCCAAGCAGAGCTGAAAGCAGAGCGCCAGCAACGGGAGCAGCAGGTGGCGGACTTCGAAGGGGAGCGTCGCACTTGGCAGGAGGAGAAGGAGAAGGTCATCAAGTATCAGAAACAGTTGCAGCTGAACTATGTGGAGATGTACCAGAAGAATCAACTCTTGGAGCACAAGGTGAATGAAATGACCAGCAAAGTCACCACCCCACCACACACCGACGAGAAGAAAACATGGACTCCATCCAGACTGGAGAGGATAGAGTCCACAGAGATTTAAGGAAAGGACCAAGGTGTTTAAAGTATGTTTATTTGGGGGTTGTTTTTTTTCCCTAATTACTGTGCATGTACTTCAGCCGGTGATCTTCCTAAAGAGAATATGCTATGTAACCAGCAGCGTAAGTTCGTTTGCACTGGGTTCCTCCAATCTGCTTTGGCGCTACACAGGTTACTAAAAAAGAAAAAGAGCGGGGGGAAAACACACCTGTGATTTCATAGTGTATAGATGATCTGACCTGGGGACTGTATGCAGTTTGTATGGGGTTATATATATATATATATATATATATAAAATTTTCAAAGGAATTAGCAATATATATATATATATATATATATTGCTAATTCCTTTGAAAAAGGCATTGGAGATCCCACTAACGCAGCAGTGAGCAAAGGGCTGGCCATGAGTTGCATGCAGCCCTCCCCCAGGGCCATTTTTGTTGCTCCCAGGTCCCCCGGGAGGGGTCAGTTTTTCCCCCAAAAGAATCTGTTTGCCCCCAAATGCTACCAAATGCCCTCTAGGGCAAATGGGGAGAAGATTTTGCCATATTTCCATCCCCAGATCATTTTAGGTCCAGGAGAGGCTTTAAAAACTGGAACAGGAAGTGACTGCTGGTCACTTCCTATTATCAAAAAGGCCCCTCATGGCCTAAAAAGCCTCAGGGGCCTACAAACATGGAGAGATATGGTGAGGGCAGCCCTCCAAGGTCTCCGGAGGGGGGCTAACGTGTCCCCCTACCTCTCATGTTTCCCATCCCCACTCTTAGTATCCATTACTACCATTCTCCATCACCTTTGTTATGTTCTGTTAATGGAGGCAGTCCTAAGTAAATAAATTAATAACCATCGATCTTCATTTGCCATGGCATTTTAGCTGCATTGACTAGTAAAGCTAAAACCAGTGCATTCCTTGACAGCAAAATGCAAACCCATCTCCTCCTCCACACGTGCACACATGGCCCTTGACCCCTACAGACTCCCTGAACTACCCTTTTTCTGCCCCCTCCCAATGGTGAGCTGCCTCTCCTAAAAGCACCCAGGAGAAGGAATTCACCTTTTAAATAAGGTTCAGGAACCCCCCCCATCCCCCGGGCCCCTTTTAACACCAAAAACGCCTGTTTTGCAAAACTTAAAATGGACCTTTGGCTGCTCCTGTCCAATGCACAATGTCCCCGTTCAAGTTAGAGTTGTGTATGTGGTACTACCACTGGAGGCACATTGCTACCCTCCAATAATGCATATTGGGGAATGTGCAAAATGAAAACTGGGACATGTGTGGTCAAGCAACATCAGAGAGTGTGGTCAAAATGAGGAATAACAGAGAAGCTAGGAGAGGCTGTAGCAGTTTGCTTTTGCCTGAGCCTACTGGGAAGGACAAGATCCCTCCCCTTCCTTTTCTCTCCCCCCCCCCCCCCACTCTGCTAGGTTTAAGGGAGTAGAAACTATTTTTGCACTTTGAACACAGTTTGCAGTAACTGGAGTGAGCTGAGGACAAAGGGGGTAGTGAGACAAGATGGAAACTAGGCATTTAAAAGCAGCTGGGAAAGTGGGGTGACAGGATTAATCAGGACTGTAGCTACCAAATTGGGACGATTGAAGGGCACGTACATGTGCGTTGCACATGGATGCCTGTCCTCTTTTGTTTGCACATCGGGTTTCCCATTTGGTTTCTTGGTTCAGTCATACCACTTTGCTGTTCAACAGAAGGGTTGCATAGCACAATTAATGTGTAACTCTGTATGCAGAGATTCAAGTTACATAACCCTAAAGTAAGCTCTCACCCCTCCCTTTGTTTTTGTTTTCTTTATTTTTTGACAGCCCATGTGTATGTGTGTAGATATACATTCACAACATCTCCAGCATGGATTACACGGCAGAACCTTGGAAGCTATAGTGTTGCACTTTCTCTTCGGCTCAACAGAAACCTACCGTACATCAGTTTTCTTCTCCTTTTTTCCAAGGGAAACTGGGTTGGCTTAAAAAAGAGAGCCTGGAATTAGAGATGAAACATTTCTAGAAATGGTTGTGTTGTTGTTGTTTCTTGTAGAAAACTGTTTGCATACAGAAGCAGTTCATGGTTAGATGTAGCATTGACTTGAGTTGAGAGCCACTCAAGTAGACAGGAGGAAAATGCTCAGCCAGATATGTTGCAACTGCACTGAGAAGTGCACTTAAAAGGGTTTTTTGAGGTTAATGTAGATAAATTAGATCTGGTTCGGAGCCATTAGGTTTCCAGAGAGTAACAAAAAAAGTCAGGACTTGGTTTCCCTAGCCATACCTACAGAAATTGGATGGTCCTTGTGGTCTCTTCCAACTCTACAATTCTATGATTCTATGAAATGGTGGGACTGAATGGAAGGATCTCGGGGTCTAGGTAAGCTCACAAAAAAGCAAGATTCCAGACTCTATGCACAGATCCTGTAACCTTCAATATGTGCTCTGGAAGGGTAGGAAACTTCCAGAGCAAAATTTCAGGTGGCACTGAGGACTAGTGTGGGAGTGAAGGGAAATGTTTCCTTGCAGGTGCTGCAGGAAGAAGGAAATCACATCTTCCTTGGCCTTCTGATGGGGATTCTTTTGTTCATAAGTGCTCAACTCAATCCTGGCTTCTGACATTAAGGCTGAGGTAATTTTTGCTGGCATGGTCCACCCTGGCTGTATTGGTTCCACTTTCCTCACACTCATAATGGAACCTCTTATCTTAAGTTAGGAAGGAAGCAATGCTACACAATCTGATTTTTTTAAAAAAAGAATTATTCATTGGAATGAGATGGAATTCCAGTTATTTATTCTGCACTGAAGTTACCTAATGCATCTGCCCAGGACTAACTCTGTGTTGCGGGCTTTCATTTAGGAAGATTTTAGCATTTCATTTGGGTAGATACAGCTTTTTCCAATCGCAAAATGCTGCCCAGCAAGCGCCAGGAAAACATGACATTGCAACAGAAATGCAACTTGATGGTGAGATATTTTGATCCTGTGTGCACTGCAAAGGTGATCCCATTTAAGCCCATATTTGGCCTCTCAATTAATCAAAGTGGACCCTTAATATAACACGAGAGCTCTGCTGGATCAATCCAAAAGTCCATATCAGAGCTTGTAAGTAACTAGTTATACATAATGACTTCGTTACTTCTAATTCTCCCTGCCCCGCCCCCGCCCAAAACAATGCAACATACTAGGATTTTGATTGAACACATAATAACACCACTCTGTTACTAGTAAAACAGTGATGTTTTATGGTACCTTTCTGGTTCCAGAGTTTTACCGGTATGTTTCATTTATATCCTTCCTTTTTCCCAATCCAGGACTCGACATGGCTTACAAAGATTAAAAATGGATATAGCTTGACGATTCATATCATACAAAAATTAAAAGTGTAATTAAACTAATAGAATTAAAAGCAGTTAAAAGCAAAAAAAAAAAAAAAAAACCAACAACAAACACATTTTGAAAGGCCCATTTCTCCCTGTGCAGTCAGTCCTCAGAGGCAAAGTGTTCACCTGCCTGTGAAAGGATAGCAAGGAAGCTGCCAGTCTAACCTCTACGGGAAGGGAGTTCCAGAGTTTGGGAGCAGCCACTGAGAAAGCCCTCACCCATGTTAATAATAATAATAATAATAATAATCTCATCAGATGTACCTCTGAGGGTGGTGGGACAGAGAGGAGGGCCTCCCCAGAAGATTTCAAAATGGGCAGGCTCATATGGGAGAATACACTCCATCAAATAACCTGGATGTGAGCTGTACAAAGTGCAATAGGTAATCACCAGCATTTTGAATTGTGCCTGGAAACAGACCAGCATCCAACAGAGCTGTTGCAAGAAGGGAGATGCATGGTGCCTGTAGCCAGACCCAGCTCTTTGGACCAGATGAAGTTTCCAAGCACTCTTCAACGGCAGCCTCCCTGTAGAGCATGTTACAGTAATCCAAACAAGATGTAACTAAGGCATGTGCCACCATGGCCAGATCTGGCATAACTAGAATGGGCCAGTAGCATGGCATTTAGGGGGTGCGGAGAGGCCGAACCACACCAGGTGACACCGTCAAAGGGAGGGGAGACACCGGCCTTAGTAATGCCATAGGAAGGGGCATAGCTGGTGCACAGGCTTTAAATGTGCAAAAGCACTGCTGGCCACTGGAGAAACCTGAGCTTCCTGGCTCAGAGCTGAATAAGAAGCGATGATGAAGTAGACAGGAGCAGAGTGGGTTTTTCACCACAGCCCAGCAGCTTATAGGATTCAGTTTTAACTATACCATTTAGTTACTTTTGAGAAACAGGAAAACAAAGAGATTTTAAAATTGTAATTATAACAATGAACAATTTGGAGGAGGCTTGAAACATTAATGTTGACTAACTGGTTTTAATGTTGACTAACATTAATGTTGACTAACTTGGAAAAGCAATTTTCCAAGGCCTGATCCGTATAGTCTGGAATCTTCCTTTTCCCAATAGCCAGCCAGGTACCAACAGGGAGTCCGCAAGTAAGGTTTAAAGACAATAGTGCTCTCCTGCTCTTACTTCAGTTTTGAGGAAGTTACTTTTTGGAACACAATTCACAGAATCTCCCAGCCAGCATGGGTACAAGCAATGCTAGCTGGGGAAATTCTGGGAACTGTAATCCATACAAAATAATTTTTCCTACCTCTGTTTCACTCCTCCCTGCAGCTGGTATTAAGTGGCTCCCTGCTTCTAAGTACAGAGAGTCCAAGAGTAATTATAGTTAAATGACCTATAGTCCATGGAATTGTCAATTTCCCTTTTAAAGTTGTTTAAGCCAATGGCTATTGCAATATATTTGGGCAGTGAATTGTTTAAGTTAGTTGAATGATAAAGCCCCACTTGGATTGTCTGTCCCGCTTCTACTACCATTCAGTTTTATTGGGGCCAAATAATGGATTGTGACATGCAAGTATGATAACTGAAGGAGATTCTCTCCCAAGTTTTGGACCCTGCATGATGATTTGTACACACAGAATGCTTAGTACATTCACAAAGCTACCTTTTTGAGGATTTATGAGAGAACAGAGCCCAGAATGTTCCTTTTTTTTAACTACAGTTCCCAGAATCCCACAGTCAGCATGCTGGCTCTAGCATTCTGGGAACTGTAGTCCAAAAAGCAACTTTTTCAATCCCTGAAGGAAACCATGATGTTTCACCAATTTCATGCTGGTAGGTTGTTCCATTGCAGATCTGCCTATGGCTCTACCACAGCAAAATTGTTGTGCAAGCTGACTGGATGCAGAGGCCCTGTGGTGTCTCCCACATGCACACATCCCCACAACCCATGGTTTGGCTTTGCTTCTAGAATGCAAGGTGCACAATGCCTTCATTAGAGTTGTTTGGGTTTTAGTGGTGCTTTCTTGCACCTCAATAGATCACAAACAACAGCCCCTTTTCTCCAGAATCTTCCCAACCTGTAGCTGCCATAGCAAGATCCATGGCCTTTCCTGTGATATGTTGGTGCCTGAGGCAAAAGTTACAAATGACACTCACAGAAGCATACACAAAGCACCTGTGCCACTTTTGAATAGTGTCCAGAAACCACTATTCAAGATGGTTGCTTTCTTCTGCCACAGGGCAGGGCCAGTTCTGCCATAGGGCCGTTGCAAACAAACCCTGCTGTTGATAGCATCAGACCGCAGAAGACTTACTGCTGAGTTCTCAGTATGTGAAAGTGCTTATTAACTGAAATAGGAAAGCAAATCGTTTACTTATATGCTGCTACGTTATACAGAGACAAGTGTACTTGGATGTAAATAACTGTTCTGTATATGTATATATGATATTAAAGCAAAACGTGTACAAAAAGAGAGAACACAGGAGAACTCTCTTAGTAACTGGGTTTTACAGTAAGAGCAGACCGTTACTGTCAAGAACTGAGTTTCTGAGAACCAATGTCTTAGGGGGGTCTTCAAAGCCCCACTGGTTTCATATGGCATCAAGGTCACAGTGTGCCTCCCCGAGGTTATGACATGGTGGTCTTGTTTTGGTGTCTGTTTTGTCAACCTGTTGATAGTCTTGTGGGGGAACCTGAAGGTTTCATCTGTTTCTGATAATTTTGGTGTATTGTTTGATTTGTGGTTGAAATGAAGCTCACTTGAGCAGGGCCATGTGTATCCCTCATCCTGACTTCAGAGGCCCCCAAGCCTCCACGAAATTCCTGACAAGAGTCAGCCGTTCCCTTCCTGCAGGTGGGCGGCTGACTGAAAACGGCCAAGAAAAAGAATGACCCCAGAGGACTTGCCAGTTTCCTCTATAGAAATAGCACTTTATAATCTTTGCTTGCGCTTCCTGGCCAATGTGACCAAAGAACTGACAGGAGGACCCTATGGGATGCGTTCAGAACCAATGTCTCTATTTTTAACGATACTACTGTGGACCAGCACAGGTCTGAAACTGAAAAATAAAACACTGTGGTACAAGGAGCAGGTGCGCAGGTGCTATTCCAGTGTATGGCGCAACGAGGTTTCTGGGCTGTGTAACATCTTATTGGTCAAAAGAACAGTACTGAAATGTGCACACTAGGAGTTAACAGGGGAGGGAGGGTGGCTTCACTTGTTTTCAGTCTCCCGGTGAGCCAGCTTCCTTCGTTCTCCAAAACGCTGTGAGATGCAGCCTTGCACAATTTCAGTCATTTCTCATAGCACTCATGAGGGATATTTCCTTATTCTTCTTTCAGGCAAAAGCACAGATTCTCAGGTACCCAGGTGCTGTGTCAAATTTGAATTTCTCAGAAGCCATTTGTCACAACTGTAAGCCACCATTCGGCATGCCAGAATTTGGAAACTTTGATCAGAATCCTGTCAGTGTCACACACGCATGTAAATTCCCTTACATGTGCTGTTGTACATTGTTTTGGCTGTTATGCAACAGCTGTATTCAGCTCACGGTTGTACAGGCCAAGTTGTGCCCATGTAGCTATTGCCCATGGAGTTGCACAATTGCTGACGGTATGTAACTACTGCTAGTGTCTTCCATGCATCACCCACTGGGATTTTGGAGACAGCCATTGCTCATTTCCCCCATTGCAGAGTGGGACAACAAGGAGGCACATTAGCAGAGACAACGGTCAGTTGTACAATGTTGGTATTCAGCATAAAGGTGGGAAAGTGCAGCAATCACCACTTAAGTAAATGTGTGCAACTTTGTGCTATAAATGCACAATGTAGGACCTTGGTTGATACTGTTTTAAACAACAGTTCCCACAATCCCATGGCCAATGGACATGGAGGCTGAGGGATTCTGGGAGTTGCAAACGAAAAGATTTACTTTTCCAGGCTCTGTGTGGCCTGTTCACTGTTTTTGATATTAATGGCGAGTTCATTTATGATAAATGACTCATTTGGATGACCCGTTTTGCCTATAGGAAAAAGCCCAAAAATAGCCAGCCCTGTGCCCAGTGCCATGTGAACTAGTCCAGAGTGTAGGAAGTCAATTTTTCCTAGATTAAACAGCAGGAAGAAGGTGCTAGGCCTGGGTGTGAACAAGTTTGACACTGTTATAAAATACCAGTTTCTGGGGAAATAACCACTGTGATTTTGGATGAAGTATAAGCCTTTTAAAAACACAACCCACACAAGTTGATGTGGTTGTGTGAGAGATGTGGGGGATGGGGCAGTGGTTGGGGCAAGATACCTTTTTATCCTTCCCCCCCCCTCCCATTTTATTTTTCTTGTAAATTGTGTTGCTCTTGATCAAAGGAGATAGGAGAAAATATATTTTCATGAATTCTACATTTTTATGGTCTTGGAAGTGACTGAACCTTAGCTTTCTCCTCTAAGGAGTCGGTGTTTTCAAGTTCAGATAAATTTTTAAATCAACCTGGAGAATATTTGTCCAGCAAGTTCTAAGAAGAAATGAGAAGACACTGGGAATAAGAATAAAATGCCTGCAGTTTCTCTTTCTCCCTTTCCACAGACATATACGGTACCATGGATTGGAACAATTTAAAGAACTGGCATCCCTGGGGCCAAATACAACTCACATAGTCACAATCTCCAGCCCTTTAATTTCCAACGAAGTCAAGTGGCGCATAGGTAAAGATCACTCTGTTCTCCTTTGGACCTTTTCAGCAGATCCCATTTGGGGGGAAAGGCAGGATATAAATTCAGGAAACAAATAACTGTTATCTGGAGGAGAGGTGAGATCCTAGTTTGCCATTCAAATCTGTTTTTTCACCATGGTGGCCCAATTAAACTAGTTACTGGCCAGACAGATTTGTAAAACGTCTGCTTAGCTTATCATTTAAGAGTTTCTTCAAAGGGCCAAACTAAGGTGTAGTACAGTAGATGAAAAATGTAATCACAGCTGGTGGAGTGTCATGTATAGATTACACCCACACAAAATCTGCAGAGGTGTGTGCCTTGAGTGCACAAAGCATTCTGCCAGCAAAGATGTTTTGCACATATATCACATGAGAAAAGGACAGAATATGCGTAGCGAAACTTCCAGCGGTGAAGTCAGGCATCTGTCTCAGAGCTGCCTGTAGCAGCTAAAGCACATATGGACACACTAGTGTATGATCATCACACAAGTATGCTATTGGAGAAGGTTCACACACAAGCAGCATGGTAAACCAGGGAAATGGAGGAAGTTGTTTTCTGCTGTGCGTTGGATCTCACGTGGCTGTGTTGCATGTGCTGTTGGCTTGTGTGTTGGCTTCTGGTGCTCACCGTTAACAGCAAACAATGCATGCTGGGATCCCATCCTATAATTCATTGAAAGAGAGGGAGAGAGCATGACAAGTCATGACTTGTATTTTGCCAGCTTTGTGGCTCTCTGTGAATATGACATTTTCTTCACTTAAGATGGCTGATCCTTCCAGAGTTGCAACATGAGAAGCAAGGATTTGTTGACTACAAAAGCTGAGCTGCTGCAATTGACACCACCTGTGTTTGTGCTCAAGCTTTGGTTGGTATTAAATAAGGATGGAAAGAATATTCACAAAATATTTGAAAAAATGGTTGGAGTATGTATTTCTTGAGTTTCAGGAAACCCTGCAAGGAGAATCTGACAATAATTTTTGTAATTCATGACATATTCTGTGCAAAATTCACACATGGGTGGGGTTGCTCGGAAAATAGTATTTTCTGTGCAGAAATATTATTTCCAGAACAAAAATTCTGTTTCCTGTACAGAGAACAACAAAGTCCAGAATGGTTTCTTACAATGGGAAGAAAATTTACATATTTACTTATTGCTTCCTTTGAGAACAAAATTTGCAAAGAATTACATCCCTATCATTAAATGAAATCAATGAATTACTGCACCTGAATAGGGCTGGACATCATCTGGTACAGGGTTGCAACCCAGGTGCTTACAGGAATCCTTGGCTTGCTACAAGCTGGGCAAGATCAAAACATTAATCAGGCAGAAAATTCAGATGGAACCCTCCCTCCAAATAAAAAAAGATAAAATGTTATCAACTAATGGTCTATTTCCTCTATTTAATGGTACCTAAAACCTGCCTCCTGAGACACTAGACTCACTGTGTTTCATAATCCCACGTATGGCCCCAACAAAGAATGGGAGAAGCTTTTCTAACGGTAGGGAGGGAGATCAGAAATCGGTGGCACCCTGTTAGTGACATAAACAAGTGTGAATCTACCTTATGCTTGCGTATGTCTTTTTTTCATTATTGCAGAGGTTGGTATTCATTTCCACTTTCCGCAATGATGAACCACCACCCCCCCCGGATGTATGGTTCTGCTGTGGTTATGGGCATAATCTGGGGTTAGAGAGTGGGGAGATGTGACAGAGTTCTCCCTGTGGAACTCTTATGCTAGGCTACACAATGGAGGGTCTTGGCCATTGGTAAACAGAACCATGGTTTACCCAGAGTTGCAATTTCATCCTTCCAACAACAATGAAGCTAGCTATAGATTTTCCTTGGGTTTTTTCCTGGGCTGGGAGGCCATGTTCTGGAATAGTTTCTTTCTGACATTTCGCTTGCATCTGTGGCTGGCATCCTCAGAATGCCTCTGAGGATGCCAGCCACAGATGCAGGTGAAACATCAGAAAGAAACTCTTCCAGAACACGGCCTCACAGCCAGGAAAAAAACCAAGGAAAATCTATGGATCCCGGCCGTGAAAGCCTTCGACTTCACAATTAAGCTAGCTCTTACCCAGAAAAGGAGAACATGATGGGATGAGGGAAACAGATAAGAGAATCAGAGCCTGGATAAGTTACCTTTTTTTAAATTGGGTGATTCTGAAAGTTCTTGTTCCCCCTTCCAAAAAAATCCCTTTCCAAACTCTGGAAAGAACACGCACAAAAATGCAGAGTTTTCAGTTAATTGTTGGGATAGTCCAATGTGTGGTGGTTGAGTTCAAGAGCAATAATAACTGCCGGTCTACACATTTCAGATTTTACTGGATGCTCTATCTTTCAAACAATCAAAACAAAATATAGACTGGCCCTGGGTCAGCAGTTTGGAAGCAAAACTGCCTTCTTAATATTCTTAATTTTAATATTTTTTTTTTAAAAAAGACAAGCCTCAATCTCTTTCTCTGCTCTTACTGTGAATTTAAGCCGGAAGTGTACTGATCAAAACTGTTAATCTTTTGTCAAGCATTGACTGTTGATGGTTCTTTGAACTATGTCTGAGATTTGCAAAAAAAGGGGGGGATCGATATACATATGTACACACATGTGTACACACACACTTTTTTAAAAAGGAAAAAAACTTATCAAATTTCAAAACATTAAAATTTTGGGTAAATCTCTCTACTTTGAAACGTTGCTCTATCAATCTTGCCTCGCTGGTTGTTGTATTTAATAAAATGAAATGAAGTCATTTTCTTTCTTTGTATAGCAGAGATATTATTCTGGAACAGTTATTTATGGCACATTTCAGTCTCCTATTCTCTTGTACATCTTCATTAGGTTATAAAGATGAGAACAACTATTGCCTTTGGAGTTTTTCTTAATAGTGTAAATAGATATATCTATCGGGAGGTATGTGTATATATGTGTGTGTACATATATAAATATATATATATATATATAAATACATTATACATGTATCTATCTGTCTATATCTCCATCTGACTGTGAAGGTTTTTATTTGAGTAAAAATTAAAAAATGGAGAAAGATCCCCTTTAAAAATTTGAAAGTGGTTGTTGTCTTTTTGTTGAGAGAAATGGGAACGTCTGGCTTTATTCTGATGACTAGGGGGTTGTCTAAATGGCGAAAATACTCATAAAATGCAAGGAGAATACCTTTTGGCACAATGGAGTCCTGCATCTATTTGACGTATTGTGAAGGAGGGGGGCCCAAAACACTATACTCTATGGGAAAAGCTTTCATGGCTTTTCCCATATTTTTTTGAAAAACAGCTAGGTGAATGTGTATTCCTTCTCATTGTGACAAATACCCGAATTGATTTGTTTCCCAATACAAGTGGAGATTGGCAGACGATTGGTTCAATATGCGTGTGGGAGGGTGAAGCTTGCCAGTGAGGCAAGCACCCAGAACCACCATCTTGGATTTTCCCCATAGTGATTGTGTGCTACAGTGATAAAACGGCCTCTCTCTCTCTCTCTCTCTCTCTCTCTCTTTTTTTTTTTTTTTTGGCCTGTTTGCTAAAGCAGAAGGTCATTCTTCCACACTTTGTATTTTGTCTTTTTAAAATGTTTGGCAGGGGCAACCTGGGGAAAATAAAATTGCGAACTATTCACTCTCACCTGCCATTTTGAGTTACAGGCATACCCATGGGAGCACCAAACGTGGTTTGCTTTGCACGCCTGCAATCTTGCAAATATATGGTTAAGACATATAAAAGCTGCTGCGAGTTGGCATTACCCTGCAGCAATCCACATTTTCCCCCTCTGCATAGTTAAGCCCAACAGCAATCCCCATCATAGCAGATGGACATGCTTTTGTGATAGGTGTGTTTTTGTTTTTGTTTTAAATCCAAACGTGTTATGTGAGGACAACTTTGCATTGCTATTTATTTACTGGTTGGTTCAGTTCACACTTCCAACATTCCACAGATGGAAACCTGGACACACCTGGCCAAGCAACATCATAGCATGGTCAAGCCGGCAAAGGTTATTCATACACAAGCTGGGAGAGGCTGCAGAAGTTTCCTTTTTGTCTTGAGTTTACTGGGAAGGGCAAGACTCCCCACTTCCTCTTCTCTCCCCTCGGCTGAGTTAACTGAGAACAAACTACTTTTGCATTTTGAACACAGTTTGCATCAATAGAAATAAGCTGAAGAAGGAGGAGAAAGAAAAGGGGGCGATAGAAACTGGAACATTTTAAAAACAGCTGAAAAAATGGGGCAATGGAAGGTTAATCAGGACTGTCAGTGCCAAATTGGGACAGTTACCTGGCAGATGCTCTTAAAGAGCCCTCTTTGGTCTGACCTTTTAGGTGTATTCATGCATGAGAGGCGTACTTTGTGGCCTTGAGAACTGGGCTTTGTGGAGCAAAAGTGGCAGTTAATAAGAATAACTGACGAGGAATTAGACTCTCCTCACAATTGTTCCGGGAGTTTGTCACAGCCTAATTAAGGCCTTTGCTGAACAGCTTATTTAATTAATAGAGCAGCCCATGCATTTCCATGGCATTTAGTTGTGGTCACATTTGAATGCTTTTGCTGAGCTGGGCTCATCAAAACTGCAAAAGCAACCTGTTTTATTTTTGATGGAAGCAGGGGCCCTCGGGTACCTCTCTAAACCCAAAATGGAAAAGCAAAATATAAATGTTTTTACGAAGAACACAATTAAGTAAACAAACCATTGAGCAAATGGTGAGCAGGACTTGAGAAATGCTTTTGAAATCTAATAAAAAACATTCTTTACCTCTCAAATTCAGTCTGCTGTCTGGGTAGGTCTCCTGGAATGTTTGCTCTGAGCAAATGAATACCCCCAAATTGATTTCAATGGGGTTACTTATTACCTTGGTAATTTCCCTATCTTTGTAATGGTATAGAAAGCTTCAAAGTTCATGCCTGTTCTAAGGAGTGTTCTGAACGGCTGCTTGGGTTTCCCAGGTGAGGGAATCGTACCACACCCAGGCAGTTCAACAGGAAAGCAAACGTTACCCTTCATTGCATCTCTACACTGGCCCCCAGAACTGTTTTGCCTGTCATGCAATACTAAAAGCAGAAAATCCCTGCCAAAAACAGCTGTCAAGCCGAGGACGCACAACTGCACCACTGACATATTTGCAGTGGCTTGAATTCCCATTGTCAAAGGCTTGCAGCTTAGGATTCTAACAGCCCTTGGACCAAATTTATGAGCAATTCAGCAGTGTAGCTGAGGGGCAAAATTGGGGCATTGCTCCCCACTAAGAATTCTGTTCCCCAAAATGAACTTTTCATTGAGTCTCCAAATTCCAACCACTGCAGTAACCTGAAACTTCAGTTGGATATTTACAAATACAGTTTAGGCAGAACACAAACTACCATTTTAACTACCATAGCTGCATCGTATGGAAACCTGTGATTAGCAGTTTAGGGAGGGCTATTCAAAATTCTCAGCCACCGAGTTTTAGTGCCTCACCAGACTGCACACCCCAGATTTTCATAGGATGCAGCCATGGTAAAGTGGAATCATAGTGCTTTAAGTATGCAGTGTGAAAGGACCATGGATGAATCTTTCTTAGTTTCTCACCTGCTCCACAGCAAACCATATACTGTCCATCACCTGTTGTAATAGAATAGCTACCATGTGTTTCAGAATTACTTGTACTGACCATTTTAAATGCCCATCTGTCTTCCAGTTCATTTCTTTTACACCTGCTGCTCTTCACGGTTATTACTGTGGTCAGCAAGCATGTAGCATAGATGGATGTGAATCATTTTTCTCAATAACTACCTCCTCTCTGGTTAAGGAGACAACGGAGAGTTTAACAGCTAACATGGAATGCTCTGGTTCTAATTTGCATTTTAAAAAATTGTGGCACCTTAAAAACCAGCAGCTATATCATGGCATTAAACTTTAGCATACCTCCAAACTTCTCTCTCTCTCTCTCTCTCTCTCTCTCTCTCTCTCTCTGGCTTTCCTTTGCACACTAAGATTCAGGAAGGACTCATCCCGCACTTCCTGCAAGCGCGCTGATGACTGAAAAGGCCAATCCGAGATAAACAAGTCCGGTTGCAGAAAGCACAGCAGAAGGTCTCCTTGGGTGATGTTTCTGGGTTGTGATTCTTTCTGCGTTGTTGTTTCTCTTCAAGACTTGTTCGGCGTGAGTTCTGAAATAAGGCTGCAGCATTGTGGATAGTGCGTCTCCATGCCTCCCGACGTGAGGCCAGGGCGGACCATTGTTGGTGATCAATTTGGCTGAGCCTGAGATGTTGTTTCAGGGAGTCCTTGTATTACTTTTTTGGAGCACCCCTCTTATGCTGACCTGTGGCAAATAACAACATATAATAAAAACCTTTCATATAGCTTCCTCACAAGCTGCAATTTTTCTAAGAAAGACAGAAATAAAAAAGGAAACAACTAATAGTTATCAAAAAAATGCATACAATTTAGAGCAGCTTCAGGAAAATGGGAAGATTCCACAGCCTTTTTGAGGGGGGGGGGTTGAGCTATGCTTGATGCCATTCTCATTTCTTCTATGAGAGTGTTCCAACATCTGGGAGCAACGCTTGGAAAGGTTAGTGTTAACGCTAATTTTCCAACATTAATTAGGACATGAATTCATTAACATTAATAGTTTAAGTAGAATTTATGAAATTGATTTATTACAGTAATCATTATTAACACATTATTCTATGGAAGTTTTAATTTTTTATGTAATTAAAATGATTAAAAATTGCAAACCTCCAAATTATCACTGCAGAGGAATAAAATAATGTGAAACAGTTACCATTAAACAGCCTGTTAATGTTGTTGTTAACAGAACAACTTTTAAAATTGTTAAAATTTAACAAACCAGGGGTCAGAAATTAACTTTTAAAGAAGTTTCTGCCAATACATCTGCCATTATCCCATGTCACGTGACGTGGCCTCCAACATGTCACAGATGAAAACTGGGACATATGGGGCCAAGCAACATCAGAGTGTGGTCAAGATGACAAAAGTTATTGAGGAAAATACACGAGCTAGGGGAGACTGCAGCAGTTTGCTTTTGCCTGAGCCTACAGGAAAGAGAAATATTCTTCCCTTCCTCTTCTTCTTCCCCTGCATGCTGTTAATTGAGTGCAAATTAATTATTGTTGTTGTTATTATTTCTTACCCACCTCTCCCACATTGATTTTGCAATTTGAACTCTGTTTGCAGTAAGTGAAGTAAGCTGAGGACAAAGGAGGAAAGTGTGTGGAAAAGAGAGAATCCGGGACATTGTATAAGCAGCTGAAAAACTGGGATGACAGAGGATTAATTGGGACAGTTGGTAGCTATGTTACTTTGGCATAGTCTCTCCTGTGACTTCAGTCAGTGTTGCTTACTCAGTGGAGACATCAGTGAGGCAGTGACCCCCACTTTGGGTTTTAGTCAGAACTGTAAACAAGCTGGCCCTTGAGGCTAGAGTTCAGCACCTCTGAACTCAGCACCTCAGAATAAAATTCCAAGGAGATTCACCACCCCAACAACAGGAAAAAGATCGGCATCCCTTGGGATTACTCCTAGGGCAGCTGTAGCAGTCTCCTAGGATCTCCCTTATTCAGGCTAATTTTTGGATCCTCCTGGCTCCCTTATTGACCTTCGATTTCTCCCATATATTTATGAAGGTCTGACATTCAGATGTCAAGGGCAAGCAAGTCGGTGCACAGAGGGAACCCGTGAAGGCTGTGTGTGTGCGTGTGTGTGTGTATATATAATCAAAAAGCAAGCCAGGAAACTCATGCTGGCTTGAGGTGTGTGTTTGCATTTATGTCAGGTGTGTGTGTGTGTATGTGTAAGGGAGGGAGGTAGAGGTATGTGTGTGTGTTGTTGCCTCTGTGGGCACATGAGAAATGTATGTTTGATTGTCCCTGTAAGAGACTGGTTCAATACCAGTACTGCAAGCCACAACTGTTATGAGTTTGATCCCAGAGGGCTCCAAGGTTGACTCAGCCTTCAATCCTTCTATTGGTTGTAAAATGAGTACCCAGCTTGTTGGGGGCAATTAGCTAAAAAACATTGTAAACCGCTTAGGGAGTGCTTTGGCATTGATAAGCAGTATATAAATATCAATGCTATTGCTGCTATTGCAATGCTATGTGTGTGCTTTTGCATCTCTGTATATAAAAGTTTTTTTATTTGTGAGGAGGTGAGTGTATGTCTTTGTGTGACTGTTTTGATAAGATATCTTTAACGGTCCTGTCATTTTCTTTAAAGTTAGTAGTGGTGCTTGGGATCTTAGTTTTTGTTGTTCTTCTTGTTGTTTAAGCTCCCTAGGTAGTGCCTACAGACAGAAACACACAAAGCCAATCAAAGTACTGTATTAAACAATATGGCCTGACCGTTAAAAGATGTCATCCTATATGAATGAACATTTCCTGGAGTGGCACCACACTGCTAAAAATGCACAAAATTTTGTTGCAACTAAATCTCCCTTAAATGCATGGCCAAAAGTCAGTCACTCTACTCAGTGGCCATGGAATAAATAGAACAAGGTGGGAGGAGAGACTTTCTAAAAAGAAGAAAAGATATCAATCAGAATTAACTATAACGTGCATCAGGATTTTAACACTGGACTTTTTCAAATGAGGGGACCCCCCCCCCCCGAAAAGCTTGGGAGAAGAACAGCGCTGTCGCGCTTACAGCACTCCATTTCAGACGGCGCTGTCCTCCTCCCAACCTTCCTCCGTGCTTCCTCCGTGCTTCTGGCGCTGCTTTTTATTTATGGGTTTTTTTCATCAATAAAAGCAGTGCTTTTCTCATGCCCGCAGCACAGAGGAAGCACGGGGGAAGGTTGGGAGGAGGACGGTGCTGTCTGAAACAGAGCACTGTAAGCATGACAATGCCATTCTTCTCCTAACCTCCTCGGGTGGGTTTTTTTTTGTTCCCCATTTGAAAAAAAACCCCACTATGGTCAACCAGAGATTACAGCGCTATTATTCCACTTTAACTGCTATGGCTGCCTCCTGTGGAATCCTTGGATTTGCAGTTTAGTGAGAGGCATTTAGTATTCTCAGCCAGAGAGCTCTTGGGCCTTGCTAAACTACAAACCCCAGAATTCCACAGGAGGCAGCCAATGCAGTTAAAATGGAATAATAGCACTATAGCAGTGTGGTGTGATAAATTGGACTTTATCACACTACTCATATAGTGCTATTATTCCACTTTTACTGCTATGGCTGCCTCCTGTGGAAATGCCCCTCCCAAAACTACAGATCCCAGGATTCTACAGGAAGCAGCCATAGCAGTTAAAGTGGAATAATAGCACTACAGCGGGAGCCCCGTATCAACAGGGGATTGGTTCTGCCCTCTCCCCCGTGAATATCGAAAACTGTGGGTAATAGTGAACACCATTGAAAATAATGGGACTTCCTGGTTAAAATACCATAGAGTTGCTTTGGAGGACCTAGAAAATGGTTAGAGAGGATTGTTGTTTGGTGTCCCGTGGATAATTGAATCAGTGGATAATGAATCAGTGGATACGGGGGTCCTGTTGTATAAGAGTGTAGTGTGTTAGGACTTAAAAGGCTTGGGCCTAGTGCTTAATTTAACATTAGCCTTGGCAACGGCGCTGCCTTAGCAACGGTAACAGCGCCCTCTGGCGACCGACGCTGCACATTACACGTCCATTGACTTCTCCGAGCATGCGCACAACAAGCACACAACGCAGCCAGCTTCCCTTGCAAGGTTTCTTTCAACTGCGCCTGCGCGTGTGGCTTGTCCCTCCTCCTCCTCCTCCTCCCCCCACAACTGAGAAGCGCTCTTTCCATTCTGTCAGGAAGACATTTTTAACCTCAACCGGCTTCCGTAGTTTCCTGCCGGAACTCACGGCAGCGGCACCTCGTGACCGGAAACCTCCCTGAGGGAGGAAAAGAAGAGCCTTGCGAGGAGCCGCAAGGGCCCGCAGTGGCGAGAAAAGAAGGCGACGGCAACAGCAACTGGGCAGGCAGTTGGTTCCCGGTGAGTCAGTGAGGTAAAAATGGAGGCCGCGTTGCCGGAAATGGTCAGCTTGGGGAAAGAGAAGCGACTGCTTTTTCCCCCGTCCCTCACAGAGGGCGAACGGGTGACGCATTCAAGGGGCGAGGGGGGAGAAAGAAGAGAAATGGGGTGATGCGCGAAGCCCCGCCCCGTGCCATACGTCACAACCAGGCTCTCTTAGCCCCGCCCCCAGGCTCTACGTCATAGCAGGGCCCTTGGGGAGCCGAGCGCGTCATCCCTGGGAGGGAGTGATGCAGGACCGGCCGGTCCCCTTCCCTCCCTCGGAGCCCGGGTGCCTCTTGAGTCAGGGACCCCCGGCCTTCTCACCTCGCCCCCGGCCTCTGCCTTTCCGTGAGGACCCCGGAGCCCGTTGGGCCTTGCAGGTAAATACAGGAGGGGGAGGCTTGGTTCTTCAGGGAGGGACAAGCCCTTAGGGCAGCCTTTCTCAACCATTGTATCCTGGAGGAACCCTTGAAATAACTTTCAGGCCTCAGGGAATCCCTGCTTAAACATTATTTTCTTTTCCAAATAGGTATAATTGTAATGTGTAAATATAATGCTCACCTAGAATACTGTGTCCAGTTCTGGGCACCACAATTCAAAAAACATATTGACAAGTTGGAGCGTGTCCAGAGAAGGGCGACTAAAATGGTGAAAGGTCTGGAAACCATGCCTTATGAGGAGAGACTTAGGGAGCTGGGTATGTTTAGCCTGGAAAAAAGACGGTTAAGAGGCGATATGATAGCCTGCTTAAGTATTTGAAGGGGTGTCTATGATTCTATGATTGGAAAAGAAAAAAGAGTGATTATAGTGCGTTTAGATTTAGAAGAAACATGTATTAGTGTTAGGATAGATAGTTTTCATAGAATCATAGAATTGCAGAGTTGGAAGAGACCATGAGGGCCATCCAGTCCAACCCCCTGCCATGCAGGAATCATGATCAAAGCATCCCTGACAGATGGCTATCCAGCTGCTGTTTAAAGACCTCCAAGGAAGGAGACCCCACCACGCTCCGAGGGAGTGTGTTCCACTGCTGAACAGCTCTTACTGTCAAAAAGTTCCTCCTAATGTTGAGGTGGAATCTGTGTTCCTGGAGCTTGCATCCATTGCTCCGCGTCCTAGTCTCTGGAGCCGCAGAAAACAAGCTTGCTCCATCCTCAACGTGACAACCCTTCAAATATTTAAACAGGGCTATCATATCACCCATCCAGGCTAAACATACTCAAGTGGTATGTTGGCTAAACTTACCCATACAATATTTTTGTATTAGTAAGAAAAGAGGAAAACTATTGTTATTATTTTTGCATTATTGTTACAGCCTTTTGCGGTTGGGTGTATTTTTCAGTAGAACGGTCTTATTCCAATAAAATAATTCCTAATCCCCACCACCACCACCAAAAAAATTCCTGCTTAAACATTATTCTATATATGGATTTTCCTTGGGGTTTTTTCCAGGCTGTGAGGCCGTGTTCTGGAATAGTTCCTTTCTGATATTTCACCTGCATCTATGGCTGGCATCTTCAGAGAATGTTTGGGTAGGAGTCTGTGGGGAGTTTATATACACTGTGAACCCCTGTTGAGGAGGGCATGTACAGTTGTGTATTTGAATGGTTAGTTTCTGGGTACAGAAATGCAAGGAGAATTGGGGTCTGTTTGGCTAATGGTTGGTTGATGGCCCGTTATCTGCTGGAAATCCCTCTGTCCCTGGGTGGACATATGCTCCCCAACAGGGATTCATAGCATATAAACTCCATACATAGCATATAAACTCCAAACTCCAACGGTGGCTCCTACCCACCGTTCTCTGAAGATGCCAGCCACAGATGCAGGCGAAACGTCAGAAGAAAACTCTTCCAGAACACGATCTCACAGCCCAGAAGAAACCCAAGGAAAATCCATGGATGCCTGCCGTGAAAGCCTTTGACTTCACATTATTCTATATACTTCTATTGCTTCCCCCCCCCCACACACACACAATCACCATCTCTTGAGGAACACCTAGCAACCTCTTGGGGAACCCCAGGGTTCCAGGGAACCCTGGTTGAGAAACACTGCCTTTAGGGATGGGGAATGGGGGGAAGAGAGAGGATGTGTTTGTAACACTTCTCTCTGTGTGTATGACCACTTCCTTCCTCGGAAGTATAGCCTACAGCACACCTACAGCAGTTCTTCTGGGCTTAGGAAAGGTTATCCTTTTTGGACTGCCACTCCCAGATCCTCCAGCCAGCATATCCAAAAATGCACCTTTTCTAGCCTGCAGGATTTGGGGCAAAGGGACCAGGGTCAGGTCTTGTGTGTCTGTATGTGCCTTCAAGTCGCCTGCTGACTTATGGCGACCCCAAGAATTTCACAGGGTTTTCTTAGGCAAGGAATACACCTCAGAGGCGGGTTTGACATTTCCTTCCTCTGCAATATAGCCCACAGCAGTCCTGCTGGGCTTGGGGAAAGTTCTTCCTTTTGGACTGCCACTCCCGGAATCCCTCAGCCAGCATATTCAAAAAGGCACCTTTTCTAGTTTGCAGCATTTGGGGGAAAGGGACCAAGGTCAGATCTTCTTTACCAGGGACCCCCTTTAAACATCTTTTGTTGCCGTGGCCCCCGCAGTCATAATTCAAGATTTAAAACCCTAATAATAATAATAATAACAACAACAACAATATCTGATAGTAATAATACAGTTGTCCCTTCGTATTCACTGGGGTTTGGTTCCAGGACCCCCCACGGATACCAAAATCTGTGAATGCTCAAGGCCCATTATATGCAATGGCATAGCAAAATGGTGTCCCGTATATAAGATGGCAAAATCAAGGTTTGCTTTTTTGGATTATTATTTTTTAAAGAATATTTTCAAATCGTAAATGTTTAAATCCGTGGATACCAAATCCATGGATATGGAGGGACAACTATAATATAGTTACACTGCCCATTAAACCTTCCGTCAGTGGCATTGGAGTGGGGGAGAGTTTTCTTCTGCTTCTTCCTACAAGTTTGTGGCTGGAGCAGATTGAATGGCAATGTGCAAGCCAAGCCAGCCAGCCTTTGCCTTGGCTCCTGTCACATGGTCACTCCACTTTAGAGAGGAAATGTGCCAAGCAGCCTTCAAGCTTTTGTGGACCCTGGTGGTCCTGGGAACACAGGTTAAGAAACACTGTCACAGTTTTGGACCAACCTAAGTACTCTTAGTCAAGGAATCCTCAGAGGTGGTTTTGCCAGTTCCTTCCTCTGAAATAGTCCTACAGCATCTGGAATTCCTTCACTGTCTTTCATCCAATTGCTTAGATTCCAAGATCAGATGGGAACTGGTGCCTTTAGAGTACTTAGGTTGGTCCAAATACCTATACCAGGGAGTAGGGAACCTGGATAACTCTCAGATATTTTGGACTATGACTCCTACAAAACCCAGCAAACATGGCTGATGATGGGACTATATGGGAGTTGTAGACCAAAATTCTTTGCGGGGGAGAGCACCAGGTTGCTTGCCCTTGCCCCATACAGTGTACATCGTTTGCTATAGAAGACATTTGCCTAAGGAGTTCTAAGTATAGTTGTCCATCCGTATGCACGGATTTAAGTATTCATGGCTTGAAACTATTCTTAAAAAAAAAAAAAATCCAAAAAGCAAGCCTTAGTTTTGCCGTCTTATATAAGGGACACCATTTTGCTATGCCATTGCATATAATGGGACTTGAGTATTCACGGATTTTGGTATCTATGGGGGGTCCTGGAACCAAACCCCAGCAAATATGAAGGGACAACTGTAATGACTTGTTATGTGAATCTGACTTTATCTACCCTGACATTGTTTGCTCTGGCTGGCACCAGCCTTCTAATTCTTTAGTGAAGAAGAGCTTTTCCTAGTCGGGCTGCCTGGGAGAATTTTAAAAGGAGATGTCAGTAGTGGGCATGTGCCATGTTGCCATGTGTGTGTCTATTTCAGGTACCACAAATCTCAACCAGCAAGGAATGAATAGTATTCTGTAATACATGTTCTTCCCTTCTGTGCATCACATTTGCTAGGCATCTTTGAAGAGAGTCTGTTTCCTTCATTTCCACACACAGACACATGCATCAGACTCCTGCAGGTTTCTTACACATGGTGTAACCTGCGTAGAAGTGTAACTAATCCTTTCCGATTGGTTCAGAGTACTTATTTGTATGTCTTTCCTCCATTATAACAATAAAATAGTAATAATAGCATTTCTAGAAAGCAATTATGAATGAAGTACTATGTTAAAATTAGTACACAGTCCCAGTCTTTAGATTAACATAAAATAAGACATGAGCTCTATCTTTCAGTTTCATAAAATAAGACACAGGTGCTGCCGTAACATTTACAGTCTTCCACTAAAGATGGGATGCATGAGGTAAAAGAAATGCCTTCTTTCTGTTAATACATTTATTATTCAAATAACATTGGTTGGGAACCATTACGGGTCAAATATAGCCATAGTGTCACATGCGTTGAGTATATGCATATGCAAAGATTTGTGCCTGCTTTCTGTTTATGTAACCTGGGGAATTAGCTCAGATGATAGGACACTCAGCATGTGTGAGGTAGCAGGATCTATGCCCATATTCTTCAACTGATTCTCCCCTTTCTTCTTCAGTGCCATAGTGCAGTAGAAGAGTATCTGCTTTGCACACAAAAGATTCCAGATTCATCTCTTGGAATCTCTGAAAATCTGAAAAGCTAGATGAACCATTAGTTTATCTCAGTATCAGAAGACAATACACTCACTCATTCATAGATAGAGAGATAGAGTGTATGCATGAGAATGCTTGTAAGAAGGGGGCAAATTACAGTCCTCCAGATGTTGCTGCATTGTAACTCTAGTTTTGAAGAACATTGGGAGTTGTAGTCCAGCTACTTGGAGGACCACACTTTGCTCACCCCTGGTTTAACTGGAGAAAGTGTATGGCTGCAGATTAAGAAGAGAGCTCATGCTGGCATTGTAAAGAAGTCCCCTTCCCAATAGCTTATTGATGTGAGTTATTGGAGTATTTGGTATATAAAAGAGCTTGAAGGCATTGTATGTTCTGTGAGATTGCAGGTGTTGCTTTAAAAGCAAGTATGCACACTTGGAAATTGTTCACAGGACCATCTACAGAATTCTGCAGTGTGACTCAGTAAAAAAAACAACCCAAGGAGGCCTATATTACTGATCCCTTCCTGTAAGCTGTCTAGGTGAGAGAGCCCATGGAAGCAACTCATCCTGTTTCTTTGAAGAGCATAGATACATTAATAAAGTTACAAGCAGTAGGCAAAAGATACATTATCTGCCCTCGCTGTATATGCCTTCTGCATGCACAGTAAATTGTCAGCTTGCTTCCCCTCACCGTCACATTTGTGAACTGATGCTGTTTGAAGCCACACACACCCACCCCCCTTGTATTTTAAGTGCATAATGCAGTTTCTTTGTTCCCAGTATAGATGTGAGCGACTCTGTAGGCTCAAGAGCCAAATCCAGCCCCCTTGGAAGTACCAACTTCCTTCCCACCCTGCTTATCAACCAACTGACATAACAGGCATAGAGAAAATGTGGTAGTTGTCACAAACAAGTGTGCTGACAGCCTGCTTTTGTGTGGGTGAGACATTCTTTATCCATTTTTTAAGGTGGCCCTCTCATAGAAACACTTTTTTCTACTCCAGTTCTCTTGTATGATTGACCTTATCTTGATGATAATATGTGGCTGCCATTAGCGGATGTTAAAATTTTTATTTCCCCCCCCCCTGCTTTTTCTTTACAAATGCAGCCTCTCTGTTCACTGATCTTTATTTCTCCACAACCACTAATTTCAACAGAGAAATGAAAAGTTTGTCATTAAGGCCTACCTACACACCACAGGCTTAGTGTACTGACATATTCTGCTTCTGCCCACTGCATGATGGGTTGAAAATTAGAACATTCCCCCTGCCAAAAAACTGATTTCTGAGTCTATTTTTATGCCCACTGGTGATTTCATTTACTCCACACCAGGTGGCAGTAACAGCCTCTTTTCCTTTACACTGCGATCCAGTTGTAAGGGCAGCACTCTGTTTTGTGTGCAATTCCATAATTCTCTTCGCACACTGTTTTTTGTGCGTTTTCCTTCAGGACTGAAAGCAGTTTAAGAGGTTGTTTTTAGTGGGAAGGCAAAGTGAAGGGAAAGATAGAGCTCCTCTGCTCTGCTTCATTTATCTTCAGATTCCACTGTTGGCAGTTGCATTCTGTAAAACAAAGCAAAACAAGTGTGTAAAAAGAATTTGGGGCAGACAACAAAATTGGTCTGGGATGTTTGCCTTTGTGGAGGGAGGTTCTATTCAGTGGTGGAATGCATGATTTGTACACAGAAGGCCTTAGGTTTCAGTCTTTAGCACCTATATTTAAAAAAAAAAAAAAGAGGATCAGGATTCAAATAATGGGAAAATTCTCCTGTCTGAAATCTGGGAGAGTTACTGCAAGCCAGAATAGGCACTGTTGGTTATATGGACCAGTGGTCTGCCCAGATATGCGAGAACTTCCTATAGCCTAAAGTTGTTCATCCGGATTTCCAGTCTACCTTTTCTTGAACTGGAGGTATTAACCCTGCCGAGGATTCCTGACTCCACTTGTGACCAGCCCTGTAGTTATTTAACAAAGTCTTACTCAATGTGCAACAAAATCCACATGCAACAATACTTTTTTTGAGCCAGCCCCAAGCATAAAATATATTATGCAAGCTTTCGAAGTTTCACTGGCTTCTTCATCAAGTAAAAAGATGTTAGAAATCATACAGGAGAAAAATGGTGACAATGTTATGTTGTCGGTTAAGATGGTATTGAGGGATTTCAGTGCAGCTTGAGGCCACTTCCCTCATTAGCTATGTTAGTACTAGGGACAAAGAACAATAAAACACGGGTAATAAAATTTCTACTCCATTAGTAACAGAAAAGTAACTTGAGATGCAGCTGTTCCTGTCTTATGCGAAGCTAACTGCTCCTTTCTTAGGCAGAGAACATTGAATTTCTCATGGAGTCTCTGTACTGTTACATCCGGAAAAACTATTAGGTGCTGTGTAGGTAAAACTTGCCTATTGTAGTCTAATAAAAGGGTTTTTACCTTTCTTGGAGGTAGAAAACCTCAGAGTTAAGTCCCAGTCCTTGGTTTCCTCTTATTTAGGATTCCCCTGTTGCTGCTAAATTTGGTATCTTGACATCAATTTATTTATTTATTTGGGATAGCCGTGTTGGCTGTGCAGCAAAATATAACAGAATACAAAGCCCACAAGCAGTGATACCTTTTTTGAGCCAACTACAAAGCATAAAATACATTATGCAGATTTTCAAAGCTTAACTGATTCATCATCAGGTATAGACGTTAAAAATCCTAAAACAGATTAAAGGTGATGATGTTAGAGTCAGAGGTCTATGTTCAAAGTGGTGGTTGTTCGACCTGTGCTGATCCCCAAGCCATTGGCTGCTGGTCCTTGGTGAATTTCCATGAAACAAACAGTTATAACCAATGAGCACAAACATCAAATGAGTCCCTGACACAGTGGAAAAGAATAATTGCCAGTCCCCCACATCAGATAGTCTGATAAGCATTGAGTTAAGGAAGTGATTCTCAAAATGCCCCATTTAATCCATGGGGAATGCATACAGTTGCAGCTGGGTATTGTAGTGTGCACCTCAAACAAGATAATGGATAGGATTTGTAGGGCGAAATAGAGATAAGATGGTAGGAGACCTCAATAAATGATGTTGTGTTTTTCACAAAAGTGGAAGGAAGTGGTTGCAACATAAGAATGGCATGCATTTGGTATGGCATCTCCAGTTGAAAGCATCCTGGTCTAGGAGACGCCTTTGTGTGGCCCATTGCCAGGCAGGTGAACTAATCATCTAACCAGAGTCTCAAACAGTAATTTATTTGAACTGTAATCCGCAGAATCCCCAAGCCAGGTTAGCTATTGGCCATGTTAATTGGGGAGTTCTGGGAGTTGTAGTCAAAAAAAGTAATTCTGATTCCGAGTATGACTTGTAAAGCTGTTTTATCTTCATACAGGCATCCCCCACTTTTTCAACAGGGTAGGGTCCAGAGCACTGTTGATAACCAGAAATTGTCAAAATGTGGAACCCAGTCTTTAAGACAGCTGGGTCTGTGGCGAGGCTGCTATGAGCACAAGAAACCAGAAACCAGTGGGTGTGTTTAGAAGGCATGGGATTGAAGAAGAGGAGGAGTAAAGGACAGATGGTGGGTGGTCTGGATAAGGGAAGAAAAAGTTTCCAAATGAATGCCTGCAGGAAGCTCTCAACAACAATCCACCCTTTTTTTCTGTGAGGACTTTTCTGATTGGGTGAGGTTTTGAGAGGAGTGGGATGGAGTGAGTGGAGGAGACAAGTAGTTCTGGTTACTGTTGAAAGAACAGACTCTCAAAAAGTGGGGGACACCTACCGGTATAAATCCTAAACTTTTAAAGAAGTTTCAAGACAAGCAAAAAAATTAGGATTTCTGGCTTTTAAATCACCATTGTGGATATTTGGGGGTTCATATTTAATATTTTTATCTTTTTCTCAAACACACATCAACTGTTAAAGAAGCTGTTTCTGCTATTAGTTTTGCTACTGCATTTCATTGGGAAAGCCAGGCATTCTGGTGAACACAGCCTGAGTTCTTCCTCTCTATTCAGGCAAGTACTTTCGTGTTGAGGCTATGTCGTGCCAGTCCCAAGAAGAAGCAGTATTTATTTATTTATTTAAAAAGTAGACTATTCTTTTTCCTCAGATGAGCTCTGCTATTCAACAATGACACGGATATTTCTCACTGTGGCATTAAGTGCTGCACTAGCCAAGCTGTTAAGCTAGCTGCAGCATAATAGATAATTGAGCAGACTCCTGTCATCTTGGCCAGTTCTGGCAGCTTTGAGGGAGGCTTCCTGACAAGTGTGTAACTTAAAATGCATTGCTGTATACAGTACTCTTGTTCTTGGTGACATTGCAGTGTGGAATAGATAGAGTGCCTGACTTAGGCTAGGGAGGTGGGAGTTCAGCTCCCTGCTCAACTGTAAAGCTCAGTGGGTTAGCCTCTATCTTAGTCTTATCCCCTCCTGGTTCTTGTGAGGATAAAATAGGGATGGGGGAGGAGGGAAGTGCAAGTATGCCACTTTCTTTATATGTTTTATATCCCACCAGGGCAGTTTACTACATGACTTAAAACAAGTCGAAGGCTTTCATGGCCAGCATCCATAGGTTTTTCATAGGTTATTTCTGGGCTGTGAGGCCGTGTTCTGGAAAAGTTTACTTCTGACGGTTCGCCTGCATCTGTAGAAAAACTTGCCCACAGCTGCATGGTTTACAAAGGGACCACTAAATGCAGTGTGCAAACATGAATCAAGGAACATGAGAGACACTGCAGACTGGGTCAGCCAGAAGAATCAGCAGTAGCAGAACATGTTATAAACCAACCTGGACACAAAATGTTATTTAAAAACACAGAAATGCTGGACCAGGCCAACAACTATTATGTCAGAATGCACAGAGAAGCTATTGAAATCCACAAACACCTGGACAACTTCAACAGGAAAGAAGAAACCTTAAAAGTAAACGAAATCTGGCTCGCAGTTTTGAACAACAATAGAATCAAAACTCAACACTTACAAAGGAATTCCACCCAGGGACAGGGGGAGTTCCAGCAGACAATGGCCCATCAACCAACCATTAGCCAAACAGACATGAAATGAGCCTTGCATTTCTATACCCAGAAACTAACCAGAAAGAAACTATTCCAAAACACGGCCTCACAGCCCGGAAATAAACCAAAGAAAATCAGTGTGACAGCAATCTAGGCTTGTATCTCAGTGCTGTGCTGGGATTGCTTTTGCGAGCAGGCGCATATGTGGTTACCACATACAGATGCGATCACATTTAAGTGGCAGGAAACCATCTGTAAACTCTAAGAACCAAACTAGTTGTGGTGTTAAATGCTGGTTTTTTTCATGTGCAGCTGATAGGAGTTGTCTCTAGTTGACCAGCTTGGAGTATGCATTTGAAACAGCAAGGCTTCAAATGCATGAGATTCCACATTGAAACAAAGGGTACAGTCATAAGTTACAGCAAAGACTTGGCCTTTGGAAAGCAGGGCTGGAGGGAACATGGGAAAAAGGTGCTGCTGTCTAGGATGTTTCTTACCATTAAAAAAAGACATTATATTGGGGGATTTTTTTTTTAAGGAACAACAATTGTGTCTAGGAGTCGGTGAAAGTTGCAATAACATCCTGGCTGACTTTGAAAATTTACTTGCAAGATGCAGCAGTAGTTCCTGGAGAGCTGTTAAAACATGAAAGTCAAATCTTAGTTTGACTCAGTTCAGGTGTCCTTGCAATTGCATTACACCAGGGGTAGGAATTGTGCAATCTTCCAAATGGTCTTGAACTGCCACTCACTATAGCCCTGGCCAGCATAGTCAGTGGATTGGAATGCTGGGAATTCAGCAACATCTGGAGAGCCATCTGGAGGTCCACCCTTCCCTTCTATACCATCACACCCACTGTTGTTATCTGTTTGTAGTTTAGCATTAGAAGTCACCTTCAGAATAGGATATAATAACTGGAGTTTTCTGCAGCAGTGTGCTTACATGTGGCCTGCATAGCTGTTTTTGCAGCCACCCTCAAATGACTGCCAAATTTTAACAGCAAACCATAGAAAGACGCTGCTTTAAAAGGAGTTTCACAGTTTGGTGCCTAGTTGATGCTGTCATAAGTACAAATTACCTGAAAAACACGCAGCTGGTAAGGACAATGTTTGGATGACCAGCTTGGAGAAAATGAAACAGTATACTTTCAAGTCGGTGTGGCTTGATGATGAGGCAAAAGGGATGCTTTTAAGCCATTTTTGTAGTTTGCTGCCAAAATAGTGTGATATAGTTGCTCCAAATTTCAGCAGCAGGCCTCCTTCAATAGGAGGTTTAGATCAGTCCCTAGAGCCACAAAACCACCTTCCCTTACCACTTTATTTTGTGAGGTTTTTTTTTTTTATCATTTTGATTTGATCCAAATGCCACATTTCCACCTATCTCTTCCTTGTGTGGATTCACTGGTTTGCTATAACTATAGTTTGCTGCTACATTTGAATCAGAGTTGGCAATGAACCAAGCTTGCTCTTACCTATGGTTTAAAAATACCCTTTGAAATTATCTCTAGGAGGCATTTCTGGGTAGCTTTAAGCATAGTTCATAGAGACAGCACCCCAAACAATGGTTAGAGAAAATTATAAACGGGATGATAAGTCAGTGAGAAGGGAAGGAATAGTCTTGCAGTAATACTGACATTGGACTTGATGTAGTTTTTGTGCCTGTTGAAAACTGATCTGTAAAATGAAGAATTTGCTCATAGAATCAGAGTTGGAATATTTATATTATTTTTTTTAATTTTATTTATTTATACCCCACTCTTCAGCCACAAAGGCTATCAGAGTGGCTTACAAATGGTTAATTTAACAGTTCCCTGCCCTCAGGCTTACAATCTAAATAAGACATGACACATAAGGAAAAGGGAATGGCAGTGCCCACAAGAGCCATCTACTTCAGTCCCCTTCCATGCAGGAATACACAATCAAAGCACCGCAGAATCATACTAATACCTAGTCCAATGAGGGATTTGTTTTTACTTTTTTTTTTAATCTGCTTGGGTTTTATCTGTACTTCATTCTGGAATTTTGTTAAAGGTGGGGCATTGGGGCAACATATACTTTTTAAATAGGAGTCTGCAGCACTTTCCATGGATTAGAGGAAGGCTGTCAGTTGTTGCCTAATAAATTGCAGATTTTTGTCTCCTCATCTTTAAAGACTGAAAGGTATTTTCTTTCAGTCTCAAGAGCACCAGGGATCCCACCTAATCTTGGAAGCTGAACAGAGTCAGGCCTGGTTAGTACTTGGAAAGGAGACCGCCAGAGAATCATAGAAACACTGATGAGGGGAAAAGGTCTTGCTCTTGTGCTGCTGATGAGAAATCTTGCAAGGGTTGTTGATCTCAGGATAGGGTGACTCAACTGGTCAAGATACTCTGCCTTGCAGAGATTGAGAGTTTTATGAATGTTCTTGACATCCTTACTTTAGAGCAAGAGTGGGGGATACCTTTCTGTTGGTAAGATGTGTGCCAACCCACATAGGCCTCTTATCATTGGGTGGAATTCCTCTTCCCTTTTTTCCTCATTGCATATGAAAGCTGTGCACTAACCCTAATTATTCATGAGTCACTTAAGACACACAGCATTATTGTATGTAGACAAACACTAATGTTTATAGTTGTGTAGTAATTGGGTAACCTCCACTGTGTCGGGACATGCAGGGCCATTTAACTCTTGAGCTAGTCAACCTTTTAGCAGACATCTGGTGTGCTGCAACTGTTTGAAATGCTGAGTGGATGTTGCATTTCAGAACATACTTTGTTTTAATGTTAGAAAAGAAAAGAGAACCCATCATGACAGGTGGAAGCCACTCATTCTTCATCTGCCCTTTTTTCAGTACCTGGAGCCAGTTCTCACCTGATAATTGTGACCATGACTGCGGGGATAATGTGCCGAAGATTTACAGGGCGATCTTGCAGGGCAGCTGCATTTTCAACTACAACTCAGGCTTGGGGGAAGAAGGGATTCCTCGGAAAGGCTGAAGAAGGCCAGAACTCCAAAGAGAGGGACAAGGGATCAAAGTCTCCTGTTGTGCTCAGACTGTGGAAACCTCCAGAATACAGGGTATCTTTTAATCCTTCTGCATACCCAGGGGCCAAACGTGTATACTATGAGAATGCCTCTGTAGGTTTGGAGGATGAAATGCTTGAGAATGATTATGGCAGAATTGGTGCAAAACAAATTCGAAATACATACAGCATTACCTGCTCACGGAGGCTTTCAAGCACAAAGAACACTCTCTTGGATTTGGAAAGCAATAAGGCCCTCTCCACCCAAGCTTTTTTGATGCAGCCAACTAGATTGGTCCCTGAGAATAATGATGGGCAAACTGCTAATGTGGAGGAGTATGATACCAAAGAAGATCCCAGGGCGTTCCAGAAACAAAGGTCTGAATATAGATCTCTGTGTTACAGCAGAGATGAACTCCCTCAGTCCCTTTCTATGGAGGAGTGTAATCACATCCTGCAGAAAGTTGCTATTATGAAAAGCTGGCTGAAGCCTGGAACCATTGCAGACTATTTTCTCAGGCTGAGCTGCTTGCCAGAGGAACAGCGCTCAGGCATGATGTCCAATACCAGGTTTGCTATGCTGTGTCGTTATGGAGTTGAGAACATCCAAGTGTTTGATATTTCTGAGCTTATTACGGTCCTGAGAGCTTTTGTTGGCCTAGCCATTCCACCCACGCACTCCATGCTGAATGTGTATGAAACAGAGTGTTGCCGTCGAGCCTGGAACATGAACCTGGATCAACAGTTGCTGGTGGCTGATCTGTGGCGATGTTTGGGGCGAATTGTCCCTCGGTATTTAGATATTGTGCTGAGCTATGTTAGCCTTCATTGGAAGAACCTCACTTTGCCCCAGCTGGTCCAGCTAGCCTACATCATTGGTGAAGGACGTAAAGCCCCCGAGGAGTTAGTGAAGAAACTAGATATCTTGGTGTTAAAGCAGTTGGACTCTCTCAACCTGGAGGAAGTGGGTGCTATTTGCTTAGGGTTCTTTAAGTCTAAGAATGCTCTTTCAGAACAGACTATGAGAAAAATTGGAGATAAAGTCTCTGCCCACATGGCAGACATCAGCAATTATGCCTTAGTAAATGTCCTTAAGATGTTTCGTTTCACCCATGTTGATCATATGGACTTTCTGAAACAACTTGGGAATGTGGTTCCTTCTCGGATACCGTCTATAGGCATTCAAGGTGTTATGCACATAACGCTTGCCTGTTCAGCTTTGCATTATCTTAATGAAAGGCTTATGAATGCGGTTGCCGCTTCTGTGCCTCCCAGGGCAAATTATTGCCGAAGCAAAGACATTGCCAAATTATTATGGTCTTTTGGATGCTTGAACTATGAGCCACCCAATGCAGAGGAATTTTATGCCAGCCTTGAGGAACAGATGCACACAAAGATACATGAATTTCACAAATTCCCTGAGCATTTGCTCACCTGCTTGTTAGCACTGGCATTTGCAGAACGGTTCCCCTATGACATGATAGACTATGCACTGAGTCCTAGGTTTCTTAAACTAAGCAGTGAGAGTAAATTTGAACTCCAAAAGGACTTTTTCACCCTTGATGGCACAGTGGAGATTGAGTGTTCTGGTTACACAGGCCATCGCCTTACCTCACAGTTTAGGCAAGAGGTGGCTGAGATGCTATGGAACCTTGCCAAGAAGGAGAGCAGCATGAAAGCAGAAGTCACTGAAGCCCTTGCTCTACTGCAGGATATGCTAGGTGGGCCCCAGTATATCAAACACCACATGATCTTGCCTCACACACGGTCAACTGATTTAGAGATACATTTAGACTCTGACCAGAAACCATTGCCATTTAACTCAGAAGCTGCTTCAACATTAAAATTAGATCTAAAAGAGAATGGAATAGTACTTACAGATGATTTAATGACTCAGCTTGTAAAGGGGAAGTCTAGAAGCCAGTCCTTTGAGAATGATACTGAAAACAAGGTTGAACTGTGCATCCAGAAAAGAGCAACATTGCAGGAGCAGTCTTTCTCCCCTTGGAATCACTTTTCATTTACTGATGGAGTTCCACTGACTGGGGCCATCTTGAATGCTTTGACCAAATCAAAGATGTCTTGTGAGGAACCGCAGCCTCCTCTGAACAAACAGCAAACCAGAGGCATGAAAATTGCTCTTCAGGTGTCAAATAGGAACCACTATTGCTATGGCTCAAAACACCTGCTAGGGCTCCACAACTTGAAAAGAAGACAACTTAGTCGAATCGGATATGTTGTGATAGAAATACCTTTCTGGGAATGGTTTCCATTGCTCCGACATAGCCGTTCAGAAAAACTGAGTTATTTGCATCATAAAGTGTTTGGTTCTTTGGCATGAGAGGAAACCCAAATATCACATAAAATCAGAATATTAGGAAGCTGACATGTTGGTGTCTTTAGTTTCAACCAAGCTGACAAGTCAGTGTGTCTCCACTGGAGTATAACTGGCTTTTCAAAGCTACTAAATAGTTGTGACCTCTCGGCAGAGCCAATTTGTCACTGTTCTTGGAATGGGTCATGAACACATCCATGTTCCCTTCTTAAAAATGGATTTAACAATTCTTCTGTAAATAAAATATATTATTTTAATGTAACTTTTATGTACTTCTTTTTTCTTGATAAAGGGACAGCTGTCATATTTTGAAAGTTCACAGGGAAAGGTAAAGTTTTCAAGTAGTCATGATAGCAGTATGGTCTCCTGGCAAGACATAGATTTAAATCCCAGTTCACACATTCCCTGAGTGAGTCAGTCTCCCAACTTTGGGTTTGTATAGATAAAGTGGGGGTTAACCTTGTCTGCATAACAATGGTGGATTTGGAGAAGTGGGTGAAACAGAAGTTCTAAGGTGCCTGGCATTTGATACTTCTTAAAATTGGTATAATATGAAAGCCATGCCAGAGTTCTGTACAAGCTCCTTGTATTTTAATCATCTTTCTTCTGAGCAAAGTTAGTATGTGGGAAAAGTAGTCTTCCTAGTGTTAGAAATGGAACAGACTATGATTTAATTGCTTTACATTTATTGATCTTGCTCTGCCTTTATTGATGACATTGGATAGTGATTCTTTTAGAAAGAAAACTGGTAAACACAAGAACTGGACCAAATGGTTGCTTATTAATCAGAAATTATACTGAAAATTCCCCACTTAGGTTCCTATCAGTAGCTTAGGCATTTGATATTATTAGTTGCCAGTCCCTTGCTATTCGTAGACCAGTGGTTGGAAAATGTGGCCCACAGGGCCCCCTAGGAGTCAAAATGTTTTGCAGTTTTTTTGTTCTTTTGCTCTGAATGTCAATAAATGATTGCTGAGATTGTGGAGGGTATTTCCACCAGGTTTGGAGCCCCCCTGGATTCCTCAGGGGATCAAGATGAAATTTGGGGGGGGGGGAATGGGGAGAGCCTCAAAGTGCCTTCCAGGGGCCCAGGAAGGCTAAAAAAATATGCCCCTATGTCCCCTAGAAGGCACTTGGGTGCAAACAATTTATTCTGTAGGTCTAGATGGCAGGACCAATCCGGAAGTGTTGGGAACCTAGGACCGCCCGGCTTAAGCAGGAAGTAGAACAAAGCCTCTTGGGAGATTTTGTCTCTTTGTTCTCCAGTCCTCTTCTCCCACGAGGCCAGTTCTACTTCCTGCTTCGCCCGGCAAGGCAGGTATCTCAGCTCCTCCGGATTGTGCGGGGGAGTGCATCCTTCTGAGATCTCCTGGAGGGCTACTGTAGCCCTCTAGACTTCCACAGTTGCCCACCCTTCTATAGACTGATCTTTAACAAATGGAGGGGGAGGTTGGTGAATTTTGGCCTGTTTTCCTCAGTGAAGACTTTGTGCTGGATTCATAATGGCTCATAAGAAGCTGAACTGCTGCTAATCCTGCTGCTTGGCTGTGAGCTGTCACTTCTAATAATGGTATGTATTTCATAAGGTGAATATTTCCTGACCATGGAGCATTGTTCTCATATGGAGATGCAATAGTAGCACTAGCTTTAGCTTCCCAGCCATCCTAGTCTGGGCATATCAGAAGTGTAACTGTTCTATGTCTTCAAGTCAACACTGACTTACAGTGACCCTCTCCTAGGGTTATCTTGGCAAGATGTCTTCAGAGGAGGTTTGCCATGAGAGGCTGAGAGAATGTGATTTTCCCAAGGTGGGATTTCCAGTGGGGTTCCATGACTGAGTGGGAATTTGAAATCTGATCTGTCACAGTTCCAGTCCACAACTCAAACCACTATAAATGCAACTCTCATCTAAGTGAGGAAGCTTTTGTAAGAAGATCCCATCCCTGGCTGCCAAAGTACCACAAGTGTTCACGGAGATATGTGTGATCACTTAGGCTAGTTTTTTTAAAATGTGGGTTAGAGCCTTTTATAAGTTTCTTAACTAGGGTGACCCATTGCAACTTGCCCATGGTAGTTCATTGGCTAAAAATGGCATGTTTCTTGGGTAACAGATGCTGCTGCTGCTAAACTGCATATAAACCCCCTTCAGGCATCTCTAGATTACACTCTTCCCTTCTATTTCTTGAGTATAGGATCTGGGCCATTGCCATTATCTGGCACTGCAGGAAAACTGCAGTATACCATAATCCCTGATCTGAGTGAGACAGCTTCAGAGAAACTTCCAGAGGCTTTTGGTGTGTCTCTAGCAGCCCGGTTTCCCATTGGGAAATGGGCATGCAATAGTAATGTTTCTTTGGAATTCCAAGAGTATTGTTCACTTGTCTTATATTGCAGGACTTGGAAATTTCTACTCAAACAGCTTGATGGCATTCATTTGGAACTGTCATTTCCAGGCTACAGTAACAATAACAAATTTGGAGAGGTAGAGAAGTAAGGGGGTTGTAATTTGGGCTACTGTCTTTCCCCTGTCATTTGGGGTTTGACGTTCACCCTTTTCCGTCAGCCCCATCCCCCTGCTCAGCAGTGTAACAAGACAGTGTGGGGAAGATAGATCATTCCAGGCTGTTCACATTCTGTCTGAAGTAGGTAAATGACTTTTAAGAGTATGAGGGTGATATGCAGATCTGGATGACTTAAATAGAGCAATCAACACTGTACAAGACGTTTTGACTCAAATTAGAAATTAATATTGGCAGACCTAAGATGGGATGGGTCCAGGGCAGGAGAGACTATGTTGGAAGACCTTGATCCTCATCCGTTTTCTGCCTTAGCACTCAAATTACCTGAACACCTGATGTCTGTCCTCCTGTGGACTAGGAGAATTCCTTTCCCATACTTAAACCTTTTCATCACTGTGGATGTCTTGTTACACCCACTAGGGTTTCCTCTTTCTCCAGTCCTCATCGCTTCTTAAATAGGGCAGTGTCAGAAGCATGTGCTCCATAACTTACCTTTCCCTTGTGTGTTCATGAGATTTTTGGGCTGTTTTGCTTGGAAACCTTCAGGAACCATATATAACTGTAAGAACTTGCAGCTGACTGTAGGAATCCCTGCTTTGGGCTCTGCCCCAGATCATGGATTCAACTCCTCTATAGTGGCTAAGGCTCTGATTGCGGAATCTGAAGATATTGTTTTTAAAAAAAACAGGCTTCTTTGAAGAGAAAATAACTCTCAAAGTCCCTCAGAGTTCAGTCTTGGAGATACTGCGATTATTAAGTACTTGTTGGTAATAGCTAGAGAATTAAACTGAAGGGTGTGGATGAATATAAGATACCAAGCTGCAAGATACATGGTTGGTGCTATATAAATAGAATATGATGATGATATTATGACACTGTAGAGATGGAATAGTTTAGAATGACCTCCAATGAACTGGAATAATAAAAAACACTGTAATCAGACTCTTGGACCTTGGAAGCTCTTGGCCAACAGTGTTCCGTAGGGACTTGGGCAGGGACTTTCCCAGCCATCCTAGTGAGATCTCCTCTCAATCCAGGGATTGAACCCAGGTCTATTCATATTCCAATCAAGCCCTGTGGTCTTATAGTGCTGTCTTCCCCTTCAAAATGGTATGAAGTGAAGGCCCATTTCACAACTCCTCTTGTGGCTGAGCAAGCTTGGTTGCAAATTCAGCCTTCTGGTCCTGCATCAAGTGGGCATCTTTTGCCCGCCTAGCTGTATTTGGCTTGTTAAGGAAAACAGAAGGTTGCAAGAGGGAAATTTGAGATGCATCAGTTCCCTATATACTACACAAATAAGAGTTTAGAAATTTGAGTGGCTTCACATATGATGTTGTATATGATAATCACACAAGGTACTTAGCAGATATAGCATGGGGTTTTTATGTGGTTACCCCTTAACATGTTGTCATATTATGTACACACACACACACACACACATTGCTCCCAGTTTATGTGAGATCAGTACCCGCGGTTTCACATACTTGTTGGGAAGGGTGTCTCTCTAGGCATCTGGAGAACAATAGTGACATGCTGTGAGGTCGTCTCTAGGCATCAGGAAGTCCTCCAGTGCAACACTGGTCAACTTCCACTGGAAGTTGGCAATAGGGTCATGCCAGGTGCCTGGAGAGGCGTCCTCTCCAGGCATTTTCTAGGTTATCCAGCATGATTCTATGGTGTTCTATTGCAGTTTGCTATTATACATAGTTTTGCATATCTGCGGTAAGTCTGGAAACGTATCCTCTGCAGATATGGGGGCCAACCTGTATATTCAGAGGGCATGGGAGAAAGGTCCGTATTGACTTTGGACACATTTACTTCCTTGACATTTCCCCACGTGGGTGGCAACCACAAATTATAGCTGAAACACACATACCCCATATTACTAATGAACACACTGAATTTTGTCAGATTTCTGAAGCCAGACAGAGTCAGGGCTGATGGCACTTGGATGGAAGATGGCAGATCACCAAGAAAAGCTAGGGATCTTTCGAGGTAGGTCTAGGAAAGAATCATACCTGAAACCCTGGCGAGTCACTCTGGCCAGTTAGTTTTGACCTTCCTTGGCTAGAAGGGCCAGTGGTCTGACTTAAAATAAGGGAGTTGCCTAGGTTTGCAGAAAACTTTGGAGATAGGAGGGCTTGGTGTCTCCTGGCTGGCATGCAATGAGAGGTCACTCACCATGCCAGGGTATGCCAGCCTACTCTTTTGTGACCCTTGGGTGTTCAAACTGAATGCCTTCAAGAAGATTTTTGGGCTTTGGGCCACTAAGAACTAGTGATAATGGCTACATTATGCTTCAAGCAGTCAGCAGATGGCTGTGAATGATGCAGGTGGTAGTCTGACACATCTGGAGGCACCAGGTTGAGGAAGGCTAGTTTAAGAAAGTAAAGCTAGAGTCAGGTTTCCAAAGTGAATACCAAAGTATATTGATTAGCATCTGCGAACAGTTTTTTAAGATGGTGAATGAAAGCTGGGATGTAAGAAGTTAAATATTAGCCCAAACTGCCATTGCATGATAATCCAAATAGGTTGGGGGAAATACAGATAATCTGGATCTTGTATATCCAGACAACTATGGAAGGGTGGTGGAAACAGGGAAGATATTCAGGTGTAGCGTCCAGTTAAAGGAGTCTAGGGTGATTATTTTGTTCTGAAGGAGGATGCGATTCAAGTGCAAAAAATATATATGTACAGTCAGATCCTCGTATCTGTAGGGGTTTGGTTCCCAAACATACCATGGATAACAGTGAACCCTATTAAAATAAAGGACTTCAGGATAGAACACGCCACAGAATTGCATTGGAGGACCTAGAAGATGCCTAGAGAAGATGTCTAGGCATTTTCCAGTGCGATTCTATGGCATGTGTTCCCTATTTTGTGTCCCATGGATAACTGAAACCGCAGATATTGGTTCCACAGATACAGGGGTCCGACTGTATATTGGAAATTATAAAGATATTTGGAAGTAGAAAGGCCAGGGAACTGAGACAGAGTTAAATCCTGAAGAACTATGGGCAGGAAAGTTGTAGGGTGGAATTTAGGGTAGAGCAAGAGGCAACAAATAGGAGGGAGTTAACACTGAAAGAGAGACCCTGAAGGACAGAGAAAGCTGAGTTACAGTGGATGAAGGAGTGTATGGAAAGTAGAGCCTGGAAGCATTTTAAGGAAAGAATTCAGAGCATTAGAAGCAAAATAAATCATTAGCCAGAAATAAAAGGAGGAAAGGACTTCAGCTGATTTAACAAGCCAGCTGCATACAAGGTCATGATCAACCAAAAAATACCTACACCTTCGTGTGCAGAGCAAGGGAACAAGAATGTGCTTTGGAAACTGGAGGCAGGGAGAAAATAGCATCTACACGATTACTTTTTGCAACAAGATTCAGGCTTCACTGGGGCAAAATTTCCTAAAACCTTGGCTCCTAGCTCTGCTGAGTATTCTTTGCTTTGTGTTAAATAAATCAATACAGAAGCTGTGCTCTCACTTTGCAGTTGCCCATTGAATCCATTGCATCTGGGATTCAAAATGTAAAAAGAGTCTTAAAACAGATGGAGAATCTTTGGCCTGCCAGAATGTTTTGGCCTTTAACTCCCATCAGCTCTACCCAGCAGGGCAAGGAACTGTGGGAATTTGTATTCCAAAGCATTTAGAGGTTTCCCAGCTCTGTTTTAAATGGTGCTAAGTTGTGGAAGATGTTTCTTTGACTCCTTCCCTCCTAGCCCTTACTTGAGGCAGAAAAGCTGAGATCTTGCATTACTATATATGCTGAACACATATCTGGCCTGAATACATACGTCTTTATGGTGGGAGTCTGGAAGATATTAGTAAAGAATATGAAAAAGGAATGGCAAGATTTTGGTTATTTCAAGGAAATCAAAGATTCAGCTAGTTGTTGTAGACTTGGCATGCAACAAAGAGTTTCTGAGCTCTTGTCATGGCAGTGCATCTGTACTAAGTGTGGGAGGGATTCTTTCACCCCATAATCATTTCATTGCTAGGGAGATAAAACTTCACTTATATTGTTCTTGTATGCAAGAAGAATTTCCAAATGTTTTCTCACCACTGAGGAAGATTGCAAGAGCTTTTTTACATTTTGCAATGGTTTTTTGCACTACAGAACCCTCTTGCAAAAAAAATATATGTAAAAACCTTGGTTTTTCATGAAAAACCCCTCCTTTCTGTATATAAATATTTCTCTTAAAATGCCCAGTGTATTGTGCATGCTTTTGCACTTTTTTTTTTTTTTTTGCCAAAGAGAATTTCAAAGAGTAAAAAATATTGCAGAGGTTGGCTGTTATCTGTATGGAATATGTCAGTGTGTCCAAACTACCTTCCTTATTGAGGGCTAGAAAATTTGCAGATGGTCTTTACATCCCCAGCCATTGCTTTAGAAATAACAGTAGTATTTGCACACTTGGCAACCCTGGGGCTGTGCATCTAGACAAAAGTAATCTATCAGTGTTTTCCCATCATAATGTCTGTGTGTTACCCTCTAGTTTCATAGATAGTACCATTTGCTGAAGAAAATGAGTGGGAGAATGTGGGGGTGCTCATGTGCTGTTTGTGGACTGTTCAGAAATATCTGGTTGGCTGCTGTGGGAGCAGTGCTGAGCCAAAAAGGGCATTGGTGTGATCCAGTGCAGCTCTTATGGTAAGTGTTCGCCTCTCACATTGTTTATCCACCATGATTTGAAAAGCAACAACAGCTTTTGTGTGTTTTGTTTTAGAATCATATTAAAGATTCAGAAGGTGGTCTCCCCATCGAACCATAAAGATGGTGATCAATGTCTGCCTCCCACAATTCAAGCCAAGAATCCATTGCAACAAGGTATTTTGTCTGGAATGGTTAAAAAAAATAGCAGAGGAGCAGCAGCACTGGGTCAGAAGAGTTACCATTTAGGGATCGTGGGGCATTTTGACTCAACAGCTTATTGCAGAACTAAATCAGTGATTGTTATGTGTAAGAGCTCCCTGCTGCTCATGCATATCTTTTCTGAGAAATGTGGCTAATGGCACCTGTAGAGCAGAATCCAGCAAGTTCTCCAGCACATCATTTGCATGGCACCAAAAGACAAATACTCCCGGAAGGAGGAGGCTCTTGTGTTTTCTAATGCAGAAGTGTAACTGCAGAGAGAATGTAGTTTTACTAGCTGGCCAGTTTTCTGCACTGGCATTCTCCCTTTGGCCTGTAATTTTGTCTACCTCTCCTCCCCAGTAGTCCTATTCTTTTTGTGTTTTTCAGTCATCAACAGCTGAGCAAAAGAGGAAGAAAAATCAACCTACCTATAGTTCTGTGGTTATTCCTGCCACCAAATAAGTGAGCCAGTGTGGCTAAAATGATACTATTTTGGCAGCTTAGAGCTGTGAAGAGTTGCTTGACTTAGAATGCAACTACAGGTTGACCCCTATATCCATGGGGGATATGTTCCAAGACACCCCCCATGGATACCTGAAACCATGGATAATAGGGAACCCTATTATTTTCCATGAGATGAACACCAAAAGTTGACCATGAAATGCCTAGAGCATATTTTTTCAGATGTGGATAAGTGAAGCTGTGGATACCAATTCCGTGGATATGGAGGTAGACCTGTACTGGAATCTCCCAGCCAATATGGCCACGGAGAGTTATAGTCCTCAAACAGTGGCTTTTCCTTGCTCTGCTTTGGCTGGCCCACCTCCTGTCACCAGCCCGGAGAGGTGATGTCATAAAGAAAGCCAGAAACTAAGCATGATAGACTAGCAGTCTTGCTATTTACAGCTGGGCAGTGACACCCTCACAGGCAGGTATTATAGCAAGGAAGGAGTAACGAAAGCTCCCCTATAATAAGAAAATACCAGTTTTTAAGCTGCAAGGAGCAAGTAACATTTGTAGGCATACAAACAAAATTGCCTTAACTAAACATTATTAAATTGTGGGGAAGGGACCTTTGTCCCTCCAGATGTTTTGACTCCTAGAAGCCATGGCCAGCATGACCAGTAGTAAGAGACTTAGGGAGTAAAACAAGACATGGGATGTATAAACATTGCAATATTTGGGGTGAGCGAGCTACAGTGAATACCAATGGGACATTTTGAGTCAGATAATTACATAATGTTTTACTCAGGAAATAAAAAACTAAAAAGACATTAATAGTGAGGAGAGATGTAGGAAAAGTAGTCAAAGCATATAATGCAAAGTCTAACTGCATAATATCAAAAAGACTGCAGGGAAACCTATCTATGTAACCATAATTGACTGCTACAACTATAGAAGCAGAAGAAGAAGAAATTGGAAAATTCTATGCTGGGGTCCAGGAGGCAATTGGCCACACACCAAAATAGGACTTGTTAATTTTGGGTGACTGGAAAGCAAAAGTATGAAACAGTACATATTAAAGATTGTGGGAAAATTTGGCTTAAGATCAAGAAAAGCAGGAGAGCGACTGATTGAATTTTGTGAGGCCAAGAGTTTGTTAATCGCAAACACACTCTCTTTTTTATTATTTTATTTTACAAATACAAACTAAATTTGGATAATTTTAGTTTGCATATTCTCATCTTGGGATGGAGGCTGCTTCAGAGTTGTAATGCCATATTTCCTGATTCTGAAAATCCTGTTGAGTTTCCCTACTATTTCCTGATGTTTTATCCACCCTGTCTGCTCTGAAGCATTTAGAACATTATAGTTTTTTTAAAAAAACTCTTAAGGTTCTCAGGATGCTGAAATCTCTATTCAAAGTATGCCCAGCCCTGATTATAAATGTCACTATAGATTCTGGTCAGCACTTAAGGAAACTCTGCTTCTACTCTCTCCCCCTTTTAAAAAAAACAACACCCCCCCCCCGATTTCTTCATTGTTAGAGAGAAACATGGAGTTCTGAGAAGAGCCTCCAGTGTTCAGTGGTAGAGCCAGAGCTTGGAAAAGTTACTTTTGGGATCTTTTCCAAACTCAAGAGTAGAGTGCCATGTTTTGCTGGTGGTCCCAGGATGAATCCATACTGTGTGTTTATGTGCCTTCAGGTGGTGACCTGCTTATGGCAACTCCCTGAATTTCATAGGGTTTTCTTAGGGAAGGAATACTCAGAGGTGCTTTTGCCAGTTTCTTCTTTTGTATCTCTAATGAAAAGGATCAGGTAGCCAATAATGGGAACAACCTGGGAAAAGACATTGCCAGCTAGAGTGGCCACTGCTGGGCTAGGTGGAAAAACAATTGACTTTATTGTAAGGCAGATTCCTGTGTGTTTTTTTTTTCTCACTGCCTTAAAGGTAAATGTAATTTTTCCCCTGCTGCAGCTTGGTTGCACATCAAATGTGTGCACATGGAGAGAAGCGTTTCAGCCCAAAGGCTGCCTGAAGTCATTATTTAAATCAGTTTGATATCTCTTTGGGAATAAAGTTGACCTGCCTTGTCCATCTGGGTGCTACCTTTGCTCTTTAGGATACAAAAGGGACCTTTATGTTGATTTGGAGCTGTGATATCTCCAAATCACAGCAGCCACAGATCTCTGCCACTTCTGATGGTTGCCAGCTTTGCCTTTGTACACCTTCTTCCCTGCCAGTGTCCCAAGGAGCTCAGGTTGCATTAGAGTGCTGGAAAAACATACAGAGAAAATTTGGCCTATTGAAGTTAATCCTTAATTCTCACATATTTCAATGAGATAGTTTTAAACATGCATTTTCACTCTCTTCTAGAAATCCCATGAGATTTTAAATGCTTTAATTGTGTCTGGGTCTTCCTACCAATTTTCATGTTATTGAATTGTATTCCACCTGTTCATTGTAACAGCAATCAAAGAATTGAAAATAGTTTCAGAATCTTTTTTTTTTTAATTTTTAATTTAATTAAATAAATTTATTGGCAGATCTCTGCGGACGGATATGAAGTAGAAAACCTGATCTCAGAAGATCTCGCCAAGAAAAACCGTGGCTTTCGCTGTGAATATTTCATCAAGCCCCCAGTTCACGTGACTCTTTCTTTCCCCTTCAATGTAGAAATTAGCCGGATTAACATAGACGTCTCTTCAGGCGGCTGTCACAACATCACAGGGCTAGATATTTACACATCTACCTCATCTAGTAAACCCTCCTGGGCCAACCCAGAGTCCCCATTCTTGGCTGGGCAGCCTGCATTGGACAAAGAGGTTTTCACACTGGTGGGCAAAGCAGTGCTGAAGAATCAAAGCAAAGTGACCTTCAGCAACCGAGGCTTCAAGCCAAGACCTCCATTCCATCATCAGATAGACACTCTTTTCTCTTTTTCCGGCTCAGCATCTCTGGACTTGTGGAATAAAGGCCCAACCTCGCTGAGCGGCGTGTCGCACTTGAAAATCTGCATCACCCATGTGGCAGGTGGGGGACTCCCTTGCCTTAAGAAAGTGGAGGTTTGGGGCCAACCAGCCAAATCCTGTTCTCACGAAGTGGTGGACGACGTGCTGCGGGTGGCCTCAGTATCCTCGGCCCAAGGCTTTGGGGGCCAGGCTGTCAGCCTCCCATCACCAATGGAGAGTGACGTGGTGCCCTTTGGCAACTCAGATAGCCAGGAGCAAAAGCTGATAGATGCCATTCAAGATGTTCCTGAGGAGTTCCTGGACCCAATCACTCTGGAGGTAATGACGCTCCCCATGTTGCTGCCCTCTGGCAAAGTGATTGACCAAGGCACCCTGGAGAAGTGCAACCGGAGCGAGGCTTCATGGGGGCGAGTGCCCAGCGACCCCTTCACCGGGGTGGCCTTCAGCCAGCACTCCCAGCCCCTTCCCCACCCTTCTCTCAAGGCAAGAATAGACCACTTCCTCCTCCAGCACAGCATCCCTGGCACTAACCTACTAGGGAGGGCTCAGGCCTTGGGGACGGTGGTGGCCTCTTCTATAGCCATGTCTTCTCTCAAAAGGAAAATAGACCTTGTGGAACAGAAGCCAGGCAGTCACCACGAGGTGGAGCCTTCCCGTTTTTCTGCAGCAAACTTTGTGGTTGCCTCTACCTTGGAATCCTGTGCTAAAAAATTGAAAATGGAGTGTGATTCAAACTCCTCCCAGATGGATTGCTCAACAGGTACCTGGACTCCTTTGTCTTGATTTGCAGGAGGAGCCTGCTCCATGGACCCCCACACCTATATTACTAGTGCAGTTTCCTTCATATGCTTAAAGCAATCTTCAGATTATAGGTTGTCCAGAACCATATTAGTCTTTGTGGAGTATGTGTGGGGTGGGTCAGGAGGGGTGTTAATACATCTATCACTGCCTTACAAGGTGGTTTTGAGAGTATTCATGTCCATTCTTGGTTTCATAGAGCTACCAACCATTTCAGTAAAACATTTGTCCTGTCCTGCTACCTTGTTACACTGGTGGATTTTACATCACCATTATTTGTTTGCCTTAATGTCTGTCTGTTTTAATCAAATCTAGGGAACACGTTCAGGGATAACCATGTTGGCCATGCAGCAAAACAAAATCCACAATCCACAAAAAAGTGATACCTCTATTGGCCATCCAAAATGCAAAACACATAATGCAAGCTTTTGAAGCTCTACTAGCTTCTTCATCAGGCAAAAAATGTTAAAAAATAAAGAATAGTGACAATGTTGGAGTCACAGGCCTGCATGCTGTTTCAGTAGCATTAGACTTCACTGCTGCAAAAGGATGTAAATTTACCTGTCCTTTGTCTCAACTACATATGGCCAGGAAGTTGGAGTGGCCTCTGCCTGCATGAGATCCCTAACCTGAACAACAACACCAGGAACATCTGAAACAGCATGTAGACCTGTAATTCCAACATCACTTTTCTTTATTTCTTTATTTGTTAACATCTTTGCCTGATGAAGAACCAAGTAGAGCTTCAAAACCTTGCATCATGTGTTTTGCATTTTGGTTGGCCAATAAAGGTATCACTTTTTTGTGGAGTTTGGATTTTGTTTTAATCAAGTGTTTGATATTTCCCAGAGTATTCAGTCTTCACATCTGATGTGAAATCTGACTTTGGTTCTGATATCAGCAACCTGAGAACGTCCATAAAACAGAATCTTTAGATGTTATGTTTCAGAGGAGAAAAACCTGCAGGCAGTATCTATGACTGGCTAGCCTAGCCTTTCCTGATATTGTGCCTTCCAGATGTGTTGGTTCACGTTCCCATCAATTCACTTAGCACTTCTGCTGGTTGGGGATGATCACAGTTGGGAAGTCTCGTTTCCCATGTTAGGAAAGACAAGGCTAAGTATTTTTGACCCTCTAGTGACAGATGAGTTGAAGGCACATACACACAGTGGTCAGGAGGTAGGCGCGGTATTCTGTCCACCATTTCTGTTGTCTTATCTCATGTCTACTTTTTCCTACGCATCACTTGTACATTCCTTCCTTACACTTTACCATCCTACTCTTCTTCAAATTAATTCTGGAAGGACAAAATATTTGCCATCTTGTACTGAGCTTTATTTTGAGGCATATGTTTAAAATACACATATATAATTTGTGCATTTTGCCAGGAGCTTCGTGCAGATGCCCTATCATTATATACTTTCTGCTTCCTAGCAAATCAATGAAAATTATTTTATAACAATTATATGCACTTTTCTTTTTCACTGTTTCCTTTCATATGTTAATTTGTAACAAATACGTCCTATTTTTTCAGTAACCACCTTTTCCTTAAAGGAAAGCTCTGTAGATATTCTGACTGCAGTGTCTTGCCTCTAATCACAGTGCAGTCCTCCTTAGTATTCCCTGTATTCTGGGGTTACTGTCACATTCTCATTGTCATCACCCCTATGGGCCAAACCTCAGAAATTATTTGGATAGTTTAAAAAGCCAAAATGTCAAAGTAAATTTGAAATTTAACTTGATCCTGGTCAAAAGCTGAAATTACTTTGAAAGTAATTTCCAAAGCCCAAATTAGTTACCATTATAGTTACAATTCAAGAGAGTTACTCTTTGATTTCTTGTCATTCAAAAACCACTAAATGGTTACTGTTTAATTTTTAAAGAAACACTTCAGAATGCTCTGAGCCTGTGTTGCAAAGCATGAGTTACCTCCAAGCACTGACCCTAAAGGAAGGAATAATAATTGTTTAGCCCATATTTATCTTTTCTGTTTCCACATTACATTTGATTTCCCAGAGCCTGTGTTGCTTTTTTCTACATCAGGGATGGGAAACTGTCCAGATGTGGCCCTTTAGACTGCACCTTCCAGCAGCCTTTTAGCTAGCATAGTTAGTGGTGAGAAATGCTGGGACTTACAGCCTCATGGTGTCTGGAGGGCCACAGCTGCTCACTCCTTATCTAGATCAATGTTTTAACATTCTAGCTATTTGGAAAACATGCTTGCAAAGCCTGGTATGGAAAGAACACTCTAAGACTTAGGGAGCGAGGTAGACAAGAAAGGAGCTTCTCAAGGATCCAGAAAACCCAACAAGGAGTCCTAAAATGGAGTCAAGGACTACTCCTGCCCTCCCACCCACAGCCCAGACTCACCCTTTTCCTCCCCCACATCGCCATGTAGCAGCTGGTGGAAAAGTGGGTACAGATGAGCACGGAAGATTGCCGCTAGGATAGCCTGTGTGCCACAAGGCCATAATCCCGCATGACCTTTAGAGGACCTGCCAGGAGATCCCAAAGATTGCTTGCATCAGTGTGTGCTGGCTGCAAAAGGGAGTCCTCCTTGCTCAGCTTTTTTCCTCCCAGCCACCTCCAGTCCCGTGAACATGGCCACTACATGGCTGTGGGGGGGAGAAGGGGGGGGGTAGAGTCACCAATCAAGGCTTATCTGTCACAGGCTAGCTCATGATGCACCATCTTCCTTGCCCCTGCCCATCCTCTCCAGTTGGCCATGTGTGTGTGGGCAGGTGGAGTGCTGAGCAAGGAGGATCCAATTATATCCAGGAATAGGCTATCGTGGTTTTCAAAGGCATTTATGCAGTGCAGAGAAGACTCCTTAGATTACTCGTTCTTTCCTATGAGGTCCAATAACTTAAATCAAGTGTATCCTTCTTTGATGTGTAGGAAGTGCATAAAAGCATGTTGTTGGGATCATCATGGATTGGATAATATCAGTGCCAAAACTATGAGTTAAAGAGGGAAGGTGTAAATATTTTCTTTCCATTGTGTCACCTTTATATTGGAGTCCACTTGCAGTGCCTTGTTGGGTTTGTCATCAATTTGGCTCCAGTTCATAGGACCAAGTTCCCTGTGGTACTTGACTGGGGTAGTCCTATGAATATATGGCTGTCTTTCTGTTTTCTTCTGATGGCGGTTTTCCAGAGCCTTACAAAGAGAAAGAGAAATCTTTCTCAGCCGTTACAACTGAGGATGTGCTCTGTCACTGAGTTAATGGTCCTTCTCTTTGGTTTTGGGCTTCACTTTAAGACTGCCTGTGAATTACAGGGTTGAAGAATAGAAGGTTTGTCATCATAGCAGATTAAGTGAGGCCTCCATATTGAAAGGCAGTATATCTCTTCAGTACCAGATACATGTATTTTTGCCCTGCTGTCAGCTTCCCAAAGGGATCTCTCTGGCAGCCGTTGGCAGTGCAAATGATGGTCAAGAACTGGACCCCTGTTTTCATCCAGCAAGGGTGTCTGTAGGTTTGTTTTGAGCCCTGTTGATGATTCTTGGAGATCTCTCATTGATAGGGTCACCATAAGTTGAAGCCAGCTTAAAGGCAACTAACAACAAAGTTGTTCTGGACAGACCATCAGTGCAAAACAACACCAAATCCAAAGATCTTATTAGGCAGAATGGAGAGTGGGGTTTTGGTTCTTTTTAAAAGAAATGGCATGAGATTGTAACACACTCAAAAGGCTGAATTGCCTGCTGATTTGTTGCTTGATCCCTTCATGAATGGCGATTTCTAGGTATTTTTCCCCACCCACCTTTCTCTTTGCAGATCTGGTTTCTCATGAACAGAGGCTTTCAGAAAGTTTGGATAGCGCCTTGAATTCTGCGCTCAGCAACATGCCGCTATTCACAGCCACCTTGGCCAAAGGCCAGCAACCGCCACAGAGCAGTGGCAGTTCTAGCAGCCTATGGAACACAGGCAGCACACATGGTAAAAAGGCACAGTGTTTTAGAAAAGTTGCTCTGGGTGAGAATCCCTGAGTTTCTCTTCCTGAAAATGGCTGGGAAGGGAAAGGGCTCTGTGTTAAAGAAAAGTTGAACTTTGTGACCATCCCCAGGATTCTCTTTCCTAAAGAGGCTGGTTGGTAAAGAGGGACCATGCCTCTTTCCACCTTGTTCTTTGAGAACTCAAATGTTTCAGAGCAAAGTAAGCGTTCTGAAAAAGCCAGCCACAGATGCAGGCAAAATGTCAGGAATAAACTCTTCAAGAACATGAAAGCCTTCGACTTCACAAAAGTAAGAGCTACTTTTGAAGTTGATGGTTGTGGGGCACATATCTTAAAAGAAGTTGCTTAATACTGCATTTTTCTAAATCATTCATAATATTTGCCATGCATCATCATCATGTTTATATCCCACCTTTCCCCCCAAATTGGGACTCAAAGTGGCTCATAATTTAAAAGAACAATACAATTAAAAACATACAAAAAGTGAACAAATTAAACTATTTACAGTAGTAAAACAATTCACACCTTATGTTAAAGAATAAAATGCAATTTAAAAAATAAAAAGCTCTTTTAAAAGTTCAGTTAAAGCAATACATCACCCCCTAGCCCTTTTAAAACGTTGTGTTTTAAAAACCTGTCTGAATAAAAAGATTTTAGCCTTCTGATGGAAGGACAATAAGGAGGGGCCATTCTGGCCTCTGTGGGAAGGGAGTTCTAGAGTCTAGGGGCAGGTATAAAAAAGGCCCTCTCTTGCGTCCCTGCCAATCGTGCTTGTGATGGTGGTGGGACTGAGAGAAGGGCCTTCCTTCAAGATCTCGGAACTGGCTCATACAGGGAGGTACAATCTGTCAAATAGTAGGTCAGGGGGAGGTGTCCCTAGCTGTAGAGCAGGATTTCAAGACATAGGTCTACCTTATTTCTTTGCCCCTCTTTACAACTGGAGACAGTTTTGCCTTGCTGTGTCTACACTGGCCACCTGGCTGGCCTTGCTTCTAGGCTGCTGGTTCAGGCTAGAGATCTATTTAGTTCACATTTTTCTTTTCCATCACAGGCCATTCAGGATGTTTACATCACAAGCCTAACAAGAATGGCCTTCCTTTCTGTTTGCACACTACCTCTATCCAGAGCATATTGCCTCTCAGCCTTGAAAGACCCATTTAACAATTGTGGCCAGTGGCTTTTGATTCCTTTGCTATGAGTTTGCCTCCCCGCACCATCAAAATATCGAAAACAAAACAAAAAAAAGCACACAACCTCTTTGAAGCCTATGATGGTAACCATCCAAGAATCCTGCAGCAATGAATGCAACAACTTAATCTGTGTTGCGGGGCCTTTTCTATGGCCTTGTTAAGCGGATGTAAACACATGCGTGCATAGTATTGGCATGGCTAAAAGACAGAAGTACTCCACTGCCTTGTACATAATTATTCTGCATAATTTGCCACATGGGTGAGAGGAATAGAATGTTCCTCTTTGAGTTTGTGAGTTCTCCTGATACCCTTTCAGCATGTCAGGCTTAAAGAAAACCACCTCTATACTAGATATGCTTACATTAAGCCTCAGATAAGATGCAATAAAATAAAGCACACTTGCAACCCTTGAAGCAATGTTTGTGAAAGTCTAAAAGTAGGAAGGCCCCAAATGGTGTGTGGTCTTATAGCTGCCCCTTGGGTTCTTCAAAGAGAAGCCTCTCTGGCATATTTGATTATCCTACATTTTAATGTTCTCAGAATCTACACATTATTGGCATACAGCTCTGAGGTGACTGGGTGGGTACAGGGAGATGGATGGATATAGGGGATACACACCCCTGTATCTGTGGGGGTTTGGTTCCTGGACTTATTGCAGATACCAGAACCGCAGATAATAGCAAACCCTATTAAAATAAAGAACTTCTGGTACAAACATATCATAGAATTGTGTTGGAGGACCTAGAAGAGGACACCTCTGTAGGCATTTTCCAGTGCAACTCTACGGTATTTGTCCCTATTTCTTCAGCTGCAGATAACTAAAACGGCGGATATTGGTTCCACAGATAAGGGGGGGTTCAACTGTATTCGTGGCCTGCCCCAACCCAGAGTTTGAGGCATGTAATGCTACCACTCCCCACAAAAAAAAACACAAAACCTTTCTAAATAGATTAGAGTTATTCCATGAAGCACCTCATCCTTTCTCAATTTGGTCCTGAACCCTGGAGGCTCGCTCAAAATTTAGGTTTTGCAGCTCTTCCAAAAAGGTACTGTAAGTTCCTTTACAGAAAGGGGATCTAAAGTGGGAGGGAGTTCTGCACCAAAAGGGTATAGCTGATGCGGAGTTGCTATGGCAAGCTCACGTTCCTCTCTTGCCTTCCTTCCCTCCCTTCCTTGTGTGTGTTTTCATGCAGACCACAACAGGAGCAGCACTGGTACCCAAGGATGCTCTTCCTGCTCTCGGACCTTTTCTTTGTATTTCAAAGCAGAGCCTGTTTATCAGCTCCCTTGTGGCCACTTGGTATGTCGCTCTTGCCTAGCAGAGAAGCAGAAGTCTTTATCGATACTGTGTATGAATTGTAAAAGGTTGGTTGCCACGCATGACATCTTAAGAGTCCATTTCTAACGCCTTGTTTGGATGCACTCTCTGGAACTGGGTCATCAAAAGAGTATGCGAACTGTGGGTTTTTGGGGGGGAGGGGCTTGAAAGAGCAAAAGAGGCAACATTGAGTCTTGCAAAGACAGGAGGCTACATAAACCTTGCAGACCAGAACTTCAGGAACTTCTGAAGAAGACTCGTTGTCCTTAGAGAGAATAGGCAGCGCTGTAGCATTGTACGTTGCGCCAGAGCTATAGTGATCAAAGGATAATAAAGCCATATGCTTCTCTATTTCCTTTTTGTTCCAAATTTATATATGAAAGTGGCATCCATGTAACCATGCTATAGTTTCTTTGTTTTTGTTTTTTTACCACCTTTCAAACAGCTCAAGCATAGATGGCTTTTCATTTGTGGGACAGGAGGGGGTGTAAGTTCACCTGTCACACGATCTCTTCAGTAAGAGAGCTTTATGGTGATAGTGAAAAAAATACATCAATTTTTTTTAAAAAAGTATCTGCTGTGGCACCTGTCATTGGCATTCTCCCTGTGGAATTGTTTTCTTCCCCAAAGAACACATGAAAAGAACAAAAAAAAAATCCTACTACTAAACAGGCATTAAAATGGAGCTATTCTGAAGACAGATACCTATCTGGGAAAGGTGAGTCATGGGCATTGTTTGAAAAAGTGCTGGTGCCAATTTTCATTAGTTGTGCAACATGTATTTTTAAAAACAAAAAAAGCAGTGTGTTGTATATGCACACATGTTTGTTGTTGCTCTTGATTTTGATTGTGCAACAAGATCAGAGTGGTGGTTCACTCTCTTCCTGTCCATCAGATAAATATGTAAGCCTTAATAAAATTATGATCACTGATCTCCCTTGGGCTTTTACAACCATTGTATTCCTTTGGTTTGTTGGTTTGCTTGTATTATCTGGTGCAAGGATAAATAATGTAGAGTTGCTCCTGGTCAAAATCTGCAGAGGATATTCACACATGACACTTCACATGGATGTCTTTAAACAAGTAGAAACAGCCATTCTCCTACATGCCTGCATCATAGAGCATCATAATGGGTCGCTGTAGCCCCTTGGTGTGTAGAGCAGGTGTCCTTTTTGGAGATACATATATTTGTGAGAATACTCTTCTTTGTTCCTAAATGGAGAGATAGGCTGATGTGCCATAAAAGTCCCAGACAACTGTCTCAATGCATAATGAGTGGCAGAAATTGTAGTAGAAGGCACTTTTCATAGGAAGATACGCACCAGCATTGGACAACTCTCATGGGGCCATATTGACCCCCCACTTCCTCAGGGAGTGCAATGGGTTGCAGCCTTCAAAAAGAATTTGCAGAGCAATTTCACCATGTTTCTGGCCTCTAGAATTCTAGGTAATTTCCTATTAGGAAAAAAAAGGCCTTTCCTGAGCTTAAAATGTTGGGAGGGGGGTGTTATTTCCCATATCCCCTTGAGAGCTGGGGTGGGCAACTGTGCAGGGAGCAGGGGCCTTCTTTCTACCCTACACTTGCCCGATGGGTTGCACCGGCATGTTTTGGCACATCTAAAGTGATGCAATATCAGTTCCAGCTGCCATTATGGCTGATTTTTTCTCGCAATGTTTGCATTTTGGGGAAATTTAGGGGGCTTTAGAGGGTCAGGGGAAGCAAGCCACAGTGATTTAGTCATATTCGGGGTGGTTTTCAGGCAAATTTTTTTGACCAAAATCCACCCTTAAAAAAAAATAGTCTGAGTACCTTAGGGGGGTTCTGGGGGGCTTCAAGAGCCACACTTAGAGGTCCACATGCAGGCTGCACTTTATCCACCCCTGTTCTAGAGGGTGTTAACATTTGGGGTCAAACAAAAAAAATTTTTTTGGGGGGGGGACCCTAAGACCACAAAAACAGCCTGCATCCCCCCCCAGAAGCCACACGTTCAGTCTGCAGAACTTCCAGTAAAATGGATGAGATCTCAGACAAAGAGAAATCCAGCTAGAACCCATGAATAGTCTCTTGCCAGCTAGAATAGGTTGTACTGAGTTGGAGTGATAAATAGTCCAACTTCATTTAAACCAGTTTCCTATGTGCCTACTCATCCTGGAGAATGTTTTATGTTTTCTTCTAATAGGATTTCATGGCAGTAGGGCAGAATTGTGTGGTGTGTTCCTTACTACATTTTAGCATGCAACTTCTGCTGCCATTGTTCAACTGAGTCCCACCTTGGGAGAAAGGCAGGATATAAATCCAAATAAATACATAAATAAATGGTCCAAACCGCAGTTCTAGTTCTGTGAACGTATAAAGCTGATCTCCAGAATCAGAGTATTGGTATATCTGGTACTGAAAGCAGCTGTCCAGGAGGTTGAGCTGTGCTCTTTCTCACTCACACCACTAAGATGCCTTTTGATTGTAAATGGAGATGTTGGAGGAATTGGGTCACTTTTACACACAAAGCATGGGTGTAGCTCCATGGCATTGCCACATAAGGATTCCGCTTCCCCAAATGAAATTCCCTGAACTCCCCAAATTTCTAGCATTTCAGTGAATGAGGCATTGAAAACCATTCACATCTAGAACCATTACATTTGCTGTGTTTACATTCCCTTGGTCACTTTGCCAGCCCCTTTTCCTTGGATGCCCAAACTGTATTTCTAAATGTTCACATGAGGTTTCAAGTGCCTGCAGTGCTAGAAATTTGGGGGTGGCAGAAAAAATTCATTTCAGAAACAGAATTCTTATTTTGCCCCATAGCTACACCCTTGGGGAACTATGTCTCCCTGCCACCCCTCCCCACCCCTGCTGTGGTATTTTAAACATATTTAGGAATGAGTTTTTGATAGCTTCCCAAATAGATAAAGATGCCGTTGTTGGGGTTTAATGATGCACCGTGAACTACCTGCAAATGGCTGCTTGTGGTTATTACATCAGTATTTCCTCATTTGTAAAGGTTTGCTAGGTAGAAGCAGGCTTCATTGAGCCTCAGTATATTCTTTGTTATCCTCTCTCCATCCCAGCCACCTTTCTGTTTCTACTTCACTTTCCTGGAAAGTGTCCCCATAATAGTTTAATTCTGGAAGATTAGTTGCATTCCAATGTGTGCACATGTGTACTACGCTTGCTTCATTTGTTTCTCAAGACATGTATGTTCCAACATGTATCGACTCTACATTGGGGGGAAAAACAGTATGTTTGAGCAGAGGAAGTAATTGGAGGAGTCTATGGAATTTGCTGCTCAAAATTCTACTTTAGTCAAGTGATATTGTCTCTCCCTGTTAGAGAGGAACCAATCCTATAGAGATAAATATAAGTGGTATCCCAAAACACTATCCCACCCCTAAAATAGCAGTCCTAAGCCCCACTCAACTGAAGCAACTTCCCAACAAATCAGACAGGAATTTGGCTGCAAACCCATTGTCCCCATGCTACCTGGAGTGGATGTAATGTAGTGGTTCAGATCAAGCTGGGAAATCCCTGTTTCCAGTCTTGGCCTTGAGTAGCGCAGGTCGCCCTTGGGAAGCCCTATGTGCATTCAGTTGTGTGCTTCATTGCACGTTTGCTGACTTGTTTCAGTTGGCACAGCACTGCCATTCATTGCAAGGGTGACATGACACTGCCTGCAGAGGTTTAGATGTGGAGTAAGAGAGGCTTAAAGTGGGAAAAACTAAGCCTGTGTGCTGGATGCTTCCACACTACTATGCTCCTTTAGAAGGGGGAGGTCTGCTGCAGTGGTATCATCTTATTTATTTACTGTATATCCTGCTTTTCTCCCACGTGGGACCCAAAGGGCTTGAGGGAGTATTCACTGGCTAAGGCTAATGGGAATGGCAAAAACACCCTATTGATCAGCTGGCACAGTAGCCTTCTGACCCTGTTTACCAAAGGAGAATGCCAGACAGCACAAATCAGTATTCGTAGACTCATAAAGTTGGAAGAGACCGCAAGGGCCATCTAGTCCAACCACCTGCCCTACAGGAATACACAATCAAGGCATTCCCAACAGATGGCCATCTAGACCCCACCACACTCTGAGACATTCCACTGTCTAACAGCTCTTACTGTCGGGAAGTTCTTCCTAATGTTTAGGTGGAATCTCTTTTCCTGTAGTTTGAGTCCATTGCTCTGTATCCTAGTGTCTGGAGCAGCAGAAAACAAGCTTGCTTCATCCTCAGTGTGACATCCCTTCAAATATTTAAACATGCCTATCATGTCACCTCTTAGCCTTCTCTTCTCCAGGCTAAAGATACCCAGTTCCCTAAGCTGCTCCTCATAGGGCATGGCTTCCACACCTCCCACCATTTTGGTCGCCCTCCTCTGGACACATTCCAGCTTGCCAATATCTGTCTTGAAGTGGGGTGCCTAGAACTGGGCTTCCCATCTTGTGTAAGGAAGGTGCCTGCTGTTGTTCCAGGAGCTGATCAAGGCAACAGCCAGCATCCTGTTAGAATCTTCTTGCATACATTTCTGATGGAAGTGGCTGGACATTTTTGCCCAACATGGAACAGCTGTGTTCCATTCAAGGTTGTAAAAGTAGAATTGCACATGTGGTTCTATTGAACCCTGATACACATGTGCATTGCACACAGATATGTGTGTTGTGCTTGGGCGTGTATGCACCTCTGTTGTAATTTCAGTTGCACGACCTTGACTTTTAGCATGAGAGGGTTGTAGCATCATTGGTGCTCAGTATGCAACGAGATGCCCTATACAGCCTTGATGCAGAATCTCTCAATGTCTGTGTCATCTTTGTAGTTTATCCATGAGGACTGGGCCTCGGACAGATTAAGTTCGGGAAAGGCTGCCATAGTTAGATTAGGACAACACACTGAGAAATGGGGAATGTACTATGCTGGCCACACATTTCAGTTCACCTGCAGTTGAGAGCTGCAGTTGCTCATACTAGACCTTGGAAAGTGCTCCTGCTGGACCCTCCAGCCTTTTACTGCCTCCGCCATTGTGCCTAATGGCTCCTTTTTGCCTATAACTCCTGAGTTGGTATGTTGGCAGATTTCATTAAGTGATTCCAGGCTAGGTTGTGCAGATCTTCCTTAACTCAGAAAACATTTCATTAACCTTCCCTGACTTTAAAGACTGTAATTGCATTTTAATCTTTTATTCTTGCATTATCATTCTAGACACTGAGTCATTTGATGGTGGATAATTTCTGCTAATGTCATTTTAAGATACAGTAATCTGAAGTCTGGTCTAGTCTTTTAATGCTTTTATTCATTCTAGAAATGACACTTGGGACAGTGACTGGCTTTTAAAAGAATAAGAATATTAATAAAGTTCTCAGTGTCTGGTGTCATAATTTTACCGTCTGTTTGCACAATGCAATTGAGTCTTGTTCAAAACCTGCTGAGAACAGAAGGGGATGAGAAATTTGAGATGAAACTAATTACAATTTACTGTTTGTTTAAAATCTTTTACTTATATTGTTTTTAAGCTGGTCTAATCATAATGTCTGAACAGACAATTAAAAACCCATGTACAGTAGTACACTTCAGTAGACAGTCAGAAGTGCAGTTGTTTGCAAATAAGCTGAGCTGAAATTTGTTCAAGTGACATTGCAAGTTGCTAAGAGATATATGTAGCTTGAGTATTCTGTAATAAGAGTTTATGAGTTCAGTATTGCCCAACAGAGGCAAACTGGATGGTGTCCTTACATTCTAAAAAAACAGGATATGGGTAACTCCATGCAGAGGTTCACAAATATCAAGACGATGTATAATCCATCTATGAGGTGGACTCTAGTTGATAAAAAGTAATCTGTTAGGCCTTAAGGTGCCACAAAATTCTTTGTTGCTTTTGCTACAGACTTTAAATCTGTTTTACGCCACATGATTATAGCAGTTTGTGTTATGTGCTGGTATTCCCAGACTCAGTGACCAGAAGTTTCAGACTGCAAAATAGAAAACTTTTATTGGCACAGTAATCCAGAAAGTGAACCCTACAGGGTTGTTGCTCAGAATGAAACTTAACTGACAAGCGTATTCAAGTCTGCCCAGTCTGGTGAGCTATACTACCATTGGTCACTCATCAGTCCTTTTCTCTTTTCTCACAGTACCAGTGATTAGCCCCCTTTTTCCAGAACCGAAAACCCAGCTGCGGTGGTTATCAAACTGTTCCCGACATTGATCACATACTCCCTTCTACAGTCAGGCTACATACTCATTAACAAGAACAGAAAAACAAAACCACAATTTCCTATAAGGTTAAACAGAAAAATTGAATTTGGCAGGAAAAGATCACGTCCAGGACTGATCCTGAGAGACTGACACCATGAGAGCCAGTATGGTGTAGTGGTTTTAGTGTTGGACTAGGATTCCAGGAGGCTGGGATTCAAATCCCCACTCAGTCATAGAAACCCACTGGGTAGCCTTTGGCAGCTCACACACTCTCAGCCTCAGAGGAAGGCAATGGCAAACTACCTCTGAACAAATCTGCCCAAGAAAACCCTGTGATATGGTTGCCTTAAAGTCACTGTAAGTTGGAAACAACTTGAAGGCACACAGTAACAGCAATGCTTTACCTGTCCTGGCTTCATGTAATGGAATCCTCAGGTTCGTAGTTTCATGAAATATATAGAATTCTCTGCCAGAGAGATTTCTAACACTTCCGCTAATTGCAAATCCCAGGATTTCATAGAATGCAGCTATGGCAGTTAAAGTGCTGTCAAGCTGCTACAGTTGTGCAGTATGAAAGAAGCATTTTCCAAATTATTGCAACCAGAGAATTGACCTTTGTCACAGCTGTCACACACTGCAACCAGGATCCTACACCATCTTGCATAAAAAAATATCCACTGGTAGAATCATAAAGTCAGAAGAGACCACAAGGGCCATCCAGTCCACCCCCTGTCATGCAGGAACACACAATTAAAGCACTCCCGACAGATGGCCATCCAGTCTCTGTTTAATAGCCTCCAAAGAAGGAGACTCCACTACACTCTGTTTTAATGATCTTGCTTTAGAATTTTTCCTGGCATTGATGTCAGGCTAACTGGGTGATAATTGTTTGGGTCCTCTTTTTTTCCCTTTTTGAAAATGGGGACAACATTTGCCCTCCTCCAGTGTGTTGGGATCTCTCCTGTTCTCTGGGGATTCTCAAAGATTATTGCCAGTGGTTCTGAGATTACTTCTGCCAGTTCTTTTTATACTCTTGGGTGTAGTTCATCTGGCCCTGGAAACGTGAATTCATTTAGAGTAGCCAGGTATTGCTGTACTACCTCTTTACCAGTTCTGTGCTGCATTACCCCTACTTCTGCATTTGTTCCTGCTGCTGTCTCATCCACCAGGAAGAAGATGGTTTCGACAGAGAGGGATTAGGATCTGTTGTCTTCCTTTCTGGATTGCTTTTCCTTGTTCTATCAGCCGGCTATCCCAAAAGTGTTTTGGGCAGATAACATCATCTGGTTAAATCAGGGTTACTTAAGTGACTGCACTCTGTTGTAAAAGAAAAAGAACCAGCCCAGACTGAAGCCTCTTCCAGTCTGCTCTTTGATGAGGGGGGACATGCCGCAACATCCTTTTCTCTCTCAGATTAGTTTAGAAAGGATCGGGCTGTTGCTATCCAAGAATGCATTTCTTCAATAAATATTCCTCCTGTTTAGCGTTCTTTAAACTTATTTTTCTGCCTGCAATCTGGTTCTTTCAAACTCACCATCCTAAGATGCACAGCTCTGCTGTGAGTGGAGTAAAGGCTCTAGCAGGCCTTTCATTTCCATAAGAACCTCTCACCATCTATCTCCTTGAACAAGACCCCAGGATTCCATAGGATGCACCCACGACAGTTAAAATGGAATGATAGTGCTATATTACATAGTATGAAAGGCTCCCGGGTCTAACACTCAAACCACTACACCACACTGGCTGTCTTCATTTGCTATATTGTTGCTTATTTTCCTGTAGGTCCTATTGGAGCTTTTCTTATTTTCTTGGGTTTTCATCATCTTGAATAATTTGATACTTCTTGCAAACTAGGTCACTTCACTAACTTCTGGATCAATTCTCGAAGAGGTGAAATAGTCTCAATCTGAAGTCACTTCCTTCATGTTTATTTCCCTCTGCTTGGAGAACTGTCCATTTGCACCTAACCTCAGCTAGATGTTTGAATGACTGCACATTTGTGTGTGTTCACAGGTAAGTGCACCAGAGTGGAGATGTATTTCCCCACTCCCAAGCTGTCTCTAACATGGAAATACCCTATTTTTAAACGTGCAAAAGAGAGCAGAAACCTAACACATAATTAGATAATTATGGTAACAACTGTAGTTGGAAAAAGGCATCACAGCATCTCTCCAGCGGGAAAGGGTAAGCCAAAATAAAGGCAATAATACATCAAGGATAAATACCAGAAAAGGTTATTGGCCAGAATCCTCTATCACGGTGTACGTTGTGTAACTGTGTGTACTTAGCTATGTAGCAGAGGCACTAAGAAGCCATGTTAATGAATAGCAAAGACAGATAATGGGATATGAGCAAGAGTGTCCCAATGCACATTGGAATTCCCTAGGCAGTGTTCTGACGCACAATGGGACTAATGCACAATGGTCCTGATGCGCATCGGTCCAATGTACATCAGTCACTGGATACAGACATTACAAAACTGCCCAATCTCAATTCCTGTGGACATAAGTCCACATATGATGAAATACGTCCCAAAATGGATTCCTGGCAGCATCCTTAATCAATGATACCTCATCAGCACACAAGAGAAGTGTTGAGAAGAATGCACCATTCTGCCTTGGGCCTAGCACCATTTGACAAATTTATCGTTGACTTGGACAAAGAACATAAGGAACAGCCTCCTACTGAACTACAATCCTTGTTCCACCTACCCCAGTACTTTCAGCTCTTTTAAAAATTATTTATTTATAATTAATTGTATATAGGTTAGCAAAAGAGAAAAGATAGAGATCTTGTCTATATGAGGGGTGGGGAATACAGACACATTGGAAAGGAAGGCATTTGCAATGATGTGACCTGTCTACATGGCCAAAAGAGCCCCTCTAAATGACGCATGACCCCCTAGCCAGATGGCGGCTGCAAGTGATTGACTCACAATTGTAAATCTGCTGCCACCATTTAAAAAAAAAAACAGTTTCCCACGGTGCACACAAGCAACACTTTGTATTTACAAATAAATAAATAATAAGTATGAGATTGCCACTTGATCAACTTATCGGACCCTCACTTAGCTGAAAATCCAACATGGCGCCCACAGCCGCTTTTCCTCTTTGCTAGCACCGTCCCCTGTGCTCATCTAGCCAATCAGATTGCACTCTCACTGCCTGTTTGTATCTGTGCAAACATGAGTGTTCAAACAGTCAAATAGTGTTAGGGGAACCTCATTGCAGTGGTGAGGAAGGCCATAGGCAAAAGGGTGGACCCCAGAAACAACAGCATCTTCTGTCAGCCATTCTTTGCCTTGGGAGAGGCATTCCAAACTTAGAATGGGGAGGGAAACTGTACAGAAAGTGGGGAACCACTAAACGATGGAGTCATCAAAATTGGGCCAGCCAGGAATCACTGAGGGCCAGATTTGGCTCTGGGATGTAAGGTTCTCCACTTCTGGCTTAGAGCTGCTCTGGCATGCAAAGACTGGGGGGGGGGAGTTACCTTATTCCTGAAGAACACAAAGATGGAGATTTTGCCTGCCTGGATATTAAGCAAGCGAGTGTAATGGGCTGTAACTGGGTCATTATGACCTTGAACGCACCTCTTTCATTGCATGTTAAAATTCCTACTAGGATACAGACTATATTACAGTCATTTAGCCATTTCATCAAGTATGTATGTGGCTTTAAAAAAAAGTATAAATTACATAAAGAACAGTTTAGCTGTGATTTAAGGGGTAATGTCCATTAATTCCCTCATCTCCTCGTAAGTGGCTCTGACTGCTGCTCCTCAGTTGCAGCAATAGCAGCCAAATGGGCATATAGATAATATAATTTTATATGGATTTGGCCACTGCAGGGAAGCTAAATGGTGCCAATTTAAACACCTGTCAGAGTATGGTATATGTTTCTGACAGGTACCAGCTGAGCTTCAGTTATCCATTCAAATGCCTGGGAAAGCAAGCCACCTAACATTACTGCAGTATTTGCATCTTCATATTGCATGGTTTGTGGTCACATAAAGGTGGAGAAAGTTTATGAGTTGATGCTTTTTTTGCAGTGTTGTTTAAGGAGGGTAGAGGTGGTGTGGTAGAGGTTTGTTGCCAGTGATGCTTTCACCAAAAATGCAGAGAAGGTAGATATGAAAGCAGACTTCTGGCTGGAAACGTGTCTGTGTCCTATACATGTTTAAGATCCCCTGTGGAAGCAGTTGGATGTTTCTGTCCAATGAAAAATGCCTGAATTTAGTTCGCTTCCAGAAGTGGAATTGCACATAAGGTATCATTGCACAAGTGGATGGATGCATATGTGGTTCAACTTTCTGTCCCACATTCCATTGTGCATTCAATTGTGTAACACTGCTATTGAATGCAAAGGTTGTGTAGCACAATCAACGTGTAACTCAGCCTCAGGGTGACTGTATATAACTGAGGATGGCAGGCTCCCTAATGTTTAGCATGACAGAGAAGTGACATGCCAACTATCTTTAAATATCTGAAGAGATGTCTGCTGGCATCCTGCTTGGAACTTGGGAATTGGCCTTATATGTGTGCAATACTGAACTGAGCCATTTCACAATGTCCATATTCTCCTGGGACTGCCATAATGTTACAACACACAGGCATCCATTGTGCAATGGTGGGATGACTGGTGTGATGCACAATGGCACCAATGTGTGCATCAGGGCACTCCCAAATGTGTATCCAGACACTGGCTGAGAAGTGCTAGAGCACAACAGAAGCAACTGATGTACATCAGGGTAACCTGCCCTGACAGGCCCCCACCTTTTCATAACTCATCAATTGGCTGTATAATTGGCTTCTAATTGGCACTCCACGTGGTTAAAAGTAGACCAGAGACTCCCAAATAGAAGGAATCAAGGTTTGCTCAGAAAACCCAAGAGAGTAGCCAGCTAAAATTCCTAAAAGACATACTCAAATGAGAATTACATGTAATCCCCTGGAACTGATAAATTAGGAAGATAATGGGCTAATTCTTCCTGGGCCCTCTGGAAGTGAGCCATTCAATAATCCAAATAAGGTAGCTGGACACTCTTTGCTTGCAAAGCTGGTTTTTCCTCACACCTTTCCTAAAACAATAGAGGTTTGCCTGAGACCCATCAGTTGTAACGTTCCAACCAATAGTGATCGTTAAGACATCTGGAGAACCCATTGTCTAACCTTGGAAAACTCTGACAGACATTGTATTCCACTCAAATTCACCCCTTCAGGAGAATTATCGAATATATAAATATCACCCTAAAACACAGCCAAAGTGTGCACAGTTTCTCTTTCTCCCATCACTCCGTCAGTCTGTGTCACCAGGGTTTGCAGCTTCTACATGAATCCCTGCTCTTCAGATAGGTATAGTATAACCCATCATGCCAAACACTATTTCTCTGTCCTAATACTTCCTACTTTCTTTGTTAGCCTTGTGTGACTGCCTGAAGCATGAGTGTGTGTGTGTGTGTGTTCCCTTGATTATTTTTTTTAAAAACCCATTTTTAAAAAATCATCCCCTGGCTTGGAGTTTCCTCAGTTACTACCAGTGTACATAGATCAAAAGTTCCCGCTCTTACCCAGTCTCTCGCAGCCATCTTGAGCTAATTAAAAATTGCCCATATTAGAATTTGGACACTAGTGGGATCACTACGGACCCCATGCAATTCGGATAACCTCTGAAAAGCCCGAATAGCTCAAATAGTCAAACTAACATGGGTTCTAAAAGATAAGGCAATTGAAGATTTTGTGAAAGATTGGAAACGATGTATGGACTGTTTGAGCAATAAGAAATTAAATGTAATAATTTGTGGTTATTAATAATTTCAGTAGGACTAGTTAGTGGGATCTCTAACAGTTGAACAATATATATTTTCTTTTTTTCTTTTTAATTTTCTATACGTTACAGTTAAGATTGGGGGCTCAGATCCCTATTGTGTTTTAGTTATATGTCTTTTTTTAATCTTTTTCTTTCTTTTCTCTCTTTTTTCCTTTTTCTTCCCCCACTTTTTTCTTTTTTTCCTTTTCTTTGTTTTTTTATGTTCTTTTTGAATGCATTCTTTGAGGGTATATAACTTTAATTCTGACTGCAAATTAGATCGTGTTAAAAACTGAAAATAAAAAATTTACAAGAGAGTAAAAAAAGAAATTCCCGATGAGCATCAGAAGTGCTCAATGTGCATTGAAACATTCTTGTCAGTGTCCAGTTTTGTATTTTCACAGTTCACTAACAATTCGCTATTAAATTCATCCTGTTCCCCTAGTGAAATAAACGTCCATTACGCCAGGCCTTTCCAAAAAGCTAACTATTTAAAGTACTTGTCAATGGTTAATTGCCACAGATTTTTTCTCCAAGGTCAGATGTAATGTCTATTCTACTGAATTACTTCGAGGCAGCTTTGCTGGTGTACTGTATTTGGAAAGATGACGCCCATGCAGTAACATGGAAGTAGAGTCGATGAAACATATTTTTTGTCTTGTAGCCCTTATAATCATAGAATCATAGAATTGTAGAGTTGGAAGAGACCACAAGGGCCGTCCAGTCCAACTCCCTGCCATGCAGGAAATCATGATCAAAGCATCCCTGACAGATGGCCATCCAGCCTCTGTTTAAGGACCTCCAACGAAGGAGACCCCACCACACTCCGAGGGAGTGCGTTCCACTGCCGAACAGCTCTTACTGTCAAAAAGTTCCTCCTAATGTTGAGGTGGAATCTCTGTTCCTGGAGCTTGCATCCATTGCTCCGTGTTCTAGTCTCTGGACCAGCAGAAAACAAGCTTGCTCCATCCTCAATGTGACACCCCTTCAAATACTTAAACAGGGCTATCATATCGTCCCTTAACCGTCTTTTTTCCAGGCTAAACATACCCAGCTCCCTAAGTCTTTTGTCATAAGGCATGGTTTCTAGACCTTTCACCATTTTAGTCACCCTCCTCTGGATACACTCCAGTTTGTCAATATCATTTTTGAACTGTGGTGCCCAGAACCGGACACAGTATTCTAGGTGAGGCCTGACCAAGGCAGAATAGAGTGACACTATTACTTCCCTTGATCTAGACACTATACTTCTATTGATGCAGCCCAAAATCGCTGCATCACACTTTTTAGCTGCTGTATCACACTGTTGACTCATGTTCAACTTGTGGTCTACTAGGACTCCTAGATCCCTTTCGCACGTAATCTCGTTCAGCCAGGTCTCCCCCATCCTGTATCTATGCATTTCGTTTTTCCGCCCTAAGCGCAGTACCTTACATTTCTCCATATGGATTTAGTCTACAAAAATTTAGTCTACAAAAATCCTGACAGTAAATATATCTTCACCTCACAGTAGATCAGACAGTTGAAGTAGCAATTGAGGTCTTTTGTAATGATCAACCAGCCAACTTTAATTCAATCAACTAGTCAGGATCCTCCCTGAGGTCTCCTTTCATTTCCCAAAGTCAAGCTATTGATCCTTTTGCATGACCTCACCCTATGTCTAGTTCCAGAGCCAGTAACTTTTTTTTAAATAATGGGTTGTAGGCCTGCCATTATACAATCCACCCATGAAGGATCGAATTTCCAGGAAACTCAGATCAATTTTACATCAAGTTTTTATTGGAAGAGAAGTTCCCAAAAGTGACCTTGGCTGTTGCTAAATTTCTTACAGAGGCAGCTAGGATTAGAGCTAATTGTATTTTAGGTAAAAACCGGTTGTAAATGTTTCACCGTTTAGATCTTTTAAAAAAACATTTTGTCCATTTTCTGTCTTATGTTTGTGTTCCTTTTTTTTTTGTGACGGGTCTATGGATCATAATAAACAAACTTGTACTTGTATTAAATTCATGGGCTTTTTCAGACACAAAAAAGTCATCCTGAGGGATCAGGAGAGGTACGTGTCTGTTCCGCGGCAGGGGGCCATTTTCAGACTACGCTGTCCCTCTCCTGTCGTCGACTATGTTCCTTCCATGTTTGATTGAAGGAAAAGGCGCCACTTTTTACTCACGAAGGACTTCGGTGAGTACAAAGTGGCGCCTTTCCCTTCAATCGAACACAGAAGGAACACGGATGATGATGGGAGAGGCACAGTGTAGTCCAAAATTGGTCCACTGCCACGGAACAGCCGTGTACCTCTCCCGATCCCTCAGGATGACTTTTTTGTGTCTGAAAAAGTCTGTTCGCTAACAGCTAATTTCTGCAACACAGTGACAGATTTGTAAAGTTATGAAACATAGACTGTGATGGAGGATCTCGGCTGTCACGTAGAAGACAGAGTGAGCTTGTTTCTTGCTACTCCCAAGACTAAGACATGGTTCAAATTACAAAAGAAAAAAAAGATTCACCTAAACATCTGGATGGTAACAGCTGCTCAACAGTGGAATAGACTGCCTCGGAGGCTGATGGGCTCTCCCTCTTTGACGGTCTTTAAAGAGACCTGGGACGGCCATTTCTCAAGACTGCTTTCGTTGTGTATTCCTAAAACTGGCAGGAGGCTAGACAATGCACCTCTGCTCACATTGAGTTGCCAAAAGTTAGAAAGCTTTGGGTATCCAGGAAGCTGTTACTTGCCCTGACACCCCCCACTTCTCTAATAATTCACCAATTGGCTATATTTCATAAATTGGCTTATTATTGGCACTCCACGTGGCTGGGAGTAGACCAGGAACTCCCAAGCACAAGGAATCTAAAAAAGCCAATGTAATTCTAGGCTGCATCAAAAGGAGTATAGTGTCTAGATGGAGGGAAGTAATAGTGCCACTGCATTCTGCTTTGGTCAGACCTCACTTGGAATACTGTATCCAGTTCTGGGCACCACAATTCAGGAAGGATATGTAGAAGCTGGAACGTGTCCATTGGAGGGCGACCAAAATGGTTAAAGGTCTGGAAGCCATGCCCTATGATGAGTGGCTTAGGGAGCTGGGTGCATTTAGCCTGGAGAAAGATTACGAGGTGACATGATAGGCATGTTTAAATATTTGAATGTCACACTGAGAATGGGGCAAGCTTGTTTTCTGCTGCTCCAGAGACTAGGACACAGAGCAATGTACTGAAAATGCAGGAAAAGAGATTCCACCTAAACCTTAGGAAGAACTTCCTGACAGTAGGGCTGTTCTGCAGTGGAACACACTGCCTCGGAGTGTGGTGGACTCTCCTTCTTTGGAGGTTTTTAAGCAGAGGCTGGATGGCCATCCATCAGGAATGCTTTGATATTCCTGTAGGGCAGGGGGTTGGAGTATATGGCTCTTGTCATCTCTTCCAACTCTATGATCCTATGATTTTGTGAATCAAGATTTGCTCAGAAAACCTAAGTAAGCAGCCAGCTCAAATTTCTCAAAGGCACAACCAGGCAAGGATTAAGCCAACCCCTCCCCTGGAACTAATGAGTTAGGGAGGAAAAGGGCTAATTCTCCTGGACGTACATAGAAATGAGTCATTCAGTAAATCCAATCAAGGTAGCTGGACACACTTGTCTTGCAAAACTGGTCTTTCTTCTCACCCATTCTAGAACAATAGAGGTTTGCCTGAGACCAATTAGTTTTAATGTTTCAACCATTAGTGATCATTAACACATCCGCAGAATCCATTCTTTGACCCTGAGAAACTCCAGCAGAAATTGTATTCCACTCATAACACCCCTTCAGGGGGAATATCAAATATAAATATCACCTCAAAACACCACCAAAGTGTGTGCAGATTCCCTTACTCCCATTGCTCCATCAGTCTGTGTCACCAGGTTGCAGCTTCTACACAAATCTCTGCTCATTGGATAGATATAGTATAGCCTATCATCTCGAACTCTGTTCCTCTATCCCAATACTTCCTACTTTCTTCATTAGCCTTGTGTGTCTGCTTGAAGCCTGAGTGTATGCATGTGTATGTTCCCTTGATTATTTTTCAATAAAAACCATTTTTATTTCATCCTCTGGCTTGGAGTCTCATCTGTGAGTACCTGTATACAGAGATCAAAAGTGCCCACCGTTACTACATTTGAACTAATTAAAATTCCCCATAGAAATATTGATTTTTATTTTATTTTATTTTATTTTTGTAGACATGCATGAAATTTCCACAGACCTCAGTAACTCAGGTAAGAAAGGGATCTTTGTGTGGGATGACTGTAAAGTGGCCAAGCGGAAGAACAAAACAGACTCTGGAGAAGAAATATAGTTTAGGTGGATATAGTTATGTGAACAAAAGATATTTCTGGTAATGACACACCTTTTTGTTTGTTTTTTCTGGTGGATTTCTTATTTTAATAATATGAATGTAAAAGTGTCAAAAGATGTTAGAAAAACACTGGAATGCTACATATGAGTTTGCAATATGCAACTTAATAAAAAATATAAGTGGGAAAAAAAGAAGAACAAAACAGACTCTCACGGTCTCCTCAGCACCCACAACAGAACATGAGTTGGCATCAGAAGTCTGGACTTGAACCATGTGATCATTCTCCACGATTTAGTGAGGCCACACCACTGCAACTATAGAAGTAACTACATAGTTATAGTTGCATCATAAGAAAGATTGGCTCTGTCCCTCATGTTAGAATTGCCAGGTAACTCCATTTTTACCATGGTTATTGGGCACAAGAATTCATTACAAACATGCTGTTGCTGAGCAGGATATAAAATGCCAATTCTCTTTGTCTTTTCTGAGCCAACTGCAAGCTGCCCACCCCAACCTCCATGTTAAAACAATTGTTGGTAATTGCAGCAAGAACAGGAGGCAATTTTTTTGGCCCAGAGGCCCACGTGAACTACCAAAAATCCTAACAAAACATAACCACCCTCATAACCCCCAAACCTGGAAGCAGCTAAAAGTCTACCTTAGGTTTTGAAAAATGGGATTCTAGGACAGGTAAGTCACCATTTTTTAATGTTATTTTTTGCCAGAAAAATGACAATCCAAGGAGTCTGGAGGAGCCAAAGGTAGAAATAAAATAGCCTTGAAGGCCACATACAACTACTCTTTGCCCATCTCTGTACTTTTGCATTCCTCCAACCCATTCGGTTTCTAACTAATCAATGGAGCTGAACTTTAATTATTGCTTTCAAAAGCTTGAAAGGCTTCTGCCATGCTAATCTTCCTGGGTAACCATGAGACCTCTGAGGGGGGTCTGCTGACGTGTTTCTTGTTTGCAAGATTCCGCTTTGCATATTCATTCCACGTTCCTGGGGTCACTTCCCGCTGGTGTCAGGCCTGGGATGTCTCTTCCGTTGGGAACTGCACTGCATGATGGTTTGGGGCATCCAAGGAGAAGCGGCTGGGGGCCGTGGGGGAGTGGAACTGGGCCTGAAAATCAAAACACAGTAAGTCAAACAACCGGAAGGGACTTGGAAGATCAGCGGGCTCGATTCACATAGCCCTCTCCAAAATTCCTCCCTTTCTTTGGGCAATAGTTCTTCTGCAAATGTCAAAAGCAAATGAGGAACATTTTTAGAAAGGTTTAATGGAAACAAAGGGTAGGCCAGCATACCCTCCAGCACTTCACAGATGAAAATTGAGACAGACATGTGCCGCCGAGCAACCTCAGAGCATGGCCTAGATGGCAAAAGGTATGGAAATGAAGAAAAACAGACATGGTAGGGGAGGCTGCAGCAGTTTGCTTTTGCCTACTGAGAATGGCAAGATTCTGCCCCCTCTAAGTTAAGGGCAAATGACTTTTGCACTTTGAACTGGGTTTGCAGCAATGGATGTAACCCAGGATGAAGGGAGAAAGAGGAAGTAGGAAAGAGAAACTGAGATATTATTATTATTTTTTAATAGTACTTCTATTTCTACACCACTTATCAATGTCAAAGCACTCCCTAAGCAGTTTATAATATGTTAGCTAATGGCCCCCACCAGCCTTGTGCTCATTTTACCAACATACAGAAGGATGGAAAGCTGAGTCAACCTTGGAGCCCTCTGGGATCGCACTTATAACCTTGTGGCTTGCAGTACTGGCATTTAACCACTGCCCCACCAAGGCTCCCTTCCTTCCCCCTTCCTAGCTAGCTTCCTCCTTCCCTCCCAGTTATTGTGGCACCAGGACTCACCCTCTGCTCTGCTCTACATCCACCTTCTGGTAATAAAGTTAGATTAAATGTTCCTTATCCCATCTCCCTGAATAGTTAAGAAGGAATAATCCCCCCATTTTAACTTGAAAAGGCACATTCAAAGAACTCCACAATGAGGGTAGAAGCTGAGTTCTCCCAACATATTTTTCTATAAAATGGCAAACTTTGAACTTGGGAAGGCCACAGTGGAAGTTGCACGTCCTTGCACAGATGGGAGTTTGTGTAGGAGTTATTTTTTGGCTAGGCAAACTGAGGCTGGATGCTTTCACCTCCATCATGATGTTGAGTCAGTGTGAGGTGCCATCTGCAAACTGGCAAATCCATCTTCTCAGGAATTCTGTCAGAGCGAGGTGTGGGCAGGGGCCATGCGGAGAATTATTTGAAACTTGTCGGTGAAGTGCCAAGGGCTTCCACCCACTTAATCACAGAAACAAAAATATCTAAATAATATATATCATCACGTAGAAAGTTACTTTTAAGAAGAGTTTATATCATGAAATGCTGATGCCATCCATGACAGTATTGTTACTACCCCCTCCCTATCATATCTCATAATTGGAAATATTGGACACTTTGAAGGGGTTAAGTTGACCCGGGTGATCCAAAATGAGGTCAGGTGGAGGCCACAAGAACCTGGGAAGGTGTCTTAGAAATGTTTTGGCAAGCAAGCCCAACTAAGATTGTGTGGAAGCTCCTTTGTAAACAAAGCCATTAAGGAGGTATGTGCTAATGCTAATCCCTTTTTGGGCACCTCAGCAATGAGTCATCCAGCCAAACAATCAAGTGACCTTTCCAACCCTAATCACAAGGAAATCTCACCTCAGCCCCCTCATTTCCTGCATTGCAAGGTTGTTGTAAACCCATCAATTCCTGTCTCCCAGCAATCTAAGACAATCAGTGGAGTTTCGCTCTCCTTTGTTCCTCCCTTGGGAGAGTCATTTAGCCATTGCTGTAGCCAAAACGTGCCTTCAAGGCATGAAATCGGTAATAAATATCCCAGCCTAGATTTCAGCAAAGTGTGCCACAGATGGACATGACACTCTGCCGGATTATCTGTGCCACCCTCAGGCGCTAGTCCGATCTTCTTCACTGCACAGAACTCTTCTCTTCAGGATTGGTAACTATAACCATAAATCCCCAGACTTCTCTCTATCCAACCTCCCTGCCTCTCTTTCCGATAGCCTTGTATGGCTCTTAGGAACGTGTGTTGTATGTGTGAGTTCACTTTGTGTTATTTCCAATAAAAATACTTTACTTCACTTTAACTGGAGTTCTCTGCAGTTAGTACTGGTATACGCAAGTGAAAAGGTCCAGATGTTACCCTCCTATCACAGGCCAGCCATTGTGAACTAATAATTCCCCCGTACATTAAACCAGATGCTGGCGTCACAGGTGGGCTCCCCACGGACCCCCACTTCTTAGGCTAACTCCATGCCTGTTGGTTTTTTTTATTTTTATCTTTGCTGTGTTTGCGTAATTATGGCAAAAATGATTAAAAATAATTTTTCTTTTATTGTTCTGCTGCAAGTATGCAAACACAGCCAAGATAAAAGTTAAAAACCCCAACAGGCATGGCTTTGGTCTGCTTTGGAATAGCAAGTGGAAGAGAAGAGGAGATTAAGGCCCCCTCATGGCACTGCTGTAATGCCAGAACTGTAGTGAGGAGACTTGTCATGCCAAGGGCTGTGTGAAAGAAGAGAGGTGTGAAAATAAATGTTTTCAAAGCAGTATGTTCCTGGTGCCTTTCATAACACAATTGCCCCAAGATACTAGCCTTGTGTGATAATCTCTTTATTATATGTCCAAAGTATGACAGCCTCAGTTTAATCAACTGGAATTGGTCCCCAACAAAACCATAGCTTTTCTTGATTAAGGTACTAATTAGATTGAAGAGAGCTTCCTTACCTAATTATGAAGAGACTAGAAATATCTTGATACCTAAATGAAGAATGAGATCCCATCCAGGTACCATAACAGAGACAAAGGGACACTATCTCACCTGAATAGGTAGGGGTGAATTTGCTTCTACTGGGTTTTCTCCCACCTCTGAATGTCCTTAAATGTGACAACATCTTCTCTTGTCCCAAGTCTGCTGAAACTAATTGATTATCCCAGATGACCTGGACTTTTTGAATGCATGCCAATCAAGATGCAGTGGATCCATTCATGCAATAAGTAAGTTGTTACAAGCTATGCTATAATTCAAGACGCAGCATAGTGTAGTGGTTTGAGCAATGGGCCATAACTCTGGAGACCAGGGTTTGAACCTGGTCTCAGCCATGGAAACCCATGGGGTGACCTTGGGCACATCACACTCTCTCAGCCTCAAAGGAAGGCAAAGGCAAAACCCCCTCTGAACAATTCTTGTCAAGAAAACCACATGGTAGGTTCACCTTAGAGTTGCCGTAAGTCAGAAACGACTTGAGGGCACACAACAACAACAATACTGTAATTCAACATGTTTGTCTGTTATGCTATGCAGATCCATGCTCTGGCCTTTTTTTTGGACTTCATCTCTGTCACCTTGACCAATGGTCAAGAATACTGGTAGCTACTTTGAAAGTTTAGACTACAACCCAGAGCAGATTTGTCAACATGGGAGCCACCAGGCACTATAGTTTACAGACTTTGTGGACTCAGTGTATCTTTTGTTCTTACCTTGTCCCACAGAAGAAATTTAGGGTGGTCATGACTCCTGCTTTACAAACGACAGCCTAAAGCAGTGGTTCTCAGTCTCTGGTTCTCTGGATGTTATGGACTTCAGCTCCCAGAATCCCAGACCATTGGCCAATCTGGTTGGGGCTTCTGCGAGCTGAAGTCCATAACTTCCAGAGAAGTTCAAAACACTTGAAGAACCAAAAGTCTGAGAGACACTGTTTTAGACTTTATGCTCCACAGTGATGCAATGCCAACTCTTAAGTGAACAGCAATGGCAAATGTGCATGTGCATCTTCATGTGGAATGCAAAATGTGCACCAGAGCACATCCATGTACAATGGGCATCCATGCACTATGGCAACCCATGCACCACTGATGTCTATGTGTGCCTTCAAGTCATTTCTGACTTATGGCAACTCTAAGGCAAACCTATCACAGGGTTTTCTTGGCAAGATTTGTTCAGAGGGGGGTTGCCTTTGCCTCCCTCTGCATGTCCAAAACACAAGTAAGCAAGTGGTTGGTATGTAGGAGCTGTTGGGTAGTCAATCCAATCTGGGTCAATCAGGGGTTATCTGAATGTGATGAAGGGGAAAACACAAAGATAGTTGATAACTGGTCCAGAAGTAGTATCAGCAGGTCAGAAGTCCAGATATATGAAGCAGCAAGGAGGAAACAGAGTAGTCCAAAATGTATGTCATTAAAAGGTCATTAAAATGACCTTTTGTGCCAGAGAGTACTGCCAGTCAACCAGATAAGACTACAGTAGTGTCAACACTAAAGCTGAGAAAGAAGTGTCGGGATGTTTATGGGCAGCACCGTCAATGCCACAGGTGTCTAATTAGTGCCTAATTAGGTTAGAGTCTATTACTTAACCCATACAGGGATTGGCGTTTCTCCTTCCATCGCTTAGTGAAAGATGGGGACATGTCGTCTTGAGTGTCTGCAGCCTCTGACAACTCCTGCTGTGGAGCAGAGTCCACTAATACCTCAGCCCCCATCTCCTCTGACTCAGCGAGAGTTCTACTATCAAGACCTGCAGCTTCCTGGCAATCTGCCTCCTCCTCATCACCTGTAATCCAGGGGATGAGCTATGACACAGGCTGAGAATGTGCGACTTACCCAAGATCACCCAGTGGGTTTCTATGGCTGAGCAGGGATTCAAACCCTGATTTCCAGAGCTGTAGTCCAATGCTCAAACCACTACACCATGCTGGCTCCCATGGACCACTCCACCTAGGCAATGTTGAACTGAATGTGTCCCTTTCACATCAGACCAAAATGGCCATCTTCTTCCACAGAGGAAATTACAAAAGCATAAGGCCCAAATGCCCTAAAGGCATTGTATCCCATCTGATTTTGGAAGCTAAATAGGGTCAGCCCTGGTTAGTCTTTTCATGGGAGACTGCCAGGGAATACCAGATGCTGTAGCTATATTTCAGAGGAAGGAACTGGCAAAACCACCTTGAGGAATCCTTGCCTAAGAAAACCCTATGGAATTCATGGGCTCGTCTTAAGTCGACAGGTGACTTGAAGGCACATACCCACACACAAGATAAAAATAGGAGGCTGGTAAATGTCTTCAGGGTGTGACATACATTTGGGGTGAGGATCTCAATAGAGAAAACCACAAATCTGTGTCACCAATCTCCCACCCGGAAAAGAAATCATAAAGTCAAGTGACACTTGGCAGAAATTATTGCCAGTTTTATTTTCTGAAGCCTTTGCAATACCTCAAGAAGAAAAAAACACAAAGAAGGCCTCTTTCCTATTCATGTCTCTTTGGGCAAACTCTCTCCACATCTACTTCAGCTCCTGCGATCCCATCCTACTCAAATTTATGCTGATGATGCATTTATTAAAAATAATCCCTGTGACAATATAGGGGGGAAATGCTTTGGGGACCTGAGCTTGTCTCGGCACCAAATTGGCTCAATTATTGTGTGTGATTGAAGTCTGGATTGGGGCGGAAGGTGGCGGGGTGTTGTGCGAGAGGAAATAAACACCCTGGCTGTGATGCTAGTGGCATTACGTCCTCCTCAGTGTGAAGAAAAGCCAGGAAGGGGATAAATAGCCAGGTGGTCCAGCCTGGAGCCAGATGCAAACAACCAGAGATAGCAGGAGTGCAGCCTCACAAGACCACCACGATGCCTGCAACATCCACCACGGTTTACCTCTTCTGCCTCCTTGCCTTCTCTTCAGCTTGCTACATCCAGAACTGCCCTCGGGGAGGAAAGAGGGCATTCCCGGACATGGAGATCCGACAGGTACCACAGAGGCTGGCTTGATGTGTGTGTCTGCATGAGACAGTGAGAGAGAGAATGAGTCTTGTTTGATATTTCTGTGCCTGAGAGAGAGGAAACCTGCTCCCACCTCCTTTTATCTTCCAAGTTTTTTCCTGGCCAGCGCTCCATGCTAAATCCAGAAGATACTTCCAGTGGCAGCTGGTGGCTTCCATGAGGATGGGGTGGGGAAAGCTGCTCCTGATTCAAGTCCAAACTTTAAGGGAACTATCTGGGATTCTGAACTTGTTTGGGAGGGTTGTGTTCAGTACCTTGGATAGTGCCTTCAAATTTCAGGCTAAAGCCTGGAGCAGAATCACTGCCCCACTCAAATGGAAGCTTCCAGCCCCACATTGTGAATGGGTTTTCTTTTTCTCTGTCCTTTCCATTTTCTCCAGATGCTTAGGGTGTAACCTTTCTGTCCTGCTAGCTTTTTGGTAGGTAAGGACAATCAGTATGAGATGCCTTGGATTCCTCAGAGGAGCAACTACAATGATAAGAGAGGATAAAAAGTGGGCTTGACGGGTGGGTGAGAAAAAGAAAAAGGCTTGAATCCTGTTGGAAGCCCCCCACTAGAGCAGACCCATTGAATGAAGGGGATTTACATAACTGTTGACATTCAACAATAGGTTCAGTGGGTCTGCTCTAGCTGAGATTAAACCAATAACATTTGGGCCAGTGTCTGTCCAAGAATGTCTAGATCAAGGGAAGTAATAGTGCCACTCTATTCTGCTTTGGTCAGACCTCACCTGGAATAGTGTGTCCGGTTCTGGGCATCACAATTCAAGAAAGATATGGACAAACTGGAGCGTGTCCAGAGGAGGGCAACCAGGATGGTGGGAGGTCTGGAAGCTAAGCCCTATGAGGAGCAGTTTAGGGAGCTGGGCATGTTTAGCCTGGAGAAGAGAAGGTTATGAGGGGACATGATAGCCATGCTTAAATATTTGAAGGGATGTCATACTGGGGATGGAGCAAGCTGGTTTTCTGCTGCTCCAGAGACTAGGACACAGAGCAATGGACTCAAACTACAGGAAAAGATATTCCACCTAAACATTAGAAAGAACTTCCTGACAGTAAGAGCTGTTTGACAGTGGAATGCACTGCCTCAGAATGTGGTGGGGTCTCCTTCTTTGGAGGTTTTTAGCTGGATTGCCATCTATTGGGAGTGCTTTGATTGGGTATTCCTGCATGGCAGGGGGTTGGACTAGATGGCCCTTGTGGTCTCTTCCAACTCTATGATTCTAAACTTTCTGTTCTGTTAGCTTTTCAGTAGGTAAGATCAGTCAGTATGGAACCCTTAGACCCCTCAAAGGAACAGCTACATAGGATAAAAGGTGGGCTAGATGGGTGAGTGAGAAAAAGGAAAAGGCTTGAATCCTGTTGGTAGTCCCCACTGGGGCAGACTCATTGAATAAACGGGATTTACATAATTGTTGTCTTGACATTCAGCAATAGGTTCAGTGGATCTGCTCTAGCTGGGATTAAACCAATAGCATTTGGGCCAGTGTTTGTCTAAGAAAGTACTGAAAATTTGGAAGTTGGGGCATGAGATAAAACTGAGCAAGCTCTGCTAAAAAAAGAGCAATTTCAACAAATTTAGTAATATTTCTCCATCATTTCTGAGATACAAAAATCTTGTTAGTGACATGCACACACTTGTGAGACTCACACACATCTCTCTCTCTCTCTTTGGACTGGATGCATGGAGCTATTCACTAGTCCTTTGCACCCCATCCAAACAAAGCCTCCCCTCCCCTGGGCATCTGTCTAGCCTTGGAAGGGGCTTCTTCTTCTTACTGCTGAGATGGGGAGGGGAAAGCAATCCAGACAATGAATATGTGACTGGTCTGGGCTGTAGGGGAAAGGAAAGGAGGGCAAACTCTGTCTGTGAGTGCACCTTCATTTCTTCTCCTTTCCAAGCCAAGACCAGCTCCTTCTTTGTTGTCTGAATTGTTCCCCACTCCATCCCCTCCTCAGTAATGAGCAACAGCAGCAGCAACGTCCCCTCCCAGGGCTGGACATCTGTCAGGGCAAGGGGAGGACATTGAACTGCATAGGCAGAGGGCTGTGCTCTGCCTGCCTGATTCAGGATCTTGACTAAACTCTTTAAAACAGTTTAATAATAACTATGGCTGAGATCCTAGCTCAGTTACTTACTTAAGTGTACTTGAACTAGTTGAGTATACTTAACTAAGTTGGTATCCATTGGGGTTTGGTTCCAGACCCCACCCCCTGTGTGGATATCAAAATCTGTGGTTCCTCAAGTCCCATTATATATAATGGTGTACTAAAATGGCTTCCCTTATAGAAAATGGCAAATTGAAGGCTTGGTTTTTGGAAATTTCTTTTTTGGATTTTTCCCCATCAAGCCGAAGATGTTTGAATCCGTAGCTGCAGAATTTGTGGATATAGAGAGCTGCCTGTAATATTTCATGACATGAAACTACTCCCCAATCCTACCTTAATGGCCACCAGCAATGGAGGTTTGTTCTCCTGCCAATCAGGACACAGTGGACTTACGTTCCCACTCCCTCTTCCACCAGTCCAAACACAATTCCTCCTCACACCAGAGATTGCTGGTAGGAGGAAGACAGAAACATCTGTGCCCCAACCAACAGGAGAATGGACCTCCATCACTTGAGGTGGCTGGTGGCCATTAGGGTAGGACTGAGGGTCTTTTATGGCAATAGTGCCACAATCATCATGAATACAAATCAATTATGGATCCATAACTCTAGGTTACAAATCCATACTGAAATCCAGTCCCAATACTAAGCCACACTATGGATGGAAGAAAAGACAACTACTACTAGGGCGAGGGCATTGCAGAACTTTGGAGTTGCAGTAAACACCTCTGTTGCCCATCCTAGGGGCAGCTCGTCCCTTTGTTTCCGTCCCCTGAAGAAGCTTTCAGGGTGAGCAGCACCCAGTGTGGGTGGGTGGTGGACCAGATTTTACTCACAGGCTGCCAGAAGCCAAGCCGCTGAGTACCTTTGGCCAAAGTCCCCCTCTTTACTTTACACTCTGTCTCTGCAAAATGGATACAATGCAGCTCTACTTCATTGTGTGTGAAGTCTGCTCCAAGTTCTAGTCTGAATTTTAAAGGAGCTGTCTAAGGTGTCTAACCTCAAATGGGTTCAGCACTGTGGATAGCTTCTTTAAAGTTTGAACTAAACCCAAAGTGGATTCATTACCCTAATGACACTCATAGGAAGCATTAAACAGGCCTTTGGAAACTCAGTCCTCAGCATGGCCAGCTGACAGGTTGGCTTAGGGGTTCTGGGAGTTGTAGTCCAGAAAGGAACCCCACAAGAAGCCATAGCGATAGCTGGATGCAGGACTATGGGAGTTGTAGTCCAAACATCTGGAAGGCACCAGGTTGGGGATTGATGCTCTAAACTTTTTCTGACAGGGCTGTGTTAATGACCTGAACATAAGAGAAGATAGGGACCTTCCAGCTTATACCAATTGCCATTCCACAACTAACAAATTTATTTATTAATAATCCCAGGGACAGACCATCTTGCCATATTTCATAGAAACACCCACAGTATGGTGCACCGCAGCTCTGCAGGATAATTTAACCTCTATGTTTTATTATTGTTATTGTTATTTTATTCATTTCTATCCTGCCTTTCTCCCATTAATGATGGGATATGGCTAATATGCACTGTCTTGGAGTGTGGTGGAATATCCTTCTTTGGAGGCTTTTAAAGAGAGGCTGGATGGCCATCTGTCAGGAATGCTTTGATTGGTATTCCTGCATGGCAGGGAGTTGGACTAGATGTCCTTTGGGGGTCCCTTCCAACGCTATGATTCTATGATATGTAAAACAATCCAAATTAAAAACTGTACAAAGGCATGTATAAAAATATAAATAAAAGAGTTATTTTTAAAGCAATTAAACAATTTATAAAGTTAAACCCTTAAACATTAAAATGTATTAAAAGACTGTATACAAACCTTAAAAACAGCACCGCACAGCAGGAACCACCACCACCCCAGTCACTTTCCAAAAGCCTGATGGAATAAAAATGTTTTAACTTGATGATGGAGGGAGAGCAAGATTGGGGCCATCCTGGCCTCCCTAGGGAAGGAGTTCCAAAGACTGAGAGCAGCCACCAAGAAGGTCCTCTCCCTCATTCCCATCAAATGAGCCTGGGAAGATGGTGGAGCAGAAAGAAGGGCTTCTCCAGATGATCTTAGAGCTTTAATGGGCTCGTAGAAGAAGATATGGTCCTTCAAATAACACAATAAGCTGTTTTAGAGCTAAACAGCTTACCATATAATACAACCTTGTGTGTATTTGTTCAGAAGTAAATCCCATTGCATCTGGTAGGGCTTACTCCCAAGTAAACATGCATGGAAATGTAGCCTCAAAGGGTCTTGAGAGAGGATTAGATCCAAAAAGTCTACAACTCCCACCATCTCTGACCAGTACCCATCCTAGAACCCAATAGTATCTGGCAGACTACAGCTGTAGTGCTGACTGCTTTGGAAATCAGGAAGGTGGATCAGATGGACACTTTTAGTCTGATGATCCATGATTTACTCTTACCCAAAGCATTGTGCATGGAAATAATGCTGTCTTAGCCAATGTTGGCTGGTGGCTCCCATGTGAGCAGTGCAATGAATCCACTGCAGGCTTCAGTCTTGGATTTAAGGAGCTCTCCAAAGTGCTGAATCTTATGCCTAAATAGAGTCACCATCTTGGAGACCTCGTATAAATGTAGCCAAAATCTGAAATGGATTCACTATCTCACTGACATGGGAGCTACCACTGGTCTTAACCAAGCATTTAATGTCTGTGTGCATGTGCCTTCAAGTTGCCTGTCAACTTATGGTGCCTCCATGAATTTCATAGAGTTTTCTTAGAGAAGGAATCCTCAGAGGTGGTTTTGCCAGTTCCTTCCTCTGAAATAGAGCCTATAGCACCTAGTGTTCCTTACAGTTCTTCTGGGCTTTGGGAAGGTTCTTCTTTTTGGACTGTCACTCCCAGAATACTGGTTGAGGGATTCTGAGAGTGACAGTCCAAAAAGGCACCTTTTCTATGCTCTGAAAATTCAGATGGGATCGGTGCCTTTAGGGTATTCAGGCAGAGCCTACAGCACCTGGTTTTCATTGGTGGTTTCCCATCCAAGTACTAACCAGTGCTGATGCTGCTTAGCTTCCAAGATCAGATAGGATCTGGTACCTTTAGGGTATTTGGGCAGCTCTTTAATGCTCTCATTCGTTCTGCCTCTTCCCCCTTTCCTTTCAGTGTATTCCTTGTGGTCCCGGAAACAAGGGGCACTGCTTTGGCCCCAGCATCTGCTGCGGAGAAGAGCTGGGCTGTTACTTTGGCACCTCTGAAACTCTGCATTGCCTGGAAGAGAATTACCTGCCTTCTCCTTGTGAGGCTGGAGGGAAACCTTGCAGCGCAGGTGGGAGATGTGCTGCGTCCGGCATTTGCTGCAATGATGGTAAGCAATGAGGAGGAGACATTTATTTATTTTATTTATATCCCACTTTTCTCCAAATAGGGGACCCAAGTCAATTTACCACAAGATAAAACTAAAAACCTGAGCAAAAATCCTGCACTGTCAGACGTAACTACAATGATTTTTAGATTTTATATGCTTTAATCTGATTTTTAAAAATATTTTAATTGTATATATTGTATTTTTAATTTGTTGTTTTATGGAAGCTGCTTTGGGCCCCATCTTGGGAGAAAGGCAGCATACAAGTGAAATAAATAAATGATGGTGCTCTATCATAATATATGCATCTGATGATGCTACCTGATGTGCCCCCCAACCTATCTTTCAGCCAAGCAGCACCCTGAATGAAGGGTTTCTCCTGGTTGCAGGGTGCACTGAGGTGGATGAGAGACCCTCCTCAGGTCCTGCCGCAACTGCTTCTCTCAATGCTTCCAACAACCAGGAAAGTCTTGCATTTGTCATTTCCCAGCATCCTTTTGCAGGACCTTGGAAAGCCTTTGGTTGTGGTACTGCCTGGATGAAAAGGTAGGTTTTGGGGGCCATGTTCAGTTAACAACTGTAAACCTAATTCCCCAAAGTTACAAGATCCAGCAGATCCTAGCGAATGATATCAGTGGTCTGCACCCAACTATGGGACATAGCCAGGCACTCCTGCAACCCCCCGAATGGCTGTGGAAGGAGAGGCTGTTGAAGTAAACCAGTGAGTCAAAGGGTGGTGAGAGGGGAGTTGTAGCATAGGGGTTGTCTAGACGAGAAGATATAATGTTGATTACAGCACATGAACACAAATTCACAGTAGTGTTCATTTGCCTCCATGGTTCTTTGGCAAAATCGATTGGTATGCGAAGCTATCCGTGTCTGAAATGCACATACAGCCATGCCTACAAATCAAGATGGTGGCCGAGAGTGAATTATTTGCATTATTATTTTCCACAAGTTGTTGCCGCTGCACAGTATTTTTTTAACTGTAAATAAAATCAGGGGGAAAGTGGGATAGAAATGATGATGATGATGATGATGATGTGCAAGTGCACCCTTCTGCTTAAAAAAGCTGTTTCATTGCCTCAGCCCAGCAAAAAAGCACACGATAATGTGAAACTCCAAAATGGCATCTCTGTTCACATCATTGCCAGCGAGCCCACCCTCCACACACGTCCGACCAATCAGCTTTTCCAGTTTCACCCTTGCTGAGGATGTGCTGTGCTGCGAATTGGATGTCCAAATAAACAGGAATGTGCATTTCCACAGATTATTTTAAAAACCTCAGGAAAAGCTGCAAAAGCTTCCCCTACCCCCCAGTTTTTGCAGTTTTGGGCTCCCCTCCTTCTGAAAAAGGAGAATCTCAATTGGCTCTCGTTGGGACAAAAAGTATTCTCTGTGAATAACCCCACAGTTATGTCTGTGGAATGTTTACACTCTGCTTGTTGAGGATCTTGGCTAATTTTGTGCAGAATATGCCAATTTTGAGCATAACATACTATATCTTACCCCAAGATAGTCATTTTTTTTTTTTTAGCAAAACCAAGATTTTTGAACACCCCCACACACACACCCTAAGGTCTTTTCACATAAACAATTCCCCACCCACATACCCCAATAAAAACTGAAAAATGTGATAAACCACTTTTTAAAATGTGCAAAATCTCAGCCGGTGGGGAGAAACCTTTTGAAATTATTCATCCTTGCGTGTGAGAATGAAATGCGCTAAAATGTGCCATCCCAAAGGGATTCCCATCAGTCTCAAATTCTTTACCTTCTCCCCTGCCAATTAAAATATCTTTGCTTTGGGTTTCTTTCTTCTCAAGAGAGCTGCACCATGGATACTGCCTGTGTGGATGAGGATGGCGAAAGAAGTCGTGTGTACTCTGAAAAGAACCTGACAGCGCTGGACAGCTCTGCGGGAGACCTGCTTCTGAAACTGATGCACATGGCGAATGCAAACAGGCAGCAGCAGCAGGGCAAACAGCAGTTTTACTGAGGCCAGTAATATGGAGGTGGCCTGGAACGCCAGCTACAGCCCTTTCATGTGCCACAATGCCCTCTGAAAAAGAAACAAAAGGAGCTCTAAATGACATGCAGAAGGGACCGTTTGTGAGTCAAATGTAAATACGCAGCAAATAATAAAAGTCTTTTATGGCACTGTGTGGCGAAATCTGTTCTCTGTCACCAATGTGTAGAAGCGTGTCACATTTCGGATCTGTGGTATAACAAATGTGGGGGTGGGAGAGGAATACTGACATTTTTCCTGAGCAAAAGCTTCATAGAATCATGGAATCATAGAACTGGAAGAGACCACAAGGGCCATCTAGTCCAACCCCCTGCCATGCAGGAGCACACAATCAAAGCACACCTGACAGATAGCCATCCAGCCTCTGGACTTTATCAGACATGGGAAAACACAGCAACAAGTGTCCAAAATCATGCCATAAGGATGGGACAATAGCCCAAAGGGTAAAATTATCTGACGCCCGCATCCTCACCCATTCTGGGAACATAGTGCCGATGTGAATAAGGAGTCACTTTTTTATTGATGGGAAAAGCCATCAATAAAAAGTGACACCTTATTCATGCCCACGCTATGCTCCCAGAACAGCTGAATGACAACCTCGTCTGATAATTTCACCCTTTTGTGTTATCATCGCGTCCTTATGATGCATTTTTTACACATCTGATAAAGTCCTCTGTTTCAAAATCTCCAAAGGAGACTCCATAGCATTCTGAGGCAGTGCATTCCACTGTCAAACATCTCTTACTGTCAGGAAGTTCTTCCTAATGATTCGGTGGGATATCTTTTCCTGTAGTTTGAGTCCATTGCTCCGTGTCCTAGTCTCTGGAGGTGCAGAAAACAAGCTTGCTTCTCCTTCAATATGACATCCTTTCAAGTATTTAAAGATGGCTATCATGTCCCCTCCTAACCTTCTCTTCTCCTGGCTAAACATGCCCATCTTCCTAAGCCACTCCTCAAAGGGAATGGCTTCCAGACCTCCCACCATTTTGGTTGCCCTCCTCTGGATACGTTCCAGTTTCACTTTGTTGCTGTAAACTAGGAAACCAAAGTGGAAAGGTGGTCATTGATGGAAAGAGATGCTACACAGCAGAGAAGTATTCTAGCCCTTTCACCAATGGGAGCAGCATCCCTGCAAAGCCAATGGAAGAACTGGGTCCCTAACAAATTCTACCCAGACTGTCCTTCAGTCGGCAATCAAATTCCCTGTTACTGGACATATGGGGAGCCTGGGTTGGGGTGCACCAACCCAGGCCAATGCCTATGGAAGATAGGCTCTCAAGGGTTATATGGTGTAGAAGCAAACAGAGAAAATCAAAGAATGTAAGTGTAACCCATCTCCCCTCCCCGCTCCACAATACCTATGAGAACTCTGTAAATAGCTTAGGAACAAAGAAAAACTCTCTCCCCCAGTCCTGTTCTCAGCCTTCATATCTTTCCCCAGCCTTGAACTGCAAAGCAAATGCAAAAAGTATCCAGCAAGTTCACTAATACAGTGGCCCCTCTAATATCCACAGATTCAATATCCACAGATATTGTAGGTTCAATATCCACAGATTCAAGCATCCACGGATTGTCGCTGCATATTTAAAAATGGTGGTGGCCATACCTAAAATGGCACCACAGCATACCCTAAATGGCAGCACCCATAACTAAAATCGTGGCCCCATTGATTAATATGGGACTCAACTGTCTGCAGTTTTGGTAATCTGTGAAGGGTTCCAGAACCAAAACCTTAAAGATACAAAGGGACCACTGTATAAGAGAATCCTTTCACACCACTGCACGTGTGTTAATGTTTGGCCATGATGCTAAGAAGGACTCTGAACCCATCTGCATGGCAGCAGAGGTCCAACTCACTACGCACAGCATGCTCAGTCACATGGCATATATATCTGCAGCACAATTTGGAAAAATTACTTTCTGATTACAACCTCCTGAATCCTAGGTTGGGATTCTGGAATCTGGAATCCAAATAGTGAGTATCCTACAAGTTTTGTCCTACAAAACAGACTTAATATAGTTTTTATCTGGGAAACGAGATCCTTTGAGGAGGGAACAGGTAGGATATTTTTGATTAAATTCTCGGGATTTCACCAACTACAATTCCCAAGATTCATTGAGGGCAGCCATGCCATTCAAGGGAGTACACTATGCTATCACCTCATGGTGCCACTGCGGGCTTTTAGACATCAGATATCAGAAAATGTGGACTCTTCTGAAGCTCTCATTTGAGCCACCAGAAAATCCCATTTTCTGTTTCAAATGTTATCCCACAAACACGAAGATGAGATCCTACATCAAGGAGATGAAGTATAACTTTACACTCATGCAATCCAACATCCCATCAGTGTAGCATAAATATCCACATGAAGAGATGTGCTACACCAGCACTATGCCACCCTCATGCAGAATAGCAGCATTGTGCAGAACATGTCAATGACTGGATGCTGTTGTGCAAAGTGCAATCGCAATACTCAGTGCATAAACACAATGTACAACAGTGTTGTTTGTGCAACTCTGCTTCTGTCCATAAAACCACATCTGTTGCATCATGAGAAACAATTTAGCCTCTATGCATAGCACAAGCTACACATGCATGTGTCCATATGAACCCCACCTCAAATCTCACAACAGTTCTTATTTCATGGGAGCCAGGCACTCTTATGAGACTTGAGAGAGGCTTTATGCATCCCCTCCAATGTTTCACACATTAAAGTTCACAGTTATCATTTAATTATTTAAGAAATCTAAACCCTAACTGACCCTAGCTAACTCTAACTCACATCTCTCTCTCATATTCCTAACTCTGACAGACTGTGGTCTCTCACTGTTTAACTGACACCAACCTAACCTTTTAAACATCTTATCCTAATGCTCAGCCAATTACAAGTTACTCCCAAGATTCTATTGTCTCACCCTTTCCAACAGATTACTTAGGTTATTAAATTTACTATACGTCACATAAATAACCACTTTTGTTGTTGTGTACCTTCAAGTGATTTCTAACCTACTAGCTGTACCCAGCACAACATACACCATTATAATAGATTTGAAAGGTTTGCATGGTTCAGCTACACACTATTATTGTGGGGAAAAATACCACCAAAATCTGTACAACCACCAAGCGGCCACCTAGCTGGCTGACTCTCATGCCCTGGACTCGCAGGCTTCTGCAGCATGGCGGCTTCTCCTCTTGCACTCTCACAATGAGGTGTATAGTAAAGGTGGAGGAGGGGCTCCGTCTAGGCTCCTGGAGTCCTTGCCATGGCTTCTGGGCTGGGATTACAGCGGCGGCCACCTCACAGGCAGCAGCAGTGGCTCCTCTTCTTCGCCACTGCATACTCAGGTAAGTAGCTGGCAATGGGGCCCTTGTGAGGCTGGGAGTGTAGATGCAAACCCAGGACACTCCCCAAGTCCCAGATTGAGTGACAGGAGTGGATTGTGAGGCGGAGAGGGAATGTGCATGTGCATGGTGATTGGCTGAGGGTGTGAGAAGAAGGAGGGGCAATGTTTCCTAAGCAGCCAATCAGCGCACTGGGAAAGGAAACATACCCAAGAGTTTTATATTAATAGATGGTGATCCTAAGGCAAGCCTATCATGAGGTTTTCCTGGAAAGATTTCTTCAGAGGGGGTTGCCTTTGCCTTCCTCTGAGGCTGAGAGAGTATGACTTGCCCAAGGTCACCCAGTGGGTTTCCATGGCCAAGCAGGGATTCAAAACCTGGTCTCCAGGGTCCTAGTCCACCACTCAAACCACTACACCATGCTGGATTTCACACATAACCCTACTTTACCTCAGTTTCTCCAATAAACACAACAACATCCCTCCCAAGTCTATAACATCACACTCAAACATACAGCTGACACATTGTGCGGTGCACTCAAGTGCATTCCTCCTGGCATTCAGCAGCTACAGAAAAATGACCTCCATTACACTGGGGATGGAGGACTCTTCTCCTTGGGCCTCCCTTTTCTTCCATGAATGATCAAAGGAAGCTAGAATGTGCCAAGGACAGAGTTGTACCTCAGAGCTTTCTAGCTGCTGTTGCACATCAGTTTAAGTAGGAAAGAAGGAGAAGGAGAAGACTTCTTCAACCCTGGACGATTGGCATATGTTTGCTGATCATAGAATCATAGAGTTGGAAGAGACCACAAGGGCCATCTAGTCCAACCCCCTGCCATGCAGGAAGACACAATCAAAGCATTCCCGACAGCCATCCAGCCTCTGTTTTAAAACCTCCAAAGAAGGAGACTCCATCACACTGTGAGGCAGCATATTCCACCGCTGAACAGCTCTTACTGTCAGGAAATTCTTCCTAATGTTTAGGTGGAATCTTTTCCTGTTTCCTCTTTTCCTGATAGAGACTTCCATTCTGCCAATGTGCTTCTTCTTGGATCTCTAAACCAAAATATCAGAGCAACGGGGTAACAGCAAGCAAGATAAGCAAATGACAATATCCTTTTTTTTTCCCAGATTGCAGGGGACTTTTTGCTTAACAGGATATATTTCTGAATAAGCTCCATAGGGGGGAAAAAACTCAGCCATGGAAGCAGGCATCAGTGGATAATTTAGCACTAGGTGAAGTGCTGTTGTTACCCTAAGAGGTGGGAGGATGCTAGAGTCCCACCTGCAATGCCAGAGTCTCTTTTAATATTGGGGGGAATTGTTAGCTCAAACAGGAGGCCTGCAAGAAGAGGGTAATTTTGGGGATCTTTTCACATATGTATATCACTACTAACTGTAGAGACCACCCCAGTTAAAGTAGAATAAAGTATTTTTTTATTGGAATAAGATAGACAATCACATACAAGAACACACACTCTTACAAACCATACAAGGCTATTGGAATAGAAAGGCAGGAAGGGCTAGAAAGAAAGAAGTTGGGATGGAGGGCTGATAGTTACCAGTCTCAGAGAAAAGAGTTCTGTGCAGTGAAGATACTCAGAGAGGCACCGAGGGTGACACAGCAAAGAAGAAAATGAAGGGGTCACATTGTGGCATACATTGCTATGGGTGGAGCTATGATATTTATATTCCATACCTTGGAGGGGCGAGTTAGTAATAACAAAGCCTGGATAGCTTTCCCACAGGATAGACAAAAGAGACCCAAACCTAACTGATTGCTTTAATTCTGGAGTGATAGGACATTGATGGGCTTGCAACAACCTCGTAGGGTTGGACAGGAGGGGGTGTGAAGGGAGATTTCTGTAGGGCATGGATTGAAGAAAGGTCACTAGTTTGCATGATTGAATTATTGCTTAAAGTGCCCAGGGCTAGCATATAACCCTTAAGGACTGGGTTGTTAGCATAAACTCATTACCTATGGGGGCTTTCCACATAATCCTGACTGGGCGTTCTCACCATTATACTTCTAGATATGTCTCAGATCATCATGACCTTTGACTGCCCTATCTAGCCTTACAGCCAACATGAACCCAGAAAGTGTCCTAAATGTACAGTTATGGAATCTCACAGGAAGGGGTAGTAAGGTATGCTAACACTGTGTGTTACTTCCTTTTTCAATCTTCTTCCATCCTATTATGGAAAAGCAGAGGGCCATAGAACCATAGCATGATACAAAGAGAACTTTGGAAATGTTACCTTTTTGCAACTGTAACTTCCAAAACTCCTCAACCAGAGTTGTAGTTTTAAAAAAAGGTTACTTTTCCAAGCTGTGGAAACAACCCTTTAATACAGTGGTTCTCAACCTGTGGGTCCCCAGATGTTGTTGGACTACAGTTCCCAGGAGCCCTCTGAGGTCTCACCTTGACAGCCAGGTGGTTCTCCTAGTCATTAGTGAGGCTGTAGGATTGAACTTACAGCCTCACTAATTACTGGGAGGACCACCTGGCTGTCAAGGTGAGACCTCAGAGGGCTCCTGGGAACTGTAGTCCAACAACATCTGGGGACCCACAGGTTGAGAACCACTGCTTTAGAGTCAGGTTGGGCAATGGTAGCCCTCCAGATGTTGCCAAACTCCATCTTCCACTAGCCCTCCTAACCAGCAGAGCCACTGGTAAGGAATGATGGGAGTTGGAGTCCAACAATACATGAAGAGCTACACAATGTACACTCCTTTTTCCAACAATGAGCAGTGTTTGACCTGATCTTTATTCTCCTCTGGGCTAAGAATAAAGGATTCTGTCCAATTTATGCTCTCCAATGTAATAGCTTTCTTCTTCCAGTAATTGCCCTAATGCAGTCTTAGAGATGAATCTCCTTCCCTACCAAACAGCCGCCTACAAGTCAAGGTTGTTCTGACCAGAGTAACAGATTAGCCCGTGTTTTTCACCCTTTTATCTTTCCTGTTCAGTTTCAAGGAGGAAAGAAAAAAAGCCTCCATAAAGGGGAGTCAGCCAAAACACAAAAGGAAAAATAGCTATGGAATAGGCCATGCTTTGTTCGTTGTGATACTTGGACACTTCATACCAATTCCATTCAATTAGCCATTTGGATCTAATGTTGGTGTCACTGAAAATAGACAGAAATTGGGTGAGAGTCTCAGATTATATTTTCCTCTGAAAACTGTCTCGGGAGACATTGGCCAGAACTTCATTGCTGTAAGTTCCTCTACAGAAGCAGCTGGACATTTTTGCCCAATGCAGAACACCTGGAGTCAGTTCAAGGTCATGGAAGCTTCATAATAATGCTATCTTTTTCCAGAACTGAGGTGGAATTCCAGGCCTCCCCAAAAGTTCTTTCATTGCCAGACACTGACACACATCATTGCTATAGGATAAGCTTTATTGGTGGTAAATGGTGCAGCTGATAGAACAAAGCAATGAAGCAGACCAGCCCTTTTGCTGATGGGGTCCCACATCTCCTTATAGCCAGTGGTAGACTTGGGCCCCCTAACAAATTCTAGAACCAGCATGGTGTAGTGGTTTAAGTCTTGGACTAGTGTTGAGCTTTGACTAGGGTTCAAATTCCTGCTCAGCCAGGGAAACCCACTGGGTGACCTCGGCAGCCATATTCTCTCAGCCTCAGAGGAAGGCAATGGTAATACCCCTCTGAACAAACTGTGCCAAGAAAATCTGGTGATAGTGTCACCTTAGGATCTCTATAACTTGAAAGCACACAACAACAACAGCAACAGCAACAACTTCTACCCAGACAATCCCTTGGCTGACAATCAAACCATAGAATCATAGATTAGGAAGAGACCACAAGTGCCATTTAGTCCAACCGCCTGCCATGAAGGAATACACAATCAAAGCATTCCTGACAGATGGCCATCCAGCCTCTGCTTAAAAACCTCTTGGTGAAAGATCTGGGAACCAAGCACTATATGGAACATCTTAGGGAGCTGGGTATGTTTAGCCTAAAGAAGAGCAGACTGAGAGGTATTATGATAGCTATCTTTAAATATTTGAAGGGATAACATGCAAAACAGTGCTACTCAAAGTGGTGATCCATGAGTCATTGGTAGCTAGTCCACAAAGAGTTTCCAGGAAGGCAAGAAACCGTTGTAGTCAAGGAGCACCAATATGGTACCAGTCCCTGGCAGATTAAGTAAAAAATAAAATAAAATCTGCCAGCCCCTACACCAGATATCATGAGAAGTGTTGATGTAGAAGAGGGAGTAAAGTTGAATATGAACCAATTAATTCAAATTGCAAGAAGGAAGATTCTGTCTAAACATTATTAAAGAATTTTCTGACTGTAAGAGTTGTTTGTAAGTAGAACAGAGGGTAGTGAACTCTCCTTTTCAAGAGGAGTTAAAGAGGTCAAATGCTTCAGAAGTGGGTTGGACTAGATGGCCTTTGATTTCCCCTTCCAACTCCATGATTTTATGATGCTATGAAGGAACAAACACTTACCGGCTGCACTCCACTGTTCACACATCATCCAGCCTTGATGAGAGTAACAGCATGGCTTGGCTCGTTCACTTGAAGTGTCTGTGCTGGAGTTCGCTGTGCAATGAGAACTGCTATACATGCTTGTGGCTCTGTGTCTAACCAAGACATGTTCATGTGGTGGCTGCTACAAGGAAGACCTACCAATGGATCTACAGGATTTCTTGCTCTCTCATGATCTTCTGCTTCTATAGTTCATCAGGCAACAGACATCCTTTGCTAATGTTTCTTATTACCTTTTTTGTCTTTAAAAGAGATTCTTTATAACGTAATGTCAATCAGTTGACCCTTGTTATGGTCCAGGTCAATAAAGATTTTCATTGACCTCTGCATTGTCTACTGTGCCCTTGCTTAAGTGCCAAATCTTAAAGCAAAAGAAGGTAGGTGGCAAAGGCCATTTTCTGGATGAGTCAGAGCTCGTGGCCAATTAGGCAAGTCAAAGATAGGAGGCAGATATATTGCTAACCTACCACATTCATTACAGTTAAGAGTTTTGGGTTCTTCTGTACAGCTGTAGAGTTTCCGGGGAGGTTTATTGGATCTAACAAAGGTCAGATGAGGAGGAACAGGTACAATAGGCTAGATGTGAGTCCTGTCTAGTTTCATTAATAGTTGATATTACTCATCTCTATTCATCACTGTCACTTTATTTTGGGAGAAGAATAACTTAACTCCAGTGGCTGCTGGTCAATCTGTGGTGGTGAATCTGCTCTGGCTTTCAGTCTGAACTTTAAAGGAGTTATCCAAGCTCCTGAGCCCTAACACCCACCAAAAGTTTCAGCACCTATAACCTGCCTTGACAGGCCCCCACTTTTTTCATAACTCATCAATTGGCTAAATTTCATATACAGTTGTCCTCCATATTCACAGATTTGGTATCCACAGATTTAAGTATTCATGGCTTGAAAATATTCTTTAAAAAATAATAACCCAAAAATCAAACCTTGAATTTGCCATCTTCTATGAGGGACATCATTTTGCTATGCCATTGCATATAATGGGACCTGAGTATTCACAGATTTTGGTATCCATGGGGGGGGGGTCCTGGAACCAAATCCCAGTGAATATGAAGGGAAAACTGTATTGGCTTATAATTGACATGCCATGTGGACTCCCAAATAGAAGGAATCATGGTTTGCTTAGAAAACCTAATGGAGTAGCCTTCTGAAATCCCTAAAAGACACAACCAGGTGAGAATTACGTGAAATCCCCTGGAACTGATTAGTTAGGGAGACATGGGCTAATTCTTCTCTGGAACTGAGTAATTCACTAATTCCATCAAGGTGGCTGAGCAATCTTTGCTTGCAAAACTGGTTCTTCCTCTCCCTTCTCCCAAAAACAAGATAGGTTTGCCCGAGATCACTCATGTTCAATGTTTAAACCATTAGCAATCATTAACACATCCAGAGAATCCATTGTCCAACCTTGGGAAACTCTGGAAGACATTGTATTCCACACAAACTCACCCCTTCAGGGGGAATATCTAATAGAAATAGGCCATCCAAATACAGCCAAAGTGTGCTCAGTTTCACAGAGTCCATCACTCTGTTGGTTTGCTGGGTCACCTGGTGTACCCAGCCATCCTTCTTCTCTGCACAAATCTTTGCTCTTCAGGACAGGTATAGTATAACCCATCATCCCAAACTCTAGTCCTCTATCCCAATACTTCCTACTTTCTTCGCTAGCCTTGTGTGACTGCTTGAAGCCTGAGTGTATGTGTGTGTGCATTCCCATGCTTATTTGTCAATAAAAAGCATTTTTATTTCATCCTTGGCTGAAAGTCTCTCTACAGTGAGTACAGTTGTCCCTCCAGATTCACGGATTTGGCATTCATGGATTTAAGTATTCACAACTTGAAAATATTCTTTAAAAAATAATAATCCAAAAAGCAAACCTTGATTTTGCCATCTTATATAAGGGACACCATTTTGCTATGCCATTGCATATAATGGGACTTGAGTATTCATGGATTTGGGTATTCATGGGGGGTCCTGGAACGAAACTCCAGCGAATGTGAAGGGACAACTGTACTGGTATACATAAGTCAAAAGATCCCGTTGTTACTTGGCTTCCCGCTGCCAACATGAGCTAATTAAAATTCCTCATATTAGGACACTTAATTGCCAATTATTAAATTATTACAAGTGTGGGGTATGTCAGGGCAGGTAACACTGTAACCAGCCCAAAGGGAGCCAGTGTGGTGTAGTGATTTGAGTGTTGGATTAGGACTCTGGAGATAAGAGTTCGAATCCCTGCTTGGCCCTGAAAACCCACTGGGGGACCTTGGGCAAGTCACATACTCTCAGCCTCAGGAAACCCTGTGATAGGGTCACTTTAAGTCACAAACAACTTGAAGGCAAGCAACAACAACAAAACCGGACCAAGTCAACAGCATTTTGACCCGCTGAAGTTTCCCAACAGTTTTCAAAGGCAGCCCCATGAGGAGTGTGTTACATTAATCCAAACAAAATGTAATCAAGGCATGTGTCACCATAGTCAGATCTGACATCTCCAGGAATGGGTGCAGCTGGAACAATTACGTTACATTCTGGTTCCTTAATGTAAGATTTTGGCCGTGAGGTCATGCAACTAATGTGTTGCCATTTTTTTTTTGTCATATACCTTTCTGAAGAAAGCCTTAAGAGTATCCTCGATCTTTTGATCTAATAAAAGACCATGGTTGGAATCCTGTTGGTTAGTCCCAACTAGGAAAAAAAACCATCACCCCTCTGGACCTCTGCCATCCTGCACAGACAGACCTCCACATAAGTACACTGGTGGAGTTTTACATTCCACAAGTGTCAAAGAAGGCTTCGGATACTGCTAACAGAAATGAAATATACATCAGCAGTTACTTTTGTGAAGATGCTTAGATCCTTGTTTCTCAGTTTTGTGCACCATCTACTGGTCCAGAATAGAGAGGATAATTCTTTCTATACATAACAAAAACTTATACAACCAAGGATTTGATATTATTTAATAGAATAGTATGTCCTTCCTTTCGAATTAGGAGTAAATCTTTAAATGCTGCTATAATGTCATTTTACAATATTAATATAGTTTTATTGTTTTATATTGTTGCTGTGTGCCTTCAAGTCACTTCCAACAACCCTAAGGAGAACAAGAGCTCAGCTAACAGGCAGCAAGGCCAACAGGCATTTTCTATGGGTGTGGTAGAAGAAACAGCATAAGGTGAGCTTGTGTCTGTTAGGTTAACCATCCCTAGCCCCGAAGAATTTTTTGGGAGAGTTTGTTGGGTTAAGGCTATTGTGTCTGTTGGGTTAAGGCTGTTTGTTTGTGTGAGCTGGGAGGAGGCTTGCTTGTGTGCTTATTAGCATTCTGTTGTTCTATTATTCTGCTGGCTATTTGCCAGAATAAAATTTATTTGTTTGTTTGTTTTTCTATTGTGTGCAGGCCCAGGTCCTCTGCATGAGCACATGGTCTCAGGGAGACAGAGCATCCCTCGAGGGGAAGTGAGACAGAGAGTTGGTTGGGGGATCTCTCTCTATAGCTGCAGCCACAGTCCCTGGAGCTCAGCAAACAGGCAGCAAGGCCAACAGGGATTTTGCAAGGGCGTTTAGCATGGGGTGGTGAGGGAGCTGCTGCAGTTGCCTGCAACAGTTGTGGTATGTGTGTTTGCTGAACATACACCAGCAGCAAGTGCAAGTTGGTTGCCAGATTGGAAGAAAAGACTGAACAACTTGAGGCCCGTGTATCTACTCCTCAGCATATTAAGGAATAAATTTTCTTGGACAGAGGAGAGCAGACTGTCCTAGATGAGGAACACACATGGGATGTCTCTGATGTGTATTCTTGCACTGCAGGGGGTTGGACTGGATGTCCCTGTGATCTCGTCCAACTGTATCATTCTGTTATTCAAAGGCAAATCTATCATGGGGTTTCCATGGCAAGGTTTGTTCAGAGAGGGTTGTCTTTACCTTCCTCTAAGGCTGAGAGAATGTGACTTGCCCATAGTCACCCAGTGGGTTTCCATGGCTGAGTGGAGTTTTGTAATTTAGTGAGGTCTAAGAGCTCTCTGGCTGAGAGTTCTAAATGCCCCTCCCTCAACTGCAAATCCCAGGAGTCCACAGGAGGCAGCCAGAGCAGTTAAAAGTGCAATAATAGCGCTATAATAGTGTAGTGTGATAATCTCCTTAGTCCAATGCTCAAACACTATATCATGTTGGCTTTCCATTGTTTTATATACCATAGTTCTATTTGTATTGTTGTACACCATCTTGGTGATACTTGTGGAATGGGGGATATATAAACAACAACAACATTTTATTTTATTACACTAATATAATGGGATGAAAAGCATAGTATTTATGGATTATGCAGATGCATTATGTATATGTATGTATTACGGTATATACTGAATTACAAAAAGAAATTTGTAACGTATGCTTTCATGGACTTCATCTGAGGTCTGGTCACATCTGATGAAGTGGACTGGAGTCTATGAAAGCTTACAATAGAAATTCTTCTGCCCATCCGAACCCCAGTTAGTCTCAAAGGTGCTACAGGATTCCTTTATATCTTTTTATGATGAAACAGTCTTAACGTGGTTTAAGGGAGGCTGCAAAGAACAATTAGAAATTGCAACCTATCAGCTCAAGAAACTAATGAAGGAAGTACATAGAATCACGTTCATGTTTTAGTTTTAGGTTTAAAACTTTCATAGTCTGTGTTATTTCAAAATAAGAAATAGACAATGTGGATTGTTAGCAATTTATGGGTAAATGGAATACAGGGAGTTTATATTACATTTACAAATTATATGTAAAACACATTTATGTTAAATATGAGACTGTGTATTTTTCTAGCCTGTACTTTTTTTTAATGGGAAATTTAATAAATAATAATAATAAAAAGAAACAGTCTTAACGTGGCTATGGACTTTTTCGGATGAAGAAAAATAACGCCAGCAGCCTCTCCAGCTTGCGAGGCTGCTGTGCTGCAAAGCGCCCCTTTCGTATGACGCTCGCCCCTGCTGGTACTGTTGCGGTACCGCAGGGAGAGCTGAGCGTCATATTTCGTTGATTTTTAGGACTTTTTCGGATGGATCGCTGATCGCGAGTAAAATATGACGCTGGGCAGGAAAAATATCACGCTCAAATGTCCCAGCGGTACTGCAACAGTACCGCTGGGAGGAGCGTCATCCGAAACGGACGGCCTCTTGCGCTGCAGCGTTGCAACCTGGCGACGCTGCTAGCGTTACTTTTCTTCCATCTGAAAAAGTCCTTACTCACGATCAACTTTCGTGAGTAAAAAATCAACAAAATATGACGCTCAGCTCTCCCTGCGGTACTGCAACAGTACCGCTAGAGGGCAGCGTCATCCGAAACTGACACTTTGCAGCGCAGCAGCCTCGCAAACTGGAGAGGCTGCTTGCGTTATTTTTCTTCATCCAAAAAAGTCCTTTTTGAACAGATCATTAGAACGTGCCAAAAGATCCAGACCCACTGACTTGCCTGAAAGAGATATTTCAAGACCATTAGCACAAGTGTGCTGACATATGTTGATATCATGTATGCAGTAGAGATCCTACATTGAATTTGTGTATTGTGAACTCATATTGCCACAAGGTTTGCCTTATGTTCACCATAAGTTGGGAACAACTTGAAGGCACACAATGACAACAATGCTACATGAGTGTAGATGTATACTACACAGGCATGCTGTAGTATCTTGGTTAACATCTTGAGGGCTACATGATTCCCATTCCTCCTTCATAGATTAAACCCAACGAATTGCACCAGAGCATGAAACAGAAAGGCAACAGGTACAAAACATGGATGCTGTCCCCTAAAATTATAGTAGGCACTCTTCAAAATTTTCAAATTAAGGCCTTTGTCCCAGGCGGTTGTTTTACACAAGAGCACACTAAATGTTGCCCTCCATTTCAGATATCTTGATAGACAAAATAAAAGTATTATTATCCTCTTCCCTCACTCCTGGTGACATCAAAGACTTCTTCAATTAAAAAGAATTCTTGGCCTTTGATACATCTTCTACCCAATTTTTTTCAGGGGAGGGGGGAATGAGAGAGAGAAAATTATCCATATTTAACTGATCTCACGCCTGCGACCTTGGCTTATTAAATGAGACATTTGACGTGAAAAGCAATGTGTTGTCTTTTTTAAGAGAAATGCGTAAGAAGGGTGATGGCATGGAGAAGCAGACCTGTCCACCAGTATATAAACCTGCCATCATCAAGGCAGAATCCTGAAGAGGTTTTCCATTACTGTTCCACAAAAAAAGCCACTGGTGAAGACGGGGGCCATGTCACACAATATGCTAGCCTTCTCCTTGCTTTGGCTCCTGGCTCTCTCGTCTGCTTGCTACATCCAGAACTGCCCCATCGGAGGGAAGCGCTCCATCCTGGATATGGAAGTCCGAAAGGTAGGACATGGAAGTGGGTGGTGGAATATAAGATGTGACAAGAATGAGGTTTCTGGAAAGACAAGCATATTTAAGCCTCTTACATGGTTGCCCATGGAGAATTAAAATTCCATGGGTGCCAAGCAACCCAAAGTGCTTGTGTTCCTTTCTAGGTCATGGATGTGTGGGTTAGACTCTTCCAGGCTGCAATTGTTGGTGCCTCTTATGTAAAACAACATACACCTGTAAATCCAAATAGAGTAATTCTAGCAAGACTTGTAGAGAGCCAGTATGGTATAGTGGTCTGAGTGTTGGACTAGGGGTCCTTTCACACTCCACAATTAGAGGTTAAGACGTGACATGATAGCCATGTTTAAATATTTGAAGGGATGTCATACTGAGGATGGAGCAAGCTTGTTTTCTGCTGTTCCAGAGACTAGGACATGGAGCAATGGACTCAAACTACAGGAAAAGAGATTCCACCTAAACATTAGGAAGAACTTCCTGACGGTAAGAGCTGTTCAGAAGTGGAATGCACTGCCTCGGAGTGTGGTGGAGTCTCCTTCTTTGGAGGTTTTTAAACAGAGGCTGGATAGCCATCTGTTGGGAGTGCTTTGATTGTGCATTCCTGCAGGGCAGGAGGTTGGACTAGATGGCCCTTGTGGTCTTTTCCAACTCTATGATTCTATTATTCTAATTACAGTGCTATATCCCCCTTGTAACTGCTGTGGCAATATCCTATGGAATCCTGGGGTTTGTATTTTAGGGAGGGGTAGAAGAGGAAACTTCAGATGGCATTGCTTGTGTTGCATGGTTTGCATGACAAGCAACAGGGGCTGAAATTACCTCTTCTACTCAGCCATTAAAGAGACAGGAGCCCTCTCCAGTTTTCACTCTGTCAACTGTAAACAACACAATAACAAGCAGAGGTGTTCTAAAATTTTGCAGTCTTTGCTTTTCATTTTGGAAATGGCGGATCTTAGCTTAAACAGTTGCTTCTGTTATTTTGTAAGGCTTTTCAAATGTTGGAGCTATAGTTGTTTGTGATTAAACTAGCTTTTTTAAAAAAAGGAAAGAAAAAGTTGCTCAAATAATACATTTATTGCAGCATGAGGTGTTGGGGCTTACACCTCACCATCAGATCAAATCTGTATTTCACAAAACTTTGCTTCCCAGTTCAAGTCCATTTAAAACAGGAGTGGAAACAGTTCCCTTTCAGACGTGTCCTTGAATTTCCTCTTGAATTATGTTAGTACCCAAAGAGCTGAAAATAAGAAACAAATGAAAAGACCAAATATTTTACTACAGGCTTTTGAAAAGCTCAGGTAAGTGTGTGTAGGAGAACTGAAGAACTCTAGTTAAAGTTATCAGGAAAGATGTGAGCCAGATTTGAGTGTGTTTGCTGGTACGGTTGCATTTAAAATGACTCCATGTTTGAAACATCCATTGGCTTATTTCACATACTCTGCAACATTTCACAGATGAAAACTGAGACACATGTGGCCAAGTAACATCAGAATATGGTCAAGATGACAAGAGTTATTGATGAATAACAATAGATAGGTTTGGAGATGCTGCAGCAGTTTGTTTTTGCCTGAGTCAGCAGGGAAGGGCAAGAGTCTCCCGCCTTCTTCTTCCCCACTGAATTGAGTGTAAACTGCTTTTGCCTTTTAAATTTAATTTGCAGCAAGTGAAGTAAGCCAAAGATGAAGGTGGAAAGTGGGAGGAAGAAAGAGAAACTGGGACATTTTAAAAGCAGGTGAAAACATGGGATGACACAGGATCAATTAGGTCTGTTCCTGCCAAATGAAGACAGTTGGCGGGTGTGGGTTCATTAATTTGTGTTGCCCTGAAGCTGCAGTGTCATCTAATTTTGTTCTCCATTGGCTTTACTGTAAGCTAATGGTTTGTAAAAATTTACTTGTGAATTTACTTGTGAATTTTTCTAGAAAAGGAGAGGCATACATTCACTAATGGTGGTGTGTTGATGATAATCACAAGTCAAAACCACTTCAGCTGCAGATGTTTGCACAACCAAAAGTCTGATTGTGCAAACCAGCCCTGGATGAAATCACATTTCCTCCCCCCATTTGTGTTTCCCACCAGTGCCTCTCTTGTGGTCCTAGAAACCGGGGCCATTGCTTTGGACCCAACATCTGCTGTGGAGAAGAGCTGGGCTGCTATTTTGGCACAGCAGAAACACTGAGATGCCAAGAAGAAAACTTCCTCCCAACCCCTTGCGAGTCTGGAAGGAAACCATGTGGCAACAATGGAGGAACCTGCGCAGCATCCGGCATCTGCTGCAACAATGGTGAGAACCTCCTGGTGTGCCATGGCCCCCTAAAAATGCTTACTTACTTACTTACTTACTTTAGTGTCTTGTCTAGATGGTGAAAATACTCCTCATAGAATCTGCAGGGAATACCTTTTGTCCCAATGAGATCCCGCAGGTATTTGGAAGGAGGGGCCCAAAAAACTCCAAATACTATGTGGGAAAAGTCTTTGCAGTTTTCCCGAAGTGTTTTTAAACAATGCGAGGGAATGCACATTACTGCTTGTAAGGACAACCGATTCGGATCACTGCACATTCTCAGAGTGGACAGCTGATTGGTCGGATGTATGCTGGGGATGGGCTTGCTGGCAAGGAAGTGGCCAGAAGCACCATTTTGGATTTTTTTGCGTTCCTGATTGTGTGCTTTTTTTGCTGCTCCAAGCCAACTGAATAGCTTTTTAAAGTTTTTGAATGCAGAAGGTCGCATTTGCACACCTTTGCTTTAAAGTTAAAAAAAAAATACTGTGCAGCACCAGCAAAGTGTGGAGGATAATAACACGCTAAATTACTCGGCCACTATCTTGATGAAGTGGTAATAATCTTAAATTTAAAAGAAATCTCCAAGGCACTGAGCCCATTTTCTGAGCAACTTTAAAGTTTGGACTAAAACCCAATGTAGATTCACCATCCTAATGATATGGAAGCCATGATTGTGCACTGTCATTTCTTCTTCCAAAACTGTAATACAGTTGTCCCTTCATATTCGCTGGATTTTGGTTACAGTACCCCCCCCCCGTGAATACCAAAATCTGTGAATACTCAAGTCCCATTATTTGCAATGGCATAGCAAAATGGTGTCTCTTATATAAGATGGCAAACTCAAGGTTTGCTTTTTGGATTATTATTTTTTAAGAATATTTTCAAGCCATGAATACTTAAATCCATGGATACCAAATCCGTGGATACGGAGGGATAACTGTATACAGGTCACCAACCATATCCACCAGGGATACGTTCCCAGACTTATGGCAAATACTTGAAAGCACAAGTAATAGGGAACCCCATAGAATTGTGCTGGAGGACCTAGAAAATGCCCAGAGAGACCACATTTTTTGGACAACAGATAATTGAAAGATGTGGAATTAGGGGCATAATTATCAAATTTGCAGATGACACCAAATTAGGAGGAGTAGCTAATACCCTAGAGGACAGGATCAAAATTAAAATGACCTAGATAGACTGGAGAGCTGGGCCAAAGCTAACAAAATGAAATTCAATACAGAGAAATGTAAGGTACTGCACTTAAGGCGGAAAAACGAAATGCATAGATACAGGATGGAGGAGACCTAGCTGAACGAGACTACATGTGAAAGGGATCTAGGAGTCCTAGTAGACCACAAGTTGAACATGAGTCAACAGTGTGATGCGGCAGCTAAAAAGGCCAATGCGATTTTGGGCTGCATCAATAGAAGTATAGTGTCTAGATCAAGGGAAGTAATAGTACCATTCTATTCTGCCTTGGTCAGGCTTCACTTAGAATACTGTGTCCATTTCTGGGCACCACAATTCAAAAAGGATATTGATAAATTGGAGCAAGTCCAGAGGAGGGCGACTAAAATGGTGAAAGGTCTGAAAAACATGCCTTATGAGGAGAGACTTGGGTAGCTGAGTATGTTTAGCCTGGAAAAAAACGGTTAAGGGGCGATATAATAGCCCTGTTTAAGTATTTGAAGGGGTGTCACATTGAGGATGGAGCAAGCTTGTTTTCTGCTGCTCCAGAGATTAGAACACAGAGCAATGGATGCAAGCTCCAGGAACAGAGATTCCACCTCAACGTTAGGAGGAACTTTCTGACAGTAAGAGCTGTTCGACAGTGGAACGCACTCCCTCGGAGCGTGGTGGGGTCTCCTTCCTTGGAGGTCTTTAAACAGAGGCTGGATGGCCATCTGTCAGGGATGCTTTGATCGTGATTTCCTGCATGGCAGGAGGTTGGACTTCCAACTCTACAATTCTACAATTCTATAATTCTATGAAACCACACGTACTGATCCCGCGCATACAAGGGGTAACCTGTAATTGAGGCTGATGCCTCTGATATTTTTCTGCTGTAAACTGTTGTCTTTATGGCAGACATTGTCCATTATCTAACCTAACATCAACAGCTCTGCATCTACCAATGACACAGTAATCCACAAATTTAGCTATTGCCACACAGAACATCTCCAAATATCTACACTGGGTTTTCTGACATGTTTTCTTCCTGTTTCAGAGGGATGTATGATAGACTCTGGGTGTGATCAAGAATGAGAAGATTCAAGGAATGAGAACCATACAAAAATACTTTTAGATTATGAACTTGTAGGCATCTGTGCCATGTCGAAGGGATGCTTCTTTCCACTGCAAATATGTATGTTGGAAAAAGTGGTGAAGACATTTGTGCAAAATAAAACTAATATGACAAAAGTCTGTCATTTGTGTTCTGGCTTTTCAAGAAAGTTATTTAAAGGTCTATTGCATATGTAAGTGTTCATATGGTTAACAAAATGGTGAGTAAACGGAAGGGCTATATGTTTATTCACCATAAAAAAGCAACAACCCAAGGCTGCTACAAAACATCTTAAAACACATTAAAAGATACAAACACATTAAAAGATACACACACATATATACAAACATATATGTGTGTGTGTGTGTGTGCGTGTGTGTATCTGTCTGTCTGTCTAGATATAAGTGGGCCCTTGGTATCCGCTGGGGTTTGGTTCCAGGATCCACTGTGGATACCAACATTAGCAAAATGGTGTTCCTTATATAAGATGGCAAAATCAAGGTTTGCTTTTTGGATTATTATTTTTTAAGAATATTTTCAAGCCATGAATACTTAAATCCGTGGATACCAAATCTGTGGATACGAGGGACAACTGTATTTTTGTTAAGATATACAGCTAGCATGGTGTACCGGTCTGAGCATTGGACTATGACTCTGGAAACCGGGGTCCAAATCCCAGCTCAGCCATGGAAATTCATGGGGTTACCCTGGGCAGGCCACACTCTCTCAGCCCCAGAAGGCGGCAATGGCAACTCTCCTCTGAACACATCTTGTTGGTGACTGCTTTCAAATCGTTCTCAATTTATGGCAACCCTAAGGCAAACTCTGAACACAGTTTGCCTTAGGGTTGCCATAAATTGAGAACGATTTGAAAGCAGTCACCAACAAGTATATATGTATACATTGGCCCCTCTGGCTGTGTGGGTGTTCAGTTCTAGAACACAGACATACACCCCATGGATGCAAAAAAAACCAACCCCACAGATGGTCACCTCCCATATTATTATATGGCTTCAGTGCATCCGTGTGTATGTCGCTGCCATTTTAGGTACGGGGTGGAACAATCTGCAGAACCGGAGCCCACAGATCCAGATGGTCCACTGTACCCACAAAATGCTGGGGAGGGGGTGTTCCAGGCACCCACAAATCTGATGGGATTTTTAAAAAAGCCCTCAACATATTTCCCAAAGGTTAAAAAAAAGGAATAGATGTTTCCTAGAACATCTCATAAGGGAGGGGTTTCCACAACAGGGGCTGGGGTACATGAGTATTTTTGGACTCTTTTGTGAGCTTCCTCTTGATTCTTGAACCATCCTACAAATGGAATGATAGACAGGTATATGGAGGTTACAGAATCATAGGGTGGGTGTGAAGATCTTTTGGGATTCCTGTTGGTTAGTCCATTGAATCAATTCATTGGTGAATCAACATGTAGACAATTCCAATTAATTTAATGGCTCTATTCTAATCAGCTTTTAAAAAATAACAGTGGAGAAGCTACATTGGGAACTGTAGCAAGTAGCTACAATACATCTGGTATCGTAACATCACCTCCCAAACTCTACCTTTCCACTGTGGCAGCCCCTTTAAAAAGGGCATTTCTCAGGAGGTCCCTGAGGCTAATGTTATCGCTGTGTGTCCGAGCTAAAGGAAAATAACTGGATGCATCTTGGCTGTTTCTGACCCTGCCCAATATTTCACTGACACAGAATTGGCTGTTGGAGAGGATGGTTGCTACACTGAAAAGGTGGAATAAGGGGAGGGGGGGATTTTGGTCATTGCACAACTGGAACAGAATTCTGACCTCTGTCATGATCTGGAAAGTAGATTACAACAGCATAAACTGGGCAAGCATCATGAATGTGTGTCCTAGTGATTAATGATATCATGCAGCCCATTATTTATAGGACAAATTGATAATAGCAAACACAAAATTATATCAGTTACAGAAAATAGGGCTTGTGAATAACTGAAGATGCTTCATCAAAAGTAAAAATTTCTGGCTGGGGCAGGGAGCAGATCATAGAATCATAGAGTTGGAAGAGACCACAAGGGCCATCTAGTCCAACCCCCTGCCATGCAGGAATACACAATCAAAGCATTCCCAATAGATGGCCATCCAGCCTCTGTTTGAAAATCTCCAAAGAAGGAGACTCCATCACACACCCAGGCAGTACATTCCACCGCTGAACAGCTCTTATTGTCAGGAAGTTCTTCCCCCCCACCCACCCCAAAAAGATGCCTCTAGATGCAACATTTCACAGTTGAAAACTGGGACACATCCAGCCATGCAACATCAGAAAGCAGTCAAGATGACAAAAGTAATTAATGAGGAAGAACAGATAAGCTAGGAGAGGCTGCAGCAGTCTGCTTTTGCCTGAGCCAACTGGGAAGGACAAGATCCTGTCTCCTCTTATCCACTTTCCCTTGCTGAGTTAACAGAGCACAAACTACTTTTGCACTTTGAACTCAGGGTTGTCTGAACAGCAATAATAATAATAATAATAATAATATTTATTTATACCCCGCCCCTCTGCTAAAAACAATTGGGGGGGGCTTCCAACAATTAAAACATTATAATAATGACTAAAAACACCACCCACACCCACCCTCCCCCATAAAAAGACATTAAACACTATAAAATTAAAACTTCCTAACTAAAAACACATTAAAAACAAATATATACATAATTTTAAAAAGCCAGGAGACTGAGCTCCTGAAGCCAGGATCTAATCAGGAAAGGCCTGGTGAAAGAGATCCGTCTTTAGTGCTTTTTTAAAGCTACTCAAGCTTGTCAACTGACGGATCTCATTTGGCAGACCATTCCATACATTGGGGGTGATTACCGAAAAAGCCCTCTGGGAGGTTGCAGACAGCCTAGATTTTTGTGGCTGAAGCAAATTCCTCCCAGAGGACCGGAGTGTGCGGGGAGGATTGTATGGGAGGAGGCGGTTCTGGAGATAAGTTGGACCCAAGCCATTCAGGGCTTTAAAGGTAATAACCAACACCTTATACTGGGCCCGGAAACTGATAGGCAGCCAGTGGAGAGATTTTAATACTGGAGTTATATGATCTCTCCCAGCTGTTCCTGAGACAACTCTGGCTGCCATATTTTGTACCAACTTAAGTTTCCGGACCAAGCACGAGGGTAACCCCATGTAGAGCGCATTTCAGAAATCTAGACGAGAGGTTACCAGCACGTGCACCACAGTCTCGAGGTCCCTTACTTCCAGGAAAGGGCGCAGCTGGCGTATCAGCCGAAGCTGATAACAAGCGCTCCTGACCGTCGCATTCACTTGACTCGTCATCTGAAGCGATGAATCAAGGAGCACCCCCAGACTGTGAACACAGTCCTTAATGGTGAACATGACCCCGTCCAGAACTGGCGGTTGCAATCCAACTCCTGGTTTCGGGGCCGCTACCTTGAGCACCTCCGTTTTGTCCGGATTTAATCTCAATCTGTTTTTCCTCATCCAGCCCATTACTGCTTTAAGACAGTCATTAAGAGGAGAGATGCCATTGGAATTCGAGGCCGATGATCGGAACAAGGAGAAATAGATCTGGGTGTCATCAGCGTACTGATAACACCCAGCCCCATAACTCCGAATAATCTCACCCAGCGGCTTCATATAGATGTTAAACAGCATCGGAGACAGGATGGCACCCTGCGGAACACCACAAGTAAGCTCCTTTCTGCTGGAGCAGCTGTCCCCAAGCCGCACCCTCTGGGACCTGCCTGAGAGGAAGGACCGGAACCACTGGAGCGCAGTGCCTCTGATTCCTAATCCACTCAGGTGATCCAGGAGAATGCCATGATCTATAGTATCGAAAGCCGCTGAGAGGTCCAGAAGCACCAACAAGGACACATTACCCGTCGATGCTTAGACGCAGATCATCGGTCAAGCATGGCAGTCTCAACTCCAAATCCCGTCCTGAAGCCAGTTTGAAATGGGTCTAGATAATCAGTTTCATCCAAGAGCACTTGGAGTTGAAGAGCAACTGCACTCTCGATCACTTTGCTCAAGAATGGTAACATAGAAACCGGCCTATAGTTGTTCATGTCCAGGGGGTCTAGGGAAGGTTTTTTCAGGAGCGGCCTAACCGCCGCTTCCTTTAAACAGGATGGAACACACCCTTCCCTGAGGGATGCATTGATGATGTCCTTAAGGAACACCATGAAGGTACCACCCCCCCGGATGGCCAGCCATGAAGGGCAAGGATCAAGAGGGCAGGTCGTCTTCCTCACTCTACCAAGTAGTCCAACCCCCTATGAGCAAAAACAATCCTCGTAGAATTTGAGGAGAATATGATTTGTCTTAATGGAATCCCCCATCATTTCGCCATATTTGGAGAGGGGGGCAAAAACTCTGCAGGAAAAGCCTTCATGGCTTTCCCTGTATTTTTTTAAAAGCTCTGCAGGGAATGCACATTCCCGATCATTGGGACAACTAATTCGCTTTGCTATGCATTCCCAGTAAGAGTAGAAGTGGAAAGCTGATTGGTCGGATGTGCGCAGGGGGCAGAGCTTGCTAACAAGGCAAGTGCCCAAAACTGCTATGTTGGATTTTGTTGTAGCGATCATGAAACAGCCTTTTTTCCCTGTGAAGTTGAAGGCTTTCACGGCCGGCATCTATAGATTTTCCTTGGTTTTTTTCCAAGCTGTAAGGCCGTTTTCTGGAAGAGTTTCTTTCTGACGTTTTGCCTGCATCTGTGGCTGGCATCCTCAGAGAATGGTTGGGTAGGAGTGTATGTGGAGTTTATATATAATCCTGTTGGGGAGTATATATAAATTTGTGTAATTGAATGGTTAGTTTCTGGGTATAGAAATGCAAGGATGATTGGTGTCTGTTTGGCTAATGGTTGGTTGATGGCCCGTTATCTGCTGGAAATCCCTTTGTCCCTGGGTGGAATTCCTTTGTAAGTGTTGAATTGGCCAACAACTATCATGTCAGAATGCACAGAGAAGCTATTGAAATCCACAAACACCTAGACAACTTCAACAGGAAAGAAGAAACCCTAAAAGTAAACAAAACCTGGCTCCCAGTTTTGAAAAACAATAGAATCAAAACTCAACACTTGCAAATGAATTCCACCCAGGGACAGAGAGATTTCCAGCAGATTATGGGCCTTCAACCAACCATAAGCCAAACAGACACTAAACATCCTTGCATTTCTATACTCAGAAACTAACCATTTAATTACACAAATTTACATATACTTCTGAACAGGGGTTCACAGCATATAAACTTCACATACACTCCTACCCAACCATTCTCTGAAGATGCCAGCCACAGATGCAGGTGAAACGTCAGAAAGAAACTATTCCAGAACACGTCCTCACAGCCTGGAAAAAAACCAAGGAAAACCTTTCCCCCCCCCCCTGTTTATTTAAGCGGAATATCACACTTCTGCACATTCGCAGGCATGCCTGTCTGAACAACAAACATGTATGGCTTTGCATGCCTGTCATCTTGCCAAAAAACGATGAAGACAAATGAAGGCAGCTGCAAATGGTTTAGGCCAAGATGTGTGCAGAAAATTTCTACTTCTACTAGAAGCATTAGAAAGCTACTTAAGGCCAAACCCACTCGTTTATATAATCCAAAAAAGGGGGGTCATGGACCTTGAAGTTGCTGCCCATCAATGTTTAGCACCTGAACAGCAGAGCGAACAGGTTGGCACACAAGGCACCTAGCCTTTCTGCCCTATGTAGAACTTGGAAAAGTTATTTTTGCACTACAAATCCCAGAAGCCTCTGGGCAGTTTAGCCAAACTCTCAGAATCATGGAACCCATAGCATTAAAATATGACTTTTTAAAAAACTCTATGAGCATTCTGGCTGAGGGATTTTGACAGTTTAGCCGTCCTGATGGGGGCATTCTGGGAGCTGCAGTCTTCCAAAGTAATTTTCCCCACCCCCAAACCCTGGTCTTTCTCCTGACATTTGAAATGTATATCACGTCTATTAAAATTATAGAAGCAATTCCCTCATTTTTATCTATGCACAATCAGCATTATATACATGCAGGCCAAGTTTTGTGCCTCCCCTTTTTGGCTACGCACATGAGTAGAAGAGCCTGTGAATGTCCGGCAGTCTAAGACAAGTGTTAAAAATTTCACAAGAGGTTCTCCTTTCCAGGGAGGTTTTTTGTCGTGTTTATACAGTATTTAGAGTACTGTATTTGTACAGTTGAATGGAAAAGGCAGTGTTAATTCTGATAAAAGTCAGGGCTTATAGGAAATCATATAACTTATCAACTGTAGATAGAAAAGATAAATGTAAGATAAAGATAAGCCTAAGGAAATAATTGGAAGATTTAAGCATGGGAATGACTGGATACTCTTGATGTTAAAATTCTCATCATTATATACTATCAAGGATGCTTTTCTAGACAGGACCTCTGTATCCGCTGGGGATTGGTTCTGGGGAGGGGGCATGGATACTGAAAACCGGGGATAAGAGCAAACACCATTGAAAATAATGGGACTTTTGGTTTAAAATACCATAGAGTTGCCTTGGAGGACCTAAAAATGACTAGAGAAGACACATTTTCTAGGAAGACTCTATGGTATGTGTGCTGTTTTGTGTCCCTTGGATAATTGAATCAGTGGATATGGGAGTCCTACTGTACAGTAGGACTTCCGTATCAGCTGGGGATTGGTTCCAGTGGGCCATGTGGATACAAAGAATCATGGATAATAGCCAACGATATTGAAAATAATGGGACTTTCAGTTTAACATACCATAGAGTTGCCTTGGAGGACCTAGAAAATGGCTAGATAGGTCACATTTTATAGGAAGACTCTGTGGTAGGTGTGCTGTTTTGTGTCCCCTGGATAAATGAATCAGTGGATAATGAATCGGTGGATATGGGGGTCCTACTGTACAATAATGCCCCAGAGATATTGTCTGTGTGTGTGCGTGTGTTTAAAGAATCGTTATGTGAAATATGAAGATTGCTGAAAATTTATTTTGATTATTGTAAAAAAATAAAGTTTAAAAAAAATCACAAAAGGTTCTCCTTTCCAGGGAGGGTTTTTTCGTGCAACTCTTTGCATTTATTTGTTTGTTTATAATTTATAGTATTTATCCAATATTTACAGTACTGTATTTGTACATTTTCAAAGGTGCGACAAACACCTCGACAAAAGGAGGCGCGCACTGAGGTAAATCGCATGAGGCAACAGATGAAACCGCTTTTCTTTTTTCCCGCTCATTTTCCCCACTTGATTGACAAGGCAAAGAAGGGACTACATTTCCTGTCATGCCCAACCAACTTCCTGTATTCTGGTTTCTACCCTGAGCCGCCGGCCCTTCCTAATATGGCGGCCGAGGGGCGGAACACCTGCTAAGCCACACTTCCCATCATCCACCTCTTCCCACTCTGTTTCTTAGCAGCGGCTTCTGTGCGTAAAGATCTACCGGAAGGGAGCCTCACTTCCCATCGCTTCGCAGCACCATTTCTGGTACCTCTTTCGGCTCCCCAACTTATTGGGGAGAATATTGGGGAGAATTTCAGACCCTTCTCTCGCGCTTATAGAAAAACTCCAGTGAGCTTTAAGACGCTCCAGGGAACGGAAATAAAAAACTACATTTCCCAAGCTACTCCTCTTCTACTTCGGCGAACGCCTAAAAACTCCTTCCGCTCTGATCAGAATGGGCCGTGGAAAGGACGAGAAGACTACGTTTCCCATCGTGCCTGAGGACCACTTCCGGTGCCGCTGCTTTCCCCCTCCGCCACACTACTTCCGCTTTCTGCCTCGCAGTCACCGAGATGCTGAGGGGCCTTTGGGCTTGTCCCGGCCAGGCCGCCCTCTTGGGCCGGGGTTGCCCGAGCCTGACGCCGCTCCTGGCGGTCCCTTCGCGGGGCCGCAAATCCCGCACGGACCCTCCGGCCAAGTCCAAGGCGGGCAGGATCAAAGTGCCGCCCCCGGTGGACCCGGCCGAGCTGCTGGTGGTCGTCGGGCGCTACCGGCAGTACCGGCGGATCGTCAGCGCCATCAGGTGAGGAGTGGGCGGCCGGGCTGTCAATCACCCCGAGCAGCCAATCAAAGGGTCAGTCGGCCGGTGGAGGTGGGGCAAGTTGACCATGGCTGGGGGGTTGAAGGGTGGGCGGGGGGGGCATTATTATTATTATTATTACTTTCTTTATTATTATTACTACTTTCTTCATTATTATTATCATTCCCTTCATTATTATTACTACTTTCTTTATTATTATTATTATTATTATCTTCATTATTATTATTGCTTTCTTCATTATTATTATTATTATTTTCTTCATTCTTCATATTATTATTACTTTGTTCATTATTATTATTAATTTCTTCATCATTATTACTATCATTATTTTCTTCATTATTATTACTTCATTGTTATTATTATTTTCTTCATTATTACTTTCTTTATTATTATTATTATTATTTTCTTCATTACTATCATTGTTATTATTTTCCTTATTATTATTTTCTTCTTTATTATTATTATTATTATTATTTTCTTCATTTATATCCCGACTTTCTCCCAATAATGGGACTGAAGGCAACTAACAACATACAGTAGGATCCCCATATCTCCTGGGAATTGGTTCTGGGGGGGTGCGTGGATACCGAAAACCATGGATAATAGCGAATACTATGGAAAATAATGGGACTTCCGGTTTAAAATACCATAAAGTTGCCTTGGAAGGCCTAGAAAATGGCTAGAGAGTAAGACTCTATGGGAGGTGTGCTGTTTTGTGTCCCGTGGATAATTGAATAAGTGGACAATGAACCAGTGGATACGGGGTCCTACTGTATTTAAAAGAATGCAAGTAAAAAAGCAATCCAAAAGTAGAAGTAACCATCTAAATGTAGAATTTAAAAAAGCAATAACTTATAAGTTAAACCACTAAACATACTAAAATGCATATTTAAAGCAATACAAGTAGAACAACCTATTTAAAAGAATACAAGTGAAAAGCAATCCAAAAGTAGAATTAACCATCTACATGTAAAATTTTAAAAAGCAATAATTTATTTAAAACATTAAGCATACTAAAATGCATATTTAAAACAATACAAGTAGAACAACTTACTGTATTTAAAACCAATCCAAAAATAGAAATAACCATCTAAATGTAAAATTAAAAAAACAAACAATTAAGCACTTGGGAGTGGATCCTCCCAGTGATTTCATAATGAATGAGTCTTTAGATGCTGCACAATATTTGTTGTTAGGAGAACTGAGTGAAGGGTTTGTGTTTTTGGCGGGCATCAGAAACTTGGCGTGAACGTCACTGCCTAAACTGAGTGTGCTGACCATCATCCAAACATCCCCTTGTGCCTTCATGTTATGGGAAAGATGTGTAGTGCTGGAAGAGCTGCCTTCCAAGGAGTCCTGGGGCACAGAATAATTTGCTTTTATTGAGCCTCTGTCTGTCATATAGCAGTTGATGCCACTAAGGTTGTCAGTTGGTTTTTGGTTTTTAAAAAATAGCTGTTAAAGAGAGGATGTTCATCCACAAACATTACTTATTGTTATCCTTTGTGTATCCCTCACATATATTGCGCGTGTCCTCTTGTACGTACCCAATTTACCCATTTTATCTTCCCAACAACCTTGATGAAGAATAATGGGCTGCCTCAGAGGGTGATGGACTCTTCATCTTTGGAGGTCTTTAAATAGAGGTTGGATAGGCATCTTTCAAGGCAGGCTTTAGTTGTGTATTCCTGCATGGCAGGGGGTTGGACTGGATGGGCCTTGTGATCCCTTCCAGCCCTAAGAGTCTGTGTTTCTATGATAGTAAGAACTGACCGGCCTACTGTCACCTGATATGTTTCATGGTTAGGAGGAACTTTTTGACAGTAAGAGCTGTTTGGCAGTGGAACGCACTCCCTCGGAGCGTGGTGGGGTCTCCTTCCTTGGAGGTCTTTAAACAGAGGCTGGATGGCCATCTGTCAGGGATGCTTTGATCGTGATTCCTGCGTGGCAAGGGGTTGGACTGGATGGCCCTCGTGGTCTCTTCCAACTCTGCAATTCTATGATTCTATGGACAAACAAGCCTTTGAGCCCTGTCGTCCAAGCCCAGCACTTTAACCAAGATAGGACACTGTTCTTTCGAGCTGGGAGAATATCTTATGGGGGAGGACATGGGGAACATAAAGGTACTGAAATATTGGAGACTTGCTGGGGTAACAGAGAATGAGGTACAGTGCCTCTTACATTTTGTAGAAATAGGAGTTTTGTGTCCCAATTTCTATGCTCTGTTTGTGGTCTGTGAATGTTTTCACAGGAGTGCTCCACAGGCGTCTCCCCCTATTGTGGCTGGATAGTTTGCCAAAATATTCTGGGTGTCATATCCCTGGTGTCATACAGATATTTAGTTAGCTTCACTTGCTGTATTAGATAGTTAGTTAACATTGCTGGGCCTGCTACTAGTTGCACTAGTGAGTTGACATTAGCAGAGAGCATTATGGGATGCTGGGTTAATTGGTATTAACGATGGGCTTTTGTCGCCAAGACTTTAGATCCATCAATGAACTGTTACTGTGCACATCTAATTCCTGAGACAATAATAAAGCGTTTTAAGTGATGGCTGTTGTTTGAGTGAGTGGATGTTGATGGAGTTCATCACACTGGGCTGTGATTCAACTGATGCTGGCATTTGAATGTCTTGGGGTGTATGAGAACTTTGTCACTATGGCTCTGTAGGGAAGATATTGCTGGCAAAGGGTGCTGATGCTCCTCTAACAGTCCTTTATATCATTTTTGCAGGGCCGAGTTCAGAGAAGACTTCCTGCGGCAACAGTATGAGGAGAAATTTGGGCAGGTGGGGAAGCAAAGGCAGGAAGCTGCGGAGGAGGAGCATCGGCGGTTGATGGCATGGAATGATGCAGAGAACAAGCGCCTCCAGGAACGGAGGTGAGAACGGCATGAGTGTGTCTTTTTAAAAAGATAATAATGGCCTGGATCCTACAAATGGTTAACTAAGGAATGTTTGCTGGCCAAGCAAGGCTGTGGCAACAGGACCTCCTGTTGCAACTCCTCATTACACTACAGTTCACTGGCAGGAGGCAGATGGAAAGGTCAGCAGCAGAACAGACCTCCATTACTGCTGGCTGTTGTGGTAGGTTGGGGGGGACATTATGATGGTGGCAATAGTGCCATGATTGTGAATACGTACGGTTGCCCCTCCACATTCGCGACTTTCACATTCGCTGTTTTGATCATTCACGGAAAGCTGATTGCGCCTCCCCCCCCCAGCTGTTCAACACCCCACTCCCTTCCCAAGGCAACCAGGATCTTCTTAGGAAGCTCCTCGCTGCCCTGGGAAGGCAGGGCGGGACCCAGCTGACGCGCTCGTGCTACACCCCACTCCCTTCCCAAGGCAGCCAGGGGCTTCTCAGGAAGCTCCTCGCTGCCTTGGGAAGGGAGTGGGGTGGAAAACCACTCCCCGGCAGGCTCATTTCTTATTCGCGGTTTTTTCACATTCGCGGGGGTTGTCTGCCCCTAACCCCTGCGAATGTGAAGGGGTGACTGTAGTCTTACTGAATACTAGCAGTCATGGACCTGTAACTTCTGTAACTGCAATACAGGAAGCCAGCCAATTTTTATTCATTGTACCTTTCATATCAACCCAACCATAGGCATAATACACATGAATCATGATAAATGCAAATAACCCACTGTATGAGCAGGGGGGAGAATATATTCAGAAGAAACACTCTCAGAGATAGGATCAGTTTTTCCAGCACAGTGTGCTTTTATTTATTTCCTCCTTTTCCCATGAATAATCCTGAATCTGTGTGTTCCAAACTGTAAAGTATCAAGGGTCCTGTAACAAATCTTGCCAGAATTTATGCTGAAGCCACAGTGTTGTCGGGATATTGGGTATATTTTCGAATGCAATGCATGGCTCCTGTATCTCAATAAACATGCCTGTTGTAGTTTCCCTGCTAAGAACTTTACACTTAGCCAGATCCCAAAGCTTCCTCCACTATGTAAAAAGATCCACCTCTTCACCAGGTTTCCATCCCTTGGCTGATAATAAAATACATAATAAGACCTTTATGATGGAAATGCTCATTATTATTTGTAAAAATGAAATTTTGTCTATTACATTCAATACATCTTCCCAACAATCTCTTATGTTGTGGCAATGTAGCTAACATATGAGTTAAAATTCTTCTCTGTTCACATCTTCTCCAGCAGGAGGAAGAAATATGTTAACTAATGACAGTTGAGGAGGAGTAAAATGCCGTCTATACACTTTTTTATATGTATTTTTCTTTCAAAGAGGTTGAAGTAACTTGAAAAGAAGCACAGGACCAAATGCTATTCCAGTCTCTCTTTGAGATGGAGTGTAACGGAGCCCCTTCCCAGGCGAGCCCCACATTTCCAACCCTGGGTTCCTGTCACTCACCTTGCCTTTCCCCCCGTCTTAAACCCCTCCTGGATTTAGTACTTGTGCCTCAAGGTTACCCCCTATTGTGGACCAGTAGCTGTGTTGTTTTGTGGGCTCATTGTGGTGAGCATGACCTGCCACTTTGTTAGGCCAGAGACGGTTTTAAAAATGAATAATAAGTGGAAATTTATTAAGATACTGAAAGCTAACACATTAAGCCCTAAACATTCTAGTAAGCCACAGTTCCCCAAACAAGAGTCAATTCTCCCCTCTGACTGGCTGTCCTGTCTCTGTTATAGCTGTCTCTATCTCATCTGCTCCCTATCTCCCTGAAATCAAATCCCTGTTTGGCCTCTAACAGAGACAAGCCTCTGTTTTATCACATTTCTTTCCCAAAGGCCCCCCTTTACAGCATTTCCTGAGCTGTGATTGGCTGCCTTCAACCAGGCTTGCCCAACTCCTCCTTCACATGGAGGTATCTAGATCTGATTCCTGAACAGTTCACACTCACTCCTTGTAGGGTTTTGTATTGATCAAGAAGAGTATTATATATTTTGGATACTAAACACCTTGTTTCAGTTATTGAGGCAAAGCCATAATCCTCAAAAAACAGTACTAGTCCTTAGAGGCCTTCAATAGGTACTATTATTTTTATAGAAGTATGAGGTTGAACTATTTAAGTATTTGAAGGGCTGTCACGTTGAGGATGGAGCAGGCTTGTTTTCTACTGCTCCAGAGACTAGAACACGGAGCAATGGATGCAAGCTCCAGGAACAGAGATTCCACCTCAACATTAGGAGGAACTTTTTGACAGTAAGAGCTGTTCATCAGTGGAATGCACTCCCTCGGAGCGTGGTGGCGTCTCCTTCCTTGGAGGCCTTTAAACAGAGGCTGGATGGCCATCTGTCAAGGATGCTTTGATCGTGATTTCCTGCATGGCAGGGGGTTGGACTGGATGGCCCTTGTGGTCTCTTCCAACTCTACAATTCTATGATTCTATGATTCTATTCTAAACTATGACTTTTCAATGTTACCTGAGTGCATTGTATTTGTTTGATGGTTAATGGAATACAGTAGGACCCCACTGTGGACGGTGTAATTCGTAGATTATGGCAAATGCTGTCCACCACACCTCCACCACTGCAGGAGCCCTTCCGGGAGAAGGGGGGAAGGCAAGATCCCTCCCTTCGACCCCGTGATTGTGGCCACGGCAACAGGAGCCCTCCCAGGGGAAGGGATAGGGCAGGCAAGATCCCCCCTCCCTTCCCTCCTGTCATCGCCAGCCGTGGATAATTAAATCCGCAGGTGGTGAATCAGTGGATACATAGGTGCTGCTGTACCTCTTTGAAAATATTGGGACAAGTGTGTCTTAGTGCAAGTGAAACAACTTTCACATGCCACAGATTCTGGTCTACGAAAAAGACACGTCATAGCTTGCTGTTCTTATTATGGAAAGGACAGTGAGTACTCTGTTTCCCTTTTGCGTTTCTACCCCAGGGAGGAGCGTCTCCGAAAGGAAGAAATTGCGGAGAGAGAACGTCGGTTGAGAGGAGCACAGTATCAGGCAATCCTTATGGAGGAATTCATTAAGGAGCAGGAGAAAGAGGTGCTCCAGCTACAGGTAAGGACGCTTGTGTGCTGCAGACCGTAGCTCTTGGTATTTGTTGTTACAGGTTGCCCCGCCCACCTGTATCTACGGAACCAATAGCCACAGTTTCAGTTATCTACAGCTGGAAAAAAAAATAGGGACCACATACCTTAGAGTTGCATTGGAAAAAGCCTAGAGAGGTATCCTCTCTAGGAATCGCTAGGTCCTCCAATGGAACTCTATAGTATGTTTGTACCAGAAGTCCTTTATTTTAATACGGTTTGCTATGATTGCTATTAATATGGTTTGCTATTATGTAATATGGTTTGTGGTTTCACTTAAGCAGTAAATCCAGGACTGTATCTCCCGTGGATACAGGATACCTGTACTTGCTGTCAAGTTGACTTTGACTTATGATGACCCCATGAATGAGAGACCTCAAAGAGCCCCAGCCATCAACTGCTTTCCTCCGTTCCTGCAAACTACAGGTGTATTCATTGAATCAACCCACCTGTATGCAGTCTCCCTCTTTTCCTACTGCCTTCCACTTGGACAAGAATTATCAACGTTTCCAGAGAATCACACCATCTCAGGATCATAGAATCACAGAATCTTGAGGGTTGGAAGGCACCACAAGGGTCATCTACTCCAGCCCCCTGCCTGAAAGATGCCCACCCAACCTCTAATTAAAGATCTCCAAAGATGGAGAGTCCACTACCCTCCAAGGCAATCTGTTAAAAAAAAATCTGCCTAACGATAAGGTGGAGTCTCTTTTCTTGTAATTTGAATCCATTGGCTTGTGGTCCTGGTCTCAACATACCCAGCTCCTTAAGTCGTTTCTCATAGGGCTTGGTTTCCATACCTTTGATCGTCTTTATAATAATAATAATAATAATAAAATTTATTTATATCCCGCCCCTCTGCAAACAATCGGGGCGGCTTACAACAGTAAAATAATACATAGTATAAAACAACTCAAAATCCCTTCCCCCCGTTAAAACATTATTAAATTAATACAAATTAAAATCAGCATATAATGCATTTGATATTTAAAACCCTTCCTAGCGAGCAGCATCAGTTAGGAGCTCCAGAATCAACCTCCAGAGGGGGTTCCTGAGGCCGGGGTTAGCTAATCCGGAAAAGCCTGCCTGAAGAGATCCGTCTTGACAGTCTTTTTAAAGCTGTCTAACAATGTCAATAGGTGGATCTTTATGAGTCCTTTAGAGCTCTACAATCATCTCAAGAGGCCCATCTCTCTGTCCCGCTGTCTCCCCAGGTTCATCTGGTGGGAACAAGGGAAAGGGCCTTCTCAGTGGCTGCTCCCAGACTTTGGAACTCCCTCCTTAGGGAGGCCAAGATGGCCCCATCCTTGCTTTCCTTCCATCAACAGGTCAAAACATTTTTATGCCGTCAGGCTTTTACAAACTGACTAAGGTTGGGCTTTTAATGCTGTGCGGTGCTGTTTTTAGGTTTGTATATACAGTTGTCCCTTTACATTCATGGCTTTGACTTTCGCGGTTTTATGTATTCGCGGAAATTCCTTCCCCACCCTGCTGTCCCCAACACAGCCTCTGAGCATTTAAGGAGGAAAACTTCCTGCACACATACACACACAGGGAAGATCCCAGCAAGCAAGCAACCCACACACCAGCCTCAGAGGGTCTAAGGCCAAGCAAAGTTCCCCCCCTTGCCACTCCCCTCTCTGTGTTTTAACAAACTGAATGGCTTCTTTAAAACTCACATTTCACCCCATGTCTCCTCATGGCCCAAAGTAAAGCACAGCGGCAAACTGAATTGCTTCTTTAAAACTCACTTTTCGAACCTTTCCTACACACATTCACACACAGGGAAAGTGCGGGTGGTATTTCCCAGCAACCCAGCCTCTGAGCATTTAAGGAGGAAAGCTTGCGTGCTTACAGTATGGGGCTGTGCTTTTCTTTCGGCCTGCAGGAAGCTTTCCTCCTTAAATGCTCAGAGGCTGGGTCCGGTTGCTTGCTGGGAGATCCCACCTGCACCTTCCCTGGGTATGAATGTGTGTAGGAAAGGTTCGAAATGTGAGTTTTAAAAAAGCCATTCAGTTTGTTAAAACACAGAGAGGGGAGTGGCAAGGGGGGACTTTGCTTGCGTGCTCACAGCATGGGACTGTGCTTTCTTTCCTCCTTAAATGCTCAGAGGCTGGGTCAGTTTCCGTGTGTGTGTGTGTGTGTGTGTGTGTGTGTGTTTAGGAAGGCTGCTTTTATTCGCGGTTTTTTCACTTTCGCGGGGGTCTTGTTCCCGTAACCCCCGCGAATGTGAAGGGACAACTGTAGTCTTTTAATGAATTTTAATGTTTAATGTTTTAACTTTGTTTAATCACTTTTTAAATAATACTTTTATTAATGACTTTGTGTAGTTTTAATCTGAATTCTAGCCGCCTTGAATCCCATTATTGGGAGAAAGGCGGGATGTCAGTGAATTAAATAAATAAAAACATATAAATCTTGGTCGCCCTTTTGTGGACATGTTCCAGCTTGTCAGTATGCAGAACTAGAGGCAGTGGTGCCTCCTTTAGCTACGGTGCCACTGCCCTTGTCTCCAAGAGATCCTCCGCCATTGTCACCCCCCACTCCTGATGCTGCACAGTAGCTGCTTGGCACATACAGTCAGCAGAGGCCTGTCTGACTTGGGAGACCCTTCCAGGAGCAGTGGTACAGTCAGTATAGCCTCTTATCTCACAGGAGCACACAATCCCACCACCACACAAAGGTAATGCCAAAGTGAGCTGCTACTAATGGCTAGACCTAAAAACACTTGGACAATCTAGATGATTTGTGGTGGGGGGGCGGGGGTTTAAAAGTAGGTCAGCAAATAAAAAGAGGATTCTGATGAGAGTTGCCAGCATTTGCACTATGTCTTGGTTAGCTATTATTTTGGAAGGCTACTAGGTGCAGAGTTTGTTAAATTTGAAAGAGGAGACTAGATTTCATTGAAGCCCACTAAGCTCTAATACTTCACGTACTGATGCAGCCAAAATGAAGGCTTGATGTGCATGCTGACATGACATTTTTAATGCTTGCCTTCCTATAACCCTTTGTTTCCTTTGCTACTTGATGCAGGAAGAAGCCAAGAACTTCCTCACTCCAGAAAACCTGGATCAGCGGATTGAGGAGTGCCTGAACAATCCACAGAACTACAATTATGCCATCGATAAAGAAGGAAGGATAGCCAAACGAAGCATTTTGCCTTAGGAATTCTAAGGGAGGGACTTAACGTTTCTGAATAACTTCTAGCGGGGTTAAATGCCCTTTCCGTCAAATCACCAGACTCCTATTTTCTGTTGTGTGAACAAGGAATTACGTTGTCTCAATATTGTTGAAAAGCCTGCACTGAGATAATTAAATAATGTATATTTTGGGGCTTTGCACTTCCAGAACTTGGCAGCTCCTTCTTGAAGAGGGGTTGCTGCCCTTTTCCAAGAACAAATAAATGGATTTTGTTTAGAATTTTGACTCATCGTGTCTCCAGTTTGTAATGCCCTGTTGTTCTTGCATTCACAACTAATTAGAATGAGGACCACAGAGTTGCGCTGGAGGACCTAAGAAATGCCTAGAGGTCACCTTTCTAGGCAACTCCAGTATGACTCTATGGTAACTTCCAGCAGAAGCTGGATGACATAGGAAATGCCTAGAGAGACCATATTTTTCAGACAACAGATACCGTAATTGGAACCATGGTTACTGGTCCCGCGCATACAGGGAGGTGGGACCTGTGCAGAGAAGTCCACTTTCCTGTTCATGGCTCTCATTTCCCCTGTTGACATGGGTTCCCAGTGATGGACCAAACAAAGGAAATGGTTGGGTGCTAGGTTCCACTGGGAAGAGAGAAGAGAAGAGGACTCTACCTCCTGCTTGTTGGGACTGCTGCACTGTAAAGGGTTTCTGGTCAGGTTAAGATTTTGAAGAGAAGCAAGAGGCCGCACTCAAGATGCTCAAACAATGCTCAGTGGAACTCAATGTGGGACTTAATGGCCTTAACATGTGCAGAAAATTGAAATGAGTAGTTTCACAATGCTCACATTCACCTAGAGGCTTTCTTGATGTTGCAATGTACAGGCATCCATTACACAATGATATGCCCAGTGGAGTGATTGATGGACCAATGCTCAGCGGGCACCACTGCACATCTGGGCATGGGCTAGGAAGTGCTGGAGCACCACAGGAACGCCTGACATACATCAGAAATACCTGATGCAAATCAAAAGTGCCTGATGCACATTGACACACTCTTGCCAGGGGCTAGATGTACAGTTTCATAATTCACCAATTGGGTTTTGTTGCATTTCTGCAATATAGCTACAGCTTCATAAAGTTATGAAACACAGTATGGTGTCTGTCATATCTCAGCCGATCTTTTTATGAGCTAAAAAGTCCAGGGCATTTTGGCCTGTGGGTACTCATAACATCCTCAGGGGGTCACTTAGAATCAAAACCTCAGAAATTTCGGAGCCAAGAACTCCAAATCCATTTACTAGGAGAATGAAAACATGTCAAAACATTCTCCCATTAACTTCCTGGCTCAGAATTTTCTGAAATTTTGGTTTTAAGTGAGTATATTCAGGCTGAAAGGAACCGTTGTGTCAAAGTAGTTTGAGCATTGGACTACGAATTGAGACTAGGGTTCGAATCTCTGCTCAGCCGTTGGAAACCCACTGGGTGACCTTGGGCAAGCCACACACTCTCAGCCTGAGAAAACCCCTGTGATAGGTTCACCATAAGTCAAATGACTTCAAGGCACACAACAACAAGGTTCAGGCTATAGCAGTGCTGCTCAAAGTATCTGATGTGTGGGACCAGCAATCTTTTTTCCCTATGTGTGAAGAACCAGTACCATATTTGTCCTTATTGGCTACAACTGTTTATTCCTTTCTTTCCTGGAAACCACAGACTGGCACCAATTTATGGACCACCATTTTGAGTAGCTCTGGGCTATAAGCATGTATAAATATAATAATGATTTTTTGTAGTGTAATCTCCTTTTATGATTCCGTAAAGCTTCTTGAAAAGGGACTTAGGAACACCCATAGGCCAAAACATGTAAGGCCTTTATAAATAAATTAAAAAAAAAAAAAACATGCTTTGAGCATCCTGAGCTATTTCTTCTGGATTTCATTGGATATGCCCCAGAGCTTGCTTCCCCCCAACCGCCACTTTAAGACCTTACATCTTTAAGACCTTACATCTTTAAGACCTTACCTTACCTTACATCATGCTCCGATGCGAATCGGTTGTCCAGATGAGTGGTAATGTGGATTTCCTCATAGCAGAAAACAAGCTTGCTCCATTCTCAGTATGACATCCCTCCAAATATTTAAACATGGCTATCATGTCACCTCTTAACCTTCTGTTCCCCAGGTTAAACATACCCATCTCCCTAAGCCACTCCTCATAGGACATGGCTTCCAGACATTTTACCATTTTGGTTGCCCTCCTCTGGACACGTTCCAGCTTGTCAATATCCTTCTTGAATTGTGATGCCCAAAATATTTAAGACCACTAGTTGATACAGGTTGTAGTTGTGTGCCTTCAAGTCATTTCCAATTTATGGTGATCTTAAAGTTTGCATGGCAAGATTTGTTCAGAGGGGATTTCCCTTTGCCTTCCTCTGAGGCTGGGAGACTGATTTGCCCAAGGGGGTTCCATGGCCGAGTGGAGATTTGAACCCTGGTCTCCAGGGTTGTAGTCCGATGCTCAAACCACTACACGATGCGGGCTTTTAATTGATATGTGCACACACACAAATCTTTCATCACACAAAGCTTTCATCAGCGCTGTCTACGCACAATCCTAAATATACACTGGACTGACTATGTGACAAATGTTGCTGTCCTTGAGCAAGCAGGGATCACCAGCATTGAGGCCATGATATTGAGAACACAGCTGCGCTGGGCAGGGCACGTTTCTAGGATGGAGGACCATCGCCTCCCAAAAATACTACTCTACGGTGAACTCGCCACGGGTCAGCGTAAGAGGGGCGCTCCAAAAAAGCAATACAAAGACTCCCTGAAACAACATCTCAGGCTTGGCCAAATTGATCACCAACAGTGCTCCGCCCTGGCCTCACATCGGGAGGCATGGAGACGCACTATCCACAATGCTGCAGCCTTATTTGAGAACTCACGCCGAACAAGTCTTGAAGAGAAACGACAACGCAGAAAGAATCACAACCCAAAAACATCACCCAAGGCGACCTTCTGCTGTGCTTTTTGCAACCGGACCAGTTTATCTCGGATTGGCCTTTTTAGTCATCAGTGCGCTTGCAGAAAGCGCAGGATGAGTCCTTCCTGAATCTTCGTTTGCGAAGAAAAGCCAGAGGAGACACACAAATCTATACCCACTTGAGTAGCCATTACTCTCTTGTCTCTTCATGGACAGTTCAGGATGTAGCATGGCTCCTCATCTGACCCACAGACAGGACAAGAAGAGACAGGAATTAGATGGCAAGGACTGTCCTTCCATCATGGTGGACTTGGAAGACTCAGAGATGCACTCAGAGACTGGCCTGCCCTTGCAAGAGCTCTTCCAGTCTCCTACCTCCATCCAGCTCCTTTCTGGACCACCTCTCTATTTGTAATCCTTCTGTGTGACCTAATGCCCCTGTTGTCACAGCAGCCAAGATGTTTGAGTTCCTCCTCCGCTGTCATGCTAGGCTGGTTTGGAAAAGGAAGCAGCAGATTAATTTAGTGTGGAGAGAGGTTGTCTTGCCAGCCAATCTTGTAAAAATGTCACTTGGAGATAAAGTGGACTGGGAATGCGCAGGATTAATTGGTGATTATCTGGATGATGTAAGGCCAGAAAGGGGAAAGCTTGTCATCACCCACAAGTTTTATTTTTAAATTTTTGCTGGGTGTCCTACAGGGTAACCTTTCCTACGAAGAGGAGAAAAGAGGGAATAAGATATGAGGCACCACATGTTGTTGTGGTGTCTTCAAGTTGTTTCTGACTTATATTGACCCTATGGTGATCCTATTACAGGGTTTACCTGGGCAAGAGGAGGTTTGCCATTGCCTACCTCTGAGGCTGAGAGAGTGTGAATTGCCCAATGACACCCAGTGGGTTTCCATGGCTGACTGGGGATTTGATAACGGTGAAAAAAAACTCACAGAATGCGGGGAGAATCCTACCTGTCCTAATGGCATCCCATGTGATTTCACCATATTGTGAAGGAGGGAGGCAAATAAAGCCAAAAAACTTGTTAGAAAAACCTTTGCGGCTTTTCTCGCCTTAAAAAAACAACAACGAGGTGGGGCACATTCCTGCTCATTAGGACAAGCAAATTGATCTGATTCGCTTGCCAAAACGAAAGGAAGTGTGCCCCTGATTGGCCAGACAAGTGCAGGGAGTGGGAATTGCTAGCAAGGCAAGCAGCCCGCAGCCACCATCCCCCCCCCCCCCAAGCGATCGGGGATAGGGAAGGGGGAACCGCGGCTGTCATTCCCACCATCACCACCACCGGCTGCTGCCGCCACCAGGAGTAGAGAAAGGAGGAGGGCTGTCATCTGAGATACAAACCTTAGGGGGGCTGCTGGGGATAAAACCACCATTAAGATAAGCTGCTACAACTTGCTTTTTCTGCAGGGCACTACATTTGTGGGGGGGCTCGTATAGACAAGCCCCTTGTCTCCCAGGATCCAACACTCAAGTTTAGGGGACACGTAGGGACCGTGAAAGTCCCCCAGTCCCCAGTTACCAGGAAACAGCTGCTGTGATCAATGGAGGCTCATTCCCCTGTCATTTGGGAAGCAGCTGGTTGATGTTCCCACCCACCCCTCATGCAAGCAATCTCCGTTGTGGAGGGGAATTGTGACAGGGACACCATTTCTGCCTGTCGCAGTGGAGTCTGCTCACAGAAGGGGGTGGGGACATCAGTCAACTGCTTCTCAAGGGACAGGAAAATGTACCCCGGTCAATTGCAGTGGCTGCTTCCCGGTAAGTGGGGTTTGGGGGGGGTCGGGTCAGACTGAGCTTCACTAATGAATTTAAGAGATGATCACACTGGGCTAGAAAAGTGGAATTAAAGCAGGATGGTAAATTTGTGTAATCGAATGGTTAGTTTCTGGGTATAGAAATGCAAGGATGATTAGTGTCTGTTTGGCTAATAGTTGGTTGATGGGCCATTTTCTGCTGGGAATCTCCCTGTCCGACAGACAATGGCCCATCAACCAACTTGCATTTCTATACCCAGAAACGAATCATTCAATTACACAAATTTCCATATCCTCCCCAACAGGGGTTCACAGCATATAAACTCCACACACACACACCTACCCAACCATTCTCTGAGGATGCCAGCCACAGATGCAGGCGAAACATCAGAAAGAAACTATTCCAGAATACAATCTCACGGTCCGGAAGAAACCCAAGGAAAATCTATGGATGCCAGCCATGAAAGTCTTCGACTTCACAAACTTTGCTGTGTTTGCATAATTAAATAAAAATGATTAATAATTATATTTATTTTATTCCTTTGCTATAAGTATGCAAACACAGCAAAAATAAAAAAGTTTAAAAATCCCGACAGCCATGAAGTTAGCCTGCTTTGGAATAGCAAATGGGAGAGAGGAGGAGATTAAGGCCCCCTCATGGCACTGACTGCTGTAATGCCAGAACTGCAACAAAGAGACTTATCACACCAGGGACATTTTCAAAGCATCACAGTTGCATGAAAGAAGAGAGGTATTATAAGCAATGTTTTCAATGCCCCTTGGAAACCTGGCAAAAATGTTTGGGTGATGGCAAATGGACCTTTCTAGTCCCATATCATCTTCATCGCATGACCTTGTCCTCCTCGTGTTCTGCTGCTGTGAAAAAGGCATTCTTTTTTATTAGTGGACCAAGTTGCCAGTTGATATCCCATGGCGTTTTTTACATGTTGTGTTTCACTGTTGTGTGCAAAATTGCATCCCGTTCTGCTGGTGTGATTACAGCATCAATGAATGAGTGGTTCCTGCCAGAACATTTCTGGGTGAGAACACAAACACTAGGCTCTTTTTATGAATCTCCCCATTTTGCTGGCAAGTTTTTAAGCATGTTTCAGTGTTTGTGTGTTTGTTTTGTTTGTTAATTTGGGTGTTTCTAGACTTTTAAGCACGTTCGCATCTTCTCGCAAGAACTGCCAAAGTCTTGCCCATGCAAAAACGCAGAAGTAAACAGCGCTAGCAGTCGTGTTGTAATAATTCAGGGGTGGCTCTTTCTCGTGATTACAGCAACATGTGATAAGAAGTGTTATTACACCAGGATACTTATGTTTTAAAATATAGTGTGACAAAAACATTTTTAGATGCTCATCTGATAATCTCCAAGGAATATCTTAAACAGATTTGTTAAAGAGAAGAACCTGTTCCACCCCACTCTTTCTCCCTGCCCATACTAAAATAATTTGATTCTTCCTTTTCCAAATCAGTCTAGCATGAGAGGAAGTAATATTAATATTGACGTGACTACAGAGATATTAGATTGCTTAGAAGGGTATACATTTTAGAGGAGCTCCAGAAGTGAGCTGGACATTAGAGAGGAAATTGGAAGAGGAGACAGAAGAACGGGCCAGTTTCTGGGAGCAACTCTGAGCTTTTCAAGTAACGATGAAGGAGACGGTCCTTGTCCTTGGTTTCCTGTGTCTTCTCTCCTTGTCTCTTTCTATAGGTGCCATAGATGATAGTGACCCAGACCCAGACCCATGCTATATAACAAACTGCCCCCGAGGAGGAAAGAGATCCATTGTGAATGAAGTGGGTATATTATATTTCTCTCTTTGTAAAAGTAAATGGTGTGCCTTGAAGTTGCCTGTGACTCACAGTGACTCCATGAATTTTGCAGGTTTTTCTTAGGCAAGCAATACTCAGAGGTGGTTTGCCATTGCCTTCCTCTAAAGCAGTGGTTCTTAACCTATGGTCCAGGACCCACAGGGGTCTGTGATGTCCTCACAGGGAGTCCATGAAAGCTTGAAAGCTGCTTGGCCCACCTCCTCTCTGCAGTGACAGGATCCAAGGCAAATCCTGGCTGGCTTGGCCTGCACATTGCCATTCAATCCAGTCACAAGCTTGCAGGAAGAAGCAGAAGAAAAAATTTCCTTCCCCCTCCAGTGCCTCTTAGGGAAGGTTTAATGGATGGTGTTATTATTATTATTATTATTATTATTATTATTATTATTTGGTGGTGGTGGTGGTTGTTTTAAATCTTGAGTTAAATCTTGGGGGACCATGGCAACAAAATATATTTATAGGGGGGGTCTATGGTAAAGAAAAGGTTAAGAGCCACTGATCTAAACTATCTATTTATTATTTATTTATAGCCTATAGCTCCCAATATTTCCTGGTGGCCTCCTTCCAACCCTGCTTAGCTTCCAAGAACACATGGGATATGGTACCTTCAGGGTATTTAGGCCTGTGTCTGTGTGTAAGAATGTAGAAATCAGTAGGGTTTTTTTAAAAGCCAGAGCAATTTGACGAATGTAAACTTCAATATGGTAGCTATATTGTTTACTTAAGTAAGCAAATTAACACAAAATCCTGCAAAAATGGCATGAATGAGATGTGGGAAAGTCATACTCTCCAACTGTCCTAATGTGGAGGGACAGTCCCAATGAATCCTCTGTCATCCTACTTTTTCAGCTGCTTTTAAAATGTCCTAGTTTCTCTCTCCTCTTCTGATGTTCCCTCTTTGTCCTCAGATTACTCCAGTTGCTGCAAAGGGAATTCAAAGTGCAAAAGTAGTTTGCATTCAATTAATTCAGTGGGGGAAGAGAAAGGGGCAGAATCTTACCCTTACCAGTGGGTTCAGGCAAAAACAAACTGTTGCAGCCTCTCCTAGCTTGTCTGTTCTTTCTCATTCATCACTTGTGTCATCTTGGACACATTCTGAAGTTGCTTGGCCACATGTGTCCTCGTTTTTGTCTGTGAAATGTTGGAGGATATGGAAAAGGTGCCTTGTGGTCCTTGAATTTGTTCATGCTCTATTGGTCCTCTGTCTTTGCAATCTTGTTCTTTCTTCAAGATTTTGTATCTGGGTGAATGCATTCCTTGCACCCCATAAAAGAGAGCATGTACTATACAAAAGGTACATCTTATGCTACTTATGTTCACAGCCGGATTAGATGCTTGTTCAGTAATACACCAGTATGCTTACTTAGGGCTTGTCTATACAAGGAGGAAAAAACAGATTGTTCCTCAGCAATGGCAAATTGTGGCAGCTGCGATTTGTCTCAATGGTGTTTTGGCTCCCCAAAAGCTTTGCATGCCTGCTGGTCAAGATGGTGGCAACGAGTGATTTACTCGAGTTTTTTATTTGCTGCCTCCAAACTTTTTTTAAAAAAATTGTTTTCTATTGTGCGCTTCAGCAATATTTTTGCTTGTTGAAGAAAGGAAAAAAAGAACACCCCGTTTTCTCACCTTAGCGCTCATTTGCTAAGGTGATAATCCAACATGGCAGTTGTCCTGTTAGCAAGTCCCACCCCTCCTTAGCTGGCCAATTAGCTTTGCACTTCCTCTCCTATGAGAGATGCATATCAAATTGCTTGTCCCAATGAGGGGGGATGTGGATTACCCACTCACTATCTAAAAAACTTCGTGGAAAACCGCAAAGTCTCCTAGCGCGCAGTATATGGGAGTTTTTGCTCCCCTTCTTCTGAATACAGTGAATCACTACAGGTTGGCATTAAGACATTCTATAAGGATTACTTTCACCGTTTAAACAATCCCTTATCTTCCCTGTAAAAAAGTGAAACTCCTTCATGCTCCATCACTCATTTGCTCCTCATCATTTTCTCCTTGCCAGATATCTTTAGCAAAAGAAGGCGCTTTATCTTGGAATTACCCTTATTTTCTTTAATGCTCTAATTTTCTTAATTTATAAAAATACTTTTTTATGTTCACTCATTGCCTGCAAATGCTCCTTCATTCGGCTTCTGTTTCTTCTACCCTCTCTTATGACCTCACACAACCTCTGTTCATGCTGTCTGGCCATGAACTAGAAAATAACATAAAACAACAGGAGAAATATATGTATACAGGATCCAGAAATCTAGAGCATTAGATGCCCAAAGTCACCTTCAAAGTAACCCTCTCAGGCCAGTTTTTGTCCTTCTTGCAATAACTGCCTGTGTTCTTATGGTAACAGGTACCTAGACCAGTGTGGCTGTGGGAGAAGGTGCTCTTTTGATGACCTCCATGGCCAGAGACTAGGAGGGCTTGCACGTGGCACAGTGTGCTAGAACGCGGCTTGTGATGGGGATGGTGTGGTAGGCAATTTAAGGAATGGCCAACCCCCCTCATGTACCTCTTTGGATCATTGCAGCATGGTCCACCCTCCCACCTTCAGTGCAGTGTGAGTTTTACTGGTTGCTTCAGGGCCAGTTAGGAATTTTCTCCCCTTTACCTGTTTTTTCCCCCCTTTGCCAACCCCATACTCTATCTGTGGCATTTTGACAATTGGCTTGCAGTAGTGCCTTTAAATAGGCTGTCATTTGGCAAGTTGTGGGGGGAAGAATTTAAGACTTCAATGTACACATTGGCATGCTTTTGGTGGAGGGTAGGGCTCTGGAACAGTCTCTACATGTCCTGGGACCCTGGGGTGAAGAAAGAGTCTACCCTTGAGGCTGACCTGGAGATTTTGCTCTCACTCATAAGGTCCTGGGACTTGGGTGGGAGTGCCCTGGGTTTACCTTCTAGTTGTGGCCGGCCGGGGAGCAACCCAACTAGTGGACTGTCCTTGGGGCTCAGGCGTTTCATCCAAGGGAAGGCTGAGGAGGTAATCTAGGGTAAGGTAGTCTAGAGTAGACACCTGGCCTCAGCTGGACCCACATCAGGTTGCTCCTCCGTTTTTCTCCTTTCAGGTCCAATTAACTTAAATATGGTATAGGTCAAATAAAGTGGCCCTTATATAACCCAGCTTTCTGTGTCTGATCTCATTATTCCTTTGTTAGTCACAAGGTGATGCTGGAATTGCTATCTTCTAGGGTAGAGTTGGGAGTTTTTCTTCAGCTCTTGTGTTCCTCTTTGATAGACAATAGAAATTCATGTTAGGATTCTGGACTGAGGTATCCTCTCAACCCTCCCACAACACATAAATGTACAGGAAGTGCCTCGTGAGCCTCTGAGTTCATCTGGACCATATAGGTATACATGAAATTCTGGCTTACATTTTCAGGCATTTGGTGAAGTTGGCTGTACTCTGCGAAGCTTATGATGTAATAACTGACATAATATTGAGGTGCCACAGGGCTTTCTGCCATATCACTTGATTATGCTCTTCTTCTAGGAGGAAGCATGGCTTGCCAAGAGTGAAAATGGACTACGCTTTTTTCAAAAGAAGTAGCTCTTGGTTCCATCTCCTTCCCACAGGTTCCATCTACCAGGTAGGTCTTCCATAAATACACAGGTTCAGTCTCCCTTATCAGAAATGCTTGGGACCAGAGGTATTTTGGATTTTGGAATATTTCAGATTTTGGAATGCTTGCATATACATAACAAGATATCTTAGAGATGGGACCCAAGTCTAAACACGAAATGTTTAGCCTGGAGAAAAGACGGTTAAGGGGCGATATGATAACCCTGTTTAAGTATTTGAAGGGGTGTCACATTGAGGATGGAGCAACCTTGTTTTCTGCTGCTCCAGAGACTAGAACACGGAGCAATGGATGCAAGCTCCAGGAACAGAGATTCCACTTCAACAATAGGAGGAACTTTTTGACAGTAAGAGCTGTTCAGCAGTGGAACGCACTCCCTTGGATCGTGGTGGGGTCTCCTTCCTTGGAGGACTTTAAACAGAGCCTGGATGGCCATCTGTCAGGGATGCTTTGATCATTATTTCCTGCACGGCAGGGGGTTGGACTGGATGGCCCTTGTGGTCTCTTCCAACTCTACAATTCTATGATCCAACTCTACAATTCTATGATTCTATGTTTCATATACATCTTATACTGCAGCGGAGGCGCTGCTGTATAAGGTATATATAGAGAAACATCTTTGCTAGATATCTTCTAGGTCCTTCAATGCAACCCTATGGTATGTTTTTACTGGAAGTCCTTTTATAGGGTTTGTTGTTATCCACTGTTTCTGGTATCCACAGCAAATACATAAAATCCCCAACATTCCATTTTGGCTTTATTTTTGTTGAATAAATCATGATGCGGTGTAATATGTCGTGTGTTGTTTTTCATCTGAGGCTGTATTTACCTAATTTTAAGACTTGCTAAGGAACAGATGATTGTTATTATGTCCTGATATGTAAAACCATAGACTTCAAAGAGGGTGTACTGTACTTTCTTTTTCACACAAGTGTAATTAGTCAGGGCTTGGAAAAGTTAGTGCTTCTGGCTACAGTTCCCACAATCCTCCAGCACCCAGCATGGTTACTCCTTGGGAAGACTCTGGGAATTTTAGTCCAGAAGAAGAGTAATTTCTCCAAGCTCTGAGTTTAGGACCTTTAAACTCTTCTACTTTAATTCTGTTAGGGACATCTGTCACTAATTGAATAGTTTTCATGGTTCTTCATAGTTTTGTTGTGTTCTTAGTTTTATTACAGGTACTTACCTTGAAAAAATGATATGGTAAACATGTTAAGTAAGCAAATCAGTAAATGCAGACTAGTAATATAACCAAGTGTAATTTCAGCTATTTCTTCTATCTGCAGAGAACATCACTCTTTTCGGCTAAAGCTGGAACCTGCAATTTTCCTAAGGACTTTATCACACCACCCTTGTGTCTTGTGGCAATCACATTATTAAAGGAAATGGGAACATACCAGATACAAAATGTTTATTATCACACCTCTCTTCATTCACACAACTGTGCTCTTTTGGCAATCCCCTTGTGCGATAGGTCCCTTCACTTAAGTTCTAGGATGACGGCAGTTACACAGCATGAGGGGGCCTGATTCTCCTCCTCCCTCTCCCCCTTCCCCTCATTAGTCCACAGCAGGCTCCCTTTGAGAGAGGGAGAGGAGGAGAATCAGGCCCCTTCCTGCCACATGACTGCTGTCATCCTGGAACTGAAGTGAAGGGGCCTATCGCACTAGGGGCAGTAATGGAACAATATCAGTATTGACAAGTATGGATGGGGTTTTCCCATCAATTGAAAAGGATGCAACAGTAATAACTAGAATGTGAAGCACCAACAAGCTAGCCATGACGTCATCTGATAAGTACTGGCCAAATTCATTACTATCCTGCTGAAATTCCACTTTAGTAACCTTGTGTGATAAAGTCCAGAGAAGAAGGACATATTCAAGCAGTAGATAAGCTATGTCTAAAGACCATGGAATGTTTGGTTAATCTTTGCTCATCTTGATTAAAGATTCCTGCTTTTGATTCTAATTACTATGTATTTGTTTTGGTCTTCTGCATTAAAGAGTGTGCTAATAATCTGTGACCCTTCTCACAAGAGGCCCACTCACACTACAGAATTATCACGCTATGTATGATTCCATCCGATGGGATCCTGGAGCGTATAGTTTGGTCAGAGGCCCTAGAGCTCTCTGGCTGAGAATTCTGAATGGCTGCCAATCCCAGGATTCCATAGGATAGAACTATGGCCATTAACGTGGAATCATAGCAGTACAATTTTGTAGTGCTTGATACCTCTGGCTAAGAGTCAAGTTGCATTTGTAGGCAAATTTCTTTTCATTTTTGAAAATTGTTTGGAGGTGCGGTTTCAGTATACCTATTTTCTTGTCCTCCTGCAATGCTCACTTTAAATTCTTTATAAAAGGCTTTGAGAATATGCTAGATACAAAGTAATCATCAAAGTAATCAAAGTAATGCTAGATACAGACAGTGAACTCAGTTCTTCAATGTTGCCCTTTCTGTTCCCGAAACAGCATCATCTGTACACAAGAGAGGCTAATTCAACATAGAATTTACTTATGTATTATATATATATATATATATATATATATATGTATATATAACAATTTATAATTTATTTTCCCTGACATGGGAACCAAGGTGGCATACAACAAGTTACAGCTAAAGATCAAAGGATACAAAAATAAAAACACAATTAACAATAGCTCATATTAAAATGCCATTAAGGAGCCAGTGTGGTATACCGGTAGTAGCTTGAGCTAAGAGACAAACGTTTTGCTGGCAAAATGGTAAGGAGAGGTCCTCCATTAACCACAGAGATTATCAGATGTGTCAAAAACGGCATTATAATAACACCATGAGCTTGCAAAAGGGCTTCCTTATCAGATGACATCGTGCCCCAGCGTTATGCAAGCATTCTGCTGCCGTTACGAGGGAGTTCCTTTTATTGTTGGAGAGAAGTCGAAAATTGATCTCCCGTAGAGTTTGTGTTCTGGATTTTTATGGGTGCAAGAAGATGCCCCGTTCTGCTGGCGTGATTCCAGTGTCAACGGGCGGTCCCACCAGAATACTTCCAGGTGCAAACAGGAAAACTAGGTACCATACGCTTATTTAATGAACCACCTTGTCTTGCTTGCAAGTTTCTAAACATGCGTCTGTGTTTTTCTGAACTTTTTCTTTTTTAATTTTGGTGTTTCCCGGCTTCTTAGCACACTTGCGTCTTCTCGCGAGATGCACTGAAATCTCCACTCACAGAAAAACACAGAAGTAAATGGCATGAGTGCTCATATTGCCAGATTCTTGGGCGATTTTGTATCATTATCATGGCAGCATGCAAAAACATGTGTCATTGTGCCAGAACACACACACTGTAAAATATAGTGCCATAATAACGTTTTTAGGCACTCGTCTGATAATCTCCTATCTCATAGTAAGAGCTCTTCAACAGTGATATCAACTTTCTTGGAAGATGGTGGACTCTCCCTCACTAAAGGTTTTTAAGCCGAGGAAGGTTGCTACCTCACAGGGGTGGTTTAGCTGAGGAGTCCTGTACTAGCAGGGGGTTGGACTAGATGTCCTGTGGGATCCCTTACAACTCTATCACCCTACCCTTTGCAAACCAACCATTCATGCCACATCATGCTTCTCCCCCACCCTTCTTCTGTACAATTCAGTCTTCCTCCTGCTGATTAATTCAGTCATTTTTCTGCAATTCTAGTTCATGCCTCAGGGAAATACTTACTTTCGAGTAACACGTGTCTCATTTCATACTCCATGGGAACCTATTTAATGCCCGTTCAGTAATTTTTCAGAGGTACAGCAATGCTTTCCTCACAGGACATACTGAGAAGGTCTGTCCGTATTGATCACCCAAAAGTTTGTTATGTTGGGCCTGTTAAAAGACTAAGGAGATTTTTCACACAGGGAAAATATCCCCCAGAGAAATCGGGACAGAAAGATTTTTTTACCGGAAGCAGCGCAGCGGTTCGCACGCCCATTTGCCTCTCCCGATATGCCGTCATCATCACGCTGGGTTATTTCTTCCCTCTTCTGGAATATTTTACTAACGGGAGTTTGCTGTTAATAAAATATTCCGGAAGAGGGAAGAAATAACCCAGCGTGACGACGACGGCATATCAGGAGAGGCAAATGGCCGTGCGAACTGCAGCGCTGCTTCCGGTAAAGAAATCTTTCTGTCCCGATTTCTCCGGGGGATATTTTCCCCGTGTGAAAATCTCCTAAGTTTGCATTGCCTGTTAGAATTAAGAAATAATTCAGTTAGGTTAGCAGCTATGTTCGTGTGTTTGTTATCTTTTCTGGCATACTGTCCAGTTTGCTTGTTATACAGATTTATTACAGTCAAGACATAGAGCTGGGAAGAACTAGGGAAGAAAGGTTTCTTGTTCAAAGCTGAAGAAATAGTTTTCTGAGAAATGAAACTTTAACTGATAGAATGAGATAATGGATATGCGCAGTGCCTTAGGGGTCGTTTCCACGGCAAAATAAATCCTCAAACAATGCGACAAGAAGCCTGATAGTTCCCACGCATTTCGAAGCAACAGCGCCCTTTTCAGAAGGAGGGGGTGCAAAAAACCCATAAGTCCCACAGTATCAGCTTTCGCTAGTTTTCCAAACTTTTTTGATTAAGTTCGCAAAAATGCGCATAATTTGTCATGGGAACTAATGATCATATACCTTTTCGAATGAGCAGAGCTGAATCCTGATTGGTTGGAGTAGAGGGGTTGGAGAGAAAAAAATTAACCCTCCTTCTGCTTACAAATATGCTCTGAGCCCTTCCTGTTTGTTTCAAACACAGGCTTTGGGGGTTGGGAAAATGATCGGGAGGAGGACCCCATGCTTCGCTGCTGTGAGAGTGTGTGTGTTTGTGCATTCGTCTATGCGAGCGAAACAGACTATCGCATGTTCGTCCTTTTGTTTGTCTGTGCTTCCATTCACTTGCCTGCATTCAAGGCTTCAAACAATCAGGAATGAGGCAAGCTTCCGTGGTGTGTGTGTGTGTGCATGAAGGGAAGGGAAGCAGTCCGCTCCAGCATGCTTTTGCTTGTTCGTCTTTTCATTCACTCCTTTCTTTGTAGAAGCCTTTTGGGGCTGGGGAAGATGGGGGAAGTTGACAAATCGCTCTTTCGATCTTTTGTTTGTTTGTTATTTTCTTTCCTCTCATTATTTATGGTCTCCATGACCCCCTCCTTGCTCCCTCCCCGCCTCCTGACTGGCTTTAATCATCTGGAGGCGATCCCCCCCCCACACACTTTGCCTGTGTGTACTATACGGAAAGCAGAATTCCTCATCTTTCGAAATGCTGGGGAGTCGTGTGATTTATGCTCTTCTCATGCAAAAGAACGGTAATCCGGAATCTTGCGAACTTTTTCCTGTCGTGGAACCGGCCCCTTAGATTTTTAGGTTTTGTTTCTCTGTAATAAAAAGCCTATGTGCCTTTAATTCTTTGGCATAGTTTGGCAGGAATGATCCCCCTGTGTCATTTTTGCTAGCAAATAAAAAAGTCATCTGAGTTGAAAACCTAGACTTTTGAGCTTCCATTATTTGTTACCCAGATAGACCTTAACAATACCACTTGCTCATGTATGGTATATCTGCATTATAGGGAATGCCTTAAGGAAATATGTAGGAGAGACTCTCTCTCCATACTCTATTAATTAAGTGCTTCCTTTTCTAAACCAGGCTAGCCGGATCGTGAAGGTATTGGTCATGGTTATATAACTTGCATAAATATGAAACTGCCTAGAATCTCCTTAAGGTACCAGTTCCCATCTGATCTTGGAAGCTAAGCATGGTTAGCCCTGGTTAGTACTTGGGTGGGAAACAGCCAATGAATATCAGGAGCTGTAGGCTATACAGTAGCACCCCTGTATCCATGGGGATTGGTTCCACACACACACACACACACGTGGATACTGAAATCTGCGGATAATAGCGAACGCCACCCACCACCACCACTCCGCTGCAGCCGCATGAGCCCTCCCAGGGGAAGGGAGAAGGGAGGTAAGCTCTCCTCCTCTCCCTTCTCCTGCTGACAGTGCTGCTGGGGGGTGTGATGAAGCAGAGGAAGTGAGAGAGGCAGAGGGCTTTCGCCCAGGCTGAGCATGCCGCCAACGCTGCTGGTGGGCAGTGGATAAGGGAGAGGAGCCCCTGCTATCAGCAACCATGGATAATTGAATCAGTGGTTGGTGAATCAGCGGATACGGAGGTGCTATTCTATTTCAGAGGATGGAACTGGCAAAACTGCCTCTGGGTATTCCTTGCCTAAGAAAACCCTATGAAATCCATGGGGACGCCATAAGTTGACAGGCGACTTTGAGGCGCGTACACACACAGAGAAAGATATACTGTAAATGCAAAGGTGGCTCAGAAAAGAGCTAGATCCGAAGAGCAGATGGAAGAGTAGGCCAGTCTCTGGGTACATCTCTGAATCTTTGCAAGTCCACCATGATCCAGAGGACAGTCTTTGCCATTTACTTCCTATGCTTTCGCTTTGTCTGTGTTACTCTGTGCTACATCCAGGACTGTGCAACAGGAAGCAAGGGATCAGTTTGACGCAGAAGTGGGTATAACGCATGGGTACATGTGAGTATAAAACATTAGTGGTCACTATTTTTGAAGCAAGAGCAATTTGGGCAATCCACATAAATGAATGCATCCCCTTTTCCTGGGAGCTACATTATTTACTAACTAAGTAAATGTAAACCTTGGACATGCATTTTTTTTAAAACTGTCTGGTGGCAGCAAACTGAGGTAAATAAAAATGCAAGTAATTCAGTCGCAGCTGCCATCTTGATTCATAGGCATGCCCATTTGCACAGCAAATGCAGACAGCTTCACATGCCTGTGATCTGCCCCCCCCCCAAAAGAAATGTTGAGACAAATAGCAGCTGCTGCAAATTGCCATTACAGCGGAGCAATCCACATTTTTGTCCTCGTATAGACGAGGCACTTCTCTCAGTTCATTCAACATGTGTCCTCTTTCATTGCAGTTCTCTTGTTTCTTCATGTTTACTTCATTTCTGACTAAATATATGCCCCACACATAGAAGACATCTGTTGCCGTTCAAAAGGTATGTATGCTAGCAGAGAGGCATGCAGGTAGATTGGACAGTAGTCCAATAATATGCCAGTGTGCTCACCTGTCCCCCTTGGAAGGACTTGGCATTCCATCTTCTTAGTCTCCTTTGCTGTCCCTCTTAGCTTATTTATATACTCCCCACTTGCTGTGTTACCCTAACAGGTGGCAGGGGTGCTTTAGAGACCCACCTGTAATGTCAAAATATCTGGGGCAATTATTAGTTCAAATGGAAGCCTGCAAGAGGAGGGTAACTGCAGGGAACATTCCACCTGTGTATACTAGTACTAACTGCAGCTTTAAAGAGGAGGGTGATCAAAATGGTGGGAAGTCTGGAAGCCATGTCCTATGAGGAGCGGCTTAGGGAGCCGGGCATGTTTAGTCTGGAGAAGAGGAGGTTGAGAGGTGACATGATAGTCACGTTTAAATATTTGAAGGGATGTCATACTGAGGATGGAGCAAGCTTATTTCCTGATGCTCCAGAGACTAGGACATGGAGCAATGGGTTCAAACTACAGGAAAAGAGATTTCACCCAAACATCCGGAAGAACTTCCTGACAGTAAGCACTGTTCAACAGTGGAATACCTTGCCTCAGAGTGTGGTGGGGTCTCCTTCTTTGGAGGTTTTTAAACAGAGGCTGGATGGCTATCTGTTGGGAATGATTTGATTGTGTATTCCTGCAGGGCTGGGGGTTGGACTAGATGGCTCTTGTGGTCTCTTCCAACTCTATGATTCTATTATTCTATAAAATAGAGCATCTTTATTAGAAATAACACAAAATGCACTCACACATGCGATATATGTTTCTATGAAGCATACAAGGCTGTTGGAAAGAAAGGCCAGGAGGCTGGATAGGGAGAGGTTTGGGAAGATAGGGTTATACTGTAGTTACTAGTCTTGAAGAGTAGAGATCTGTGCAGTGAAGAGGTTTAGGCTGGTGTCTGAGAGTGGCACAGGGAATCCAGCAGGTCTTTAGCTTTCTCCACCAAAGAGTGCTGGTGCCACACCAAACTACAAATTCCAGGATTCCATAGGAAGGAAGGAATCCAGTTTCAAACTGGATTATTTGTGTAGTGTGGATGCACCCACAGTTAATAGAACTTTTGATCCTCTTGAACTTGTCTGTTCCTCTTTAGCATGTCCAGATTCATGGCTGGTGCATTCTCTGAACCTTCCCACAATATCCATACATTTACAGAAAGCTCCTAATGCACCAGGTGGGTTCATCTGGACCCCAATGTGTTGAAGTTACAGTTTCTGTCTAGGTGCAAGAGAGCTCCCTTCCCAGTGGTAACAATGTACTTGTTGCAGTCAATTCTACTTTCTGCATTTAATTTCCCTCGGACCTCACAGTGTACAGTCCCCCACCCACATATATGCTGGTGCTTTATAAAGCTCACTATGCAACTTCCTCTAGAGTTGCCAGTTTGAAAACTGGGTTCCTGTACCTTTAATGCCTGTGTAGAAGAGGGAATTTCAGCAGTGTTGCCTCTTATCTAGTTCTGTGACATACAAGACCTGCTGAAATTCCCTCTTCATTCAGCCTTCATTCTGGAAACCCGCTCTGTTGCACTAGGGTCATACATAATTCCATGAGCTGAGGTATGTTGGGTGACCTAGCAAGCAATCAGAAGTGTGAAATGAGCAGCATATCATCCAACATTTCACAGACTTTAAAAAACTAGGACGTACGTGGCCAAGTGATATCAGAGTATGGTCAATATAGCAAAAGTTATTTATGAAGAACAACACACAAACTAGGAGATGCTGCAGCAGTTTGCTTTTGCTTGAGCCTACAGCAAGATTCTGCCTCCTCCTCTTACCCTGATGAGTTGAGTGCAACTACTTTTTGCACTTTGAACTCAGTTTCCAGCAACTGACTCAAGGTGAGGATGAACAGAGCAATTAGGAGGAAGAGAAAGAAACTGGGACATTTTAAAAGCTGCTGACAAGTCGGATGGCAGAGGATTAGTCGGAACTGTCCCTGCCAAACCAAGAGAGTTTGGAGGGTCTGGTGAAGAAAACTCTACTTCTTAGAATGAGTTGCCCTGGGATCAATTGTAGCATCTCCCAACTTGGTGCTCTCCAGATTTGTTGGGCTACAACCCTCCTTAATCCATTGCCAGGACCACTATTGTTCATGCTGACTGAGGATCATGCAAGTTATATGCTAATGTATTCATAGGACACAAAGTTGGGGAAGGCTGCTCTAGAGCAGGGGTAGGCAACTCTGCAGGGGTGGAGGGCCTATTCTCTAATCCCAGCCTCTGGAAGATCTCAGTAGAGGATGCAATCATTTTGCATCTGGTTACAGGAACACAGCCAGATGCTTCTCCAATCCCTCATCAGGCATAGAATTGCCATGGGGAGGCGGTGCAGTGGCCCTAAAGTAAGTCTAGGGATTGGTAAATGGCCATCTTTAGTGTAGTTCCCCATGCTGAGCTACAGTGCTACACTGAAACATACAGGAAGCTCAGGGTCTGTCTACACTGCAGAAATACAGCAGTTTGACACCACTTTATCCACCATAGTTCTATCCTCTGCAATCTGGCATTTGTAATTTGGTGAGATACCAGAGTTCCCTGGTAGAAAAAACTAAATTCCTTACAAAACTACAAATACCTGGATTCCATAGGACAGAACTATGGCGGATAAAATGGTGTCAAACTGCTATATTCCTGCAGTGTAGACAGGGCCCAAGTCTGCAACTCTTCATTTTGACCTCATGGCCACAACATCTGGGTTTTTCTTTTTCCATTCTCTGTTTTGGCATAACCAAACCTCATGAGCAGTTCTGGAATATTTGAAAGTTTGCACACTTTTGTAGAATTTTTAGCTGGTTTTAGTAAATACATTTCCATATGTTAGATTTTGGATGTTTTCTTTCTTTCTTTCTTTCTTTCTTTTCTCTCCTAGTCAAGCACATTTTTAAAAAAATTGTTTACACCTATAAATTGTGTTGTGTGTTGGGTGACATATGTCGGGTGCAAATACTTACAAACAGGTGTATGTAGCAAAATAAAATATTTTATTCAACATCCTGGTTTTGCACAATTGCCTACAGAGAACTCTCCACATTCAAAGCAAATATTTTTCAGCTGCTACTGTAATTAATGTTTACGTGCTGAGAAAAAGAGCAGAGGGTGAGAGAGCATTCATAAAACTTTCACAACGGGTTGGACGAGTAACTTTGACAAAAAAAGAACACATGAAGTTGGTGAAAAAGGAGCCTTCTCCTTAGGCATTTCCCGAAGCACTCAAAAGGGAGTCATTTTTTCTTCTGGAGTTGTCTTGCTAGCATGTCAGCCTGTTCAAAGAAATGGAAGTAACACACAGTCAATATGCCATCACCTTTTCCCAGAATGCCATAGGACAGGGTTGGGCAAAATGTGGCCCTCCAGAAGATGTTGGCCTGAAACCTCCTCCTCAACACTGGCTATGCCAGCTAGGGCTGCTGGGATTTGTAGTCCAATTTCTGTGGAATGGCAGTTCACCTCCATCCTACCTTCTGATGTAGGATCGACCCCAATCCAAAATTTATTTCTTAGCAGGGAGTCTCAGCATTACCCCAATATGGTTGGACTGTAGCTCCCATCACCAGTTATTAGCTGCATGAGTCCCATTGTTGAGATATAAATGAATAAAAACGAGCATCAGTGCCTTGAATGCACCACTTAATTCACTTGGATTGCATGGACAGCCATTGTACACCCACCATCAAGCTGTACAGTGTTGGCATTTGGTATTGTAGCACAACCATCACTTTAAGTGTGCGAATGTAAATAAGAGGTATAGAGAACCAAACGCATGAGGAAAGGTTGAGGGAGTTGGGCATGCTGAGCCTAGTGAAGAGAAAACAGAGGGGTGACGTGATTGTCCTCTTTAAATATCTCAAGGGATAGCCTACAGAGGAGAAGGCAGGTTTGTTCTCTGCTGCCCCAGAGGGTAGGACCAGATCTAATGGTTTTAACTTACAGGAGGGTAGACTTTGATTGAACATTAGAAGGAACTTCTTGATGGTAGGAGCAGTTCAGCAATGGAACCAGTTACCTACAAAGGTGGTGGGACCTCCTTCTCTTCATGCCTTCAAAAAGAGGCTGGACACCTCCCTGCTGGGGGTGCTTTACTAGGGGGTTCCTGCATGGGGGGGGGAGGTTGGACTTGATACCCCATGGGACCCCTTCCAACTCTATGATTCTGTCTCAGGCTTAAACTCCAAAGCTGGAAAGACAACCATTCACCATCTATTGATCAATGGTCAGAAGTCCTTCCCGCTTTATCTACAAAGGATGATGTTTCTCCAGGTGCCAACTTCAATCAGATACTGGGCAGCGTGGGGAGGGGGGGAGGCGCTTTTGGTCTGGTTACAGGAACCAAACTGCTTAATATATATAAAAGCAGTAGTAGTAGCAGCATGTGCCTTCAAGCCAGCTGTCATCTCATGGTGACTCCATGAATTTCATCAGGTTTTCTTAGGCAAGGGATACTCTGAGGTGTTGGGGACAGCCTAGATCCAATTACAGCAGTCTAAGATCAACTTGTAGGCATGGTGCTGAATAAAAGTAACTGTTCAGAAGTTCCTTTAAATGCTAGCTTTCCAGGCACAAACTATAGCAGAGGGGTATTGCCTTTCCAACCTTGCCCATGAGGATCCTGGAAGTTCTCTCAAACTGGCAAAGGCTTGCAAGCATCTCTCTGATTCCTTGCTCTTGAGTAATCCCCATCACCTGTTTCACTGTGCTTGAGCTACCTTATTTGGAATTACAATATGGCCCCTGCATCCACTGATTCATTATCCACTGATTCAATTATCCATGGGACACAAAACAGCACACCTACCATAGAATCTTCCTAGAAAATGTGTCCTCTCTAGCCATTTTCTAAGTTCTCCAAGGCAACTCTATGGTATTTTAAATTGAAAGCCCCATTCTTTTCAATGGCGTTCACTATTTTCCACGGTTTTTTGTATCCACATCCCCCAAAACCAATTCCCAGTGGATATTGGGGATCCTACTGTATTCTCATTTTCACAACCATCTCTTGTCCTTCAAACAGAAGACCTCATAGGAAATGACATAGCCTTAAGGAAGTAAGAAGAATTCAAACAGGATATTGACAAATTGGAGCGTGTCCAGAGAAGGGCGACTAAAATGGTGAAAGGTCTGGAAACCATCCCTTATGAGGAAAGACTTAGGGAGTTGGGTATGTTTAGCCTGGAAAAAAGACGGTTAAGGGGCAATATGATAGCCCTGTTTAAGTATTTGAAGGGGTGTCACATTGAGGATGGAGCAAGCTTGTTTTCTGCTGCTCCAGAGACTAGAACATGGAACAATGGATGCAAGCTCCAGGAACAGAGATTCCACCTCAACATTAGGAGGAACTTTCTGACAGTAAAAGCTGTTCGGCGGTGGAACACACTCCCTCAGACCGTGGTGGGGTCTCTTCCTTGGAGGTCTTTAAACAGAGGCTGGATTGCCATCTGTCGGGGATGCTTTGATCGTGATTTCCTGCATGGCAGGGGGTTGGACTGGATGGCCCTTGTGGTCTCTTCCAACTCTACAATTCTATGATTCTAAGAACCCTCTTTGGATCAGACCAATGGCTTATAAAGATTAATATCCTGCTTCCGACCATGGTCAGCCCACCTGCATCTAGGCAGTCTACAAACAGAGCATGATATCCTGCCCTGTTTTGTTTTTAATTTTATTTTTTTTAAGTTACAAACCAGTAATCATTATTTTTAACATTCTTCATTGTTTCCTTTTTCTTTGTAACAGAAATTTTTAAAATCTACTAAAACATACACACAAATAAAAACAAACTAATGAGTTCCTTCTGTTGGTTTTTCTCAAAATAAAAATTCTATGTTATCTTATTTGTTTCTGCTCTATTATTATTACTACAATTTGCTATTTCTGGTCTTAGTACCAAAATAGTAAAGCATTAAATTTCATATTTAGCAAAGCAAAGAAGATCCCTAATCTGTTAATCTAATCCTCCTTGACAGAGAACTAGAAGGTGAACTAATAAAAGATACTATGATAAGATGGGCTAAAGAGATAGGTCACGTAATAGAATTAGATAGATGGGAGAAATCATGGCGAAACACACAGAAGTTCACCTTATCCCAAAGAATGAAGGAAAACTATTTCAAAATGCTGTATCAGTGGTATTTAACTCCTGTAAAACTAGATAATATGTACAAGACAGGGAAAAGGGAGTGTTGGAAATGCGGAAAAGGGGAAGGAACATTCCAACATATGTGGTGGAATTGTCCACAAACACGAACTTTCTGGAAAGGGATCCTGCCCTGTTTTCAAAAGAATGTTGTTATCTCTTGTACATTCCCTCAGGGACCCTGGAGGGTTGAGAGCTAATAAACAAATGTTTCAAACAAACAAAAAATTAAAAGAACATTCCATGGAGAATTGGCTCCAAATATTGGGTGATGAGGAAGGATCTGAGGTCTACCAGTTTGGGGCCCTGTCACACTAGGCGGTTATAGTGCTATATGCCACCTTAACGGCCATGGCAACATTCTGTGGAATCCTGGGGGTTGTAGTTTTGTGAGGCCCAAGAGCTCTCTGGCTGAGAATTCTGAATTTCCTTCCCTAAACTGCAAATCCCAGGATTCCATACAACGTTGCCATGGCAGTTAAAGTGGAACCTAACACTATAACAGTATAGTATGATATAGGGCCCTTGGTCCCAAAGTGGTGGTTCATGGTTCATGGTGGTACAGTGTCTGCCAAATCCTTCAATGCATAATAATTTTGCCTCCCACAATTAAGATTGCCTTTCAATCCTCAAATGTTTAGCACTGCAGAAACTGAGTCACTGGAAATCTTTCATACCTAGAACTCTTTGCTGTGTCTGTATCCTCTTGTTCACGTTGCTTGCTCCTTCTCTTTGGATGCCTAAACTATGGGGTTGTCTAGATGCTGGAAAAGCTCCTCATGGAATGCACGGAGAATACGTTTTGTCCTAACAAGATCCCATGGTGATTTGCCATATCGGGAACAGCCCTTCCCCCAAACTCCATGTACTGAGTGATAAAAGCCTTCATGGTTTTTTGCAAAGATTTTTTTTTTAAAATACGAGGACATGCACATTCCCGCCCATTTGGACAACCAATGTGGAGCGCATTCCAGAAGTCGAAACGTGATTGGTTGGACGTGCACAGGGGTGGGTTTGCCAGCGACAAAGTGGCCGGAACCACCATTATTGATTTTCACAGTAGAGATCGTGAGCAATTTCAGAGCGGTAAAGTGACAATACTAGTTTTTTTAGTAGAAGATTGGCTTGGATTTAATGAGGAAAAAACACTTTTGCAACAGTGGCAACTTTTGGATAATAATGACACGAGTAATTCTCTCATGGCCACTATCTTTATACATGGACATGTTCTGTGTGAACTTCAAACACAGATAACTCCCCGTACCAGTGATCTTGACCAAAAAAATCATGGAAACAAATGAATGCTGCTGCAAATGTGAGTTAATGTGCAGAAATGAGCATTATATCTCCTCATACAGATAACCCCTGTGTTTGTAAATGAAGTTTTAAGATATTGCAATGCTAGAAATTTGGGTATCGGTGGAAAAAAATCATGGAGGGGCAGAATTCTTTTGGGGGGAAATGGGATTTCCCCCCTGTAGCCACACCCCTGTGGTGATTACCAGAGTTCTACAGTGCCCCCTGCATTTGGGGTGGTCCCAGCTGCCTTCGCTGAGCCCAGTTGAATGGCAAAATGCCAAAAAAAAAAAAAGAGGGTTTCCAGGCCGCTCCCTCTGCTAGAGATGTTTCGAACCTGTGTGATAGCTCCCCATTGCTTACCAGTAGGGTCTTCACAATTTTGTCTCTTGGGATCTTCAGGTAGGTGCAGTCTTCTCCATCACACAGTTTGATATCTTCAGAGACCTGCATTAGCAATGGAAGGAGGGAAAGGGGTTTAGATGGCTGTCTGGTGGTGCAAATGGAAAAGTGTGGAACCTTTTTCTGCCTGAAGGCGAGGGCTTGTCTATACGAGGCAAAACAAAAAACAAAAATCCAGAATGCCTCACAGTAATGGCATTTTGCAGCAGCTGCAACTTGTCTTAATGGTGTTTTGGCCCCCATAAGCCCTGCATGCAACATGGAGGCTGCGAGTGATTTACTCATGTTTGTACTTACCTCAATTTGCATCGCCAATTTTTTTTAAAAAAGATGTCCAAGGTGCACTACAGAGATTTTTCGATTTAACAGGAAGCACCCCCCACCCTGCTTTATCACCTTAGCAATCACTTGCTAAGGCGAAAATCCAATATAGCGGCAGCGTGCACTTGCCTTGTGAGCAAGCCCTGCCCTCCCCCCGCTCACCCGGCCAATAGCTTTGCACTTCTTCTCCTATGGGAAAATGATTCATATCTAATTTCTTGGCCCAATGAGCAGGAATGTGCATTCCCTTCACTATTTTTTAAAAACTCTGGAAAAACAAAGTCCGCCTCCTTTAGAATACAGTGGATTGATGTGGGATCCCATTTAGACAGATCGTATTGCCAGCAAATTCCACGAGGATTATTTTCACTGACAAACCCTGGGTTTCAGAGTAGTTCGCAGGGGCTGCCTTCCGGTGGTGGGTGGAGTCAAAGTAAAAAGGGGTGGGGCTCAAAACGCTACCCTATTTTAGCCGAAAGCTCTTGTTGGCAGTAACTTAGCATATCCACCTTCACAGCTTAGGTGAAGGAATCTGTCGGACTATACACTTTATCAGATGCAGCAAATATGGCATCATAACGATGCCTAATGATCACGAAAGGGCGCGCATACCAAACAACAGCATCCTTTCATGATCATGTGTTGTCAATAAGCTGTACTTTTTTATTGACAGCCCAAGCTGTGGAGCTTTGTTGCCAGCATTGCCAGCGTTTGACTCCTTGCGCCATTGTGCTCAGTGAATGCAGCGTCAATTGTCAGAACACTTCCAGCTGAGAGAGGGACAGTCAGGTAGGGGATGCTCTTTTTTTTTTTTTCCACCTTCCTGGTTTACTTGTAATTTTTAGTGTGTCTTTATGTGTTGGTGTGTACGTTTTAGGTGTTTATTTTGCTTTAACTTTTAAATGTTAAAGCTATAGATTCCACCAAACATTAGGAAGAACTTCTTGACTTTAAGAGCTGTCCAGCAGTGGAACAGACTGCCTTGGAGAGTGGTGGACTCTCCTTCTTTGGAGATCTTGAAACAGAGGTTGCATCAGCATCTTCTGGAATGCCTTACAGTTGTGTATTCCTGAATGGCAAGGGCCTGGACTAAGTGGTCACTTCTAAATATAATATTCTATGATTTGATGGGAATGGATAAGAAAAACCATACAAACACCAAACAGTGCTATCATGGTTAAGTGGGCATTTGATGAAGCCCAAAGGGCTGGATTAGGACCCTAGGCACACCAGGGACTAGAATTTGCAAGCCCTGACGAAAGATGTGATTTCCTGCGTGGCAGGGGGTTGGACTGGATGGCCCTCGTGGTCTCTTCCAACTCTGCAATTCTATGATTCTATGATTCTATGTCAATGTAAAGACGAAACTCAGCGTACCTCTGGGCTCTGTGGTGGTGACTCTATCTCTCTTTTCCCTCCAGGGTACCAGCCGTGGGACCAGTGTTGGGCTCTTGATAGGTGCAGGCCGACAGTGATGAGAAGGCAGAGGAAAAGCAGGAAGGACCTCCTCTGGAATGCCATGGTGTTTTCAGGAGCCCCAATTTTTTAGGGAAACTTGGAAGGAAAGACAGAGAGAATTGAAAAGCTCTGCAAAGGGAGGAAGTCCTCCCCTCTGCACTATTTTCTAGTATTGTGCCATCTCTATGGCCAGCGGAATGCCCATCAGTGAAACATAGATATAGAGGTACCAAACCATGACGCATCCCAACCATTCTGATCATCTAGAATAGCTATGATCCATCTCCCACCACCATCTGAGGTGAGGTTAGTGGTTATGGGGAACAGGGTCTTCTCAGTGGTGACACCAAAACTTTGTAACCCATATGGTCCCTTGCTTTCTCAGAACTGTAAAAATTGTTCTTTTAATATCTCCTGGTTTGGTTTAATTATGGTGGGGAGGTTATATATAATAATTGGTGCTTTGTTTTATATCTCGTGATGTGTGTGTGCCTTCAAATTGTCTGCTGAATTATAGCTACCCCATGAATTTCAAAGGGTTTTCTTAGGAAAGGAATACTGAAGAGGGTGGTTTGACATGTTTTAAATATTTCCAATCTTTATTTTACAAATATTTTTATAAGCTGCTTTGCGGAATCCTTTTGGTACTGAAAGGTGGTGTAAATACAGTTGGAATCCCATATCCACACAACCAATATCCACAGTTTCAGTTATCCTCAGGACATACAGTAGGGACACATACTATAGAGTCATGCTGGAAAATGCCTAGAGAGTCATCCCCTCTAGGCACCTTCTAGGTCCTCCAATGCAACTCTATGGTATGTTTTTACCAGAAGTCCTTCATTTTAATAGGGTTCACTGTTATCCACGGTTTTCAATATCCATGGTAAGTTTGGGAACCAACCCCCCAGAAATACGAGGATCTTACTGTACTAGTATGCAAGGATAAATAAGTGACACCACTAAAAAGAACCTCTTTCTCAATTACAGCCACAGGACACTCCATCAAGGTCCTTCATCTAAATGCAGGAAGTTACTGTGCATGGAGGTTCAAATTTCAAATAAATTTTATTTATTTATTTATTTATTTATTTATTTATACCCCGCTCTTCAGCCACAAGGCTATCAGAGTGGCTTAGAAATTGTTTTAAGCAATAGCTATTTACACATCTACACTGCATTAAACAGTTTCCAATGTGTGTTAGCTAATTAAATAAAGGAATGGCCACCAAGAAGGTCTCTCAAAGGACCTTTGTGGGATGCCAGGAGATTGGGCACATCTGAGAGAGCTAGGCTTGATGCTAGGACCAGGAGCGATGGTTCTCATGGAGCACATCCCATAAATTCCCACCCAATTCTTAAGGTTATTCTCAGAGGACCGCCTCTAGATAGTGCTGCTCACAAAGGTGCAACAGGTATCTACCAGGAAGAAAGATTTCTCTGTCATGGCCCTACATCGCTGGAATGCCCTCCCTAGAGAAATCTTCCTTCCTTCCTTCCTTCCTTCCTTCCTTCCTTCCTTCCTTCACAGTGCAAGACTCAAGGGGGCTCACAACATGAATTTGAACAAGACTTTGCTAAACACGAATTAAGCTATAATGATAAAGAGAATTTTAAAAACAGTTAAAATGAGCTATCATATTAAAACCAAGCACTGAATTAAAACAGTTTAGAAATATTTTCAAAATGTCTCTGGCTTTTCTTCGCAAACAAAGATTCAAGAAGGACTCATCCCGCGCTTTCTGCAAGTGCGCTGATGACTAAAAAGGCCAATCCGAGATAAACAAAGTGTAGTATTGCGTAGATACAGGGTGGGGGAGACCTGGCTGAACGAGACTATGTGCAAAAGGGATCTAGGAGTCCTAGTAGACCACAAGTTGAACACGAGTCAACAATGTGATGCGGCAGCGAAAAAGGCCAACGCGATTTTGGGCTGCATCAATAGAAGTATAGTGTCTAGATCAAGGGAAGTCATAACGCCACTCTATTCTGCCTTGGTCAGGCCTCACCTAGAATACTGTGTCCAGTTCTGGGCACCACAATTCAAAAAGGATATTGACAAATTGGAGCGTGTCCAGAGGAGGGCGACTAAAATGGTGAAAGTTCTGGAAACGATACCTTATGAGGAAAGATTTAAGAAGCTGGATATGTTTAGCCTGGAAAAAAGATGGTTAAGGGGCGATATGATAGCCCTGTTTAAGTATTTGAAGGGGTGTCACGTTGAGGATGGAGCAGGCTTGTTTTCTGGTGGTCCAGAGATTAGAACACGGAGCAATGGATGCAAACTCCAGGAACAGAGATTCCACCACAACATGAGGAGGAACTTTTTGACAGTAAGAGCTGTTCGGCAGTGGAATGCACTCCCTCGGAGCGTGGTGGGGTCTCCATCCTTGGAGGTCTTTAAACAGAGGCTGGATGGCCATCTGTCAGGGATGCTTTCCTCCCTAACAGAGCTGACACAGCTGGTCTCAGAGTTGCTGTTGGAGTCGCCCAGAGTTTTAGTTTTGGGCGACTTCAACATTCCACTTGAGATCAGCTTGACAAATGTGACTGGTGCAGCTCGGGAGTTCGTGGAAACCATGACAAACATGGGCCTATCCCAAATGGTCGTCGGGCCCAAACATTGTGCAGATCATACCCTCGATGCGGTCTTCAGTACGGATCAGGAATATCCGTGGGCGGAGGTTATAAAAACTACCGCGTTGTCATGGACGGATCATTTCCTGGTCAAGACTGAACTAAGAGTCTCTTCCCGCCCCACCGGGGGTGGTGGACCCATTAGAATGGTCCGTCCTTGAAGGCTAATGGAACCAAGAGGATTCCAGAACGCCTTGGAGGGTTTAATGGTTGGTAACGCCGGTGACACTGTCAAAGCTTTGGTTAATACCTGGAACAACGACCTTACCAAGGCTATCGACACGATCGCTCCCAAGCGTCCTTTCCAACCCGCTTCAAACCGTAAGCCATGGTATACTTCAGAGCTTAGGAAAATGAGGCGGGTTGGACAACGACTAGAGTACAACTGGCAGAAAACTCGACTCTTATCCAACAGGACTCGTCATAGGAACTTTCTTTGGTCCTATCGAGAGGCAATACGTGCAGCGCAGAGATCCTTCTCCTCTGCACGTATTGCGTCTGCAGAGTCCCGTCCAGCAGAGCTGTTTAGGGTGGTAAGGGAGATGACACAGGTTATTCCTGCGCAGAACCCGTTGCTTAACCCAACGACGGCCTGCTGTGACACGTTTAACAATTTTACTCTGTGGAGAATCAGTTACTCCACAGTCAAAACAAAGTATCTGGTGGAGTTTTTCATGTCACCACAATTGTGAGAATTCATCCACTGTTCCTCTTGCTTAGCCCTTTCGCCTCCCTAAAATTCAACAAGATGCATCTCAGGGCAGGGACCTGACTTTTTAATTTATGCCTATTAGTAAAGCTATCTAAATCAGTGGTTCTTAACCTGTGGTCTTGGTCCCCCCAGAGGGCTGTGATGTCCTCACAGGGGGTCCACAAAGGCTTGAAGACTGCTCAGCCCACCTCCTCAAGGCAAAGCCTGACTGGCTTGGCCTGTGCATTGCCATTTAATCTACTCCAGCCACAAACTGGCAGAAAGAAGCAGGAGAAAAGCCTTCCCTCCCCTTCCAGTGCCTCTGAGGGAAAGTTTAATAGATGGTGTAATGTTGTTATTATTATTGTTATCATCAGGTATTATTATCATTATCATTAGGGTTTTAAATCTTGAGTTAAGTCTTGGGGGTCCGCAGCAACAAAAGATATTTAAAATGGGTCCCTGGTAAAGAAAAGGTTAAGAGCCACTGATCTAAATAATAAATAAGCCAAAATCAAAGTTTAAGTGCTGATAAAAGGAGTCTTTTTGTGAAGAATGCATTAATTGGGTATCCATAGCTCACATCAGCTTCCTGATAAATGTTGGTTGTTGCTATTGTCTGCTTTCAAGTCTACTCCAACTTATAGCAACCTTTCCTATGAAGATGAGAGAGTGTGGCAGTGCCCAAGGTCACCCAGTAGGTTTTTCATGGCTGAGCGGGGAGGATTCGAATCCTGGTCTCCCAGAGTCCTAGCCCAACACTTGGATCACTATGGCACACTGGCTTCCTTTGATCAGAGTCCTTACAGCTTACCCCCCTCCCTGCAAATATTACACAGCTTACTCTTTGCCTCCTTGCAGATGCGTCTGTGAAAAAAAGACAGGCTTTTAAGCAGTACTACGCACTGGCTAGAAATCATTCATAGAATTCGTCAAAGGATTACCAGGGTAAACGGCTAACATTACTTGGCCGCTGATGGCAAATGCACTGTGGAAGTAGTTGGCTAAAAGTCTTATGAAACCTTGGTTCAGAAAATATGCAGTCAGTTTAAATAGCTCAAACAGTTTTACCCATTTCAACAGTGTATATTTAGTGGTGTGAAAAAAGGATACCAACACTACCACTGAGATATTGTAACAGAGATATCAAACACCTTTGCAATTAGCATCTTTTGAATACATTCCCCTCCAAAGCAACTTTGTGCAGTTTTGCATTCAGCTTGTAAATAACAAACCCGTCCAAATTTCTTGCAAGATGCTAACTGTGAAGAGTAGTGTAAGAGAAAAAAGTCTACTCACCTGACAGAGGTACTCTGTTCTTCTCCTTCTGTCCTGGAATTCCACCGATACTGAAGCCATTTGCTCTGGGTATTTATGCTGAGTGCTTCAGTGCCAGTGACTGGTTGCCCAATTGGCCAAGGCTGCCTGCTGACGTTTTCTGATGCATCATATGATGGGGATGGCAACCCGATGCACCTAAGTTACATCTAAGCCTCCCTCCCATAAGGAGGAGGCTGTATTCATTCTCTTTCAGCAATCTGGCTTCTGATCCTCTGGCTGGCACTAAAACTTAGGAACTCGTCAGTGAAGAGTTCCAAAATTCACTATTATGCCTGGCTTTATATATATATATATATATATATATATATATATATATATATAGTCACCTTTGGTCACTAGAAATTGTCGCTAGGTGACCAAACAGGAAAGTTTTTGTAAACTAGAAAACTCAGCAAAGTTTAAAGATAGTTGAAAACACATGCACATTTCTGACTATTTACATGCCACAGATAACTACTGTAACATAAGCGGTGAATTCCTGCGCTGGCAGGGGGTTGGACAACAATCCAACCATCGCTTCCTTCAAAGTGCTTCGAAACTATTGGTTTCAGGACTCAAAATACACCTAAGCAGTGAGGCTGCAGCCTTTGTAACTATAAAATGACTTTTAAAATCCTCACTACCACCAAAGTAACAATGCTACCCTACTTCACCCTGTTTCATTTTAACATCCCCAGTTTCAGAAGCTAAGTAGGACCAGGCCTTGCTTGGACAGTATTTGGAAGGAAAATTACTAAGAGGAACAGATCAACTAGAACATTGGGCAGAAATTAATAAAATGAAATTCAATAGCGACAAGTGCAAAATTCTACATTTAGGCTACAAAAACCAAATGCACAGGGAAGTAGTAGTCCCATTATATTCTCCACTGGTCAGGCTTCATCTGGAGTCCTGAGTTCAGTTCTGGGCTCCTCATTTTAAGAAGGATATAGACAAGTTGGAGAAGGTTCAGAGAAGGGGAACGAGGATGATAAAGAGGCACGGAGAACAAAAGAGATGAGGAGAGGTTGTAGGAGCTGAGCGTGTTCAACTTGATGAAAAGAAGATTGAAGGGGTGCATGACTAAAGTTTTTAACTACGTCAAGGGCTGTTACAAAGAGGAGAGGGCAGGCCCGTTCTCTGCTGCCCTAGAGAGTAGGACCAGATCCAATGATTATACGTTACAGGAGGGTAGATTTTAAACAGTTATTAATCTGTTTAATTTAATATTGTTTTAAGGGGTGGGTGGGTTAGGGTATTAATGTAATTATGGGATTTTTATGATGTAAGCCGCCCCGATTGCATTGCAGAGGGGCGGGATATAAATTATTATTATTATTATTATTATTATTATTATTTAGATTGAGCATTAGAAGGAACTTAGAACAGTTCAGCAATGGATCCAATTGGCTAGAGAAGTGGTGGGGTCTCCTCCTTCTCTGAACATTTTCAGAAAAATACTGGACAGCTACCTCATTGCATTAAAAGGTAATATAACTAAGTCATGCATTAGTTAATGGGAAAGGAATTAATTACAACTAACTTGTGATTTGTAACTAGTAACTTCCAAGGTCTGATTTTGGCCTGATGATAATCAGTTGCCTCAAAGCCCCCCAACTGCCCCTATGGTCAGATATATCTGTGTATGCATACCGTTGGATGTTTCTCTATTTAATGGCATAATGCTAAGTAATACATATATATTTGCTAACTGTGCAAAATATTTAATATGACTTTTTTATTTTGGGAGGAATTTGGTTTTTAATACGTTGTGGCAGATGGAGCTTTTAAGGCTGTGTTGCGTTTCTGGTTTATTGTGTTTTAAATGTGTTTTTAAATGTTTTTAACTTTTTAAACTTGTGTTTGTAAACTGGAAATCTGGTTTATGTTTTAACTTTTGTATTAATAGTTTCTTTTTAGGTGTACTGTGTTTTAAATGGTTGTAAGATGCCTTGAATCCTATGTTGGGAGAAAGGGAGGAGTATAAATTAAATAAATAATAAAAATAAATGAATGAATGGCAAACCTGTGAACCGCCAAAAACTTCTCCCCTGAAAAGCTTTGAGCACGACATGAGGGGAAGCCAAATGAGAGCTCAGTCCATGGTGTTGTGTGTCACAACCCATCTGCTCATGCATGCTATTTCCCAGAAGTGGCAATTCTGAAATTACAAACATTTCTGTATAGAAACAACCTCTGTACTGCTGTGCAGCTTTCCCTAATCTGGTGCCTTCAAGATGCATTGAACTACAATTCCCATCACCCTTAGAGCCATGCTGACTCAGGATAATGAGGGATGTAGTCCAATACATTTTGCAGGCGGGGACAACAAAGGCAAGAGAGGGACCTTATACAAATTACCGGGGCTTAGCAATCCAGAAGGGAGCTTGAGGCCTGACAATGGGTGCATCTACACTGTAGAAAAAATGCAGTTTGATACCACTTTAACTGCCATGGCTCCATCCTACAGCATCCTGGGATCTGTAGTTTTGTGAGGCACCAGCAGCACTCTGGCAGAGAAGGCTAAAGACCTTGTAATACTACAAATCCCATGATTGCATAGGATGGCGCTACAGCACTTAAAGTGGTGTCAAACTGCATTATTTCTACAGTGTAGATGCACCCTCTGTTTTGCTGCTCACGCTTGCTCAGTAAGAGATTCTGGAGGCAGCTCTTTTTTGCCTTGCCTGTTGTAGGCAGTCACACTCAGCTACAATAAGATCGGCTAGAGTAGAATCCCATCCTTTCTCAGCTCACACTTTATTGCACTGTTGCTGCTGTAACCTGACACTAAGATTATCACACTACACTTTTATAGCACTATTATTCCACTTTAAGTGCTCTGGCCACCTCCTGTGGAATCCTGGGATTTGCAGTTTAGGGAGAGACATTTAGAATTCTCAGCCAGAGAGCTCTTAGGCTTTACTAAACTACAAACCCCAGAATTTCACAGGAGGCACCCATAGCAGTTAAAGTGGAATGATAGCACTATAACAATATAGTGTGATAATGTCCTGAAAGTCTGTGTTTCTCCAGCCCTGCTTCACCAATGCTGATGCTGCTAAAAACCCTCCAGGTAGACAGAAGACAAGAAGGAAAAGGAGACTGGGTGGTTGTAAGAAAAGCCTTTGTAAAAAGGAGCTTCTTTGTCCATTAACTGAGGTATACCTGAAGTGTGGTGTTTTATAGGAGAAGGGCATGGCTACTGCATGTTAGCCAAGAATGAAACCCCCAAAGTTTTGAACCATCTGGGAAAACTGAAATATGGTAAAAGGACTCCAGAGGAGAAGGAGGCAGAGGAGAGACTTTGGAATTTTGTATCTGCCCAGCTGAAATCTCCAGGGTAATTCCCTGCATTCTTTAAGAAAATACAGAGATCTTAGAATGGAGGAGCTCATTATAAATGCAAAGCAGTGTTGATTAATTGACAGCTGGAAGGGGTAGTAAGATCTCCCAAGATGAAAGGCATACCAGAAGCAAAAGTGATTAGCTATATTTCTGAATGCAAATCAGCCGCTTCACGATTGTGGGGACAGATTGGCCCTACCAGCATTTCCTGGTCTTTCAATTCATCTGGAAGGATCAAAGTGGGGGGAAAAAAACCTCTCTGTCCAAAATAGAAAACTTGCAGATCAATGTTTAAATAAGGCCACAACTAATTTTATCTCCCCTTGTCTCTTACAGCCTTCAGGTCTACTGCACACAAGACTTTTTAATTGAATGTTGCTGTTGAGAAACGAAGGGGGATGTATACAAACGGACAACCGAGCTAAAAACAAATTGGATCACAGGTCCAGGGCTATGCAATGCCTCAATTCCTTCTGTGTCCCTGTAAACAATCACATAAGTCAAGCGCCGGGGAGTGCTAAGCAAACAGAGGCCAGTCCAAATCTGAGACTTTAATAAGACTCAGCCCCTCTTTCAACTTGCAAAGTTATCACCCAAGAGGTCAAAGTCTTGGCCAGCCATAATTGTGCTAAGCAAACAACTGGGATGTTTTGTTTTGTTAACTCTGTTGTTCAGATTTATGCCAAGCAACACCAGGGGCAAAGGTGCCCACGTTGCACATGGCTTTGCTCCTGCTGAACCCCAGCCAAAACTTTTTTCCCAGTCCTCCATTGGAGAAGCCAATAACATGGTATGCAGAAGGGAGAAAACAGAGCAGACACTGGGGTGTGACTTAGCAAAGTTAGGTACTCTCTCTTATACTTTTCTTTTTTTCAGTGGGGGACTTCAGCAAACAATAGGCCGGCCTGGCGGTGAGACAGAGTGGAGCAGTTGTCTCAGAGATGCTAAGGTTCTTCCACCCCACCCTGCCATACAAGAAGCCAGAGGGCCTGTCCTGAGCTGAAGCTTTGCCCTGAACCACCCTAATGTCAGTAGCATGAATACTGACATGGGTGATTCGGATTGTCACCCCTACAGGCGCTAAAACCAGAAAAGCCTTCATTTCCCCAATTTGGCAAATAGGGGAAGTGACACAATGAATTCAAATTACTTGGAAGAAGATTCTGACTAAACATTAGGAAGAACTTCCTGATGATAGAATTCAAAGACATAGCTGTGTTAGTCTGGATCAGTATGCAAAGGGATCCTGTAGCACCTCTGAGACTAACTGAGAGAAAGAAATTGGTAGCATAAGCTTTTATAGACTAAGTCTACTTCATCAAATGCATGGAGTGACGTGGCTAGGAACAGACCTTTATAGCTCTGAGTGAGTAGGTTTTATGTATGAATAGCAGTAGAAATACAAAACTTGTGGGTAGGTGATGAGGTGACAAGTTCAGTTTCAGTGATGGGCATTGGGGGACAAAGGCAGCAGAGAAGTTGTTGTCTAAAGCCAAGGTGAGTAGAAAACCATATGAATGGTGGAGGAACTTGTTGGAATGTTGTATGATGCTGGCTGGGAACGAGAAAGGAGTTGTGATAAACTGGGCAAGAGAGCCCTCACAAGGCTGGTCTATTAACTCGTGTTATAATATTGCAGTGTGCTGGGAAACCATTGTCTCTGTTCAACCCACTATCGATGGACTGGAGTTTGTGGATATATTTCAATTCTGCTGTTTCTCTTTCCAAACTTCCTTTGTAGTTTTTTTGTTCATGGACTGCTGTTCTGAGGTCTGAGATTAAATGTCCAGGAAGATTGAAGTGTTCTGCATCCGGTTTTGTTATTGCCATTCGTAATTTCTTCCTGATGGTAATTTTTGTTCAACTGTGGAAAAGGCCAGTGCTACTGAAAGTGGTGGTTCCTGGACTGGTGCCAGTCCCCTTGCCATTGGCTATTGGTCCCTTGCTAAGTTTCTAGGAAAGAAGGAAAGAAAGAAAGGAAGGAAGGAAGGAAGGAAGGAAGGAAGGAAGGAAGGAAGCCAATGGGCACAAATATGATTCTGGTCACTGGCACATTGAGGAAGAAGCACTGGAATAGTCTACCTTGGAAGATGGTGGACTCTCCTTCACTGAAGTTTTTAAACAGAGGTTGGCTGGCCACCTCTCAAGGAATCTTAAATGTGAATTCATGCACTAGCAGCAGACTGGATGCAATTACCTCTGCAATGCTATGATTTTATGATTGTTGGAAGCAAGGAGGCATGGTGGTGCAGTGGTTAAATGTCAGTACTGCAAGCCACCATGTTGCAAGTTCAATCCCAGAGGGCTCCAAGGTTGATTCAGCCTTCCATCCTTTCATAGGTCAGTAAAATGAATACCCAGCTTGTGGGGGCAATTAGCTAACACACATTGGAAACCGCTTAATGTGGTGTAGATGTGTAAGTTGCTATTGCTTAAACAATTTGTAAGCCACTCTGGGAACCTTTGTGGCTGAAGAGCGGGGTATAAATACCTAAATAAATAAACATCAATACTTGTAATTCTTTGGGAGAGAGGGGACTCTAGAGAACATGCATGCCCTTTTGTTTCACTTCTGCTTGTTTCTTTAATCTCTGTACTTAAGCCTTTTTTGCTTCCTTCCTGCCTTCAGAGGTCATTTCCACCTTCTCCCAAGTGGTTAGTCCTGTTGAAAGTGCAATAACACTTTGCAAGATTTCTCTGACAGAGGAGATCAGTTCTCAGCTTAAACAGGTTGACACAAGGTATCACTTCATAAAGGATGCACATGAACAAGGGCTTATCAGGCTGGAATATTGCCCCAAAGAAGACATGGTTACAGACATCCTTACCAAGCCATTACCCAGAGACCGTCATGAAGCTCTATGAGACGAGATGAATCTTGTAGACTAGTGCACAAGTCACCGAGAAGGGGTGTTGGAAGTGCAACCACACTTAGCACTTGAAAGAGTCGAGAGTGCCTCAGCATTGGCAGTCACTTTAGGGTTTAGGGTTAGATGGTTTGAGTGACCCACAGTCCTCCCTGCTGGTCTACTGTGTGATGTAAACTGATACTCTTAGGGATGGTTCCACCTCTTCTCTTACCCTAGAATTCTCTCAGCCCTCCGTAGGATGTAGCTAGTTTAGCATAGCACCCCGAGTAACTTTCCTATCTTAGAATGAAGTTCATACAATAAAAGCCTTAATCTGTTTCTCCAAAGCCATTGGTGTCTTTGCTCCTTAAGACAGAATCTCTTACTGACTGCTGTGGGCGTGCATTTATCTATCAAGTCCTTGGTGTCCCTTTGTCTGGGAAGGAGCATCCATGTGGCTCGAACCTCATAGTGGCTAACACCCACACATGAGAGCCAGCCTTTAAGGGCTCTTATACTGAAATGTAGGTTGACTTCTTTTGCCTTTCTCCTTTCCTATCCCAGGGTGGATTTCCTGAAATAAATGTATGTTTCCTTTTTAACCTTACAAGAGCATCCTGAGTACTTTCTCCTATTTCTACTACAAGCTCATATTGTATTAGCTCCAATGCACTTTGCTTGATATACTGTAGATACCAAATATTCCTACAATGACAAGGGAATACATTGATTTAGCACAAGTTAAACCTTGCTTAGAAGAATGTGATGGTCTGTTGGCAGGGCATGATGAAGCCACAAGATCAGGACCATAATCCATGAACTATAAAATGCAGCTTGCTGGGGCTCCCCAACATATGAAGAGCCGTTAATTCTATAATGCAATGTTAATTGAGATGCCAATGACATTTTAATCAGCCTTGGCTTGCAAAGGCAGCTTTGCCAATGTGGGCCAGCAGGGCAACAAAATGTCATAAGATCTCTCGTGTGGAAGGCAGAGCCTCAGCCTACCAAAAGGCATCCATCTTGCAGATGGCGTGACTTGGTTGGCCCACCAGTTAACAGATTCTCTTAGGAGTTGCTTAGTTGCTTATTACAGAGGGAGGGAATCTGTTAGTCTAAAAATTCTGCCAAGCCAAGATGGAAACATCTAGTCTTTCATCTTTCATTCTCTTTCTTTCTGTATGCTCCTTGCTAGGTAATGGTCCTAGCAAGCTAATTTCTTAAAATTCTGCCAAGCCAAGATGGAAACATCTAGTCTTTCATCTTTCATTCTCTTTTTGTATGCTCCTTGCTAGGTAATGGTCCGCAGTTAGCTAATTTCTAATACATGAAATGAATAGATGGAAAAATGCTACCCCTCCCAAGTGTATATGTTTTGTTTGTTTGTTTTACCCTGGTCAGTAGCATTTAGTAGGAATGGGGCAGTGAATCCATACTGATTTTAGTTCAGACTTTAAAGAATCTACTCAAGATACTAAACTCTATCTCTCAAATATCCCCCCTCCAGACAAGAGACCACTGTCAGGACACAATATGGAGAAAGAGAATGCCTTCCCATTGGCATTTGGATCTGCCTTTGATCACCTATATTTTAATGTATATGCAGAACATATATGAAAGCAGGATTAGAATCCGAGGAAGCAGATGTGAAAATTGAGGGAACGAACACCAACACTTTAATGACACCATACTACTTTCCTACACCTTGATTCTCAGTCATTAATCAAAATGGAGGCTGTAGTCAAGAAATCAGAAGAAAAAGACTTGGAAAGGCAGCCATGAAGGAACTAGATAAGATCCTCAAATGTAAATATATATCATGAAATACTAGAATCATCCAAACCATAGCACTTCCAATTCCAGAGATAGTCCAACACTCAAACCACTACATCATGCTGGATCTCACTGTTGCTATTGTACTTTGGACATATTTATGTCATGGCATGATTCATTAGAAAAGAGAATGTTTCATAATGCTGAAGAGAGTAGGAAAGAGAGGAAGATCACAACAGAGGTGGATTGTTTCAGTCAAGGAAGCCACAGGCCTGAGTTTGGAAGACTGGAGCCGGGCTGTTCATAACAGGGAATGAGTTTTCTCATTTCGTAGAATCATCATAAGTCAAAGCTGACTTGATGTCAGTTAAACAATGGCTACACACAATAAAGTTGTTGAAGAAGGACTAGAAAAAATGACTTGCTGGATCAGAGCTGGGCTCCAACTCATCCAGAATTCCTTGCCAAGATCCTCCAGCTAAGATTTCCCAACTTGAACCAGAGTCTACTTTGTCTCCAGTCTGATTTAAATAGTTGGTCAAATTCATGGGGCAGATTTAGGATTCAGGGCCACATTGCTTCCAATTTGCTTCTGTGCTCAATGCAAGGTGCTGGTGTTGACCTACAAGGTCCTAAACGACTTGGAGCCAAGACATCTGAAAGACTGCCTCCTCCCATATGAGCCTGCTGGAAATTTGAGATCTTCAGAGGTGGCCTTGTTGTGTGTCCCAACACCTCATGAGGTTATCTTGGTGGGTACACCTAACAGGGCTTTCTCTATAGCAGTGCTCTACTATGAAACTCCCTACCCATCTCTTTTAAGCTTCTGCAGGTAGCCAAAACAGTGCTATTCCGCATGGCATTCAGTGTTTGAAATTGCTGTTTTAACTATTTCAAAACTGGCTTCTAGGATTGTTTTATGCTGCTTTTAAGAGTTTTAAAAGAACTTTTAAATATATTTTAAAATGTTTTTAACTTTGTATTGTTTTAATGGGTTTTTATTTGTTCATTGTCTCAGGTGCCCTTGTGGACTGGGAGATGATACAGAAATACTTTAAAATAAAATATATATTTTTTTAAAAAACTGGTTTTGTGATAACTATTCCAAGGCAGCTAATTATGGCAGCAGAAGGCTATATAATGTGAAGTCGAAGGCTTTCGTGGCCAGCATCCATAGATTTTCCTTGGTTTTTTTCTGGGCTGTGAGGCCGTGCTCTGGAAGAGTTTCTTTCTGACGTATAAACCCCAGACACACTCCTACCCAAGCATTCTCTGAAGATGCCAGCCACAGATGCAGGCGAAACGTCAGAAAGAAACTGTTCCAGAACATGGCCTCACAGCCTGGAAAAAAACCAAGGAAAATCTATAGAAGGCTATATAATATGTCTGGGCCAAGAAAGTGGTGACAAATTCTCTGCATCTGTACAGCAGCCCTGCTGGGACATGTATGAGCAGGGAACGGGATGAGAAATCCATTGGACTTTTAAGATTGAATATCTGCCAGGGGAGGAGATTTATCTGCCATGGAACACCCCATATTTAAATAACCATACTCACATGGAGATCACCTCCAGGTGGGTGGCAGTCAGATCAAGCACAATTTGTAATGTCTCCCTCAGAAGGGTGCTTGTCTCAGACATTACAATCTTTTTATTAAGCCAAGTCACTAGCAATGTCTCCCTGGAAACATTTGGAAGTACTTCCTGACAGTAAGAGCTGTTCAGAAGTGGATATGCTACTGCCTCATAGTGTGGTGGAGTCTCCTTCTTTGGAGGTTTTTAAACAGAGGCTGGATGGCCATCTGTCGGGAATGATTTGATTGGGTATTCCTGCATGGCAGAATGGGGTTGGATTAAATGGCCCTTGGGGTCTCTTCCAACTCTGATTCTATGGTCTTGTCTATACGAGGGGGAGGGGAATACAAACATGTTCAGAAAGGCAGACATTCACAACGATGTGAGCTGTCTACATGAGTGGTTTCCTCTCGATTTTAAATCTGCCACCGCCATTTAAAAAAAAAAGTTTCCCAGGGTGTGCACAAGCAGTTCATATTTACAAGGAAATAAATTTTAAAAAAGAAGAGTATGCGATAGCTGTTTGATCGACTTACTGGACCCTCGCTTAGCTGAAAACCCAAGATGGCAGCCGCAGCTGCTTTCCCTCTTTGCTAGCCCTGCCCCCTGTGCTCATCCAGCCAATCAGATTGCACTGCCTGTTAGTATCTGTGAACGTGAGTGCACATTCGGAAGTCGTACAGAGCTTTTAAAAAAATCCATACAAAGCCCTGGATGCAACACACACACATGGACTTTGCAGTGGATTTGGCTGCCTCCCTTCTGCATGACACATATTAGTGCAAATGATCGTTTGAACAGATTGCTGCTCTTTCACATCGTGTTCATTTTATTTTTAATGTATAGACAGGACCTATGATTCTATGAAAGCCAAGCCACTGGGGCATCCAAGTGGGCTGTAGATTCCTTTCTCTTCAGAGAACTTGCATGAAATGAAGTTCTTCTCTCACTCCAAAACTAAATTAAAAAGGTCATATTACAAAGCCAGTCACTTCTTGTTGCCATTTTGAGAAGAACTGCAGCAGAAAACAGAGGCATTTGGGTATAGTATGGGGTCCTAGAATCATAGAATTGTAGAGTTGGAAGAGACCACGAGGGCCATCCAGTCCAACCCCCTGCCATGCAGGAAATCTTGATCAAAGCATCCCCGACAGATGGCCATCCAGCCTCTGTTTAAAGACCTCCAAAGAAGGAGACCCCACCACGCTCCGAGGGAGTGTGTTCCACTGCCGAAAGAGCTCTTACTGTCAAAAAGTTCCTCCTCATGTTGAGGTGGAATCTCTGTTCCTGGAGCTTGCACCCATTGCTCCGTGTTCCAGTCTCTGGAGCAGCAGAAAACAAGCTTGCTCCATCCTCAGTGTGACATCCCTTCAAATACTTAAACAGGGCTATCATATCACCTCTTAACCGTCTTTTTTCCAGGCTAAACATACCCAGTTCCCTAAGTCTCTCCTCATAAGGCATGGTTTCCAGACCTTTCGCCATTTTAGTCGCCCTTCTCTGGACACACTCCAATTTGTCAATATCCTTTTTGAACTGTGGTGCCCAGAACTGGACACAGTATTCTAGGCGAGGTCTGACCAAGGCAAAATAGAGAGGCACTATTACTTCCCTTGATCTAGACACTATATTTCTATTGATACAGCCCAAAATCGCATTGGCCTTTTTAGCTGCCGCATCACACTGTTGACTCATGTTCAACTTGTGGTCTACTAGGACTCCTAGATCCCTTTCGCACGTAGTCTCGTTCAGCCAGGTCTCTCCCATCCTATATCTATGCATTTCATTTTTCCGCCCTAAGTGCAGTACTTTACATTTCTCCATATTGAATTTCATTTTGTTAGCTTTGGCCCAGCTCTCCAGTCTATCCAGGTCATTCTGAATTGAATAGAATGTTTGTGGGCTGCACTGGGGATATTTTTGAGTGTTTTTGTGCATGCAGGAGAGATACCTGCATGGTTTGGCAGTACAAATTACCCCCCAAATCATTCCAGATTAAAAGAAAAAACTAGGACAGTTGGGTGGCTTCAGGAGTCCAGGGGCTATGCCCACCCATTGTACATAATATTTGCTGTTTCCTAATGCATCCATTGCTAGTCTTAGAGGGTTGAATGAGAGAAATAAAACTACACACTGCTGATCACTTGCAGCAGCTAACAGAATAACTGGGGAGACCTTTGGTTCAAATCTCATCTCAGCCAGGAATCTGCAAGATAGTGACTATCATTCAGCTTCATCCAATGCTCCAGGCACAGGTGCTTACCTTGAACCCTCTTCTATCAGGGTAGGACATTTTATTTAGACTTTTTCCTTAGAACCATTTTGTTGTAGAATCCACATGGAACTAGACCTACAGTGGAGGCATTCTGCAGTTGTTACCTCAACAAATTTACACCATTTCCCCATGTTTTAGACTCTTTCCAGCTGACAAACAAGAAACACTGAGAAGAATGTCCCAACAAATGAGACTACAGTAGTTTTGTTTTGTTTTTTGACACTAGGGTCAAAACCCAACCAATATTAAAATGTCCCATGCTGGTTTTTTTCCCCCCAGGGAATCATGTTGCAGTGAAAAGGTGACATATAGTATGTCACTTCGTTATCAAATTTCTTCCCCTTAAATGACTTTTAACATCCATGCCTGACAAAGAAGCCTGTGTGATTTGAAAGCCTGCATCATCCTAAAGAATCCTGAGATTTGCAGTATGTGAGGCACCAGCACTCCGGCAGAGAAGGCTAAAGACCTTGAAAAACTACAAATCCATAGGATGGAGCTACAACACTTAAAGTGGTTGTTAAACTGCATTATTTCTACAGTGCAGACACACCCTCAGACTCACTCTCTGAGGTTTCCACCTCCAATTAAGGTAAAACTATTTGAAATTGGCCATCATTGGCACATTTTACTTTTTACAGCACCTAAATTTGTCTCCAGATGTGGCAGTACACAGGACTGCAGGGCTACCCTGAGACATATTTCTTTGAAAAGAAATATACATTATATCCTGACCCTCAGTACATTGGAATTTTTCTTGCAAATACATGATACCTCAGATACCAATTAATGCAGATTGTTGTTTTTTTTAAATCCAGGTATATGAGGGTTACAGAGATTTAAGAATGTGAAACATGTGGGGCATCAAGTACATTACATAGTGCATTGAGAATGAATGTAAAAGTTGTATCATTGGAGCGCAGGTATGGAACGATACCTTTCATTCACTGATGTACAGAACAACTCACAGAGACATTGGACTGTTTTTCTGGTTTTGCTTCTTTCTTTTTTTCGCATGACCACATTTATTCAGAATATAATTTACAGCTTGACTAAAGTCCCAAAATTCAGGATTCAGTCAAAGTTTATGTACAAAGTTAACAGCAATTATTGATATTAGGATTAATGAGAAGAGGCTGTCTGTTTTGGGAATCATTATACACACATATCCTACCGGAACTGGGGGTGGGGGCTGAAATCAAGCAAAAATAACTGGCACCAATGAAGTTTTGCTGATTGAAAGGTTGAATTGCAAGAACTACAATCCACTGCAATACAAATCAATGGGGAGGTTCAGTCCTTGCACAGCTATACTTAAATGCTGTTTTCTTACTTTCCCTCACCCTTTATGATTATTCTGTTTTGGTACTGTCTCCCCATTTCTGATTGCTGGCCACTCTCAATTCCCCAATGGACCAGTTGCCAAAACTTAACACTTTTTCTTTCTCCTCTAGCCCCATCTCTGGGACAAAATCCCCTCATACCTCCTTTAGCCTTGGCAGGTGAGCAGTAGGAAATGAGTACATATATTAGTGACAAAAAGAATGCCTGAATGCTTACAAGGGGATTAATGGCAGTTTTGGCTTGTCCATACTGCAAGGCAACAGAGTTTACACAAGGTTAGGCTTAAACAGAGAGTTTAAAAGGCTAAGCACAGGGGCTTTTTAGTATGGAAAAGGATCTTGTAGCTCCTTTGAGACTGAGAGAAAGAAGTTGGAGCATAACTTTTCACAGACTTATGTACTTTCTTAGATGTGTGGAGTGAACTGGTGCCTAGGAACATAGCATTTCTATGGCTATTCATACAGCCTGCTTATAAGGTTTGTTCCTAGGCACTAATTCACTCCATGCATCTGAGGAAGCAGACTTAAGTCCATGAAAGCTTATGCCCCAACTTCTTTCTCTCTGTCTCAGAGGTGCTCAAGATCCCTTTGCATACTGATATTCCAGACTAACACCGCTATGTCTTTGAATTCTACAGGGACTTTTGCTTCATCAGGGATTTCTTACTTTGAAAAGCAGCTCCTGACAGCTTTCTTGGGAAAGGCTTTGGAGAGCCCAGACTCTAAACAGGGCTTTTAACACAAAAGGCAATGGAAGCCTCTGCTAGTAAGAATCACTGGAATCAGGATCCCAGGCTCACTGGAGGTGGATAGTTGGCCCACTGGGAGTGATGAAAATCTGGAAGATCTGGAAAACATGGATAAGGTTCTCTATTCCTCTCCCCGACAGAATCACTTTATCTTTCCACTACAATGCCTGTTGACCCTAATGGGGTTTGGCTTGATTTGACAAGAGAGAAAGAGAAAGTAATGCTGGCACCAGTAAAAGTGATTCTTATTGGGAAGTCAATCCAAAGGAACATGTCATTGTACTTCTCTGTGTGATGTAGGACCAAGATCCCTCTTACCATTTATGCTTAGCTAAGACATGGACAACACAAGGGAGAGCCCATTTGGGGTGGAGGATTGGTCATTCTGATGGACTCCCAAGTTCAAACCAATGTTTTCTAAGTCTAGTTACAGAATGGGTTGCTTCAAAGATGGAGAGCAGAAGAGGGAAGAGATGGCATCTAAGCAAATCCCAAGAAGGTCCTTCTTTGTTGTCGCTCTATACCTTCAAGATGGCAACCCTTCAGCAAACCTATCATGGAATTTTCCTGGCAAGATTTCTTCAGAGGTTTGCATGATATTTCTCTGAGACTGAGAGAATATGTCTTGCCCAACATCACCCAGGGGATTTCCATGGCTGAGCAGGGATTCAAACCTTGGTCTTCCAGAGTTCTGGTGCAAAACTCAAACCACTGCACCACACTTGGGCCACACAAACAAAGAAAATTTGGCACCTAAGAAAAAGTGGGTACTATTCTGGTCCTCCCCACCATCATATATGAAACTAGAACTATGTGCTTTCAAGGGGAGTAAGTTAATTATCTTATACATTGTTACAAGCAAGTTCTTCAAACCCATGCACCTTGCCACTTTCTCCCACCCACCTCCATGTGATTAAAAGTTATGTTGTTGTAGAAGAAATAGCCAGGCAATTAAAAAAAAAGCATTTACTTGGTCAACAAAAAATAAATACATGATATTAAGACATTCAGAATGAGGCAGAATGGAGTTACAGCTACTGAAACAAACAGAAGGGAGAAGCAGCTTTGTTGTCTGGGACTGCATTGGCAGCCCTGATATAGTCAAGTGGCAGATCCAGAGCGAGGTGTAGGCGGGGGTGAGCGAGTTGCTTTTGGCACGTGAGGCTTTGTCTCTCAAGCAAAAACACCAACTGTGCTCACTTGTAACTGCAACATCATTGCTCAAACAAAAGAACAGAAGATTCAGCTTCGGTAGTATACAATACATAAAACCACTCTTGCTTAATTGTGTAGTTTCATTATGGGCTGATGTTTATACTGGGCGGAAGAGTCACCTGGCAAGGATTGGCACCAGGTTGCAGAGGGAGTGTGAGGTGAAGATTGCACCACTGTGCATAGTATAAGAGAGATGATCCTATCGCAAAACTTCTTTTTATATATATCCCATTCCTCCCTGCTTACAGCTTATGGAGCGTACTGTTGAATATGTCAACCTGACACTGTGCAGGTCAGATCAGTGACACATCCAGACTAGCAATTCTTGGTTGGCAGCAATGTTGCAGGAACCCAAGCCTGGTCTCCAAGATGAGAATATACCAGAGACTGGATCTGTGATCGCATGAATGCTAAGCATGTCTTCCTCCAGTTCCTAGTGTATAAAACAGTTCCTCTAATGGTCCACTTAGTAAAGCATGCAATTGATGTTTGCCTTTTTGGAAGGCATTTTGCCTGGGTCATTATGTTAGAAGAACCACATGGGAACCTTCCTTTACATGGGCACTAACCAAGGTAAACACAACCACCCTGACTGGCAACAGGAACTGGGATCTAAGAAGGCAATTGCTCTGGTCCCATGTATGTATTTACAAGAATAGGACTGTATATGTTCAGTTCCATCTAATAGTTAAAAAAAAACCTAAGAAGAACCAGACTGGTTATGGACGTAGTCAGTTCTCTTCCTACTTGTGCTACTCAGACTGCCCCCTCAAAATGGCTCTTGGGCAACTAATCATAGGGGCGGCTGAATGCTGGCCACAAGAGGATTTACAGAGTACGTGGAACCACCCACCCACCAACACACACAAAGGCACTTGACACTGATTGGAGGGGTCATATGCATTCTGGGGCAAGTCTGGCCAGCTTAAGACAATTACATGGGCCTTATCCTTGGCAACAGGTCTTTGCTCTAGACTCAGCATTCTTTGGCGAGGGTGGATACAGCTAAAATTTGGCTCTCACAGTGTCTTTGTGAGGAAGATTAAATTGACGGGGAAGGTTTATTAGCTTCTAGTCAAACTCTATCCATTAGATGTGCCAGCAAAGCCCATTTCAAAACTGGCACAGTCCAGAGTTCTGACAGGAGTCCTGTCACCAGAGGACAACAAGAGGTTTAATAGGAAGTCAATATTCATCACACCTGAGGAAGGTGCAGAGTTGATTATGCATCTTTAGAAAAAAAGGGGAGGGCAGGTAAACCTCCACAGCTTATGACATACAGCATTAGGGCTAAATACTTAAGAAGAGCCCTGCTGAATCAGACTACTGTATAGGGCCAGCCAGACCAACATTCTGATCACCTGGTGGCCAACCAATTGCATATGAAAAGTCCACCAGGAGAATATGAGTGCAACAGCACCTTTGGTCTGATATACCCCAGCAACTGGTTATACAGAGAGGTACACTGCCTCCAACACTGGAGGTTGTATTTAGTCCAACTGACTACTAGTCACTGCTGGCCCTAACTTCCACAATGGTTCAACAAGCATAGATTTCCCCTTACTCTTTCACCGTTTGGAGCATTGGCATTGCTAATTATAAAACAGAGATAACTCATTTGCACTATGTTAAACTCTCCCATCAAATCTTTTCAGTGGCATTAATGGATTATTAGACATAACAGCTATAAATAACCTTTATTTAGTTATGTAGTTATAGTATGCCTTTGAGCACTAGTTGCTGTGAAGTACACCTTTTGTTTAACTCAGCAGGCCTCCTCTTAGATGTTCAAGTGTGTCTGGCACTCATATGGACATTGTCTAGATGCAAAATGTTTAGACACATCTACTTTCAGCAATGTATTAATAAATTTATGAGTTGTACAAGAGATCTTCATGGGTATTTTTTAAAAAAATATAATACCCGATATTGTTTGCTGTTGGAACTGTGTTAGTTGTGGACAAACACACCTCCCAAAGCTCACCTGGGATTGTCTGGAGTTTCTTTTTAGATCAATGGCACACAAAACTCTCAGCCAAAGACAAGCCATTAATGCTGCTTGACCATGTTAAATATTCTGGCATTCCAACCTGCACTTGTGTAGTCATTCATGTTGACACAAGCTGGCAAGGAAATGCAACAGACTCAGAATGATCCCCAATCCAAGTTCCTAGAACCAGGCTCCTCCCACGCTAGCAAGATAATTACCATTTATTATCAAGATCTGTATCATGCCTCCCCTCTTCCCTATATATAAAAAAGCCCTTGGTGGCTCAGTACTCCAAATGCTACTGCTAGCTGAGGAAAGGACTCATTAAATGATAAATTAACATGCAGGTTCATGAGATAGGCAAGCGATCTCTCTACTAAGTCTAGCTCTACCACCAAGGTATCTGCCTCCAAATTAAGGATGTTCTTTATCCCTGCCTCCACCTCTTTAAAGGGAAGCTCTGAAGTTCATGCTCTTCCCACAGTGAGCTCCTGGCCAAGCAATTCAAAAAAGGAGATGAGAGCAAAGTGAATTAAGCATACCCCCACAAAGAAAGTTGCTCTCACAAAAAAAGGGTGTGGGGAGAAGAGGACAAATCAAGAATGTAAAAAGGGGCATGGAAGTTATATTTACAGGAAATAAAACAATAGCAATAGCAATATTTATATACGCTTATCAGTGCTGAAGCACTCCCTAAGCAGTTTACATTGTTTTTTAGCTAATTGCCCCCAACAAGCTGGGTACTCATTTTACTGACCTACAGAAGGATGGAAGGCTAAGTCAACCTTGGAGCCCTCTGGGATCAAACTCACAACCTTGTGGCTTGCAGTACTGGCATTTAACCACTGCACCACCAAAGCAGATTTGTTTCACAAGGATTTCTAAAGCTTGCCTCCGCCCAACTTCATTCCACAAAAGATGAAGAAATCAGGCCCAATCCAATGACATTAGTAGGATCTTGCATCATTTCCATTTAATATAGATTGAGTCTCTCTTATCCAGAATTCCAAAATCTGAAATACTCTGAAATCCAAAATTGTCCACATGGGTGGCTGAGATAGTGACACCTTTGCTTTCTGATGGTTCAGTGTATACAACCTTTGCTTCATGTGCAACATTATTAAAAATATTGTATCTAAAATTACCTCTAGTGTGTGTGTGTGTGTGTGTGTGTGTGTGTATATATATATATATATATATATACACATATACATACACACACACATATATATATACACATAATATGTATACGAAACATAAATGAATTCCATGTTTAGACTTTGGTCCCATATCCAAGATACATTATGTATATGCAAGTACTCCATAATCTGAAAAAATCCAAAATAAGGAACACTTCTGGTTCCAAGTATTTTGGGTAAGGGAGACTCAACCTGTATCAGAGGACTTTGCACAGAAGGTTCCTGGCAGACAGACTGTGCCTCTCCCAAACACCCAGAACATGGGTAGAGACTGTGTGGTGCTCCAGAAGCTATTGGACTGCAGCTTCCAGAATTCCTCACTATCAGTTATGCTGGCTAGGGCTGCAAGGACTTGCAGTTCAGCGGTATCTCAAGGGCTGTTCAATTCCCACCTTTGATCTAGAGGGGAAAAGGAGGGTTTCGAGGCATGGTCTGTATTAAGCATAAGTGAGAGGAGAGGAATAGCTGTTGATCAGAGTTGTCAAACAGGACAAGTGAAAGAGAAAGGCAGAAAGGCCATTGAGCTGTGAAAGAAAGAAATGAAGACAAGGGGGACCCTCACACAGGTCCAAAAGCTGAGGCTGTATCCAGGGACAGGGAGAGGGAAGAATGTGAACAGGATGTTGGATTTGTCCCAGCCTTGGAAGGCTGCTACAGAAGGAGATAAAGGCAGAGACATAAGGGACAGCCAGAAACCTACCCAGGAAGCAAAGTCTTCCTCTGGGAGAGGGGAAGGGGGTTGAGGAAGACCTTTTTAGCAGGCTTTCCTCCATGGTGTAGCTTCCAACCTCATGAGTTTGCTTGGCTCCTTCACACTCCAGAGCAGTTCTGAAGAGTTTGGGGAGGCTGCTGTCCATCTCAGAAGGGCCTGCCTGCCATACCTGTGAAGACTCTGTAAACCAGTCAGGAAGGAACTTGGTTGTATCCCTTTGGGACCAAGTTCAGAGTCCCCTGTCTGGCTCCTCCAGTTGTCGTGAATGGTTCTCTAGATCCTGATTTTGTAAAGCCTCCTCCCCAGGCTTAATGACACAGACACTTGAGAGCAGCATAGACCCTGCCCCTGCCCTGTCTTCTTATCCTCCAACCAGCTGCCGATCTTGGCACAACCTGAAGACTACAAGTACTGCAGGGGAGAGAGCTTGGAAGGCCTTATCACTGTCCTGACCCCATGAATGAATGAGGGAAAGGAAGATTGGACTTTGGAGCAGTGTCATGGTTTGGGACTAATAAAACAGTTGTAGAGTAGAATTCTTGGCTGTGTCTCATTGGAGCCCAAGGGCTATAATGTCCCACTCACCATGGGGGTGGGATGGGAGGTGTCAGAGAGACACATATTCTCTCCAAGTAGCCCTGCTAGGTTTCTGAAAATTAAGACCTTTGTATAAAGGTAGAAGCAGATGTGATATCCAATATTTAAAATGGCAGCTATGTCAAGTTCCTCCCACTATGTAGAGGCTGTTTTACCCACTGCATTTCTATGTCTGGCAGCCAATGATGCAAGCAGGCAGGAAATACCTTGTGGAATGATATGGCTACATCTGCCTTAGCATCACAGGAAATATGGAGGAAGATCTGCTGCCATTCTTGGCACTAGATCTGTATTGAACATAACATGTGGTCTACGTGCTAGCTGAGGGCCAAGGGAACAGACAGAAGCACAGCAAATAGAAACTGAAATAGATGCAACTCAGTTATAAGCAGACAGACAAAACAGGAAGCAGCTTAGCTGGACTTAGGCACTGGATGGTGCTGTTAGAAAAGCTGCTGGGCAAAACTGAGAGTAAGTGAAGCCTCAAAGTGGTGTGTGGCTTGGCCACACTCAAAATTATAGATTTTCCTTGTTTTTTTTCCAGGCTGTGAGGCCGTGTTCTGGAATAATTTCTTTCTCACATTTCACCTGCATCTGTGGCTGGCATCCTCAGAGAACTTCTCTGACGATGCCAGCCACAGATGCAGGCGAAACATCAGAAAGAAACTATTCCAGAACACAGCCTCACAGCCCGGAAAAAAACCAAGGAAAATCTATGGATGCCAGCCGTGAAAGCCTTCGACTTCACACTCAAAGTTATCTTTGTGGCTAAGCACAAACATTGAGTAAGCTCTTTCCCACACAGGGAATTTGAATACTGGGCCCTCCATCTGCAGGAGTTGGTTGTTTAGACATCAGCATCACATCCAGAACCCCATGGGGCTCTAGTATGGAGTGGGTACCACATCTTTTTAAAATGGGGAGGAACTCCCTGTGTGCAGAACTACTGGAAGAGAGGCAATGGAGACAGCTTCCCTCCTCTTATTCAAGACCTCTGATAAATACACCTATAAAACAAACTGGAAAATATTAAACCACTTTTGAATGGGCTGGGCTGGGGGGAAGCTTGTCTTTAAAATAGCATTTATGAGCCATAAAAAAAAAAGAAACAGCTGATATGAACAATCTCTTTTGGTTTTTTAAAAAAGGCTTTACTCCCTGAAGGAAAAAAAAAAAGATTTACAAAACAAAAACAGCCTGTATCGACTCTCCAGGAGAGAGATTTGACAATATTAATCCAAATATCACGCTATTTAATTCCCCAATAAAACATTGGAAAAAAAGTGCCTACAATCTCTTTCTAACACTTTTGCTACATATAAAATCTCCAGCTAATAGGAATCTTATGGTACCAACCCTCTAGAACAGTTAAGATATATACACTTTGGGGGAGGGGGCCAGGGATATTAACAAACAGAATATTACAAAGTATTAAAGAAGGCAACTCTTCTGTGGTGTGATGTTCATATTCACTTGAAGTTGGCGTAATCTGAAAAGGCGTCAATATATTCCTGAACCACCTTGTAACAGAATTCGTACTGTTCCTAGGGAGCAGACAGAAGAGAAAGGACCAAATTAGTGAAAGAATGAACTGCCATTCACCACACACACTGGAGAGCAATATAACCAACTGCCTGTTAAAAACAGAATGACCAAAACTGTATGTATGTACAGTATTTAACACTTACTGCGTATTTCATTTATAGTGTGTCTTTCTCCTGACAGCAGATCTAACACAGGGCTCACCCAGAAGGGGAAAAAAAATATCTAGAAATATCAAGTTTCCAGTTCTTTTGTTTTGATTTTACCTGCATAACCCCAAGGTTACATCCAAACTTTTCCTAGAAATATCTTGGGTTTCCCTCCCTTCTTCCCACCTCCCTTCTCTCACTCACTGGTCACACATCACATCCAACGTTTCAGAAACTGATTTTCACTAATTTCCACAAAGCCTTCTTTGTGAATATTCTGGAGTAATAGTCAAAATGCTAAAGTGCTTTAGCAATATTACACTAGTCAAACATTAGAATAGTTTTGTTTCAGTGCAAATATTCCTCTTTCCTTCACTTGATCTCTGTTGAATCTGTGTGCAGGAAACAACAGCTGTGTTTATGAGTGTCAGCCATCTTAGCTAGTTTTGGGATAATACAAACAGACAGCCAAATATTTCCATTTCAGAAAATACCAGGTGAATTTAGATTGACTGGGAAGTAGGAATGAAAAGTCCTTGGTAATGCTGGGGCTTCCCAGGAAATACTTCTGGGTGAAGAAAATGCCAAGTGAGTCTCCAAAATAAAATCGGTTTGTACAGGAACAAAACCGGATCTTTCAGAGAATTTTTTCTCATCTGAAGGGGCTCACAGAAAGCTGCTTTATACACGGTGAGACCACTGGTCCATCTACCCAATATTACTTACACTGATAGGCAGACCAACTCTTGAAGGTTGCAGTCTTTCCTAGCCCTACCTGAAAGCACCCAAGAATGCATCCTGAGACCTTAAGATTAATAAAACCCACTATATGTGGGGTTACTTTTAAAAATCTTCCAGAAAAGGCTAGAAGTCTGTTAACTAGGAGTAGATGATTGGACCATATTATGCCAGTGCATTAACAACCACACTGGCTCTCTGTCTGTTGTGGACCCAGTTCACACCAAAGCTCCTAACAGCTTGGGCTCAGGATACCAGTTAAGGCCACTGCTACTGTTTATCCACCTAACTGAATCTTGCCCTTCTTCAGATGTCTGCAGCAACTGAAGCAAAAAGAGTAGCTATTGGGAAGAGAACATCAGTGGGAGGGTGCTACTGTCATCATGTCCAGCTCATGGGTTTCTTCTAGGATGGCCACTGTGTAAACAGAACACTGGACTATATAGGCCCTAGACAGGTTTGTTTCAGAAAAACTTTTATGGTTTATTGTTGGCACCACTCAGGTTGCAGAACACCCATCCAGTGAGGGCTGGCTGATGCATGATCTTTATAGTCATTTCAGCCCCAGATGAAGACTTTTATTTATTTTTCATCTTCCCAGGCCTTAAAAAAACTATTATTTAGTGTTCTAAATTTTTTATGTGCTTTAGGGTTATTTATCTTCCACTTCTCTCTGTTGAAAATACTTATGGTGGAAACTGTTATGCTCTTTTTACTATTGTTTTATTTTTAATTGTATTTCATCATTTTATGCTGTAAGCAGACCAGAGAATAATGCCACTGGGTGGCTTTCTATAAATACAGTAAACAAGCAACATATTTGAATAAGGATTGCACAGAGAGAACAGAACCATTGTATGAGTGCCTAAGCTAGGTCAGTGTAGCAATACTGTGAAGACTACCTAGGTCTGCATGCTGGAACTGCTGCTGTTTGTGATGTGATGGAGATCAGTCAGCAAGGTCCTAGTGGGATAGACAGTCCTTCCATCTGACTTCCTTCCCTTGCTATGGAAAGGATGCATGAAGAGAGAGGCAAGATAGGTACAAAGGAAGCTCAGCTAGTGCCTACAGAAGGGAATTATCTACTGTAGTGGAATTTAAGCTTTTCTTTACCAGGGACCCCCTTTAAATATATTTTCTTGCTGTGGACACCCAAGACTTAAATCAAGATTTAAAACAACAACACCACCTGATAATAATAATGATACAATTATACCATCCATTAAACCTTCCATCAGAGGCACTGGAGGGGAAGGGAAGACTTTTCTCCTGCTTCTTCCTCTGAGTTTGTGGCTGCAGTGGATTGAATGGCAATGCACAGGCCAAGCCAGCCAGCCTTTGCCTTGGCTCCTGTCACATGGCCACTCCACTGCAGGGAGGAGGTGGGCTGAGCAGCCTTCAAGTCTTTGTGGGCCCCCTGTGAGGACACTGTGGCCCCCTGGGGGTCCCCGGACCACAGGTTAAGAACATTGATCTACTACACTAGAAAGCTCAACTCAATCATTTCCCCCCATATGAGTTATAGCCTACCAGTGTTTGGACCATGTGTGGCCTCTGTAACCTCAAGCTCTTCACTGTCTGAAAGACATCCAGAATCCCTTCAGCTTTGACCCTTTCCAAGACAGTGCCCAATGCACAGAAAGTCCCTGTTCGTCCTGCTCCAGCACTGGGGGGAAACAAAGAAAGTCAATGGTTAAAAGAGTCTTTCTCATTATTTATTCATTTATTTATTTGGACAATTTCAATGCCACCTTTCTCCCAAGGTGGCTCAAAGAACAATTAAAATCACAATTAAAACCAATTAAAACATACACAGTAAAAAAAACCTGAAACAGATAAAAACAACATACCCCCCCCCCGATAAAAGCCACAATTATACGTCAAAGACCTGCTTAAACAAGAATGTTTTTGCTTGCTGGTGAAATGAAAACAGGGAGGGGGCCAGCCTAGCCTCCCACGGGAGGGAGTTCCAGAGGGTGGGAGCTACTACTGAGAAGGCTATCTCCTGTATCCTCACCGAGCAAGCCTGTGATGGCGGTGGGACCGAAGATATTAAGCCTTTCCCTTAAGATATTAAAACCTTTGCAGGTTCATAGAGAGAGATACTCATTACCTGAGTGGTCCTGGCTACAGGTGGAACAATTGTGCAATCCCATATGGGAGCCATTCTATGGAGTTAAAAGCTCTTTCGTGTGAGAAAGATGAGCTAGTGAAAATGACATTCCATTTACGGATACAAACCTTAGGTCAAAACTGATTATTGAACCACAATCTCATCAAACCTTACAAAAAAAATAGACAAATGAGCATTAGTAACTGCCTCCTGGGAGTCACAGCAGGCTGGCATTTATTTATTTATCTTTATTGTGTTTATATGCTGTCCTCCTCCTGGTGTGGGATCCAAGGTGGCTCACAAACAATAAAACAAAATTAGCTTAAAACATAGCAATAAAATTGAAACACAATTAAATTAATATTATTAGCATTTATTTATATAGTGCCATTGATGTGCATGGTGCTTTGCAAGAAATTAAAAGACTGCCATTTTAAAAATCACAAATTAAACAACATAAAATCATTAAAAACATACAAAAGTTAAAACTAGAGTACCCCCCATCCCCATAAGAAGGCTCCCTGTAAGCAATTAGTCACTAAAAGCCTGCTTGAACCAAAAGGTTTTTGCCAGTTGGCGAAGAGAACAGGGAAGGGGTCAGCCTAGCCTCCCATGGAAGGAAGTTCCACAGGGTGGGAACAGCCACTGAGAAGGCTCTCTTCTGTGTCCCCACTAAATGGACCTGTGATGGTGGAACAGATGTAGCCCTGCCTCTTTTGGCCAACTGCAGCCCCCCAAAAGACTTTCCTGCTATTTGTTTTATAATCTCTTGGGCTCCAAATGAAGACTTTAAAAAATATCCCATGTTTTGCCTTGTAATCCCAAGACAATTCAATGTTTCTAATACTTTTGCCTCTGCTAGTTTTATTTATTTTGAGTTCTATTTTATAGTTTTGTTTGTATGGTTCTATAAATTTTTAGATGACCAGAATTTTTTCGTTATCAGGCAGTATTCAGATGCTGCAAAATAGCTAAAGTAGATAAACCAATAATGCTATTCAGGGTTTCTTTTTAAGCCCTGAAGGAAAATGTTCAGTGGCCTCGGGAGGCTGGTGGTAGATTCTCCTTGCCTCCTCAGGTGCTTGTGGTACAGTGAGTCTTGCCAGTTCCTGCTTTCTGGAAATGTGGATGGTTAACAGGCCAGTAACTTAGGCTGGGTTGTGTACAACCTGTTCAGTTACCTGCAGTGCACAGTGATTGGATGGTTTCCAGACTGCTGCTGCTGCTTCTGCACAGCTGCAATGATGTTGATCATTCCTTTTCCATCGGTGGGGATGCCAACCTCTGGCCAGCCATGGAAGTGGAACTGTCGGATCTGTCGGCTTTTGTTTTCCTAGTCAGACAATATTTTAAAACGTTCAGAAAGGACTAAATCTAAATTGAGACACAGACCCATTCCTGGAAACACACTATTCTATAACTAAAGGAAACAGATAAGTACGGTCATAGCCTACCAATAGCAGCCATCTCTCATTCTTTTTCCTAACTGTATTCTGCACAATGTTCTTTCCTTGTAAGGAAGGCAGTTATAAGGCTACTATCATATTGAGATGCAATATCAATACAGAGGCAAGACACCATGGAATGTTCTCCCAGTATAAGAACTGGAATATAGCAAGGGAACTGCTTGCCTGTGGGGTACAGATACTCCTTGAATTGATGGTGCTAAAGGGATCAGTGACTGGAAAAGACTAAGAGGGAAACCCTATGAACTAGCGAGGATAAGGCCGGAGACAGTCCAACCAAGTTGCAACAGGTGGAAACTGACACAAGAAGGCCGCAATGAACATTTTTGCACATTCAGATGATTCTATACAATAGGTAATAAGAACCACTGATTTTCTCCTGAATAGTAGGAAACAAAAGATTTTATCACTGACAATTACCCCATGACTTTACAAGCATTTATTTTTTTAATGCAGAACTCACATATGGGAATTGCCTTTTACATGGCAAATGGCCAAGCAAAGGATAGTACAAATGCTGTTTTGGACAGATGAGGATGAGTACCAAAACTGAAGAGGCAGTATCAGGGGATCATGACAGCGGACAAGTACACATCTTGGAATATCAAGAACCATTATCCTCACTTAACCCCAACACACCTCAGTGTGATCCCTCAAGACTTACCCTCGTATTCGTCACCAGCAAGTCTCGCACTGTGTAGCTCTCACACTCCTCCTCTTTCTTCAGCTCCACAGTAATATCACCATAGGATACAGACCCATCAGAAGGCCAATACTGGGCACATTTCTCCTAATTAATCAGAAAACAGGCAGAGTAAGATGGGTAACAGAAAGATCCGTTAGATGCTAGTAGACAAAGCACGATAGTCACAAAGTTACATATACTCCCCAACAGGGGTTCACAGCATATAAACTCCACATATACTCCTATCCAACCATTCTCTGAAGATGCCAGCCAGAGATGCAGGCGAAATGTCAGAAAAAAACTATTCCAGAACACAGCCTCACAGCCCGGGAAAAAACCCAAGGAAAATCTATGGATGCCAGCTGTGAAAGCCTTTGACTTCACAAAGCATGAGATCTTTTCCTGACCTCTTTTCTTATGAGCCCCACTTCTTTCAGGATGGAAAACTTTACTAGCCAAAAAAGAAGACTAAAAAGGTGGACCAAATCTGGACTAGTTTAAAGTCCCACATGGATTGCTTCCCACAAATACACAAGGCTAGACACTATGGCTAGAGTAACAAGATAGCAAAACTCCCATCTTTTATTCTAAGGTCATAGTTTAGGTTTCCCTGACTATTTTTTAAATGCTCAGGAGTCTAAAAATTACTTGGGTCTGCCCTTGACCTCTTTCTTTTTTTGGATCCTTCCCTTAACATTTGCCTTCACATGTATGGAGAAGGTCTCACACCAACAATTTTCCTGGAGAGCAACATTTGTTGATGAGATTCTTGGCTAGCAAGAATATCCAGATGATGGCATTTGTGAAACTGTAGTGATGCCATCTTATAGTACAGGAATGGAAGGAAGACCTTTCTCATCTGGAGTTCCACCAAGGAAACTCTTGGGACTTCAGGCCAACAGTGGCCACGGCCACTTCATTCTTTCTCTGACATACAGACAGAGCCCCCTTCCATGCATATCAGTTAAGAATTTCAGGGTGGGGGGCATTTCCCCTGCTGAGAGTTGAGAAAGGAAGCCTGTCAGTACAGAGGAGGGGAAGCTGTAATCTCTGATAAGCTGTTGATTAAAGGTAAGAGATTTTCCCATCCTGAGGCAGAGACTGAGGAAGAGGTTTTTAGGCTGCGTGAGAAATCCCCATAGGCCATATGTGGCCAACAGAACAGAGGTTTCCCATGCCTGTTTTAGTGTTAGGGCTAGGAAGTGTATGGGGTTTCCTAAGTGGAAATGCAACCCAGCTGTTAAGCCTAACAAACCAAACCTGACCTTTGACAACAAAGTCTTTCTTACTATTGTGTGTAACAATTCTGAGAAGGTTAGTGGCTCATTGTAAAGAGTCTGGAACATATAGCAAAGCTGAAAACAAAGATCTGGAGGGTGGACCTTAGCCTGAAGGGGTCTGTTAACTATATGCAGTACTTACCTCCATTTAATCTCCTGCTGGCTGAAAAGACAACTAATCAAGCTGTCTTATATCTTGCTGGACCACTGGTCCATTCATTCTTACAATGTCTATAAGCACTCCAACATCTCAGATCTGCTACCTGGAATTCTTTTAAGTAAGGATACTTGGAAGTGAATGCAAGCCCTTATGCAGGCAAAGTATGTGCTACCCTCCAAGGACAGTACGGGATTACACTGGCTGCTTAGCAGATGCCTCCTATCCATTAAAGCAGGGGAAGGAAACCTTTGCCTCTCCAGATGTTGTTGGACTACAATCTAATCACCCTTGACCACAGAGTATGCTGAACAGGGCTAACCAAAGTTGGTGTGCAGTGGCCTTTGGGGGATTGTAGGCTCCCTACCCTTCATTTAATGAGCAGCAGCTACAGCACTGAGCAACAATGGCATTTTGGGGATTCAGATTCAGAAATCCTATGGGATTCACATTCTGGCCTAGGTGTATATATGAATGTTATATAAAAGGTATATAATGAATTGCTTAGCACTTTGGAATGTAATTTATCCAGTTATTAAATGTAAGCCTTCATCTAGGCAGCTTAAGGGGCTAGGTCACCAGAAGAACTGCACCTTAAGGCCAGTTGCTTTCCCACTGTCTAGATTGCTCACCTGTCCTCTCTCTTCCAGTTCAGTCAACATAACAATAGAACAGGATTTCCATTCCCAGATCATCCGCCAGAAGTCCTCTATCGTGTGCTGGAGCGGACCTTGACTGGCTATGTAGGAGTCCTTCTGACGATAGCCCTGGAATTTCAAGACATGGTTAGGGGATGAATCAGGCAACGACCAGGTCAAGCACACCAAAAAGTAAGAACAGCAATTGCTTAGCTTAACTAATTTCCAACAGCTATTATGCTATCAAAGAGAAGTTTCATTTTTGAGAATACAGCATTTGTTTTTTCTCTCCTTCCACTTCAGAAATGGATATGGAGGGAAAGGGTTGGTATCACTTAAAAAGGAAAAGGAAAGGGGGAAGGAAGGAAGGAAGGATTCTGAAAACACTGTGTGCTGAAACTGTACTCCACACCCGTGCAGACTGGCACAACACAGAGATTATTACAAACTGACTCCAAGGTCAAATCACTCCAGAATAAACAACACCCTATTTACATATACCCTGTAGCCACAAATATGGATTAGAATCTCCACTCTACTTACCTGCTCACCTCTCTTTAAAAGCAGGAAAATAATATACGTTAAGGGGGTAAGTATGCAGAATTACGTGATCCTGATTACAGGGATAGGCCAAGTGAGGTGGCAGTCTGACAGAAATGGCTACTACTCCTGTTGACAGAGTAGAAAGAAATCTGCCTTTTGGTTAGAATAATAAAAAATTTACCAGGGCTGAAAACAACTAAAAAAGAAATATATGGGAGCAAGATAGGTTCTAATTATCCTTAGCTATTTATGCCTGTCAGAGTTCCTGACACAGGGACATGGTAACTCAGTTAAGTCTCAGTCAATTCTCAGATAAGCAAAGAACAACCCATGACTTACTCATTACTTCTGTATTAATTCCTGAACATTATAGAAAGAAACTCACTGAACTCTTCTCTGTCTTGTTCAGCAAGTGAGATACATTGGCCTAATAAGGTTGACTGTATTTTCAAGACCATGAGCAGAGCTAAGGAGCCTCATTGCCATACACTTCCAATGAAAACCAGGCATCCACATATAGCTACTCCTGCCCCCCCCCCATATCACTGGAATGTCTTCTGCACACAAAGTCCACTGGAGTGACAGGGAATGAATGGGCCAAAGCACAGATGGACTGTATCATTGGTCACCTATGGAAAACATATGCAGGATATGTTTTTACCAAGGAAAATCAATTCTCTAGCGCTCTGCATGATAGGAAGACAGTACAAAGTGGAGCAAAGGTAATCCTTTGCAATATTGGAACTGGGCACATAACCAGAGCATCCTTTTACACATTCATCAGAATCAAGTTGCAAACCTGCTATTCAGGAACTTTTAACATTATCAGAAAATAGGTTAAGGTCTGGAAGTTGGAATGATAGATACCACAGGGGGGAAATCCTTCCTGTCATAGAAAGACTGAGTGTCCTGGTAAAACAGTAGAGCAATCCCTTCCCACTGTATGTAATTTTCTGCATGCTGCTTTGAAAGGACCATCAGACTTGCAGCCACACCTACAATTTTTTATGACATACATAGTCAAGGGAAAGCTTTTCCACTTAATTTTACTAAATGCATAAAATGACTCTGACAGGAAACCTAGACCAGGCTGGAAGATCTTATCTAGTTGCATAGACCTAACCAATCCAACATTACACAAACCTATATTCCTGGCATTGTTCTCCCCTAAATTTCTCTTAAAGACAACTCACGAGTTGGAGAAATACAATGAGAAAACTGCTTGGTGACAACAGCTTTCACAGCAAACAGCTTTTACTCACCAATACAACACAAAAAGAGTTGCCAAAAAATCCTGAAAAGGATTCAAGTCCAAATCTTTCACTCTGGGACTAAGTTTGAAGTGAGTTACTTATGGCAGACTCTGAGGAGTGATGAAGGTCACCAAAGGGGAAATAGCTACTTACGTCAATAAAGGAAGCGTTCACGTAATCAGTGTTTTCTTCACCCCTCTTTACTGGAATGATCACCCGGTTGAACTCATCTACAGGCAAACAAGGTAGCAATTTTAGAAATATTTGGCAATATGCATTTAGCTACTGGGTCTGACATGTTGGTGCTCAGAAGAGATGAGTTTCTACAGCAACGTCTAAAGGGGAAATGTACGCTCGACCAGTGTAGCCTAATACAGAATAAGAAAGATGGTCCCTCTCATTCCAGTGTTGAAATGAATAAATATTTTGTAGGCCAATGCTGAAAGGATGTAACCAACTCATTTATTCTGCTCTAATTGCAAGTCTTGATTTAGTTATGTAACATGACCTTCCTCCCTCTCTCTTGTTCCACTGATATTACAAAACCCTTGATTTTCCCCTGCCTCATACATCAACCCTCTCTTTTCTATACCTTCTCCATCCTTTGCCATTATTAACAACACAAAAGCCATGTCCTCTGAAGACTCCTGCCACCACAACACAGATACCCTGCCTGGCTTCTCTCTGCTGTGCAGAATGCTCACATGGAATTATCTGGAGCACCCTGTTCTTCTTCATGTTGGCCGGCAAGTTGCCTGTTCTCATCTTGTCATTTTGAATTTTGATTGAGGTCAGTTTCTGCAGAAAGAGATGGGCAGAATGTAAGTCACAGAAGAGGTTTCAAGTGCAGATACATGTAATCAAAAATGTGGAAATACATATGTGTAGTAAGGCACCAGGCCAGGACATGTGCTTGGACATGTAATCGTTAACATGTGCCTTAGAGGTACTAAATCCTTTGTTCTTCAAAAAAGGATGAAATGATCATAGATAACAATTACAAACAAAAAATGCTCCTCCCTCTTTTCCACTCTCCACAGTCTCCCTTCCTTTTCAGGATCTCAGAACTATGAAGACCAATAGAAATCCAGTTAAAAAGGCCATTTTCACTCCCACCCTGAACAGACAATGCAAACGTTTGCCACATACAGACCCATGGTGCACGTAGATGAGCACATACAAAGTAATTAGGTCCAGGTGGCTGATCTGAGTAGGGTGGGGCTAGAGGCCACTGCAAGGAGGACCTCTGGATAGGAAGGTCCAGAGCTTTGCTGTTTCTGCTTGAAATACTTGGCTTCAACAGCAAGACCAGATTCCTAACAATCATTTTACATTCCAAGGAAATAAAAATACCAGCTGTGTAGTCTCTGAATCTTCACTGCCACAGTTCTCTATGGAGGTTCCCCAAGGAATTCCAAAACAACAACTGCTGTGGTCAGCCTGCACACAGTACTATCCATTGATTTACGCCAGGAGGTGTGAATCACACAGATCACCAGATGTTGCTGGATTGCAAATCCCAGCACTTCCCACCACTGGCTAGCCTGGCTAGGGTTGCAGGGATTTGCAACATCTGAAGGGCTGCATGAGTCTCTGCCCAGTCTATGCCTTCAAATTAATGAGAAGGCAGCTCCAGAACATGTTCTGTACATACTGCTGTGACCTTATGGCTAAAAGAAAATTGAATGATTCATTTTCTGTGATGGGTAAAAGTCAGTATCAAGACTGGCATAGATGTCTCCCAGTCACAGGCTTTCCTGGTAACATAGTGTAGTGGTTCTTAACCTGTGGTCTGGGGACCCCCGGGGGTTCACAATGTCCTCACAGGGGGTCTTCAAAGGCTTGAAAGTCACTTGGCCCACCTCCTCCCTGCAGCGGAGTGGCTACGTGACAGGAGCCAAGGCAAAGGCTGGCTGGCTTGGCCTGTGCATTGCCATTCAATCCACTCCAGCCACAAACTTGCAGGAAGAAGCAGGACAAATCTCCCCCCCCCCCGCCGTGCTTCCGAGGGAAGGTTAATGGATGGTATACAGTTGTCCCTTCATATTCGCTGGGGTTTGGTTCCAGAACCCCCCCGCCCCCCAGGGATACCAAAATGAATACTCAAGTCCCATTATATGCAATGGCATAGCAAAATGGTGTCCCTTATATAAGATGGCAAAATCAAGGTTTCCTTTTTGGATTATTGTTTTTTAAAGAACATTTCCAAGCTGTGAATACTTAAATCCATGCATACCAAATCCATGGATATTGAGGGACAACTATAATTGAACTACTGTTGTTGTTGTTATCAGGTGGTGGCATTGTTGTTGTGGTGGTGGTTTTAAACCATGAGTTAAGTCTTGGGGGTCCGTGGCAATAAAAGATATTTAAAGGGGGTCCCTGATAAAGAAAAGGTTAAGAACCACAGATATAGTAAAATGCACTGCAGGTGCCACCTACCTTAAATTCTTCTTCCAATCCATTGCTGCTGGTCCCTGGGATTTTGTTATAAATCTTCTGGAGGTGGATCTCCAGTGATGTCACCTCCAGTTCTGTGTCTCCATACAAATAATGCTCCAAAAGAGCTTGATAGATGAACACATACTGCATCTAAAGTGGGGGCGGGGAGAGGCAGAGACAAATCTATTGTCTTCCTTCATATTCAAATAAGACTTCTGCCTGCACAGGTTCAATGTTTTTAACTTTGTACATTGGGGTAAAAACAGTTCACAACACTGGATTTTTCCTATTGCAATCAGAATTCACTGTACTGTATTGTGATGTATAAAAATGTCCCACAACAAAGAGAGTGTTTGTGTTTGCAGAAGCAATTGTGTTTTACTCAGACACGCCAAACTAGAGAACACAGGATAAACAAAACAGAACAAAAACAACCGTGACTGGTGTGTTGTTGTTGTTTTTTAAAAAATTCTACTGAGTTGCAATTTCATCCTCAAATGAAAGGCTATTGTTAGGACTAGCCTACTGATGACTAGAGCTCTTCATTTTAGCTCCTCTGCATGTGGTTTGCCCCCGAAAGCCATCTGATTTTTTTTTTTTTTTTTGGTGGTCCTAATATGCTACATTGACTGGAGAAGAAAATTACCCTGTATTCAAGATTCAATTTTGATTTTGAAGTGATAGCTTTGGCCTCAGGTGTTCTTTTTGTTCATGGAAAATAACCTGCATATGACACGTGGCTGAAATCTGGGAATACTGTTTTCTAATGGGCAGTCTATAATTCTCTGGTTTTGTTATGTGTCTTCAAGTTGACTTCGACTTATGGTGACCCTATCATAGGGTTTTCTTGGCAAAACTTGTTCAGAGAGGGTTTGCCTTTGCCCTCCTCTGAGGCTGAGAGTGTGTGACTTGCCCAAGGTCACCCAGTGGGTCTCCACAGCTGAGCAGGGATTTTAACATTGATCTCCCAGAGTCCTAGTTCAACACTCATGCTAGCTCTCAACAATGCTCCAGAAAAAGTAAAGAGTAGGCCTACGTCTGGGTAAATTATGTGACAGAAATGCATCTGGGGGACTAAAAGGTCCCAACCTATTTTACAAGTTTGGGGTCTATGAACTCTAGTCTGAGCTAGGTACTTGTATGCACTCCTGTGTTTTTTCCTTAAAGGGACTAGCTTGCTAATTTCTGCCTGCCTGCCTTCAATGCAATATTTGTTAGCCACTTTTAGGGCACAGTTTTAGGACACAAGAGAGCTTATATTAAAATGAAATACAATACACAATAAAACTGAATCACAATAAAACCAGGCAGCAGCGTGCACACACACACACACACAAAAGCTTAAACATAGGACAGTTAAAATATAAACACACCTAACAAACATAACTGCCAGGCCTCCCCACAAATAATTCATTCATATTTTTTATGGGCATTTATGATCAGTATTGTGGGTACATTCCAAGCAAGCATGTAAGAAGCACTGCAGAGGCTCAGGTGTTCCACCACCAACTCATAGGTTCTTCAGCCTCTCCTTCTCTCTTTCCCTCCATTTCAAGTAAACATGCAGAAGGGAAAGGATGTGTCTACATTTGTTTCTAAACTGAGCTTCCCTTCCTGCTGAGAAAGGGTGAATAGTTGTTGTTTTTTTCCCCTCATGAGGGATACTGGTCATATAGTCCCAAGAGCATCCCTCTGTGGGAAAAAAACTCCAGCAAGTAGCTGAAACCACCTCAAACTACCTCAGGTATATTTGGAGAGTCTGTTTGAATTTTCGCAAGTGTGCAACTGTGCAGAGACCAGTGGCTGTAGAGTTAGTAGAGGAAGCTCAAGGTGCAGACTGAGCAGAGCTTGACTCAGAGCAGGGTTCAAGTAGCCTCTCCTCCTCAGGTACTTGTGTTAATAAGCTCTCTTTTCTAACAGCTCAAATTATGTTTGTTCACAATAGGGGTGTCTTACAACTGAATCATTTCCTGTTTCTAACCATACCCTAGAAGCTCCTTACTTTCTTGTCAAATGTTTTAAGAGCTTGGGGTGAGCAGGAAGAGCAGCATTAACAGAAAGGCATCTTGGAGAAATATTTGCTTTACTTGATCCCATCTCTGCACTGCAGTTATGGTCAAGAGGCTGAATTTTCTAGCCTGTAGAAAATTCTCACAATACAGGCATACCTCAGTTAACAAAGCCTCTAACATAGAAGCTCCTTTTTACAAAGGCTTTTAATGCTCTCCAACTCCCTTTTCCTCCTTGTCCTCTGTCTAGCAGTAACTTTTTTAGCAGCATTGGCACTGGGACAAGACCTAGAAAACAGACTTTTGGTTTCACGTTGCAGCAACACATCTGTAGCAAACAACATGGTAAAACTTGAGCTTGGAAAGAGTGCGATTCTGCTCTAGCCAATCCTAGTGTAACTGTATGTGCCTGCCTACAACAGGCAAGATAAACAACAGTTGCCCCCCAAATCCCTTACTGAGCATGCATGAACAACAAAACAAAGGGAAAAGTTGATAACAGGTAAGCCTGGTTTAGTAGTTTCTCTCATATTAAAGAAGCATAGATCCAGGAGTCTGGCCACCAAAATGGAAATCACAAAGAAAAGTAGAAGCTGGTAAAAGAAAAAAAATTCCTTGATGCATTTTGGAAAAAAGCTTCACGTGGTCTTTAGAAGATTCAAAATGTGGTTGTTTACTTATGGAAGGCTTATATGATCTGGTTGCTTCATTTAATATGTGTACCGTATATTCCGGCGTATAAGACGACCCGGCGTAGAAGACCCCCCCCAATTTTTAAGGTAAAATGCAGAGTTTGTGATATATTCGCCCTATAAGACGACCCCCCTCTTCCAACGCATAGCCCCCGCATGCCCCTCCTGCGCTCCCTTCCAGGAGGGAGCGCAGGAGGAGGATGCGGAGGCTGTGCGCCCAAAAGGGGCACGTTTGCCCCTTCTCCCCACCTTCCTGGAAGGTGGGGAGAAGGGGCGAATCACGGGTTTGGCCGCATAGCCTACGGATCCCCCTCCTGCGCTCCCTTCCAGGAGGGAGCGCAGGAGGGGGATCCGCAGGCTGTGCGGCCAAACGGGGCACGTTCGCCCCTTCTCCCCACCTTCCTGGAATCGCGGGTTTGCCTCGGCCGCTGCAGAAGCGATCGAGCGGCGGCTGCGGCAAACCGCAATGTTCGCCCCCCTCCTCTGTCTTCCGTTGCTCCCCAAAGGGGGAGAAGGCAGAGGAGGGGGGCGAATGATCTTCAAAACACTTTGCTTCACCCCCCTGCCCCATCTCCTGCCTCTTCGCTCCGTTTGCGAAGAGGCAGGAGATAGGCAGGTGGGCGAAGCAAAGTGTATCCGGCGTACAGGACGACTGTCAATTTTGAAGGGCACTTTTGAGTGCTCAAAAGTCGTCTTATACGCCGGAATATACGGTATATTGTTAGTTTTGGATAAAAAATTTTGCTAATACATGTTGAACTGCTTGCTCTCCACTTTAGTAGTGTAGGAACGTATCCCTACTCTTTCCATGTTATTTCTGCCTCTGGTACCAAATTCTCTGTTAAAAAAGTAATGCCCAGGAACACATCTACATCATTAACTGAGTTATACTGTACAGTATATAACCCCCACCCCCAAATAGCACAAAGTTGGGAAATTGGCCACCTCTGGTCTTAAGAGGCAAGTTCTACCAGTTACTCCTAGGGCAGATATTTTTGGCTTTGCCAACAAACAGACGTGTGAGCAGCAAAAGCCAACATAAACATTTGGACTTGATCGTTGTTTCTCTGCAAAAGTTACAGCAGATGGAACAGGAGAAAATAGAATAGCAAATCCTGCCTTCTGTTCCACACTAAATCCCTGTTATCTGAAAAATACAATCTGACCTCAGCCAAAATGGGAGGTAGGAAGAGACCAAAAACCCAAAACAGTGCCATAAAAGAAAGGTTTTGAGCAGGGGGTGGGGGAGGAGAACAGAGGTAAATTTGTCCTGTCCAAATTCTGCTGAAATGTCTGAGAAAAACAGCAAGGCCCCATAATTAAGCCTGTCTGCTTTTATGTATACATATAGTCTATTTCAGGTGCTTTTTACAAACAATACAGTAAGACCCCTGTATCTGCTGATTCATTATCCACTGATTCAATTATCTGCGGTTTCAGTTTCAGCACTGCTACCATAGAGTCTTCCTAGAAAATGTGACCTCTCTAGACATTTTCTAGGTTCTCCAAGGCAACTCTATGGTATTTTAAACCAGAAGTCCCATTATTTTCAATGGCATTCGCTATTATCCATGGATTTCATTATCCGCGGATACAGGGTTCCTACTGTAAATTAGAATGAATACAAAAAGCAAGCATTTGGCCCACAAATGGTGCAGCTTTTCCTTCAGGACTAGAAACTTACATCCGTCTGTACCATCTGGCAGCGCTGTGCCCGGATGCGACTTACAAAGCCGTAAACATCCACCTTCCTCTCGCTGTTCATCATGTCCAGCATGGCATCAATGACAATGAAAGTGCCCGTTCGGCCCACACCAGCACTGCAGGGGTGGGGAAGGAGAGATTGAGAGAAAAAGAGAGAGAAAAGAGGTCTCTTGACATTCAGTCCCAGCAGACAGTTTCAGCAAAAGCAGCTCCACATGCTGTATCTATGCAAGTAGCAGGCAATGTGCATACTTAATTAAGAAAACCAGAAGTTTGAATGCCAATATCTGTCTGCTGACTCATCCTTTCCAAGGAAATGGGGAATGCTATGCAAAGTGGTGGTTCATGGACCAGCGCCAGCCCGTGAGACATCAGCTGTCAGTCCATGGCAAGTTTCCAGGAAAGAAAGAAAGAGTTATAGCTGATAGGCACAAATATAGTAGGGAAGGGAGGTTGTCACCCATATCAGACAACCTGAGAAGCATTGTTCTAGAGTATATAAGAGGAGGGGCCTGCAAGTGGCAAGTGCACTTTCTAGCACTTTGCTGCCCAATCTGGCACCAAGGTTTGTCCTATATTCGGACCAGAAAGAAGGATATTCTTCCACACAGGTGACTATAGCTCTCATTACTTTGGACATTTCCGGAGCTTATCCTTCCACAATGATCTTTGTGGACTCCTGGCTGAGGTCCTGTGGCTCTCTTGTATTTATTGCTGAACTAGGTTAAACCATTTATTTATTTATTTATGTAGGGCTTTGTTTGTTTGAAGCATTTATACCTTGACCCTTTAGCCAAAAGGCTTCCAGAAAAACTACATGGCTTGGGTTCGAACTATCTGAAAGACAGTATCTCTCTATAGAAGCCCAAATTGTAAGGTCTTTGAGGAAGGGCTTTCTCTCAGTCCCACCATCCTCATAGCCACAGTGGGTGAGGACACAGAAAAGAGCTTTCTCAGCAGGGTTAGGGGGAAAAGTTTTTTTAAAAACCCACCCCCAAATCTTATTTTGTTTGGTTTAAATTGGGGGGTGGGTGGGTTTGGGGGAGGGGGGTTAAAGAAGGATTTTGTTGTTGTTTTGTATTAAAACCAATATAGGACTAAATCAGAAAAGTAGATGTTATGGCCACTAGCTTAAATAATTATTGTTCTTTAAAAAGTGCTCTTTTAAAGCAAGTTGTTTTGGTTGAACTTATGTTAATTGAAGGATCTGTTTCTGAATGGCATTTCTTACACTATATAATTGTTGTTGTGTTCCTTCAAGTCGCTTCCGACTTATGGCAACCCTAAGGTTTTCACATCACATCACTAAGGCTATCACAGGGTTTTCTTAGCAAGATTTGTTCAGAAGGGGTTTGCCTTTGCCTCCCTCTGAGGCTGAGAGAGTGTGACTTGCCCAAGGTCACCCAGTAGGTTCCCATGGCCAAGCAAGGATTCAAACTCTGGTCTCCAACACCCAAATCACTACACCACGCTGGCTCTCACTATACTAAAAAGAAACAACTGACACTGGATACTGATTTAACAATGAACAATTGCCAATAAAGTGTTAAAGTTAAAATGCTTATACTCAAACAGTCACTGTTCTTCCAGTAAGAGGGTTAGGAAATAGCAATAATAGCCAGACTTTTTAAAAAAATTAATAATAAATTTTAAAATCCAGGAGTGTTTTTTTTTTTAAAAAAATTATTAAACCAATCTGGTTTAATCCAACCAACCCTGCTTCTCAGTGGCTGCTCCCAGGTCGTGGAATTCCTTCCCAAAGGAGACTCAGTTGCCCCCCTCTCTACTTTCTTTCTACCAGCAGGCAAAGACCTCCTTATTCAGGCAGTTCTTTGGATGTTAATTAGCTGTGGCAGAAGGAGCTTTTAATGAAGTATGCTATCCTTTTATATTTTCCAGTACGTTTCATTGTTTAACTTTTTTAACATGGTGTTTGTTTGTTTTTTAAAGAATTGCTGTTTGATTTTTTTAAACTTTGTTTTTTAGTTCTACTTTATTTTAACGGTTGGAAGCTGTTGTGGGTCCTGTGCTGGGGGAAAGGCAGAGTATTAACTAGCTAACTAACTAACTTTCACTTCTTTGAAAGTGCCTGGCCTTAGGCTTGCAATCTCAATGACACAGAATGGAAAAGGAAGGACAAAGGAGGAGAAGGAAAATTACGTTTGGCAGCAGCTAAGCCGTGGCAAGAGGAAGATGTGCCTGGCTCCTCTCCTTCTCCTTGTGTGGCCAGATCAGCCAGTCGGAGAAAACCAGCTCCAAACAGATTGGAAGAGAAGCTGTGGGAAAACCTTTGTGTGCTTGGAGAGCCATAGGCAGTCTTCTTCCTTGGGATATGGCAGAACAGACTACTAGGGAAGATATAATTAGCTATGGGTGGTGGAAAACCAATTTTAGCTCATGTATGTTATGTTTTGTGTAGTGGAAAACCAATTTTAGCTCATGTATGTTATGTTTTGTGTAGAAGTGGGTGTGTTAGAGATGCTAATTGTTGTGTTATTTATAGTTAGATTGTAGTTGTAGTTATGTGATGTGTATTAATACTGTCTTCATGTTTTAAACTTAATAAAAATTAATGAGAAAGAAAAAAATAGGGAAATGATGCGGAAGATTAAGCTGTTGAGTGTGCCTAAGGTGGCCACGATGGGTAGAGACTGTTGAGGTTTTTGTTTTTAGTATATTAGTATATTCTTTTCGTATTTTAGTACTTTATAATGTTCTGTTTTATTGTCTTGTTTTGATTATATATATATTTGGTGAAAAGGGCGTTATAAATAACCATTGTTGTTGTTGTTATATCCCTTAGTAGTAGTTCTGCCTACTGAAGAAGCTGGAAGAAATTGCTTCTCTTAGGACATCCTCCTTCCCCATTGGGCCAGAAACAGTGAGATGGATCCCAAACTGACCTGCAGTGTACAACGATGGGCCCTGCATACTGGGGGTTACATGCCTTCACTTTCTTCAGGAACTTCAGCATCCCAATGGGAGTGAAAGGGACCCCAAAATCAGGCCAGCTGGTGAAGTGGAATTGCGTCACCAGGCGCTGAGGCTTTTTGTTGGTGACATCGCCTACCTGGGTGGAAGGGCAGGAAGACAGATTGAACATTAACTGTTAATCACCAGACATCTAGAATCACATCATCTCTATGAATCCCTCCATTCATTCCCTCTTGCCATGTAGCCCATTGCTGTGGTGGTGGCGGTGATGTGCCTGAACTAAGCTGAGCCAATCCTAGGATTTTCATGGCGAGATTTATTCATAGGAGGTTTGCCGTTGCCTTCCTCTGAGGCTCAGAGTGCATGACTTGCCAAAACTCCCCCAGAGGGTTTCCATAGCCGAGTGGGGAGTCAAAATCTAGTCTCCCAGAGTCCTGGTCTAATACTCAATTCACTACACCACAATGGCTCAAAGTCCACTGTACTAACAGAAGACTCTAAGGGAAGGAATACAGGGGTCAGACAGGAAGGTAAGGATATCAGAAGCAGAGAGGTAATTCCTTTTCCTAGTCTCAATCTTTTTTTTTTAAATAAAGTTTGCCTCCCTCTGCTGAGCAATCACACTATCATAACATGCAATCCAGTTTGTTCAATGCTGACTATGTCTAATTGAGGTAGGTCAGCTTGTGTGGGCTATACAACTGCAATATTTGGGAAGGGAGGGGAAACAAAAGTGTCACAGAAACAAATCCTCTTTTACTTAAAAAACAAAACAAAACTAGATGCTGAGTCCTAACATAACCACCCCAACCCTACTGATCCCCAGCTTCTGAATTTTCAAATGGACAGATATGCGGTTAAATGAGGCTGGCAGGACAGTCTGACACTAATCAAGACAGAGACCTCTGTGGTGGTGTGTGTGGGTAGAGAGAGAGAAATGCAATACCTGTTGAATGCAGAACTTCCGCACTGTATAGTCAACCAGGACTGTGACATCTTCCACGGACACTCTGATATTTCCATAGGTCCAGCAGCCCTGATCTGGCCAGTACTGAGCACATTTACACTAAGAGAGAAACCATTGAAGAAATACTTTTTTTTAAAAAATTACTCAGGTTCTTTTCTTTTTTTACATCAAATTAAACATTTCTTATTTGTTCTGACACTTAAATTAAGTGTTCTGACCGATTGTTTTTAGCAGAGGGGCGGGGTATAAATAAATTTTATTATTTTATTATTACTATTATTAAACAACCAAGATTTCACAATTTAAATTTGGTATTACATTTTGGATTTAACTGACTATATTATTCTGTTTGCTTGTTGGACAGTTTTTGTACCCCCAAGTAGATACCTGTAGGCGTTTTTATTGTATTTATTCTTTTATAAGTGCTGTGCATTCTTCTCTAAGATCCTTGTGGATACAGGGTGGGCATTTAAAAATAAGCAAGTAAGTAAATAGACTGAGAGAGAAGAAATGGGGATTGTGGAAAGGCAGGTGTGCCATGACTAGTAGTTCTTATGATCTTTCCAAATTAATGCATTTGTTAAGCAGTAAATGTAGAGCTGCCACATGTCTTTCTTTGCAACTGTCATTCTTTTCTCCCTTTCTTCCCTCACATGTTGTGCCTAATGTTACAAAAGGGCACCACTATCTCTGGCCTCTTCTAGATAACAGTTGTGACATTGCCAGTGTAAAGGAGCACAGCTTCATCAATACACAGATCATTTTGTTTCCATGTAGAACTGGCTTCCACACTGATCTCTGTCTGGTTGCTACAGTCTTGGGTGTTCACTTGCCTCTTTCCTCTCTTTCAAGTTGGTCACCATGACGATTGTTGCTGTGTTTTGCTCCCAAATCATTCTCCAGAAGTCATTCACAGTTTCTTCTTTTGGTCCTAAAATGACACCCCACACACAAAAAAACCCAGTTCACAGGAGGGCATCATTGAGCTTGAAAGAAATTAGTGAAGATTAGCAGCCTCCTCCACTTCCATAAACATATGAAGCTGCCCAGCATTGTCCACTCAAACAGGCAGCTGCTCACAAAAGTTCTCAGGCAGCCATGTTTTCCAGCCTTGCCAATTGAAATTCTTTAAGCATAGGTGCAAAGGACTGAGCTTACAGCTTTGTACTTGCCAAGTACAAGCTCTGGGACTGAACCCCAAGAAAAAGGGAGACAGAGAAAGAAAGAGAGAGATTACATTCCTCCCACAAGTCTGAGTGCTACAACCTCTGCTCAGCTGATGAATTTCAGAAGTACTGCACCTTGTAGTACAGACAGAGTGAAAAATTTGCAGTGGATTTCATGTAACAGTTCCATTTGCAGTCACAGAACAGAATCTTTGCCTTTTTCCTATGTATTTTGGCAATCACTCTCCTTCACATTCTCAAGCCTTCCTCAAACTTTCGGAACACAAACCACCTTGCATCTTCAAACTCCAGAAGTTACCTGGATTTTGGAAGTCACACTCGGTCTGTTCTAACTTGGTCTGGTAGACAACTTGAAAGGCAAAGCCCTATTCACTCAAGTATGAATTGTGGTAAGCTAGTTAAACTGCCATTTTCCTGACCAAAGGAACAATTCAATGATCCTCTATGATTCAGTTCCTCCAATATCCCACTGCTAATATCAAGACAACTTACCTGAGCAATTTCTTTCTCAAGTTGGCTGCAAACATATCAAACAATTTGAAAAGATGCAGGAGAAACTAACAGATTACAGAAAACTCTTATTTAATATAGCATCTCCTAGCCTTTTGTCACTGCAGTACCCAAATCCAAAAGGAAATGAATGCAAGTTACCTTGGGCTGCAATGAACTTATTCTTCTCTTGGTACCCCTGTCAAGACAAAAGCAAGAAGGGAATGAGGTGCATGGTTATAAAGAATGCTTTAAACTTTTCTTATCCTGGATGAGAAAGGATGCCTCAATACATTATAGAATCATAGGATCATAGAGTTGGAAGAGACCACAAGGGCCATCTAGTTGGAAGAGACCACAAGGGTCATCCCTTGCCCTGCAGGAATACACAATCAAAGCTCACACAACAGATGGCCATCCAGCCTCTGTTTAAAAACCTCCAAAGGAGACTCCATCACACTCCGAGGCAGTGCATTCCACTGCCAAACAGCTCTTACTGTCAGGAAGTTCTTCCTAATGTTTAGGTGGAATCTCTTTTCCTGTAATTTGAGTCCATTGCTCTAGGTCCTAGTCTCTGGAGCAGCAGAAAACAAGCTTGCTCCATCCTCAATATGACATCCCTTCAAATATTTAAACACAGCTATCATGTCTCCTCTTCACCGCTTCTTCTCCAGGCTAAACATACCCAGTTCTCTACGCTGCTCCTCACAGAGCATGGCTTCCAGGCCTCCCACCATTTCGGTTGCCTTATGATAGGTTTTTTCTGGGCCCCCCCCCACACATTTTGAAACTTTTTTTGCAACCTCCCTCCTTTTTCGTAAAAAGCAATGTTTTGCAGGTACTTTATATTTTCATAAAATAAAGGGTTTTTTTTGTGACAAACAAATTTTCACAAAAGATACCCTAAAGGCACTAGATCCTGTCTGATCTTGGAAGCTAAGCAGGGTCAACCCTGGTTAGTACTTCTTATGGGAGACTGCCAACAAACACCAGGGGCTGTAGGCTATATTTCAAAGGAAGGGACTGGTAAAACCACCTCTGACTATTCTTTGCCTAAGAAACCCTATGAAATTCACAGAGTCACCATAAGTTGACAAGCAACTGAAGGGACATACACACACAGAGCAAAATATAAAAATCACTGAAAATGTACAAAAACTCTTAAGTAATCTTGCCCAATGGGGAGAAACTTTGTATTTTTTCATTCAAGTATGTGAGAACAAAGTTAACGCATTCCAGAATCATTGTATATATCTAAACATAGCGAAACTGATCCTCCAAATTTGAAACCTCTTTGACAGAATGGTGCATCTACATTCCACACATTATGTGTCTCCCTGAAAGGGAGACTCCCAACTGTTTTGAGCACTGTAATCCTTTTGAGGCATACATAACAGATTGCATTGGATGATGTGCAGCTGACGCACAGGATACTGACAAGAAACAAGCAAGGAGATGGAACAGATTATGCATCTTCTGCCACAGTCAAAATCAGAGCCAGTGGTGCAGAAAAGAAGCAAACACCCAAAACATTTTAATTTCTATCAGGAGCTGTCTCAGACAAAGTGACCATTATCCCATCTAGAGAAATTAATCTATCCAGACAGAGAAGTCTTTCTCAGGCTTTTAAAAAAATTTCTTGATTGTCAACTAGAGATACTAGGGATCAAACTTGGGGCATTTTGACATGCAAACCACATGCTTTGGCCCTGAGTCATACCATAAGGCAAAACATCTGACACTGTGGTGCAGTCAAGACAGTAAGTGTATTATAGCTTCCCAAAGTTGCATTCTGACACAGCTATTTTGAATTCAGGGATGAAGTGTGTAAAACAAGTTTACATATGGTGATTTGGACATCAGAACACATCTGGGAAACTTGTAAGTTATGAAGTACATTTTTGAAAGAAGTTATCTTGTTGGTGATGGAAAATACAGACAGCAGGTACAGCATCACAAAAGGTGGGGCAGGAAAGCAAAAGGTAAATTCTACCTTGACAACGGAGTATGCGTGTATTGAGGCTCCTTCTTCTATATGTTGGGAAGCTGTAAAAAGTCATTCCTGCTTTAGTGACTTTTATTATTGACAAATTGGAGCGTGTCCAGAGAAGGGCAACTAAAATGGTAAAAGGTCTGGAAACCATGCCTTATGAGGAGAGACTTAGGGATGTTTAGCCTGGAAAAAAAGACGGTTAAGAGGCGATATGATAGCCCTGTTTAAGTATTTGAAGGGATGTCACACTGAGGATGGAGCAGGCTTGTTTTCTGCTGCTCCAGAGACTGGAACATGGGAGTAATGGATGCAAGCTCCAGGAACAGAGATTCCACCTCAACATTAAGAGGAACTTTCTGACAGTAAGAGCTGTTCGGCAGTGGAACGCACTCCCTCGGAGCGTGGTGGGGTCTCCTTCCTTGGAGGTTTTTAAACAGAGGCTGGATGGCCATCTGTTGGGGATGCTTTGATCAAGATTTCCTGCGTGGCAGGGGGTTGGACTGGATGGCCCTCGTGGTCTCTTCCAACTCCACAATTCTATGATTCTACTTAGAAGTGGATGTGACAGCCAGTGTGCTGTACAGGTCCACCCCCGTATCTGTGGGGGATATGTTCCAAGACACCCCATGGATACCTGAAGCCATGGATAATAGGGAACCCTTTAGTTTCCAAAATAAACACCAGACATTGACCACAGAATCACACTGGAGGATCTAGAAATGCCTAGAGGGGACATATTTTTGGACAAGGATAACTGAAACCATGAATACTGAATCTGTGGATACAAGGGTCACCTTGTGGTTGTTTGAGCCATGAACTATGACTCTGGAGACCAGGGTTTGAATCCCCACTTGGCTATGGAAACCCACTGGGTGACCTTAGGCAAGTCACACTCTCACAGCCTCAGAGGAAAGCAAAGGCAAACCCTCACTGAACAAATCTTGTCAAGAAAAACCCGTGTTAGGGTTGCCATAAGCGGGAAACAACTTGAAGGTATAAAACAACAATGAAGGTGGGTACAATGCATCTGGCACTTCTGCTACACACCTCCATTTCAGGCCAAGTTGCTATACTTCCACTGCTACGGATATACCAGCAAGGAAAGGAGGAAAAAGACTCTGCCACCTCCAAGTGTCTCTTCAAGAATGCCTGGCTTCAAGGATACATGAGAAAGCTGACAGCCTTCTCCTTCCACCACGCTATCTCACACAAATGATGAGAAAGCAACATCACTTCTATAATAGGCCATTATGTGACTGGTATGTTGCAATATGAAGAGCCAGGTATAGTGATTTGAGTGCCAGAGTGGGGCTCTGGGAGACCAGCATCAGTCATGGGAACCCACTGGGTGAGCATAGCCAAGTCACACTCTCTCAGCCTCAGAGGAAGGCAAGGGCAAACCCCTTCCGAACAAATCTTGCCAAGAAAACCACGCAAAAGGTTTACCTTAGGGTCGCCATAAGTTGGAATCACTTGAATGCACACAGCAAGTAAATTTTGAAATGCAATCCTGGCCTCAATGAGGAAGCCCTAGTGAAAGGGCAGGGGCGGGCAGCCTGTGAAGTAACAATGCCTGGCAAACCAGACCTGCTGCCTGAGAAAGTTCTCAGTATGTAGAATGCAATGACTCTTAGGATTTGGAAGAAACTGCCAGATTCTGTCAATATGATTGCTGCCATGCATATAGACCATTGGGGCCAGCAACCTTTAAGACATAAGTAAGAACTGGGAGGAAAGGAAATGACATCTTTCCTGCTGTCTCTTCAACAGATACTTACATTAATGAATGAGGCATTGATGTAATCAGAATCTGGAACCCCTTCAAGAGGTGTCAGATGAACCCTGGAATGATCATCTGAGGAAAGAAAGAAATTAAGCAAATCATTGAAAGACAAACAAACATACATTTAAGGGCAACCTTTAAATTGAGAGACTCCAATAAGTTGAAGTATTCCCCAAGTGAAATTGAATGTTAGCAGAAGAGTATCCAGACTTGAGCAAACTTCACATGGAAACTAAAGAAATGTTGGTTTTGAACTCTGCCAGATGCTCACTGTAGGCAGGGGAACCTTGGACAAGTTGTTTTAAGCCCTGGTGTGGGAAGGTTCATTATTCTCCCCTGTTATATAACCCACTTCCAGAATAAGCTACTTTACATTATACAATTCACTTGCAGGAGGTGTGTGTGTGTAGAAAGACAAACATCCAGATCACCCTTCCTCCAAGCTATTTGGCAATGAACACCCTAGTGGAGATTTCCTCCAGAAGAAATCTGTTAGGACCCACATGCCAAGCAATGAGCAGAGCAGGGAAACTTAGTAGAAAAGGATTAGCAAACTGGTAGTGAATTATCACGAGAGATACTGAGCTCACCAACAGCTGATTAAACTGTTAGTCCCTTTCTACTGCTTTCTAATCTCTGGTCAAAAGTGGGTGAGATCTGCATAGTTGTACCGTATCTCTCTTGTTCTGTGTGCTACCTACTCTAAAAGCCGTTTCTTCAGGCTGTGTGAAATTAGGAGCACATAAAGTTAGGCTGAAGCCCCTACATGGCCTGAAGGTGAAAGATATGCCACCCCTCCTTTAGTGAACAGGTGTCCACAGAGACATGGATGTGGGAAGGGAGGAGAGGAAAGGAGCTAACATCTGGACGGAGAAAAAGTCAGAAGACCATTTCCTTATAATACTATGGATGTGCAACTGAATGCTATGTGCTGTGGAGAAGTATTCTGCCCCATTACCATGCCCAAAATACATCACAACTAAAAAGCACACATCCAGGGAGAATGGGGAGAAGAAGAGCAAACAGAAAGAAAGATGGTTCTTTCATCTCTAAAGATACCTTTCTCTTTCTCCAGATCACCAACTTTGGACAAGACAGCAAGAGATAAAAGATGCCAGGCATAGTGCATGTTCACCAGCTGCTTAATGGACCCGGGACAGTAAACAGCCAATGATCTTGTACTATGCCTGGCACCTTTTCTTCTTTGCTGTCCTGCCCAAAGTTGGTGATCTGGGGAAAGGGACTGATCACAGAGAAGAGGGAGGCACAGAACATGTGCAAGAAGTAGAGAATGACTTGTATTGCCATGAGAACTATCAGCTTTATTCGGCATAGCACATTTTCCATCCTGATGCTGCCTTAGTGACTTGCTTTTTCTACTGCCATAATTAAATATTTATACAGATAATAATAATAATAATAATAATAATATTTATTTATACCCCGCCCCTCTGTTAAAACAATCGGGGCAGCTTACAAAATTTAAAATACAATACAGATAAAATCCCCAAACACCCCCCCACCCCCACCCTCCCCCATAAAAAAATATTAAACAATTATAAATTAAAACCAACTGATCTAAAATCACATTTAAAAACAATAAATACAATAAAATACAATAAGTGGCCAGCGGACTAAAAGAAGCCAGGATCCCCTGAGGCCGGGATCTAATTAGGAAAGGCCTGCCGAAAGAGATCCATCTTTAGTGCTCCTTTAAAGCTACTCAGGTTTGTTATCTGACGGATCTCGTTCGGCAGGTCATTCCACAATTTGGGGGCGATTACCAAAAAGGCCCTCTGGGAGGTTGCAGACAGCCTAGATTTTTGTGGCTGAAGCAAATTCCTCCCAGAGGACCGGAGTGCGCGGGGAGGATTGTATGGGAGGAGGCGGTTCCGGAGATAAGATAAGATCTTAGTATGGTCACCATGCACATCACAAAGTGCATCATACATTCCAGTTATAGGCATAGAGGGGTCAGAGACATTCCCACAGATCTGCCACTCCTACTCTCTGGTGCAAAACTCAATCCACCAACAAGCTAGCTAAGTGTACTTTCTTCCAGGCCAAAATTTCATCAGCTTCTGGATATGGAAATATTTGTCCCACAAAGTTGGCATTGTCATCTCTGGGATACAGTTAGGTGCCAGCATTTTATTCTGGGTGACTTGCTTCTTGAAAACCAACAGACCATAGCTGAGTCCTCCTTCTCACCTGTGACAGACCTGGCCTAGGCAAATATGTGAGGCGTCATCCTAGGAGGAGGTGGACACTGCCATGGACCTATTAGCAAGCAGCTGCAGTTATGACCAGGTGTATCTTTTCGCTATAAGCTTGTTCTCCTTGCACAACATTTTGTGGTGTGCTGTTTTTGTTTTTGTTTTAATTAACATGCCACTAGTTTAATGTTCTTTTGCCTTCAGTTTTTAAACAGAAGAAATTTCCCCATATATGGACATTACTGTTCCTATTCTTGCATTTCAGGAACTGTTCCTCCTTTTCAGTGCCTCTCCCAGATTGTGCCACCCACTCCCATTATTCCTCTTGCCACCCAAAGGCAACGTATCTCCTAGGCAACCCCTTCTGCTCTAATCATCACCGCATCAACTTTTCCTTCTTGGCATAGAGCAGGGAAAACAGTGAAAGGCTGACAGTCATCAGGCGCATCAGGTCAGCACCTTGACGGTATAATGGCACCTACCTACTGGACAGCACATCCTCCTTTATAAATGAGCAGTAACACTGGGGATCTTTAGTAGAAGGCTTTGGCTTCTGCCACAGTAGTTAGTGCAACTAACCAGACCTGTAGGGCACTTTTAGATTAAGAGAATGGTCAGACTAATGCACAGGTTGCTGCCAAACAAGCAGAATGAAACAAGAGCTGTACGCAGCCCTGTTGCTCCTTCAATAGGTAAACCATGAACATAATGAGCTTCTCTTAGTCAGACTTAGCCAGGATTCAAAAATGAAACCTTGCAGCCTGTGCAAGTGTGATCCATTTGGGATTGCACAGTGGAGGAGGAAGGGATAATATCTTTTTCAGGCGCCAGGATGATGATTCTGTTGCAATATCTTGGCACCTCATCATTTCTCTTGAAATAGTCTGGCTGCCAGACAGGATTTTGGTATGAGTAACAACCAGACTCTGGCCTTTTGGGTCAACCTGAATTTTTTCTAGAGCTTTTCCAGCTCTGCCACACCTGCATCTCCACTACCAACTCTTGCCTGTCTCATCAGCATTGTCCACTGTAAATCCTTAGCCTGTTTTAATCCATCCCAGTCTTGATAATCTAAAGTAGCCTCAAAGCCTCTGGGCACACTCTGTATTTGTCGCTGCTTATCTTCATGTGTTTTTGATGTAAGAATTGAGGTTCAGTTGTAATACAACAATAGTAAGAACTATCAGAAGGCGGGGTGAGGGCGGGGAATCAGTGGCAGGTGTCAATACTTACAAGGCAAGATGTTCACATATCTGTTCTTCTCTTTGTTTTCTTCCTTAGAGGCAGCTTCACAGGTAGCCTGGATGGGGCATGCTGGGAGAGCCTAGAAGGATGGAGGCAATGAAGAGATGGAGAGGCTGCTGTTCACAAAGTAGCAACCATCACTCTAATACACAGCCTCAGTGGTGATTCAGTACTGTTTATCACGGCCCATCCAGAAGCCTCCAGAAATGAACTGTAACTCCTGCGGGCTTGCACTTCACCCTTTTTCAGGGCCAGAAAAATGGTGGTACCCAGGAATGTTAGCCATTTACATTTCAGATTTCATGTTTTTAATTTGGTATTTACATTATGAGCTAAATGCCTATAGAATCATAGAGTTGGAAGAGACCACAAGGGCCATCTAGTCCAATCCCCTGCCATGCAGGAGTACCTAATCAAAGCATTCCTGACAGATGGCCATCCAGCCTCTGTTTAAAAACCTCCAAAGAAGGAGACTCCACAACACTTTTGTTCGCTGGCTGGATACTTTTTATTCCCCCAAATTTATAGCTATAGGCATTTTATGCTATATATATTTTTAGAAGTGCTGTGCACACCTCCCTAAGATCCTTGTGGATAAGTGGCGGGCATTTAGAAACCAATAAATAAATGGTCCAGAGAGGAAGAAAGAGGAAGACAGATTCTGCAGCAAGACCCACGACTAGTGCCTCTTAGGACCTTTTCAACCAAATGCATTTTTTGAACAGAGGCAAGGGCCAGAAGGGGGGAAAAAAAAGGGGGGGATGTCTACCTTCCCACTTTACCTCCAAGAAGTCTACACTTGCATCTAATTAAAGAGCAGAGAAAACATACAACAGGTGAATGAATTGGGGAGGGAGGGGAGGTGTTACCACCTGATCACAGATCTTCAATTACTCCTATCAATTCTTTGCAAATGGGTTAAGAGAAGGAATTACACAACACTATGCCACAAAACAACACAAGGTGGCAGTAAAGCCTCCTTCAGCTCAAGTTTAAATCTTAATAGTCAGATCAGCGGTGATAGGCCTCAGTACAACCTTTTAAAATGGGCAAAACCCCAGATAATAAAGAAATAGCAAGTGAACCATGAAAGTGAAAATTCAAGAAGAGTGAAAAAAAACACCCTGTTTGGTGCATTAAAAAGGCAGGTGGGGAAAGGAAAAAACAGAAGAGACAGGGGAAAGAATTATAGGGAATAAAACCTTATCCCCTTTGGCAGGCTCAGACTGGAAGGTAGCCTTAAGCCTTCCAGAGAGTCAGAAATTAAAATCCAGATCCAGATGTTAACTTGGAGAGTCATGATCCAGGGTAAGCAGGGAGGCTCGCCAGGCCATACAGACATAATTTGAATCCAGAAGTTCTGTCAAAACCTTTCCTAGATCACTGTTTATACTGGCACAATTCTTGGACAGGCTGGAGGAGAAATGGAAACCTAGGATCAGATCTTCAGCTGGTATGGAACTCACTGGGTGTCTTCCTGCAAGTTATAATTCTTAGCTTCATTGCCCTGAAGAGTGAGAGGGTTTCAAATCCCATTTTGGCATTATCTTATCTTTATTAGGTCACTCAAAAGGACACAAACATGTGTGCAAGTACATGCAAGATTAAAAAAGAGGAGAGAATTATAGAGCCCTTGTACACTGAGGCAATCCCCAAAATATTTTATTAATTAGCCAGTTCACAGATAGTTAAAACAAGTAGTGTGTGATGGCTACCATTCCTGTACTCTAATTATTCACATATGCTCACCCTGGATTCCTAGCAGCACAGCTAACACACAATCCCAAACAAGCTCCAGCACAATACAGATCCTATTCCTAGAGCATGACAACAGCACAAACAAATAGTTCCGCAACAACTTGAAGACTATCAAATTCACTGTCACAAGTGCTTTTGTGGACGTTCATATAGTTCAAGTTACATCAAAGAATCTTCTGCGGTTGGAACAAAACCTGAAGGATGGGATTCAAATGAAAGATGAGCCAAGCTTCCACATGTTGCTCAGGTTGAGATCAATAATGCAGGAACAGATTTTTACCAGCAAAACAGGAAGAGGGTGTGAAGGAGGAGCCTGGAAGGGGTCCCAAGCAGCAGGGTCAAATGAGGGCAAGCCAACAGCATTGTTGCTCTCTAAAGATTTGATTGGGAGGTGGCGCACAGTAGGGACGCAAGAGTTAAGCCTCAGGCATTTGAGCACAAGGCAACACCTATTCCTGTCACTTCCTAGATTTTTAAATGCAATCCAGAAACATTTTTTTAAATGTTCAAGTTTGTCCTGCAACAGGGAAGGAAGATAGAGAAGATCACTTTACTGCCTTGTGTGAACCATACAAATCTCAAGTTCTGCACTACAAGCAGCAACCTAAATATTTCTGCATGCCAAAAAGGACAAATCCTATCATCCACATTGTCAATATATATATCTTTAGCTGCCTTTGAGAATTAACTTAGCAGAAGCTGTGAAACTACAAGAGAACTTTAGCTATTTATACTACATTAAAATGTGTTTTATTTTGGAGCTCTACAGAAAAAAATGATGGTTTCAGAAATTGAGAAGAACAACTGCTTGGACTGGTATGGGCTTGATTTGATATAGCTGGCAATCTACCTTGGTAAACAATCCTTTCCTTTTTTTTTTTTAACACAACCTCAAAACATAACAAGAAAGAATAGAGCAGCTGGGAGTGGGGAGAAAAGCAGGTTAGTCGAAGTAAACTCACATTGAATTCCTCACGGAAAAGTTTGTTGTCGTCTGCCATTCGCCGGTTAATTTCCTCCTCCAGTTTATCGACAGGCAGTGGTGGGTACTTTCTGTTGGTACTGGGAGATCTGGCCAGCAATGGCATGCTCTGAGGCTCTGCAACACAAACACAGAGAAGAACATGGTCTCTATTTTGTTATGAAGGACAAAGGGTGCCTTCTGCATGGTTTCCTTTACATTCTCCCCCAAAATTAATTGCTTCAACATGGAAAGGTAGCAACACTGCACTTTGGAACAACTGAGACCATCAAGCATGGAAAGAGCTGGTGGAGACACAGGCATTCATTCCATTCCCTCTCCTTGTACTGGCCCTAGCCAATATAGGAAAAGAAGATATGTAACTACAAATCCTTCAATAAAGAAAAGTTCTTTGCCTCAGAAATGAAGCAGAAAGGTAAGCAATTTCTCCCATGGATGTTAACAGACAAAGGTCAACAACCTTTGAAAATCTCAGTATCCTAATTCAACTGCACATTCTGAGTTAGCTACGCTAAGACATGACCCAGAAGGACATCACTTAACCCATGGGATGAGAGAGGTAGCATTTCATGGGAATGGGGCTAACTGGCACTATAAGACAGGGAGAGGCAACTGAGGGCGTGTCTACATGTGGAGCAAAAACTCTGAATGGGGTTTTGCCCACATGGCCCTGCTTTCCCACCGAAACCCTGTGCATTATTATACTCTGTAGGGACCTGTGTTCACTGTTCCTGCAGTTTCGCCTGCTAGTGACAACATACTGAGCTATTTTAAGGCTCTGGAGGCATGTCCAAGCCGAATTGAGAGTTTTTTCCCCTTCCCCCGGCTCGGGAGCACTGCCTCATTCCACTCTCTTGCTTGCCCATCGCTTCTTGAGTGTTTCCATTGCTTTCTTCAAGGAGCTTCCCCTGAGCCAGGGGAAGGGAGAAAACCTCTCCATTTGGCTGGGACCTGGCTTCGGAGCCTTAACATTGGTCAGTGTGTCGGTGGTGGCGGCAGGCTAAACTCAGCATAAAACTCCAAATCCCACATACTACAAATTATGATAATATACCTCAAATTGCTGCAAATCTGGGCCATATCACATGTGGCCGGATAGCCCAGATTCAGGGAAAATGCCATGTCACATGTGACCTGAACGCAGCAGATTTGGGGGGCATTCACATGGAGAGTCGAGGTATTTATAATAGCCACAAAAAACTCCAAAACCCAAAAGAAAACAAAACTGAAAAGTAGTTTTGTTTTTTTTTTTATGTTAAGTATAACAAGGTATAGTGTATTTGAAATTGCCGTTCCTGGAGGCCTCCAAATCACCCTTTTCCAGGACCAGAAAAAGGGTGGTTTGGGGAGACTGGAATAACTGAGAGCTACAAAAACAGTTGTGTGTGTGTGTGTTTGTGCATATGGTCCCAGGGCTTCACTTTGCCCATCCCCACTATAAGAGGTAGCTATATGACCAGGCCATGTTCTGGGGCTCTGAGGAAATCGAATGGGGTGATATGCAGTGGTTTTCTCAATCTAAACATCAGTGCAGATTTGCAGGGCCTAAGAGGCAGCTTATCCACCCAATCTTTCTAGAAAATGATGTAGTAGCAGAGGTGGGAAGAAGACCAGGAGTGCCACTTTTCAATTTTAGCTTATGGACTAGACTTACCCATGTCATCTGTCCGACCATTCGACAAATGAAAGGAATTGGAATGACTCCCTGCTTGCTTGTACTTTTTGAACCTAGAGTAAAATAGTACAAAAGAGCAGCTTAGACAGGTTCATATCTGAGTACCTGACATGTCATTTGAAAATTGTTTGTTTTTGTTTTTTACTATCCTACTTTTCTCCTCCCAAATATTTCCCCCCCAGGGATCTGAACATGACACTTTACCACTGACTGCCATCAGAATAGTCTAAATAAGTCTCCATACCATCATGTCCAGCAGCAAGAGAATATTAACAAATCAATTAAGACTTGGATAGTAATCCCTAAAGATCAGAGAACAGCTTATATCAGTGGTTCTTAAACTGTGGTCAGGAGACCCCCAGGTGTCTGTGATGTCCTCACAGAGAGTCCACAAAGGCTTGAAGTTTGTTTGGCTCACCTCCTCCATGCAGCGGAATGGCCAAGTGACAGGAGCCAAGGTAAAGGTTGGCTGGCTTGGCCTGTGCACTGCCATTCAATCCGTTCTAGGCACAAATTTGCAGGAAGAAGCAGGAGAAAAGTCTTCCTTTCTCCTCCAGTGCCTCTGAGGGGAGGGTTAATACATGATGTAATATTGTTGTTGTTGCTGGGGTTTTAAATCTTGAGTTAAGTCTTGGGGGGACCACAGCAACAGAAGTTATTTAAAGGGGGTCCCTGGTAAAGAAAAGGTTAAGAGCCACTGGTTTATCATAAATCCTGGGATGTTTGTCACTTATGAGCTTAACATTATGCTTGAGACAGAATGCGTGAAAGATATTAAAAGCAAGCCTGTTAGCATCACACCCTTAAGACAGAACACTCGTATTCTTGGATTGCACTCCCACGCAGACTTGTTTGAGAGTTAGCCCACTGCACTCAGTGGGACTTACTTTCATGTTAACGCACATAGGATTGTACTTTCAGGAGCTCAGAAAGTGAGAGATCATCAGATAAGATCCATCTGAGATCTGTCAGATAACAAACCTGAGTGGCTTTAAAAAAGCACTAAAGACGGATCTCTTTCGGCAGGCCTTTCCTAATTAGATCCTGGCCTCAGGGGATCCTGGCCTCTTCTAGCCTGCTGGCCATTTATTATATTTTATTGTATTTATAGTTTTAAATGTGATTTTAGATTAGTTGTTTTTAATTTATATTTGTTTAATGTTTTTTTATGGGGGAGGGTGGGAGTGGGGGTGTTTAGGGATTTTATTTGTATTGTATTTTAAATTTTGTAAGCCGCCCCAATTGTTTTAACAGAGGGGCGGGGTATAAATAAATTTTATTTTTTATTATTATTATTATTATTATTATTATTATTATCTCAGAACCTCCCAAGGGTTAGGACATTAACTTCTGAAGAGAAAATTTAATTCATTAAATCCCAATTCCCCCTGATAAACTCACTATGTAACTGTCCCCCTTGCACAGTTGGCAATGGGGCGCAAAGCAAGGAGAACTAAACATGCCTCTTCAGAGTCACTGCTCTGTGGCAATATGAGAGAAAGGGTCCCCTTCATCCCCACTGCCAGCTGTGCCTCAACACAGATGGCTCTGAAGCACTGGTGGCAAGCTGTACTGGCAAACTAACCAGGGCATGGTTACAGCCCAAGGAGCAAGCAACAAAATCCAGCTCAAGCAAGGTGGTTTCTCAGAAGTGGTTGTTCAGTCCAGGTTCATCTCAGGAGGGAGAGAGGAAGATGTGTGGGGTGTCTTTTTGGAATGGCTGTTGCTGCTCTACCAGCTTGTCTGTCTCCCAGCTGGCCTTTTCCAGGCAGGGCTGACAATGTCCAGCTTCACCTTCTTGGCATACACACACACTCTCTCCTACTCACTACACCCCAGTAGAAAAACATCCCAGAATGGCTCACCTATTTTGCAACCTAATGGGAGAAGAGACAGATGGAAGATAGGCAGGCAACGGCCAAGGAATCTAGCAGTTGTATCAAGTTTGAAGTTGATGGCTATATATTTAAATCTAACCAACAGGTTAAGAAACATGCTGTGTAGCTGATGCCCAAGAAAAAAAACCTGAGTGGTTTCCCAAGTATTACTTACCTTAACATGTACAGGACAATAATAATAAATACTATGACTAGCAAGGAAGATAATGCCACCATAACAGCTATGATGGGTGTCTCATCTAGAAGGGAGAGAAAAGATTTTGGATTGCTTATTTTAGAAACAGCAATATCAAGTATGTTAATATGCTAATCACTAACCATCTGAAACATGGGTCACCTATCGCCAACACTTACGATTCCGCGAATGCTTTCATCAGCGCTGTATACGCACAATCCTAAATATACACTGGACTATGTGACAAATATTGCTGTCCTTGAGCAAGCAGGGATCACCAGCATTGAGGCCATGATATTGAGAACACAGCCGCACTGGACAGGGCACATTTCTAGGATGAAGGACCATCGCCTCCCAAACTCTACGGTGAACTCGCCATGGGTCAGCATAAGAGGGGCGCTCCAAAAAAGCGATACAAAGACTCCCTGAAACAACATCTCAGGCTCGGCCAAATTGATCACCAACAGTGGTCTGTCCTGGCCTCACATCGGGAGGCATGGAGACGCACTATCCACAATGCTGCAGCCTTTGAGAACTCACGACGAACAAGTCTTGAAGAGAAATGACAACGCAGAAAGAATCACAGCCCAGAAACATCACCTAAGGAGATCTTCTGCTGTGCTTTCTGCAACCGGACATGTTTATCTCGGATTGGCCTTTTCAGTCATCAGCGCGCTTGCAGAAAGCGCGGATGAGTCCTTCCTGAATCTTCATTTGCGAAGAAAAGCCAGAGAGAGAATATGCTAACACACATTGGAAACCACTTAATGTGGTGTAGATGTGTAAAGTGCTATTGCTTAAACAATTTGTAAGCTGCTCTGAGAGCTTTTGTGGCTGAAGAGCAGGGTATAAATACCTAAATAAAATAAATATAAAATATTACATTTACATTTTATGCCCTTGTGACAGAACCAAATTTCTGGTTGCTAGTACCAGCCCTTTATGAAACTGAACCCACAAAAGCCCACTCCCATTTCCCAGCAACTACCCAAATGTGCTTTGGTACAGAGAACACTTGAAGAAGTGCTAGTCATTTGCAAAGTGACCATCCTAGACAAACTGTTTACACCCCTTGTATTTCAATAGCTCAGCCATCCCTTTGCACAACCAACACTTAAGTCTAGACTCTAAGCTCAAGAACCTTAACTGGAGAACTTCAGAGGAAATACTCCATTGTCATCTGACTTGCGACCACTGGCTGGGGCTGAAATCAGCATTTGCAGTGTCTCAGCCCCCCAGAAGGTGACTGAGCCAGTGCCTCAGCATCTTATTTATGGAAATTGACAGCACTCATACATCTGCCTCAGCAGTCAGTTTCCTACCTGCTTCTATGAGAAATTCAAACTGATTTACTTCAGCCACAAGATTCTGTCCTCGTCTTGTCAATCCCTTCTTTTTATACTTATAAAACCTAACGCAACTAACATTTTAAAGTTACTGGTCTACTGAGAGATGTGAGTGTGCCTGAAAGTTTACAGTTTGGCCTGCATGGCCACCCAAGCAAGCCTGTGCATACAAGTTGGTTCATTTACCTCCTGATTCCTTTTATACAACATGCATTCTCTGATGCTTCCCCATCTTTTTGTGATTTTGAAAAGAAATAAAAAAAATACATAAAAGAACTTCCCACTATTTCAAGTGTACTCAGCTGTTATGAATCTCTAGGTCCCATAACCCTGCACGTCTGCATGTTTTGTAATGTCAGTGATCTCAAAGGAAAGCTGGCTGAACAGATTCACACCCAAAGAAAGCTGAGGGGATCTAAAGTTTGCTTGTTGAAATACAGTCTCCTCTGGCACACCTACAAGGATGGATTCTCCTATGATGGAAACTGCCAATTTTCCTAGTTGTACTGGGGGGAACATCCGAAACCCCAGAAAGGAGACCACTCAGTAGAGTAAGTGAAGCTTCAAAGTCCCTAATTAGCATTTTTCTGGCTTCTATAATAGAACCCAACTAGCATCCTGACTCTCAGAAGTTACATTTAATTTCATAGAATCATAGAGTTGGAAGAGACCACAAGGGCCATCTAGTCCAACCCCCTTCCATGCAGGAATAATTTTTCAAGTAGTACAGTTTTGAGCAGTTACAAGCTTTACCCATATTTGAAACTATGTGTACACAAGCAGTAGGGCATTATGCTAAAGGGGACTGAATATTTATCCAAAAAATATGAAAAAGATATCATTCTTACCACTTGCCTCTTCTCTAACACACACATATATACACACATATTCACAGCAGGAATCATTTTAAAAAGGCAGTTACCTCCTGCTTAGAACCAAAAGGCTGCAGAATGAGGTTGTAGAATGGACAGTACCACATCAAGATGCAGGTGGAGGATCACATTTTTGAATGACTCTCTATGGTTTTAAAAGCCCTCCCTGCAAGAAGCAAAATTACACAATAGGCAGAACAGTTCTATCCAAGTCTGACACTTACCTTTCTACTTCTAAGCAGTTTTTTTTAAATATAGGGGACAGTATTCAAAAATGTGATACCCCTACCTGTAGTCCATAGTGGCACAGTCCATGTTATCTCCTTGGCACTTTACCACCTTATTCTGCTGCATGTATAGATGAGGCTTAAATAGCAAATATCCCAGCAATTACTACAGTAGGGCCCCTGTATCCACGGATTCATTATCCACTGATTCAATTATCCACGGGACAGAAAACAGCACACCTACCATAGAGTCCTACTAGAAAATGCATCCTCTCTAGCCCTTTTCTAGGCCCTCCAAGGCAACTCTATGGTATTTTAAACCTGAAGTCACATTATTTTCAATGGTGTTCACTATTATTCACTATTATCCATGGTTTTCGGTATTCACGCCCTCCCCCAGAACCAATCCCCAGTGGATATGGAGGTCCTACTGTATTTATTACCTTCTACCACCTCTGTGCATACTCATTTGCAATAATTTTCCAAACCCTACCCCAACATTTGTCATTTACAGAGTACTTCACATTTCTAAGGCTTTACACATGCATTCCCAACAATGGTTGGAACACCTTTTAAAAAATTTAGTAGTCTCATTCCTCATATTTTAGACTGATTGACAGAAGGCAGTGAATGAGATCAAAAGGGCCTACTTAGAAACACTCATGCAAAAGTGAGTGGCATTTAGACCATCACTGACTAACTGGCCAATTTGTTCTGGATCCTCTAATGCCTGAGTGGAGAATAGGTGAGCAGAATGATGTATAGTTGGTATATGATGCCAGAGAAATTGTTTATAATGTATAAAGGTGTATCTAGTGTATACTGGAAGTGTGAACAACATAAAGAGACATTTTATCATGTATGGTAGACATGCCAAAAAGCTTTTTTTTAAAAAGGGGGGGGGTGAAATATACATATTGATGCAGGGGATCTTAAAGATTAATACAGTATTCAAATAAAATCAGAACTTTTTATTTTGGTATTGATGCATGTACGGCTAGAAAAAAAGTTATAGAAGATTAGTGCAATATATGATAATGGCAGCAAGACTGTTGTATGTGCAAAGATGGAAGAATTCAACACTACCCACTATGGAGGAATGGTTGGTGAAACTGACAGATTTGTCTGATTTGGTTAGAGAAATTCACTACCGATATTTCTCAAAGACTGGAAACCCCTTATAGACTTTTTGAGGAAAAAGGAAAATGACTTGGTAATTTCTGGTTTTGATGATTAGAAAGAATAGGCCGCTTAATGAAGAGAGTATGTTGTAATTTTGGAGAGAGAGGGATGATTAACTACACACACACACAACTGTTGAAAGATTGATTGGAAGTCACTTTCTTCTTCTGTTCTATTGTTTTTCTTTTCTTTTTGTTCTTCACTTTTAAATTTGTATTTTATTGTAGTTTAGTTTTTTTATCTTTTTACTTTTGTAACTTTCTTTTGTAACCTTTGTAACTTTCAGTGTACAGGTCGACCCTCATATCTACGGAATCAGTATCTGGTTTCATTTATCCACACACCCCAAAATATGTCCTCTCTAAGCATTTTATAGGTCCTCCAGCATGATTCTATGGTACACTTCTGCCAGAAATTGGGCTGGAAGTCATTCATTTCAATAGGGTTTGTTATTATCCATGGTTTCACGTATCCATGGTAAGTCTAATAATGTATTCCCCACGGATATGGGTGGGGCATGTGACCTTTATTTCAACTGCAACAAAAAGTATTTAATATAAATTATTTAAACAAAGATTTTACGTTGTAGATCAAAAGGTAGACCTGCATCTACTGGCAAATCTCTGGGTGATTTACAGTGCATCAGCAAGACCTCAGAATCACAATAGTTTTAACAAGAACAGCAAACTGACACCAGCCCACCCCCATATATACTGCTGAAATGAAAGACTGGGGTGAGCAGAAATACATTTTTTTTGTGGAAAGACAATGAGAAGGGAATGCTGTGTGGTATCTATAGTGGTGGGACCTCATCTTCAGCAGGTGCTGATCAGGACAGATCCCATGCCCAGTGTATCTAGTGCTAGGAACACCAGGACCGATGGATCTTGTTCTCATCTAGCCACGGATGCTCAAGTCCCACTATATACAATGGCACAGTAAAATGTCTCTTATATAAAATGGCAAAATCCAGGACTGCTTTTGTGATTTGTTTTGTTTTGTTTTAATATTTTGAAGCTGTGGATGGTTGAATCCGTGGATATGGAGGACCAACTGCATTTTCTTGTTCTTAAGGAAGAATTCACATTCAAATCACATAATAAATATTTCAAGAGTGTGTTTTTAATCCCAAATGACACAAACAGACAGACACACACAAAGAGGAGGGTTAAGGAGATACATGGTCAGGGAGTGGGGAGTAGACCCTGTAAATCTGCTCAAGCTTGAATTAGTGAATTCATGCTCTGCAATCCTACACTGAAGTCCTAGCTCTTTTGGAGGGGGATGTACGCAACAATGCACAAAAGCACACACCAGTACAATGTGATCTCACCATCTTTTGCACTGCCTTGAATCTCTTATTTCTAGTTCTTTTTTTTGCACATAATGCAAAACCACATTCTTACATGCTGCCATGACCTACTTAGATGTTAGTACATGTCCAAACTAGTGGTTTACACACTATTAAACAAAATAAACAGTCAATGAGGGACTGACTGATTTGACAAGATTCAAGTCAGGATCAGTATCTAAGGAAAAGGCGTGCTGCCAGAATCATATCCATATGGCACCTCTGGAGCTATATCTAGCCGTTTCGGCCCCCAAAGCCTTCTTCAGTGGGAATGAATTTTACTATTGTAATAGTCCAATTGCTTGTGGTTCACCATTCATTAAATATATTTCAATGGTATTTAAATCTCTATTATTTCATGCTTGACTTCAAAAGGGATTCAGCATGCAAAGAATTCTAAGATACCAAATTTGACAAGATAACATTGATTGGCAGAACAGACATTTTAAGATTACAAAACCCATTTATTTATTATTTCAATTATATTCTGCCTCTCTATCAAGCACACACAGTTATTATTTGATTCATCTCAATAGTCCTGTGAAGGAGGAGAGGCTGAGAGACAAGTTACCAACCCAGTGAACCTCATAGCTGAACAAGGATTTTGAACCCAGGTCCAAAAGTCTGTCTGCATTATGTAATCCAAAACAACAACAATTCACTCAGACAGAATGCTAACATCAGGAAGAAGGAAAACTAGATAGGTTAAAAGGAGAACATATTAATCATCAAATTGGAGATTTCTTTCATGGTAGAGAATAAGTGAGACGTCTGACTAAATCTCTTCTCTGATGCAATCCAATGAATTGGTGGAGGTTGGGAGTTGGCTATGGGTTTCATCTCTCCAAAGTTTTCTTTCACACAGGATTTAGATTCCAGGCAAGCCAACATTACATGCTGAGATTATACAATGCAAGGTTGTCTGGTGCATACTTAAAGCAGTTGCAACCACATTTTCCTACACATTCTTTGCAAAATGGGGGAGGGGGAGACCCACAAGCCCTAAGCAACTCCTTTGCAAGCTCATAGCAGACAGCGGTGGTGCACACAGAGCACGTCTTCCATCCTTTGAAAGATGCAACAGGTTTACAAATGAGCTGTGGGCTGGCTGCTTGTGCCCTTGAGAGCTGCTGGGTTTGTACCTTTCCCTAGCAACCTCTCTCCTGGAAAGAGGAAGGAGAAAGAGGGGTGAGGGAGAGAAAGAAATGACAGCAGGCACAAAGCAAGAGAGGAACACGAAAAAAGCAGTTTGGAGCTCATCATTCTGCTTCCTGCCTGTGGTTAACAGCTGCCATAGAAAAACCGCTTCAGCTCTGAATCAGATGTGTCAAAAAGGGAAGGTGTAAAACCCTAAAGCTCGCATCTCTGTTCCAGCTGCATCCTCTGGAAGGGCTGCTGTCAAAGATTCTTGCCTTGTTAATGGTTCCTTTCCATCACTTGCTACCAACATATGCAGCTGCTGTGGCCTCAGCTCAGGAAAGGACTTGCCACAAGCAATGACTCTCACTCACTGTAACTGCCTGCAGCACCAAGCTATTCATATATTCTCTCCATCCCCACCTGAGTCACAAAAGGCAAGGCTTCAGGTGCAGGAGAATGGAAATCATTTTACACATCATGTGGTAAGTCAGAATTGCAAATTCTAGCTTAGCGCTTATCACCAGTGTGCTTACACAGGATGACCAATTGTTCCCACTTAGCTTCCTCCCACCAGTGTGAACAACTGTACAAATCAGGAAACCTGCAGTGCTGTTTGTTTAGTGAATTGGGACTCCTCGTTTGCCTCTCCCAAACAAACCAGTAACCTGAAGCCAAAATAAACTCTTGTGTCAGATTCAAGCATATTAGAAAGCAACCGGTCAAGAATCCCAGGTTTGTTATGCTAAACAAACCAGTGTTAGAGGTCTTCTGGTTTGTTTAACTATTCCCGTTGGAGAGGAAAGCCAAGTCAGGTGACCAGGAAGTGAACACTATCATTCTAGAACATTTATTTAGTGGGAAAGTGGAGAATAAAACTATCAATGGTTACAAGTGATGATGGCTATTTACTACCTCCACAATTTGTGGCAGTATGCCTCAAAGCCAGTTAGTTGTTGGGGAACACAACCAACACCCAAATCTGCTTGTGGGCTTTCAACAGGCATCTGGCAAGCTACTGTAGGGACAGAATGTAGGACTACTCAGGCCTTCAGTGTGATATGGCATGGCTCTATTTATAGTCTTGAAAAGCAAATTAGATTTTATGTTATGAACAGTATCTACTCAAAAAGTAAAAATTCTCTCAAATATTTGCCAGACTAATAGATGAGACACCACTTTGCAGTTAACTATCTTAAGTGGGAAGTATGAGGATACCCTCTTGTGATCATGTGCTAGAGAAGGCAGTGGGGTTTTTTTCCCCACTGAAACTGAAAACATGAAGAGACTAACCCAGAACAGGCAAGGACAGCAGAAATGATCAGAAAATGTAAACCTGGGACACTGGAAAACAGTTCAGACTTCAGATTCTGCAGGCAGAATGACAAAGCAGACATACACATGGACAACACACACTTGTGCTGAAGTGCCCACAAATATACATTATACATCCATGCAGGCCATGAAATTGGACACATTAATGTATTATGGTAAGTCACAGTTTGTGTTAACCATAGTTTGTTACTTAAGCCACAAACTGTAGGATAGACACCAACCAAAGAGTGGCTTATCCCCCATTTCTGGTTTGTTGCTCTTCTGCCCCTTTTGCAGCTCCCGTTTCATGGTGGGGAAGCAAACCAGGCACAAGCCACAGTTGCAAGTTTGGACATTCTGACAAGCCAGGGTTTAAATACGTGCAACTTCATAAGTCAACAAAATGTGGGTTCATGTTGTCATCTGTGGCTGCTTATAAATCATGGCTAGTTAGCAAAGATGGACTTGCGCATCACAAGACAGATTTCAGTAAACCAAACCATGGTTTGTCATGATATGCAAATATAGTCACTCCTCCCTTCTTTTGGGGGAAAAAGAAACTCCCAGTTTGCCAAGCATTAGCTACATGTGAAAACAATTTAATGAATTCACACACACAAATAGGAAGACTTAACATCTGTGACAAGAAACTGCTTAATGTGGTTCAGAAACCCCAACAGATGGAAGGAAGAACACCAAAATGTTTTTCCAAAATTAAGAGCAAGGAAATATCAATAGGTAAGTCGACTGACACCATTGCAACGTGCAGACAGGAAACTGTTTGTTGGTTTATAACATTTACTAGTCTGTTAAAAAAAATGGCTACCCTACATGTCCTCACATAGCAATAATTAGGGACTTAATGAAAGACAATACAGTTACCCCTCCACATTCGTGGCTTTCACTTTCGTGGTTTCGACTATTCGCGGTTTGCTCAGGAAGCACCTCATTTAAACCAGCTTCTCTTCCTCGTACACAAGGGAGAGGAGCCGATTTAAATGAAGTGCTCACTGAGCAAACCGGCTGCCTAACTCCCCGCTCTCCTGGGACTTGGCTCCATTTGGGGTGCACAGCCAAGCCCCGGGAGAGTGGGGAGTTCGGGGCAAAGGCGCTTTTCAGCCACCTCCCCACCCTTCCCAAAGCGGCAATGCAGCTTTTCCAGCCTTGTCGCAGCTTTGTGAGGGTGGGGGGTGGCTGAAAAGCCTCTTGGCCGCCCTCCTTCCACCACCTTGGCAGCCTCCCCGAAGTGGCTGAGGGGCTTCAAAGCCCTCCAGCCACTTCGGGAAGGGCAGGGAGAAACTCGCTGCCCCTCCACCCGGCTGGCCGCTTCCCTCCCCAGCCTCCCCAAAGTGGATGAGGGGCTTCAAAGCCCCCCAGCCACTTTGGGAAGGGCAGGGAGAGGCTCCCCACTCCCCGCCCGGCTGGCCGCTTCCCTCCCCCCCTCCCCAAAGTGGCTTCAAAGCCCCCCAGTCACTTGGGGAAGGGCAAGGACAGGCTCCCCATAGCTGCTTCGGGAAGCGTGGCAGGGGGCAGGGGGCAGGGGGGGTGGCGGCCAGGCGGCCAGGAGGCTTTTTAGCCACACCCCCGCGTTTCCCAAAGCAGCGATGGGGCTCGAAAAGCCCCATCGCCACTTTGGAAGAGTGGGGGGTTTGCGGGCAGGGGAGGCCTTTTTTATTTGTGGTTTTTCCACATTTACGGGGGTCTTGAGCCCCTAACCCCCACAAATGTGGAAGGACGACTGTATTTCTTTTGTTAAGCTTTGCTTTCTGGTGGTCTAGATTATTGCTTACTTGAAACAATTAGATACATGGCTTTCAATGAATCAGACTGCATCTGTTCAAGCCAAATTCTGCCCCCCTTTCACAAGATGCAGGGAGACTACAAATAAAACATGGAAGTATCCTTAAGAGAAAACCTGCTACAACATCTCTTACATAAGGTTCATTAGTGCATCCACTCCTGTTGCTTTTTTCTAGTTGTACAGCTTATAAAGGTCAGTTTTTAACTGAGGTGGTAAGGTGGGAGAGGGGAGAAATTTTCCAAACTCCCTCCAACCCTGCCCTAAAGCAGGCATGAGAACCACTCGCCAGCCAGCTGACACATGCTTGCTGCTTCCTCTGCAAAGTTACTCAGCCACAGACCACATTGCTTGGGTGGAGTGTGGGAACAGGGAATTCTACTACCAGGTGTATTCTGTTTGGACATCTCGGCTGAAAAGGCTGCATTGACACTAACCGTCAGGACAGGAGAGGCAGGGCCAAAAACAACAGCAACCCATCCCTGTCAAGCAGTCCTATTTTAGAAAAAAGGAGGACTGCAAGCTACTGGCAGTTGCTCACATGCACACGCGCGTGTACACACACACAGTACTTGCTTCTTGTTAGTAACTGTAGTGATTACAAGTATAATATAGATAATATAAGCACAACCACCAAGACATCAGTTAAAAATATATGTGTGCAGTCGCCTAAAAGCCCACTATAAAACAGATTACCACATTGTTTCCTTTAAAAAATAATGGTCTGAAATATAAAAGTGGAGAGGATATGCAGAAACGGTTCTCTGTGTGCAGTCTGTGAAAGGGAAGTGTAGCTTGCCTCCACCTAGATTTTGAACGAGCAAAAAGCAAAGTTGGAGAATTATTTCTGCCCCACAGATGCTCGCAAGCTGAAGAGAACAGAGGAAGGCTGGGGAAAGAGAGAAGGCTTACATTTGTGCAATTAAAAGGATGCATCTTTTAAAACCCAAGTGCCCCAACCCTCTCTTTCATAGGTCGGTAAAATGAGTACCTGGCTTGTGGGGACAATTAGCTAACACACATTGGAAACTGCTTAATGCAGTGTAGATGTATAAATTGCTATTGCTTAAAACAATTTGTAAGCCACTCTGATAGCCTTGTGGCTAAAGAGCGGGGTATAAATAAATAAATAAATAAATAAATATAAAAACCCCAACCCCAACCTCCCCCTTCCAGCAACTCAAATACATGGAAATCTGAGGAAGCATTCTCTTTCCAGGTATCAGCACAAAACAAATCCACAGCACTGAACAATGGCACCCTTTTGTATTGTTTCCAACTGTTCTATGTCCCTGTAACCTTGATATGAGAGTCAGGAGTACATTCCTACCATTGTCAGGACACTGGTAAACGAAAATGGTGGGAGGTCTGCAAGCCATGCCCTATGAGGAACAGGTTAGGGAGCTGGGTATGGGTAGCCTGGAGAAGAGAAAGTTAAGAGGTGACATGATAGCCATGTTTAAATATTTGAAGGGATACAATACTGAGGATGGAGCAAGCTTGTTTTCTGCAGCTCCAGAGATTAGGACACGGAGCAATGGACTCAAGCTACAGGAAAAGAGATTCCACCTAAACATTAGAAAGAACTTCCTGATGGTAAGAGCTGTTTGGCAGTGGAATGCACTGCCTGGGAGTGCGGTGGAGTCTCCTTCTTTAGAGGTTTTTAAGCAGAGGCTGGATGGCCATCTGTTGGGAATGATTGGATTGTTTATTCCTGCATGGCACAGGGTTGGACTGGATGCCCCTTGTGGTCTCTTCCAACTCTATGATTCTATGATAAACTCTTGTTCTCAATAAAATAAACACAATGAAGAATATCAGATTGATTAGAAAACCAGCAAGTTAGTCTTTCCTTGTTTAAAATAATCCAGCTTGATGTAGTAGATAGAATGTTGGCAGAGTTGATGAGGGAGACCTAGGTTCAAATGCCTCATTCCACATAATTTAACCTACTTCCAAGGGTTGTTGGGAGGACAAGACTGGTTCTACATTTGCATCCTGCTTTTCCACAAACTAGTTCTAAAGGTGTTTAACAATATAATAAAAATACAATGAAGGAGTAAAGTGGAATAAACTATTGCATGAGGCTCTACGATCCTTGAAGAAGAAGCAAGATGCAAATGTCAAACAAAATCTGCAGTAGGGCATAACAGTCATAGGAAATGATGAAATATTGAAGACAATACAATATCACAATCAAGGACAAAAGCACCACAATTGACCAGAGAATACACAGTGCAAGAACATAGGAAGTGCCATGCTAGGTCACACCAAGTCCATCATTCCAGGCCAACCAACTGCCTCTGAGAACCCGTAAGTAAGATCTGAGTACAACAGCATCTTCTCACTTGTGTTTCCCAGCAACTGGCATACAGAAGTATATTATTTCTGGTACTGGAGGCAGCATATGATCATCCTGACTTGTACCTCTTGACTATTTCCTCCAGAAATTTCCCTAAGCCTTGCTCAAAGTTGTGTATGCTGGAAGGCATCATAACACATGTAAAAGAAATGGCTAAGAGGAATGGCTTACCTCGTCTGGAATCATTCTCTGTAAAAATGAAAGGGGGAAAACACAAATATAGTCAGACCATGAGCCCTCCTGGATCTGAATGAAAGCCTATAGCCATCATGTCTACTAGCCCAAAGCTTCTTAAACTGTGGGTCGCAACCCCATATGGGGTTGCATAACTGAATGTTGGGGTTGCAAACAATTTGGCAGCAGTAAATTTGATTTGTATACCTATTTTATAACCTGGGGTCATGCAAAAAATTCTCAGGTGAAAAGGACTCACGAGTGGAAAAAGTTTAAGAAGCCCTGTACTAGCCCTTGAGAGAGCCACCTTCTTCCTGGATTCGTCTAAACTCCACTAAGGGCTATTTAAGCTGATTGCCATCACCATGACTTGTGGTAGTGAATGGCAGAGGCTGGAGATGGGGCAATTTTGCCCCCATGAAACTGTATCCAGACTGACACACTCTCCCCTATGACCCCACGGTTTAATGGTTTCCCAGCTTGTGTATGGGTTTTCCCATTCTAAAAAAGTAGAAATGCCTCTCCAAAGGGTTACGGTAGTTACTAGCAGTAAGAGCTTTTAACCTAAAATACAATGGTATTTTTGTCCCACCCTCCACTGGCATGTGGCCCCCAAAAACTTTACTGAAATTGTGCTGAAAACAGCTCCCCACCTTTGGCATACTTTAACTAAGGCTGCATCTGCACTGCAGAAATAATCCAGCCTGACACCACTTTAACTACTATGGAATCTCGGTATTTGTAGTTTATTGTGGCACTCAAGCTCTCTGACAGCAAAGACTAAATATCTCACAAAACTACACATCCCAAAATTCCATAACATTGAGCTAAGGCAGTTAAAGCAGTGAAAACTGGATTATGTCTGCAGTGCAGATGCAGCCAAAGTGTGGGATGAGGTACTTCCTTATGCCTGTCCTGAAATCCTGCCACTGAACTTCACTGGATGATTCCATGTTCTAATACTTTTCTACAGTCTAAATATCATGCATAATGTTACACACCTCTATCATATGCTTCCCATTAACTTTCTTTCTAAACGCTGGAATCTTTCCTCACAGTGGAGTTAGCCCTCTGATTATTTATTTATTTATTTATTTGGTGGGGAAAAGGCATTTCGTGGTACCTTAAAGACTAAGGTTTTATTTGGCAAAAGATTTCAGGGATTCCAGCCTACTGCTTTTCCCTGCCTCTTTCCCAGCTCTTTAATTTTCTTTATGAGATGTAGCAAATTAAACTGCACACAGTATTCCATACATTTGTATAAATGCATTATAATATTGGCAGTTGTATTTTTTAATCCTTTCCTAATGATCCCTAGCACAGAATTTACCTTTTTCACAGCTGCCACACCTTGCATTAATGTATCCCTAGATCTACCTACTACAGTCTAAAGATCCCTTCCCTGAATAATCACTGTCAATTCAAAGTCCACCCATATATAAGCGAAATGATCCCTTTACACTGAACTGCCCGTTCACTCACTTAGGAGCGAGCAATCTTTTGGAACTCTACAATTTTTTTTTTACCACCATGAATAACTAGTGTTGTCAGAATGCTGGGCCATCTAATTTGCTCACCTTCAAACCTGACGTATTTAAAATAAATAAATACCCTAGAGGACCCCATTTCTTACACCCTTTCACAGAGAAAATTGTCCATTTGCTCCTAACCTCTCTTTTCTGTTTTTCAACCAATTACCAGGCTCATTATCAATATGGGCTTGCACAGCAAAAGGATGATGACCAATCACTTGGGAGGAGGAGGGGTACCAGTGAAAGTTACACTGTACAGAATAAGAAAGACCTTTGGGAAAGTGTGCAGCTTGGCCATAAAATGTCCTGTTACTTAGTGTAAGCATGTCAGTGGCATGCTAAAACTGTGAGAAACTAAAAAGAGCCTCTCAGTTTGGATAGCAGTGGTGTTTAAAGGAATGTTATTTTAAACAGACTGAGATACTGAAAGTGTTCAGATGTAGTGCAACAAGCATTAATGCTATTTACACTCAAGGGGGTCTTCACTTCAGACAAGGCTGTCATGCTGACAGAGAGTGGAAGTTTCTAGCTTGGAAGTGGGAAGAGAAAAAAATATGCTTACCTGGGTCTTCTGTTATCTCAGCTAAAAAAAATGTGTGCAGAGGAGCATTAGTTAATAATAATAATCAGAATATGACATCATCCCATTTTCCCCATACCCTCACCCATCTCCATAAGTAAATTCTGTTTCATCTTAAACTTTGTAGACAAACAGCCCACCCTCAAAATATCTTTGGGTATAAACCCATTTTAGTAGGTCTGGGGGCAATATGCACAAAGAGCAAATCATGCTATAAAGTTCAATGCATCAAAAGCTAAATGGATTATCTACTCCAATTTTCTGGAATAAAGTAGGCTCTTTAATGTAATTGCTTCACATTGTTGCATGCTATAGACAGTGACCCTGAAAGTGCAAGGTATAACAACATCAGATAAAATTCCATGACAGAAACAGTTTAGTAAACAGAACTTAGGTAACTGAACTAATCCAGACGCTACTCACAGAAGCCATCAGATACATATAAAATGCCACTGATCACATTATCATATGAATAGGAGCAAATGAAATATAGCAAAGCTCTTCCATACTTGAGGTGACAAAGACTTTTGGAGTTGATATTGCTGTGGTGGTGTTAGCCTCCAAAGGAACCAGGTCGGTTTCTACAGCAGTCGTGTGTAGAACAGAGGATGTGGCATTTGATGGAAGGGAGGTGGTTCCAGAAGTGAGCATAGCTGTCTTCGCAGTCGTAGCCTCTGTGCCTGGTGAACTGCTGGTTGTGGCAGCAGGGAGTTCGGTGGCCTTTGGCGTAGTATAGTTCTGTACCACAGTGGGAGACACTGTTGGAGAAGTAGCATTTCTACTGATTGGACTTGTGGGCTTCCTGGTACTTGGTTGTGTCTTGGCAATTTTCACAAAACTTGTGGGCAAAGAGGAATTGACTGAGGGCAGTACTAGAAGTAAAAGAATGACAACAGAATTGTCAGAATACGTCACTTCTATCAAGCTTATTCTATAATTAGAAAGGTCCCATTTTAGAGAATAAGAGCAGATTATTTCTAGCAAAAACTAAACTAACAAGCTAACAAGTCAAATAAGCCTAGAATGCAACTTTTCAATAGCATGTTGTCTACAAGGGGTGTTGAAGGATCTAACCTAAGCCAAATGTTTCAAACATCAACCTTCTAACATCTGTTTTTGTGGCTTAATTCTCCTCCCTACAAAATAACAAAATACCTCTCAAACCCTTGCAGATCTTTCTTCTTTTCCCCACATCTAGAATTCCTCCTCCTCATATTCTACAGAGCTATACAAGAATACAGAATAGAACTATTCCCATCTTGTCTTGGGAAAAGGTGGGGGAATAAATCAAATAAATAAATAAATACCATGTTCTTCCATTTTATAAAGCTGCTCTACCTGAGGCCACATAAATCCTTGCTTCCTACAACATCACACTAAATCATTGCTTTCACACACATTGGCCTCCCTTGGTCTATGAAGTCAACTCCACTTTCCCCATCACCCAGCCTTTTAGCCATAAACTGGTGGCACAGGCGTGGGGACAGCTAGCTGTTTCCCTGTTGTTTAGGATCATTGAGAGGGATGTTGTTAAAACCTCTTCATTCCAGCAGTGCTAATGAGGATTGCTGAGACATGGCAGAGGTTAAAACCTTTCACCACAACAATGGCACAATCATGTACGAGAACCATAAAGAGTCCTATGCTGATCTGGGTTATCTGAAAGGCTATATTCTCCCATATGAGCCTGCCCATGTTTTAAGATCTTCTGGGGTGGCCATTCTCTCTGTCCCACCACCCTCACAGGTACATCTGGTGAGAACATGGGAGAGGGCCTTCTTGGTGGCTGCTCCCAGGTTCTGTAATTCCCTTTCAAGAGAGGTTAGTCTAGTGCCCTCCTTGCTATCCTAAGCATATTCTAAACTGATTAACAGCTATTCTAAATATATTTTCACATCTTGTGAACATGTACGTTCTGCGTCTGGGTGTTTGTTTACACATTGTGTACCTACTCCTATGGACACAGGGTACACTCTTTTGGACAGCATTTCTGAGAACACTGGGTATTTTGATACCCTGTAATACACTGAAATTCTTATGGGGTAAAAACTATCCTAGGGCCAAGGCACTCATTTAAAAAAAACCCTGCCTAGATAAAGGCTAAATAACTGACTTTAATTAAAATTAAATCCAACCAGAACTCAAAAGTGCGCACACGAATTCAAACTCGCTGTCCAATCACATTATATTAGGAGAGAGTATGCTAATAGAACAGCGATAGCAAGAGAACACAAAACCATGCCAGGCATTAAAAAATACTATGGTCTGTTCACATACTGTTTATGGTGCAAAGCTAAGAATATACCTAAAATATATAAGGACAGTAATGGTGCCTGCCATACAGGCACATGCACAAGAGAAGCAGAGTGGGCTGATGCAGATGTGATATGCCCAAAACTTCTAACCACACTGAAGAAAATGGAAACATGCTGTAAGCCTTGTTACAAACCCCTCTTTTTCCATGGTTTGTATTAACAAGATATAATAAGTGGTCTGTGCTGGTGCTAATCATATAAATTTATAAATTTAAGAAGAAGAGGCAGGTATAGCTCCATCATGCCTGGGCTCAGATGAAAGGTCTTCCCTCCATCCCAACAGCCACTGCCTGGCCACGGAGGGAGAGAAGAACTGCATGGAGAACACAGCTGCTTTACACACTGGTTTAGATCATATGTCCATTTAGCATAGTATTGCTTACTCAGACTAGCAGCAGCTCTCCTTTTGTTTCAAGTAGAGGACAGTCAATTCCTGATTGTTAGGAGGAGGAGGAGGAGGAGGAGGAGACATGGTCTTGTTTGGCTTTCATGGCACAGCCTCATGGGGGCAATTAGCTAACACACATTGGAAACTGCTTAATGCAGTGTAGATGTGTAAGTTGCTATTGCTTAAAACAATTTGTAAGCTGCTCTCATAGCCTTGTGGCTGAAGAGTGGGGTATAAATAACTAATAAATAAAATTGAAAAAGCAGCAGTATCTACTGAACTTAATCCCTTCCCACAGTACCATTCCCTTTTCTTTTGCTGTCATGTCTGTAATCCTGAGGGCAGGAAACTATTTTCCCTGTTGTTCTTTTACTTGTAAAGCACCATGTATAGTGATGGTGCTATATAAATAAATGATAATAATAACAATAATAATTTACAGAAGCATGGTTGTAAGGGTAATTCTGGTGTTAAACATATGAAAGAGTGAGGTTTGGTAAATACAGAAGCTGGCAATACATCCCTGACCCCCTGACTATGGTTAAGGGACTCCGCTGAGCTTCTGCAACAACAAAAATCATTTCTTGAGAAGGCACAAGTGCCTTACCTGTGGTCATGCTGGTAGATCCTAGGCATGTCAGGTAACTGCTGAGCAGGATGACAAGGAAGCATGAACCCATGTTGGCCTGAGGGTGAAAAAGACAACAACAAAAACACATAAAAGAAGGGTTTCATTAACAACCCAAGGAAAAGCGCTCCTAAGTCTTAAGCCATCCTTAGAAGACCCTAATCACTGGCATCTATCATGTGTCCCTAAGTCAAAAGGAGATGGGTACAAAAGTATCTATTTACACTATTTCAACATTCAGAGCAACTATATACACTAAAAATTGCTCATTGTTAAAATGCGCAGTTCAACAAACTTCCATATTCTGTTGTTAAACCCAGTATCTGAGACACTTCTCAGAAGAAGTTGAAGATGCATAGCAGGGTTGTATAGATACATCAGTATGGAAGGCAAAAGGCAACTCAGCAGGTCATAAAGATTAAACTTGCTAAGTGGTGTAACTTTAAAGACATTTCTGTGCTTATAGGGCAGAGTACACATCTAGGAAGCCTCCAGTTCAATTCTTGCCTCATGAAATGGTTTTAGGCAAGCTACTACCTCTTAACCTCAGTCCTCATAACCTCAGTCCCCTTGTCTCTAATGTGGGGAATAATAAATATAGAATGATGATGGTGGTGATGATATTTATTTATTTCTTACCCGCCTCCCCCATGGATCAATTATGCAGGTTATTGCAAGTCTGTGATTACTGAGCCAAACAAGGAGGGCAGCTGGCATTTTAAATGATAGGAGGAAGGGTAGAATATCTATAGGCAGCCAGCCAGACCCCCCCACATCACTCTCTCTCTCACACACACACACACACTTGTACAACTAGACTAAGTACCGACCTCAACGGTCTGTGGTACATTGGCTGCAAGATCATTCCTCTGTCTGTCTTTCTTCAATCCCACCATTAATGGAATACTTAATTCCTTCCCCAGCCATGCCTCAAATATTAAACACATCATTCAACTGTCTAGCAAGGCATGGCACTAGATACAACATTGATTTACAGTAGCTGTGTATAATAAGAGTTTGCCAGTTGGATGTTCACCTGGGAGCAGCTGTCTCAGGCTAAAAAAGCTGTGCATGTGATGTGTGCCTTCAAGTCATCTTTCAACTTATGGTGACCCTAAAGAATTGCAAGGCCCCCTCATGTACTCTGGCTGTTTTTGATTCCAATTCCCATGGAAATGTGGTGTAAAAGATCTGGAAAGCACCAACTTGCCTACTCCTACTGACTTCCAGATATACAGTCACATGTTAGAATCATAGAATCATAGAATTGCAGAGTTGGAAGAGACCACGAGGGCCATCCAGTCCAATCCCCCTGCCACGCAGGAAATCTTGATCAAAGCATCCCCGACAGATGGCCATCCAGCCTCTGTTTAAACACCTCCAAGGAAGGAGACCCCACCACGCTCCGAGGGAGTGTGTTCCACTGCCGAATAGCTCTTACTGTCAAAAAGTTCCTCCTCATGTTGAGGTGGAATCTCTGTTCCTGGAGCTTCCACCCATTGCTCCGTGTTCCAGTCTCTGGAGCAGCAGAAAACAAGCCTGCTCCATCCTCAGCGTGACATCCCTTCATATACTTAAACAGGGCTATCATATCGCCGCTTAACCGTCTTTTTTCCAGGCTAGACATACCCAGCTCCCTAAGTCTCTCCTCATAAGGCATCGTTTCCAGACCTTTCACCATTTTAGTTGCCCTTCTCCGGACACGCTCCAATTTGTCAATATCCTTTTTGAATTGTGGTGCCCAGAACTGGACACAGTATTCTAAGTGAGGTCTGACCAAGGCAGAATAGAGTGGCACTATTACTTCCCTTGATCTAGACACTATACTTCTATTGATATAGCCCAAAATCGCATTGGCCTTTTTAGCTGCCACATCACACTGTTGGCTCATGTTCAACTTGTGGTCTACTAGGACTCCTAGATCCCTTTCGCACGTAGTCTCACAGAATCACAGAATCACAGAATTGTAGATTCACTCATTCACTGTTCTCGCTGCCAAAATCAAATTACAGTAGCTGGAATATCTTCTTGCCTTTAAGCCTTACAAACCTTGAAAGCCATTGCGTCATTACAGACTACTGAGGTCTGTCACCAGAATAGAGCTTTCAGGTGGCTTCGCACAGCAAGAAGACAAGGATAGAGGGCAAGTTACATAACACTCTACAGTATTTGGTATTTTTCAGTCTTGTAAGACTTCTCCACAAGCTTAATCAACTTCTTTCTCTAGAGAAACTCCTGACGGGTCAACCACCGCACTGCCAAAAGAGCACATCTGTGGTTACAACTCAGGCACCTTTTCTGTCACTGTGCTTTGTTTGTGTCTAGTTCAGCCCAGGCCCTTCTCAGCCTCCAGGCACAAGGACAAGAATGAAGTCATAAGAATGGTCAGCCTATTACCCCAGTTACAAAGTCCTCCCAGATGTAGCCTGAAGTGGGGAGGAGGAGGGGGGAGGGAAGAATCTGTCTAAAGGGAGATCTTGGGGCCAAAGTAGATGCAATGCTACACACATCATTGGGAAGCCTGCCAGAATGGTTGTTTAAGAGCAGACATGGGAGGGTCAGTTTCCAGCATCAGGACTGCAGTGCTTTTGGAAGGGAGGTTTAAACCCTTCCATCCTCAAACTGACCCTAAGAAAAAATTCCGCCCTGCCCATTAAACCTAGGGTGAACAACAGCAAGGGGATGAAAGGGGGTGGGGATTTCCATTGGCATTATGGCTAAGCAAGGAAGAATTTAACCTTTCTACTGTGCATAACACAGTCTTGCTGATAAAATCAAGCCCATCTGTGCCTGCTATTAAACAGCCACCCTGGAGTCTCCTTCTTTGGAGATTTTTAAACAGAGGCTGGATGGCCATCTGTTGGGAATGCTTTGATTGTGTATTCCTGCAGGGCAGGGAGTTGGACTAGATGGCCCTTGTAGTCTCTTCCAACTCTGTGATTCTATGACATGTCAAGGAGAAAAGTCAGAAAGGGACTTAAAGCCTAAATGAGGTAGAGAGCCATGTTGAAGGAAACAGTTCGCTTAGACCTAGAAAATTTAAGTACCTGATGATTTCAATTTAAGTTAAACATGTACAAAACATTTTGAGCCATTTTGCCAAACATCTTGACATATGCTACCAATTTGAAAACAGCTAGAACATCGGAATAATTTACAAAGAACAAGTGTGATGTACATAGTTTGGAAATACTGTAGCACTTGCTTCATATAGGTGAATCTGTTTGTATGTCACAATCTGTTGTTGCTCAATTTGCTGTTACTGCTTGTTTTTGTAAGAAACCTATATAAAGTTGGTTTAATTGCTTGTTCGGGATAGAAACCTGGGCTGCTAAGCCAAAATGAAACCAGCACTGCATTGTTAAACTGCTGAGTTCAACCTACTATCAGACTCCATTCACGAACCTAAAAGGGTTTTTAAAAATCACCCTCATGCGCTTTCTAATGATCTGTTTAACAGTTACCACATCTGGACTCAATTAGACCAATTATAGAAACATAGATTCCTAGAAGTACTATGCAGAATTCGCTGTGGATGCCTCGGACTTGTTATTTTCATATGTGATAAGTAGATTCTTATGTTTTGGGAGATCTGGGATTGCCATATATATGATATATATGTGTTAACATAGCCAGCTGTTTAATAGACCTTCAAGTCTTCAGGAACTTGACAAACAGTTCAACAGTCCACCAAAGAGCAAGTTTAACATAGCAAGAACGGTTTACACACATACACAAGCAAGGAAGTCACCTTTTGTTTGATATCAGTCAAAACACCCCCAGACAAATTTCAAAGAGATTACATCAAGTAAATATACAACATTACTCCAAAGCATATAATGAAATCCTCCATTAGATAAATTTGCTCATTGAAGGAAGTCACCCTCTCTGAAATCTGTCCAACACAAATCCAGTCCATTTTAATCCAGTCCATTGTGTATAAGAAGCAAACCAAAAGAAATACAAGAAGGACTAAATAAAGATAAACCAGAACAATTACACTACACTTGAACTATAGAAGGACATTGCTATTGCATTTTGCATTGTTTGGTTTGAAGTCACAGACTATTTGTTGTAATTCATTGCTATAGCCAATACACACTGATGTGCTTTCACGTCTGAATGTGTGGGGTTATGCATCTCACTGGACTGACCTGATGGCTGACATTCTTCTAGAATGTTTTCTCCACATCTTTACCACTGGCCACGATAGCCCACACATACGCAGCACCGGACAAACTGATCAAATAGGCAAGCAAACTAAATTGTTGACTACAGAATCTCCCTGCTTCATGATTTTTAATTAGGGACCCCATCTCTCCTCCTGTCAGAGAATCTGTGTCTTCAAACAGAAAATCCAATTGGTTTAGCTTATCCCAGCTTAAGTATAGTGAGGTGAGACCACTGCACCTGTTGAATTTCTGTATGCTGCAGCAGCACCTAAGGGTGTAGAAGCTTCTATAATGAAAAGGGGTGAGTACTCTAAAAAAAAAAAAGGCGTTATCTTTTCCATTTATGCAGATGTTCTTGATATATACAAACTATTCTGGGTTCTGATGTTTGCTTCCTTTCTAGCAGAATGTGAGGGTTGGATGAATATCTTGGCAGTATAGCAACAGTAGTTGTCAGTTAAATAACATAATTATTTCAGGCTGATAACCAAGACAGTAATCAAGGTAATATGGAGTTCCTTATTTGTGTAGAGAGCAGTTGTGGGTTGTTGTTGGCTTTTTTGTTATTTTTCAGAAGACAGAATCTCCCAGAGGCAATGAAATCCAGTTCTTCATTCTAGTCTACTCAGATACCATCATTTTACAGTTTCTAGCATTAGCTTCAAAAGGAACCTTTCCTATGGTCTTCCTCAGAACATCTGGCTACTAATACAGAGATATTTCATAGATCTTTAAAGCAGTGGCCAAGTATGATCACACATGGGGTGACTGTGGGGAAATCAGGCACAGAATTAGCACAGAAAACCTGATCTAATCATTATGAACTGACAGTTTAGAACTACAGTATGCAGTTTTCATGAACAAGATGTTCTGGAGCATCCCTGGTTTTAAAGTGCAGCTGGAAATTTTCTTTCTTAAAAAGCGTTCACAACTAGGGACAAATACATAATAGAAATGTTCAGAAGTAATATTTATATTTAGATTGTAAGCCTGAGGGCAGGGAACTGTTAAATTGACCATTTGTAAGCTGCCCTGATAGCCTTTGTGGCTTAATATGCGGGGTATAAATAAAATAAAATAAAATAAAATAAAATAAAATAATAAAATAAAAATAAAAATACTATAGTGCTAAATACTATATACATTGAGGGTAGTACTCTGCTTCTAACACTCCTAAAACTGGCAGGAAAATCATCTGAAAATGAGATGGACATACCGGTGAAGACCCTGGGGCTTGCAAGGGTGACAAATGGCCCCTGCCCCCTCCACAGTTGCCCACCTCTGCTCCAAACAAAGCCAAACTATGTCTAAGCCCATAGTGCATTTTCATCTCTTCCTACATTTTCTTCTCCTTGCTATCTTCCTTACTGCCAAAAGTTACATTATACAGTCCTCTGGACAATGAACTCTGTTTCCTTCACATTTTGTAAGGTGAAATGTGCACTGATTTAGAGGTCTCTCATTCATAGGGTCACCATAAGTCAAAGTTGACTTGATGGCAGTTAACAACAAATTGTTAACAGCAGTATTTTTAGTTCAATTTGTTGTGTATATTTGTTCACTTAGAATGAGATGTATATTGTTCATCTAGAAGCTGCAGTGTACTCAGCACTGACCAGATCCATACCTAATAATCCAAAATGGGTCAATGGGGCCTCCTGTGTTCCAGTTTGCCCCCTTTTATATCAGCAATGTACCTGCAGCATCTCAAAGAACTCGCTACATTTTCTCACCTTGTTTTTAACCTTATAAATTTTAGCAGCACTACTTTAGCCCTCTCTTATTTCCTCACATTTTCCTCTCACTGAACAGTACCCGGCACTGCCCAGAACCTGTACCTCATACCCCAGGAGGAGTTTATAGGGACTTCTGTCTCCTCCCCACATACACACGCTTTTAACGTCAGACCCTGGAAGAGCCCTCCTCCATTCTGATGCCCTTTTAAAACCTTAAGAGATCCTAGCAGGGATGTCTTAACCTTCTCCTGTTTTCTCATCCTTTCCCCGTCTCAGGAATTTTAGCAGAAGTCCATCAGTGAACCCTCATTCCTTCTCTATCCCTTAAAAAACTTTAAGAGTTGTGGTACCTCTTCCCCATTTTATTGGCTTCTAGGAAACCCTATTTGGATTTGTCTGCCCATTTGGCAGACAACAAACAAACAAACAAACAAACAAAACCCCACTCTTGCAAATTTTAAGTGTCTATGGTAATATTCCAATGAGTTATGTTGCTGTGTGCCTTCAAACTGTTTCTGACTTATGGTAAACTTAAGGCAACCCTATCATGGGGTTTTCTTGGCAAGATCTGTTCAGAGGGAGTTTGTCTTTGTGTTCCTCTGAGGCTGTGTATGATTTGCTCAAGGTCACCAGTGGATTTTCATAGCCAACTGGGGATTCAAATCCTGGTCATAGAATCATAGAATCATAGAATTGTAGAGCTGGAAGAGACCACAAGGGCCATCTAGTCCAACCTCCTGCCGCAGAAAATCACAAATCCCCCAGTTGGCATGGGTAACTGCTGGAAGCCTGCAGCTCAGAAAAGGAACATGGAGTGCTATTTCTCCAAGATAAATAAATAGAAGTTTAAAAATAAAGTGACTTTTTGGACTGCAACTCCCAGAATCCCCTAGCCATTCTGGGAGTTGCAGTTCAAAAGTGTCTCTTTTTTTTCCCCAATTAACATCAAGGATGTTAAGAGGAAAAAATAAACACTTGCTGACCATACAAAGAAAGGAAAATGGGGGGAGAAAAGGCAAGTTCCCCATTAGGAAGCGAAGAGCCGAGACTCCAGAGTCATAGTCCAACACTCAAACCACTACACCACGATGGCTCTCTTGAGTTATGATAGGCCACCTTTTTTGTTTTTGCAATTTTGGCTTGAAAAACAGCACTGCAACTTGGACAATGATCAAAAACCCTCTGTCAATTTTTGAGGAATCTATCACAGAGTTATGGCTGCCACACACATGCGGATATTCACTTTTATTATTATAGATGTGAAAAGGATTCTATATTTCACTTGTAAAAATTAACTTCAGAGAGGCACCTTTTTCATTTTTAAAAGGACTGCCAAAGTGTGCTAAGTGAAAATCTATGCTATGATCTTTGTGAAGGCCTATGCAGGCCTTCAAAAATCTAATGAGGCACCAAGGAAAACAACAAATCACCCGTATACAGGCTGGAATAAAACGTTTACAATATTTTTCCAGTTCTCCTTGGAAGTGTCCTGGATAAGGACAAAAAGCATCTGGACAATCTAGAGCTTTATGATAACGTTATGTTCCTCAAAAAGGAAAGAAAAAAATTTCCTTTTTTTATTTTAATTCTTAAGGATACCAAGAAAGGTTTCAATAATGACTATTTTTGAAGATGGGGAAGGGAGCTGGCAAAGGGTATTTCTTCCACCTTCTGAGAACCCACTTAATAGACATCTTAAGTAACACAGTAAAATGACTCAAGTCCCTTTTTGTCCAGCTAGTTGACTAATACAGCCCTGATGTGTTTTAAAATTACATCAGTTTTAAACACAGCTGCTTGCTCTAACAGCCCCCTTGACAGGAACATTTTAAGAATCCTTTGCCTCTTTGGTAGAAATTATAAATTGCACAAGGCAGATGACTTGGGGTGGGGGAAGGATTTACAATTCAAAAAGGAGACAGTAACACAGCAACCCTCTTCCAGTGCTCTGTCTGCAGTCAAAACACAGATGCAAAAACCTAGGCTAATGGCTGTGGCTGTGTATTGCCAGAGGGCTTCTTAAGTCAGGAGCGCCTGTTATCAGCTTCGGCTGATACACCAGCTGCGCCATTTCCTGGAAGTAAAGGACCTCGAGACTGTGGTGCATGCGCTGGTAACCTCTCATCTAGATTTCTGCAATGCGCTCTACATGGGGCTGCCCTCATGCTTGGTCCGGAAACTTCAGTTGGTACAAAATATGGCAGCCAGAGTGGTCTGGGGAACATCTCGGAGAGACCATATAACTCCAGTGTTAAGATCTCTCCACTGGCTGCCTATCAGTTTCCGGGCCCAGTATAAGGTGTTGGTTATTACCTTTAAAGCCCTAAATGGCTTGGGTCCAACTTATCTCCGGAACCGCCTCCTCCCATACAATCCTCCCCACGCACTCCGGTCCTCTGGGAGGAATTTGCTTCAGCCACAAAAATCTAGGCTGTCTGCAACCTCCCAGAGGGCCTTTTCGGTAATCGCCCCCAAATTGTGGAATGACCTGCCGAACAAGATCTGTCAGATAACAACCCTGAGTAGCTTTAAAAAAGCACTAAAGATGGATCTCTTTTGGCAAGCCTTTCCTAATTAGATCCCAGCCTCAGGGGATCCTGGCTTCTTTTAGTCCACTGGCCATTTATAGTATTTTATTGTATTTAATGTTTTTAATTGTGATTTTAGATTAGTTGGTTTTAATTTATAATTGTTTAATTTTTTTTTATGGGGGAGGGTGCATTGGGGGGTGTTTGGGGATTTTATCTGTATTGTATTTTAATTTTTGTAAGCCGCCCCGATTGTTTTAACAGAGGGGCGGGGTATAAATAAATTTTATTATTATTATTATTATTATTATTATTAACAAGATGACAACAAACATAAAGGGGCAACTAACTGGAAGTTCTGATACACATTATGAAAGCTAAACCCTAGGCACCCTAGATATACTCAAGCAAGGATAGCCAACATTTGTTTCAAATACTGTTAAAAACAATTTGGAGCACAAGATACCAAGCCCAATTAGTGAAATAAAATATATCTGCTAATTGAAAGCTCTCTCTCATCAGCTAATGGTAATATAACAGCAATCTCTGAATAGTTCAGTGTTAACACTTAAGGTACATCATCATCATCTTCTGGACTTCTCTCTACTGGGCACATTCCTATCAGATACTACCGTTAGGTTTTACCATTAGATGATTAAAGAGGGGAGGAGAAATACTCATAATGCTACCAATATACACACTTAAGCTTTTGGCTAGCTACAGCATCCTGTGCACTGAACAGAAAAATACTCCAGCACCATTCTTCAAGATTCAGGGAGGGGGTAGAAAAACAACTATTGCTGCAAGATCCATTTACAAAGAACTCAGCAAGACTATGCAAAGGGAAAGTGCTGTGGTTTGTTCTTCACTAACACTGCCAGGTTGTTAGACAGTTACATTTTGACTTGGAAATTCTATCAGCTGCTTCCATCTGTAATAAATAATAATGGAAATTCTATCAACTTATTCCTCAAGCGCACATCCTTTCACTCTGTAGTTGCTCAGAAGCATTACTTTTGAACATGGATTCAAACTGATTTTGAAACTTAGTGTAACTGGATATTGAAACTAGTTCCAAAGTGCCAAAATACAAAATCTGGTAAACCTCAAATGGATCAGGACTAGAACCAATGGGTGGAAACTGCAAGGAAACAGATTAGGATTAAATTTCAGAAAAACATTTTAACAATGTTGCCCAGAACAGACTGCCTTGGGAGATAAATTCTCCTTTGCTGGAGATATTTAAGCAGAAATTAAATGCCCATCTCTTAGAAATGCTGTAGCTGCATCTTGCACTGGAGAACTTGCAATGAGAAAGGGCCTCAATGAGATGATCTCTATAGTGCTTTCCAGCTCTAAGATTCTATGGCCAAATCTCACTGTTCAAATGTAAATCAGTTTCTTGTTTACACTGACTTCTGACACAAGTCAGAAGCATAGTTGCTTACTCATGTACAGAAAGCAAATTAGCCTGCTGGGAAAAATCACACTTCAGTCAATTTCAGCAGTGGTTTTCATCAACAGTACCACAGCACAGTGTTTTTGCATGTTCCAAGTGATTCATATACATTATGTAGTTGTAATACCCTCTAAGTATCACCATACAAGTTAGGTGAGCATAATTATTTATTACAGATGAGGGGGGATGTAGGGGGCTTACCTAAGACCATTTAGTGAGGTCATGGGTTGAGATGAGATTTTTGACTTGGAACCATTGATCAATATAGCCGCTTGTCCATAATAGGGATCACTTTGAGGTCCGAGTACCAGATCCAGGGAGGGATCTTAAGGGTAAAAGAGCAAGGTGATTGACAGGAGCCCAAGGGTTGAAGCTGTGGGACCGACCTGGAAGGTGGTTTCATCACACTGTAATACCCTCCAAGTATCACCGTGTAAATTAAGATGAGCATTATTATTTATTACAGATGGGGCAGGCTGAAGGGGCATACCTAAGACTATTTAATGAGGCCATGGGTAAAGATGAGAATTTTGGACCAGAGAATCAGTCCCTCCAAGTAGATTACACTAATATAAATATGCTTAAGGTCAACTAGAAGGTTTGGGGGCTGAGTGGCATCATACTCAGCATTTATTTAAAAACAAAAGGTATATTTCTAATCCTCAGTATTATAAAGACTAATTTGAAAGCTGCAGCCTTATTTGAGAACTCACGCCGAACAAGTCTTGAAGAGAAACGGCAACGCAGAAAGAATCACAACCCAAAAACATCACCCAAGGAGACCTTCTGCTGTGCTTTCTGCAACTGGACTTGTTTATCTCGGATTGGCCTTTTTAGTCATCAGCACTCGTGCAGAAAGCGCGGGATGAGTCCTTCCTGAATCTTCGTTTGCGAAGAAAAGCCAGAGAAAGACTAATTTGAAAATGTGATAATCAAACCCTGTAGAAGATTAGGCCCACGCATTTGATTAGCATCCAGGTAAAACTGAGAAGCAGTTGTGATGAGGGAGAAATAGGATGCAAAGGCCATCACAACACAGAGAGACTGAACTGGGCCTTCCTGAAGCAGACACCCCACAACCTAGCTTCTTCCCTTTCGTATGTCAACTTCTTCATCCATACCAAAGTTTTCTGTAGCGGAACAGAAGGCAAGCCTGCACACAATGAATTTACAAATACACTGCACTGCTTGCTGGTTCATTTTTGTATGTGCCGTTCAATGGTTTAGGACAATGGTTCTTAACCTGTGGTCCATGGATCCCTAGAGGTCCATGGTGCCCTCACAGGGGGTCTGCGAAGGCTTGAAGGCTGCTCAGCCCACATGACAGGATCCAAGGCAAAGGCTGGCTGGCTTGGCCTGTGCATTGCTCTTCAATCTGCTCCAACCACAAATCTGCAGGAAAAAGCAGGAGAAAAGTCTGTTCCTCCCTCCAGTGCCTCTGAGGGAAGGGTTAATAGATGGTGTAATTGTGTTACTGTTATTATCATGGTCCCCACAATGGGGGGGGGGGCTGATGGAGCTCTAGCTTGGGGGCTCTGGTGTGATATTATAGTAAGTTTTTATTATGTAAATCCATTTACCGTATATTCCGGCGTATAAGACGACCCGGCATAGAAGATCCCCCCCCAATTTTTAAGGTAAAATGCAGAGTTTGTGATATATTCGCCCTAAAAGACGATCCCCCTCTTCCAACGCATAGCCCTTGCATGCCCCTCCTGCGCTCCCTTCCAGGAGGGAGCGCAGGAGGAGGATGCGGAGGCTCTGCGCCCAAAAGGGGCACGTTTGCCCCTTCTCCCCACCTTCCAGGAAGGTGGGGAGAAGGGGCGAATCACGGGTTTGGCCGCATAGCCTCCGGATCCCCCTCCTACGCTCCCTTCCAGGAGGGAGTGCAGGAGGGGGATCCGCAGGCTGTGCGGCCAAACGGGGCACGTTCGCCCCTTCTCCCCACCTTCCTGGAAGGTGGGGAGAGGGGGCGAATCGCGGGTTTGCCTCGGCCGCTGCAGAAGCGATCGAGCGGCGGCTGTGGCAAACCGCAATGTTCGCCCCCCTCCTCTGTCTTCCGTTGCTCCCCAAAGGGGGAGAAGGCAGAGGAGGGGGGCAAATGATCTTCAAAACACTTTGCTTCACCCCCCTGCCCCATCTCCTGCCTCTTCGCTCCGTTTGCGAAGAGGCAGGAGATAGGCAGGTGGGCGAAGCAAAGTGTATCCGGCGTACAGGACTGTCAATTTTGAAGGGCACTTTTGCGTGCTCAAAGGTCGTCTTATACGCCGGAATATACGGTAGTTTTTTAAATAAATAAATATAAATATTACTTTGGTGTCACCATTTAAACTGACTTATTTTAATTTTTATCCCAAATCCTGTACAGCATCTCACTGCCCTTAACTTTAGAAGTAGGCAGGGGGCCCACCAAAGATCCTGGTCTGAGGACCTGCTTCAGGATGTGGGGGCCATGATTATTATCATCAGGTGTTGTTGTTCTTGTTATGGCTTTAAATCTTGAATTACATCTTGGGGGCCCATGGCAACAAAAGCTATTTAAAGGGGCTCCCTGGTAAAGAAAAGGACAAAGATACTTAAGGACTGTCAACCATCAGGTGACTCTCCCCACTCTGGGGTTATGTATCTTCCACATTGCTTCCAAAGTTTGGAGGATGGGCGTATGAGAGGGCCTTTTTCTATTGTCATATGAAAGGTTTAGAATTCATCTTGTCTCCTAATTTAAGGAAGTTTCACTACTATCTATAGAATGTACTACAGATTTTTTTTTCAGGCTCTTTCTTGAACTCTTATTTTTAGAGCTTTCCTCCTATTATTTGTGCTTTAGCAACTGCTCTGCTTTTGTTGATAACAGTTTAATTTTATAAACACTTTTGGTGCTCCATCTGAAGGGCACACAGGGGGTATTAATTCCAATAAATAATCAAATACAGAGGCACAGATCACTCCTCAGTCTCTCTCATGACAAAGTGCTAGTCTCTCCTCTGTGTTCCTCAGCACACCCGGAGGTTTTGCAATCTTTCTTTTTATTGTTAATCCTTTAGTACACTTTATATGTGCATCGAAATGGATTGGCGCCAAATCCCTGCTTGGGTCTCTGTGGCTTAGAGACAGCCTTTGATGTGTTGCCAATAATCGTCCTTTAACTCCCCTGACCCACTTTTTGCAGTTAAACAAAAAGGATGAGTCATCAGGACACTCTCTAGCATTGGGGGGGGGAGCAAAAATAGAAAAAACGCACATACAGTTCCCCCATATTTCCAGACATTTTGCATTCATAACCAAGTTTGCAACCTTCTGCTGACTTGTGTGTTTAATTTTAATATGAAGAGTTTTCTGAACAGGCCACTAGTGACTGAACATCTGCACCTTTAACCAAATTGGTTCTAGTTGCCCAAGACTTAATTACTACTCCCTTCTGTGTAATTCAACCATCTGTACATTTTTACGCTGGTAGGGATTAGGAAGTTCTAGGTGAGAGCGGCAGGCAGTGCCTAAGACATACATCCGAATGCCTCCCAAAGCTTGACCAGCAGAGGTCCCTTTAGAGTTGGCAGAGAAACAAAACACCCCATGCTGCTAAGGCATCCTAAAACATTCACATTTTGACAATGGTAGGATGGAAGTTCATTAGCCACTGTCTCATGGCTGCCCAGCTTGAGCCTCTCATAGCTACCAGTATACTGGGAGCCTGGTATAAACCACTTGCAGTGAATTTAGAATAAAGGGGTTGGGGGGGGGGGCAAGCCAAGCTCAGCACTCCCAGTCCTGAAGCCATTGGGACAGAGAACATTGAACACAAGGCATGATTCCACAATGTCTTCAGATCACAGAACCATCCTTTGCCAGAATTAATGTCACAGAGAAATGAGCAGAAAAATCAGGAGACCTCTGTCCTGGCTCACTTCCTTTCGCTCTAGATCAGCTTGTCCCTCACCACATAAAGTATCACAAAAGCAAAATATAGCAGTGTTAGCTTTAACCCAACAAAAAAGGCCAAAAACTGTTATCAGGGCAAAGTGTTCATTAGACAAGTCTAAAGTTTACAACAAAGTGTGCAGCGTTTCAAGTTCTCCAAAACTTTAGAGCAGATTAGATGGGAAACAATGTTATTTTGAAAAGGAGGGCCATGTCTAACAGCAAAGCCAATTTTGTCTGCATTGTTTATCAGCTACCTTGATGAAGAGTTCTGGAGAAATCAAAGGCTTGCATATCATTTTGTGGCCTTTAGGTGGGCCTAACAGTGATACTGCCCTGTGGCCTCTGTGTTGACCTAAGAAAGATATCCAATATGGATATTAAAGCATATTTTAGCACATATTTAATCATTAAAAATTTAGCTAAGATAAGACTGAGAACTGGTATGGTGTGGTGGTTTAAGAGTTGGACTAACTCTGGAGACCAGACTTTGAATCCCTGCTCAGCCATGGAAACCCACTGGGTGACCTTGGGCAAAATCACACTCTCTCAGCCTCAGAGGAAGGCAAAGGCAAATCTTGCCAAGAAAACCCTATGATAGGTTTTGCTTAGGGTCACAGTAAGTCAGAAATGACTTGAAAGCACAATGATGACAACTACAACAACATAAGAGAGCCAGTGTGGCATAGTGGTTTGGGTGTTGGGCTACAACTGTGAAGACCAGGGTTCAAATCCAAAGCATGGAAACTCACTGGGTGAAGTCAAAGGCTTTCATGGCCGGCATCCATAGATTTTCCTTGGGCTTTTTTCCGGGCTGTGAGCCCGTGTTCTAGAACAATTTACTTCTGATGTTTCGCTTGCATCTATGGCTGGCATCTTCAGAGAATGGTTGGGCAGGAGTACCCCACACACACTCCTATCCAACCATTCTCTGAAGATGCCAGCCATAGATGCAGGCGAAACGTCAAAAGTAAACTCTTCCAGAACATGGCCTCACAGCCCGGAAAAAAACCCCAAGGAAAATCACTGGGTGACTTGGGGAAAGTCACACTCTCTCAGCCTCAGTGGAAGGCAATGGGAAACCTCCTATGAAGAAATCTTGCCAAGAAAACCCTGTGATAGGTTTGCCTTAGGATCACCATAAGTCGGGAACAACTATAAGGCACACAACAGCAATGCAGCCAATCTATTTAAATAACTTTATTCTCCCTTAAGATCCAGGTAGCCTCACAGATGTTTGGGAGGGGGAGCAGAGAAGCTCTTCTTTCATTCCCACCATCATCTGAGGCATGTTGAACTGGGCCCAAGAAAGGGGTCTCTTGATGGGCTTCTTCCAGGCTCTGGAACTCCCCTGCCAAGATAGGCTAGGACACCTCCTCTCTATTACCCTTCTGAAAGCAAGCAAAGACTTTAAAAAATAACAATAATCAGGCCAGCCACTGGCACCTAAGCTGGAATGTTGCTAAGGTGGTCATTGACTCCTTGGGTGGTGGAGCTTTCTTCTTTTGGGGGCATTTTAAATTATGTTCTAAGTTTGTTTTTACCTTTCAATTGTACAATATATATTTTTTTTACCACTGTTAGCTGCCTTGAGTGCCATTTTCTTGGCAGAAAAGTGGGGTATGAATTTAAAAAAAAACGAAGCATACATATATAAGAAGGATTTAGCAACAACAGAATGATGACAAAACGTTTTTAATTTCTCATCCTGTTGATGGAGATTAGCCCCCCTCATCAATGACAAAACTAGATCTGCTGCAAGGGGAAGTAGACCAAAAATCTGAGGACAGAGGTTACCACTTCACACAGTATACCTGAACTCATGCAGAACTGGACAGAAGCCAGTGGAGGAATTTTTTCCAACTTCTGAGTACTATTTTAGGCCTTGGGTTGCACTATTTATACTGGCAAACATATTCAAAAGGACTGTTTGTGAAGGTAATTCATCAACTTATTCAATAGTATTTCATAAGAGTTTGAATAAGGATTATGAGAAGCTCTAGCCTGTCTTAGAATAATAGCCCCCTTTTGGTGATACAGCAATCTATACTTAATGTGCTGATGTTACTACAAGGAAGTACCTGAACCCCAGACTGGATTTATGCTGTGCATCAAAAGCTGTGAAACAAAGAAATAGAAATCCTGCTATCTTTATCTGCTATTTTCTCATCTCTGTTGTCTTAAAACTACTATGTTTCAGCTCATGTAACACACACTTTGCTGGGTTGTTGTTTACAGTGCCTGAAGCAATATATGCCTCTTGCAGCTGAATCACAGCTATGCAAGAGTGGGGGCCAAGCAATACCCAAGACATAAAAACAACCAGGAATCAAACTAAGCCACTATAGAATGAATTCCAGAAGTTCTGACTCTAGGACCAGATTAATCCCAAATCAATCTTTTTTAAAAAATAGTATTACATTTCTAAATTGGCACATGGTGGAAACCAATCTCACAGTATTTCTGCTAAAACGTTCATGGATAAAGCTTTGTAGATGTTACTTGATTAGGCTTACCATTAACTACTCATCTCATAATCTTCTGTAAGTAAAAATTCTCCTGAGGCGAGTCCATTCTACTTGAGTAACGGGTTCCTGAAGGTTAGGAAGCAGTCAATAAGAGACAAGTGAGCTGTCTTAACAGTGTTGTCCTATTAAGCATTTATTTATTTATTTATTTATTTATACACCGCTCTTCAGCCACAAAGCTATCAGAGTGGCTTACAAATTGTTTTAAGCAATAGCAACTTACAAATCTACACTGCATTAAGCAGTTTCCAATGTGTGTTAGCTAATTGCCCCCATGAGGCTGTGCCATGAAAGCCAAACAAGTCCATGTCACCTTCTCCTCCTCCTCCTCCTCCTCCTAACAATCAGGAATTGACTGTCCTCTACTTGAAACAAAAGGAGAGCTGCTGCTAGTCTGAGTAAGCAATACTATGCTAAATGGACATATGATCTAAACCAGCGTGTAAAGCAGCTGTGTTCTCCATGGAGTTTTAAAATGTTTGTGTACTTTATACCTGCAAAGGTTGGGTTGTGTGCTTTAAAGTCATTTTCAACTTAGGGCAACTGTAAGGTGAACCTACCACAGCATTTTCTTGGCAAGATTTGTTCAGAAGAGGTTTGCCATTACCTTCTACAGAGGCTGGGAGAGTGTGATTTACCCAAGGTCACCCGCTGGGTTTTCATGGCTGAGCAGGGGATTCTAACCCTGGTCTCCAGAGTTTTAATCCAACACTCAGACCACTACACCATGCTGCCTTTATCTGCAAGAGTACAACACTTCATATACGCAACAGAGAGAATGGAAAAGCACTCGTACACATAAAAGATAAGGAACACAACCTTTGCAAAAACAATTCAAACTATTCTGTGCTGAATATGAACACTTATAGAACCAAATTCTCAAGAATCAAGTCATATGATTATACAAGGCATTCCATGCCCCTTACCTTGTAATGTACTTCTACAACATGAAAGTATCTCTTCAGAACACAGCAATCTCTTAAGTAGTTTGCAACTCTTGATTAAATACTGCACTATTTTTGCCAGTACACAACACAATCTTTAAATTAGTTATCCAAGATTAAAGGGCTTTCAGGAGCCAAAGCAAGTGTATACAAAATACTGGTGTATTCTAAATACTCATAAGAGATGTGTACAAGCCAAAGCTGAGCGCAATGTGTATGGATTATGAGAACACCCTGCAATATAAGATACCTCAGGCATTCATGATCAGACTCAGAAATGAGTTTTCCTGCAAGCAACGCTTTGAAGATTAAGCATAATTTCAGCTCTCAAACTGGCACCCAACATGAGGTAACACCTGATATGTGCATCCACACACCAATGTAGTTGTTAAGCTTGAGGCCCCCTCCTTGAGAGTAGTGCATGATGTGAGCCAAATAATATCCATGGATGTGTTTTCTATATCATGGTATCCACTAATTATGATAGCTTTTCTATCATAAGCAGTAATAATTGCATCATGTGTTTGCTTAAGATTTCTATATTCCAAGACAACATAAGCAATTTAGGAGCCCGATGTATTTCGCAGCATGACCCCTGAAGATTTTAGGATCAGACTGAATGGCTGTGGGGCGGAGGACTAAGCAGAAAGAGGCAACCTGTCATTAGCTAAAGTTGGAGCAACTAGTTTGTGGAGAATAAGGACAACAATGGCTAATATCCACCATGGGTGCTTATTAACTCCAGCATCACTGGAAGTATGCCTCTGGACTTAAGTTGTTGGAAAACACAACCATGCGCATTTTCTGGTTGTGGGTTTCTCATATGCATCTGGTTGGCCATTGGTTGAACAAAATATTGGAAAAATATGTCTTTCATGTGATCCAGTATGGTTCTTTTCAGGATTTTTAGTGGCTCTTCCCACCAATCTATTTTCTGTTCTTGGCATAACTACAAACATATATTAAGACTCCTCCCCTCCCCAATGAACACAGCTCTCTTCCAGTTTTTACAGTTGTATTACTATTTTTATGGATCTGTACAGCAAGACTGAGAGTTGGACAAAGCCACTCATATTCTTAATGGAAGTGTGGAGACTTGGAATCCTCCACTTAAACCCATTCTAGTCCTGTGGACCTAATCAAGAACCATCTCTACATGCGAGGATTCAGTGAGACAAAAGAATGATCAAATTTGCTTAGTCATAGCTAATTTCTAGAATCTTTCACTCTGCATAGTGAAAGGCAACAGCAACAGCCTTTGTGGAATGATCTGGTTATTCCCAAGATGACAAAGGGAGACACATTCAAAGTCAACACCTTTCTCTTTCAGAATTGAATCTGCTGCTTATAGTAGCAACTGCAGGGAAGAGGAGGAGAAAAGCACAGAAACAGAAAACAAGGCAGGTTTGGACAATGCTACCCATTGAAACACTGAGGAATTGAAAAAACATCATATGATGAGAAAGAGGTTAAAATGCCCAGCACCACTTTAAACAGGATGCCATTTAGACAGGCATTTTTTTAAAAAACTTAACTAATGTGCCAAACCCATGGGAACACACTGTTAAACCCAGAGTAACTCTTCAGTTACCAGCAGAAAATCGCAAGATCTGCTGTTAACATCAAGTCAACCAATGAGCACATTAACTATTGAAAGAAATTACACAACAGACTAAGGTACATAACAACCAGGCAGATTATTTGTCACTGACATCAAAAGCTCCTTAATTAGAATTGTAAAGACTATGGATAAGCTTCACATATTCCTCTGCAACATGCTGCCACAATGGGGACATATGAAGCCAGCATCCACATTATAATCTGTCCTACAAACCTCTCCAACATACTGGGATGCCTCAGGGCACAAATAAGATGTGGAAAGGATTCAACACAATGTTTTTCTATGTTTTCCATTACAATACTTCCCTATGGTTGCAACAATCCCGAACACCAAAGATTCTCTTTCATCTAACTAAGTTTGGTCCAACCTACAAATACAGGCTTCCCCCACTTTCTGACACCTCACTTTCTGACAAACTTGCCCTCTCAATGCTTGCAAATTACAGACAAGTTTCATTAATTGGACAGGGGTTCCATTCTTTTATCAGTTCTTGCCTACAAGACTCACTTGGGACTGTTCACATACACGTGTGTGTGTGTGTGTGTGTGTGTGTGTAGAGCTACTTTAGCTTTTGCACGCATTCAAGTGTGATATATAGTGTATTACAGTGGGCCCTCAGTATATGCAGGTAGTTGGTTCCAGGACCCCCCGTGGATACCAAAACCTGTGGATACTCAGGTTCCACTGGCATAGTAAAATGATGTCTCTTATATAAAATGGCAAAAATCTGTGGATAAAGAATCCAAGGATGTGGAGGTCCAACTGTATTTATGTGTTTCGGTGGCCAAAATGGATTTGCAAGCTAAAAAAATGAATAAAAATGGGTTCCACTTTTCAACCAATTCCACTTTCTTTTTTTAAAACATATTTTTATTACTTTTCAACTTTATAACAGAACATAAAAAACAATTGAAAATATATAATAACACTCCTCTAGTCCCTAATCCATTAGATAAATGGGGGCTTCCCGTAGTCTCATCTTTCCTGCTCCTTTCCTGCTCTTCCACCATACCTGGGGTAACAATTTCCTTCTTGTTTGCCAAGATCTGACAGCCACTCCATAATATTTATTTATTTGCTGTGAGTTATATATCTTCTGGATAGGGAATACAGTATCCATCTGCAGTGCTTACAACAATGACTCTCACATCATTCCTCTTTTTCATGTGTTTGAAATAATGTACAGACACAGAGCACTTGTACTACTTACTGCAAAGCAGCCATATTCAGGACGGGCTTAGTGTGACACAACATATGATGTACATCTTGTAAGAGGAGAAAAACTACCTGACCACAGCCAAGGTCACAATTTTTCCCCACCAAGCTAATCTGACCTTCCTGTACTATGTCCAATAGTTAAGAGACAGATTCACAGACCCAAAGTAATCCACATTTTGCTATAATGTTGTAGGTCACTAACAAAGGCTGCTGCTCATTCAGTTTTCCCTAAACCCTTCTTCCCAAACATTATCATAGTGGGTGTATAATGGCATAAATGCTGCCAGCAAAGTTGTCTTTGCTTTAGGTAACCATAAACACTGCACTCCCCAAGGCTTTGAGTTCACCTGAAATCAGATGAATAAGTAAAACAAATGTTGGCACATACTGTACGATTCATTTCAGTGACATAGGAAGCAGCCCAAACCATTTTCTCCTTGAGCTTGGAAGGTTCAATGAGGAAGGCCTACAAAAACAGATGCCATGCTCAACAGATTTGAGGGAGATGTTACTCATACCTGGAGGAATTGTCATATCTTCCAAATGGCTGAACAGAAAGACAACCTTTTCATGAAAGCATTTCGAAGATAGTATTTGTGAATGAAGATCACTGATGACAACTGTATTCACTGGTGACATTTTTAATGGTATTTTCTTGTTGGTATATTTAATTATAAAAGATGTCAGCTATAATTTTAACTTTATCAGGCTCTAACATTTGAGTTCTAAAATCTCATTTGGAAAAAGTCTGTCTACTTGCATGAACAAGTGTATATACTGTATAGTCTTTTTATGAACTGGGCTTCTTCTTTCTACTAGAAATGTCCTAAATTTTTCCTCTATATCCTACTATATGTGAGCTGTTAACAAGTATAAAGGCTTAACTGAACACTTTATCATCATGGCAGATGAAACCAAGGGGATGTATGAATGGGACAATGCTTAAAAGCTACTTAATTTAAATTTACTGTAAGCAAAGCTTAGAATGGCATCATTGTATCTGATTGGCTTATACAGGCCTTTCATCCTGCTAACAGTGACAGAGCTGGACTGGCTTGTGTCCAAAAAGGGTGGATCCTTCCCTTTTCCTATAAACCAGTTCTATTATAAATAGGCAGGACTCAGAGATTTAAGGGAAAGACTTTTCTTCCAAGAAAGGGTCTTTGGACATTATCAGATGAGCCTCTTAAAAGTTCTTTTGCTGGCATAATTAAAGTCATTTTTATGTTGGCAAAAGAATGCTTCCCACCAGACTCACCTTTTGTCTCCCAGCAAAGGCTTCCCTGGCAATGAAGAGGAAGTAAACGGAGCCCCGTTCACTTCAGTCTTGCAGTTTCTCGCGAGACTTCATTGTGTGGGAAATTCAAAAATAAAACAAAAAAATAACATAAAAAGTGACAGAAAGCACATATACTGTACATACCGTACTTAAAACATACAAGTACACTGGGGAGGGTCATAAAAAGTGTGTCACTTACCTGGATGTCGCGATCTCACCCGGAAGTGTTCTGACCAGTCTGGCCATTGATGGAGTAAGTATGCGGGGCGGGAGGAGCATAGATTTTATATGCCAGCAATGCTGGCAAAAAAAGGCACAGCCAATCTATTGATGGCTTATTCTGTCAATAAAATCGATTGGCTTATTGGCAGGACATAAACATGAAAGGGCGACATCATCTGAAATGCGCACCCTTTCACGTTTATGAGATGTCATTATGATGCCATTTTCTTTGTGTCTGATAAAGTCCTTTGTGTCTGATAAAGTCCTTTATTGTACCAGTTAACTTCCTCTCTGGCACAAGCAATCATGAGTAGTCTTCCTTTTTATTCCTCATCCTTTATTGTTAGATACTTTCTATTTCACTTTACTACTAACAATCTGTGCCTAAGATTCATTTATACTGTCATTCCTCACCTAATCGATTTATACTACAGTACATCCTTCAGATCCATATGGGTTTGGTTCCCAGACCCCACACAGATACTAAAACCCATGGATGATCACACCCCATATTATTAAATGGTGGCGACATGAAGCGTATGCTCCTGCAGATCCGCATTCATGCCGCCATCATTTAATAATATGGGGCGTGACAATCCTCAGTTGGTTGAATTCGAAGATCCGGAGCCTGTGGGTCTGAAGGGCCCACTGTACTGTAAAGTTTCATCTTTTCCAAAACAATACGGTGAGGGACTTTTATAACAGGCTTTCACCTGGGGCACAGCTAATACTGAACATGGTGGGGGGCGGGAATAAATCTTTGAAGTTTTCTAAAAATTATCATGGTCTCTATATACTCTTTTTGACACAGATTATCCATAGACTTACAAATTATAGCACAGGGATACTATAGCAGAAAACTACATTTAATACGTTTATCTCTTTAAATCAAATAAACTCATGAGTGGGGAGAGTGTGTAAGTGGGTGGATAGGCTGACAGACAAGACACTAAAAAGCAATCGAGCCTCTGCCCAGCATGGAACCTGAGATGAAGCCAGTAGACCACACTGACTTCATTTAGCTTTCTGAAGATCTTATAAATAAGATTGTGCTCAGGATCAGGAAGGGAATGAAACATGGTCAAAATGTGGCCCGTGGGCCCTTTAATTTTATTAACGCAACCTCTACAAGCAAAACATAAGGCACTCTTTTAGTTGTTTTTGGCTGCTGATTTTTAGTGAGAGCTAACCCTATAATTGGATGCTAACGCTTGCCAGCAACTTCTACAAAACTATGGGTTTGAATGTAAATGAAATATAACCATGTTTAAATTTCACTGTCCATAATTCATAACCACAGTGCTTCCTCCCTCAACCAGTAGTTTCACTATGTTGTTTACAAATGTGACTTTTGGCTCCGAATGGCTCAGAGAGTAGTAATGAATAGAAATGTCTGGTGTAGACTTAAAGGGAGGGATTGGAAGCAAACAGAATACTAGCTGAGTACATGGCTGCTGGAATTGGTAGGTTTTGGCCCAGCCCAGGAGCTACACAATCCGGTACCATTACACACAGGAGACAGCATAATCGGAAACTGAAGAAGCCCCAGGATTTGATACTAGGAAATTATTCTCAAGATCTACCACCAAGACAGACACCTGGACTAAAAATTTCCAAAGAGGCAACAATCTTAGCCTGTTCTGATAGGTTGGGGAATGAAGAATGGGGCATTTCCAACTCACTTGTCAGAGAAGAGGAAAGATGCTGATATTTTTATGAGTTGGCAAGTGTGGGAACAGAGTTTGATGAAAACTCTGCAGGATTAAAACTCCAAGATGTTTTAGGGCACAAAGTGTAGTGGATACTGGAAAGCAGAAGCAATTCTAAAAAGTTATCAGTTCCTCCCTGTATCAGATTTTCCCCTGAGATGTAGAACTTGCACTCCTAGATCCAACATGACTGAAGTCATTACTTGCATTATTCCCAGAGGCCTGCTATCCACATAATTAGGATTAGCCACCAGAGCATCTCACATTCTTTTAGCTGCCCTCTGAGAGCCTCAGCTCAAGTTTGCTGCCCCCATGTCATTAGCTACACTTAGTAGGTATTTAGTGTCAACACTGTACCAGGTACAGCACTTGGAAAAGCAGGTTGCTGCCCAAAGGGCATATGACCTATGGCTGTCCAATTGTTAAGAGAAGAATGATCATCCTTCACCAGAGGGGCATTAACAATACTGGAATTTGCAAAACAGCAGATGAAGAAGAGAGCCATTCCATTTCTCCCATTGCACCTGGCTCTCAGAGATCTACTACTTTTGAAAACAGCTACCAATCATGCCAAATACCAATTAACAGATCTGTGTTTCATGAATTTTCTAATCCATTTTTAAAAGTCATCTAAACTAGTTGCCAATAGCATGTATGGAAAGACCAGAAATTATGTGCTGAGTGAATTATCTCCTTTTGTGTCTCCTGCATGTACTGTAAATGATTCCACTGTATTAGTAAGCCCTAGTATTATGAAACAAGAGCCTTCTCAAAATTGTATTCCCCTTTTATTTTTATTTTTTTATGGGAGGGGGAGACTGTCAATGTATGTTTACAGACACATAGGAACACACCTTTATTAGCCTCTCCCCTGCCATAGGGCAGCTAAATCTGAAAACATTTCTAAAAACAGTCTGTGTGGAAGTCAAAACTGAAATGTCTCTTTTGGTACTTCAATGTTAGTGTCTTTAAAAGGGGCAACAAATGTTGTTACCACAAGAGTGTTCTCCATTTGTTCCTTCAGGTTTCTTGCTATACATAAGATTTTTTACAGCTGCCTATTTTTTTAAAAAAAAACCAGATTGTCCAATTAAATGCTAACAGATATAAGAATAACAGAACTAGAACAAAGAGCACTTCCTGCTGTTGCACCACCCATACACGCGCTCACACACGCGCACACACAGTGTGGTAACTTTGGGGACAAACCTTGGTATTTTGCTTTTGTGCAGGTACAAGCTAAGTAAACTTAATAATTCCATTTTGACACCTCAAAAAATGAAGGTAGATCAGATTTTATCCAATACTTAGATCTTCTCTGCATCTTCCTAGTCAGAAGAAGCATATGAAGTCGAAGGCTTTCACGGCCAGCATCCATAGATTTTCCTTGGTTTTTTTCCAGGCTGTGAGGCTGTGTTCTGGAATAGTTTCTTTCTGATGTTTCACCTGCATCTGTGGCTGGCATCTTCAGAGAATGGTTGGGTAAGAGAGTATGTGGAGTTTATATGCTGTGAAACCCTGTTGGGAAGTATATGTAAATTTGTGTAATTGAATGGTTAGTTTCTGGGTATAGGAATGCAAGGCTCGTTAGTGCCTGTTTGGCTAATGTTTGGTTGGTGGGTCATTATCTGCTGGAAATCCCCCTGCCCCTGGGTGGAATTACTTTGTAAGTGTTGAGTTTTGATTCTATTGTTTTTCAAAACTAGAAGCCGGATTTTGTTTACTTTCTGGGTCTGGCTGCTCTTGTGATGTCTAATCTGGAATAACCATTAGCCACAGTTTAGGTTCCTCAGTTCGTCCTCCAGGTAGTGGGGTTCACAGATCCTTTTTGCTTCTTTTTTATCTTGGGTGATGACTGGAGTTCTTGTGTAGGTATCTGTCCGTGTGTGGGGGTTTTCTATATACCTTGTGGCCTAACTGTTGGTTTGGTTTGCGGATGACTAGGACATCCAAGAATGGCAGCGTTCCTTCCTTTTCTTTTTCCATCGTGAATTGGATAGTTGGGTGGATGCTGATCAGGTGGTTCAGGAATGAGACCAAATCTTCTTCCCCATGGTTCCAAATGGTGGAAGTGTCATCCACATATCGGAACCATGTTGTGGGCTTGTTTGGTGCTGTTTCCAGGGCTTGCTTTTTCAAAATGTTCCATGTAAAAGTTTGCTATCACTGGGCTCAGGGGGCTTCCCATGGCAACCCCATCTATCTGTTCGTAGAATTTGTTATCCCACTGGAAGTAGCTTGTGGTGAGGCAGTGTTTGAACAAGGCTGTGATGTCCTCAGGAAATATTTGTTGGATGAATGCCATGGTGTCCATTATGGGGACTTTGGTGAACAAGGAGACAGGATCAAAACTGATCAGTCTGTCTCTAGGTTTCAGTTAGATGTTGTTGATTTTTTCTATAAAGTGAGCTGAGTCTTTGATGTAATGAGGGGTTTGTCCTATGTGGGTTTGTAATTGTGTGGCCAGAAACTTGGCCAAGTCATACGTGAGGGATCCAATGGCGCTCACGATGAGTTGGAGTGGAATGGAATCCTTGTGGATCTTGGGAAGTCCATATAGTCTTGGTGGTAGAGCCTCTGATCTGCATAGATTCTGCTGTATGATTGGCTGAATTGATGAGTTCTTGATCAAGGCATTTGTTTTTCTGGTGATTTTGTTCGTTGGGTCTTGCTTGAGTTTTCTGTATGTTGCAGGGTCCAAGAGTTCTCTTATTTTTTGTCTGTATTTTTCTGTTTCCATGATTACTGTGGCATTGCCTTTGTCTGCTGGGAGAATAATGATTTCTGGGTCTGCATTGAGATCCTTGATGGCTTTTCTTTCTTTTATGGTTAAACCCACACACATGGACAGATACCTACAGAAGAACTCCAGCCATCACCCAGGACAAAAAAGAAGCACCATAAAAACATTGGTAGACTGAGCAAAAAGGATCTGCGAACCCCACTACCTGGAGGACAAACTGAGGCACCTAAATTGGGCTCTACAGGCTAATGGTTACTCCAGATCAGACAACACAAGAGCAGCCAGACCCAGAACAAACCACAGGAATGAAGAAGAAAAACAGCCACCCAAAGGGAAGGTATTTTTACCATACATCAAAGGAGTCACAGACAGAATAGGGAAACTGATAAGGAAACACAACCTCCAAACAATCTACAGACCAACCAAGAAAATCCAAGAAATGCAACACTCAGCTAAGGACAAAAGAGACCCTTTCACAGCTGCAGGAGTTTACCGCATACCATGCAGCTGTGGACAAGTTTACATAGGGACCATTAAACGCAGTGTGCAAACACGAATCAAGGAACATGAGTGAAACTGCAGACTGGGCCAACCAGAAAAATCAGCAGTAGCAGAATATGTTATAAACCAACCTGGACACAAAATGTTATTTAAAAACACTGAAATTCTGGACCAGGCCAACAACTATCATGTCAGAATGCACAGAGAAGCTATTGAAATCCACAAACACCTGGGCAACTTCAACAGGAAAGAAGAAACCCTCAAAGTAAGCAAAATATGGCTCCCAGTTTTGAACAACAATAGAATCAAAACTCAACACTTACAAAGGAATTCCACCCAGGGACAGCGGGAGTTCCAGCAGATAATGGCCCATCAACCAACCATTAGCCGAACAGACACTAATGAGCCTTGCATTTCTATACCCAGAAACTAACCATTCAATTACACAAATTTACATACACTCCCCAACAGGTGTTCACAGCACATAAACTCCACACACACTCCTACCCAACCATTCTCTGAAGATGCCAGCCACAGATGCAGGCGAAATGTCAGAAAGAAACTATTCCAGAACACGGCCTCACAGCCTGGGAAAAAAAACCAAGGAAAATCTATAGAAGCAGCATACCTCTGAATACCAAATACTGAGGACATCCTACAATAAGAGCTGATAGATAAACGCATGCACACAGCAGTCAGTAGGAGTTTCTGTCTTAAGGAACAAAGATACCAATGACTTTAGAGAAACAGATTAAGACTTTTATCATAGCAATTCCATTCTAAGATAGAAAAGTTACTCAGTGTGCTATCCTAAGCTAGCTATTCTAGGATAAGAGAAGAGGAGGAAAAATCCCTAAGAGTATCAGTTTATATCACAGAGGGAGCAGGATTGGTAGACCAGCAGGGAGGACTGTGGGTCACTCAAACTATCTAACCCTAAAGCTATTGCCCACACTGAGGCATTCTTAACTCTTTCAGTGCTAACCGTTGTTGCACTTCCAACAAGAGCTTGTAGGCAGGTGCCTCTAAGTAAGCCTGGTTGCTAGAATGCTGAACTAGATGAATTATTGTTTCATTGGCAGTATTACACGCTTGGCTTTTTATATCTGTGGTGTTAACTGATGGGTCCTAAAGTAGTATGTGTTCTGTTTGTAAACAGAACTGGCGGGGGGGGAGGGGAGATCGTACTTATATTTCGTTTGTGCTTAGTGTTGGTCAGCCTTCATAAAATAAACATTCTCAAGATGAACTACACAAATCACCTGTGTTTCAGAGTGCTTCCCAACAGATTTTCTGAATGTCTTCTACTGGGAAATTACATAAGCAAGCAATCTTACTCTGTAGTAGCAGGTCTCAATCTCGAACTGCAATAGGTAAACATTTCTGCACGGAGTGAGTGCTGCTATCTTCATGAGAGAAGCCTACAAGGGTAGAGGAGGGCTTCATTGCTTTTGATAATAATGCACTACTGAAACATTCAGTATTTTCAATGTTACACTTTACACTTTGTTTAAAGTATCACACTAGCCTATTTCTTAATCATATGTCCACGTTGGGCCATTTTTGTCCAAATAATACCTGAGATTATCATAAAATGTGTGGTTTGTGCTTTTGTTTTTCCTTACTTCAACAGTGGCAAGAAGTAAGAGAACTGTGTTTTGGAAGCATAGGGTGCAACAGCTGTGGGGGGAGGGTTTGGTCACAACTTTTCCTATGCACATCTAAGACTTTTATATATCCTAATTGCATGAATATGAGAAATAGACAATTTTATATAATAACTAGGGGCCTGACTAAACGGTGAAAATACCCCTCATGGAATTCGCTGGGAATCCTACTTGTCTAAACAGGATCCAGCACCAATCCACACTATTCAGAAGGAGGGGGGCCCAAAATGGCAAAAACAACAGGGTAAAAGTCTTTGCAGATTCCCCCGTACTTTTTCACAAACCGTGAGCTGGGTGCGCATTTTTGCTCATTTGGACTATGGAACAATAAAAAAAAACTCGAAGGGAAACACAAAGCTGATTGGCCAGGTGAGAGTGGGTGGGGCTTGCTAGCAGGGCAAGTGCCTGCTGCCACCGTGTTGGATTTTCGCCTTAGTGATCGCTCACTAAGGTGGTAAAAAGGATCAATATTTTCTGTTTTCCTTTCCTATAAAACTGGAGAATAGCTCTATTGCACCAGTGTACCTTGCCATTACTTTTTAAAAAACGGCAGCAGTGAAGAACTAACACGAGTAAATCACTCGTGTCCACCATCAGGAATGCAAGGTTTATGGGGGACTTCCAAGGCCAGAAAAACCATTTAGCCATGTCGCTGCTGCTGCAAGATGCCAACACTATGAGGTATTTTAGATTTTTCCCCCCTCATGTAGATGGGCCCTGAGTTATGCATGAAACATTTTATATTGCTACACCAATCAAATAAGTTTCAATTTTGATATGAAATTAAGTATTGCCTATATTTCATTTTTATGAAAATGTTTTCTTCCTCTTGGAAAAAAATCCAAAGCAAAGGAAAAGATTTTCATTCCATTTCTAATTCACGCTATGGGCGGTGTCAGCAGCTAGCTGATACATCATATCAAAGACAGACAGAGAACATGATGTTATCAGTCCCAAAGGTGAGAGTAAAATCCAGCTGTTCAGTGTATCAACCCTACACAAAGTGCAAGATTCTAAACCTATCAATGTTTTTAAAAAATCTGTAAAGCATGTCAAAGAACTATCAGCCTTAGACCTCCAGCTGGAAAAGAGCAGCTGAAAACAAGGAAAATTAATGGAGATAGTGGGAAACATTTACTGAAGCCACTAACAATATGAAGTTTTTCTAAATCATATTAACATTTTGTTCAGCAGCCAGTTGAGAAATGCCTGGTACACAGTACTGTAGACAGAGACATTTATCTACAAAGCACTTTAGGCAGAAAGCAAAGGCTTCTTGTATCACACCCCAGTCACACAATGCAATTCAGAGAAACACATGCATAGACATGCTTTTGACACTCACCTTTAAAAAGCTGATTACAACTGCCCAAGATAAATGGATGGATATCTATTCATTTATTATTAAACTTTATGGAAAAGTATTTTTTTAAAGATATTTCACGTTCTCCATGGAAAAACATAGCAAGAGAAAGTTCACCAAAACCTTTTCCACTCCCAGATCACCAGCTATGCACTCAGGATGCAGTTTCTAGCAATGAGTATATGGAATATAATAGGAGAACAACTGAACAGCTCTGGTTCTCTCACATACCACTATGGGAATGCCACCCCAACCTAGTGCTTCCTTTGGTACAGATGGACTTGTTTTGTATATCTTTGTGGGAAAAATGAACACGGCCAGTATGGGGTCACAACAGCTATGAAGTTCAGCACAGTGGTTCATGAGCCACAGTTAGTAGCAATGGTGAGGCATAGGATATTCTTGGGATTCTTCTTATCTGTGCTGCTAGGCAATTTAAAACTGAGTGAATCCATCGCATGTAGGCTTATATATGGGCACTTAAGGAGGAAGAAATGAACTTAAAAACATCTTCTTGTCCACACTGCCAGTTGGTGAGATAACAACTTCTCATGGCTTAGAAGTGGATATAAATCTAGCCGAGTTTTGTACTTTTGTACTCCCCTCCACTCCAGACTGGAAGCCGGGATCAGGCAAGCATGAGCAGGTCCAAGGGTGTGTGTCAGGGGGGCCTTTATTCCTCACAATGTGCCCGTGGCTGCCTGGCAGTCACAAGAGAGTCAATAAAACTCATGAAAGGGCCTTTCATACCACATCCAGTGTATAAGGAAAAGGGAGAGGGGAACGTCAAATGACCCAGTTTAAGACACAGCTATTAGCAACAGGCTTTAACTCTTTTTATCCCAGATTACCCTCTTTGAAATTCAAAGGTTAAAAGATGATGCTTCCTTTGCTGGAAAATTACTGGCTTTTGTCCAACCACAGCTACCTGCATTTTTTCAAAAAACAATACATAGGAGACCCATGAAATGGTACTTCAAACAAGTGTGTGTGTTTCTCTGTATGTATCTGTCACATGCACATCCATGCACGCTCACTTTTGCTCATGGGGCAGAAGTGCAGTTGTCATACACACACACACACACACACACACTTTTCTTGTTGTTGTTAACTGCCATCAAGTCAACTTCGACTTATGGCGACCCCATGATTGAGAGAGCTCCAAGTCACCCTATCATCGACAGCCCTGCTCTGGCTGGTCTTGCAGACTCAGGGCTGTGGCTTCTTTGACTGAGTCCATCCATCTGGAATATGGTCTTCCTTCTTCCCTACTGCCTTCTCTCCTTACCAAACATTATTGTCTTTTCTAGTGACTCATGTCTTCTCATGATATGGCCAAAATATGACAGTCTCAGTTTAGTCATCTTGGCTTCTAGGGAGTTTTCCAGCTTGATTTGCTCTAGGACCCATTTATTTGTCTTTTTAGCCATCCACGGTATCCATAGAACTCTTTTCCAGCACCACGTTTCAAACTAGTTGATCTTCCTATCAGCTTTCTTCACTGATCAACATTCACAACCATATATAGAAATGGGAAATATGATGGTATGGACCATCCTAATTTCAGTATTCAATTATATATCTTGACACTTCAGGATCTTGTCTACTTCCTTCATAGCTGCCCTCCCAAGTCCTGGTCTTCTTCTGATTTCTTGACTGCAGTCTCCATTCTGATTAATGCCAAGGTATGGAAAATCTTGAACTACTGGCTAACCCCTGAATTCACAGGACCAGTATCCATGGTTCCACTTATCCACATCTGGAAAAAAAGTGTCTTCTCTAGGCATTTTCTAGGTCCTCCAGTGCAATTCTATGGTATGCTTCTGCCAGAAGTTGGGTCAGAAGTCATTCATTTCAATAGGGCTTGCTATTATTCATGGTTCTGTGTATCCACAATTAAGTCTGGGAAAGTATCCCCCATAGATATGGAGGGGGGGTGACCTGTATTTCAATGTCTTCATCATCTACTTTAAAGTTATGGAACTCATCTGTGGCCATTATTTTTGTTCTCTTAATATTAAACTGTAAACCTGCTTTTGCATTTTCTTCCTTGACTTTCTCCAGTAAACATTCTAAGTCTTTGCTATTTTGGGCTAGTAGTATGGTGTCATCTGCATATCTTAAATTGCTGAAGGTTATACTGATGGGTTTTCCCTGAAGCCTTACTGACATGATTTGGTCAGACTCTGCATTATATCCTTTGACTGCTTTTGCTACAGCTCTCCTCACTATAAATGCCAACCCAATTTTTCTTAGATTTTCATTTCCTAAGTAAAACAATGTGTAATTATCTGACTCAAAATGTCCCATTCCTGTCCACTTTAGTTCACTCACCCCAACATTTATACATTCCATTTTTGTTTTACGATGTCTAGCTTCCCCTGATTCATGCTTCTCACATTCCATGTTCCTATAATATGTCTTGTGCAGCTTTGGACCTTCCTTTCACCTCTGAGCACATCAGCAGCTGAATGCACTTTCAGCTTGAGTCCAGTTGCATCCAATTGTACACATCTGCCTACAAATCCTAATTGGGCAGGTAAGTATCCAGGAGGATTTTAGTGCACATTTGTTCTCCACATTTGATGGTAAGTCCCCAAGCTGGAATCTTATGTGTGATCCTAGAATGTTATGAAGCAGATGCACGATATCAGTTAGCCACGGGCCTATCATGTTTGAAATCAAGTAGCAGCATTGTTCCCTCTCAAATTCCCAAGGGTAGCCAAGATGCTATCAAACTTTAAATAAAAAGCATTAGGATAGGCTCAAGAGTGGGCTATGCTGCACTTCCACCAGCCATATCTATCACAAATTATTTCTCTGAAGGACCAAATTCAGATGGAGCAATTCTAACACTGGAATGATTGCAGGGGGTTTCCATCAATATATCACAGTCAATTGTTGCATTATCAGCCAGGAGGTTTAACACATTGGCATCCTAAAGAGTCATGGATATACAAATCAGGTATATCCTGATTCAAATCAAGTCTGAGATTAATAAATATTCATATTACCAAGGAAAAAGAACCTTAATTTTAGGATGGGAAGGGCTGTTTTAGGTGGCATCTGCCTGACAGGATATATGTATCTGAGGTGTATTTTATTTAAGGATCTGGCAAAAGAGGAGTGGGCAACTGTGATGGGTGTAGGGACCACTCTCTGACCTCAGGGCCCCAATGAGGGCCATACCACCACAATATCAACAAACAAGAAGTCACTTCTAGTTGTCACTTCCAGGTGCATGTCTGTGTGTTTTGGAGGCTGGTTTTTTGCATGTGTTTCAAAGAGGGATTGGGGTGTGTGACAGTTCACCTTGGAGGAGGCTCCCTGGAGCACAAATTGCCCCCAAATATTAAACAGGAATGAAGGGGCTTTGGAGAGGGTCTTGGAGGAGCCTGGAGCTGCACAAAGGTCCTTGAGGGCCCCATGTTACTCATAGGACATAGTTTCCTATTCCTGGTGCAAAGAACCAGGAAAAAGCCCAGAGAAGCCAAGCAAAAACTCAAAATTTAAACAATGGATATTTCAAATAAACAGACAGGAGGCAATCAGAATGTTGTTAGAAGGGAGGGAAGAGAACTTGAGGTGGCAAATTATCAAAAGTAAGAGTTGTACAGAGGAGAGTCATAACTGCTCTTTATCTTTGGGAACTTCAAATACTTCTCATTGCTTACAGTGCTAGTTTCTATAAATTTTGCTGCAGGCTGCTTGGAATCTGAAGTAGTTTTGCAGCCCAACCTAACACTGCATTCTGGATTTTTTATATAAAACTCTGTAAAAGGAAGATGTGCCAGATATATGAGTTCATGAACAGCTGGAAACACTAAGAATTAGGCAACAACACCAAAAATTGAAAGATATACAAGTAAGAAAGGGGTGGGAAGAGAAGCAAAGCTGAGAGAAGAGCCAATTTATGTTTACAAAGAAGAAAGTACACAAAGCAATAGATGGGTTTTGGTACCATTAGGTTGCCCGACTAACCTAGATTTCCTTTTATTATGTCACTGAAAAGACAACAATGACCAAAAAAAAAAAGGAGAGAGAGAGAGAGGCTTGGATATGCCTACATCTAAAAGCTGCACTTGGAAAAAGTGCCTTTTTGTGTTTACGCTGATCACACTGATTTACAATCTTATAGCATCTTACTTCCTTTGACCCATTTAAAAACCCTTACAACCATACATAATCACAGAACTGGAAAGCCATTCAAGATGGCTTGAAAGTATAGGATGATATCCAGAGCATCCAAAGTGGCAGGATAAATGTCCTCCCTCAAGGTTTTCATATAATTTTTAGTATTAGCTAACAGTGGAGCAGAATGAAAAGATAGGACACAAATGCTTTAGGAGCTCCCATTGTCAGCAAAATACGTACAATAGCTATTATAAACAGACAGCAATATGGAAGACTGGTTTCAGGCAAATTCTGATTTCACCCGTTTGTGCTAGGGACCCCCCACCAGCCCGGTTTCCATGCAGTCACCAGTTAAGGTGTGGAACACTGACAAACAGTGCTTTTTTAAAAACAACGATATGCCCAGATATCACATAATATCATACCCTCCAACTGTCCTGATTTGGCAGGGACTGGCCCTATTAATTCTCTCATTCTCATTCCACTTTTTCAGTTGCTTTTAAATTGTCCCAGTTTCTCTCTCCTCCTCTTCCTCCTATTTCCTCCCTTATCCTCAGATTGCTTCAGCTGCTGCAAACTGAGTTTAACGTGCAAAAGTAGTTTGCAATCAATAATTCAGGAGGGGGGAGAGGACAGAAGGGGTGGGATCTTGCCCTTCCCTGTAGTCTCAGGCAAAAGCAAACAGCTACTGCTTCCCCCAGCTTGCATCCTCTTTCTCATTAATAACCTTTGCTATCTTGATGCCATTTGATATTGTGCAAACCTCTAACGCCAGAAGGAGATAGTCTATACCATTCAACATTTTACAAATGAAAATTTGTAAATAATAAAATAAAAATAATATTGTACCAATACTGAATAATAATATGGAATTTTTAAGAACACTGCAATAAAATCGGTGTCAGTAAAAGAGCAATATACCCAACTGAGAGGACGTAAATCCCCATTAGCTGCTCAAAGACCTGTATTGCTACATATCAATTCAGTAAATATTGAACAAGAGCCACTTATTTATTCAGTCCAGCATACACAGTTGTACTGCAAAACCCTGCAAAACAGGGTAGATTGAGAGATGGTAAATTTAATAGCTGAGCAAGGAATGCAAGACTCATCTGCTTAATTCTAGCCTGACATTTTGCTACAATTTCTGTTATTTAACAGTTAAATTTTAATATTTGCCAAGTATCTACTGCACAACTTTCAGTATCCAAACTAAGAGTGAAAAGCAGATACTTCGTTAATGTCTCAAATGATTCCAGGATTTGTCCAAACACGTTGTCCTATCCCAAGGGTGAAGAAAGCGGGGCCCACCACCAACTGAAGGCACAGTACTTGAAAGAAAGAAAGAAAGAAAGAAAGAAAGAAAGAAAGAAAGAAAGAAAGAAAGAAAGAAAGAAATTTACCATCAAAATACACCTAAACACCAGCCAAAGGGTGTGGGAGCATTTTGGACACTTTTTGACACCCCCCAACCAACTATTTGAGACCCTTTTTTTCAACACAAAGTGGCATTAAGGTTGTCTTCCTAGTCGTTATCTATTAGGTAAAAGACCTCCCTTGGGCCCAAATGGCACAGAGAGGGCTAAAAATGTGGTGGAATTGCTCTCATGTCCCCAAGAAGAGACATTTGGGGCCAAAAAAAATGTCATTTTTTTTAAAAATGGGGACAGAGGTTTAGGCCTTTCAAAATCTTCTAGCATGGCCAATGAAGTCCCCTAACCTGTAACAGTTCCCACTTCTGATCTATCCATTTGGACTACATGGGTTCTTAGACCCAGGCATGGAGACCCACTATCCACAATGCTGCAGCCTTGAGAACTCACGCCAAACAAATCTTGAAGAGAAATGACAACGTAGAAAGAATCACAACCCAGAAACATCACCCAAGGAGACCTTCTGCTGTGCTTTCTGCAACCAGACTTGTTTATCTTGGATTGGCCTTTTTAGTCATCAGCGCGCTTGCAGAAAGCGCGGGATGAGTCCTTCCTGAATCTTCGTTTGCGAAGAAAAGCCAGAGAGAGACATGGGTTCTCAGAAAGTACTCAAGCTGGGTGAACCAAGAGTAGCTGCCCTCATCTCAAAATGTCCTGTGTTTTCAAGCATAAAGTTAGTCCAAAGGAGCCATTATATTTAATCTAAATCCACATCTATGCAGAATTGAAGCATGCTGGGTATGATATTTTCAACTTTTTATTCTGTAAATTATGGAAACCTGGCCACCTTACCCTGAACTAATTCTCTTAATTTTCATTGTATAGCTACATAGCATGAAAAGTAGACATAGGTATGCTGTCTTTGAATTCAACTACTGTGGCTTCAATGTTCACATCCACTGGAACTCTATTCACACCTCTCCTGCAGGACACATACATACAAAGGCAAATTCTGTAGAAATCACCTCTTCCACTTTACTGATTAGAAACATTCAGATCATATCTGAATTGTTTTATTGTTTATAATTTATCCAAATCCCAAGATCAGCTTGGTTAAGATAATATGCCTGCAGTCTGGAAGTATCTGGTTATAAACAAATAAATTATGCATGGTTTTAAATCTCTATGACAGTTCACTTTATTTGAACACAGTAAACCCATAGAATTTTATGTACATGAGAAATGAACAAAAACGAATCCTATTATTCAGTTACTCTTACCACTCTTACTGTGTCCTATGAGGAATGGCTTAGGGAGAGGGGTATGTTTAGCTTGGAGAAGAAAAGGTGATAGCCACATTTAAAAATTTGAAGGGATGTCATATTGAGGATGGAGCAAGCTTCTTTTCTGCTGATCCAGAGATTAAGACATGGAGCAATGGATTCAAACTACAGGAAAAGAGATTCCACCTAAATGTTAGGAAGAGCTTCCTGATGGTAAGAGCTGTTCAGCAGTGGAATGCGCTGCCTTGGAGTGTGCTGGAGTCTCCTTCTTTGGAGGTTTTTAAACAAAGGCTAGATGGCCATCTGTCGGGAATGCTTTGATCATGTATTCCTACAGGGCAGGGGGTTGGACTAGATGGCCCTTGTGGTGTTTTCCAACTCAGTGATTCTAAGAGACCACAGCTAACAAAGGCTTCAATTAGCTAGCAATGGCCTGTAGTGTCACATTCTCAGAAAGGTCCTTTGACAAAGCTTGGCCCAAATAAGGTCCCTTTCACCTGGTTTGCTTGAAAAGGGCAAGAGCTCTAATGCAATTCTCAACTTCATGTGCTGAAAATGAGAAGACATGGGAGTAATTTGATTAGACCAAAGGTTCTAAACTGTGGATTGTTACCCGATATGGATCACATAACTGAATGTGGGGATTAGGAATTTTTTATTGGAATAAGACCATGGGGGTTGTGAAAAATTTGGCAACAGTAAGTTTGATTTGGATACCTATATACCTGGGGTAACGTAAAAAATTCTCAGGCAAAAAGGGGTCGCAAATGGGAAAAGTTTAAGAAGCCCTGGATTATACCACAGTCCCACAAAATTCTGGGACCAGGGGGACATACACCAATTTTTGACATAATGCATTATTTGGGCCATAAAAGATTGGGCTTCAATGATGTTTTAAACAAAGACACCTGTTGAATCTTTTCCAACAGGTTATTCCACAATTTGGGAGTGGCTGATGACAATGTCCTTTGGTCAATTGCCAGTCTGGATTTGGCTGACTGATGTAAATGTTCCCCAGAAGATCTGAGTATACAGGGCCAGTTATATGGGAGAAGGCAATCCTGTAGGTAACCTGGACATAAACCATGTAGGGTTTTATTAAAGGTAACAACCAACATTTTATACCTTGCCCAGAAACTAACTGGCAGACAGTGGAGTGATTTTAATATAGGTGTAATATGATCATAGAATCATAGAATCATAGAATTGCAGAGTTGGAAGAGACCACGAGGGCCATCCAGTCCAACCCCCCTGCCACGCAGGAAATCTTGATCAAAGCATCCCCGACAGATGGCAATCCAGCCTCTGTTTAAAGACCTCCAAGGAAGGAGACTCCACCACACTCCGAGGGAGCGTGTTCCACTGTCGAACAGCTCTTACTGTCAAAAAGTTCCTCCTCATGTTGAGGTGGAATCTCTGTTCCTGGAGCTTGCACCCATTGTTCCGTGTTCCAGTCTCTGGAGCAGCAGAAAACAAGCCTGCTCCATCCTCAGCGTGACATCCCCTCAAATACTTAAACAGGGCTATCATATCGCCTCTTAACCGTCTTTTTTCCAGGCTAAACATACCCAGCTCCCTAAGTCTCTCCTCATAAGGCATCGTTTCCAGACCTTTCACCATTTTAGTTGCCCTTCTCTGGACACGCTCCAATTTGTCAATATCCTTTTTTAATTGCGGTGCCCAGAACTGGACACAGTATTCTAAGTGAGGTCTGACCAAGGCAGAATAGAGTGGCACTATTACTTCCCTTGATCTAGACACTATACTTCTATTGATACAGCCCAAAATCGCATTGGCCTTTTTAGCTGCCGCACCACACTGTTGGCTCATGTTCAACTTGTGGTCTACTAGGACTCCTAGATCCCTTTCGCATGTAGTCTCATTCAGTCAGGTCTCTCCCATCCTATATTTATGCATTTCATTTTTCCGCCCTAAATGCAGCACCTTACATTTCTCCGTATTGAATTTCATTTTGTTAGCTTTGGCCCAGCTCTCCAGTCTATCCAGGTCATTCTGAATTTTGATCCTGTCCTCTAGGGTATTAGCTACTCCTCCTAATTTGGTGTCATCTGCAAATTTGATAAGTATGCCCCTAATTCCCTCATCCAAGTCATTGATAAAGATGTTGAATAGCACATCTTTATCACTCCTAGATGCACCAGTAACCAATCTGGCTGTCATGTTTTGGACTAATTGAAGTTTCCAGAGGTAGCCCAATGTACAGCACATTGCAGAAGTCCAGCCTTGAGGTTACCAATGTGTTCAACTACCATCTTTTAGTCCTCCAGCTCTAGAAAGGGGTGTAGCTGGCATATGAGCCAAAACTGATAGTGAGCACTCCTGGCCATTGTCTCTATCTGGGCTGTCATTTGGAGCAACAGGTCCAAAAGCACTTGATTATGATGAATAACAGTGGACAAAATGCAGCTCTCCAGATGTTTATGGACTGCAACTTTTTATTTTTATTTATTTATTTATTTATTTATACCCCGCTCTTCAGCCACAAGGCTATCAGAGCGGCTTACAAATTGTTTTAAGCAACAGCTATTTACACATCTACACTGCATTAAACAGTTTCCAATGTGTGTTAGCTAATTGCCCCCCACAAGCTGGGTACTCAATTTACCGACCTACGAAAGGATGGAAGGCTGAGTGAACCTTGGAGCCGGCTGGAATCGAACTCTTGTCAGCCTTAGCATCAAATAATGAGGAATGCTGGGATTAATAACCCATCAGCATCTGGAGGATTGTGTGTTGCCCACCCCTGCTTTAGGAGGCAGCAGCCTAAGTTCAAAGTAACACTGGCACTTCTATACCAGCACACAGTAACCTCCTTCCCTTCCCCTCCTACCTGCAGTACTTGGAGCTGAATTGAACCAACTTCAGAGGGTTCCCCAGCCTTGAGGAGTAGATTTAATTTATTATAATATAATAATAATTGTTAGGGGGCACAGAGTGCTGCAGTGGAAAGGGGAAACTTCCTCTTTGCTTGATTTCAGCAGTGGATTATGCCCATTGTTTCATGAAGAGAAGAATGTGGGCAGGTATGTTCTCAAGTATCTGAAGGGCTGTCTTATAAACTATAGAGCAACCTTTTTTTATTGGCGTGCAAGACTAGACACATGGAATTTTCAAGGAAGCAGAGGTTGGGTTGATTTAAATCAAAGCAATTTAAACAACACATTATAAATCAGAGAAGATCTATTTTAATCTAATCTAAATCAAACTTCCTATTCTTCATCTTCTAATCTAAACAGTGGTGCAAATCAGACCATAGTTTCCTTTAACCAATTATGTTTACACTGTTTGATCCTTACAACCAGACCTTGAATCTCTTTGTCTCACTGTGTACATTTTACATGCTTTCCTTTTCACTAATATAGCAATAGCATAGCAATAGCAATAGCATTGATATTTATATACCGCTTATCAGTGCAAAGCACCCCCTAAGTGGTTTACATTTTTTTTTTAGCTAATTGCCCCCAACAAGCTGGGTACTCATTTTACCGACCTATGGAAGGATGGAAGGCTGAGTCAACCTTGGAGCCCTCTAGGATGAAACTCACAACATTGTTGCTGCAGTACTGGCATTTAACCACTATACCACCAGGGCTCCACTAAATAAGTGGAGTCAATGTCTCCATTTGTGTCATAGAATCATAGAATCATAGAATTGCAGAGTTGGAAGAGACCACGAGGGCCATCCAGTCCAACCCCCCTGCCTTTTTCTTACAGCTAGCACCTATGGCAGTTTGCTTGTGAGCTTTATTTATTTGTTATATTTGGGTGGTTTATGTTGCTATCCTACATACACTTACTTCAGAATAAACTAAAATGAGACTTAACATCAGAGAAACCATGTTATAGGCTTGTATTGGGAATAATACAGGAACCTGGGTATCGGACAATTTTGTCTTTTCTTCCTTATAGTACAGTATTGCTCTTTCTTCTACTTCACTGTATCTTGGACCAGCCTTTCCCTCACAAAAACAAGGTAACAAATTAAAAACAACATACTTGTGATTGATACACAGAGGCAGAGATGGTTTGGGGGCAGAAAAGCGGTTTCTTTTCATTAGGTGAAAAATGACAGTTTTGGTAGATTGTAAATATTCAGATTTGACAGGTGGTCACTTTTAAAAAAAAATACATTGGGAAACCTGTAACTTAATGCATCTAGCAGAGGTACTGATTCAGTTCAAAGATTAACTACAGGGCTAATATGCTTGTTATTTAATATTATTCTACTCATCTAAAACAAACTTTAAGTAATTGCTAAAATGATAATAATTTCATGTTAAAATAGTAATTATTTAACAATACAATTAAAAATAAAAACATCTCTGATTTAAATTTTAAAATCCGACTCTCCTCCAAGAAACACAATTTGATCAACCCTGAACCAGGTTTTGACTGAACATTAGGAGAAATGTCCTAATGGTTCACAGGTGCCTCAAGAGTGGAACAGACTGCTTTGGTAACTGGTAGATTTCTCCTTTACAGCATATATTTAAATATAGGCTGGAGAGTCATCTATCAGGGAATTTGTAGCTGCAAAATTTCCAACAATGAACATGTTAAATAACCTCCAATGTACTTTTCGGCAATAAAACGCAATGAATTTTAAATAAAATTTTGTGGCTAAGGTATATTTCCCTTTATTATTTCGCATGGTGACAAACTATTTGAAGTGTCTTGAGTTCAGATTCACATTAAATAGCATGGACAGATGTAACAGCCCAGCTTTCTAGTATATCAAGAAACACAGAAAGAAGTTCTGGCTGCAACTTACAACAGCCTGAAAGCCAAATGGCTTATGATGAACACTGAAGAAGGCTGAGGGTTTGACCCAAACCAGAGAATGTATTAGTGAAACTACTTTCACACTGGAGTTGAGAGCTTCACTTTGCACCTATTTTTTTACAGTGGAGGGCAAGGAAAGAGTTCTTCCTGAAAGCCCAGAGAAACGATATGGTATATGTGGTCCTACAGATGCTGTTAGTCACTCTGTGTATACAATACTTAGTCCGATGGAGTAGGACTTCTATGTTGTGATGGTGTGTTGAGTCACAATCTGGGTGTGTAAGAAATCAGAAGCCATTTGCCTTCCCAACAAACTTTGTAGCCCAGTCCACAGTTCTGGAAAAGTTGTGTGAACAAGATTTAAGTGCCTTTCTCTGGGTTCATCTAAAAGCAACAAAATGAAGTTTTACTTAACCACATGTGCTTTTTTGAAAGTGTTTATTTAAGTTGCTACATAAAGAGAGATCCATCAGGTGCCATACCTTGTATGTATGTCTTGTTTGCTACCTCTGGGCTATATTTGCACAGCCCTGTAATATGAAAAGATAATCATACTTCAAAGAACTCATCATAGAACACTGAGTCTTTGGGCATGGACTGCCTACGTTTCTGTCTTTCAGGCATTTGATAAAACATTCATTATTAATAACACCAGTCCTATTTCCCTGGCAGAAATTTTGTCCCTTTTTGCAAGCTAGTCAAGAATAATAGAATCACAGAATTGTAGAGTTGAAAGAGACCACAAGGGCCATCCAGTGCATCTACTACTGTTGCAACCATTTTTTGAACTGTACAGCTGTTTCAGTGAATGAATCAGAGGAAGGCAACAAGGTAACGTCTCTCCCCTTACTGATTTTAAACTACCTGACTCAAAAGTAAAATGACATTGAAAATTTATATCCAGGATCAAAACCATGTGCTGGTCAATTCGAACAACTATCATCAGCAACTCCCATGAGCACAATAAATGGAGAAATGGACACTATCATGAAAAACTGCTATCAGCAAATTCCACACTCGTGTTATCTTACGCCCAATTATGTGCATGTATGGGACTAAGAACAGATTAAACTGCCAAAGTCTGTAGGAAAGTAGGCCTTTGCAAACATGCTTGAAAGAAAGGGAGCATTCAATGCATGACTTTGTTAAAAAAAACACACCTGTAAACAATAGTTTACAGAAAACTACCACATTTCGCATAAGATATAACATATGAAAGAACTGGGAGTTTCTGTTCCATGTGGTTAGAAGATTCTTATTTTATGGAAGTGTGATATTTTGGGCTATTCAAGCTATGGACAGCATACCTTGAGGTATCTGAAGGCATTTCCATCTCATTATGACCCAAGTAATTCAGTGGGCATACGTACCACTGAAATTTATGTGGACTGTACATCTGCATCCTTGGTGTAGTGGGAAAATGCTTGATTATTTTAATCTGAAGTGACAAGGAGAATTCTACTGTTTAATATAGGGGATGTTTTAATTAGTCCTGAGTTCTGGATACCATCTTGTTTGTGAGGGGCTTGGCTTTTGGCTCCTGATTTGGTTTGTGTTTGGCCATAAAATAAATTTAGAAATACTGCTGGCTCTTGCTGCCTTGACACATTCTCTCTTTAGCTGTATTTGTGCAATCATATAGAATGGCTGCACTGTTGGGCTAGTTTCTTGAAAATACTAGTGTACTAAAATACTAACGTCATGTTTTATACAAGTCATATGTATGTACAAGTCCCAGAATGTCATATTTTATACAAGTATAGTCACTAGACCTTTGCACTAAGAAAACTACTGCTGCAGAGAGAATTGGGGACAATATTTGTAAGATGATAGAAGACAGAAAGAAGTACTCTTTTCAGGTTTTGTTCATTTTAATGTATCAGGTTTAAATAATTACATAAGTACTACTATTGCAAGACAAAACTGATTACAGAACATTTAAAAATGATTTTTTTAATTCCAATGTTGACCAGTGCTATTCAATTCTTCCAAAAATATTTTGCTCAAATGCTGTATCCATCTATCAAACATTTTCCTAATCTTTGTGACCTTTCCCATTCCTGTTTCATGTTTTACTTTAGTCAACCATTCTTTATCCTCTAGAAATGTGTTTGGTTTCCAGTGCTGAACGTGTACCATGTTGAAACTACCATGTTAAGCAGAAAGTCCTACATCTTGTTATTCTACTTGCAAGATATCTCACTCCATTTTTTAAGTTAAAAATGTGAAATGTTATTTGGTAGTTACTCTGATGACCATATGTCAATTGATTTACACATTTGAACATTTCTATCACATGCGAATAATTGTTCATGTTGCACATTAAAATAAGTCATAATAATAGAAAAGTTTTTACAAATTCACTTTTTTTATATATTAGTTTTCTACTTAACAGTTTCATGTGTATCTCCTATTTAAATCATATAACTAATTACAATATAATTTTGGAAGTACACTAACCACAATCAAAATAGATTCTATATTTTATAATTCATGAAAATACTTTTTTCATTATTCATGCACAATGCAGTACAAGTACTGTACAATACAATCCCTTAGCTGTTTCATCAGTTTGTTAATAGCAATTTTTAATTTTCTAGCTAAAAAAAAAAAAATGAATATATCTGAGAAAGGCTATTTATCCAGTTTATCAAGCCTGTTTATCAATTTTTCTAAACTGTGTTCTCCTACTTTAAGTTTTCCTAGTTCATACACTGGACTTCGCAATATGAATTTGTGCATCTACACTAACCCAATCAATAATCTATGTTTACAAAATTCAATATATGACTTGTTTGCGTTCATAGATGTAAATAATATATATAGATCAAGAATTTTTTTGCCCTGAATTATTAAATCTGGGCACTACATCCATCAGTTACAATTCCTTAACCTATGTTCAACGCCTACAGAAACATTGTTCATTGGAAATTCATGCAGAGAGCCAATTTAATAATAGCTCCTAGCACACAATGCTAAGCTAGGATTTTGATGAAAACACAAGCCAAAATCAATCTGTTTCACCTAAAACTGGTTTATCTCCCCTTCTGGGAGGAGGTTTAGTTTATCAGCTCACCAGTGAAACATTCAGGACTCTTTCATACTATACAATTATAGCACTTTGATTCAACTTTTAACAGCCATGGCCCATAATCCTGGGATTTGTAGTTTGGTGAGGCATTAGACTTCTCCGGTAGAGAATTCTAATTACCTCAAAAAACCACAAATCCCATGATTCCATAGGATGGAACAATGGGAGTTAATGTGATATAATTGTGTAGTATGAAAGAGACCTCAGAAATGCCACTTTTTGGCCAAGAGAAAAACCCTTCTCACGACAAAGAAAAAACTCATCAACTTTTTAAAGTTGATTGTAAATAAATTGACAATTCTAACAAAGTTCAAATATGTCTTGAGTCCATACTATCTTTAAGACCATATATCCCTATATTAGCTTGCCTGAATTTTGAGATCCTCGGGGGAGGACTTTCTGTTGGTCTCAGACACATTTTGGTAGGACTCATGAATGAGCCTGGTTGGTGGAAGCTCCCTGACTGTGAAACTCCCTCCCATGGGTGGCTAGGCTGTTCCCCTTTCCACTCTCTTTCAACTGGTAGACAAAGACCCTTTTCTTTTGCTGGCTATTGGCTACTAGCTGGTTACTATGCAAGGTTGTTTTAATGTGGGGCGCTGTACTTTTATTCACATTGTTATGCAGTAAATGTTTTAAACATTTAAATTAGCAGTGTTTTAAATTGGACAGTTTATTTGCTTTGAACTTTTAAAAAATTATAATTGTTTCAGTTGTATTTTTTAAATCCATGTCATCAGCTGCCTTTGGCCCCATATTGGGAAAAGGAAAGATAAGTAAGTAAGAAAGAAAGAAGCACATATCCATAGTTCACTGGAGTGGAGCTACACAGGTCACTGTGGCCAACTGAAAACAGAAGAATCACAACAAATGTTAATGAAAAGAGATTTCTGTATGCTCCTTTCACATGTATATGTATATGTGTATCTATATGTGTGTGTGTGTGTTTAACAGGCATAATGAATTACACATATTATAATATACGTGTGTGTGTGTGTGTGTGTGTGTCACATTATAGACTCATAGAATCACAGAATTGTAGAGTTGGAAGAGACCACAAGGGCCATCCAGTCCAACCCCCTGCCATGCAGGAAATCACGACCAAAGCATCCCTGACAGATGGCCATCCAGCCTTTGTTTAAAGACCTCCAAGGAAGGAGACCCGACCACGCTCCGAGGGAGTGTGTTCCACTGCCAAAAAGCTCTTACTGTCAGAAAGTTCCTCCTAACGTTGAGGTGGAATCTCTGTTCCTGGAGCTTGCATCCACTGTTCCGTTTTCTAGTCTCTGGAGCAGCAGAAAACAAGCTTGCTCCATCCTCAATGTGACACCTCTTCAAATACTTAAACAGGGCTATTATATCGCCCCTTAACCGTCTTTTTTCCAGGCTAAACATACTCAGCTACCTAAGTCTCTCCTCATAAGGCATGGTTTTCAGACCTTTCACCATTTTAATCACCCTCCTCTGGACTTGCTCCAATTTATCAATATCCTTTTTGAATTGTGGTGCGCAGAAATAGACACAGTATTCTAGGTGAGGCCTGACCAAGGCAGAAAAGAATGGCACTATTACTTCCCTTGATCTAGACATTATACAGTCGTCCCTCCACATTTGCGGGGGTTACGTTCTTGAGACCCCCGCAAATGTGGAAAAACCGCGAATAACAACTGCTCTCACGACCCCACCCCCAGAGGGAGGGAGGCTGTGGGAGGGTGTCTGGCCGGCCTCTCCGCAAGCCTTCCTGAGGGGACTCCGGGCCTTAGAATACCCGGAGCATGCTTAGGAAGGCCGGGGAGAGGAAGCGGGCAGGCGGGTGGGCAAGCGGGCGGGCGGGGAGGAGGCTGTGCTGCCTCTCCCTACCTTTGGAGCCCCGGCGCCCGCTTCGGAAAGCCGGAGACGGCAGCGGGCGAGCAGGTGAGCGGGTGGGTGGGGAGGAGGCTGTGCTGCCTCTCCCTGGCCTTCGGAAGCAGACGCTGGGGCTTTGGAGCCCCAGAGCCCGCTTACAAAGGCTGGGGAAAGCAGTGAGTGGGCGGGCGGGCAAGTGGGTGGGCGGGGAGGAGGCTGCGCTGCCTCTCCCTGGCCTTCGGAAGCGGAAGCCGAGGCTTTGGAGCCCCAGAGCCCGCTTACAAAGGCCGGGGAAGGCAGCGGGCAGGCGGGCGGTTGGGCGAGCAGGTGGGGAGGAGGCTGAGCTGCCTCTCCCTGGCCTTCCGAAGCGGATGCCAGGGCTTTGGAGCCCCGGAGCCCACTTAAAAAGGTCAGGGAGGGTAGCGGGCGGGGGTCTGCCTTCCTCTCCCAGGCCTTCCTGAGTGGACTCCGGGGCTTAGAAGCCTCGGAGTCCCCTCAGGAAGGCTGGGGAAGGCAGCAGGCGGGCAGGGAGGAGGCTTTCTGAGCGGACTCCGGGGCTTAGAAGCCTCGGAGTCCCCTCAGGAAGGTCAGAGAAGGCAGCGGGTGAGCGGGAGGGAACCTGCCAAGCCTCTCCCCGGCCTCGGAGTCCCCTCAGGAAGGCCAGGGAAGGTGGGGAGGGAGGGAGGCTGCCAGACCCGCCCCGCCCCCTGGCCTTCCTGAGCAGACTCCGGGGTTTTGAAGCCCCGCAGCCGACTCTGGAAGGCCAGTGAAGGTGCAGGCAGGAGGTTGCCCCGCCTTTCGACAGCCTTCCCTAAGGGGCTGGGGCTAAACTGCGAATAATCAAAACTGCGAGTGTGAAAGCCGCGAATGTGGAGGGGCAACTGTACTTCTATTGATGCAGCCCAAAATCACATTGGCCTTTTTAGCTGATGCATCACACTGTTGACTCATGTTAACTTGTGGTCTAGCAGGACTCCTAGATCCCTTTTGCATGTAGTCTCATTCAGCTAGGTCATCTCCATCCTGTATCTATGCATTTCGTTTTACCGCCTTAAGTGCAGTACCTTACATTTCTCTGTATTGAATTTCATTTTGTTAGCTTTGGCCCAGCTCTCCAGTCTATCCAGGTCATTTTAATTTTGATCCTGTCCTCTAGGGTATTAGCTACTCCTCCTAATTTGGTGTCATCTGCAAATTTGATAAGTATGCCCCTAATTCCCTCATTCAAGTCATTGATAAAGATGTTGAATAGCACTGGATCTGGGACAGAACCCTGTGGCACCCCATTGGTCACATCTTTCCAAGATGAAGAGGAGCCACTGCTGAGCACACTTTGGGTTTGGCCGGTCAACAAATTACAAATCCATTGAACAGTTAACTTGTCTAGCCCACATTTTACAAGCTTGTTTGCAAGAATGTCATGGGGAACCTTGTCAAAGGCCTTACTGAAATCAAGGTATGCGATGTCCACAGCATCCCCTTCATCTACCAAGCTGGTAATTTTATCAAAAAAAGAGATCAGATTAGTCTGGCATGACTTGTTTCTCTGAAATGAATGTTGACTTTTTGTGATTATGGCATTGCCTTCTAAATGTTCACAGACTCTCTGTTTAATGATCTGCTCTAGAATCTTCCCTGATATTGATGTAAGACTAACTGGACGATAATTGTTGGGATCTTCTTTTTTTCCCTTTTTGAAGATGGGGACAATGTTTGCCCTCCTCCAGTCTCCTGGGACTTCTCCTGTTCTCCAGGAGTTCTCAAATATTATTGTCAATGGCTCTGAGATTACATTTGCCAGCTCTTTTAATACTCTTGGATGTAGTTCATCTGGTCCTGGAGATTTAAATTCATTTAGATTAAGAAGGTATTCCTATACTACCTCTTTGCTTATTCTGTGCTGGATTCCCCTATTGTGTCCTGTTCCCTTATCCTCAGATTGATCACCCTTTTCCTTTCTTGAAAACACTAAGGCAAAGAAGGTGTTGAGTAATTCTGCCTTTTCTCTGTCCCCTGTTAGCATTTTGCCATCTTCTCCATGTAGTGGCCCTACCATTTCTTTCTTCTTCCTTTTGCTGCGGACATACTAAAAAAAAACAAAAACAAAAACCACCCCTTTTTATTGTTCTTAACCTCTCTAGCAAGCCTGAGCTCATTCTGGGCTTTAGCTTTTCTTCCTTTACTTCTACACGTGTTCGCTATCTGTTTGAATTCTTCTTTGGTGATTTCCCCCCTTTTCCATTTCCTATACATGTTCCGTTTAAAACTTAGCTCCATTGAAAGTTCTTTAGTCATCCATCCTGGTTTCTTGAGACACCTCACATTTTTCTTCCTCAATGGTACTGTTTGAAATTGTGCCTTCAGTATCTCCCTTTTGAGAAAGTCCCATCCATCTTGAGGTCTCTTCTCTTTTAGTATTCCTGACCATGGGATCATCCCCAGTATTTCCCTGAATTTATTGAAATCAGCTCTCCTAAAGTCAAGAATGCGTGTCTGACTATGCCTGGCTTCTCCTTTCCATTGTATAACAAACTCCAGGAGAACATGATCACTCTCACCTAAGGATCCCTCCACTTGCACCCCATTAACCAGGTCGTCTCTGTTGGTTAGGATCAGATCTAAAATAGCTGACCTCCTTGTTGCCTCTTCCACCTTTTGGACAATGAAATTGTCTTCCAGGCAAGTAAGGAATTTGCTAGACCTTGAAGTTTTGGTTGAGTTAGATTGCCAGCAAATATCAGGATAGTTGAAGTCACCCATCACTACTACATCTCTCCTTTCTGCATGTGTGGTCATCTTTTCTAGAAAGGCATCATCCAATTCCTGCATCTGACTTGGGGGGTCTGTAGTAGAGTCCCCGAATAACATCCCTGTTGTTTCTCTCCCATTTAATTTTTATCCAGATGCTTTCCACCAGGCTTCCAGTAGTGATGTCATGAATCTCTTCACTGCTGTAAATATCCCTGATATATAATGCCATTCCTCCTCCTTTCCTGTTTGGCCTGTTTCTCTTATAAAGGTTATACCCCTCTGTGCCTACATTCCAATCATGAGAATCATCCCACCAGGTTTCAATAATGCCTATTATATCATATTTGTTTTGTAGTGCTAGGAGTTCAAGTTCACCTTGCTTATTTCTCATGCTCTGAGCATTAGTATAGAGACATCTAAGACCATGTGTTCCCTTTACTTGCTGCCTGTGCAAGGTTTTTTTGCCTCCCACTGTTGGGTCCTTGCACTGTTTGCCTTGTTCCATCTATGACAGTTTGACTATTTTCTCTGGCCCTTTTACCTTCCAGAATACTGTCTCCCTCCCCCATATGACTCAGTTTAAAGCCCTCCTGATCAAATTCTTGAGACTGTAGGCAAAAACGTTTCTGCCAACTGTCATGAGATGCATCCCATCCCTTGCCAGAATTATGAATTATGTGTAATTAATTCTGCCAGCTAAACAAAGGCTAATGGACAAGTTTACTCAAAGTATCCCAATTATCCAGAAGCAAGCTGATTTGAATATATGAATCATTTCAAGAGATAGTCAGATCAGCAATCAAAAACTGTAGCTTTGTCTTTTTCATAGGCTTTTAAAAAAAGAGGTATAATGGACCTTGTACTTAATAAATTCAACAGTCTCTGTGCAATATCCCCTTCCCACAAAAAACAATTGATGTGTTGCAATCTAAATTAAGTTTTGATATTTTTACTGTGCTGTTGTGCCTCAAACTGTTTTACAAATTTTGCAATTAAACTATCGCCCTTGTTAAAATTGAATAGTTTCAGCACAACAGGTTGTACTGTGTGTGAGCAGGGCATACACACTATAAATCAACTTTGGCTCCAGGAAGCAACTGGGAATTCACTCATCCCATCCAGATGGCCCAGTGAAAGGTAATATGGAACAAAATGCACCAGTAAGAGTTTAGCTCCCCTACACCTGTTGGGGAAAAATGCTATCATGTGTGGTTCATCATGACACAATTTCCTGTGTCGTGTCTTGTGACTTCAAGTCATTTTCAACTTAAGGTCCTAAGGCAAACCTCTCACAGGGTGTTCTTGGCAACATTTGCTGCCTTTGCCTTACTCTGAGGCTGAGAAAATGTGACTTGCCCAAGGTTACAGTGGGTTTCCATGGCTGAACAGAGATTTAAAAACTGGTCTCCCGATTGATGGTCCAACACTCGTGTCAACAACTCGTTTGAATGTTGAGCCACACTGGCTCTCACATTTTCCTGCTAATCAAAATTAATGCCAGAAGAAATTTGAACTTGGAGTGTTGTAATAAAAATTATTCATGCATCACTGATTAGTTGATACTAATTTTCTTCTTTACCTTAATTACCGTAGACACGTCATCCATTCAGCAGACATCTGGATCCCATAAAGGTTCACGTTCTGGCTCCTGTAAAAGGAACATAATTTTTTTCCCCAGATGTACTAAAAATTTATCAAGCAAGTTATTGAGGTAAAATATGAATGACCACTATTAAGCCAATCCACATTCTCTTTTTGTCTATTGCTCTAGTGCAAATATGGACACCTATAGACATCATATAGCATGGGCAGGAGAAGGCCTTCTAGATTCTATTTATTATTTTATTGAGAAACAGGCATCAGAAAATTCTTGTTTGTAATATCTGTGTTGTAGCTGCAATGAAAGACTGATTTAACAATTTCCAAAAAGTGGGAGGTAAATTTTGTGCAATATATGAATCATTGGAAACCTTCACACAGAACTACTTTTAAGAGTCTCTTCCTTCCTTAGAAATAAATGCATCTCGCAAATTCATTATTCTTATGGATCATGACAATTTCAATGACCTAAGGTTGGCAAATATGAGAATTGTATCATGTCATCATTCCAACAGCCCCATTAGGGAGGTTGGCTAAGTGAGTAGCTCAAGATCGTGCAAATAACCATCATGAGATTATGAATAGTACCACATGAACCATTTTACATATAACACTACACTGGCTTGCACAGCAACAAATAACATGCAGGATTCAATTGTTTTTGTAGCACAGGAAAGCCCCATAATAGGTTTATTGAGTACATTAAGACTAGAAATCATTATTCGTAATTGAAGCAATACTCTAAGAACATTATTATCCAATTACAATATCTGGGCGTCAGATCTGTTCTTTGGAAGACTGTGATTTCAGCACAACGAATTACTGAGCAATCCACTATATTCTACAGAAGCATTAGCTTACATAAAATAGATCCCTTTGCAACAAAGATTCTAGGCAACACATCAGAAACAGTGAAACAGAAGTTTAACATCAACAGGAGAAAAAGATTTTGAAAAGGATATCTTTGAACAGGGCCAGAAAAAAAGAAAGAAGGAAAGAAGGAAAGAAGAAAGGGAGGATAGGCACTGTAAGAAAGCTTCCCAGAGGAGCTAATTCTATTGATAGGCCACCAGAACTTAAAATCCGCTCTCTCTGGTTCCCACTCATCTCACCTCCAATGGCGGCAGCATTAAAGAGCATGCTCGCACAGTATACAGGTAGACTGAAATGCCAAGCAGGTGTTTCCTCAGCTCCCTGGCTGCCAACCCTCTGCATTTGCTTCCTGGAGCTGTGACTTCTCTCATGAGCAGAGAATTTAAGAATACAAAACTGGCAACATCTGAAGAAACACAAGTGTCACAACTGTGTTCTCATCATGATGGCATGTGATTGAGAATCTCCAGGAAAAGTAGCTGCAGTGGTGTGTTCAGGAGTGAAGTACAGGTGAAGACCAAAAAATGGGACATGGCCACTACTGGAGAAAGAGTGTGGTTCTTTGCTCTGAAGAAATGCTTTATGATCTTAAACCCCTATCCTGAAGGACACTGGCCTCACTCATGTGGCATTTGGAGTAGAATTTACAAGAATGTATCCTGCCCATTCTTCAAAGACACTTCTGTAACATTATTATATAATTTATCATTGTAGTAAATGGGGAGGAGGGATTTACTTACATTAGCCATTGCTAATGATTAAATTTTGGGTGTAACTTCCTGAGGCAGTTTCTAGTCATACCCATTCCCACCATCAAAACATACAAACAAGGGCTTGCCTCCGTCTGTTTCCTCTCTGTATTCAGTCTGCTCCCTCCTCTTCCAGGACTAGCTCCACTCCCCCTCTTCTTCTGATCTGCCAAGGAGATCAGACACAAGAGATCCCACTTGCACGTAATGTACAGAACTAACAAGCGTGCTCTGAACTAGTACATGACAGCCTGCCAGAGAGAATCAGGGCTGTTTGCGTATTGATATTTCTTGCCGTCTCTGAACAAGAAAGGCTTCCAAGTAAAGCAAGGAGGGGAAACTGTGCATCAAAGAAAACTGCCACTACCTAGGGGCAGTTTGAGATACAAAAATAAGATGGAGGAGAAGGAGAGGAGTGAGAATAGATGCAAACAGAAATACTTAATTGCTTCCTTTTAGTGCCAGTTTCCTTTGGCTCAGAATAACCATTTTATATCCTTTTCAATGTGTCCCTTCATTCAACTTGTGAAATACATGGCTGCAATTCCCAGCTATTTGTTGATCCAGAACTAGGCCTCTCTCAAAACAGACTGTGGATACATGACAAATGAGGAAGTTGAACCCGTATCTTTTGAGTCCAAGTCCAACATACTGTCTACTAAATGAAACCATATGCATGGCTGCAAAAATGCAGCAAGCCTGCAAAGAAGTAGGAAGAACACAAAATGTGCTATTTGGTCCCAAAATGCTCCTTCTCAAAGTTCAGATTTAAAGCAACAACAGCAACAACCTCCCCCACCCCTGCAGAAAGACCAGTTTCTAGCCCATTAGGTTAAATGTTAAACTTCAAAGGGATCTGCTTTAAAAGGGTGTGTGAGGACAATCCTCAATGAACTTCATAAAATGGAAGGATTACAGAAGAATAATTTCTATTGCCCTAAAGAACTCTTTAACTCTGTTTATTATGCCATGGTCTTAATAAGCCTAGGCTTTGTTGGATTAAACAAATTTGATTTGCTTAGCTTTAAAGCACACCTTCATAGGGATCTGAAGGTCTGGAAAAAGAATTGGAAAATTTAGAAACACCCCCACCCAAGGAGGATTCTATTTTTTCCTCTCAAAGGCTTTGCTCACCCAAAAAAATAGAAAAATAAAAAAAGGACTATGGAATACTTTCTTTTAGAATAATGAATAAAATATTTAAGGCAAGGTGTTCATACACTGACTCCCCAGAATTATTTCTAAGAACTATGCAATGTGAAAACTTTTATGTAAGTGTATGTACAGTACAGAATCATTGAAAATTCCTGTTTTTGGTTTCTGTCTTTTTATAGGAGTGAATGGTTTATGTTTGCCTGACACCATGGAGGACTAGAAGAGACAAAATCATTTTGTTTTACTCATGTTGATGGCTTCTGCTGTTTTATTGGGGGGGGGGTTGCCTGTTCCTCATAAACTGGCAAAACCAAAAAGCACCATACATTTCAGCTGTCTCTTCCATTTTGGAACCCTGTAGCTACATTTGGAAAATAACAACAAACAACAACATTTTAAAAGTAAACTCATCTTGCAATTATTGTATGAATAAACTGTAATTCTCACTATATCAAACAAGATAATTTTATGTCAAACCAAATTCTACATATCACATTTCATGCATGTCCTAAAGCCACAGTGTGATTTTTACTCTCTAAAGGATGTTAACTGAAGAGCCAGAGTAGTGTAGTGATGGTTTGAGAGTTGGACTAAGACTCTGGAGACCTGCTTGGCCATGGAAACCCACTGGGTGGCATCGAACAAGTTACACTCTCTCAGCCTCAGAGGAAGTCAAAGACAACACTCTCTAAACAAATCTTGCCAAGAAAATTCCGTGATAAGGTCCTCATAAGTCAGAAATGACTTGAAGCCACACAACAAAGGGCACTCATATTTTTGCAAATGTTCAGAATTTCCATTCTTTTTCTTTAAAAAGATACTAAACAGCTGTTTTCCATGGCTTCAAAATTTCTGGAAATATCGGAAAAGACAACAATGTTTGGCAAAGTAGAGGACAATAGGAAAAGAGGGAAACCACACTACACGTGGATTTATTCAATCAAGGATGTCACAGCCATGAGTCTGCAAGACCTGAGAGGGACAGGGATTTGGAGGTCTCTCGTTCACAGGAGTGGTGTAAGTTGAAGTTGACTTGATGGCAAATACCTTCATCACGAAGTATCCCAGGATAAGGTACATAAAAATACAAAAACAAGGTAACACATTTTTTTAAAGAAGAAGCAAAAACACCCTGAACAAACACCAGCTGCATGAACTCTCTCTTCATTTTTGGACTCAGTTTAAAATACTGGCATTAATCTTTAAATGTCCTAAATGGCTTGGAACCAAGTCACCTTAAGGGCTGCCTTCATTTACAGGGGCTGTCCCATGCATTCAGATCTACTTTGGAAGCCTCCCTCATAAGCCCACCAATAATAGTTAGATCAGCAGGCATAACAAACAGGGCCTTCTCTGTGACAGCTTACAGTTACTGAATTCCCTCCCTCTTGATTTATCCTTAGCCTCTTAATTTAGTATAGGCCTTTAAGGGGGTCTTGGAAACTTCTCTGAAATTTCCTTCAGGGTGGAAATATTTCTGTGATGCACAGTAGTATCCCCTCTTACTAATGTGCATCCATTTGAGGTGCTTAATTGTAACCTGTAATATTTCTTCTTTGTAAGAAACTGAAAGGATTTGGCCCTAAAGGCAGCTAAGTACCGGTATGTTGAATGAAGAAGCAAATATAGTCCATTGTTAACAATACACAATAAGGATGCTTTAAATGTATTGGATCAAAAACACTGCAGCTCCAACAGAAACCACAAACAATAGTAGCATTTGCTCAACTATGCAAATTGAAAAGACATGCAACCTGCATGACTTGCTACAGATCACAATACAGCTTTTGGTGCAATTTTGGAATGATTGTTGTTAGGATTGAAAACTGAATGCACAAGGCTCTGACCCTATGTGCTTTCATGCCATTTAAGTACCTTTATCCCGAATTATTCAACACGCCCTGCTGTTGCACTTCCTAGGGCTAACTGCTGAAGAATGAGCTTTGGTCTATAAGATGATCTTTGGACTTTTCTTATTGTATACAAGACCGATGCAAGTAAATCAATAGAGATTTCTAGCTTCTACATACAGTCAAACTAAATCTGTCATTAACCACATCTTAGAATTCCATGCTTAGAGTATTAATAAGTTATAAATGTTATTTATTCCTTATTAGTGTGGAACTCCCTGCCATGGGAGGCAAGGGTAGCTCCATTTTTGAGGTTTTTCCATGGGCAGGGAAGAATATTTTTATTCATACTGCCTTTTGACATTAAAACTGATGTCTGCTCAAGTGTGTTTGAAGTTGTGATACTATTTATTTCTTAATTTTTTTGATGTGCTTTTAAATGTACTATTAGCCAACTTTTTGTAGTGCAAAGGCAGGATATAAATGTAATGCATAAACAAACTGAATCAAAATTAGTTTAATTGAGAACTTCCACTTTTTCAGAAGCCTCCATCAGTCTGTGCCCATTATTAAGGGTTAGAAAACAAGGGAACAGTGTAAGACAGCCCTTTATGACATAAACTGAATACACACAAAGTTGCTATCTAGGGAGGTCTAAAATGTTTCAGTTGAGACAGCAGCAGGATGCATTTAGTCACTTTGCATGAATCTCTGACTACTCAGCCAGCACATGTCAGTGGTAGACAAACTTTGTTATTCTTCCAGTAATGATTTACTGAAGATTCATTTCAGATCTCATACAGGTAGATAATATTAAACCACATTCAAAGCTCTTTGTCATTGATCCAGTGGGATGATATACAGGAAATTCCAGGCACTTAATATGTAACCATTTCATATTGAGAAGGTCCAGGAAGTTTTTTCATTCTGGGTGAGGCTGTGAATACACAGTACAGTTGTCCCTCCACATTCACGGATTTGGCATTCACGGATTTAAGTATTCACGGCTTGAAAATGTTCTTTAAAAAAAAAATAACCCAAAAAGCAAACCTTGATTTTGCCATCTTATATAAGGGACACCATTTTGCTATGCCATTGCATATAATGGGACTTGAGTATTCACGGATTTGGGTATTCACGGGGGTGGGGAAGCCTGGAACCAAACCCCAGCGAATGTGAAGGGACAACTGTACTTTGACTCTGCAGGAGAACAAAAGCTGATGTAGAGTTTTGATTCTATGATTTAAGAAAAAGGATTAACAAATGCAAAGTTACCCTTATAAAGCAATTGCTGAAATGTCTACAGATAGATAGGCAGCTTAATGGTTTTTCCCCTCAGTGTTTAAGACAGAATTTTAGGATTCTTCACACTCCTAACAGAACTAGATTATGCATACAAAAGGAAATTGATCAGTGTCCATAATACACAAAGATGGCAGAATTCAGTTTTTCTTGATATAGCATTTAAATGTAAAGTCAAAGGCTTTCATGGCGGGCATCCATATATTTTCCTTGGTTTTTTTTTCTGGGCTGTGAGGCCGTGTTCAGGAATAGTTTCTAACATTTTGCCTGGACACAAAATGCTATTTAAAAACACAGAAATGCTGGACCAGGCCAACAACTATCATGTCAGAATGCACAGAGAAGCTAATGAAATCCACAAACACCTGGACAACTTCAACAGGAAAGAAGAAACCTTAAAAGTAAACAAAATCTGGCTCCCAGTTTTGAAGAACAATAGAATCAAAACTCAACACTTACAAAGGAATTCCACCCAGGGACAGCGGGAGTTCTAGCAGCAGCTAATGGCCCATCAACCAACCATTAGCCAAACAGACACTAATGAGCCTTGCATTTCTATACCCAGAAACTAACCATTCAATTACACAAATTTACGTACACTCCCCAACAGGGGTTGACAGCATATAAACTCCACATACACTCCTACCCAACCATTCTCTGAGGATGCCAGCCACAGATGCTAGCGAAACATCAGAAAGAAACTATTCCAGAACATGGCCTCACAACCCGAAAAAAACCAAGGAAAATCTAAGCATTTACTGTAAATGTTTTGTGTGACCTCACATAGTGTTAGGGCTGTATGGTATGTCATTTGTTGTTGTCATGTGCCTTCAAATCATTTCTGGTTTATGGCAACCCTAAGGCAACCTTATCAGGAGGCTTTCTTAGCAAAATTTGTTCAGTGGGGTTTTGCTGCTGCCTTCCTCTGAAGCTGAGAGTGTCACTTGGCCAGGGCCCCCCAGCAGGTTTCCGTGGCCGAGCAGGGATTTAAACCCTGATCTCCTGGAGTTCTAGTCCAACACTCAAACCATTACACTATGCTATCAAGAGGATTGTCATTGCCTTCCTCTAGGGCTGGGAAAGTGTGACTTGCCCAAGGCTACCAAGTGGGTTTAAATGGCCGAGTGGGGATTTTAACCCTGGTCTCCCAGAGTCCTAGTCCAAGAGTCAAACTACTACACCACAGGCCACTCCCTAAATAAATAATATGATCAAAGTAGGAGGCTGGGAAGCCCACACCAACATTCAAGTAGTAAAAGCAGAAGGCAGCTAAATTGTACAAAGTGGGTGGGCTCAATTTTTGACCAGTATTATACTGAAACTTCTCCAGCTGATTTATTAGTGATATATTTCTATTTGTTTTGTGCAGCTATTTTTGAAAGTCACTATGACTACTTTAAAAACTAATAAAATGCAAGTTTAATTATCTGAAAGTAGTTCTACAGCCCACTTTTTATCTATCCAGAGTTTGGGTTACTTTGATAATATAATCCCAAAATAGGCCCAGAAAACAGAAAACTAACTACAAAATAGGACAAAAGGTCTTTGGATCAGGGTTCACAGGAATGCCACAGCTCTAGATGAAGTGTCTGGAGATATAACTTTGAGCCAGAAGCCATGCATGATACACATCCAGGGACGGAAAGGGACCTACCTCAAGCACAACACCAGATGTTGGACACAGCTGCAGCTTCTCACTTTAAACCACCATTGGCCATATACATTCCTCAAGGCATGTCCCCACTTTTAAGAATTCTGTCTTTTCTATGAGTGTATGCATTTAATTACAGTGTTCTACACAGAATCTACTAGAAAAAACTTAGGCTACATAAACCAGGCTACATAAATGGATACAGCCTTAATATAACCCATTCAACACAAAAAAACCACTCTTAAACGGTGCTCGAAGTCTAATCTAAAAAAGCACTCTCCACATTGATGATACATGGAAGTAGTCCACATTTATTCCAGTCTTTTCATATCATACAGCCTTACTCCTATTACTAGAAGAAGGTGGCTAACTATTTGGTGATCTGCTCATCAGCATAGTTGAACCCATTTACATCCCTTACGATTTTAACCATCTGCAGATTAGGAGTGAATCAACCCAAAGTAAAAGAAAAAAAAAAGTACAAAATTAATTAACGTTAACCAAAAACAGAGAAGAGAACACAACAATCAATGAGGCTAAGGAAACAATTCTTAAATTACAAATGTGTGTGCAAATTTGTTATCATAACTATTAAGTATAGTGGGCCCTCAGTATCCGCTGGTGGATATCCAAAATCCGTGGATGCTCAAGTCCCAGTATATAAAATGGTGTAGTAAAATGGTGTCCCTTTGGAATTTCCCCACCAAATATTTTTGAGCTGTGGTTGGTAGAATCCATGGATGCAGAACCCATGGATATGGAGGGCTGACTGTACAGGGTCACTCAGGTGGACTCAACCAAACAATATACTTGAGGAACCTAGTAATCAGAAGATGCAGATGTGCAATCTATGGCATCATGCTTTTAATTATTGATCTCAGATGTCAGGGTTGGGGGGGGGGAAATATTTATGTCCCAATCTATATTCCAGTATCTCAGGATGGAGTACAAGTAAAATCAATTTAAACCATTTAAAGCATTTTGGTACAGTAGGACTCCCATATCCACTGGGGATTGGTTCAGGGGGGAGCATGGATACTGAAAACCGTGGATAATAGCAAACACCATTGAAAATAATGGGTCTTCTGGTTTAAAATACCACAGAGGTACCTTGGAGAACCTAGAAAATGGCTAGAGAGGACACATTTTCTAGGAAAACTCTATGGTAGGTGTGCTGCTCTGTGTCCCATGAATAACTGAATCAGTGGATAATGAATCAGTGGATACGGGGGTCCTAATGTATTTTGAAAGCATGAAGGGCAATTTAAACAGACTACAAACAATTTAAAACAGGCTAAAAGATTTACACAGTTTCGATTTGTGTGCATGTTCATTTTTGAAGAAATCAATTAGGCCCCAAAGGCTTTAAGAAAATGCTTTATTTTATCTTGATGTTAGGATGATGCTAGCAACACCCAATGGGGCCTGCAAATGGGAATTCCACAACTAGGGCACCACAACACAGAAGGTTCTTTCCCTTGTCCTCCCACAGTGTTGCTCCCATGGGTGGAAGACAGAACAGACACCTCCATCAGATTTTAGTCCTCAGGCAGGTGCATATAGGGGAGTATTTGTTGTTGTCATGAGCCTTCAAGTTGTTTTCGACATGGTGATTCTAAGGTGAACCTATGATGGGATTTTCTTGGCAAGATTTGTTCAGGGGATTTGCCTTTGCCTTCCTCTGAGGCTGAGAGAATGCAACTTCGCTAAGGTCACCCACAGGATTTCCATGGCTGAGCAGGGATTCGAACTCTGGTCTCCAGAGTCATAATCCAACACTCAAACCACTAAACCATGTTGGCTTTCATTTCTAACTTATGGCCAGCCTACCAGAGGGGTTTCATGACATAATTTCTTCAGTCGGAGTTTGCCATTGCCTTCTGCTGAGGCTGAGAGTGTGTGACTTGCCCACTGTCACCCAGCGGGTTTCTATGGCTGAGCAAGCCTTCATCTCCCAGAGTCCTAGCCCAACATTCAAACCACTATACCACACTGCCTCTCAAGATTTCTCCAGAGGGGGTTTCCCATGGCTTTACTGTAAGATGTAAACCTTTCTAGGATGGAGGACCATTGCCTCCCAAAAATAGTTACGGTGAACTCGCCACGGGTCAGCATAAGAGTGGCGCTCCAAAAAAGCAATATAAGGACTCCCTGAAACAACATCTCAGGCTCGGCCAAATTGATCACCAACAATGGTCCGCCCTGGCCTCACATCGGGAGGCATGGAGATGCACTATCCACAATGCTGCAGCCTTATTTGAGAATTCATGCCGAAGAAGTCTTGAAGAGAAACAAGAACACAGAAAGAATCACAACCCGGAAACATCATCTAAGACCTTCCGCTGTGCTTTCTGCAACTGGACTTATTTATCTCAGATTGGCCTTTTTAGTCATCAGCGCGCTTGCAGAAAGTGTGGGATAAGTCCTTCCTGAATCTTTGTTTGCAAAGAAAAGCCAGAGAGGACTATAAGATGGAAAGGGTGTGACTTGCCCATTATCAACCACTGGGTTTTCATGGCCAAGCAGGAATTCGAACCCTGGTCTCCCACAGTCCTAGTCCAACACTCAAACCATTACACCATACTGCTTTGCTGATATAGGACATATTCTCCCATGTTCTTCATGTTTTTGATACAGTGAATCATGAATTCAAAAGAATTGTTTAAATTTAATTTTCATTTTAAACCAAGGCTTAAAACTCATTGTTAATCTCTACCAGAGTAAACCCAGTGAATAAGTGAGAACTTGGTAAATTAACACATATGTAGATTCCACTTATTCAACAGGTTACTCTACTGGAGAGTAGCAATTTGATTTACTAAAGATTCAATTAGGACTTGCTTTTCTATACACTCATACAGTTGATCTGTCTCTCTAAAGGATATAATATTGAAAAGAGCAAAGAAAAAATAAAACCAAAATGATCACAGGTTTTGCATACCTTACTTAGCAAAAGGCCAAAACTGTGTGCAGTTTATAAAATTATGCATCATTTAGAGAGCATAGATAAATATTTCTCCCTCTCTCTGAGTGAGAACTCAGGTGTCATCAAACGAAATACCTGGCAACGTATTCCTAAAGGTAAGGAAGTATTACTTAAAACAATGCATAATTTATGGAATTCATTTTGGGGGGAAAACAGCTCTGGAGGGCAAAGCAGGGGAGGACTGTTGCCTTGATGACAATGTTTGTGGATTTTAAGAGTCATCTGGCTCACCACAACTGGAAACAAAAATACTGTACTACACTAGCTGAATCCATGGTCTATTCAGAAGGGCTTTTATATTATAACACCTCTCATAAATTTGGTGGCAGGTCTACCCTTACTTACATCTGCCCTCCCCCCCCCCAATCAAAAACTGCTCATCTGTGAGAAACCACAAAACAAGGACTGAAAAGCAGGGACAAGACCCTGCTACAACCCCAGATGCCATCTCTGTCCCCACATCTACTCTGAAAACACAATGATGGCCAGTAATAATGTCACCGACAACTCAAGGGATCATGTACTTGCTCATCTTCTAATGTGATATATGCCATCCTCTGCCAGCAATGCTCCCCTGCATTCTTTTGAGGGTAAACAAGACAGTCTCTATCCAAGAGAATAAATGTATACAAAACTGAAGTTAGAAATGGCAGTACACAAATAAGTGTCAGACCACTTCAGTTTCCTAGACACTGTCACTGATTTCAAAGTCACTGTTACAGAAAAAAGTAATTTCAAGGGAAGGCAAGAAAGAAAGATGAATCAAGATAGATTCACAAATCCCAGTGTATTAGCAAAGGTCTGAACAGAAATGATGTTTTAGTAGCAACAACACACATTAACACAGATTTTTATTACAGGTGTGTGTGTATGTGTGTGTGTATGTAATTCACTGCCACAACTACACAACTGTACAGGTATAACTGAATCTTGGGTACTATACTCCCTAAATGCATTCAAGGAAGCTGATTGCAATCCATGAAAGTTTATGCTAAAAGAGATTTGGTAGTCATAAATGTACCACAAAACACCTCCTTCATTTATTTCTTTATATATTTTCTAACAATTTCACATGAAGAAATGGAAGGTTTACATGGAAATCCTGCATTCACATTTGAACATTTCAGGTTGCTTTCCACCTTCATATAATCACTCTCATCTGAATATGGAAATAGCACTTCATCACAAAATCTGTCCTATTAATTGGAATACTACAGAGATACTTTCAGTGATGCACTCACAACTTAATTTTTTTTTTTTTTTACAGTTGGCAGAATTGTAGAGATCATTGCTGAGTTTAGATGTATCCGTCGTGAGGGAGGCACTCAGCTGCGGGAGATCGAAGGGAAGGCTGGAGACGACATTCCGCGGTATGAGCCACCAGTCCAGGGAGCGTTGGACAGTACGGGACATTGTTAGGAGCTTTCTGGGAGAGTCCTGCAGGTGGTCGAAGACAGTCAGGAACCAGTGCTGGAGCGGCCGGAATCGAAGTCTGGACAGACGAGTAACGGACGTAGTTGCTGCCATGTGATCCAGCAGGACCTGGATGTCGTGTGCCCAGACCCACCATGAACGCCGGCAACCGTGAATCAGGGACCATAAGGTCTTGAATCAGTCCTCTGGAAGGTAGGATGCCGCTGAGACCGAGTCCAGTCGGGCACCAGTGAACTGGATCGCTTGTGTGGGATTCAAGTGGGATTTGTCCGTGTTGACAACAAGTCCCAGGGTATGTAGCACATCTAAGGTAAAGCTGATGTTCCTCTCGAGCTGGGCCTTCGAATCCGCTACAAGGAGCCAATCGTTGATATATGGGAAGACTATGATTCTGTGTTGTTGAAGATAGGCCGCCACCAGTGCCATGCACTTTGTGAAGACTCTTGGTGCCGTGGAGAGTCCGAAGGGTAGAACGCGGAAGTGGTAGGGTTCATCCCCGATCTGGAACGCCAGAAACCTCCTGTGGGCAGGATGAATCCCAATGTGGAAGTAGGCGTCCTTGAGGTCTATAGACGCAAACCAATCTCCGTGTTGAAGGAGAGGAAGAATGAGAGCAAGTGTAGTCATCCTGAATTTCTTCAGGATGATGTACGAGTTCACTCCCCTCAGGTCGAGGATGGGACGGAGGCCACCATCCTTCTTCGGGACCAGGAAGTATTTTGAAAAGAAACAGAGGTGGCGATGATCGGGATCCACAGGCTCGACAGCTCCTTTTTGAAGCAGGGTTTGAACCTCTTCGAGGAGGGGAGGGGAGGGCAGCGTCACACGGATCCGACCTGTTGGAGGTTGTTCGTCGAACTCGATCCAGTAGCCCTGTTGTATGATCTTCAGTACCCAGCGGTCCGATGTTATCAAGGACCAGGCGTGCTGGAACGATGACAGGTGATCTCCAAACAGGGGGGTCTAAAAGAAAAGGGAAACATCATCAAAAGGGAGGCACTTAAAATCTCCTTCTGGCTTGGTCCTTCGACCATTGTTTCGAAGGCAGTCGGTACCATGAAGTGGACCCCTGGCTCCTCACCGAGGAGGTGTAGGACATTGGTTGTTGGAACCGGGAGCGCCTAGAGGATTGAGGCGTGCCACTTCATCTAAATGGCTGACTGTATGAAGAGGCATGCCAGCCGGAACGATGCCTGGGGCGGTAAGCAGAAGATGAGGCCGTTGGCATACCGTACTTCCGTGCGGTGGTCCTCATCTTCTGCGTAAACTCCAGCTTCTCAACCGTTAAGGTGTTAAAGAGGCCGGAGCTGTCAAAAGACATGTCCTCTATAGTGGCAGATGCTTGTGCGGACAACCAGAGGATTGGAGCCAGGCGTGCCTCCGTAGGGCGATAGAGCCCGCCACCGTCTTGGCTGCGCAATCAGCAACGTGGCGCGCAGAGTTCATCTGCTGCCCCGCCAACAGTTGTGCCTCTGCTTGAATGGCCTCAGCGAGTCGTCGACGCTCATCAGGCAGGTCCTGGATGAGAGGCAGCATTCTCTCCCAAACGGCCTGCTGATACACGCCCATGCACGCCAAATAGTTCGCAATTTGGAAGCTGAGGCCAGCAGCCGAATACAGCTTCTTCCCCATAATGTCCAGCTTCCTTCCTTCAGGGTCGGAAGGAGTGGACTGCGCCCACCGCTGTCTTCTAGGCTGGGCAGTCTCTACGACGATGGAGTTCGGTTTGGGATGCTCCTGGAGCCAATCGATCCCAGCTCCTGCTACTCTATACAGCCTGTCTATCCTCTTAGAAGTTGACGGGATGGATGAGGGGTTCTCCCATGAACCCTGGGTCAATTTGAGGAGAGATGGCAGAACTGGCAGATACACAGCCGGAGGAGCTCTGGACTTGCGTCTCTGAGAGATAGGATCAAGGGGCTCAGACTCCTTCTCAATGGTCTTCAGATCCAAGGCATGTGCCATACAGACCACTTGTTCAGCAAAGGAATGGACGTTGTCTGTTGGTGACGAGGAGTCATCTTCCAGGAGATCTGGCTGTGGGGACGGCAAGAATGGTAGGTATTCCTCAGAGGATTCAGAGGAAGAAGAATCAGATTATGGTGATGGTGATCGACGCTTGTCAAGAAGAGACGCAGAACGTGGTGGTGGCGTGGGCAGCCGCGGTACTGAAGGCAGTGGAGGTAGGGGTCGAACCGGCGACGCTTGGCAGGATGTGTCCCTCAAAACTGGTCTCATCGGTTCCCTTGGGAGAATGGGTTCCTTATCCATCCTGTGGAAGGAGAGCCAGGGTGGAGATAGAGTTGCAGCATGAAGAGTTGCAGCCTCGGAAGTCAGTTGGAAAACCCATTCGGAAACGGCCTCGGCTGTTGACCATACTGCCAACGGCGCTGTAAGCACTGACCTGGCCAGGTCGTAGGCGCCATATGCCAGCGCGTCCTCCTGAAACTTGGAGGTGGAAGGCCGGGGCTCATCTTGCATCTCGGTGGCTACAGCCGAAGATTGTTGGAGCAGCTCCGATCTGGAGACAAGTAAGGTAGGTGAGGGGCCACGGACCCGTAAAGGGCGCTCTGGTTCATCAGCAGAGCCTACCTCGACCTCCACAATCTCTAGCGACAGAGTTGGAGTGGGAGACCTGGAGCGTGGATGCTTGGTCCTGAATCCTCGATACCGAGGCAAAGGTTGAGATCGAGCAGCGGAGGCAGTCGATGTCGAGGCAGCTGGTGGAGGTTGCTGAGGCTGCAGTATAACCTGTGGCCTCTCTTCAGTATGAGGGCGCTTGGTCTTTTTCTTCTTGTGGTCTTTGCCCTTTGAAGAGGTCGATGACCCTTGATCCTTGCCCACATTCTTGGGGTCAGCTTGGTCCTGAGAGTGGTCTTTGGAACCGGCAGTCGAACCCGAAGGTTGGCCATAAGGCGAGGTTGGCCATAAGGCGACTTGAAGGCACATACACACACAGTGTTCTCCATTCTCTGTAACATAAAGCTCGTGGGGGGGGGGATGAAAATTAAGAAATCCAGCACATTAAAATCAGTTCAAAGCGCCTTCATGCCACTGGCAATTTCCACATCCACCTGAATGCATTTCTTCAGCAAGATTTGTATAGATAATGCACTTCTCAAGAAGCATAGAATGTAGTACTAGATAGGGAATTCTTTTTTGACAAGAATCTCAGGTTTTGGTATGTGTATTTTTTTCTATAAAATGTACATCCATTGTTTATCAATGTAAAAATATGCTTCAAAGCATATGCACAATGCAATCTGAAGTCTCAAATGCTGATGACATGGCAAAACAACATTTTTAAATATTAAAGGTAAGGCTTCTGTTCCTTTCTGTGACTAGCAAAAAATCAGGCGCATGCTCAGTAAAGAGAAGTTTAATTAGGACAGTGTACTCTTCAAGGTACCAGATCCTGTCTAATCTTGGAGGCTAAAGAGAGTCAGGCCAGGTTAGTGCTTGGAAGGGAGACCACCAAGGAATACCAGGTGCTATAGGCTATATTTCAGAGGAAAGAACAGGCAAAACCATCTCTAAGGATTCCTTGCCTAAGAAAACCCTATGAAATTCATGGGGTCACCATAAATCGATTTGTGACTTGAAGGCACATACACGCACACTCATTCTGCATAAAATATACAGGCTGCTTACTATTTTCTTCTCATAGGATTTGGCTTGTCTGGGATCAGGATGCAGAGGAATGTTCCTCAAACTTGATGGATGGAAGATTAAAAGGAAAATGTAGCAAGGGAGTTTTAAAGGTAGAATCTGAAAGCCACAGAGAAAACATAGCAATTTTCTCTTGGACTGATATCCTGTTAGCTTTGTGCTATCAGCTTGTCGTGATTACCTCAAAACACAGTGTGACCGCAAAAGGGTTAATGTGGACTGCCCACTATGTAGAAATTGAATCTGACTTTTAAAACTCAGGATGCTAGGAACTGTCTGCTCATCATCCATTCAGGCTGCCATCAGCAATATCCTCCACACCCCAGTCACTGCACATCATCCCGTTACCAAGAATACAAAGTGATGAGCTGGCTGGAGGGAAGGGGCTGGGCACAAAGGGAAGCTTGCTTTGTACTATTAGCTGGTATTGGATTATTTGTTTCCACATTTGTAAAACACAAGAAATAAACCATGAAGTTACACCAGGCTTTAGCAACTGGAACATCCATCACTTGCTGTTTCTCTCAAAGCATAGCTCCTCTAAATATATAGATTTCTCACCACTGTCAAGAGCTATTGAATTTTCATCTACTAATCTGTTGCATCTTTTAGGCTACTGATGCCACAGAGTGCCCCAGGTTAATTACATGTTATGAATCAAGAACAATCACCCAAAGCCTATTGAACTGGTTAGGCTAAAAGAGCAAAGTTAAGCCAAGCAAATATAAAGTCTACTAGTATAAGCTCACAAAAGAGCATATGGGCCAAAAATGCTTTAGATTTCTTGAGGTACAGAGCTCAGAAAAGCCAAAGGTGCATTTAAAATAAGTTGTGCCCCACCAGTCCTCAGCCATGTCGATCGGGTGGTGACTGGGTAATCTATGTAAAAGTATTTTTACAAGTAAGAATGTGGCAAGTTAGCACTTGTGGAAGAACCTGCCGTCTCTCCACAAGGTGATGAACCTCTCAGAACTTCATTAGTATTACAGCATAAAATTAAGAGAAGTTGTCCCTTCTAGACCAGCCAGTGATTGGTCATGTTGCCTCAAGCAAGACTGGAAACCTCATAAAGCCAGTGAACCGTCTGCATTAAATGAACAGTAGTCGTTTGCTAGCTGGGTGAAAAGTTCTTAAGTGGCAAAACTAATTTGCTGCCTACATGCACTGTTTTTATAGAACAGCCAGTGATAACAAGGGCAGGTGATGGGACAAAAAGATACAAGCCTGCAAGCAACAGTGAAAAGGCCCAAATAATCTTACCAAGGTTTTGAGCTGCTAAAGTACAGTACACTGTTTATTGTATATAGGGTCTGAAAATGCTAGTCCCATCTAGACAAGGCCCATTGAAGCAATGGGGTTTGCGTAATTCTTGCCTTACCATTCAACAAATAATTCAGTGGGTCTATTCTGAGTCTAGCAATGGAATTTAGACCAAATGGCCTCTTCATACATACCATTATTCGGACATATTTAAAAATTAATTTTCTTCAAGTTTAACAGCACAGTTTTATTCACAACATATAGTTTTGAATGTCCTAAGTGTATTTGTTCTGCCCCATTATGCACACTGAGGCACTCAAGGCAGAATACATGGGGCTAGCCTGTTTTATCTTCACAACCACTAAAGACAGAATGTCACACAGAGATAAAGAGGTCACACAGTTAGCTTTATTAGGCTCAGCTACAACTTCAACACAGGCATTCACCTCCAACAGGCTACCAGAAGATGCAACAAAACAGAATACATTTCAAAATTACTGTGACAATAATGAAACACAAGCAGTTTCTAAAGTAGAAAATAAAACTTCACATAAAATACACTACGACCCCCGTATCTGCTGATTCATTATCCACTGATTCAGTTATCTGCAGGACACAAAACAGCACACCTACCTTGGAGTCTTTCTAGAAAATGCCTAGAGAGGCATCCTCTCTAGATGTTTTCTAGGTCTTCCAAGGCAACTCCATGGTATTTTAAACTGGAAATCCCATTATTTTCAGTGGTGTTCACTGTTATCCGTGGTTTTCAGTATCCAGAGCGGGGAGAGCCCAGTACTATTGTATGCAGTACAATGAAAATAGAATCATAGAATCACAGGGTTGGAAGAGACCACAAGGGAATGCAGAGTTAGGGAAGGCACTTATCTCAGTCCTTAGGACATGAACAGAGGTAGAGACAGAGCTACCATCTTTCAGAAGGGAGAGTGTCCTCCCTCTGAAACTCTAGAACAGGAGTGGGCAGCACATGGTCCCATGTAACACAAAGGCTGCAGGCCACATCTCCCCTTGGTCACATGCACCCTGGTCCTGCAGTTCCCCACTCCCACCAAATTCAATGTTGTACTGGCCAATCAATTAATAAAGACTATCACAATCTGAAGGGTTATAGGTTGTCCATCCCCATAATAAGTAAGCTGAGAGATATGGGATTACAGAGATAAGGCAGAGAAAAGATGTCTAACACCCACAAACATTTATATGCTATTTTTTCTAGCTTAGTCGCCTCTTACACTTTCAGTGCAAAAATGATTAAGGAAGGACATTTCACATGTGATGCAAAGTTGGACTTCACTGCAGCTCTTGATACATAGCAGATCCTAAGTGTGAGAACTCTGAAGCCTTCAAAGCCATAATATATCACAACTGGTAGGCATTTCTCTGGGAAATGAGATAGAACTACCGAATTATTAAGTCAGACAGAACCCAGGGGCCATCTAGTCCACCCACTGCCATGCTGAAATTAACAGCTAAAGCATTCCTGAGAGATAGCCATCCAAATTCTGTTTAAAACCATCCAATGGAGGAGACTCCGTTACATCACTTCCTGGGTTGGTCTATTCCACTGTTGAATAGCGGTTACCATCATGACATTCTTCCTAGCGTTTAAGTAGAATCTCTTTTCTTGTAATTTGAATCCACTGGTTCATGTCCTAGTCTAGCAATTGAGCAGCAGAAAAGCTGGTTCCATCTTCTACAAGACATCCCTTTAGATATTTAAATAGTTATATCACCTCTCAGTCTTCTCTTCTTAAGCTAAACATATCCACCTGCCTTTTGTCAGAAAGCTTGGTTTCCTGATCTTTGATCATCCTAGTCTCCCTTCTCTAGGCTTATTCCAGCTTGTCAATATCCTTCTTGTAATGTGCTGCCCAGAACTGGACATAGGATACCAAAGCAGAATAAAGTAGCACTATTATGTCCTTTGATCTGGACACTATAGTTTTGAAGGAGCCTAGAACTGCACTGGCTTTTTTGGCTAACACAGCACAATGTAGACACATGTTTAGCTTAGTGTCTACTAAGATTACCAAATCCTTTTTATCTGTACTGCTATGAAGTGAGGTGTCATTCATCCTATATTTGTGCATTGTGTTCCTCTTGCTTAAATGTAGCACCTCACATTTATCTATACTGAAATTGTCTTTGTTAGTTTTGGCCAAGCTCTCCCATCTTTTAACAGTCTTCATGAATTGTGATTCCATCGTCTGGGAGATTAGTTACACCTCCTAATTTGCTGTCATCTACAAATTTGATGAGCATGTCCTATATTCCATTATCCAAGTCATTTATATGTTGAACAACAGCAGACCCAGGACTGATCCCTGTGAACAACTCGGGCTACCACACTCTAATAAGTGTAATAACTCATTACAACATTCATTGTCACAAACTGTGGAAATTGCCACGACTGTGCGTGTGTGTGTGCATGCGCGCGCGCACACACACACATGCCTTCAAGTTGCCTGTTGACTTCTGGTGACCCCATGAATTTCATAGAGGTTTCTTGGGCAAGGAATACTCAGAGGTGGTTTTGCCAGTTCATTCCTCTGAAATAGAGTCTACAAAACCTGGTATTTGTTGGTGATCGCCCATCTAAGCACTAACCAGAGAGGCCCCATTTAGCTTCCAAGATCAGACAGGGCCACTACTTTACAGTTGCTTAAAATCAAAAAGAGAGATAAAACAGAGCCTCTAAATTGCAGAGTGTTCTTTTAAACTTTTGTAAGCCTTACTGCACACAAAGGCTTATAGCCTCCTTATAACAGCAATATTTGTTTTATTTATACAAGCCAGCCCAAGTTTCAGTATCTGCAAAGGAAGGCTTTTTCTTGGTCCCACAACCTTTGCAAGTGTGTTGGTAAGGACACAGGAAAGGGCCTCCTCCGTGGTTGCTCCCAGACTGTGGAACACCCTTCTATGGTGTTCCAGTTGGCCCCCTACCTGCTCTCTTTCTGCCAGACCATTCTGTTTAGACAGGCCTTTCTAATGTGAATTGTGTTAACAGTAGTATGTGTGAAGTGGTGGGCTATATTTGTTTTTGTTTTTTAATATGTTATTAGTAGTTTATTTTAAATATGTTTCAACTGTTTTAACCATGGTTTTAAATAATATTGGTATTTAATTTTTTTTTTTTTTAGTTTTGTAGAATAGGAGTTTTAATGTATTATTGTTTTGTTTTGGGATTCGTTTGCTTTTGTAAGCCACCCTGGATCCTATCTTGGGAGAAAGGCAGGACATGAATCAAGAAATAAATAAAAATATGTATTTATTTATTAAAACATTTATATACTACTGTGTATCTGAAAATCTCTGGGCAGCTTACAATAAATACAATGTAAAATATTATATAATAACAATAATTTTAAAAGATTAAAAACATTAAATACATTATCAAAGAAAAACCAGACAAAATAAATACTCATTCCTCTTTTGAATAGGAACAGTGCCCTCTTAGCACATTACTTCATTTTATTTTATGTTAGCTACCTTAGAGTTCCTTTTGGATGAAAAGTTCAAAAGTGGAATACAGTACATTGTCTCAGAGTGTGGTGGAGACTCCTTCTTTGGAAGTTTTTAAGCAAAGGCTGGATGACTATCTGTCAAGAATGATTTTATTGCATGGCAGGGGGTTGGACTGGATGGCCCTTGTGGTCTCTTCCAACTCTATGATTCTATGATAATCCCAAGGGATAAATAAAATACAAACAAAGTAGGACTATGGTTGTTTTAAGAGGGTCCCGGTTAAACACTGGTAACTCCCTCCCCCTCTTAAAAAAGATTTATTTAGAACAGTATTAAAAGACAGCACACCCATTGCATCATTCCAACCAGTTAAATGCTAAAGATCTGTTTTAATAAAAAAATTCTGGCCTGCCAGTGAAAAGAGAGCAGAAAAGGGGAGCCAAGCAAGCCTCTCCTGGAAGAGAATTCCATAAGCTGGGAGCAGCCACTGAAAAGGCTCTCTCCTGAGTCCTCACCAGACGTACCTGTGATGGTGGTGGGACTGAGAGAAAACAACCCTCCTTAAAAGTCAGACAGCCTTGTACTAAATAAAGGCTTATAACTTCTCCTGGACAAATTAGGTAAGACAGGAAATGGCATGATGGGCATCATATCAGAGCTTGGAAAACTCTCAGAATCCTCCACGGTGGTAACTTTTTGAACACAATGCCCCCAGTTGTACTGGATTATCGTTTCCATGATCACCAGCCACCATGGCCAATTTTTGGCATGTTTGTAAATATACATTGTACTAGGGATGGACCAGTCTATTTCCAATCCATGCCAGTTTTACATATGTTTAATCACACAAAAAACTATTTTATTCTATCTCATTCCATTCTGTTTCCACGCTACGGTTCATGTTTCAAAAATGGGGGGGGGGAGGTTTCACATTTAAACTGAACTATTTCCTCCCAAACTATGCATTTTTTAAAGCTGGCAACTGAATCATAAAATTCTAAGTGCACAATCAAAAGGAATGGATTAGTCCAGGAAGTGGTTGCTTCACTTAAATATGTACACAATGTGAAATTCTCCAAAATCGACTGTTTATACCTTTCTAAGGTTTATATTGTTGTTGCCAAGAATATTTATAAACTGACTTTGCATGCTGTTACAGCTATACTCTTGTATAAGGTTCCTGCCAGCTATAAGGAGCTCAAGCAAGCTATCTATTTTCCTCCCACCCCACCTCACCTGCTTTTTAACACTTGTTTCTCAGTGGCACCTTTTTAAATTTCTAATTTTGTTGGCACTTAGTACAGTACTTCATTTTATTATTGTTGCTGTGTGCCTTCAAGTAGTTTCTGACTTATGGCTACCCTAAGGCACACCTATCACAAGGTTTGTGGCAAGATTTGTTCAAATGGGGGTTGCCCTTGCCTTCTTCTAAGGCTGAGAGAGTGTGATTTGCCCAAGGTCACCCAGTGGGTTTCCATGGCTGTGTGGGGATTCGAACCCTTGGTCTCCAGAGTCGTAGTCCAACGCTCAGACCACTACACCATGTTGGCTCTCTCAGTTTATTATTACAGAGTGATTTTTTTGTTTTTGTTTTTTAAAAACAGTTTATTATGAAACAGTTTATTATTACAGAATGATGTTTCATTTAAAAATCTCAGAAGTATGCTTATTCAGTTCCTTCCACTGGTTGCAAAATGAGGCCCATCCCACAGTTTTGACTGTTTGGCTCCCTTCTCTATTTCAGCTGGTCACTGTAAAGATAACTACATAGCCTTTAAAAACAGTGCCTGAGTTTGCTTGTTTTCCTGTTCCCTCCCTCCTCAATCTAAATCCTTTGGGGCTGTGTCCTTTACAGTGGTTCTCAATCTTTGAGATCTTATGTCTCACCAATCATTCTGTCAAAGAGCCTGAGTTCCACCATGATAGGAAAAGCACCCATTTTTTTCCTAAGGCAATTTTTGTGTTTATAGGAATCGTGGTGTGTGTGTGTGTGTTTGTGTGTATGATTTATGTTAACTTGGTGGACAATGGAAACTGGGATCAGGAGAAACACTGAATCTCCAAACGTACTAGTAGCGTGTCAGGTCACCGATAGATAACTGTGGCAGGGAGATGAATAGGAGATCGGACATCGTACTTGCAGGCATACACAGGGACTAAGGGAAATTCTTAATAAAGTAGGACCCCTGTATCCACGGGATATTGGTTCCAGAGGCCCCCACGGATAATGAAATCCACAGATAATAGCAAACACCCTCGTAGTCATTCCCACCACGGGAGCGATCCCGGGGGCTAAGGGAGAAGGGAGGAGAGATCTCCTCCTCCCCTCCCTTCACCCCCCATCACCATTCCCACCACGGGAGTGATCCCGAGGGGTGATCCCGGGGGAGAACGGAGGCGAGATCTCTCCTCCTCCCCTCCTTCACCGTCCACCCTCCTATTGTCGCCATCCGCGGATAACTGAATTAGCCAATGGTGAATCAGTGGATACAGGGGTGCCATTGTAATTGTTATGAAAAGCCAGTGCCTCCTGGACTATCATTGTGTTCCACCACTGGCACATATAGCACTGCTTAAGAACCCCGGTTTCTGACTGTAAACATGGGATTTGGGGTGGTCTTTTAAACTTAATTAAGAAGTACAACACCCAGACATTTTATTGGGATATAGATAAAAGTGCTCATGGTACACAAAGTGCATTAAGCTGATTAAAGTTTAATGGACTTTTGAGGTTCACTCTTGGCCACTGTGGATGACAGAATACTGCATTAGATGGAGGGTTGCTCGGATCCAGCAGAACAGTTCTTGTATACTATTACATCAGGCTGTTTTATACATTTCCTCTGAACTTTCCATAACTGACTGCTGTCAAAGACAGGATGTTTAGCTGGAAGGATCATAGTTTTGACCCATGAGATGCAGTTCTATTTTTGACTTTATTCCATTGTCTGAAAGCTATGCACTTCCCTTCTGTATTCTTCCATTTCCACACCAGATCTTCACAAGTCTCGCCTGTTCATACAGTCACTCACACAGTGTTCCTCTACATTTTGAAAGCCAAGACTTCCCTCCTAAATTCAAGCTGAGTCTTTAATATTTCATAATTATTATAGCACTTCTGAAATCATATACTGGGGTTTGCCCCTACCACGATCAGAAAGGAAGCTGTGTTACTAAAAATGCTTATCAAGATAACTGATTACAAAATGAAAATCAAATGCACATATTATATGTACTAATAGCAATCACATTTGTTTCCAACAATGTGATTGGCTTCTTTACCCCCCCCCCAAAAAAAAAAGTTAGCTACCTTATGATAAGCTTCTAGAAGAGCAGTTTACAGTGCTAGGACCCAGAAGTGACCTTTTACAAATGAAAGGTTTCCTTATGTTGGCAGAGGGGCTACACATCCAATTCCCTGCTGGAAGAACTGGTTAGAGTGTTGATTTTCTCTGGTTCCTTTGCCTGTCTCTCAGTTCTGAAGGTCTCCTGACTGTCTACATAATGTCTGCAGAAAACTTGTCTCCCCTGCCCTCTTCTACCTGTGAGATCTTCCATTTCATGGAGTTCTGTTCTAAGCAACTCTGGATCCAAACCAATTCTTTTTAAGGTTTGCATAATTCTTCATGAGAAGCTACATTCTGTGTTCCGTTAAAACTCAGGAAATTCACAGCTGCTTAATCAGATGCCCACATCCCAGATTTTGGGAAGAGGGACACAGGGACAGTGAGCTGCTTAAAATGCATCCACTGGAAATATGTACTGTAACTGCTTAACTGTATCTCCCATTTAACTGTGTGTTCTTAACCACCATTGTTATACCTGCTCTTCCTAGAGTTTAGGTAGATTCAAACTTGTCACTTCAGGGTTATTGAACATTCAAATTCTCCCCCCTTCCCAAATCCAATTCTCTCTTAGACACTATATCACTTCACTGTTTATAAAGCCAAATAGGTTAAAATCCTATATCATTAATATTCAGGTGTATCAAACCATGCCCTTGCAAAATCTGGATGCCAAAGTGATCTTCAACATCATCTAAATAGAGTATTTTCTCTCTCTAAAAGATCCCACTCACAATTTCAAGCACCTGTACTCTTAGATCCAACCAATTTTTTAGAGATTCAAGTGGCTTGGTCTCAAATCAACTCTCACCAGGTGAACTGGTGCCCCAGCTGTGATTCTTCCTGGGCAGAGACAGCCTGGCTGAAGTTATCAATGGACTGCTAGCATCTGGCTTAGACTGCTGCAAAATTTTGTACATTGTGTTGCTTTTGAATATCATTACCAATGCCAGCTACTGAACAATGTTTTTCACTAACTGGAACGAGACATATGGAATATATTATGATAGTTTAAAAATACCTACAGAAAATTGTTCCTGGAAAGGAACTGGTAGCCAGAATTCTGGTTTTAACTTGCCATGCCCTTAGCAGCTTGACACCAAGGCATCAGCTCCAACATGACCTTGCCTGGCCATTAAAAGCAGAGTTTGAAGGCAGGCAAATTGTCACAGGGTCCTTTTAGGGCATCTGCCTTTTGAACTCCAAAGAGACTCATTTACTACTGTCTGTACTCTTCTTGTGGTGACAAGTGAACATCTTTGTTTACCTTACAGTACTAGTTTTCTTTTTTGCTTATGTGCTGGATTTTTACTGCCTGCTGTGATTTGTTCACTTTGTACGATTCTTATTGCATATTTTCATTTTATTTTTATGTTTTATCTACAAGCTGTCCTGGAAGCTGAAGAGTAACCAATGCATTTTTTAAAAAAGGTAAACACAATTAATTAAAACTGAGGTGATTCCGCTCAATCTTCCTTCTTCCCCATACTGTCCTTCCCCATACTCCCATACAAGCAGGAGTTTAGTTCTCAGGCAATATTAATTTACTCTGTGGTTCCCTGCTACTCTGTTGTCTGACATTTTCCTTAAAACCAAATATGGCATTTATTGCTTTGCTTCCTGCACTAATGTACTAATCGTGTGAAAAAGACACAGTGTGTGTGGCAAAATTCATAAGGCAAAGCTCCTTCAATGTTTGGTTCCTAAAACTACTCAGTTCTGATTTCCCATCTACTTTTTCCAATAAAAGGCTTGGCTGAGATCTCTTTGCTGTCCCATAAATCTTGTTTTAATTTACTGCCCCCCTTAATCCTCCCTTATGCTTGTGAACCTGCTGTAGAACAGAGATGGGAAATTTCAGAGGGTCTAGGGACCATTTATTTCAAACACTCCTAAAACATCCTGAAAAATGGAAGGGACAAAAATAGCTAACTTCATCCCCAGAAAAACTTTCTATGTGCTTCTGTCCCCACAAACAGCTTACTTTAGGCCAACCTTAACATACTTGCAATGTCTCACTCATGGGTTTTATGCAGGCATATATTGTACATATAATTACAGTCTCTTAATAGCAAACTTAGTTTTCCTATGCCAACAGGACTGGAGCCAGAACAAGCTCACTGAGGAACAAATACAGTTCTCCCTCCATATCCACGGATTTAAGTATTCACGGCTTGACTCTATTCTTTAAAAAATAATAATCCAAAAAGCAAACCTTGATTTTGCCATCTTACATAAGGGACACCATTTTGCTATGCCACTGCATATAATGGGACTTGAGAATCCATGGAGTTTGGTATCCATTGGGGGGGGGGTTTCCTGGAACCAAACCCCAGCGAATATGAAGGGACAATTGTAAAAGATTATATCATTTAATTTATATGTTACTCAACTTCAAGAATGCAAAATTCCAAAGAGAATGTAACATTTTGTTGCTAGTCCCACCTACCTATGTCTCAACGTAACTGCATCAAGTACAGGCATCTCCCGCTTTTCAACAGTCCACTTTTTGACAATCTATTCTTTTGACCCTTTTCAATTATGATCAGACCTCATACATTTGACATGTTATCTGCTCTTTTGACCTACTATATTCCAGTGTATAAGACGACCCCCCACACACAATTTTAAAGTTAAAATATAGAGTTTGGGATATACTTGCTGTATAAGACTACTCCACCACCATCCGCCCTCCCCGAAGCTGCGATCAGGCTCCTCATCATGGCTTCGGGGAGGGTGGGTGGTGGCTGGAAAGCCTCCCCCACTCCGGCCAGCAACCCTTCCACCCTCCCCAAAGCCTCCCCGAAGCTAGCTGACTGGGAAATCGCGGGACTGGGGAATCTCCCCAGTCAGTCAGCCACGTCCCGCGATTCCCCAACCCACAAGGAAGCTGGCTAGCCTCCTTGCAAGTTGGGGAATCACAGGGATGGCTGACTGGCTGGGGAGAGACTCAGCCCCTCCTGCCCAGCGAGACTCCCCCCCCATATACCCAGTGTATAAGACGACCCCTGACTTTTCAGGAGATTTTACAGGGTTAAAAAGTCGTCTTATACGCTAGAACATATGGAACATACGGTATTTCATATTTCCACAACCTTCAAGCACTTCCACAGCCGTGAGCAGAAGTGTTTTTCGGCATCCAAAATGCATTTGCAAGTTTAAAAAAAAGTCTGGGTTCTTCTGCGTTTTGACAATTTCCAACAATGCTCTGGTATATAACCTGTCCAATAAGTGGGGGAAGCCTGTATGTATAGAATGAAGAGGAAACTCTGTAAATCTACAGGATTAAAGGAAAAGTCAGTATCAGCGCATGCACACACAGGGCATGTTTGGATCAAAGCAGTGCAAAACAGCAATCTAAAGAAGCTTCTCACACCTTGAAGCAAACCTTGAAAAAGGACAAAGACAGACTTGTAAATACTTTTAGAAAAGAGAGGAATCACACACAAAAAAGTATTTAGTTACTGCAGCTCAACAGGCAAAGATGTGGCTGTAGGCCAAGGAGGTGGTGCTGAAAAACACCCTCAAGCTGCTGATTGGCCAGCCAACAGAGCACTATGACTGGTTGGGTATGTTTCCTAAACGGCCAATCAGGACACTGGGAATGGCAACATATCCAAGAGAACTACATATATAATAGATGGAATAGTAAAATGGTGTCCATTATAAAAAATGGCAAAATCAAGATTTGCTATTTATTTATTTATTTATTTAGAATATTTTCAAGTCATGGATAGTAGAATCCATGGATACAAAGGGCTGACTGTAGAGTTTACACAGTTTATTACAATCAACATTTAAAGTTATTAATTTAAAAAGCAAAAAAGAGCCGGCAAGCATTATTGAAAAGCACAGTGCAACTGTGAGCTTCACCTGCCAAACAATTACAAAACCCAAGCAAAACCCATGTTATTCACAGTAAGGGAATTTGAGTACCGTATAGCAATGTGGCATAATAGTTTGATTGTTGGACTAGGACTCTGGAGACTAGAGTTCAAGTCCCCGCTCAGCCATGGAAACCCACTGCGTGACCTTGGCTAAGTCATACACTCTCAGTCTCAGAAAACCGCCTTAAGTTGGAAAACAACTTGAAGGCACACAACAGCAATAATAAAGACATAGAAGAGAGGCCTATATACCCTAAAGGCATGAGATCCTGTATGATTTTGGAGGATAAGCAGGGTCAGCCCTGGTTAGTACTAGCATAGGGCACTGCTGAGGAAACTAGATGCTGTAGGCTCTATTTCAGAAGAAGGAACTGGCAAAAACCACCTCTGAGTATTCCTTGCCTAAGAAAACCTTATGAACTTAATGTGGTCACCATAAGTCGACAGACAACTTGAAGGTACACATAAGGCATAGAAGAGCAGGACACTGTGCCCTTCTGATTGTGCTGTGGAAATAAACAGGGTGAAGCAGTAAGAAAAGTCTTCCAAAGCATGTTGCTGCAGCTCTCTGCCCAGAAATGACAACCACTTGCTGCCTTTGTATATATTCTTCAACAATCCTAAAAACAACTCTCCTTCTAAATCCTTGGCCTAAGAAAAGTTCTTTAGGCTGAGACAAGCTATTGTTTATTCAAGCAGACAGATTCATTCTGAACTCTTAGTTGGCCTCTAGTCCAGTGATCTGGGGGGGGGGGTTTCCCACCACCTCCTTTCCTCACATTCATGCATGCTATATACGGTATATACATATGCCTGTACCAAAGCCTGGAGACAAGAAATATTATACCTGTGCCAAAGGTTCTGCAGTATCAGAAGGATAATTCTCTCATCAAGGTAACTGTTTCTTCAAAGTCTGAATTACTATTTATTTCCAATAGTCTTAAGCAGTTCTCCCCAAAATAAAACTGACCTATTTAAAACTCAAGTGTGCCTATAAAACCTCCAACAATAATTCTCGAAACTCTAGATTATCTTTTTAAAAAATAAAAGTAATGAAAAGGATTAAGTCAGACCAAGTTTTAATGTGGGGTGAGGAATGTGTATCCTCCAGATGTTGCTGAACTATAATTTCCATCATTCCTAGGAGCATAGCCAATGACGAGGGTGAGGGAAGTTAGAAACTCCAGTCCAACAACATCTAGAGGGCCACAAGTTACTACTCCTGCTTTAACTTAGTTGTCACAACCTGTTCTCCCCTGCCATGTTCTCTCTCTTGCACACTGTGTGTGTGTATGTATGTATGTATATATATATATATACATATATACATACATACAAAAAGACTCCCCCAGTCTATTTTGTTGTTATTTTCTGTCAAGCCAGCTTCGACTTATGGCAACCCTATGAATGAGAGACCTTGAACATCCCCAGCCATCAATTACCCTGCTCAGGTCTTCCAAACTCAGAGTCATGGCTTCCTTGGTTGAATCAATCCACCTGAAATGTGGTCTCTCTGTTTTCCTACTGCCTTTCATTTTATCAAATATTATCATCTTCTCCAATGAGCCACATTGTCTTACGATACATCCACAGTACAACAGCCTCAGTTTAATAATTTTTAGTCGTCTTCACCTCTAGTGAGAATTCAGGCTTGATTTCCTCTAAGACTTGTCTTTTTAGCCATCCACAGTATCTGTAGAACACCATTTAGGTTAATGCTTCTTCAAAGCATCGCACATTTTTTTAATGCAACAAACTGACACTGACACTCCACTAGAAATGGTCAGATTAACAGCTACCAACAAAACCTCCCAAACGGTCACATCCAAGAGGAAAAACCAATCTGGCTACTCTTTTTAATATTCTAGTTTTATATAAGAAGACAGCTGCCTTATAGTAAGACCACTGTTCCATCTAGCTCAACACTGTTTGCTCTGACCAGCAGCAGCTCTTCAGGATTTCAGACAGGATTTTTCCAAGACCTACCTGGATACTGGATCTAGAACTTTTAGCATATGAAGCATGCAAAGAGTTTCTCCTAGCACCAAGCCACAGCACTCCCCATAACCTAGAAAAACAAAAACAAAAAATGGAATGGAATTTTACCCTACAGAATGACTAGACAGAGGCCCAACTGTTCTGAAAATCTGTGGCATGACTGATGTTGTGGTGTCGAATCACATGAAGTCAAAAGCCCACAGAGAAGCTGTGAATTCATGAAGTGGAATCCAGAGGAGCTGTGTGTTTAATTGCCATAACCCAAGGATGAGTGGTTTTGTTATCATGAGCACATATGGCCTACTCAGTGAGAGATGCTTCCCACATATTGGTTTCCATGTAATTTCAAACTATTCCAATTGACACTGAACACACAGTAGATTTTAAGAATCCTTCCCTACACTTATTTCCACTGTGAGAATTGTTCCATGATGTGGACACATATTTAGCAATACTTGCACAAATTACCAACTCATCTGACTGAAGAGAAAAAGTAACAAAAGTTGCTCAGCTCTGATGTCTGCAGATTTCAAATACTTTTTTGGTTATGTCCTTTGCTTCTTCAATTTCTTTCATGAAGCTTTCAGATACCACCACAGATAAAGAAGCCATCAGAGCAAATAGCAACCAAACAAATCATGCTTTAAACAGCAAACAGTTGCAAAAAACCAAAGCAAAACCTAAGTCTCTCATGCAAAATTAAGACAAAATGGCTTAAATTGATACAATCCAGGCATGTTTAAACATTTTATGGCACAATTCTAACCATGTATACTGAGAACCATGTACTATTTAGTCCAAAGGAATTTATTCATAGTTCCTAGAATTACAGTTCTATTTTTCATTTACTTGAATGACTTAAGCACATGCTTAACTTGTTAAGTGTTGGCAGGATTGTACCTTACCTTTTTAATTTTTTTTTTTAAATATTGTTTTAGTTTTGAATAAGCATCCCCCCCACCCACCATTCTGTAAGGTCATGTGAGGCTAGGCTAAAAATTTGTAAGGCTAGGCTAAAAATCCAACTATTTTCCTCCCTGTTTGAAGCTATTCATACACTTGTTTCAACTGGCTAAACCACTCATAATCTTCAGGCCTAGGCAGAGTAAAAGCTAATGTGATCTTTAATGCTGCATTTCCACAAGACTATTTGCTTTTTAAAAACTAACACTAGACACTAACGTAAAACAGACACTACCAAATGTAAAACACAGTTGTACATGCCAGTCACTCTAATCTCATATGAATCTAAAATCAGGACTCCAAAACCCCAGCTTCCTATATATTTTTGTGCAAAGCTAAGCTACAATTTGACCCCACCACAAATAACAGTGTGGCCAGAATTCTCAATCATCCCATTAATTCTCATCACTTTTAACTACTGAAGAATGAGAGATTGCATCCTTCCTCACTCCTACTTTCCCAGTTGCAAGTCCACAGCAAGCACTGTCAGAGTAAATCAGTATTTGGGAAATGTGTGCTCCCAGAAGAGCTTGCAGAACAGATGCATTCCTATGCACAGTTTTGCTACAACAAAGAGGGAAACTGTCTGTCTTGTAACTGTCAATCTATCTGTAGGCATTTTAATAGAAACTCATGTTCACATTAAATGAAAAGCTCAATAAATGAAATACATAGCTTGTAGGTTTTGCTGGTTTGCTTTCCAAAATAATCTAGAGGAAATTTCTGCTGGAGAAGAGGCCGAGAGCATTCTGTATGTAGCACAGGGCTAAATCCTCACTGAAACAGCTGCCTTGGCCTACAACTGTGGGTTTGGCACTTTAGTTTCCCAGAAGTTCCAGCCAGAATAGCCAATGATAAGGGAGAAGCTAGGGATGCTGTTGGTGTACCTTCCTGAGCTACCAAGGGTGGTCTCAGGTTTGGTGTTGAAGTCTTTGCAGCTAGTAGGGCTGGGGGACTTCAACATCCATGCTGAGACTGCCCTGTCAGGAGTAGCTCAGGACTTCATGGCCTCCACACAACCATGGGTCTGGCCCAATTCATGCTGCTGGGCATGTTCTGAACCTTGTTTTCTGTGGTGGATGGTGTGATGGTTATCTTGGTATAGAGGAATTATCTGCAGTTCTGTTGTTATGGACAGATCATTACCTGGTCAGGTTTAGACTCACTGGAACTCAGAACCTCTGCAGGGGTGGGGGACCAATTAGGAAGCTCCATCCCAGGAGGCTGATGGATCTAGATGGATTTCTAATGGCTCTTGGGGATTTTCCTGTTACCTCGGTGGGCCGACCTCTGGAATGGGGAAATGGCAAGGGCAGTGGACACAATTGCTCCTTAAATGTGCCCTCTTACAGAGTGGAGCCAAACCAGCTCACTGGCTTCCCAGAGATTTGGTGGTGATGATGCCAGTGAGACACTGTAGAGCGATGTTGGCAGAAGACTCAAAGCGAGACTGACCAACCCTGACCTAGAGTCTATTTGAAGGCCTACTCCATGGCAGTGCGGGCAGTAAAGAAATTATTTGTTGCCGTCAACACTGCATTTGCAAGAAGCCATCCACAGAGCTGTTTCAAGTGGTCAGATTCTATCACACACTGGTCCTCAAGTAGAAAATACAGACCACTTGTCAGCCCTCTGTGAAGAATTAGCATGGCACTTTTTCCAGGCTTCAGAATTTAGGCCTGACTATGGGACAGAGATACTTTTGGTCACCTCGGTGGATGGCCTACACAGGGAACTGGGCAGGGGAAGTGTGTGTCTGTTGGTTCTGCTGGACCTCTCAATGGCTTTTGATACCATTGACCATGGTATCCTTTTGGGCTGCCTCGCTGAGATGGGACTTGGATGCATTGTTTTACAGTGGCTCCATTCCTTCCTAAAGGAGCGAACCAAGAAGGTGGTGCTGGGGGATACTTGTTCGACCCCCTGGCTGTTAACCTGGGGGATCCCTCAAGGTTCTGGAGAGGTCATCTGGAGTTTGCTTTAGTCAGATCTCACCTGGAAAGGAACGTTGGTCTTACCTGTGATACGTTCTTTTCCAGTGGTGAGGCGAAGAGCATCCGTCTGCTTCGGGGTTGTCCCTCCCCATTGCTCCCGGTAGGCAGGAAACAAACTTTTGGGACCGCCCCCGGTGAGGTCATCTAGTAGGGACGACCCCCGGCTGGCCAGTCTGTTGAAAAAGCCTTGCGCCTCTTCTTGCGCCTTTGTCTCACGATGATCAAATCCTGTCTTCAGGGTCTCTCTGCTTGTTCCTCTGCAGGCACCTCCTCCTTTTCGGCCCTCCATGCCCGCTTCCTGGTGGGCTGCTGTCCGGGGCCTACCACCCATCTCCTCCTCCTACATTCGCCAATGGGTGGGCCCGGATGCTCTTCGCCTCACCACTGGAAAAGAACGTATCACAGGTAAGACCAACGTTCCTTTTCCCAGTGGGGAGGGCTCCAGAGCATCCGTCTGCTTTGGGATTTACAAAAGCTTCCTCTCAGGGTGGGCTTGGCGAATGGGGACTCTTCTAGACTTGTGCTACCTGCTGCAGGACCCTTCTGCCAAATGCTGCCTCGGTAGATTGCATCCTGTCCAGTCTGTAATGTCGAACAAAGGTAGAGGCCGTTTTCCAGGTCGCCGCCCTGCATATCTCCTCCAGTGTCGCGTCTTTCTCCCAGGCCGTTGAGATCGCTGCACTCCGTGTCGAGTGCGGCAGAATCCCCTCGGGCACCTCCAGTCGTAGGGCCTGGTAGCACGCTACGATGCAGCTACGTATCCAGCGGCCCAAGGATGATGGTGATACCTTCCGCCCCAGGTATTTGGCATATGGAGACACGAACATGGCCTCTGATATCCTGAATGGTCTTGTTCTTCTGATGTAGATGCGCAGAGCCCTGCGCACGTCCAGTGTGTGCCATATCTTCTCCAACTCCCTTGTTGGGTTTGGACAGAAGGACGGCAAAATCACCTCCTGCGGTCTGTGGAATGCCGAATTGATCTTTGGCTTGAAATCCGGCCTAAGGCGCAGTACTACTGAGTCCGGTCTGAAGATGCATAGGTCTCGTCTAATGGAGAGTGCTGCCAGCTCAGATATCCTACGTGCCGATGTAATCGCTACTAGGAAAAGTACCTTCCATGTCAGGAACTTCAAGGGAACTTCCCTCAGGGGCTCAAATGGATGGGCTGTCAATGCCTTCAGGACCGTATGCAGGTCCCATGTGGGGAATCTGTGCACCGTAGGTGGTGCCGTGTTTGCTAAGCCCTTGACGAAGCGACGTACATGAGGGTGCTGGGCCACCTGTGCTGCCTTCTCTGGAGGCAGGAAGGAAGTGACTGCTGCTATCTGCCTCTTGATGGTATTTGGTCTCAGCCCGGCCTCCACGCCCTCCTGCAGGAAATCAAGCAGGGCCGGGACCGAGACCTGTCTGAAGTCTCTTTTCTTCCTGTTGCACCATTGACGAAAAACCCTAAAGGTATATTCGTAAATACGCTGGGTAGACTCCCTTCTGGACGCCAGGATGGTGTCGACAACTCTCTGGGAGTAGCCACTCGCTGCTAACATCTGCCTTTCAACCTCCACACGTGGAGCTGAAGCCAACCGGGGTCCGGGTGCTGCACCTGCCCCTGTGTCAGAAGATCCTGTCGTGCTGGCAGGGGGTGTGATTCTACTGCCATCTCTAGGATGTCCGGAAACCAGGACCGGCGGGGCCACTCTGGTGCCACCAGCAGGACCTCCGCCCCCTCTGATCGGATCCTGTTCAGGACTCTTGGTAAGAGCTGCAGTGGCGGAAAAGCGTATAGCAGAACCTGAGGCCATGGTGTCGTTAGGGCATCCATCGCCTCCGCTCCTTCCGTGAGATATCTGGAAAAGAAGCGAGGTAGCTTTGCGTTCGCCGGGGAGGCGAAGAGATCGACCTCCGGTCGTCCCATGGTCTGGGTGATGGTCTCGAACACTTCCTGATGCAGGCTCCACTCGCTCTGGTCTATATCCGACCGGCTGAGCCAGTCCGCCCTGGAGTTGAGGACTCCCTGAAGGTGTTCCGCTTCTATAGAGATTAGGTTCCTCTCCGCCCATTCCAGTAGGCGTGATGCTTCTTTCATAAGGGCACGTGACCTGGTGCCCCCCTGTCGGTTTATGTGCGCCTTCGTTGTGATGTTGTCTGTCCGCACTAGCACTGGCTTGCCCCTGATCAGGTCCGTAAAGGCCAAAAGTGCTAGCCGTACCGCTCTGAGTTCCAGCCAATTGATGCTGTGCGCCGCCTCCTCCCTTGTCCATTTGCCCTGGGCAAGGTGTGGTCCACAATGTGCTCCCCATCCTCTCAGGCTGGCGTCTGTTGTGATCTGAATGGCGTCCGGCCTCCACAACAGGCGCCCGGTCTCTATCGCAGGAGAGTCCCACCATTCCAGAGAGGTCAGCACCTCCTGCGTCACCCGTACCTTCTGATGTCTCTTGAGGGTGATCTCGTTCTGGAACGGAAGCAGGAACCACTGCAGAGTTCTGGCGTGGAAACTTGCCCACGGCAGGCAATCGATTGCTGCGATCATGAGCCCCTGAAGTCGAGCGAGGTCCATGATGTCCACCCTGGTCTCGGACCTCACCTTTTGGATTGCCCGCTGGATGGTCTGGATCCTTTCCGAGGGCAGGAGTACCTGGCCCATGGCCACGTCTATCAAGGCCCCCAGATGCTGTATCCGCTGAGCCGGGGTTAACTGGCTCTTCTCGAAGTTGACTTGGAATCCATGCGCTTGAAGGGACTCCAGAATCCGGTTTACGTCTTGGGCCGCCTTCTGATGAGAAGAGGATCGAATCAACAAGTCGTCTAGATAAGGACAGGCATGCAGCCCTATGCGCCTCCAGCGCGCCACTAGTGCTACCATGATCTTGGTGAACACCCTGGGCGCCGATGAAAGGCCAAAGGGGAGGGCCTTGTATTGGAAGTGTCTGTTGCAGTAACAGAAACGTAGGAAGCGGCGATGCTCTGGGTGGATGGGGATGTGGAGGTACGCGTCCTGCAGATCCAGCGACGATAGGACGTCTCCCGGTCTTAATGCCTCCAATATGTGCTTCAGTGTCTCCATTCTGAACTTCCTCTGGCGGACAAACCTGTTGATCCCCTTCAGGTTCAGGACTGCTCTCCAGGTTCCATTCTTCTTTGGAACCAGAAAAAGGATGGAGTAGCACCCCCTGCTGCGTTCTGTGTCGGGCACTTCCTCTATTGCTCCCGCCTGGAGCAAATGTTGAATTGCTTCCTCCATGAGGTGTTGTTTGCGAACATCTCGCTGTTGAGGGGTGGGGATGAACCAACGTGGGGGCTGCTGGGAGAACTCTATCCGGTAGCCCTCCCAGATTGATTGGAGGACCCATCTGTCCGAGGTAGAGTCCTCCCACGCCTCCACGAAGGCCTGCAGGTGGCCCCCCACGGGGGGGCTGGCGTCATTGATGACTTCTGTTGTTGCTCTTGGTGGTCTGGTTCTGGCTTGGCTTTGGTGCGTCGGCCTGTTGGTTGAGCTTCTGGTAACGGTTGTCTCCCCATCGGGTTCCTGAAGGTTTGACATCTCGGGGTCTGTTCGTGGATGATCCAGTTGCTGGAGTCTGCTGTCCTCCTGAGGGACGAAAAGGCCTGTAACGCTTGGAAGGCCTCCTGTCCTCCCGCCTCCTGGCTGACGCCAGGGTTTTCTTCTTCTTGTCCTTGTCCTCCACCAGGACCGGTTCAAGGGACTCCCCGAATAGCTTCTCACCCAGAAAGGGAGATGACATTCCATGATTTCAGCCATACTTGTCTCCTCGCTGCCACTGTTGCAGCCTGAACCCTTGCGCAGAACTGGACTGAATCCAAGGTACTGTCTGCCAAGAAGGCTGATGCCTTCTCCAGCTTGTTGAGATCCTGGCGTATTCTGGTCTGGGACCTGGGAGTGTCCGCCAGCGCATCCTTCGCCCATTTTCTCGCTGCTCTAGCCATCATTGTGGCTGTGGAGGAGGCACGGATAGCCAGCGAGAGTGCCTCATGGGCCCTCTTCAGCGCAGTGTCCATCCGCCTGTCCTCAGGAATCTTCAGGGTCTCCTCTCCATCGCGGCAAAAAATTGCAGAGGATACCAACTCTGAGACCGGCGCGTCGATGAGGGGCACCTGCAACTTGCTCATGACCTTCTTAGGCAGGGCGTATAATTTCTTGGCATGGCTAGGCTGTCCTTTAATCATGGCAGGCGATGCCCACTCATCGAGTATTGTGCGCATCAGTGTGGCGGGGACAGGCATTTCAAGGGTTTCAGCCTGAGAGTCCGGGAAGAATTCACCGGATATCTCCGGTAAGTCTGGGTCTGGCTGTGACTGCTGGCTCTTGGGCAGTTCCAGCCCCAGAGTTCTCACTGCTTTCTTAAGGAGGACTGCAAAGTCGTCCATAGAAAACAGTTTGGCTGAGGGCCGGGGTGTCTCTGAGGTGTTGGCAGTCTCTTCCTCTGATAACTCCCCCTCCTCTCTGTCAGAGTTCTCCAGGGGGTCGACCTCCTCCCCCTCTGAGGAGTAAACTGACACTGCCTCTTCCTCCCCCTCCTGGAGCTGCTGGAGGCCCTTCTGGCGCTTGCTGGGGGGCTGTTGGCCTGACTCCTCCTCCTTATCTGAGGCCCCGAGGTCCTCCTCGTCGGAGGGGTCTCTCTGTAGGCAGTCTGTGGCAAGGTGGGGTAGCAGGCAGACGCTAGGACCTGGGGGATGCCTGGAGTCCGGCCTGGCTGCTGCTGCTGTTGCTGCCGCTGTAGAGGCCATTGCGGTGGCCGGGGGGCGCCTGCTCTTGCCCTTGCTAAGGCCGCCCCCCTTTCCCCCTCTCTGCGGGGCCTGGGTCTGGGTGCCCACCCGCTGGGGCCCGGTACCCACTGGCATGGAGATGGGGGGGTCCCGCGCCCCCTGGAGCTCTCCCCCCCACCCTGGTGCAGGGAATCCCGGCCAGCCCTGCTGAAGGAGGCCGGCCGCCAGCCAATTTGCTGCCTCTCTGGCCATGGAGGCTTTAAGCCACTCGGCCACCGCTGGGGGAATCTCCCTCCCCGCTGGCACCGCTGGGGGAATCTCCCTCCCCTCTGTCCCTGCACCTGGGTCCCCGGACAGACTCACTGCGGCCGCTGGCTGCGGCTGGGGGACTGGCTCTCCCGCGGCGTCCGGAGGGCCCAGGAGCGCCCGCGCTGCGTCCTCCTCCCCGCTCTGGGGCTCGGGACGCGCCTCCTCCTCCTGGAGGGGCCGCGTGGGGGTCTCCTCTTCCCGCTCGTCCCTGCGCCCCACCGGGCGGGGAGGGAGTGGGGCGCAGCGTGCGGCGGCCGGGGCGGAGGTCTTCCCCTCCTTAGCCGGCCTCTTCTTGCCGCCGCTGCCCTTGCCTGCTGCTGCGCTGCTGCTGTTGGTTCCCGCGCTGCCATTTGAACCCGGCTCCTCTTGGGCGCCCCTGCTGGCGCTGCCCTGCCAGGTCGATCGCTCGCTAGCAATCACCGCTGCAATCACTGCATCCATATCAGTTGGATTCATTTCTCCCCCTACTCCCTCTCTCCACCAGGTAGGCCACCAATGGAACTTTAAAATTAAAAGGTTTTTTTTTTTTTGGATCTAAATCAAAATGGCGGCCACCACGTGGAGGGGGGTTGCAGGGAGCAAAACAATCCACGTCCTACCAGGAGCTAGGCAGGAAACAGACTGGCCAGCCGGGGGTCGTCCCTACTAGATGACCTCACCGGGGACAGTCCCAAAAGTTTGTTTCCTGCCTACCGGGAGCAATGGGGAGGGACAACCCCGAAGCAGACGGATGCTCTGGAGCCCTCCCCACTGGGAAATAATGTGTCCAGTTCTGGGCACCACAATTCAAGAAACATGTTGAGAAGCTGGAGTATGTCCAAAGGAGGGCGACCAAAATGGTGAGAGATCTGCAAGCCATGCCCTATGAGGGGTGGCTTAGGGAGCTGGGTATGTTTAGCTTGGGGAAGAGAAGGTTAAGATGGGACATGATAGTCATGTTTAAATATTTGAAGGGATGTCGTACTGAGGATGAAGCAAGCTTGTTTTCTGCTGCTCTGGAGTCAAGGGCATGGAGCAATGGACTCAAGCTACAGGAGAAGAAATTCCATCTAAGTATTAGGAAGAATTTCCTGACCATAAGAGCTGTTCAGCAGTGGAATGCACTGCCTCAGAGTGTGATGGAGTCTCCTTCTTTGGAGATTTTTAAACAGAGGCTGGATGGCAATCTGTCGGGAATGCTTTGATAGTTTATTCCTGCATGGCAGGGGGTTGGACTGGATGGCCCCTGTGGTCTCTTCCAACTTTATGATTCTATGATTCTACGTCCCTGTTGAAGCATCTCCACTGGTTGCCAGTTTGTTTCTGGCCACAATTCAAAATGCTGGTTATGACCTATAAAGCCCTATATGGCTTAGGACCAGGCTACTTGGCAGATCATATCTCCCTCTATGAGCCAGCCTGGGCTCTGAGACCATCAGGAGAGGCCCCTTCTCTCACTCTCACAGCCATTGCAAGCACAGTTATTGGGGAGAAGAGAGAGGGCCTTTTGGTAGCTGCCCCTAGACTCTGGAACTCACTTTCCAGGGATGCCGGAATGACACCTTCCTTGTTGTCCTTCTGTTAACAAGCTAAAACCTTATTTATTTATTTATTTATTTATTTTAAAAAGCATTAATAACGGGCTAAGGGGTGTTGTATTGTTTTAACTGAACTGTTTTAAAGAGCTTATTTGTCTTTTTAAAATTGCATTTTATTCTTTTACTGAAGTATGAATTGTTTAACAATTCTGTAGTTTAATTCTATTGTAAAGGTCACCTTTTGTATGTTTTTAATTGTATTGGGGAGGTTTAACTGTCAGTCCCAATGTTTGGGGGAAAGCAGGATATAAATAAATATAATAATACAATAATTATATATGTACGTCTTGTAAATGCTATTTGTAAAATCCAAACATATCCATGGAGAGCAATCAAAGAGTTACTTCAGCACTACCAAGTCTCAAACATGTCCAGAAGGAATAAGTACAGTTGGCCTTCTGTATCCATGGATTCTGCATCCAAGGATTTAACCAACCACGGTTCGAAAATATTGCAAAAGAATTCCAAAAAGCAAACCTTTGAGTTGTTCAGCATTTTATATAAGGGGCACCAATTTACTACACCCCAAAAAAGCGATACAAGGACTCCCTGAAACAACACCTCAGGCTCGGCCAAATTGATCACCAACAATGGTCCACCCTGGCCTCACATCGGGAGGCATGGAGACACACTATCCACAATGCTGCAGCCTTATTTAAGAACTCACGCCAAGCAAGTCTTAAAGAAAAACGACAACACAGTAAAAATCACAACCCGGAAACATCACCCAAGGAAACCTTCTGCTGTGCTTTTTGCAACCGGACTTGTCTATCTCGGATTGGCCTTTTTAGTCATCAGCGCACTTGCAGAAAGCACAGGATGAGTCCTTTCTGAATCTTTGTCTGCGAAGAGAAGCCAGAGAGAGAGAGAGAGAGAGAGAGAGAGAGAGAGAGTATACAATGAGACTTGATTTTGGTATCCATGGTGGGTCCTGGAACCAAACCCCAGTGAATATCAAGGGTGCACTGTAAATGAATACAGTTGGACATCATATCCACAGGGGTTCAGTTTTCAGATTTACTGTGGATACAGGAAACTGCGGATAACAGCGAAAACTATTGAAATATAGCACTTCCAGTACATATCATAGACCTGCGTTGGAGGACCTAGTGGTTCCTAGAAGTCACCGCTCTAGAATCACAGAATCATCGAATTGGAAGAGACCACAAGGGCCATCCAGTCCAGCCCCCTGCCAGCAGGAATACATAATCAAATCATTCCCGACAGATGGCCATCTAGCCTTTGTTTAAAAACCTCCAAAGAAAGAGCACCACACTCCAAGGCAGTGTATTCCACTTCCAAACAGCTCTTACTATCAGGAAGTTCTTCCTAATGTTTAGGTGGAATCAGGAAAAGAGATTTTGAGTCCATTGCTCCATGCCCTTGTCTCTGGAGCAGCAGAAAACAAGCTTGCTCCATCCTTGCTATGACATCCCTTCAAATATTTAAACATGGCTCTCATGTCACCTCTCAACCTTCTGTTCTCCAGACTAAACATGCCCAGCTCCCTAAGCCGTTCCTCATAAGGCATGTCTTCCAGACCTCTAGGCATTTTCCAGTGCGACTCCATGGGATGTGTCCATATTTCTACAGCTGTGGATAACTGAAACTGCACATATTGGTCCTGCAGATATGGGGGTCCGACTTTACTTGTTTGGAAATGTCATATTCCAAACTAGTTTTTGCAAGTCCTTCTGTTTCAAAATCACTTTGCCATATGGAATGTCATGGACTGGGGAAGCAGTTCAGGAAACACATTTTTAAAATAAGTTGAATTGTACAGATCTCTGCAGATCCCAACCATAGCATCTTCCTACAACTCACATAATGTACTTGTCATGCTTTCCCTGGACTAAACACCATTCTCAAGATCAGTCCTTGGTAAACCTTCATAATTGCACAACTGAGCAAGAGTATTTCTCTCTTTTGAGGAAAATGCACAGGAATAAAAGCGCTTGATGGTCATAGGTTAAGTGGGTCTTGATTTTGTTTCTTATCACAGTGGTCTGCACTAAAACAGAGACACTGAAGGTCCTGTTAAGTGTTCTACTGTACATCTGTCGGGGATGCTTTGATTGTGTGTTCCTGCATGGCAGGGGGTTGGACTGGATGGCCCTTGGGGTCTCTTCCAACTCTGTGATTCTAAGATTCTATATATTGTACATACATCTTGTATTGAGCAGAACAATCATTACAATTGCCAACAGGGGGCATTCTCTACTACAAGGCAGTTGTTGTGTGCCTTCACATCATTTCTGATTTATAGGACCCTAAGGCAAACTTATTACAGGGTTTTCTTGATAGAATTAGTTCAGAGAGGTTTGCCCTTGCCTTACTCTGAAGCTGAGAGAGTGTGACTTGCCCAAGGTCACCCAGTGGGTTTCTATGGCCAAGCAGGGATTTGAACCCTGGTCTCCCAGAGTCCCAGTCCTCTCTACAGCATGTTTGCTCTACTCCAGGAAGGGGCTTTAAAACCCCAAAATAATTTGGATATTTCCCCCCAGCTATGACAAAATATTTATATCATTTCATTTCATTTCAGTCTATGTCTATATCGCTTTTCTCCCGGGTGGGAAATTTTTTTACATTAAAGCCCTTGTCCTGAGAGTAAACTACTTGAGCACCATTTGTGGCGAAAAGGTGGGATATAAATTAAAACTTACTTAATAAATAAATATGTCTCATTTGATTAAAAAGGATTTAATTTTGAGAAGGCACATACAGGATTGTACTAGTCAGGCCCTCCATATCCATGGATTCAACCAACCACAGTTTGAAAATATTCCCCCCCAAATCTAAAAAGCAAATCTTGATTTTGGCTTTTTTAAAAAAATAAATAAATAAGGGAAACCATTTTACTATGCCATTTTACATAATGGGATTTGAGCACCCATGGATTCTGGTATTCACTGGGGGTCCTGGAATAAAATCCCAGCAGATATCAAGGGCCCACTGTATAGTGTTCTGAAAATCTGACAGAAAAGCCTATGAAGAACTTTAAAATCTCCCAAGCAGGGAGGGCTAGATTGCAGTTTTAACCCACTGAAAGGGACTTTGTTGTCATTTTTTAAACTTCCACCACATGCAGAATTTGATCCGTATTAAAGAAACTTGCTTTCAGCTAGAAAAAAAGAAAAACCATAAGCAATGTTTGGTACATGCTGGACAGCCCCGTATTATAATCTGTGAATACAAGGAAAAGGTTTCCCCAGGCAGACTATCTATTACTTGCCTTTTATTGCAGTGATGCCGCTGAAAGTTTCTCATCAAAAATAATAACATTAATGAATGCCTTTGTCTGCTTCTAATTCCGAACTAACTGGCTATACCCTTTTCCTCCTCATATCCGGCTTGTGTTAAGAACAGGGCTCTCTTTTAGCCAATTAAACCTGTTGCAGCTGGACTCTCTAGCTAATTGAAGGCAGAGGCAAAGCCATTTTCCTGCCAAGGAAAAGTTGCATTCTTAAGCGCTCATTAGAGTGTCACTGTCATACACAAAGGCTGCTTCAGTTCATGGTGAAGAAATGTTGCCTCTCATCACCGACACCTCAATTAAAAGCAGGGCCAAACAACAAATGTTTTGGGATACAAGGTCTGGAAGAGATACCAAGACACATTTCCTTGAAACATTTGGGAACAATCCTAGCTTCAAGTAGTTATTTTCTATTGGTCTGCTCATCTCCAATTTGAACTGCCATCGTCACAAGTGATAAACCTATTGTGGTCAGACTACTGGCCTCACAGCCAGTTCTGAAAACCAAAAGGACCTTAATAGCTATTGAATTTTAAAATCACATACTGTAGTTCATGAGTATTCCCATAATAATAAGCTGATTTTGACTAGAATTAGCCAGATCAAAACTTTGCGGGTTTCTGAGGATCATACCAACCATGAGATAGTAAGAGTTTACTTTTCAATGTGTTGAAAATACTTTTCAAATTAAGGCTTGAAATAAAATCCTCATACACAGACTAAATACATGGCAATGCCAACTTGTATCAGCCATCACAGAAATAGTTAGCAATGGTCACAATCCTTGGGAACGTGCGCTTCACATTCTCTTGAGCAGCTTCCATTCATTTCTGCCAGCCTGGCACAGAAAGCTTTCTCTGTAGGATGAACCTATGAAGTACAGTAAAAATCTAGCACAAATACCACCTACTCCACCCAGCCATCTGACACTCAGCATGCTTCAAAAAGCATGAGAAAAATGCAAACAGCCCCTTCCCTCTTGTTGTTGTTAACTGCCATCAAATCAACTTTGACTTATGACGACCCCACAAATGAGGGACCTTCAAGTCACATACAGTTAGGTGCAGAAATAATTGGACACTGATGCAAGTTTTGTTATTCTGGCTGTTTACCAAAGTAAATTCAAGTTATAGTTAAATAATGAATGTGGGCTTAAAGTGCAATCTCTCAGCTTTAATTTGAGGTTATATGCATCCAAACTGGAGGAAGGGTTTAGGAATTACAGCTCTTTAATATGTAGCTCCCTCTTTTTCAAAGGACCAAAAGTAAATTGGACAATTGACTCAAAAGCTATTTCATGGACAGGTATGGGCTATTCTTTCATTATTTCTTCATCAGTTAATCAGGTAAAAGGTCTGGAGTTGATTCCAGGTATGGCATTTGCATTTGGAAGCTGTTGTTATGAGCCCACAACATGAGGTCAAAAGAGCTTTCAATGCAAGTGAAACAGGCCATCCTTATGCTGCAAAAAAATAAATAAATAATCCATCAGAAAGATAGCAGAAACATTAGGAATAGCCAAATCAAAAGTTTGGTACATTCTGAGAAAAACAGAACATACTGGTGAGCTCTGCAACACCAGTCCATGGGCCTGGACATCCATGGAAGACAACAGTGGTGGATGACTAAAGCATCCTTTCCATGGTGAAGAAAAAACCCTTACTCTCCCCTGCCACAAAAAAGGGACAGAGGTATTGTGACTGTTGTGCTGAATTCTGGGGTATTCCTGAAAAGTCAGCTTTGTTGCTTCCCCCAATGTCTTCAAAGCTTAGCATCAGAAACAAGGCTCACAAGCTTCCCTGAGTCAGGGGAGGAGCACTGCCAATGGCAGCCAAAATGTTTTGGTGGCTATCTGGTTAGCCAAAAATTGTACAGCCATGTACAGTATATAAAGCAAAGAATGGGTCACTGCCTCAAAGAAGCATACTATCTAAAAGTTTGACACAGAAGATGAGAACAGTAAGGGAACAATGCAAAAATTAGTACCTTGAAAGAATATCAAACAGACTTGATGGACAGCAAGTACTTGCCCTTTCGCCCTCTGCCAAATTTTGAGGATGCCGTACTGGTGTGAAAATGACATTATACCTGATTTCTCAAATATTATTTAATCCCGAGACAAGAGAGGAATATTGCTATGTTCAATGCACAGCAATTCTTTGCAATATAATACTATCAGCTGGTGAGGCAAAAAACATTTCTTTTCAAAAAGATGTATATACAGGTAATTTCAAAAAGATATATTACAGGTCTGAAACATGGGTCACCTATCGCCAACACTTACAACTCCTTGAATGCTTTCATCAGCGCTGTATACATATAATCCTAAATCTACACTGGACTGACTATGTGACAAATGTTGCTGTCCTTGAGCAAGCAGGGATCACCAGCATTGAGGCCATGATATTGAGAACACAGTCACGCTGGGCAGGGTACGTTTCTAGGATGGAGGACCGTCGCCTCCCAAAAATAGTACTCTACGGTGAACTTGCCACGGATCAGCGTAAGAGGGGTGCTCCAAAAAAGCGATACAAGGATTCCCTGAAACAACATCTCAGCTCGGCCAATTTGATCACCAACAATGGTCCGCCCTGTCCTCACATCGGGAGGCATGGAGACGCACAATCCACAATGCTGCAGCCTTATTTGAGAACTCACACCAAACAAGTCTTGAAGAGAAACGACAACACAGAAAGAATCACAACCCAGAAACGTCACCCAAGGAGACCTTCTGCTGTGCTTTCTGCAACCAGACTTGTTTATCTTGGATTGGCCTTTTCAGAAAGTGTGGGATGAGTCCTTCCTGTATCTTCGTTTGCGAAGAAAAGCCAGAGAAAGATATAAAAAACAGGGGAATTGAGGCAAGAACAATATTCTGAACATGTACACAGAAGGAGGATCTGTCTTATTTCTGCTGCTTTGCCTAAGCCCGCAGTTTAAAATGTTACACTATATAACTAAATTACTAAGAAGAAGGGTTGTCAACTTTGTAATAAAGCTGTAAGAGAGGGGGATAAGGGAAAAACTGGATATTATATCCAAGTCAACTATAAAAGCTTTACAGTTCTAAGAAGATAAAACAAAATCCAACGCAATCAAATATTCATATTAGCAGCCCATTTGTGTCAGAGCCTTTCCCACAGTGCTGATTGGCCGCTTAGGAAACATACCCAACCAATCCCCTCCCTCCTCCCACTCCCTCAGCCACTCACCACCCACATGTAAAACAATGAAATATTTTTTCCTAAAATAATAACACGTAGCTGAACTATGTGAACCTTTCAAATCTACTATAATAGTGTATGTTATGCTGGGTACAGCTAGTACACATATAATTTTGCATGTATTAAATTCACCAAGACCTTAAATTTACATGCTATTCATTTTCCTTGGGTTTCTTCTGGACTGTGAGGCCGTGTTCTGGAATGCCGGTCATGAAAGCCTTCAACTTACTTCCTATTATCAAGCTAAAATAGCAGAGTGTCCAACTAAGAAACCAAAGTCACTGATGATAGTCTCTAATTTTTCTACTATATTAATTTAACAGCTATAAATGAACTACTATTATCCAGGGCAACAAAGATATCCTGCTTTTCAGCCCAGTTCAAATTTCTCTCTCTGGCTTTTCAAATTTAATAAATTCAAATTTGCTAATAATTCTGAATTCAGCACTGCAGTTCAAAATTAGTTAGGAGGTCCAATAAGCCTTAAATTACTCTAGGATTAAGTTATGCTACAAGTCAAGTGAAAGGTCTGGAAACGATGCCTTATGAGGAGAGACTTAGGGAGCTGGGTATGTTTAGCCTGGAAAAAAGACGGTTAAGAGGCGATGTGATAGCTCTGTTTAAAGTCTTTGAAGGGGTGTCACGTTGAGGATGGAGCAAGCTTGTTTTCTGCTGCTCCAAGACTAGAACAGGGAGCAATGGATGCAAGTTCCAGGAACAGAGATTCCACCTCAACATTAGGAGGAACTTTTTGACAGTAAGAGCTGTTTGGCAGTGGAACACACTCCCTTGGAGCGTGGTGGGGTCTCCTTCCTTGGAGGTCTTTAAACAGAGGCTGGATGGCCATCTGTCGGGGATGCTTTGATCGTGATTTCCTACATGGCAGGGAGTTGGACGGGATGGCCCTCGTGGTCTGTTCCAACTCTGCAATTCTATGATTCTATGATTCTAAATCAAAATATTCTCAGAGTATGGTCTTTAGAATAATACCTATAAACAGAGGCCTTTTTATAAAGATGGCCCACACAATTCAAGCTTCTCTTCCCTATTCATGGGGCAAGGAAGGACATTTACAGCCCATTATCAGTGGCTACAAGCACTGGGTTGGTTAAAAACGGGGAAAGTAAAGTTTTTAAAATAAAAATCAATTTCCTAGAATGTGGTGGTCTTACTGAGTTATCCTATTAGTTAAGTCTCTTGCCTCTTGGATTTTTATCTAAAGCTCAACGTTACTGTTTTTATTTTGTTGTTGTTGTATGCCTTTGGGTCGTTTCCAACTTTTGGTGGCCCTAAGGTGAACCTATCACAGGGGTTTTTTTTGCAAGATTTGTTCAAAGTGGGAGGGTCTTTGCCTTCCACTGAGGCTGAGAGAGTGTGACTTGCCCAAGGTCACCCAGTGGGTTTCCATGGCCGAGCAGGAATTTGAACCCTGGTCTCCAGAGTCACTATCCCATGTTCAAATCACTATACTATGCTGGCTCAGTTTGTTATTTTCCATTTATTATGATTCAACTATGGAGAGTACAAGTACCATTTCTGATCCTACCTGGTGAAGTATATTTTTGTAATGCCACCTTTTGGATATACAGGAAGCCCCAAATGATTAAGATCGAAACCTCAACCTACTGCATTTCATTGTGTAGTAGCAAAAAGACAACAGTGTATGCCCTACAAAGATGCACAAAATTTGCCTGCTAAACAGTACTGGTAATAACAAGCTGTTTTCCAGCAGCTATAGGGGCTGGAAGGGGCTATAGTGAGGATGCCTGTAGGCATCTGTTAGTCAGTGCAGAGATATTGGTTTGATTTAGCAAGATTTTTTATTTCAGCTTTCTTAAAAAAAAAAAAAAAACCATACACACACACAAAACTGAAGACAAGATTCTTATGGTGCTGAGTTTTGAACCCAATGAATGTTTCAGATTTGCATAGGGACACTGTATCATACCAGAGTCCTGGCAATTAGATTAATTTCCAGGTGTCTGGGGGAGAAGAGGACAGAATTACTCCCAGATGGATGGATTTCTCTACTATTAGTAACTTGGATCCTTCCTTATTTATATGGCTGACGCTTCAACAGGCCTCCTGTTCATCACCACCACCCCTTTCTTTCTCTCTCTCACACACACCTCAGCCTAACTCTTTCAAGTCAGTGTGGAGAAATGAATTATGCAGGAGCATTCTGAATAAAAAGTCACAGAATTTCCAAAGGTATTTTAAAAATATGTTTCATGTTTCCTTTGCTGTAATGATGTTCAACCACTGAACAGGCATTTTGTGTACTGTCAGGAAAAGAACACCACTCTTTTCAATATCTTACTTAACCTGGGATTCTGCCAAATTCTTTTCAGGCAGACTGGACAAGTCATGTACGGAAAGAGAAAAATGGAGCCACTTCCCTACCATTGTTGATGAAAGTATCTATGGATTCCATCTAAGTCCCCAGTAAAATCAATGGACAGAAAAACACATCAAGTTCTAATAAATGTGTTTTTTTTCCTACTTCCAAAAATACCCAAACCTAAACAAATAGTCAAAGGAATGAGAAGTGAGCCAATTAATTACTCCAACTGGATGTCGAAGTAATCAAAAGTTGATATGTTAAATAGGAGACAAGATATGAAAGACCTCAAAACCTATTTAGGGGCACAGGCACAATTGAGTATACAATGTGCCACATGTAAGTGATAAATCGATCCCATGGATGAAAACACAGAATCACAACCTTATGGAGATGGCATTGGATCAATAAATAATAATGCCAGATTGATTCATCTGAGATAATAAATGCATCCATGTTCTCACGAAGAATTAACACAAATTAGAAACCATGCTGTGCAAACATATGTTGGAAAAACTAGGTGTCTACACTTTACTATTTAGTACTTATAACTATCTTCAGTTACTATACTATGTGAGAAAGATTCCTTGCATCGAAGAAAAAAACCATGAGGTTTGGGGGGAAATCCATATTCTCAAAATGACTGGGTAAACATAAACAAGTCAGAAAAAACTGTGAACTGTAAGATCAAATGCACTAAGAGTAGAGGCAATTTTCATATCATAAAATGATGCCCAGAATCTGCTGCATAAGCACTGTGAAACCACTGCCAATATAGCAGCAAATGCCAGAATGCATCATGTAGATAGACAGTTTTGTATAATGATTCATTTTTTAAAAAATAAATCAGCCTAAATACTACATCAAACTATGAGTATCTACAATAGATCTGACTTGCATTTAAGCACAAGCATTGTAGTCCTGGGTGGCCAAGAACTTCATGGAAACAAGTACATGGAATTCCATGCAGGTAGCCAAGTGAACTGGTAGATGAGGTATGGAGCGCTCTGAATCCAACACAGAACAGACTAGTATAAAATACTGCAGGCTAGTTATTTTTGTGTGCTTATTTACAAGGCAGCAATAGACTATGCCTTAGTAAGAATGATTATATGGGGGGGGCGGAATCATGGTTCCCCAGTGATCGCTAGCCATTTTCCAACAATTCATCTAGCACTTGCCAGTTGTGATACCAAACTGACTTCAGTTTAGTCCTTCTGTTCTTGAGCCATACTATAAATTCAGGATCATTGAGTACTGATTAATTAATCTTAATTTTTTACAAAATTCTTTTGAGGATAGTAATACTAGATTTATAATACAATATCCCACATGCTAAAGCATCACAGAGAAACATGTGTCTCATTCCAATACCAAATCACACGGCCTGCAGGCCATCTGCTATAAGCAAATATCTGTTAAGCAAGGATAACTTAATTCACTCAGGAATGTCAGAAGAACAACAGAACGTTTTGTTTTTTAAAATATCCTTACTCTCCTTTAATCCTAGTGGTATACAACAGTATGACCAAAATGGTTATGCAACATCAGCATCAAAGTAAAATCCACTAAAAGGCAGCAAATATAATAAAATTAATGGATCACTTAAGTTTCTAGAGTCATAGGATAACCTCTTTATGCAATGGCAATGCCATAATCACAAAAAGTCAACATGGGTTTCAGAGAAACAAGTCATGCCAGACTAATCTGATCTCCTTTTTTGATAAAATCACCAGCCTGGTAGATGAAGGGAACGCTGTGGATATCGCATACCTTGATTTCAGTAAGGCCTTTGACAAGGTTCCCCATGACATTCTTGCAAACAAGCTTGTAAAATGTGGGCTAGACAAGTTAACTGTTCAATGGATTTGTAATTGGTTGACCGGCCGAACCCAAAGGGTGCTCAGCAGTGGCTCCTCTTCATCTTGGAAAGATGTGACCAGTGGAGTGCCACAGGATTCTGTCCTGGGCCCAGTGCTATTCAACATCTTTATCAATGACTTGGATGATGAAATTAGGGGCAATACATATCAAATTTGCAGATGACACCAAATTAGGAGGAGTAGTTAATACCCTAGAGGACAGGATCAAAATTCAAAATGACCTGGATAGCTAAAGCTAACAAAATGAAATTCAGTATGGAGAAATGTAAGGGACTGCACTTAGGGCGGAAAAATGAAATGCATAGATATAGGATCGGGGAGACATGGCTGAATGAGACTACGTACAAAAGGGATCTAGGAGTCCTAGTGGACCACAAGTTGAACATGAGTCAACAGTGTGATGCATCAGCTAAAAAGGCCAATGCAATTTTGGGCTTCATCAATAGAAGTATAGTGTCTAGATCAAGGGAAGTAATAGTGCCGCTCTATTCTGCCTTGGCCAGGCCTCACCTGGAATACTGTGTCCAGTTCTGGGCACTTCAATTCAAAAAGGATATTGACAAATTGGAGTGTGTCCAGAGAAGGGTGACTAAAATGGTGAAAGGTCTGGAAACCATGCCTTATGAGGAGAGACTTAGGGAGCTGGGTATGTTTAGCCTGGAAAAAAGACAGTCAAGGGGCAGTATGATAGCCCTGTTTAAGTATTTGAAGGGGTGTCACGTTGAGGATGGAGCAGGCATGTTTTCTGCTGCTCCAGAGACTGGAACACGGAGCAATGGATGCAAGCTCCAGGAACAGAGATTCCACCTCAACATTAGGAGGAACTTTCTGACAGTAAGAGCTGTTTGGCAGTGGAACACACTCCCTCGGAGTGTGGTGGGGGTCTCCTTCCTTGGAGGTCTTTAAACAGAGGCTGGATGGCCATTTGTCAGGGATGCTTTGATCGTGATTTCCGGTGTGGCAGGGAGTTGGACTGGATGGCCCTCGTGGTCTCTTCCAACTCTACAATTCTATGATTCTATGATTCTTTACAGATCTCTGTGATAAAAAAAGACAGACTGACAGCAGGCACAGCATCGCCATGTTTCAATAGGGAAGGTGGCACATTTGAAGGTAAAAATCTACCTGCAAATCCTCATCTGAGTGACCTGCAGTAAATTAACAAGAATTTCTCTACCCAATTATTTAACAACCCCAATTTATATTGCTAGAATGCAAAAGCAGAGATAGCCATGTCAATCATAAAATTCAAATTCCAAGTCCATATTGTAGCAATACTTTTTATTAAGCCAGCACAAAAACACTAGTACCAGCTAGAACATTTTCTTCAGGCGCCTGTTACAAGAACCTAAAGAGATTCCAGAAGCTTGGAGTCTGACAACCCCTGTTCCATGAGAGATTGAGCCACATGAAGAAGGTGGGGAGGAGCCCACTGTACAAGAACAAGTTAATTTTCTTCTGATTTGCCTTGACCAGGCATAAGTACTAGGAATCCAGCTTTCCCTCCCCAAAAGTCACTTGAGCTAGAACACACTTCTCCTTCCACCCCCCAAGATACTTACTCTTCCAAGGTCTTTGTTCAAACACAACTGCCAATAGGGAGACAAACTTGGTAAACCTCTTAGAAGTGGACAAATTTTGTACTAATTCAAAAGTACCACCAATCTTACTAGTTTTTGTAGATCACCTACTTATCCAAGCAGCATCAAAGATTTTGCATTTAGGGACTGTGTTATGTAAAGGATTGGGCCAATATTCTGCACAGAAATCTCAGGCAATGCAATCATCCTTCTGACTGAATATTAAACCCGGGGGTGGGGAAGCACCCCAAACTATAAGAAAAGTGTTCAAAGCATTAAAATTGAAGGCTTTATTAACCTCAGGTTACTGTGATGCACACCTCTGATTAGTTACAAGTAATCTTCTGACTGTTTGGACTGAAGACTGGAAACATTTGAATTAACTGAATCGCACACAGAATTTAATTAAAATATTCACAGTCAGTTTTTCAACTGAAAGGCCAAATCCTGTTGGCACACTATGCCAGTGTAATTGTGCTGTCATAGGCAGTGGTGATAGGTAGTAAGAAGGCTATGTGTTCAGTGCCGACGAAAGAAATCAGGCACTGGAAAAATAACCTGCTCAGAGCTGACATGTTTCCTTTCTGTTGTCACCACTGCACAACCATGGAAAAAGTGAAGTCAAAAGGATTCTGGCTAAAGTCACTATCAACAGTTACATTTTAAAAAACCGATTCTACATTCACTAATCAAAACACCATAAATGTAAAAAGATTTACAGTATTGCTACTCTCTCCTCCTTCTCCTCTTCTTTATTTATATCCCACAGTTTCCCCAGAACCAACTCAAGTCAACTTACAAGTTAAGGTTACTCATCAGGGTGACCAAAACGCTTTCCAGCAAAGGGACACATTGGCCACAGACCTAAAGGCCAATCAAGTAAAGAGGGTTCAGAAGCCAGTTGTGATGCCAAGCCGTTCCTCTCCCTCACTCTGGGATGCAGGGGCCTTTCTATCCCTCTGCAGCCAGCAAATTTGGGATGGCCAACCATGTAATGGCTAAACGACATCTCCCACAGATGGATAACATGTGCAGTTAGGTGTGGATGTTCCTTAATGGTTGTGAAATAATTGTCAGAGAAGTCACTCATAACCAGACGGCAGGTAAGAATTAACATAAAGAACGATTTATTGGTGATTAACAGAAATATAACTGAGCTAATAATTCATTTCCCCTGCACATCAATTCCCTTTAAGCCTCTAATATCTAATGTCATATTCCAAGCCTCTTAGCTATCACTCAAGCCGTCTCTCACTCCCCTGCTTCAAGCCTCTCTCTGAGTTCACATTCTCAACTGCTCAACTAAAACCTGCTATTTTCCATTTCACACTCTCTCTTAATCCTCCAGAAGGCCCTCCCCTTTCGGCCTCCTCTCCTAGGACTGGCCCCTGAAGCACACTGTTTCCATTTGTTCACTTAGCTGTCCGTCACACCAATAAAGTAGCAGACCTACGGTATATAGAATGAGAGATCCCTAACTTTGGGACTACTGCAAATGTACCCCGCTTCCTGGATTGCCATCCATTGTCCTTGTCACAGTGTTTTATACACTTGTATCAGAGCCATTGTACTGTCTATTCTCCCTTATGGGTCTGAAACATGGGTCACGTATCGCTAACACTTACAACTCCTCAAACGTTTTCATCAGCGCTGTATACGTACAAACCTAAATATACACTGGACTGACTATGTGACAAATGTTGCTGTCTTTGAGCAAGCAGGGATCACCAGCATTGAGGCCATGATATTGAGAACACAGCTGTGCTGGGCAGGGCAAGTTTCTAGGATGGAGGACCATCGCCTCCCAAAAATAGTACTCGACGGTGAACTCGCCACGGGTCAGCGTAAGAGGGGTGCTCCAATAAAGCGATACAAGGACTCCCTGAAACAACATCTCAGGCTCGGCCAAATTGATCAGCAACAATGGTCCGCCCTGGCCTCACATCGGGAGGCATGGAGACGCACTATCCACAATGCTGCAGCCTTATTTGAGCCTTATTTGAGAACTCACACCAAACAAGCCTTGAAAAGAAACAACAACGCAGAAAGAATCACAACCTGGAAACATCACCTAAGGAGACCTTCTGCTGTGCTTTCTGCAACCGGACTTGTTTATCTTGGATTGGCCTTTTCAGAAAGCGCGGGATGAGTCCTTCCTGAATCTTCGTTTGTTGCGAAGAAAAGCCAGAGAGAGAAAGAGAGATCTTAATTTGCAATTCTGTTCCTCATATTCATCCTCATCTAAAGATAATGTATTAGGACTGAAACTAATTGCCAATCAGTACTTACTAAATTGAGGAAAGGGCTATGATTTGAGCCCAAGTCTGTTTGGGGCTTATCTGTATTATAATTTCTCCCACTTTAAGTTAACAGATGTGAACGTTTGCACTACCTGCACAGTCAGGACAAAATATTAAATACCAAAATATTAAAGAACCTTGTGCTAGATCAAAACGCCATCAAAGTTTAGAAACTGCAAAGTCATTGTGCAGAGACCTGGTTTTGCTGTGCAAAACTTAAGTGTGTGCTAACAGCACTATTAAATACAGTTAACCAGCCCCCTATTTTCAAAAGCAGCCAACCTTCTGAAAGCTGTGATATCAAGGATTCCTTTCAACCAAAGGTGACAGGGTGCTCATTTTTCCCATTCTCAAAACTGCCCCCCTTCGCCTTCCTATCTCCCTTGATAAAAAAAAAAAAGAAAGATCTGGAGTCCTATTGGCTTGTTCACTGTGATGTTTGCAATTCCTTCCGTTTATTTGCACAAACGAGGTTTTCAAACAGAAAATCAATAACCCATTTCTTGCATTATAAATATCTACATAAAAAGCAACCAAAAAGAAGCCATTTCCTGCTGCAATCCCAGCTGTTATTTACAGAACTTGAAATGCCCTGGAAGAGAAGATAAAAATGTTTAGTGGTCTGGTAAACACCGTTTCTTGTCTGCTGCCAATTTAAACGCAGGAACTAAACCTACAAACCTTTAGGGGAGGATAGCAGATGCATGCATAACTATGGGCACATGGGCTCTTCCTCTTCCTTCCCTCTGCAAAAGCAGTTAGATAGGAAGGCCCCACAAAGAAGATCAGAGGAAAACTCCACAGGGATGGAAGAAAAGGAATTCATTTACCTCATTCCAGTGCATTCTTTGTTCAGTATGAGCAATTCATTACCACCTGCTGGATCCCAACAATCCCAACAGGGCATCATTGATCAACTCCAACACTATCAACAAGGCAGAGAACAACTCAACCTAGACATTTAAAAATATGTTTTGGATTTGGACTTGCCCTCAAATGCCTTTGCTCCACTGCCAACCCAGGGGCAAAAGGGTATTATAGAGTGGCATTTCTAGAAACACTTCTTGACAGCAAGTGGTGTACATGTGCATGTTAAATTGAAGTCTAGGTCCTTCATTTTTATCTCCTGTTGCAAAAAGCAGCCATATTCCCAAAGTGGCTTTGTTCACCAACAGGCTCCAACATAAAGTCACAAAGCTGCAGTTAAAAAACAAGAAGAAAGTTCCGCATTTAGCTAACATTTTACTGACATTCACAGCACATTTTATCTCACAGACTTGCCCTATCCTGCCAATTCCTTAACTCTCTCCAGCTCTTTGTACCTAAACAACTCCTCTTTTCCAAATTCTGTAGCACATCCTTACTCTATAAGGAAAGCATGTAATGAAAACAGAGCAGAAATGGATCTTCAAAAAAAGGCTCTTACAGCTAGCAAAGCATTCCAAATTATGTACACAACTAACTGCAAAGTATCCAACAGATCTCCAATACAAAACAAGTTACCATTCTAGATTATGGGTTTGGATTAGTCAATGGAAGGTTGAATGATAAGAAAAATGGGAGGGTTTTTTTTGGTGATTGTAGTCATGTACAAAAATGAGAGTTTTACACAGACATCCAACTAAATAAAGTTCCATATCAGTTTTATCCAACCAAGAATCATGCATGTATTCTTTCATTCCTGACACAGGCAGTTTACTGGATACAGTTAACAGAACATTGACAGAACAGAACGTATCCAGAGGAGAGCAACCAAAATGGTGGGAGATCTGGAAGCTATGCCCTATAAGGAGCAGCTTAGGGAACCGGGTATGTTTAGCCTGGAGAAGAGAAGGTAAAGAGGTAACATGATAGCCATGTTTAAATATTTGAATGGATGTCATACTGAGGATGGAGCATGCTTGTTTTCTGCTGCTCCAGAGAGTAGGACCTAGAACAATGAACTCAAACTACAGGAAAAAAGATTCCACCTAAACATCAGGAAGAATTTCCTGACAGTAAGAGCTGTTCGGCAGTGGAATACACTGCCTGGGAGTGTGGTGGAGTCTCCTTCTTTAGAAGTTTTTAAATAGAGGCAGGATGGCCATCTGTTTGGGAGTGCTTTAATAGAGCCACTGTATTGTCTATTCTCCTTTACGGGTCTGAAACATGGGTCACCTATCGCCAACACTTACGACTCCTCGAACGCTTTCATCAGCGCTGTATACGTACAATCCTAAATATACACTGGACTGACTATGTGATGAATGTTGCTGTCCTTGAGCAAGCAGGGATCACCAGCATTGAGGCCATGATATTGAGAACACAGCTGTGCCGGGCAGGGCACGTTTCTAGGATGGAGGACCATCACCTCCCAAAAATAGTATTCTACGCTGAACTCGCCATGGGTCAGCATAAGAGGGGTGCTCCAAAAAAGTGATACAAGGACTCCCTGAAACAACATCTCAGGCTCGGCCAAATTGATCAGCAACAATGGTCCGCCCTGTCCTCACATCGGAAGGCATGGAAACACACTATCCACAATGCTGCAGTTTTATTTGAGAACTCATGCCGAACAAGCCTTGAAGAGAAACGACAACACAGAAAGAATCACAACCCAAAAACATCACCCAAGGAGACCTTCTGCTGTGCTTTCTGCAACCGGACTTGTTTATCTTGGATTGGCCTTTTCAGAAAGCGCGGGATGAGTCCTTCCTGAATCTTCGTTTGCAAAGAAAAGCCAGAGAAAGATATAAAAAACAGGGGAATTGAGGCAAGAACAATATTCTGAACATGTACACAGAAGGAGGATCTGTCTTATTTCTGCTGCTTTGCCTAAGCCCGCAGTTTAAAATGTTACACTATATAACTAAATTACTAAGAAGGGTTGTCAACTTTGTAGTAAAGCTGTGAGAGAGGGGGATAAGGGAAAAACTGGATATTATATCGTTTGCGAAGAAAAGCCAGAGATTGTGTATTCCTGCATGGCAGGGGGTTGGACTAGATGGCCCTTGTGGTCTCTTCCAACTTTATGATTCTATGATTTCAGGTGATGTTTGAAAGAAGCAAGGCCTCCAATAACATTAGACTAGCATGCAGTTGTTCATAACAAATGCACCAAGACAAACCACCCTTGTGGTTAAAACTGATATCAACATATAGATCTGCTAAGCAGCCACACCCAATTATATTTCCTGCCTGTTTATTCGTCTTTGGTTTGTTTGGGTTTAGGGGTACACGCAGCGAGAGAGGAAAACTAAAATTAAGCCTGTGCTCCAAGTGAGCTCCTAGCTTATGTTTTGGCTCTATCGTTGTCTGACTGCTACGGAGACTCACAGAACATGAATGGATGTCAGAGAGAGGATATAAAGCACAATTTGCCATCACCAAATGAAAGTCATATGTGGTCAAAAAAGTTTCACAGACCAAGAAGTCCCCCAACGTTACAAAATATTTTAAGTGATCATGGTGAAAGCTTTAGTAAATGCATCTCTCTTTCTGAACTGGTTGATTCGAACTTCATCTACTTTTCAATTCAGTCAACTAATCAAGCATCACCTCTCTCTCTCTCTCTCTCTCTCTCTCTCTCTCTCTCTCTCTCTGGCTTTTCTTTGCAAAGGAGGCATGGAGACGCACTATCCACAATGCTGCAAGCATCACTTGAAACCCTCAGAAAGAAAGAAAGAAAGAAAAAAGAGAGAGAGAGTTGGAGGGGCAGGCAGGCAGACATATATCCAGTTAAATTCACCAAGAAAAGGATGAATGCTAAAAACCTGTATGGAAACTGAATGAAAAACAGTTTCTTAATAAATTTACAATTATTACTGTAGATTTTCCTTTGTTTTTTTCTGGGCTGTGAGACCATGTTCTGACATTTCACCTGCATCTGTGGCTGGCATCTTCAGAGAATGGTTGGGTAGGGGTGTGTAGGGTTTATAAACTGTGAACCCCTGCTGGGGAGGATATGTGAATTACTGTCTTGATTTTGTTGACACTAAGAAATAAGCAGAACTGGCCATTGTGCCTGCCACAGCAGCTACACATTTTTTTCAAGTAGGCCTCAAAACTCATCTTTACATTCCTTCTCTGTCTTGCCACTTTCACCACAGCTCCAGTTACCCTGGGAGACAGGAACATGAAATTATTCTCACTTCCCTTAGAAAAGCTTAGCTCATGACATTTGTACTTTAAATATTTAATCACTAGGAATTCAGCATCCGTTTTGCTGCAAGGCATTCCACTTTTAACAGTCGGCTTCTTTAAAATAAATACCTACTGATCTGTCCTACCAGAAAAAGCACAGACCTAAAGCTTCCCTACAATGTTTAGTTTTAGGGTGAAAATTACTTTCGGGGGGAGCAAACATGGATCTCTTTGGGGGAACCTTACAAGAACTGAAGGGGATTAGACAACAGGTAAGAGCCAAATATCCAGGTTTTACCTAGCAGGTCAACTGCTTAATTAACAAAGAAAGTTCTGTGACACACACCTTCAAGTCAATTTATGGCAATCCCATGAATTTCACAGGAGTTTCACAGGCAAGGATTACTCACAGGTGGTTTTGCCTGTACCTGAGACAAATGCAGCTGCAAATAGCTGACATGTGTCACCATGCAACTGTGCTCATGAGCCAGATACCCCATACACTGTTCTAATTTTTCACAAGAGTAAACTGAGCTAGAGTGGTGTAGTGGTTTGACTACCAGAGAAGGACTCCAGGAGATCATGGTATTGGGATGCTGTGGAAAGTCATAAAGAAGTGTGAACAACTGTCAAATTAAGTTTATCAGGTTACACCCTAATGGTCTCTAGGCTCACTGGAAAGAGGAAGCCCAATAAAATTCAGTGCACTTTGATTCTTCCTTTTGAAGTTCCATCTTTTCCCCTTTGAAAAATCACAGTTGTCACTATCTAGTGCTAATGTAATAGGCACTTTTGAAGAAAGTTCCATAGGCAGTCTCTATATCGGGGTGGGGACCCAAGGGCCCAATTTTATAGTTTTTTGCACAAAACATTTTTGTTCTGAAATGCCCAAAAATGATCTCTAGGGAGCGTGGAAGGTATTTTCACCACATTTTGAGCCCCCTGGACCCCCCTCAAAACACGAATTTATTTTTTTTAATTGCCTTCAAATGCCCCCAAATGCCCTTTGGGGGGCAGGAAGGCCCCCAAACATTCCCCCCTTCTCCTCTAAAGGACATCTGGGGGTATCTGGGTCAGAAGCACATCTTTTTTGGTTTGGTTTTTTATTTTTATTTTTATTTGTGGGGTCAGGTGCAGTGAATAGTGTGCCCTGCAAAGTTATCCTGAAGGGCTAATGTGCCTGCCCCCCTAGTCTTCCACAGTTGTTCACCTCTATTTTATATTATGAGGGCTAGAAATAAATGTAGGTTTTTAATCAACCAAAGTTATTCAGTAGAAGCCAAACTGTTTTTCGCTTGATCGCAGGGAACAATCCCCTCAGAATATACAGGGTATAAATTCTCTCTTGTGTTCCACTACTGAAAAACTAGATTAGGCATTATTCAATTCATATAAAACACATATATGGGCAGACATAATGACATAAGAAAAATTTGAAAATCTATACTATGAATGATTCCTTAATCAAGCCAAAGAGGCAGAAAAATCTTTATGCAAAGTCTGGAGAGCACAGGTGTCAGGCAAATATATTCCAAAAAAGCAAGAAGAAGGGAAGAGGGGGATGACAATATTAAAGTTATGTAATCTGGGTACTGAGAGAGCCAGCATGGTGTAATGATTTGAGTATTAGACTATGGCTCTAGAGACCAGGGTTCAAATCCTCACTCAGCCATGGAACCCCACTGGGTGACCTTGGGCAAGTCCAACTCCTTCAGCCTCACAGGAAGGCAAAGACAAACCCGCCCTGGACAAATCTTGCCATGAAAATCCTGTGATAGTTTCACTCTCTCAGCCTCAGAGGAAGGCCATAGAAAACCTCCTCTGGACAAATCTTGCCATGAAAACCTTGTGATAATTTCACCTTAGGGTCACCATAAGCTGGGAACGATTTGAAGGGCACACCCAGAAAAAAAAACCAAAAAATTCAGGGGGGAAGCGGGTTTTTTCCATTTTTTTCCTGAAGACCTTTTTGGTTTTTTTCCAAAAAATTGAAAAAAGGAAGAAAATCAATTATGGAATTTTTTAGTTTAGCATGATGAATCAAATATTTAAGACAATAAAATCTTTAATATACCAATTATGATAATTTTATGCCAGATCAAACAGTACATAGTCACATTTTGTGTTCCTAAAGTAACAGAGTGACTTTCAATCTGTAAAAAGTGCTAATGTTGCATTTTTTCTTTCCAAAAATTTTCATTTTCTTTAAAAAACAAAAACAAGGGTAAACCATTTTTTCTCCCCATGGCTTCAAAATTTCTGGAAATTTTACATCTCTACACACAACAATAACAAATATGGGTACTATCTCTGGCGTTTCTTCACAAACGAAGATTCAGGAAGGACTCATCCCGTGCTTTCTGCAAGCGTGCTGATGACTAAAAAGGCCAATCCGAGATAAACAAATCCTGTTGCAGAAAGCACAGCAGAAGGTCTCCTTGGGTGATGTTTCTGGGTTGTGATTCTTTCTGCGTTGTCGTTTCTCTTCAAGACTTGTTCGGCGTGAGTTCTCAAATAAGGCTGCAGCATTGTGGATAGTGTGTCTCCATGCCTCCCGATGTGAGGCCAGGGCGGACCACTGTCGGTGATCAATTTGGCCGAGCCTGAGATGTTGTTTCAGGGAGTCCTTGTATCGCTTTTTTGGAGCGCCCCTCTTACGCTGACCCGTAGCGAGTTCACTGTAGAGTAGTATTTTTGGGAGGCGATGGTCCTCCATCCTAGAAACGTGCCCTGCCCAGCGCAGCTGTGTTCTCAGTATCATGGCCTCAATGAGATATTGTAGGATAAAAGATCAGCAGACTATATAATTAGACTCATTCTCCTCTCCTATGCATCTACATAGGCAAACACACACAAACATACTCACACTGGAGGAGAAAAGAGATGCAAAGATCACAATACCTTCTCAAGCTCTAGCCTGGGTTTCTAGTCCACATTCAGTAAATCCCTGAACCTTCCCACAAGCCTCAGCTTATATTGTTCCACCTATGCCCAGACGTTGTCCTCCTCAGTATCTTGTAAATACTAAATCATTCTACAATTTGACGACACCTCCCAATATCTCTCTCTCTGGCTTTTGTTTGCAAACGAAGATTCAGGAAGGACTCATCCTGTGTTTTCTGCAAGCACGCTGATGACTAAAAAGGCCAATCCGAGATAGACAAGTCCGGTTGCAGAAAGCAAAGCAGAAGGTTTCTTTGGGTGATGTTTCCGTGTCGTGATTCTTTCTGCGTTTCATTTCTCTTCAAGACTTGTTCGGCCTGAGTTATCAAATAAGGCTGCAGCATTGTGGATAGTGTGTCTCCATGCCTCCCGATGTGAGGCCAGGGCGGACCATTGTTGGTGATCAACTTGGCTGAGCCTGAGATGTTGTTTCAGGGAGTCCTTGCAAGATCTCAAATAAGATACACAACCCAATATCTGTTTAATATTAGACACAAAACCATTTGCAAACATGTATAGCTTACTCATGGGATTTTTTTATCACAACAACTTAGCCTTCTATCTCATGCAGAAATACAAATATAAAACAAGTAACAGGTATGGTTCACAGGTTTCTTCCTCCCTAAAAGAGACTCATTGTAATATCAAAGTGATCATCAGTAGTGCTCAGGCAATCTGTGGGATGCTGTATTAGTCCCCATGGCTTTATAAGAAACCTCTGAAGAAGCCTTTGAGTGCAAAATGTATTTTATTTCCTGAGCCACAAAAGCCCAAAGGCCCTCACAGTCCAAGGAAAAGGATGCTGACTAACAAGCAGCAGGAAGTGCTGGGCACACCAAGGGGTCCAATTAACGTAAGCACCAAGATCTCATTGCTAGGACTGTGGTGTGAGTGCACAAAAGGATGTACCACACATGAGGCAAAAAGATACACTTTGAAGGGAAGAAACAGAAGGAAATGATTTATGAGTACAGGATTGCCTTATTACTTGCTCCTTCAGTTAAAAAAAAAAAAGACAGGAAAGTAGGAAGGAAAATAATAGTCACAGAAGTTCTGCATACCAAATTTGCATTGGTGCCTTGCTACATATCCCAACTGGGGTAATTACATTCCAGATAGCTTTAAAAGTTCCCTGTTCCACCTGATGTCATTTTCTGGTTACTGCAATGTCACATCTTTGCAGTAAATTCTACCTTTTAAATAAGCTTCCTTACCATGCACTGTTCCTTATTCTTTTCGGTGGCTCAGGCTTTCTTTCAGGAAAACATACACTCTGCTCCAAGGCCCTCAAGTGAAACCCTGGCTGCTTCTTCAAAGTGAAAAATGGATAGATATTCTGCAATCTGGAAAGGCATGTTTTCCAAGACCCCTCCAAAAAAGCTAAACAAATCTTTAAAATGTACTGAAATGCTGAATGATGTAGTAGATTTAATAAACTGTGAGCATTAATTTATTTCATTTATTATGGGCACAACTATACAAGCAGGACACCCAGTTCGATAATAATGAAGTTGACCAAGGAAACGTGATGATGTCAGAAAAGAGGACTGCAGTACAATAAAGATAGGGAGAAAACAAAAACAAATGTAGACCTTCTTTTGCAGGATTGGGGGGGCAAGGAGGAGGCGGAATAGCAACATACAATAGGAGTGGCCTCTAGATATTTTTGAACTGCAACTCCTGGCAGCCCTAGACAAGATAGGCAATCTATCTATCTATTGCTCTTAGGTATGTTGCCATTTCCAGTGTGATTATTGGCTGGTGATTATTGACCAACCAATCAAAGCTCTGTTGGGCAGCCAATCAGCTCACTGGGGGCGGGACCATGTAGAAGTTTCACTCCTTTCTAAACATGGGAGAGGCAGAGGGGGAGTGAGTAGCATGGGGGGGATGTGGCATGGTGTGTGTGTGTGTGTGGTGCGTACAGGGTGCGGGAAGGGTGGTGTGAGTGCGGGGAGGATGGCACAGGGTGCTGGGAGGGTAGTGCAAGTGCGGGGAGGGTGGTACATGGTGGCACGGGGTGCGGGAAGGGCGGTGCGAGTGCGGGAAGGGCAGCACAGGGTGTGGGGACAGTGGTGCGAGTTCAGGGAGGGCAACATGGGGTGCGGGTAGGGCGAAGCAAGTGTGGCACAGGGTGCATGGGGTGCTGGGAGGGCGGTGCGAGTGCAGGGAGGGTGGTGCAAGTACGGAGAGGGTGGCGCAGTGCAGAACGGGGTGCTGGGAGGGCGGTGCGAGTGCAGGGAGGGCAACACATGGTGCGGGGAGGGTGGTGCGAGTGCAGGGAGAGCAGCACAAAGTGGCACGGGGAGGGCGGTGTGAGTGTGGAGAGAGTGGCACAGGGCAGCACGAGTGCGAGGAGGGCGGCACAGGGCAGTACGGGGTGCAGAAAGGACAGTGCAAGTGTGGAGAGGGCGGCACGGGGTGCGAGGAGGGTGGTGCGAGAGCGGGGAGTGTGACATGGGGGAGTGGCATGTGTACTGTGGGGGGTTGTAGTGCACAGGGAGGAACGGTGTATGTTACCCCAGGTATAGCTAGTAGTGAAAAATGCTTGAAGTTATAAGCCAACAACATTTGGAGGGCCACATAATTCCCACTCTTGCTACAGACAGAGCTCCAGTTAAGACAATTCCTGGTACCAAAGCTGTGCTACACCTGGAGAGTCAACACTAACAACAGACAATAATACTTGATGGATAAATAATATGACTTGGAATTAAGGCAGTTCCCTACATTTCTTTAATCTTACAGGTTTAAGACAACAGATAATTAGGAGTGCTTTGGTGCATCCGTTCAGGGTCTTTACCTGAAAGGATATTCATGCCAGCAGAGACTCCCGGTGAACTGGACAGATGACATAGAATCATAGAGTTGGAAGAGACCTCAAGGGCCATCCAGCCCAACCCCCTGCCATGCAGAAATACACAATCAAATCATTCCCAACAGATGGCCATCCAGCCTCTGTTTTAAAAACTTTCAAAGGAGACTCCACCACACTCCCACGCAGTGCATTCCACTTCCGAACAGCTCTTACTGTCAGGAAGTTCTTCCTAATGTTTAGGTGGAATCTCTTTTCCTGTAGTTTGAACCCATTGCTCCGTGTCCTAGTCTCTTCAGACTGACTACGGCTTACGAGCTTCCTGATGCAATCCACTCGTTAAGGTTTCTATTTGTGGTTCCCAAACTTGGGTCTCCAAATATTATTGGACTAGGACTCCCACCACCTTCAACCAGCAAAGCCAGTGGTCAGGTATGATGGGAGTTATAATCCAACTTCATCTGGGGAAGTAACTTTGGGAACCACTACCACACAATCATAGTTATCTCAATATGCGTAAAATAGACAAGTATCTAGTCCCTACTTGAAACTGTTTGGTCCCCTTAGAATCCATGTTTCTTAGAAATCTGAAACTGTGCACTAGAATCTAAGATTCTTAAGGAAGATTTACACAGTCTTAAGTATGGTGCCCCTGCAGTGCTTACCACAACCTCCTTTTTCAACATCTACAGTTGTCCCTTCATATTCACGGATTTGTCATTCACAGATTTAAGTATTCATGGCTTGAAAATATTCTTTAAAAAATAATAATTCAAAAAGCAAACCTTGATCTTGCCATCTTATACAGGGGACACCATTTTGCTATGCCATTGCATATAATGGGACTTGAGTATTCACGGACCTGGGTATTCATGGGGGGCCCTGGAACCAAACCCCAGAAAATGTGAAGGGACAACTGTACTTCTCACCAATTCATAAATATCACCAATTCTTCCAAGTATTTTAAACACTTAAATTCTAAAAGGTTTTTTTAAAACTATGTCAGATAAAAAAGGTTATGTTATGCAGTTTGTTTTCACCAACATCAATATATATAATTCTCTTGGGCATGCGGCCATTCCCAGTGTGCTAACTGGCTGCTTAGGAAACATACCCAACCAATCGTAGCGCTCCGTTGGTAGACCAATCAGCAACTTGAGGGCATTTTTCAGCACCATCTTCTTGGCCTACAGCCTTACCTGTTGAGCTGCAGTAACTAAATACTCAGCCAGCTCCCCTTGCTGTCTTAATATGCATGCATGCAGGGGAAATAATATTGCTTTCTATGTGTCCCCCACCTTCTTCTTTCTTCTTTTTCCACCTGTCCTACCGTGCAGGGTAGGTTTCCCCCTCCACTCTCTACCCCTTCTGCACCCAAAAACATGAGTCCTTCCCCCCACCTTCTGTGTGGGTAATATTGCTTTAAGTTCAAAAGGAAAAATGTTGGAGCAACAGACCACAGACTAGCACAGCTGAAGTGGGTTTGTTCACAGCTGTGGCTAGGCAAAGGGAAGATTCCTATATAGCCAAAGCACACGATGCATTGTGCGTGGGTTGGTGTTGTGGAAAAAGGGGGTGTTGATGGTCGCTGGAGAAATTGCTATTGAGTTTGTTAATGAGGTTTGCTGTGTATATACTGAATTTGTTTATACTGAAACTGAAGATAAAGACCTCCAGATATTTTTTGATGAACCTCACTGTCTGTAAGTCTTTTTGTGTATGAAAGTGGGTCAGAGCTGTGGAACAGCTACTAGCTGAAGCCTTTGTTTTTGTGCCCTTTTTGCTGTGCAGTTCTGCTATTTTGGTTACTCCTGGGTTAGTTTGTCCCCAGGCTGTGCCGGGTGCCTCTCAGTGAGCCTGTACTGAGTAGACACCTTCTGCCCCGAGGAACTTACAGGCTGCCAAAAAAAAAAAAAAAAAAAAAACCCTGGGAAGGAGGTGGGAAGCTGCTCTGGGGTTCCAGGGCCTCTTTTTCCTCCTTAGAGGACCCCTTGTGGTCCTCTGGCTGCCGCTGAGGGCAACAGAGCGACTTAATTAACCCTTAATTAACCACTGGCGTATGTTACATCGGGTTCAGCTAGTTATCCTTTAAGGGAAAAAGTTACTACCACAATCCAATAAAATGTTGAGTGCAGGGTTTGTCATTTTTTGCATGTACACAGGCAACCTGGTTCCCTCCAGTGGTGTCAGTCTACAAATGCCCATAAGTCTCAGTCAGCATGCCCATTGGCTGGTGATTGTATGTTTTATTTTTTTCTTCTAACTTATATATTTTTAATTATTGTATGTTTTTAATCCATAATATAATATTATTTTAAGGGGTGGGTGGGCTAGGGTATTGTGATTATGGAGTTTTTATATTGTAAGCCGCCCCGACTGCGTTGCAGAGGGGCGGGATAGAAATAAAATATCATCATCATCATCATCATCATTATTATTATTATTGTAAGAACTGTGGCCTAAAACATTTGGAAGACGACAGGTTACGGAAGGCTGCTCTAAAAAGAGCCCTGCTGAATTAGACTCATGGTGCATATAGTCAAGCATTCTGTTTCTCCTATGATGGCAAACCAAATATTTCTAAAAAGCCATTAAGCACAGCTTGAAAATAACATCCCATCAGCACATTCTCTCTTGAGGGAAGGTATACAACCTTGCGGAACATGAATAAGCCTCGGGTAATACTTGCCACAAGGAAACTTGGTTCCATCCCTAGAGAGTCAACATGAGCAATGAAATGGAAGAATTCATTGCAAAAGAAGGGAAACTTACTGACTTTTGATAGGAAAACCAGCTAATGAAACACAAATATAACATACGCCAGTTTGTTCTCTGCTCCCCCACCCCCGGCCCTGCCACCACGTTGATTTCACTAAGCCAATGCCCACAAATGCAAGGAATACTTTCCAAGAAATCCTCTCCACAGTATGATGAGCGATGAACAAGTCATAGCTCCACAAAGGGAAATTCCCTTTCCATCAGGCATGCCCCCACCCTCAGAATGTTAAATTTATGACAGGAAGAAGTGTGACATTTTGCAGAAGGAATGGAGAAAGATGTCAACAGTCACATTTAAGAATATATGCACACTATACTGGGAATGACTTTTCTTTTTTAAAAAAAGTCATACTCTGCCTTCCACGTCTTAATGCAGCTTTCAAGGTGGCTATACTATAGCAACAAAATCAATGTAGCACATGTTAGCATGCAGAACCTTCACTGTGCAGTCTTATCTCAAGTATAACTAACAGATAAAAGGTTTAGGACTTCTAGCATATGTCATCATTGAGACTACACACCCTGTATAATTACACACAATTCAAAGGGATTCATAGGCATCTATATAACAACACTTAATCAGAAACTCAAGTCAAAGATGACAGTATATATTGGTAAAGTACAATGATGTTTTCCCATATAAGTAAACTGTTCAATCTTTTAGTTACTGGTATAGAACAAGAGCTAATTAGAACACTTGAATTTTCTCTCCCACCTCTACAGTGGACTAGATCAGTGGTCTTTAACCTGTGGTCCCCAGACCTCCAAGAGACTGCAATGTCCTCACAGGGGGTCCACAAAGGCTTGAAGGATGCTCAGCCCACGTGACAGGAGCCAAGGCAAAAGCTGGCTGGCTTGGCCTGTACATTGCTGTTCAATCTGCTCCAGCCACAAATTTGCAGGAAGAAGCAGGAGAAAAGTCTTCCCTCCCCTCCAGTGCCTCTGAGGGAAGGATTAATGAATGGTGTAATTGTGTTGTTGTTGTTGGGGTTTTAAATCTTGAGTTAAGTCTTGAGGGACTGTGGCAACAAAAGATATTTAAAGGGGGTCCCTGGTAAAGAAAAGGTTAAGAGCCCCTGGACTAGATGGACTCATTTAAACAGCTGAGATTCTCCACCTCATCCCTACTAATGTGATAAGAACACCAACAATGACAATTTATCCCATGGATGCCTGCGTCTGGTGAAGTTTTATGCTCGCCAGCTGCCATTACATAGGATCAGGTTGATGAACAGGTGTTATAGGATTGTGACGGTGGCTTTGGAGTTTTCGAATTCCATTCTTAGGAATCTCTATCAGTCCATTTTTGCAGTCTTCAGGTGAACACTGAAGGTGTTTGGTGTCTTTTTTCTTTTTCTATGAAGGGACTTTTCAATTTGAATTTATGCCAATTAAATGTTTCTATGATACTTAAACTCTGTTGTTGTTTTCTGGGTTTTGTTTGTGTGTATTTGTTCAATAGATTTTTGAACTGTCCCTGCACTGGTCAATTGAGTTCAAGGGAATTTGCAATAAAACCATAAAAACAGTAAAATGCAACAATTGCAAAATCAAAATACTGATGAAATGTAAAACAAAGGAACCTTCTAAAATCAAAGAGCAGCATTCAGTACCAAAAGCTCAGTACAACAATATTGTTTTTTAATAGCTACCTGCCAATAAAGGGGCAGCCATCTTAACATCCCAGGTAAAGTTCCACAACTGGATGCTAGTATAGTAGAAGGATCTACCTTGAGTTGCCATCAACGTCACCTTTGTAGGATGAGAGATAGCTAAGAAGTCCCTGGAAAATGTGAAGCATATTCATACAGAAAGAGGCAATTTCTCAGACACCCATAAAGCCCTGAACAGAATCAGTAAGAACCGGCACTTTGAATTAGTCCCAAAAACAAATAGAAAACCAGCAACACTGTTTTAAGATTGGTGTTATGAGAATCTATAAAAAGCAGGCCAGACAAAAATCTGGCTCCTGAATTTTGCACTAGCTGTGCTTTTCCAAATAGCTTTCAAAAGCAGCCCTACAGTAAGCATGTGACAGTAAGCTAAACATGGATGATTACAGCATAGATCATTGTGGCCATTTCCACCATTCCCAGGAAAATTAAAAGCTCACGCAACAGTAAAAAACTATGCAAATGCATGCTAGGCCATTCAAAAGCAATGTTGAATGCCTGAGTCCCCTTTCAAAATGTCTTGAGAGGACTTTTAACAAAAACTTATTGTTTTAATGGTGCTTGGCAGAGGTTTGCCACACAAGACAGAGTATGGACAAGGTCAGGCAGAAGAATGATACTACACTGGTTTCACAAACTGATCCATATCCATTTCGCAAACAGAGGATGTTGCTTCAACTACTCCATCCCTGTCCCTGTGCAATAGCTGGCACAGATATCATATGACTAAATATAGGAAGTTGCAGCAAAAACAAACACAGTTTGTGACTGGAACACTCTTGTACCAGAGTAGTGTTTTAACCATAACACATGTCTTAGAAGTAGGAAAATGTGTCAGAAAATACAAAATGTAAAGTCCATAGCCTGAACAGACCATGGGGATAACAGGCAACAGATAGAGATTAGCAGGCATTCACAGCACTGCCCTGCCAAGTCTGCATACTAAGAAACTACTAGTTGTAATGTGTTGTCAAAGGAAGGTGAAGAACCTCTGTTCTCTGAGAGTTTTTCTTCCTCTTTAAAGAGCTGGGGAAATTACCGTAGTATTATGAGTACTGACAAAACTAGAGAATCCCACAACAGGATCATTGCATTTGGGGAAAGGGGCCCCCACTCACGTTATTAAAGGTCCAGATAGAACTTTTTCCAAACAAGAACTGCCTTTCCACTTCCTTTTTGTAAAGAAACATGAGGAAGTCAAAAATGAACCCAAACACAGAGAAATAGCAAACTATACCACCCCTTTTCCCAAGGTTTGGAGAGTGCTGCTGGCTATTGGGAGAGAAACTGGTGCTATTTTGGGGTGTGCATTGAAAATGGTGGAATGGTCCCCCAGAATTCAGTGTGGGGACTGACGTATCCCACATTTGCTTTGGTTGACCTTCCAGCTAAGCATTTTGAAGGCAATAAAAGGATATCCAAGATATTAGAAGCCTTCTGGCCTGCTTCACTTCTGAGTGATCCGGGCTATTAGCCCAAGCTGTCAGGAACCAATAAGTCATGGACAGTTCTCTTGTGAGTCCTTAGTTGACATTGGGACATATACATCTTGCTTAGAGAGAGGAGAACCCTATGATATTAATTTCTCAACACACTTATAACAGACACACTTTTTTGCAACTTCTGCTTGGTCCCACTATAGGAAAGAAATGCACTAAATAATTTCATTTTTTAATAGCTGCCTGTTTTATGTATTGCTGTGGTACACACAGCAGACTAAAATGGTACAGAGATAATGCTGGCATTCTTTTAAAAACAATTTAAAGCATTCAGGCAGCTAGCACAGCAAGATGGTGGTGGATACTGAAAGAGGTGGAGAAACATTCAGGTGTAATTTTATGAAGCCACAGGAACTCATACTTTCAACCCTGGAAGTACAACCTCAGCAGTAACAGTAGAAAACAGTTTTTTAAAAAAATAAAATAAAAAATAAGGAGCTAAAAAGAACAAGCACAATTATTTAAGTTCTCAAAAGTCAAAGATTATAAAGTTTTAACATGTATAAGGCAGAGGACAGAACAACAATTACAAAGTCCTACTGTTGCAAATGTAATACCAAACTCTTGCAAATGACATATCCTGGTCCAGACCTGGAAAACGGTACTGTTTCATCCACAGGGAACACCACTGATTGAAATAAATTTAGCTAGTTCCTCTCAGAAAGGGAACATTCCAACTCAGGAAAAATCTACAACAATCACAGAAGATTAAGAATACCTTAGAAGAAAGGAGGGGGGGGTTCTAGTTAAGTTTATTAAAATTAACATCTGAACATGTCAACACCATCCCATAAAGAAGGTGTTTCAGCTTTATACTTCCTTTAAAAACGTATCTAAAACAAATGCCTCATCAAATGTTTTAATTAATTATTTTTAAATATATATATATATATATATACACACACACACACACACACACACTAGCATGGCTTTTCAGTAGCTAGAAAAAAGGAAGAAAAATAATAGAAGTTGAAAATAGAAAGGATAAACATTGTGGTAAACAGGGACAGAAGATCACTTATTTCACTCAGAACACAAGTACACAAACCTCAGCTTTGTGATGAATAAAAACAAGAAAACTCTTGTTACTAGAAAAAGGGGGCGGAAGAGGAAACTCAGACAAACACCATGGTAATGTTATGAATATTTTCACTGATCATCTTTAAAGTACAGTGGTTTTCTAGAACAAAGATTCTGTGCACTCCTACAGATCTACATCAGAGTAATTTTTCTCTCTGTGTATGTATGCCTGGAATCAGGAAGCTGTACCATATCAGATCAAGTTGTTTTTCTACCTAGACCTGTACTGTCTGCACTTACAAGCAGCTGCTCTTTGGGGTCTCAAGCAGAAAGCAGGCTTTTTCTTTCACCTGCTATTTAATCTTTTTAACTGGAGATGCCTGAGACTAAACGTATATTCCTCTACATGCAAAGCATAGCTCTACCCCTTATATATGGTGAACTGGATGTGTATGCGGCAGGAGAGATGAAATAAAAAGGGAAATCAAGTCTTCCTGGATTTGGAGAGGACCACTATCAGGTTTTGGAGAACAACACTAACCTATAGTGCCAAGAGAGTAAGAACAGAGCAAAATAGAGACACAGCATGCTCCAATAGCAAGATGTGGTAATCCTCAAGATACAGCCTGTATTAATATACTGCAGTGCAGAGCTGCACAGCTCTGCTAGAAAAAAGTCATTTCCTGGTTCCTAGAACAAACATTTTTTTTTATCCATCAGAACACAGGATGTGATATAGACCTCTCTGAAAACGAAACTGTTACTCCACACCATCCAACACACAAAATACAGTAATCCATGCAGGAGTAGAAGGCTGATTAGTTGATACTGCATCTACTCTCAGTTTCAGTACCTGTCCTCGCCAAAGCACAGCAATTTGTTTTCCAGCACAACATGTGTTTGGCTTCCAGGGTTTCCCCCCCCCTTCCTTTTTTTTCTTTTTAGTTTTCAAGGGAGACAATTTTATTGGAGTCCAGAGACTAAGCTCCAGTAATGTCAAGACTTCCTGAAAGCTGTTCTTGCTCAAGCAGCCACAAGACTGTGCAGGGACTATAGTGTGGTAAAGGGAAAGCAACCCAGGCAAAATCGTCTAAAAGAGAAGGTACTAAGCAGAAAGGAGGGCTTCTGTAGTGACAAAAAGAAAGCCAGAATAACATGGGAGACTGAAACATATCATAGAGTTGGAAGACACTACAAGGGTCATCCAGTCCAACTGCCCGTGAATGGTGTTATATGAATAGCATTATCACAGGCACATATTCTCCACTCTTTATAACATTCAGTTGTGTCATGAAATGATATTCTCAAGTTCGCCATTGCTATGCATTGAGGAGATCAAGTACACTTTTGAGTAGTTTTGGGAAGAACTACTCTCACAGTATAGTCCAAACAAGCAGTTCAAGGGGGGAGGGAGCATGGAAAATGCCTGCACACATAAATCCATGGCTAAGGGATTAAAACAATAACTAGCTGTACCCAGCGTAAAAGATGCCGTTATAGTAGATTTGAAAGGTTCGCATGGTTCAGCAACACACTACTATTTTAGCTCCCAAAAAACCACACTTTGCAGTAGTATACTATCTACATTTGACTATATTTCCCATTGGGGACTACTTTTATGATTTATCATCTTTCTAAATTTCTAAAACATTGCATTGTTTTACATGTGGGTAGTGAGTGGCTAAGGAAGTGGGAGGAGGGGGACCTTGCAAGGCTGGGGGTGTGGAAGGAGTGCATTCTGAGGTGGAGATGGAATTTGCATGTGGGTGGTGATTGGCTGAGGTAGGGAGGGGATTGGTTGGGAAAGCGGCCAATCAGCACACTGGGAGTGGAAAGTACCCAAGATATTCTTGGGTATGTTTCCACTCCCAATGGGCTCATTGGCCGCTGGCTATTCATTCCAAGCACATTAGATATAACATGCAACTAACATGACACAACACTCTTATCATTCCAGCATGAAGGGAAATATGCTGGCTATTCATTCCAAGCACATTAGATATAACATGCAACTAACATGACACAAAACTCTTGTCATTCCAGGATGAAGGGATTCTAATGAATAAAAAAATACTCAACGAGGATGGGAGAAATCTATGTATGCTGAAATTGCTCCAATTTATCCCAATATCAGTTGCTCTGGGAGGTGGCACCTAACACCAGTGTTCCCCTGATACAGTTGTCATGCTGGTGGTGGACAGGTCCACATCAAGAGAAATGTAAACAAAGCTGAGGATGGTTGAAATAACTTGTAACTTCTCTAGCAGTAGAACCAGCATGTTGTAGAAGTTTGAGTATTGGACCAGGACACTGGAAGACCAGAGTTTGAATCCCTGCTCAGCCATGGGAACCCAATGGGTGAGCTTGGGCAAGTCACATTCTTTCAACCTCAGAGGAAGGCAAAGGCAAACCCCCTCTGAACAAATCTTGCCAAGAAAGCCCTGTGATACGTTCACCTTAGGGTCGCCATAAGTCAGAAACAACTTGAAGGAATACAACAATGATAGCAACTTCTCTAGTAACTGCTTGTTTCATTCTTTTAGCATCTCATCATTAAAGCAGCAATCAAGATTAAGTATGCTGACCTAAATCCAATTCCTAGTCCCATCTAGAATAGACCCCCTGCATCCATCAATTGCTTAAGTCAACAATTACAGTTGGGACTAGCACCAGAATTCAAACTACTGTGTTCCACTGCCAATGATTCAGTTTGACCATTTCTGACATTGCATTCCATACCAGCATTACCTATTTCATTTCTATGTCAGTTGCACTTAGACTCAGAGGATCTTCAGACAATAATTCCACATGTTTTCCACTGAGTTGTTGTGTGGAGTAAATGAAAGCATTGACAGTGTCAAAGAGAAAAGTAACTTACTTCCATGACATCCCAGTACACACTGGAAAAGTCTAATTTCAAGAACTATGCAACTACTGTACTACTTGTCTGGATGGCTATATGCACCAGTGGAGAGGCACTGAACATCTAGAAAGCTGTAATAGACCAACATTTTCTCTCTGCCTCGCACCCACACAGAGGACAGTTTCAAGGAATAACCTTATAAGAATTGCTCAGGGACTTAAAAGATATGAGAATAAGAGGGAAAAACTGTGTCTGTCACATACACGGTCTGTCTATTAAATAACAAGACTGTGTTTCTACCTTTCAGACAAATCAGGAAGAACTGATTGTGAACGCTCAAGTGGTGACCTTGAACATGTCTGAACCTGCATGACAAACATCAACACTCCTGGCCATTCAGTTAATTGTCAGTTGTCATTTAAAGCAGCTGTATTGTCTGTTGTGTGCCAGAAAAATGCTAAGTTTAAAAGTTAAAGGCAACATGACATTCTGTAGCAACTTGAGGCAGACCCAAACCTTTTTCTTTCTTTTTTTTATTTATTTCTCCAAAAATCATTAAAATCAAACATTATACATTCAAAGTACAGTTGCTTACACACCCTTAACATTTACAGACCCAAACCTTTTTCAAAAAATCATCACTTGTAATGAAACCTAGATCTTCCAGTAGGATCCTGAGACAAAAGGATAGTCAATGCACTGGAAAGCACTATCATCATGAAGAATGAATAAAGCACATCAAAGCAAGTCCACATTCAAAGCGATGTTCATTGTTTTTGTTTGTTTTTTGCATCAAGGGTGTAATTTTGGCAGAATAGGTTCCAGAAACAGAACAGTGAACCAGCATTATTATAAGGTAGTTTTGACAAAGCTGAGAGAAAGAGTCAGGGGGGGAAAGGCCAGAACTGTGGGGAAATGGTTTAATTCTTCATCAAGACAATGTGCCTGCTCACACAGCACTTTCTGTGAAGCAGTTTTTGGCCGATAAACACATTACTACACTTGAACATCCTCCATATTCACCAGATTTCACACCATGCAACTTTTTTTCTTTTCCCTAAAGTGAAATTGGTGCTTAAAAGAACATGTTTTGAGTCAACTGGTGCATAAAGAAAAAAACAGCAGATGTGTTGAAACAGTTGACAGAAACTGATCTGCTCCGTGCCTTCAACCATGTGGAAAACAGGACTGCATCAATGTGTGAGTGTCAACAGGGAATAAACTGAAGGAGACAAGCATTCAAATTGTAATACATATAAATAAAGATGGATTATTATATCAGTCTCGTTATTTAACAGACAGGCCTCGTACACCTTCACACATAAAGGTCACAAAATCCAGGGCAGTGGGGGAGCTTTGAGACTATTATCACACTACACTGTTATAGCGCTATTATTCCACTTTAACTACTATGGCTGTCTCCTGTGGAACTCTGGGGTTTGTAGTTTAGTGAGGCCTAAGAGCTCTCTGGCTGAGAGTTCTAAATGCCCCTCCCTAAACTGCAAATCCCAGAGTTCCACAGGAGGCATCCATAGTAGTTAAAGTGGAATAATAGCACTATAACAGTGTAGTGTGATAATTTCCTGAGTTTCTTTCGGACAAGGTGTTTTTTTAGAGCAAGAACCAATTTTCCTTATGCAAGTTATTATTAACTTCAAAAAACCCTATTAGGATAGGGGCACACTTAGGTAAATACTGCAAAAGTGTAACAATGCTAGCATGAACTCTATATAAGCCTTTATTACAAAACGAATACATATATTAGGAAGCTGTCTTCATCCACTGCAAGGTCTTTTTGTGAATGGTAAAAACCAGGACAGAGTGCATATCTGTTCGTCAAGCTAAAGATTATTCAGCTCCTTACCCAGTCTTTCCTTTTAACTGTCCAGCAACACTGCAGACAAAAAGATTATCTGAAGCTAAGTGGACAACAATTTAATATCCCTTCCAGACTAGCACACGTGCATACTGATCACATAGATTAGGCAGATGAGTCAAGCAGAAACATTAGGAGGGGCTGAGGAGAAGACAGTAAACAATAGCATGGCATCCTTACATTTGAAAAAAAATACAAAAATAAGAACACTACAGTATACACTTCATTGCTAATCATACTTGTTAGTAGCTTCAGATAAACAGCAATGCTTTAAGAAAGCCAGTAAATACAGAACAAGTCCCAACATCTGAGTCTGCTCACACAGGAAATGCAAGTGGCTTCAGTATCCCTGATGTACATCCACCAGAGGTACAGCGCACCACAGCGCCTCTTTACATTTATTTATGTTTGTTATTTAATGTATGTCCCACCTTTCTCCTTATACAAGATCCAAGGTGGCTTGTGGTTTAACCAAAGCAAAGTCCTGTGTATCCATCTGCCATGCCAGGTAAAGTAGCATGCTCTTGTAAAAAGGTTGTGCCCTCCAAGCAGAAAGCCAAGCTCCTCTGCAAGAGAAAGCAACCCAGGCAAACAGACACCTCCTTCCTAAGATTAATGGCAACAGGCTAAGCAGAAACAATTCAAATTTTGAAGCTGGAAGAAAAGATTTATCTTTCTGTATTGTTTATTTACATACCTCTCCAACGTGTTCTTCTCTCTTTGAGAGAGACAACATACAGCTAACTCCTTCATTTTGCTTCCCTACTAGGTTACCATACAGGCACAGGCCAGGAAGTCATAATTAGAAGAAAAATGTATGCCTATTTGGACATAAGTGGTACTTTGCTCAGTGGAACTTACTTGGAATAGGTCTGTATAAGCTTCCAGCTTTAGGGTCACACTAGCCATAGTTAGTGCATAGGGGGTTCTTGCCAGAAGAATTCTACATTCTTCTGCTTCTAAGGTCTTGTCTGAATGAGGGGGTGGGGAATATGAACATGTCTGAAAAAGCAGGCATTCGCAATGATGTGACCTGTCTTCATGGTCAAAAGAGTTCCCCTCAACTTCACATGACCCCCTAGCTAAGATGGTGGCTGCAAGTAAATTACCTACAATTTTAAATCTGCTGCCACTAATTTTTTTAAAAAAAACAGTTTCCTGTGGTGCACACAAGCAACAGTTTGCATTTACAAAAAAAAGAAAGAAAGAAAGAAAGAAAGAGAAAGAAAGAAAGAAAGAAAAAAAACAAGAGTAATAAGATCACCATGTTATCAACTTACTGGACCGTCGCTTAGCCGAAAATTCAACATGGCGGCCATACGCACTTTCCCTGTTAGCCCCACCCCCATGCTCATCCAGCCAACCAGATTACGCTGCCTGTTCATATCTGTGCAAATGTGAGTGTTCAAATGATCGGCACATTCGCATGTCATGCGGAGCTTTTTAAAAATTCTGGACAAAGCCCCAGACGCGACACATACGGACTTTGCAGGGGATATGGCTGCCCCCTTCCGAATGACACATATTTGTGCGCATGTCATATTATTTTGACCGTATAGAAAAGCCATAAGTAAAAGAACTGGGAAGTGATGGAAAGGACAGGAAGTGATTAGTCTTTTCGTCCTTCAGCATCCCAACGACGCCTCAAAAGGTGCTATTAGCTTGGGAGAGATGCTATATTTATTTATTTTTCCAACCTTGCTGCCTTAAAACTGAACTCCAGAGAAAATGGCCAAACAACTGCAGAGTCATGCTGAGTGATGATGGCTGAAGCCAAGGAACTGCCAAGTCATGCTAGCCTTGGGCCCACAGCTGCAGAAGGAGGGTTACTAGAGAGCACAGATTCTGGAGTGCAAGATCTGATGTAATGCACCCATATGGTTGAGTAAGCCAATGCCCTGTAACTGTGTATATAAGAGAGCTCAGTCCAGAGCTCATTCTCTCCTCGTGAATGCTGATGTCTGGTGAAGCAGTTTGTCCTTCAACTGTAAATGTTTGTACATATTGCAACTGCTTGACTTTGAAGATAAAAGTGCCTCCTATTTATTTGGATGTCAAACACTCTGTGTGTGAATATTCTTGGGAATGGGTTGCTACTAAGTCTGCTGAGATAGGGTTTTTTTGGCTTCTGCTGGGGATTGAGTATCCTATCAGCCCCTGACAAGTTATCCTACAAGAAATATAGCAATTAAAAAGCAAAATTAAATGGTACACAACAAAAATAAATGCAGCTAATAATAAAATCAACTCTTGCTCTGCCATGAAGTGTGGTGGAGTCTCCTTCTTTGAAGGTTTTTAAACAGAGGCTGGATGGCCAGCTGTCGGGAATTATTTGATTGGGTACTCCTGCATGACAGGGGGTTGGACTGGATGGCCCTTGAGGTGTCTTCCAATTCTATGATTCTTCAAGGGTAAAGCCAATACCATGAAAAGCAATTAAGTGTCATTAGAAGCTTGTGAAAATAGCACAGAATCTGCCAGGCATCTAACAGATAAATAAAGACAATGAAATAACAAAGGTGTATAATTACCCAACTAACAATTATGTTGATTAAAATGAGCGATGGCATCCTAAAGCCATTCTCCAGCTTTAAGATCAAATACATGCAAGACACACAGATCTGAATCACGATAAAGTGGTTGCAACATCTGAAACACATAACTGAAGAATACTTGACAAGTTTAAAATGGGCCATATTGGACACATTTATATGTTTCAGGAAACGGGATCAAATTATTAAGAAATTGGCTAGACTAGTTAGGCCTTGTGTCAAGGAACATGCCCTTTTTTCTTGAGGGTCTTCAATTCTCTGGAACCCAGAAGCTGACTGTGATGGGGGCATGGAAGAACTGGAATATTCCTTGAACTTTCAAGTTCAGCATAGGTTCATCTGGCTTGTTCCTATTAATTTGGTGGTGGGGAGGGGAAGGAGGATATGAAAATGGATGTTTCAAACACAGAGGCTTCTGATGCGGTATAATTACTCAGTACAAGCAACTCGTAAATCCTCACAGTGTCAGACCTACAATTACTCTTACACATTCAATGGGGCTATTTTCAAAATGAATAATTAGCAGGAATAGTTCACAGATGGGTGAATGGCTCCTTTGAAAGTTCAGCTCACAACAGCAGAAGGAACTACCAACTGTTAGCTTCTGCATTCTGCAATTAAGACACATCCTCCAGCTCAGTGCCAGGTAGGACAAGCATTGATCAGTCACATATTTTCAACTGACTACTATCTCATTCAGTTATCTAATTTTTAAACATTTCTGTTGACACGACATTTAACACAAAATACTTGACCATAAAATGTGGTACAGAATAGCTTCAATGACATTCATAGGAACCTTGATCCCCAGAATTCAGGGTCTCTTATGTACACATATCCCATATTTTGAGGCAAACACCCCCGGTGGTCCAACTATCACTAAACAGCTTGTTTTGTCTTTTCTCACCAAGATAAGTCAAAGAGTCTGGTTCTTCTCACTGACAACACAATGTAACTGCAGGCATTTCTCACAAGGAACAAAAATAGAGGGTTTTTAGAAGGATATATGAATTACTTGTCCAGCACTCAAAATGACCAAGTCTACTGCATCTGCTGAGAAGGTGTGGCATGCATCTGAAGAGAAATGCCTTTCTGCTTTGTGTTGCTACAACAAATCTGGGCCATTAAAAGATACAAAAAATAGACAGTGTGATCCATCATGTACGCCAATTCTCTGAAGCCTCCTATTTTTCTGTTGTTGTTGTTGTTGTTGTTCTTGTGTCTTCGAGTCATTTCCGACTTATGGCAATCCTAAGGTAAACCTATCATGGGGTTTTCTTGGCAAGATTTGTTCAGAGGAAGGTTTGCCTTCAACTTCCTCTGAGGATGAGAGAGTGTGACTTCTCCAAGGTCACCCAGTGGGTTTCCATGGCTTAGTGGGTTTTTTAATCCTGGTTTCAACAGTCATTGTCCAATGCTCAAACCATTAAGCCACACTAGCTGTTTCCTTTTTCTATACATATCTTAAAATGTAGAAAAGAATACCTAGCAAAAATTAGATGTGCATGTATATGAAGACCATTAGTTTGGAATATGAATCAGCAGTGTGATGCAGCAGCTTAAAAAGCCAATGTGATTCTAGGTGCATTAATAGAAGCATAATGTTTAGATCAAGGGAAGTAATAGTGCCACTCTATTCTCACCTGGAATACTGTGTCCAGTTCTGGGCACCACAGTTCAAGAAAGATATAGACAAGCTGGAACATGTCCAGAGGAGGGCAACCAAAATAGTGGGAGGTCTGGAAGCCATGCCCTATAAGGAGTAGCTTAGGGAGCTGGGTATGTTTAGTCTGGAGGAGAGAAGGTTAAGAGGGGACATGATAGCCATGTTTAAATATCTGAAGGGATGTCGTACTGAGGATGGGGCAAACTTGTTTTCTGCTGCTCCAGAGACTAGGACATGGAGCAGTGGATTCAAACTAAAGGAAAAGAGATTCCACCTAAACATTAGGAAGAATTTCCTGACAGTAAGAGCTGTTCGGCAGTGGAATGCACTGCCTGGGAGTATGGTGGCATCTCCTTCTTTGGAGGTTGTAAAACAGAGGCTGGATGGCTATCTGTCGTGAATGATTTGATTGTGTGTTCCTGCATGGCAGGGGGTTGGACTGGATGGCCCTTGTGGTCTCTTCCAACTCTATGATTCTATGATTCTATATCATACTGCTAAATTTAGTTTACAAAGAATGAATATTTGGCTATTGCTATTCATAACTGAGAAGTGGTAGAGTGAGGCTCTGCATTCTGGAGCATCTGCCACTGCTCAGTTAAGGATGGCTTCTTAAAAGTATTGTTTCAAGCTCTGTATCAGTGATTCAGTAATCTTAAACTGCACAATGATGGTAGAAATAAATATGAAAAATGTAGTGCCAAATCTTCCTAAGAAAGTGTCGGAAATTAAACAGCAAGCACGCCGTATTGCTCACTTCTTAAATTTCATGATTTGGGGTGTATGGTTCATATATTCATGAAGAAAGCAGAAAAGATTTTAGGTGGCTTAATAACATCTCACTATTAAATCCAGAGAAATCCTTACAACAGGGTTCTTTTTCCACAGACACCAGAGTGATTCCTCTAATTTGCTCCAGAGAAAAACCTGCTCTGGAGAATTAGGAATATAATGAATAATCTATTCAATGCAGCTGTGAAGACAAACCAAAATTATTCTCCTCCACCAATGGCTGGGTATTTTCAACATGACCAGGTCTTCCAATCTGGTCAGATACTACAGCTGTACATCTGAAAGGCTTTGTTGAAAAAGGGATCCACTATCATGTCTGTACCACTGAGTCATTAAATCTATGATTTTTTTCTGACCTAGATCCAAAACACAAGGACATTCTGCAGTCGTCTTAGGTATGTCTTGCTGCATCATCCCGAGAGACTGTGTTTAAGAATTATCCATTATATGGTGGCTGTACTTTATATAGGCATGAGATAATAAAGGTGACTGAGCTGAATTCTCTCAGAACACTGGCATAAATATTCCGGAACAGCAAATAGACGAGAGGTGAAGAAAAAGACAAGATTAAGCTGTGAGAACAGAGACCTGAACCCAAAAGAACTGGTTTTCAAATAGTGTTCACTGGAGTTTAAGGATTTTTTTTTTAACTGAGAAAAATAGCAACTGTGGATAAGTTTCCGTAAAATGCATCTTGCCAACCTCTAACCATTGCCTCTTGCCACTATAGGGACATCACACATTGGCACCCTTGAGCAGACTCCAGGATGCACTCATTGTCCACGCAGACCAACAGTACAAGCCAGTCCTACAAGCTGGATCCAGTACATTGGCATATGCCTCTTAAGACTGTCAAGAATGTCCCCTTAAAACTCAAAAACAACTTCTTTGCAATGCACAGCAATTCACCACAGATAAGTCACTGCAGAAAGGTTTAAAGACACTGACTGTAAAGAAACACCACAGCAAAACCCACTGTATTTTCATATCTAACCTAAGATCCCAAGGCATCGGAGATGATCTGGTTAGTTTTAATCAGAAGCAGGCATGCACTGGAGTCTGGAGAGCTATACCACCCAATTTTCAGTGCCTCCATTGTGATCACCATCACCATTTGCTGGAAAAAAATTGAGGAGCATGCTGGACCCTAGATCAGAGTTGGGAGGGGGGGTCCTAAAGATAGTTGCTTCTGTGTGCCTGCAAGTCTTTTCTGACTTATGGTCACCCTAAGGTGGACCTCCGTGGGGTTTTCTTAGCAGAATTTGTTCAGAGGAGATTTGCCCTTGCTTTCCTCTGAAGCTTAGAGTGTGTGACTTGCCCAAGATCAATCAGTGGGTTTCCACAGCTGAGCAAGGATTCAAATCCTGGTCTCCAGAGTTGTAGTCCAATGCTCAAACCACTCCACCATACTGGCTTTCAAAGGATAGGGGCTCCTAAACACAAGGCAAGCCTCCACTACAGGCAAGGCTCCAATACTTTAAGTGACAGTGTGCCCCACATTTTTAAAAAGGCAGCTGTAGGGGGAAATGGGCTGGGGTACCAAACTGACGAAGAAAATGTTGGATAACTGTGGCAGGAGCCAAATTTCATACCTGTTCTTTCTCCATCCCAAACCCCACCCCCTGTGGGCTGCATTGCTCCTGCAAACTCAACCAGAAGTCACTTCCAGTTTCCATGGAAATTATTTTAAAAAGCTTTATCAGTGCATTCTCTAATATGTATACACTGGCCCAAGAATGACCTACTGCTGGAAGGATAATGTTTTAGACTGTTACTAGGAGCATAGATTATTTGGAAATTCTCTGCTACTGACAATGTTAAACATAATGCTTCATGACTGTGCACAGCCCAAAGATTTTACAATGGAAAAGCAGGCAAGCCCCTCCTGAACAATTTGGCCAAGGACACTCAGCTTTCCAGTTGTACAGCTGGGCCAAGGACATTCATGCTGTCACACCCAGTCTAGTCAGGAGCAGTATTACAGAGTTCTATAAAGCCCTGCTCTATATATGATGAATGATACAGGGTCATCAGGGTACATTTACAGGGAAGTGGCACAGCTTAGTGAAAGAGCATATGCTGTACATTCAATAAGTTCAGGATTCAATTCTTGGCATCTTAACCAGAGTTGGGAAAGACTGTATAAAACTATGGAGAGGCACTGCCAAGTCAGTGTAAACCAGGAGTAGGTGACTGCATGGGGACCATGGGCCAATTCTTCCCCCTTGCAATCTACCTTACAGACTGCATGCACACACCCCACACAAATATAGCAAGCTAATATCACCATCTTCCTCAACAGTCCCTCTGCTTAGAGGCTTGGGGGCAAAAAAAATGCCTAAAAATCATGCCAAAAACATTTAAAAACCGGGGGGGGGGGCTAGGGGACTTTAGGGAAACTTGCAGGGAGCTTCAGGCATCACATGTGCGCACTCCAAGGATGCATGTGGCTCCTGGGCTTCAATTTGCCCACTCTGGTGTAAACGCTAGTAGGCATGATAGACCTGCTGATACAGTTGGCTCTCTTCAGGCTTCTGTTTATGGGCTTCCAAGTGCCATCTGAGTACTACTGTAGGGAAAAGGATGCAGAACTGGATTGAGGACTGATCAACAAGGCTCTTATGATATTATGTGAACTACACATACTCTTGTATACAGTTCCACATGTACTTCAGCCCTTGATATAAACTTAACCACTTCTCCCCCACTGCTGAGGAGGGAGTAACAGAGGAAATATGCACACATAATTTCTTGAATGTGTACACAACCAAAACCATGGAAACAAGACAACACCAAAAAAAAAAAAATCTTGTCTAAATCAAAACACTATGTACATTAAGTCTCACCTTCCAGGGCAAAACACATTATAGTGTGTCAAAACAATCTTTACCACTCAAGTGTGAAATATTCAAGCCACATACAACATGAAACAAGGCAGATTCTGGGTTTGTGCACCAATCATAATAGGCCATAACTGAAGCATCATTAAAATTATACTGTACAAACATGTTCAATAAAGTCAGATATCAATAATTACACTGCAGTTAAAACTATGTTGCTAGCAGAAAAAAGACTGATATCAGGGGGCTGAGCATTTTCTACCCAGCTAGTCTCATTCCACCACCTTGGAGCCTCACATACCTACACCTCTTGCCCAAAGAATAGGCCAGAAGAGATGCTTGATGGAGAAGAATAAGCAATATCATTTCTTACTGAATGTGGGGTGTTAAACTTGAGCATTCCACCTTCACAGAGAAGGGAAGGAAGGCTCCAAGCTTTTGGGTACAATTTGAAAACACACTCTCAGGGCTCCTGTAGCCTAGAGATCCCTTTCTGTGTTGATAGCCACCACCACCCCCTTGATTTGAGATATGAATTGTGAAATGTGATTGCAAGGGGGCAATCACATTGTTCTTTTAAACTTCCAGCCTTAAATGAGGGTTATCCCTACCCCTCCCTCTCTAGCCCAAAGAGACTCAAGATAGCCGACCGTGAAGGCACGTGAAGGGAAGCTTGTAGAAAAAGAGAAAAAACTTTATTTTTTAGTTCAAGCAATGAAACAGCATGGAGGTGGTAACTGGAAAGAAAACTGCCGCAAGTAAGAGCAGTGGCTACCAATCAAACTGTGTAGATTATGTTGAGCCCCAGGTTCCTTATGCATGGAATGCTGATCTTGTATCTACAGAATGTCCTCGTACTGGGTTTCATTCTCTCTTCTCTTTTTTAAATGACTGGATTAGGAAAGCTTATTTGCCTTTTATTTGTATTTGATACTGTGTTATGTATGCCTATTGATACAATGGTTATTTCCAATTGTTTCTGTTGTGCTGAGTTGTTATACATACTGGTGTCAGTTGATATGTTGTAAGCCACTCTGAACAGCTAACAAGACTGAAATACTGTGAAGTACCATGATACAGTGGGCCCTGGGTATTCGCCGGAGCTCAGTTCCAACCCCCAAATACCAAAATCCATGGGTGCTCAAGTCCCATTATACACAACAACATAGTAATATGGCATCCCTTACCTAAACTGACAAACAGCAACATTTGCTTTGGGGGATTTCCCCACCTCCAAATATTTTAGAGCCATGGTTGGTTGAATCCATGAATGCAGAAGCCATGGATATGGAGGGCCCTTTATATTTTCTGGGCAACCTAGGACAGTTTATTTTCCATGGGTGAAAATTAACTGTCCATGTTTCACAGAATATAATACTAATAATATTCCTATTGGTGGGAGAAAGGTGGGATAGAAATTAATAAAATAATAATCAAATACAGGAAGCCCCCACCTTTCGATGGCTCGTTATCTGACAACTCACTCTTTCGATGCTTGCAAATTAAGGACAAGTTCCGTTCATTCAACAAGCAATCCTCTCTTTTGGCAGTTCTTGCCTATGGAGACTTGCTTGGGACTGACCATGCACACACACACACACACACTGCTTGCAAAGCGAGCTGGAGGAGAGTCACCAAACTGACTGAAAGGTTTTGCAAGCAGCGTGCAGGTGGGTCTCAGACGAAAACAATGGCAAATCCCCTCTGAACAATTCTTGCTAAGAAACCTTAGGGTCACCATAACTCAGAAACGACTTGAAGGCACACAACAACACAACACTGTAAATATTGATCCCCACCATGTAACAGTGTTTATTCCGAGGATTTAAGTTTCACATGTTAAAAACCTGGAAGGCAAAAGCTTCAATTTATTTCCATGACAATAAACATGCAATCTTTCATGACCTTTTTATAGGACAATTTCTCCCAGATTTTTCAAAATCCAGATCCTTCACAGGAACAATTTGAAATAATTTAATTTTGTAGGCCTGTAGTGCTACTGAGTACCAAACTAAATATGACCTATAGCCCTCTGGGTCCTTTCAATACCAGTTTACCAAGGCCTACTTATCTTTTCAGGCTTTTGTGGAAAATTTGTGGGAGTTTCAGTATTGGGCTGGGAGGAACCATTTTATATTGCCCTTTGACTGACTGATAAACACTGAATGAATCAACATGTTAAAACATTGCTTCTACTATTAGATGGGTACGTTTCCTTTTGGAAAACACAGATATGCATGCTACATTCTTTTTTAAAAACAAGAATGCTGTGTTAACTGCTGGTATGAAGCACTTTTTGTTACAGCAAATACCACCCCTTGCAAGGGAAGCAGGACTATCCCCCAAATCCCTGCTGGCTGTATATAAAATTACATGTTTTTCCTCGTTTTGAAACACATTTTCAAAATTGAAACACATTTGAAAGCACATTGATAGCCTTGTGGCTGAAGAGCGGGAAATAAATAAATAAATAAAAATTTTATCTCCACACACACACGCTCAACACACACCCTTTTTTCTAAATGACTGACAACCGAGATTCCCCAAACAAACAGAACTCCATACACAAGAATTCCACAAAGTCATCTAAGCTTAGAAGAGAGTCACTCAACAAGGAAACCTCTTCTATTGCCACAATTCTAAGAGTACACCAGGAACCAAGTTCCAGGGAGCACAGTGGAAAGGACTCATTTCCAAGGTCTGGTTCTAAGGGCTAAAACAAATTGCAAAGAGATTTTTAAAAACTCAAGTACAGTTTGAGAGGCTGCCTATTTGTTAAGAGCAGCAAGGGGAAGAGGTGCATTTAACCTTCTGATCATGATGGCTCTCAAACTGTTAGATGGAGGGAAATTTGAGCCAAAGGAGCAAGTATTAATTTGGGGAGCAACTCTGAATGGCAAAATCATGGGTCATTCATATACATGCATGCATGTGCACGCACACACCCACACCTCCACTGCTCCCAACAAAAATGGCAATTCCCCTCATATTTCTTTCTTAAAAAAAGAAAACACCATAGGAAACCCACTTTATTTGCACCACACCTTTCTCCCAGGATGGGACTCACTACAACTCCCCCCCCCCATGTTACATACAGTTTGGCCCTTAGTTATGTTATCATTTGTTCCTCAGTTTAACTCTTAATAATAGTGGACTTAATGAAAGAATGGATTTAGCTCAGAGACGAGAGACTCTTGGAGGTAAAAGGTCATAATTTAAGATTTGGCTGGCATGGTTATCTCTGGTACGACAACGTTTAAGTACATGCTGGATTTAAAAATCACTATATCAGAAATGCTCTCCTCCAAATTTGGTATATGTAAATACAAGCAAAGTTCTTTCCCTAAAATATTACTAGTTACCTCATCACAGGAAGCTTTCTTTAAGAGAGAATGGGTCAAAAAGTGGAAATGGTTATATTATAATAATCTTTTCTACTTGGAACAAGGTAACTGGGAGTTTAAGCCAAGAGAGAGGCTTTTTGAGAAGGGTACAGATCTCAACTGGTTCACTTATTTACAACTTACACAGAGATTTAAACAAGGTAAGAAAGATCTAGTCGAAAAGGACAGTGAAAATGATTTTTACTTACAATTGTGTAAGGATGGTGACCATGTAATTTAAAAAGTGCACAAATCTCTTTTGAAATCACAGACAAAAGATGAATCTACAGTATAAAAAATACATGATAAACTGGGTCCAAGTTTTGGGGCCTAATGTACAAATGGATGTATGGGAGAAACTGTAAAATATAAATACAAAATTTATTCTGGGCAGTAATTTGAAATTAAAATGTGTATAATAAGATGATTTATAGATGGAACTTAACTTCAAAGAAGTTGTCAAAAATGTCCACAAATGCTTCAAATTTATGTTGTGGTTGTCAGCTAAGAAGGTTCTTTTTTCACATGTGGTGGACTAGTAAGATGGCAAAAAGATATTGATTTCACATTTTATGTTAATTCCAAAAAGTTTAAAAGTGGATTTTGCCAATGTTATTAGAAATGTTTTTGTTCGGTATTTCTGATAAAGAATTAGATACTAAATATGGATTAGTCCTTCAGTATATGATAACTGTTGCAAGAATACTGTTTGCTCAAACTTGGAAACAGACTGAAGCCTTGGCTGTGGAAAAATGGGTGGCTAAGGGTACACATTTTGCCCAAGTTGCTAAACTGACGTGGATCTTAAAAGATAAACGATTTGAAGATTTTATGAAAGACTAGAAACCATTTATGGATTTTTTGAGGAATAAGAATTTTAATGATGTAATAATCTGCAATTATGGTTATTAGTAGTTCTAGCAGTGGAATTTAGTTAGATCTGTAACAATAGAATAAAATGTTTCTTATTAGTCAATTTTCCTTTTCATTATAGTTTGTGAGTGGGTGACAAGAGTTCTTTTGCAATTTAGTTAGTTGGTGTTTAATTCTCTCTCTCTCTCTCTGGCTTTTCTTCGCAAACAAAGATTCAGGAAGGACTCATCCCGCACTTTCTGCAAGCGCGCTTGATGACTAAAAAGGCCAATCCGAGATAAACAAGTCCGGTTGCAGAAAGCACAGCAGAAGGTTTCCTTGGGTGATGTTTCCGGGTTGTGATTCTTTCTGCGTTGTCGTTTCTCTTCAAGACTTGTTTGGTGTGAGTTCTCAAATAAGGCCGCAGCATTGTGGATAGTGCATCTCCATGCCTCCCGATGTGAGGCCAGGGCAGACCATTGTTGGTGATCAATTTGGCTGAGCCTGAGATGTTGTTTCAGGGAGAGTCCTTGTATCACTTTTTTGGAGCACCCCTCTAACGCTGACCCGTGGTGAGTTCACCGTAGAGTACTATTTTTGGGAAGCACTTATTGTAATATATCAGCGTTTTAGTAATGTGCCATAGTGTTAGGTTAATTTAGTGTAGTTTAGTTCATTACTAAATTTGGTTTTAGCTATACTTATGTACTCTGTATGCATAGCTTCTCTTTTTCTTTTTGGATGTTTTCTATTTTGTTGTGAATTAGCTGGATGTGTTTAAAAAAATTTTTAAGTGGGCTTACATGAATTAATACTCTTTCATACAAGATTTTTTTTTAAAAAAAAACCTGTGTAGAAAAGTAACAATCAGTAAAAGATCTCAGCCTATACTTTCCCCTGATGTTTAGTTTTCTAGGAATTTTTATTTTGTATAACACAGCATTTAGTAAAGTGAGCCACTGTCTGGAGGTAGGCCTGCTACAATCTAAGTAAAATTTGATGACATCAATAAGAACTAAACCAATGGAAACACATACAAGACCATGGTGTAAAACTATTTTCAAAATTACAGCTCAGTATTATTGCTGGTGCAGGACTCCTAAAGAGAAAGAGACTATGAATACCTAGGTGAGGGAACACCATGCTGACAATGGAAGGTAATCAGTAGTGGGTAATGGTTCATACAAACTTGCAAGAATCGGCTTTCATTATTTCTTTGTCCCCATCTACAAATTTGCATTCAAGACAGCAATATGCATGTTGATAAATTATACTTAAAACAAATTGGGCATATCACATTGGCAGAGAAGGAAAGAATAGGAAGGCAGAATCATATAAAAAGTCCCCTCCATGTTCAAAAATTTAGCACTCCTTTGCATATATGTTGGTGTGCATGGACACATAAACATGATTCCTTACTTTCATGTTTTGAGGCAGCATCATGATGCTCACAAGAACTTTGGCTTGCATCAACTAGAAAGATTCATTCTGATTCACTGAGTTCACATGCATACTCAGGACTGAAAGCCAATGTCAAACTATGAAGACAAGTTTTCGGATTAATGCTCATGTGATCTGTACCAGAATCTGCTTCATAAAGATTCTATCCACAGAATGCTTCCACATTTGAAAACAAAGGAGAAGCACTCGGCAACACTACTTCCCAGCACTCACTAATCAAAAGCAGCAACTCTACAGGGCACGTAAGTCAAGGGAGCGTCCTACACCTGTAGAAAAGCAGAGGTATGATCATTAAGCATCAGCAAACTGCAGAAGGACCACACCTAGAAGTGATTCAAGCCTGTACTTAAATACTCAACTTGCAACTGAATTTTTTTTTAAAGCAAGCTTGCCTTTTGATGTGGACTGCAGACAAATTTCAGAATCTTTTCTCAAATGTAAAGAAGAGTTCTTGATGATGGAGAGCAGAAAGATCATGTTTTCACATCCATCCATTCAATTTGCAAGCAGGAATCAATCTTCCAATCCTGCAGCTATGGTCTAGATCCTACACTGTTCTTCCATAGTGTAAAACTACACTCAGTGACGTGATAGCTGTGCTATACCATCCTTTTGATTAATGCCAATATTGTTCAATCAATGTTGTATCTGCCAAAGTGCCTACTTATTGCTTATGTGTGCAACGGAAGATGCACAGCACCTGTCTCTGCAATCCTAGTGAATTAAATGGGACATTAAAGAAACTGATAAACACTGATACACCAGCCATACGTAAAATACACAACTGTCTGTGCAACAGTCACACTTACAAAACTTTGCCCACTCAGCTGTAAACTGAATACAGACATTATACAATGGTAAAAAAAGTACAACCATATGTCCAAGGAAGCTTACATGTTCATAAAACACCAACACTATGCCAGCCTTTATCTAGCCTACCAGAACGTGCTTAAATATACACTGAGTGGTATTGTACGTACCACTGTAAGAAGTGAAAACCACAAAACATAACTTGTCAAACACATCTAATGTACTCAAGATTTCTCATGCATGTATACTGATTACACTATTGTAAGATTCAATATGACAAGGGATTGCATAGAAACTATTTAAATAAATATCAACATTAACAATAGTAGAGGACAGTCTTTGACCAGGACAGGGGTGACCAGTGTTCAAAGCTCTTGTTGGGTGAACTTGGGTCCTTCACCATCTCCTAGCTGACAACAGAATTATTGTGAAGTGGAGGGCAGGAAAAAAAGAACCAGGTATATCAAGAGTGTGCAAGTTCTGGGAGGCAATTTTTCCCAAAATATTTATTGCAATAAAAATTATTTACTGTACAAAAGCTGCTCCTGAAAGCTCCCAGAGTAGAAAATGGGATTTCCCAGTGGAGAGGGCTCCAGAGCATCCACATGCTTGGGTTGTCCCTCCCACTTGCTCCCGGTAGTAATGTCTGTGTGTATATGCCTTCAAGTTTCCTGTCAACTTATAGCAAACCTGTGAATTTCATAGGATTTTCTTAAGCAAGGAATACTCGGATGTGGTTTTGCCAGTTCCTTCCTCTGACATATAGCCTACAGCATCTGTTATTCATTGGCGGACTCCCATCAAAGTATTAATCAGGCTGACCCCGCTTAGCTTTCCAAAATTAGACAGGAGCATGCATATGCCAAAAAGAGAAGAAAAAAGAGTACAACCTGAAAAGGCCATATCACTGGGGGGGAAACTCTCCTGTACCCTTAGCTGACTAGAACAATACTGGCAAATATCACACCACTGTATAAAAATTGAAGGGTCTTTAAAAAAAAAAAAAAAACAAGTGTTCAGTTATTAATAGTTATGAGTTAAGCACTCCTGATCCCTAGTCTTATAGCACACAGTTTCCTTAGCTTGATTGTCATACTCAGTAACAAAAAAAATAAGTTCACACAATTATTTTCTACACAAAGTGATCAGGTTCAGGAACTAAAACATAATAGCTTTTTTTGCCGGCTGCAACATGCACTGGAAAGTGAACACTATGTGCATTAGTTTATAGAGGATTGTTGTGTGTCTTCAAGTCATTTCTGACTTATGGCATCCCTAAGGCATCTTGGGGTTGCCTAAGTTGAAAACAACTTGAAGGAACACAACAATAACAAAGAATCTATCACTGGGGTTTCTTGGCAAGATTTGTTCAGAGGGGGTTTGCCTTTGCCTTCAAGGCTGAGAAAGTATGACTTGCCCAAGGTCACCCAGTTTAGAGGTACTCTTATTTAATTCTTAAACCCGTTTATCTTTCTCAAACAGTTGGAATGGTGGCTGCAAGCCATGCTCTACAAACATTAAGGCAACTCATTTCTGCTAGCAGATTTCAAGCAACTTCCCTCTAGAAAAGCCAACCTGAAGCTTTTCTCTGCATAAGCAAAAAACTGTGACTGCATCAGCTGGATTGTTTTGTAACACTATGCATGGCAGATTCTAGTGATCCATATACGCCATTTGCTCTTTCCTCTTAGGCTTCTTTCTCTTCCAAAAAACCCAGTCAGCCCCACCCATAAACATTTTTGGTATACACTCAAACTTTTCCAAAGTCAGGGAACAGAGAATAGTTATTTCCTGATATGACAAATTAATACATCAGGAGAACATGGCATGTAGCACTGAGTTCAGCTCCAGAGACCCTACCATGGCCAAACCCTCTCAATTTACAACAAATCAGCACCTCCACAGAAATAAAGAAAAGAAGCTAAACGACAATGAAAATAGAAGACATCAAGCTAGGCCAGGACTCATTTCACACTAATATCTGCTGTTCCCAGGTTTTAATGTCATTCTATATTTAGCATGAGAAAGAGAGAAAACAATCACTCCCTTCCTGTAATTTTTTCCATCCCTGGATGACACCCCAGAACATCAAAAAATAAGTGAGTTACACATGAACTGGATTTTTCCCCCTCCTAGCAAGCCTTAAGCTGGAAGAAATACAGGGCTTCTCTGAACATTTGGAGAAATAATACATTGGAGCAGATGAGCAAATGCTCCTATGCAGATGGGCAGAGAGTGTGTGTGTGAGAGAAAAGTGACCTTTAAAATCTGATGCCTTCAAAGGAAATCTAATATATCTCCAACACAGTTTTATCATACTTTCAAATGTACAGTAGAGTAGAGAAAGGATATAAGAAGAGACCATTTCTGGGAACTATGGTGAAGAACAGCAGCTAGCATGCATAACATTCCAGGTTGTACACACACACACCACCAGGAGATAACAGGTAGTAATAAACAGAACCTATTTTTGTCCTCTGCACCCCACCAGTGGGAGCAATACCCTGTGTGCAGACATGGAGATGATCTTCTATACTGTGGCATCCCAGTTCTGGTTTGCCCTCTCTTAGAATCACAATTGGCACAGATGTAGGCCTCAGCCTGCTTCGAGTTAATACTTAGCTTTTTAAAAAACCTTTGAGGTCTAACAATTTCCCCAAAAATTGTTCTTTTATGTGGTTTCAAACTCTTTTAATTGGCAAATTGTTTAATAGCCTTTTAGACCACTTAAATTATTCCTACTGTTTTAAAATTTCAAAATATTCCAAATTGTTTTAAATTGATTTTATCTGTCCACTGCCTTGGGGTCTGGTGATATAGGATAAGATGTAAGGACTTAACAAATAAAATAAGTCTGTTCACTAAGCAATTAAATATTCAAAATTGGCAGCTCCTACTCTCTCATGCCCCTTCCTCAAATTGTAATGCATATTATGCTTCTATTATCAACTGTGAGTTCTACCTCTATGCCTATGTATAAGTTATACAGGCTACCACCCCCACAACAAACAAATACAATACAAAAAAAAAAAAAACAACGGACGCTTACTTCTATTTCCACAAGCAGGGTTAGGGTTTCCTTTATGGCACTCAGTTACTAAGAACACAGCCTTCTATTGCCTTTCAATTACCAAGTGGTGGTCTGGATGGGTAACCTGTGATAGCTAATTTCATCTGCTCTCAAAGTACAATGGGCCCTTGGTTTTTACTGGGGTTTGGTTCCAGGACCACCACCACGACAGATACCAAAATCCATGGATGCACAAGATCATTATATACGATGGCATAGTAAAATGGCGTCCCTTGTAGAAAATGACAAAATCAAGGTCTCCTTCTTGGAGTTATTATCCTTTTAACATTTCCAAGCGGTGGGTGGTTGAATCCGTGAATGCAGAAACCGTGGATACAGAGGGCCGACTGTAGCAGGAAACTGGGAAATATCAGATGCAGCCAGTCCAATAAAGTCATACAAGGCATTCTTAAGCCATTGGAAACAAGTCAAAGTTTCTTAACAGAAATCCTCATTTGATAAGTAAGAATTATGGCAAGGCGATCAACAGAGATATTTTTAGAAAAGGAAAAGTTGGTAGGTATTCCAATAAGCCAGTACTTGTGTTACTACTGTTGAATAATAGTTTTTGGCAACTATTTAATATCCTATTTATACAGAACTAATAGGAGAGGCCATTCAAAGATATGAGGTTTGGCAAAATTAATATGCTGTGACGCCTAGCTCTAATTCTCCTTTCCATCTAAATCGAAGGGAGCATTTTGCTGCTAAATCGGTGTCTGTCATCAGTAGTGGACTAGATGAGGGTGAACAAACTAAAGCTTAATTCAGAGAAGACGGAAATGCTCCTCAGTCAGTCAACAGGCAGATCAGGGAATAAAGAGTCAACCTGTACAAAATAGAATTATGTGAAAACACACATTTGCAATTTGTATGTACTCCTGGATTGGACTTCCAACCTGAATTCCCAAATTCTGCAGTGGCCGGAACTGAACTTGCACAATTAAAGCTACTGTGCTAGCTGCAACCTTTCCTGAAGATATTTGATCTGGCTGTGGTAATTGAGGTAAAAATCATGCCTCAGTTACATCCCATTTGAATTACTGTAATGCACGTTTGTAAGGTTGCCTTTGAAGAGCATTTGGAAGCCTCCAAAATACTGTGGCCCCACCAGGGACTGAGGCTGGCTACTGGGGAACATATACGGTAACTCCACTCTTACAATACTGGTTACTAGTCCATTTCCAGGCACAATTAAAAATGCTGGTTATGCTCTATTAAGCCCTGAGCAACTTGGGTCGAGGCTATCTGAAAAACCAGGTTCCATACAAACCTGCCCAGGCCCTGAGATCTCCACGAAAAGCTGATCTCTCAGTCCCACTACCTTCAGAGAAATGTTTCTGAAGACAGGAGAGATGGCCTCATTGCTGGTCAATCCCAGACATAAACCCCCTTTCGAGGGATCTGGCGGGGGGGGGGGGGGGGGGGTAGGAATTTTTTATTGGAATAAGACCATTCTACTGAAAAATACACCCGACCACAAAAGGCCGTAACAATAATGCAAAAAATAATAATTGTTTTCCTCTTTTCTTACTAATACAAAAATAAAACTATCTATCCTAACACTAATATATTTTTCCTCTTAATCTAAACACACTATAATCACATTATATTTACACATTATAATTATACCTATTCGGAAAAGAAAAAATCAATAAAAGATTAATAAAAAATAATAATACAAAATAATACAAAACTACAATAATAATAATAAAATATTTATTTAAAATATCCTTTTATATTATTGCTGGGGTTGTCTCACTAAACCACGGCCAAAACTTTTGGGAGGCTACACTAGCCCCCATCCTGTTGTCCTTCCACAAACTGGCAAAGACTTTCCTATTCAGACAGCATTTCAGCAATCACCTGAGAGGTTTTTAATGGACTAACTGGACTTCTTCAACACTTATTACTACTGAAGAGTTTTAAACTACTTTAATGTTGTGTTTAATACTAAGACCAGTTTAATTTATATTTTAATGTGTGTATTTATTTATTAATTTTCTACCCTGTCTTTCTCCCAACATGAGATTCAAAGGTGGCTTACAGCCATTTAAAAATGCAGTACAATAAAAAAAAAACTATTTATACAAAAGTTAAAACACATTTAAACCTGAGTTCTGTTTTCAAACACACAAGCTGAAGACACAGGTTAAAAGACATTCAAAACATAAAATAGAAACACAACACTGCATTGGAGTGTGGTGAAGTCTCCTTCTTTGGAGGTCTTTAAACAGAAGCTGTATGGCCATCTATTGGGAATGCTTTGATTGTTTATTTCTGCATGGCAGGGGGTTGGACTGGATGGCCCTTGTGGTCTCTTCCAGCTCTATGATTCTACGATTCCAACACACACATCTTTAAAGGCTCCATCTGCTGCAACATATTAAAAACCAACTACCTCCCTAAATAAAAAGGTCTTTATCTGCTAATGATAAGACAGCAGGAAGGTGGCTAACTGGATCTCCCAGGGAAAGGAGTTCCTCAGCTTGGGAGCAGTCACCAAGAAGGTTCTCTCCTGTGTACCAAAAGTGTGTGATAGTACTGAAACCAAAAGAAAGCACTTCCCTGCAGATCTTAGAGCTCAGGCAAGCTCATATAAGGACATATGGACTTCCAGATAGTCTGGACCCAAGACATGTTGGGCTTTAAAGCATGTAACCAACACTTTGAATTCTGCTCAGAAACATATTGGCAGCCAGTGGAGGTGTTTCAGCAAGGGGGGTTATATGCTCCCTATAACCCGCCTCAGTAAGCAATCTGGCTGCAGCATTTTGGACTCATTGAAGTTTACGAACAGGTTCCAAAGGCAGCTTCATGTAGAGTGTGTTACAATAATCCAAATGGGACATATTTAAAGCATTTGTCATCACCCTCAGAGTGTGGTGGGGTCTCCTCCCTTGGAGGTCTTTAAACAAAGGCTGGATGGCCATCTGTCAGGGGTACTTTGATCATGATTCCTGTGGGGCAGGGGGTTGGACTGGGTGGCCCTTGTGGTCTCTTCCAACCCTACAATTCTATGATTCTATGCTTCACACCCAGATCTAATATCTCAAGGAACAGGAGCAGCTGGCACAATTTTAACTGTGCAAATGCATTCCTCATCACTATTGAAACCTGGACATCCAGACTCAATTCTGAGTCCATGAGTACGCCCAAGCTGCAAATTTGAGTGTACAGTACTGTGTTTTACAGGTAGTTGTTTAATTATGTTAGAAGGCAACTTGCTTCCTAGCCCTGGCAGTTTGAGTAGAAAAACTCCAGGGTGCCTGGCCTACCTGAATTGTATGGTGGTGGCTCTTCTAAATGTTAATGTTTTACCATAACCCAAAGCCTTGGGCATCTAAATTTCAATAAAATAAAGTAAAATTCACACCTGAATATGAATGAAGGAAAGCAGCATTTGGCCATGTACTGAAAGAACAGGCTCTGGACAGATAGTCTGGTTTTACACCTGTTGCAATATTGGGGGTGGGAGACACTTTAAAAAGAACACTGCAGGATAAAATTATATTTAATTACTTTCTTTAAAGTGTTTATGAATTGCTTTTCTTCCCACTAGGGCCCTCAAAGCAATTTACACTAAGATACAGTATTGGGCAGGACTAAAATTAATGTGATTATATCCCATCATCTTCTCTCTATAATTTTCTCCAAGTTATCTGCACGTACCAAACACTAACAGCTTCATTTCTTCAATATGCAAGAAACCTGCAAATCTTTTTAAGAATTTTTAAAACACTAATTTAAACATATGACAGATGAATACACTGTCTGAATTTAAAGCAGCATTAAAGACCAGTCTCTTCCAGCAGGCCTATCCAGATAATTTTAAATTGTGAATTTTAAATTGTGTATTAAAATGTCTTGGTCTTAAGACATTTTTAAAAACTGATATATGTTTTTAACTGATATGCGTTTTTAACCAATGTTATGTTTATAGGTTAATTTGTTGTTCCCTGCCTAGATCTATACATCATTGTTGTTGTTGCTGCTGCTGTGATTATTGGCAAAATCTCAAATATTCTGATGTAAATTATATCTATTTACAATAATGATTTCAAAATCCTAGATATTCTAATAAATATTTTAGCTACAGAATTAGAAACTGAAAACCAAACTCTTCCATACATGTACCAACCCGGAAGCGAGAATAGTATGGAAAAGAAGCACGGTGGTTGCATTCATAATTTGATGTAATAAATAAAAAAGGGCCCCTTGTTTATTCCCCTCCATTTTATTCACATGTGACTACCTAATAAAACTAGTTGGGGCACTAGATTATGAATCATAGTGGCAAGCTAACTTGAATCAGCACTTGTAAGCCACTCTTTCTTTCAATCTTGTTTCGGCTCAATGTTAGAATGTTAAAGTATTAGAAGACATTAATCCTAGATAAATTCCTCTCCTAGGCACTATACATATTGTAACATTCAACCAACAGAAGAGACACATCACCTTTTTAAACTTATGCAGTTATTACACAGGCTAACAGCAAGACAATAAAACGATGAGAAGATGAAGTGGCAGCACATTCCTAGACAGGCATTTTGTAACTCACGCATACACTTGTGTGCAACACCATGCTTTCAATGCATGTTTTGATACCATAACAGAGTAGGTACAGCATATGCAACTTTGGACACAATAGTGTAGCAAAGAAGAGACAGACCAGAAAAGACTGGCAATATTTTTCTAAAGCAAGATGGCTGATCACCTTTTTCATTATGTGTAAGGCTAAGATGGAAGAATTAGGGAATGTGGAGGACATTTTCACCATGTTTTGGGCCCAGCTTGGCCCAATTTATGTCCAGAAGAGATCTTTTTTGAAACACAAAGTGAATAGGAAAAGACTTCCTCTCACTTCCTGTTGTTAAAAAAGGCTCTCCTGGGCCTAAAACATCCCAGAAAGGCCCCAAAAATGGCAAAAATACCCTGCTTGTCCCATAGAGGGTATTTGGGGGGCAGGGTGGGAATGGGTGTGGCAGGGGTACAGTTATCCAAGGTCTTCTGGAGGGCAACTCTTCCACAGTTGCCCACCCCTGCAATAGATACATTCCACAGAAAGGATAGAAAACCAAGTTGCCCTCAATCCCTCCAGCATTTACTGCTTTCCACCTGCTCAAGAAACGACACCTTCTAATCTGATACATAGTCCTCCTTGATTACAGGACAAATGGCCACAACTCCTGTACAAAGAGCAATTTTCTGGGAAATATAGACTCCTGCAAATGCTCAGTGGAGCAAAATCTTAGGGCTCTAGGCTTTTGAAGCTACTAAATTTATTTGCACATTGGATGCTATAAAGTCAAGCAGCAGTCACTTACCGGGTCATCAATGGTGAGTTAAGAGCCGCCCTCCGGTAAAAAGATAGAAGAAGGCTTTTGTAAACTGGAGAAGTTTGTATTTTCCTCTCTGTCAATCCATCAGCATTTCATTAGTCCATGAAGCCATTTGTAAAAACTGATGAGATAGTAACTTCATTGGATTTTCAAAGCTCTTATAAACCAAGCCCTAATTAAGACACTACAAAATTTCAAAAGCCGCATGAAGAAGATTTTGCCAGTGTATGATGGGGAATCAACACTCTCCGGGACAATCCAAACAGAGCTTAGAGTTATGGTAGCTATTCCTGTTCTTCCCACCTTTAAATATATAATCAACATGAGACAAGCAATGGGGAATCAACACTCTCCGGGACAATCCAAACAGAGCTTAGAGTTATGGTATCTATTCCTGTTCTTCCCACCTTTAAATATGTAATCAACATGAGACAAGCAACCTTAGGCAATTGAAAGTAAGCACTCCCATGGTCTACAGCCTTCAACAACAGAATTTCATTAGTGCTTTGTGTTGTTTGTTTAAATTGCTACTACTTCTTATGGGGTGTGGGTTTCAACACACTGCCCCTTTTGTTCCCCCGTCCCATACTAATGAAGTTCTGCTTCACTGGCAAAGTCCAGCTTCCCCATCAATCCACTGACCTCTTTGTCAGCCACAAGTTCTGGCTGGTATGTGCATGCACAGCCCTTCACCCCACATCATTCCAAAGCAGCAGCTTTCCCCCCCCCCTCAATCACCCTGCTCACTCATTCTCTCATAACTGACAGAAGAGATACCTCCATAGTGCTGAAAGGAGCAACATCAATTGAAGTCTGTGGGGCTTACTCATAGAATCATAGAATCACAGAATTGTAGAGTTGGAAGAGACCACAAGGGCCATCCAGTCCAACCCCCTGAGCTGACACTTATTGGTTTGTACTACATAAAGCTTCAAAGGACTAGCAGTAACTGAAAAATAAGTCTCCCTCCAGCGCCCTTCCCCTTTCCTCATTCTTTCCCCTTTCCATTGGGGAAGGCTGCCATCACCTCTCCTGTCAAGCTGCCTTGACTCCCAAAGCCCCTAACCTTTCCCATTTTAAAAGAACCAATTAAAAAAGCATGTAAACTAGAGCCCAGAATAGGAACTTGCTGAGAAGTAATATGAATAGCTACATCGCTTTAACAAGAAGCAGGCCAACCCCTCCCCAAAAAGTTGCTGAAGCACTCACAACTGCAGGAAGCACATAGACTATTTGGATTCACCCACAATCTTTGACACACATTCAAGAGCTTTACACTGCCAAAATGTCCTTTCTACAACTACACAGTACATACTACCTCTCTTTCATGAAAACAGTGAGCTACCCCCGAGGTCCACAGTTCTGATGGATCACACATTTATGTTAAAATCAGAAAATAAACATCTTGCAAGTCATTACAGCTGTTCATTACATTCTGAATTTTAAAAAGACGACTTAAGCCACATCTACTAAACAGAATTAAGGACTTAGGGGTTGTCGAAACAGTGAAAAAAACTCCTCAAGGAATACAAGGAGAATCTTTCCTGCCCTAATGGCAATCTGTGTAATTTCACCATATTGTGAAGGAGGGGGGCAAAAAAGGTCAAAAACCTAGCCAGAAAAACTTTCATGGCTTTTCCCATCTTTTTAAAAAAACAATGGGGTGAGCATTTCTGCTGGTTAGGACAAGTGAGTTGAACTCATTCACTTGCCCAAACAAGAGGAAGCACAAATCTAATTGGTCGGATGAGAACAGGGTGCGGGGCTTGCTAGCAAGGCAAGCACCTGCTGCCGCCATGTTGGATTTTCACCCTAGCAGGCAGGCAATAAGGCAAGAAAACGGGGTACTGGGGATTTTTTGCCTTTGTGTTCAAGTGAAAAATCGCTCAATCACACCTTGGACATTAAAAAAAAAAGTTAGCAGCGGCAAATTGAGGTAAGTGCAAATACGAGTAAATGCAAACACTAGTAAGTCACTTGTGTGCACCATGTTTGCTAGCCGGTGTGCAAAGCTTATAGCAGTTAAAAAAAAAACTAGGACAGATTGCAGCTGCGAAATGTCATTACTGCAAGGGACTCCATTTTTTATGGGCTCGTACAGATAAGCCCTAGGATACCTCTAAAAAGAGCCACTGTGATATAGTGGTTTGAGTGCTGGCCTAGGACTCTGGGAGACCAGGTTTCAAATCCCTTCTTGGCCACATAAATTGACAGGGTGACCTAGGGCAAGTCACACTTAGAGGAAAGCAATGGCAAACCCCCTCTGAACAAATCTTGTCAAGAAAACCCCATGATAGGTTCATCTTAGGGTTCCCAAAAGTCAGAAACAACTTCAAAACACACTACAACATCTCTAAAAATGACCAGACCTTTAATGGCTTCTGATTCGTGAAGTCAGAAAAAAGAGTTTGCATTACAGATCCATTTTGGATCTGCAACGTGTCTTTAGAACTTACATTTTTCCAGAGCCTAGATTGGATTTCATCTTGTTATGAAATGCTCCAACCACTACACTGCAAAGACTGAGGGTAAGGAAAGGTAGCTTTTTCTCAATCTACCAAGCTCATGTTTTAAATATTGTGCTTAAGGAATTAATTTAAGATGAGTCCAGGAAAGCAAGCATATTTACATCTGTTAAATGGAAACATCCCTTTATGGAAAAAGGTGGTTATGGCATAGATACATTATTAGAACATTTTGTCCACTTCCTCATATATGAGCATGCTTGTTTCTAAAAGAATTTGCTCACTTAATCCTGCAAACCCAAACCTGTTATGATCTGTGTCTGATGAGTGACTTAGAGCATATCATCAAAGTATAGCACAAATATATCCCTCTTTTATGTTCCCTGAGCTCTCTTTCAAATACAAAGAAGGCATAACCTTCCAATTTTAAGCAGAAAGGCTAATCCAAGAAAATGTGTCCTTCCTTAGAATATACTCATCTGCCAGATTGCCACCAACATAGTAAATAACCTCATATACATCATCATCATTATTTATTTATTTATATCTCACCTTTCTCCCACCAATGGGACCCAAGGCAGCTAACAACCTCTTTAAAACCATACAAGCTAAAAACAGTACAAAGTTAAAATTATATTATACGGTAAGTATATTTTTAAAAATACTTAAACAATGTATAAGTTAAAAACATTACAGTAAAAAAATATTAAAATGCCTTTTAAAAAACCCTTTAAAATTTTAAAACTGCACCACATAGTCTCATAAGCCCAGTCCTTGTTAGTTCATAAGCTAACATATTATTAGTCCACCTGTTCATGCTCAATTAATTAGTCATGTGCAGAATATCTGCAGGCCTAGAAGAGAAATAAACCAGCTCTCTCATTTGTACTTGATCATCTGGAGGCCTTTCTTATTTGTTACCCAGCAGCAAATAACTAACTGATCACCCCCAATAACCAGTAATCAATGCTGCTTTAAGAGGTAATCCATACACTAATTACCATGGTCCATAGCTCAACATTATCTCCGCCTGCTCTTCATACAATTACGTCAACCACAGTTTCTGATCTGGCTACAAGGCTAAACACAAAGGGTTTTGAACTGGGGGAGAAATTTCTCAAGTACAGGGAAGATGTCAAGAAAATGAAGTTTGGTAAGTACTGAAATATATGTAACACTTCATCAAGTCTAAACTTCAATATTCTAACCATGCAATACTAAGCATTTACTAAAGTGGATAAATCCCACAGAACTCAGAAGGACTAAATGTAGAATAAAAACGCACAATACATAATACATGTCATAATCTTAGCGCTTAAAAGTTGTATAATTTTGCACAATTCAGGAATGTAAAGACCATACTTTTAGTCAAAGAATATTCCTATGTGTATCTACTTACTAATAAATTCCACTGCACTCAATAGGGCTGACATCCAGATGGTCTGCACAGAACTGGAGCCTATACAAACCCTAGTTTTTACTAGTTGTCACAACTGGGGGGAAAACTGCATGAAAATTTGAAAACTAAAGGCAATCTAGGTTTTATCATTAGATTTTAGAAACCAACTCTCTTTCTGTAGCACTATCACACAGAATAAGAGAAACAAACCTCAAAAGAAAAAAAAGGAAAAATACCATACTCTTAACAGAATAGCAGTACTGTATGTCTAATATTAGTATACCATCTTCAGCGGCTGGAACATTAGTAGAAAAGGCTATATGCATTTTATTACTATGTTGGAGAGCTCAGAAATTTCATTTATGTTAACAATGGGCAGGGAAAAGTTTTGACACATTGGGCTGTTATTTGTTAGCTTTAAATTTAGAAACCGTAGGATTGACAGAGAAAATGGCATATAACACACTGTTCCCCACAAGTGTCACATTTCATTGTTGGCTGTTTCAAAAGTATTCTTTTGGAAGTCTACATTGGCTACCTGGCACTATTCAAGTACATACAATTCCCATAATCCTATTACTGGGTGTGGATGGTGGGTAATTTCAATACATCTGTACAGTTCCATGATGGGGAAAGCTATCCTAACACAGTGACTAACAATCTGTGTAAGGAATTGCCACTGATCTGCGGCATCTCTTCTCTCTTCTTTCCACCCCAACATTCCACTAGCAAAACATAAGCAGTTCACTCACCACTTGAACATGACTGACCGTTTGAGAAAATAGTTTTAAACATTTTTTAAGACTATCAAAATACCTTTTAAAGGTCCTTAAAAGTAAATGCAACTGTTATTCCATTTGTCTCAGCACACCACTACATGGCCAGGAAGTAGGAGTGTCCTTCGCCTGTATGAGATCCCTTACCTGAACAACAAAACAAGCAATATCTGAGACAACATGTAGGCCTGTGACTTCAACACCATTATTTTATTTTATTTATTTTTATTTTTCTCTCTTTTGCCTGACGAAGGAGCCAGTACAGCTTCAAAAGCTTACATCATGTGTTTTGCAGTTTGGTTGGCCAATAAAGGTATCTTTTTTTGTGGATTCCGTTACGCCCTTGTTGTTAATGAAGAAAAGTAACTCAATACAGGTAACCACACTCATTTGTTGCTTCTTATTCCTGACCATCTTTGAACAAAGCAAAGCTACAAGCCTGCCCCTGCCTTCAATAACAAATTCAGGTGGCTGAGCACAGACAAAAGTAGAGCTAACAGAAGGCCAGTGAGAAACCAGAGAGTATATCAGCATGCTTGAGGTTTGTCAATCCAAAAGAATTTTTAAAAAGAGAAACTCAAACACAGAGAGCATGTCCAGAGGCCTCCAGAAGCACAGAATATTTAATATAATTTGGGAAGAGGATGGAATACTAAAGCATCGCTGGATGGGTGTGAGAAAACAACTTGATCTGTTCAAGCCCCTCACAGTTATAACATCCCAGAGGAGAGCAACTACATGGCAACTTCCATAGGAAGTACAGTTGTCCCTTCATATTCGCTGGGGTTTGGTTCCAGTATTCCCTGTGGATACCAAAACCCTTGAATACTCAAGTCCCATTATATGCAATGGCATAGCAAAATAGTGTCCCTTATGTAAGATGGCAAAATCAAGGTTTGCTTTTTGGATTATTGGTTTTTTTTTTTTTTAAGAATATTTTCAAGCCGTGAATACTTAAATCCCTAGATACCAAATCCGTGGATACGGAGGGACAACTGTATTTCACTTGTTGCTCGGAAAAGTATCCCACAGAATGCTGCTTCATACCAAGTAAGATGACTGGTCCATCTAGCTCAGAGGTGGGAACCACGTCATGCTTCAGATAATATTGGACTGCAAAGCACAGCAGTCCTAACCATCATAGCCAGTGGAATACCAGGAGTTACAATCCAACAATGAAGGAGGATGGAACAAGCTTCTTTTCTGCTGCTTCAGAGACTAGGCACGGATCAATGGACTCAAACTACAGGAAAAGAGATTAGGAAGAACTACCCCAAGGTTTCTCAATCAAGGTTCCTTTAAACCCTATGATTCTGCGAGAGTTCCACAAATGCTTATGACTGATGGGGGAAATTAAAAATTGAGCTACAGATATAATTTTTATGCAGGGATTCCCTAAGACTGGAAAATTATGTCAACAGTCCCTCCAGGATAAAAAGGTTGACAAAAGACTGGTCTACGCAGACTCAATCTCCTTCATTTCAGATTGTGATCTTTTCCAGTCCTTTCTGGAGAAGACAGTGATTTGAACCTGCAAGTGAAACACACACTCTCTCACTAAGCTACAACTCTTCCCCCATTCAAAAACGATAGATAAAAGCCAAGGGACATGATTTTAATTAAAATAAACAACTCAAAAATGGCCAGAGGGGTTCAGGAAGGAGAGTGATTATTCTCTTTAAATAACACAGTAAGAGCTGTTCGGCAGTGGAACACACGCCCTTGGAGTGTGGTGGGGTCTCCTTCCTTGGAGGTCTTTAAACAGAGGCTGGATGGCCATCTGTTGGGGATGCTTTGATCGTGATTTCCTGCGTGACAGGGGGTTGGACTGGATGGCCCTCGTGATCTCTTCCAAATCTACAATTCTATGATTCTATGAAAAAGTATCAGAAAACCCCTCTCCATTGACGCCCCCTTGTCGTGGGAGAGAGGCTTGCGTACCCTAATGATGTTTTGAGCTATGCTGGCGGTGGCATAATAGCCACCGGTAGGGTCTCCCATGCCAGACAGGTCAAAACCGAAGGGTCTGACAAAGAGCGTCAAAGGGCAGGATGGGCTCTCTAGCCTTATGGCAACCGTCCTAGGAGAAGGAAAACTCTAATCCCAAGCCCGGGCAGATGGTGCTCGTCCAACCCTGTAAGGTCAACCATCTAAGAGAAGGAAACTCTAATCAAACCTACGGCCCGAGGACCTCGCTGCCACGTCCATGCTTGCAAGGCCACGGCAGATGAATCTCTGGTTTAAAGGGTGAGGCCAGTTCTGTGCACGCTGCGCTCCACCAGAAAAATCCATTGCACAGGCTCGAAGGATCAGAAAACCAAGTTCCACGGAGCAGCCTTTATTTTAAAGGTGCTCAGGTCAAAACTTGAGAATGTGTGGTTATTGTTTACTTAGGGTAGAGTAGTCTAAGGCAGTGGTTCTTAACCTGTGGTCCATGCATGGGACCGAGATGTCCTCACAGGGGGTCCGCAAAGGCTTGAAGGCTGCTCAGCCCACATGACAGGAGCAAAGGCTGGCTAGCTTGTGCATTGCTCTGCAATCCACTCCAGCCACAAACTTGCAGGAAGAAGCAGAAGTCTTCCTTACCCTCCAGTGCCTCTGAGAGGAGGGTATAATTGTATTATTATTATTATTATTAGGAATTATTATTGTTGTTGTTAGGGTTTTAAATCTTGAGTTAAGTCTTGTGGGTGCGTGGCAACAAAATATATTTAAAGGGGGTCTGGTAAAGAAAAGGTTAAGAGCCATTGGTCTAAGGAACGAACAGGCCCTATGTAGGTATGTATAGAGATCTTTGTGAAAGTAACAGTACTGTCCCACAAAGCTGTGGATTTTTCCACACCATTCCCAGACTCTTATGAGGGACAGATAGAAATGTTACTTAAAGGAGGTTGGAGCAAGTACACTTGCTCAACCCTTCCTGATTAAGGCCCCCACTAGATGCACAGTCACAAGTAGAAGTGCATATAGCACTAGCTGCCATAGTATTGTGCATGACACTGGTTCCTTTAAAGACGCATCAACAGAAAGGGGGAGCACTACCTAAATAGGTGAAACTGGTCTGTTCACTTCAGAATCTGTGCCTTTATGAGAGAGTATGTACAACAGTGCAGAAGAATGGACTGTTTCTATTCTTCAGCTCTGGTGCCTTTGTATGCAATCTACTTAATGGAAGACAGCAACACAGAATGTGCATTTTACATAGTGTCTCTGAAGTTGGGCAACAGCCTAAATATCCTAAAGCAGTCACTCCCAAAAGCCTCAGGCACTTTGGCCAATGATCAAAGATTCTGGGAGCTGAAGTCCAAAACACCTGGAAGACCATAGTTTGGGAAACACTGTCCTGAGACGAGATCCTGCCTTATTTTGGAAGTTAAATAGGGCAAGCTCAGATCAGTACTTGAATAGGAGACTGCCAATGAATGCCAGGTGCTGTAGGTAATATTTCAGAGGAAGGAACTGATAAAACAACTTCTGAGTATACCTTGACCAAGAAAACCCTATGAAATTCATGGGGTCACTATAAGTCAACAGGTGACTTGAAGGCACACACACACTCTCTTAAGTGTATTCCTGCATGGCAGGGGGTTGGACTAGATTTCCCTTGTGGTATCTTCCAACTCTATGATTCTATGAAGCTGAGCAAGGCAGCATTTGCTCCAGGAAGAGAAATCATAGCTCAGGGGTAGAATATGCATGCAAAAAGTTTCAAAGCTCAATCCCTGGTATCTCCAGTGAAAAGGACCAGGCAGGAGGTAATCTGCTCAAGATCTTGGAAAACAAAGGAGATAATGCTGGGCTACATGGACAATACTCTGGATCTGGTACAACACAGCTTCCAGTGATTATCATATTAATTGATTCTCCTCCATCAGCATGAGCCGTTACATGTAGATCAACATGTATTTGTTTTAAATCAACAGAGATCAAGTAAGGAAAAAATTAAAGTAAATCACAAAGGGAGGATTTGTCACGTATGATCACAGCTCTTCGGAAATGTTCTAAAGGAGTTTAATACTGTACATGAAACTTATTAGTACGCAAAATGTAGTTTTTTCATCTGTTGTGTAGCTTAAATACCTGGAATTGTTTGTCATGCATTGGAAGAAAGAGAAAGACATAGACAGAGTTCACAACCCACACAGCTCTTCCACACAAACTACCTTTGCTGGACAGTCCCTTCCAGGCCAAAGCAACAATTCCCATCCTTCCCAACACCCACTTGCCAAATCCTGTTCTACAGACAGAATTCTCCTCTTCCGCACCCTTTTCTTACTTCTTAGAAGGCAACCAGGTTGAGGGAGACAAACTAGACAACAACACCCAACAGGGAGCCGGATCTGGCCAGGAGGCCTCCATTTCCCCACTTCTCACAATACACATTTAAAATTCTGCATAAATACTGAGAGGAGGTGGGGAGTAGGATAATGCCCCCCTTTTGAAGATAGATCTTTTGCAGTTGAGGACAGAAAACACACAGAGAGGTTAAAAATATTGGAAAGGCTTTTACAGGGAGAGGAGAATTCTAGATCAAACTCCAATTCTCTTCAAATGCCCAACCCCAAAATTAACACCAGAGAAGGGAGGTGGCCAGAGAGACTTGCCAAGATCCTGGGAGCAAGAAAAAGAAACAGATGCATCCCTACGGTGGGGGGAGGAGGTGAGGAAGGACCCTCTCACCCGAAATTAACATCTGGGGGGGGGATCAATTTTGGAAGCATGGGGATTGCAAAATCTAGGACCAACCCACAGAGATCAAAACATTAAAAAAAATCTATTAGGAACATTATTATTTTTTAGACAGCTGAGTTGAAATAATATAACCACCACCCTTTCAAATAATAATAATAATAATATTGTCATCATCATTTAGGGTGTGTTGTGGGGGGAGAGGAGAGAGTCACACCCAAAAAAACCCCAACAACAACCTACAATCCCATATATACTTTCCTGGGAGCAAGCAGCATTGCATCCATTGGGCCTTCTCTTCCTCTCCCACCCACCCACCCCATATATAGACTGGATTGTGGTTTCCAAGTTTCCCCATCTCTCTCTTACCACTCACCCCCCAGAAAAATAATCAAGTTGGGAAAGGAGGAAAAAGCAACCCAATTTCTTTGCCTTCCTCATCTGCTGCCCCCCTAACACACAGACACCACAGGCTTCTTTAGCGGTAGATGGGGCCAATGGGGAGAAAGTGAGGCTCTCCCCAATTTGAATGCATCCATAATAAAATCCATACATAAATAAATACATAATAAAATACATGACAAGTTTTTGTTCAGAGGAAGTTAGTGAATGGAATAGAATGAAGCTTATTAAGTCAAGAAAAAGAAATACTGGAAGAGAAGGTTGAATGTGTAATGATTGTTCTAATAGAATGTAAGATTTTTTATTTTCTCTTTCTATTATAATTTATATTAATTACTACTAATTTTTATTATAATATTTCTAAATAATGTTTCAAAATCAATAAAATATATACATTAAAATGTATCAATGGTTTGCAGGGAAGGGGGTGCAGAGACAGATAAGAGAGGGTGCATCCACACTACACCAATGATCCATCTTGAAACTGGGTTATTTACCATGGCTCCTTCCTATGGAACCCTGGGATTTGTAGTTTGCTGAGGCCCCAGCAGCACTCCTCAGCAGAGAAAGCTACAGACCTTGTTGAAAACTACAAACCCCAGGGTTCCATAGGAAGGAGCCATGGCAAATAACCCAGTTCCAAACTGGATTACTTGTGTAGTGTGGATCTACTCAAAGAGAGGGAAGAAAGCAGGAGGGATGATGCATCCACACTACACCAATGATCCATCTTGAAAATTGAGTTATTTGCCATGGACCCTTCCTATGGAACCCTGGGATTTGCAGTTTGCTGAGGCCCCAGCAGCATTCCTTGGCAGAGAAAGCTATAGACCTTGTAAAAACTACGAATGATCCATCTTGAAACTAGGTTATTTGCCATGGCTCCTTCCTATGGAACCCTGGGATTTGTAGTTTACTGAGGCCCCAGCAGCACTCCTCAGCAGAGAAAGCTACAGACCTTGTTAAAAACTACAAACCCCTGGATTCCATCGGAAGGAGCCATGGCAAATAACCCAGTTCCAAACTGGATTACTTGTGTAGTGTGGATCTACTCAAAGAGAGGGAAGAAAGCAGGAGGGATGATGCATCCACACTACACCAATGATCCATCCTGAAACTGGGTTATTTGCCATGGCTCCTTCCTATGGAACCCTGGGATTTGCAGTTTGCTGAGGCTCCAGCAGCACTCCTCGGCAGAGAAAGCTACAGACCTTGTTAAAAACTACAAACCCCAGGATTCCATAGGAAGGAGCCATGGTAACTAACCCAGTTCCAAACTGGATTACTTGTGTAGTGTGGATCTGCTCAGAGAGAGGGAGGGAAGCAGGAGGGGTGATGATGACTCAGAGACTTACAGTTGCCAAGAGATGGAGGAAGGGGCTGCTGCTGCTGCTGCTGCTCTGGTCCCCCTCAGCGCCGGGCGCTGGGCGAGGGGCTCCGGGGCTCCTGGCTTCCGAGGCTGCTGCTCCTCCCCTTCCTGAGCGGCGGCTCCCGAGCCTGCCCGCCGCCGTGCCCGCCGCGCTGCCGCTCCATACACGGCGGGGACGGGCGACCCCCGAGGCACCCCCGGTGGCGGGTGACAACCAGGGCTGGGCTTAGTCCTCCAGCCTGAGGGGAACCGGGCGAGCGGGCGGCTTCTCCTCCCCGGCTGAGGCGCCTCCTCGCCTTGGCTTGGCTTCCCTCACAGGCGACGCCTCACTGCCTCCCCCCGTTTCTTCTTTTCCTTTTCCCTCCTCCCTCGCCTCACAGCCCATACGCGCAGCCGCCTATGGAAGCCGCCCTCCGATTGGGCCGATGGAAGGGCGGCTCTGGTTGGCTACGGCGCACCGAGTCGCTCCTCCCCCTCCTTCCTCTTTCACTAATAAGCCCCGCCCCTCCTCCGCCTCCGCCTCCTCAAGCGCCTCAGGGCTCAGTCTGAGGCGCTTCTTCAGAAGGAGATTTTCACACTACACTGTTATAGTGTTACTATTCCACTTTAGCTGCTCTAGCTGTCTCCTGTGGAATTCTGGGGTTTGTAGTTTAGTGAGGCCTAAGAGCTCCCTGGCTGAGAGTTGTTATTAGTAAGACAAGAGGAAAACTATTATTATTATTATTATTATTATTATTGCGTTATTGTTACAGCCTTTTGCGGTTAGGTGTATTTTTCAGTAGAATGGTCTTATTCCAATAAAAAATTCCTTAAAAAACTGCAAATCTCAGTATTCCCCAGGAGGCAGCCATAGCAAATAAAGTGGAATAGTAACACTATAACAGTGTTGTCTGAAAATTGATTCATGTGGGCGTTGCTTGAGGGGGGGCATTGTTAAAAAGTGTCATTAGGAATTTTTTTTTATTGGAATAAGACCATTCTACTGAAAAATACACCCGACCGCAAAAGGCCGTGACAATAACACACAAAAAAAATTGTTTTCCTCTCTTCTTACTAATTACAAAAATAAAACTATGATTAATGTTGACGCTGCTTGGGGGAGAGCATTGTTAAAAAGTGTGATTAGGATTTTTTTTTATTGGAATAAGACCATTCTACTGAAAAATACATCCTATCATAAAAGGCCGTGACAATAACACACACACAAAAATTGTTTTCCTCTTTTCTTACTAATTACAAAAATAAAACTATCTATCCTAACACTAATACAATTTTCCTCTTAATCTAAACACACTATAATCACTCTTTTTTCTTTTCCAATGAACATTATATATATGTACAATTATACATATTTGGAAAAGAAACAAATAATAAAAGATTAATAAAAATAATAATACAAAATAAAATACAATAATAATAATAAAATATGCATTTAAAGACATCCTTTAAGTTATTGCTGGGGTTGTCTCACCAAAAAGGGGGGGATGTTAAAAAGTGGGGGGGATGGATTGCTGTTTTTCTTATACAATAGGACCCCCATATCGCTGGGGATTGGTTCTTGAGGGGCCGTGGATACCAAAAACCGTGGATAATAGCGAACGCCATAGAAAATACAGTTGTCCATCCATTTCCATGGATTTAAGTATTCATGGCTTGAAAATATTCTTTAAAAAATAAAATAATCCCAAAAGAAAACCTTAATTTTGCCATCTTATATAAGTGACACCGTTTTGCTATGCCATTGCATATAATGGGACTTGAGAATTCATGGATTTTGGTATCTATGAGGGATCCTGGAACCAAACCCCAGCAAATATGAAGGGAGAACTGTAATGGGACTTCTGGTTTAAAATACCATAGAGTTGCCTTGGAGGACCTAAAAAATGGCTAGAGAGGACACATTTTCTAGGAAGACTGTTTTGTGTCCCCTGAATAATTGAATCAGTGGATATGTGGTCCTACTGTATACAGTAGTTCAGTGGTTCTTAACCTTTTCTTTACCAAGGATCCCCTTTAAATATGTTTTGTTGCTGCCAACTCCCAAGACTTAACTCAAGATTTAAAATAATAATAATAATAACAAATTAATTAATAATACAATTACACCATTCTTTAAACCTTCCATCAGAGGTACTGGAGGGGAAGGGAGAACTTTTCTCCTGCTTCTTCCTGCAAGTCTGTGGCTGCAGCAGATAGAATGGCAATGTGCAGGCCAAGCCAGCCAGCCTTTGTCTTGGCTCCTGTCACATGGCTACTCTGATGGGAGGTGGTGCTGGCGATGTGTATTACAGTTGCTTCCCACTTATGGTGACTCTAAGGGAAACCAAAGGAGAGCCAGCATGGCATACTGGTTAGAGCATTGGACTATGATTCTGGAGACCAGGGTTCGAATCCACCCCCGTCGTGCAAACACGAATCAAGGAACATGAGAGACACTGCAGACTGGGCCAGCCAGAAATTCAGCGGTATCAGAACACGTTATAAACCAACCTGGACACAAAATGTTATTTAAAAACACCAAAATTCTGGACCAGACCAACAACTATCATGTCAGAATGCACAGAGAAGCTATTGAAATCCACAAATACCTGGACAACTTCAATAGGAAAGAAGAAACCGTAAAAGTAAACAAAATCTGGCTGCCAGTCCTGAAAAACACTAAAATCAAAACTCAACACATGCAAATGAACTTCACCTGAGGACAGGGGGATTTCCAGCAGATAATGGACCAATAACCAACCATTAGCCAAACAGACACTAATCCTCCTTGCATATCTTCACCCAGAAACTAGCCATTCAAATACACAAATTTACATATACTCCCCAACAGGGGTTCACAAGATATAAACCCACACACACACTCCTACCCAACCATTCTCTGAAGATGCCAGCCACAGATGCAGGCAAAACGTCAGAAATAAACTCTTCCAGAACACGGCCTCACAGCCCAGAAATAACCCAAGGAAAATCTATGAATGCCGGCCATGAAAGCCTTCGACTTCACACTAGAATTGCATTAGCTTTGTTTGCTGCTGCATCACAAAGCTGCCTCATGTTAAGCTTATAGTCAACCAAGACCTCCAGATTTTTTTTTCAAATGTACTGCTGTCAAATGAGGAGTCTTCTTCAGAGGAGGGATAGGAGAGAATGTGGAGACCTTTCTTGGAGGGAGGAGGGGTTCTAAGAGGCAAGAGGACGCAACCCACCCACCCCCGCCTCACAAGTCTCCCTATATATAATTGTAAGCTTTACGCTAAGGGCAAGCAAAGTGTGGCCCTCTAGATATTGGACTTCAATATCTGTCAGCCCTACAGCTAAAGGCAAGGAATGCTGGAAGATGGAATCCCACAGGGCCACAAGGGGATAACCGCAGTATATTCTGGGGCCAATTTTCCAGGGAGCAGATGAACCGGCAAAAGACAAAAATAGAAAAGCAGAAGTGTCTTGAGAGTCCACTTCTGGTTTTGAAAAACAGGTAATTTTATTGGGACTCTGCAACTGGTTTAAAAGGTGAGTTGCTACTCCTAGAGGCCTCTAGAAGAAGCAATATTTCCCCCTTCACAGGCCAGAAAGGGGCAATTTGGGTATTCTGAAGGGTTTCGAGAGCTACAAAAACAACCTTTACACACTTTCCAGTTTACTTTACCCACAGAACTTCTTTAGGGAGTTTCATGTATTTCAGTTAGATTTGCTTCCTCATAAACATACTTTTGGGATCCAGGCTGTACCACTTGCTTACTCAGAAGTGATCCCCACTAAATTCAGAGGTGCTTGTCCCAAAGTAAGAGTGTACAGGATTGCAAGCTTTTAGCCACCCTACACTGGTCATGACAGAGCCCCAGTTTTGCAAGTACTGTAGCAGGACTCCTTGTGGCTTATTTTGCAATAGTTTGGAAACATGTACTGCTAGGGTGATAGGAACAAACCTCCAAGGAAGTATTAGGTCTGGGGAGTTCATGACAGGCACGCTTTTGCCACTGAGTTCCCCATGTGCTTCTGGATGGCCACTATTGCAGTTAGAACTGGGAATCACATGAGAGTCTGTCTGCCTACAACATGTTGATTCTTTTTGTTCTGGGATGTCATGTGTGGAGAGCCAGCCTCAACGTGGTGTAGTGGTTTGAGCATTGGACTACAACTCTGGAGACCAGGGTTGAAATCCCCGCTCGGCCATGGAAACCCACTGGGTGACCTTGGGCAAGTCACATTATCTTGGCCTCAGAGGAAGGCAAGGGCCACCCCCCTCTGAACAAATCTTGCCAAGAAGCCCCCGTGATAGATTCACCTTAGGGCAACAACTTGCCCTAAATTGGCAACAACTTGAAGGCACACGATAACGTCATGTGTGTGATTCCTCCATCCTGCAACTAGGATTGAGCCCAATCTCTCCTATAAATGTATTTCCACTGTACAGTAGAAGTTCCAGCCTCAAATGAACCACACAAGACCAGAATGCAGATTCCCTGGAAACCTACGAAGTTCCAGTTCAGTGTTGCATGCATGGAACTTCCTGCAGCCAGCATGCCATGATGGTGGTGGCTGTGCAACAGTCCACTTTTTATTATGTTCCTTCAAACCAAGCCCAATCCTAACCTGGAAGGGGTTTGGCAAGATTTATTTGAAGGAAGATTACCATTACCTATCCAGATTAAATTGTGATTTTAAAAAAATGTATTGGCTTTATTTGTTCTTTTAAACTGATGTTATGTGTTTTAATGGGTTTATGTGTTTTTAACTGATATGTATTTTAACTGAATAGACAGTACAGTGGGTCTATACACATTGATTTTTGTGCTTCACCTCAGGTGTTTATACTCCAGACTCTTTTGTAAAGTCTTCCAAATGTGCTATATGCCGTTGCTAATCTGTGATCAATCTCTTTGTCAATCTTGGCATCTGAGGAGATGATGCTTCCCAGGTAGGTGAACTGCTGAACGGACTTAAGCACAGATTTGCCGACAGCATTGTGGGGATGATGGTGTTTGTCCTGTGGTACAGGATGGTAAAGAACTTCCATTTTTTCCGAGCAAGCAGGGATCACCAGCATTGAGGCCATGATATTGAGAACACAGCTGTGCTGGGCAGGGCACATTTCTAGGATGGAGGACCATCGCCTCCCAAAAACAGTACTCTACAGTGAACTCGCCATGGGTCAGCGTAAGAGGGGCGCTCCAAAAAAAGCAATACAAGGACTCCCTGAAACAACATCTCAGGCTCGGCCAAATTGATCACCAACAATGGTCCACCCTGACCTCACATCGGGAGGCATGGAACGCACTGTCCACAATGCTGCAGCCTTATTTGAGAACTCACACCGAACAAGTCTTGAAGAGAAACGACAATGCAGAAAGAATCACAACCCAGAAACATCACCCAAGGAGACCTTCTGCTGTGCTTTTTGCAACCGGACTTGTTTATCTCGGATTGGCCTTTTTAGTCATCAGCACGCTTGCAGAAAGTGCGGGATGAGTCCTTCCTGAATCTTTGTTTGCGAAGAAAAGCCAGAGAGATTTTAACTGACATTAGGTGTTGTGGGTTAATCAGGGTTGTTCCCTGCCTTGATCTATGGGGAGAGGTGGGTAAGAAATGATAATAATTATTATTATTACTATTATTGCTTTCCTCTGCTATCTCGCCACAGTCCCACATTAGTTTAAGGAAATAGAAACATGCCAGTTTGGGATCATTCATTATCACACATCTCTGCAATAGCGCTATGGTGCTACTTTGGTGATCTATGGTCCCATGCTCTCTCTTCTGCACGGCCTCCATAACCTCGCCTTCCTGCCCTATACCTTACCCAGTGTACGATTTGAGTTTTTAAATTTTTTATTTTTACCGCAGTTATGCAATTACAGCAATATGATAAAATAAAACAAAATAGAAAAGAAAAGAAATAGAAAAGGAAACAGCCTGCTTGGGCATAGCAAGGGAGAGGGAGGAGAATCATGCCCACTGATGCCATGTGACTGCCAGCATATCAGAACTGCAGTGGAAGGGAACTATCGCACAGAAGGCAGTCATGGAAAAGCAGCAATATTGGGAGCCATCGATTGGTTTTTCCAAATGGAATACAAAGCAGCAGCAGGACAGACATGACATCATGTGATAAGTACTGGCCAAAGATGCTATTATCGTACTGAAATTCTGCTTTGCCAGCCTCATGTAATGAAGTCCTGAGAGAAGGGTTTACCATGAAGATCTCAGAGCTCAAGGAGGCTTGATAGGGAGACGTCGTCCTTTAAATGTCCTGGACCTGAGATCACGAGGGCTTTACAGGTCATGGCCAAGACTTTTGAATTGTACCCAGAAACAGACCAGCAGCCAGTGGATCTGTTGCAAGAAGGGAGCTGTATGCTCCCTGTAGCTTTCCTGTGGCATAAATATTGGTCAATAAACAGATAAATAAATATTAGTGAGATTATAAAAATATCAAATGGACCCAGCCTACTCCTTTCAAATACCCAGCCTGTATCAAGAATATGGCAATACAGCCTCCTTCACAGCACCTTCCAGATGTGAGACTCAAACTGCCATCATCCCCAACAAACAAGGTCCCCAACAAACACCTTCCCCAACAAACACCTTCCAAATTTCACATATACAAACTGGAACACACAGGGGCCAAGCAACATGAGAGTGTGGTCAAGATGGCAAAAGTGACTAAGGAGGAACAGACAAACAAGGAGAGGTTGCAGTGGTTGTTTGCTTTTGCCTAAGTCTTCTGGGAAGGGGGAAAAACACCTCCTCCTCTTCTCTCCCTACTGCTGAGTTAATGAAGTGCAAATTAGTTTTGCACTTTGAGTTTGGTTTGCAGTAATTGAAGGAAGCTGAGGACAAAGGGGCAAAGTGGGAGGAGAAGAGAGAAAGTGGGACATTTTAACAGAAGCTGGAAAAAAATGGTGGCAGGGGGTTAATTTTGACTGTCGCTGCCAAATTGGAATAGTTGGAGGGTATGAGATTGTGTGCTGGTTGAAGATGATAGCAGTTATAGTCCAGGACATCTGGAAGGCACTAGGGAAGGGAAGACTGCGATCATAGAGAACAAACAAACTTCCAAGTCAAGGAACCAAAGTCTGGCTTTAGAGTTCTCTTCTATCAAAGTTAATTTAAAAATCTATGGTTGTTAGAGCAACACATGATGTCAATAATTGTAGCTCCCATGTTTTTGGGTCTCCATCTTGTGATGCTGTGGTTCTTCTTCTGCACTGGGGGAACTATGTAAAAAAAAAAAAAGAAATTTATGCTATTGACTGGAACTGTGAAACCTGCCAGTATCAAACCCAGAAATACCACAAAGAACCTGCATCCTGAACGTCACTTTCTAAATATTCCCTCCCCTCCATTGGCTAGAAGTAATTTTAAAACCTCTTGGCTCTTTGTGCCACCTAGTGGCATCATTCAGAATTGCAGGAGTACATCCAGAACGAGACAGATTTGAGGCTCCAACACAGGTCTGTGTGATCTGTAGACAGCATTCATAGGACTTTTTCAGACACCCCTTACTGCGCAAGGAGCCTCCAGAACAGTTCCAACACTGTCGCGCGGCAGGGGGTCCGTTTCTGATGATGCTGTCCCTCTCTCTGCATCATCCATGACTGTTCCGGGAAAGATTGAAGGCAGCCACACCATTTTTTATTCATGGACAACTTCTGTGAATAAAAAATGTCACAGCTGCCTTCAATCAGACGGTGGTGTCCGAAACAGACCCCCTGCCATGTGACAGTGTCATAACTGTTCCGGAGGCTTCTTGCGCGGTAAGAGGTATCTGAAAAAGTCCATAGAGTCATAGCAGATTATCAGACGAGCCTCTAAAACAGTTTCTGTCCCACCATATTTTAAAGTGTAAGTGTCCTGGCACAATAACCCTTTTTATCACACGTTGCTGTAATAATGAGAAAAAGCAGCCTCAGAATTATGGGAGCACAACTGCCAGCACTATTTACGTCCGTGTTCACAGGTGCACATGATATTGGTGTTTCTTGTGAGAAGATGCGAGCACGCTAAAAAGTCTAAAAACACCTACATTAACAAACAAAACAAACACACAAGCACTGAAGCACACTTAAAAACTTGCCAGCAAAACGGGGAGGTTCATAAAAAGAGCATCTTGTACCTAGTTATCGCATTCTCACCCGAAAGTGTTCTGGCAGGCACCACCCATTGATGATGTAATCATGCTGTCAGAACGGGGCGTGGTTTCAGATGCTAACAAGTCTGCAATAAGAATGCCATGGCAGATCAATTGACGCTTGGACTGTCAATAAAAAAGAACGCCTTATTAACAACAGCATAACACCATAGCATGACGTCGTGCAAAACGGATGCCTTTTTGTGTTCTTTTGGCATCATTATCACACTATATTTGCCATGTCTGATAATCTCCAATGAATCACAAGAGTTGGAAGAGACCTCAAGGGCAATCCAGTCCAATCCTCTGCCCTGCAGGAAGACACAATCAAAGCATTCCCGACAGATAGCCATTCAGCCTCTGTTTAAAACCTCCAAAGAAAGAGACTCCAGCACACTCCAAGGCAGTGCATTCCACTGCCAAACAGCTCTTACTATCAGGAAGTTCTTCCTAATGTTTAGGTGGCATCCCTTTCCCTATAGTTTTATTAATTCATTCTAGTATTGATATCCTTCCCTTATATCACAATATCTCTTGGTATGTGTTTAAAAAAAGGATTTCTTTTAATTAAACCATTTAACAGAACAGAATTTACTTTAGAACAATTTACATTTGTTGTGTCAAGAAATACAGTATAATAATTAAAAAGAAGAACAATTTACATTTACATTTTTCAAATTCTTAAAAATTTAGCAATAAAAACATTAAACAATTTAACGGCTAAAACAGACTGAAATGGTTTAAAGCCAGATTTGGATAAACTAATTAACCCCCAAAGTGGTTGTTAACTGCCATCAAGTCAATTTCGACTTATGGTGACTCTATAAATGAGAGACCTCCAAGTCACCCTATCCTCAACAGCCCTGCTCAGGTCTTGCAGACTCCGGGCAGCCATGGCTTCCCTGACTGAGGAGTCTATCCATCTAGATTGTGGTTTTCTTCTTTTCCTACTGCCTTCTACCTTGTCAAACATTATTGTCTTTCCTAGTGAGCCATGTCTTCTCATGATATGGCCAAAGTACGCCAGTCTCCGTTTACTCATCTTGGCTTCTAGGGAGAGTTCTAGGACCCATTAAGTGGTCTTTTTAGCTATCCGCAGTATCCGTAGAACTCTTCTCCAGGACCACATTTTAAAGGAGTTGATTTTCCTCCTATCAGCTTTTTTCACTGTCCAGCTTTCACAATCATACACAGTAAGGGGAAATATGATGGAATGGTCCAGTCTATAATTTTAGTCTTCAATTATATATCTTTGTATTCAGGATCTTGTCTGATTTAAAAGCCTTGCTTTAACTTGGTGTTGAAAAGAAACCAGCATTGGTGCCAAGCAGGCCTCTAAAGGGAGAGAACACTACACAACAGGGGTGCCACATCTGCACACAGTGTATTGCTCCCAATGGTGGGACACAGAGGCCTTAGTATTCAGACAAGTGCATATGGGGAGGGGGATGCTTTCAAGTATCACAGTCCCTAGCCACTGAGAACTTTAAATGTAATTACAAGAACCTTGAAATCAAATAAAATCAAATATGCATTGGCAGCCAATGCAATTCCTTTTAAAATCAATGGCTATATGGTTGTTTTGATAACCCCAGTCAGCATTCTGGCTGCTGTCTTTTGCACTAGCTACAGCTTCTGAGTTCGTCTTCAAGGGAAGCCCCATACAGAGGACATTGCAGTAGTCTAACTGGGAAATTACCAACATATGAGATACTGTGGCTAGGTTATCCCTGGCATGTGGCCTTTACATTTTTGGGGGGGATACCTGCAGGCCCCTTGAATTGTCCAAAGTTCCCAGAGACCCCTGGGGGGAATTTGATGAAAAATGGCTCAAAATAACAAGTGTTCAGAGTGTTTCACATGCATTTTTCCAGCTGCAATCTTTATGTTAACCCTGTCCAACAACCATTTATAGAGGACACCTTGTTGCAATAAAACCAACAGAGTCCTGCAGCACCTTAAAGACTAACAGATCTGTTATGCTGCATGGACTGCAGTCCTTTTCATCGCATTCTACCTTGCATCTAATGAAATGGACTCAAGACCATGACAGCATACATACACTGTAATAAAAGATTGTTAATCTTTATGGTGCCACAAGAATCTTTGCTGACTCTTTTTCAAGCTTTTGTTCGCAAACGAAGACTCTTTTTCAAGTGCAGTCCCTCAACATGACAGTCCCTATGGCTACACCCCCCAAAAAAGTACAAATAAACAAATAAAATGCAGATAATTGTGTTGATAGATATCAGCAATCCTGGGGCCCATTCACACTGCAGAATTTTAGTGCTATTATTCCCCTTTAATGGCCATAGTTCCAGCCTATGGAATCCTGCAATTGGCAAGGTGCACATGCACCTTCAAGCTGGCTGTTAATTTTTGGAAACTCCTTTAATTTTATAGGGTTTTCTTAGGCAAGGAATACTCAGGGGCAGTTTTGTCAGTTCCTTCCTCTGAAATATAGCCTGCAGCACCCAGTTTTCCTTGGCAGTCTCTCTTCCAAATACTAACCAGTGTTACTTAAACTGCATCCGTGGGGAGCCCACAAGTGTCCAGATTCTAATATGGGGAATTTTAATTAGTTCAATATTGCAGCAAGAGGCTGGGTAACAGTGGGACCTTTTGACCTATGTATACCGTTACTCACTGATGAGACTCCAAGCCAAGGGGTGAAATTAAGGTGGTTTTATTGAAAAATAATCAAGGGAACACACACACGCATAAACAGAAGCTTCAAGCAGTCACATAAAGCTAATGAAGAAAGTAGGAAATATTGGGATAGATGAATAGAGTTTGGGATGATGGGCTGTACTATACCTATTGGACAAGCTGAGATTCATGTAGAAGCTTTAGCCCTGATGGCACAGTGTGACAGAGTGATGGGATGAAGATAATCTGTGCATATTTTGGATGTGTTTTGGGTTCATATTCGATATTCCCCCTGAAGGGGCGAGTTTGAATGCAATACAGGGTCTGCCAGAGTTTCCCAGGGTTAAATGATGGATTTTCCAGATGTCTTAACGATCGCTAATGGTTGAAACATTAAAAGATTGTAAGCCTGAGGGCAGGGAACTGTTAAATTAAGTATTTGTAAGCGGCTCTGAGAGCCTTTGTGGCTGAACAGTGGAGTATAAATACTCTAAACAAACAAACAAACAAACTGATGGGTCTCAGGCAAGCTTCTATTGTTTTAGGACAGGTGAGAGGAAAGACCAGTTTTGCAAGCAAAGAGTGTCCAGCTACCTTGATGGGATTATTGAATGACTAATTTCTATATATGTCCAGGAGAATTAGCCCATTTCCTCCCTAACTCACCAGTTCACATGGAGAGGAGGGTCGCTTAATCCTTACCCAGGCGTATCCTTTGGAATTTTAGCAGGCTACTTCCTTAGGTTTTCTGAGCAAACCTTGATTCCTTGTACTTGGGAATCCCTGGTCTACTGCCAACCATGTGGAGTGCCAATAATAAGCCAATACATGAAATTTAGTCACTGATGAATTATTAAAAGATTAGGTGGTGTCAAAGCAGGTAACACCAGTCCTGACCCTGCTTATCCTTCCAAGGTCAGACAGTACCTGGTACATCTAGGCCTGGGGTATGTTGTCCCTATTATTGGCAGTTTAGGGAAGGGCATTTAAAATTCTCAGCTAGTGTACACCAATGCCTCACCAAACTACAGAGTCAGCAAAGGAGAGAACCATGGCAGTTAAAATGAAATAACAGTAGTATAATTGTGTAGTGTGACAGGGCCCCAGATCTAGGAGTTTTTCATCTACCCCAGAAGCAGAGCTGATAAAACTAATGGCAGTGTGTGTGTCAAACTAGACCCAAATACTTTGTATCATAGCAGATATTGCTCACTGGGAAAATCCATCCTTATCACAGCATTAGCTGCTGTGAAGATCTGCAGTTAAGTTCAGAGAGAAGAGAGAAATGTGAAGGCAATGGGAAGGCAATCATATTAGTATCTTTGCTAATCAGAAAATCCCAGATGCTTTAGCCCTAGAAATTGTGGCTTTGGTACACCAATGGTTCTCAACTTTTGTACATTCAGATGTTTTGAATTTCAGCTCCTTGAGCTTTCAGAAAAATTAACAGGAGAACAAGTTGCAACTTTATACAGTACTAAAATTTATTCTTGCAACACAGATAAACACACTGTCATCAATGACACAGCTTACATAGACCTTGAACGGTCTACACACACATCTTTCAACAAGACTTTGACCTCTTAGAATGATAGCTAGGCATTACAATACCTCGCCTAGAGTGTATGTTTACCACTATATCTACACCAGTATTTGTTTGCGTATTAAAATATAAAGAAAGGAATACAGCATACCACTTGTAGGACTTCAGGTTATCAGCTATAGTTTTGAGCAGCAAAGTGAACCTGCTTTACTGAGAGCAAAACCTGGCGCTGCCCAAAATGCGTTTTATACTCTTCCCAGGCTCTGTTCAGCCAATCAGCCAGTAACCTTATACCATGTGGTTTGTTATAAACTAGTCATTTATTTCAAGCTAGTTTCTATTTATAGTTAAGTTAGCTACAGGCCTGGAACTAGCACACGTCTATGCTCACAACAGACTGCTATTTAACACAAGTATTCCAGCTTCAGGGATTTATATTTGGCAAACATAACACGAAAATTCAGTGCAGCCCATAACACAAGAATTCTGGGAGCTGAAGTCCAAAGTATCTGGAAGACAAAAGGTTGATAACCTCTGATCTATGCACAGTGCACAAGGGAGGGAGAGACAAGAACTGTGACAGCAACAGAGGACGTTCCTTTTGCTCATTTCTGAGCATTGCCTTTTATCCCTCTGCTTCTCAAATTTCATCAGGAAATGACTGCACTCTTGCTACAAACTCTTTGAGGTTTATTACATTTTCATCCCACTCTTGGGGTGGACTCAAACTACAGGAAAAGAGATTCCACCTAAGCATTAGGAAGAACTTCCTGATGGTAAGAGCTGTTCGACAGTGGAATGCACTGCCTCATAGTGTGTTGGAGTCTCCTTTGGAGGTTTTTAAACAGAGGCTAGATGGCCATCTGTTGGGAATGATTTGATTTTGTATTCCTGCATGGCCAGAGGGTTGGACTAGATGGCCTTTCTGGTCTCTTCCAGCTCTATGATTCTATTATTGTTCCTTTGGAAATTAAGATGGGACGCATCCGTTTCAACTGACAGAAGTGGATAAACTGTCTGCTTTGTTAAGAGGCAAATCAGTGAGTGGTTTTAGGAAAGATTGGGAAACATTGCTTGGATTTTCCAGAGAACAAGGAGAGAAGTTTATAATCATGGGATTTAAGAATATGTAGGTTAGGTTATTCTGTAGAAGTATGAAGTTTATTAATTATTATTATTATTATTATCATCATCATTATAGGGGAAGTGATTGATGGTTATATACACCATTGTATAAGCTGTTCCAAGCCTTCCCCACTAGTATCTACCACGAGGATCATGAAAGGGCAGTCAAGTTTCTGAAGAAGATGCAGCAGAATTGTAATGTACTGTGATGTTGTACCCCTCCCCAATCCTGAGGGGAGAGGCAGGTAATAAATAACTCAGTATATCAGTATATATAATTGGGGCAAGTTTTTATGAGCTATTTATTTTGATAGTACCATGTTTTTGCTGCCAGAGATGTGGGAGGCACTTATGGGATGTTCTGCTTCGTGTAACCTTACAGAATAGAAAAAAATATTTATTTATTTATTCAATTATTACCACACCTTTCTCCTGAGGTGGGATCTAAGGCAGGTCACAGTGATTTAAAGCAAGATTAAGGGTGCATCTATAATGTAGAAATAATGCAGTTTGACACCACTTAAGTGCTGTAGTGCCATCCTATAGAATCCTGGGATCTGTAGTTTTACAAGGTCTTATAGCTTTCTCTGCTAATGTGCTGGTGCCTCACAAAACTACAAATCCCAGCATTCTTTAGGATGGAGTCATGGCAGTTAAAGTGGTGTCAAGCTGCATTATTTCTATCAGGTCCATGAGAGGGAAGCAAGTGAGGAACAAAAGCACCAAGGTGGATGCCAAGGTGGATGGACACTGTGCTCTCTGATTTTCAGACTACACTTTTATAGTGTTACTTTTCCACTTTAACTGCTCTTGCTTCCTGCTGTGGAATTCTGGGGTTTGTAGTTTAGTGAGGCTTAAGAGCTCTCTGGCTGAGAGTTGGAAATGCCCCTACCTAAACTGCAAGTCCCAGGATTCCACAGGAGGCAGCCATAGCAAATATAGTGCAATAGTAACACTATAACAGTGTTGTCTGAGAATCTAGTCTGAAACAAAACATCACTTCCAATTGATACTCAGGAGATTTTCACACTACACTGTTATAGTGGTACTATTCCACTTTATTTGCTATGGCTGGCTCCTGTGGAATTTTGGGATTTGCAGTGTAGGGAGGGGCATTTACAACTCTCAGCCAGAGAGATCTTAGGCCTCACTAAACATATCCCAGAATTCCCCAGGAGGAAGCCAGAGCAGTTAAAGTGGAATAGTAACACTATAACAGAGTAGTGTGAAAATCTATTCAGATTCAAAGAAAGCTACAAGGATGAGGTCCACACAGGTTGCACAGATGCTTCAGAAGGAATGGAAGAAGATTTTGAGTCTAGTGGGGAAAACTTGGAACAGCCCATTGAGCTAGAGCAGCAAAAAGAACATGTGAAATCGAAGGCTTTCACGGCCGGCATCCACAGATTTTCCTTGGGTTTTTCTGGGCTGTGAGGCCGTGTTCTGGAAGAGTTTCTTTCCGACATTTTGCCTGCATCTGTGGCTGGCATCTTCAGAGAATGGTTGGGTAGGAGTGTGTGTTTACCGCATACCATGCAGCTGTGGACAAGTTTACATAGGGACCACTAGATGCAGTGTGCAAACACGAATCAAGGAACATGAGAGATACTGGGCCAGAATTCCTGTGTTTTTAAATAGCATTGTGTGTCCAGGTTGGTTTATAACATGTTCTGCTACTGCTGATTTGATGTGATGCTGATGTGAGACCAGAACACGGTCTCACAGCCCGGAAAAAATCCAAGGAAAATCTATGGATGCCAGCTGTGAAAGCCTTTGACTTCACACTCCTCACAGGGGGTCCGCGAAGGCTTGAAAGCTGCTTGGCCCACCTCTTCCCTGCTGTGTTGCAGCCATGTGACAGGAGCCAAGGCAAAGGCTGACTGGCTGGCTTGGTCTGCATATTGCCATGCAATCCACCCCAGCCACAAACTTGCAGGAAGAAGCAGGAGAAAAGTCTTCTCTCCTCCTCCAGTGCCTCTGAGGGAGGGGTTAATAGATGGTGTAATTGTATTATCATAATCATTTAGTACTATTATTGTTGTTGTTGTTGTTATTATTATTGCTATCACTATGATCTTCTTGTTGTTTTAAATTTAAGTCTTGGGGGTCTGCAGCAACAAAAGATATTTAAAGGGTGTCCCTGGTAAAGAGAGGGTTAAGAGCCACTGGTCTGTTCTGCAAAACACACATTCTTTGCTGGGTCCCGAGCCCCTCCGCGTGACCAGCCTTCCTTTTTTCGCCTCTGCCTGAGGAGCATCGCAACGGTCCAATCGCGTTGGAAGAACAGCCCGGAGCGGAGGCCCAACAGCCAATGGAAAGCCGGCGGGAGGCGGGCTGAGAACGTTCCCCGGGAGTCTGAGCGCCAGACCCGAGACCGCCGTCTGCCTGAGTTTGCATCCGTCTCTTCTTGCAACGGTAGTCGGGCTTCTTTCACTTTAGGGGTGGGAAGATCAGGTAAGACGAGGCGTGCATCTTCCTCCTCGGCTTGGAAAGAGGCTGGGGAAGTGGTCACCTTTGGCTCCGGAATCCCCCCCCCCTTTGCCTGGGCGGGTAAGTGTTGGGGAAATCCCCCTTCTTTGCATCACCTCCAGTTTTTTTTTTTTTTTAAACCAGGATTTGTTCTTTTGCTGAGCCGGAAATAGCTGCAAACTTGGTGCAAAGAGATACTTTCGCTTTCATCGTCGGGCATTTCCGAGTAGGGCGTTCCTTGGTTGGGGAATGAAAATGCAAGGACAGAGTGCTGAAAGGGGTAGATTTTTAAAAAGTTGTACACTGTACCGGACCCGTGGGTGGTCTTTGTTGCGTGTACTCGGAAGAAACAAGACCAAAGGCTGCGATTCCTAACCATACTTCTCTGGGAGTAAGTATACTTCATAGAAGCATAGAGCTGGAAGAGTCCGCAAGGGCCATCTAGTCCAACCCCCTGCCATGCAGGAATATGTAATCAAAGCACTCCTGGCAGATAGTCATCCAGCCTCTGTTTTAAAACCTCCAAAAAAAGGAGACTCCACCACACTCCCAGGCAGTGCATTCCACTTCAGAACAGCTCTTACCCTCAGGAAGTTCTTCCTAATGTTAAGGTGGAATCTTTTCCTGTAGTTTGAATCCTTCCCTGTAGTTTGAAATCTATCCCAAGAGTGGGCTCAAAATGTAATAAACGTCAAGGAACTTCTAGCAAGAGTGCAGTCATTCCCTGATGAAATTTGAGAAGCAGTGTATTCCACTCTCCAAAGCTGTTACCATCAGGAGGTTCTTCCTAATGTTTAGGTGGAAACCTCTTTTCCTGTAGTTTTGAGTCCATTGCTCCATATCCTAGTCTCTGGAGCTACAGAAAACAAGCTTGCTCCATCCTCAGTATGACATCCCTTCAAACATTTCAACATGGCTATCATGTCCCTCTTCACCTTCTCTTCTCCAGGCTAAACATACCCAGCTCCCTAAACCACTCCTAGGGCAAGGCTTCCAGACCTTCCACCATTTTGGTCACCCTCCTCTGGACATTCTCCAGCTTCTCAACATCCTTCCTGAACTGTGGTGCCCAGAACTGGACACAGGATTCCAGGTGAGGTCTGACCAAAGCAGAATAGAGTGGTACTATTACATCTTGATCTAGACTCTAGATTCCTACTGATGCAGCCTAGAATTGCATTGAATCACCATAAATTGAAGCCAGCTTCATGGCACATGACAAGAAGCAGGAGCACAGGTGGCCTCTCCTTGTTGTTTCAGAAACAGTTTAGCATTTTACTCCCCAGCTGGGAAACACCACATCTAAAATCCATTTAAGATGTTGTGGTGTTCTTCCCCTAGTAGGGGAATGTCCAGCCTACCTTGTTCTTGGAAGTCCATGAGCCAACACCAGGTTCTAGAGTTCCAACAGTTTTATTGGTAAGGCTTTTTTTTCCATCAGGCTTACTGTACTGGCTCCTTACGAAGCAGGTCCTCTTCAGAGGCACCTTTACATCACAGCATCTTGCAAATCTCTGTCCTTTTCTCATTTGAAGCCAAAAAAACCTCCCCTCCAGTAAACCTACCTTGGGTTCTAAAAGTCTAGGCCGCTCAGATCCAGCTTCCCTCAATGGCTGATCAAGTGGAACCTGTCTGGCTCTCGAGGCTCCTGGGTTGGCTGGGCCATACAGCAGGCTGTCTGCAGCTGCTGCTGGCACAGTGGTCACAGGAGGGGCTGCTGGGCGTGGACTCACCCAGACTGGCCCCTTTGCTTATAAAGCCAAGCTGGCTCCTTCTCTCTTCCCGGCCTGTTTCTGCCTCCCTTTTATCACAACCTCCTGGCCAGCTCTTCCAAGGTAACCTGCTATAGTTACACACATTCCCAGCTGCTCCATTTCTCTCTTCTGTAGCTATGCTGGCTCTACTGGTCCCTCTTGGTGGGCATGGAAGGTTTTGGTGTTCCTCCTGGTTCTCTAGGGTGCACCAGAAAGCTCAACAGGAATATAGTGTCCAAATTGGGGGAACTAGTACAGGCCGCCCCCTGTTTACACAGGGGATATGTTCTTGGACTTATCACATATACATGAAACCATGTATAATAGCAAACCACCATATTATACCACCAAATTATGCTGGAGGACCTCCCAGTGCATAGAGAGACCACCTCCAGTACAGCTCTGTGGTTTCCAGATGCTTAGAGTGATCTCCCCCCTCCCGATCACGGGTAAGTGAAACGGCGGGTACCGAGCCCATGCTCCGTGTTGTAGTTCGACTCGAGACCAGGGTTCAAATCCCTGCTCAACCATGGAATCCCCCTGGTGGCCTTGGCCAAGTCACACTCTCTCAGCCTCAGAGGAAGGCAAAGGCAACCCCCCTGAACAAATCTTGCCAAGAAAATCCCATGATAGTATCACACGTTCTGCCACCGTTGGTTTTGGTTCCCTGGTTTCTGACGGATACCCTGGCACTCAATCTTAGGGTTGCCATAAGTCAGAAGCAACTTGAAGGCACAGAACAACAACAACAACGTCATACTTGGTAAAATGAGAAACCAGGTGGTTGATTAGCAGTCCGAAGGTTGAGTGCCAGGGTATCCGTAAGAAACCAGGGAACCAAAACCAATGGTGGCGGAATGTGATCTGGATTCAGGGCTGAGTCTCTGAGCTGGGTTGGATGTCTTCCATGGAGTAGACAGTGGATGTTGTTTCCAGCGGCCCTTAGAGCATTTGCTGCATGCCTTATCTAGGGAGGATGATTGTTCAGTGCAAACAGCCAGGGCTTTGCTAACTGAGCTGCAGGTGTGTTGAGCTTCTCCCAAAACACTCCAGTCCTGCTGGTATCCCCAACACTTCAGAGGCTAGAACATGAATCAGTGGATTCAAATGACAAGAAAAAAGATTCCATCTCAATTAAGAAGGACTACCTTACTGCAAGAGCTGTTCAACAATGGGATGGATTGCCTTGGAGTGTGGTGGACTCACCATCTTTGGAGGTCTTTAAACAGAGATTGGATGGGCATCTCTCAGTAGAATGGGACAATTCAGCATGGCCAGTTCAGTGCAGCATGGTTCTGCTCACATATCAATTGATAATTGATATTTTGTCAAGCAAATGCAATCAAAACCATTTCTGTTGGGTTGGGATTGTCTTGCAACATTGGGTAAGGGTTAGGGTTATTATCAATTGATATTAGTGATAATTAATATAACCTCGATCCTTACCTTAACCCTTACTCAAGTGGTTTTGCAAAATTATCAGTTGATACATAATTGAGAACTGCGCCATGCTGAAACAGTCGCACTGAAAAGTCCTAGACCAAGGGTGGGGAACCTTTGGCCTTCTAGCTGTTTTTGGACTACAATTCCCATAATTCCACACCGCTGGCCATGCTAGCTATGACTTGTAGAAACTGAAGTCCAAAACAGCTAGAAGGCCAAAGGTTCCCCACCCCTGTCCTAGACCCTGTCTTAGGATTGCTGTAACTGTGTATTTCTGCATGGCAAGGAGTTAGACTGGATGGCCCTTGGGGTTTCTTCCAGCTGTATGATTCTGTGAGTCCCATGAGCTTTTTAGAGATCGGTTGGTTTGGTGGCTGAATGGCTTGTGTTCATCATAATTATTCCAGATGTTTTTCATTGTTGTTATTCTATGTTATAATTTTATGTGCACCTACTGGGGGTCCCTTACAAACAAAGAGAAGAAAGAAGCCGTGTTGACTTGGAAGGGGCTGGAAAAGGTAGCCAGGTTAGGGCAACCATGCATTTGTTCTTGGCACCCACAGTGATTTGAACTTCTGAGAAGAATACTATAGAGACTTTCCTGTTGTCCTAGTTGCTAACTGAAGATGTCATCATTTGCGGAGGAGAAAGTGAAAAAGTACATCAAGAGTAATTTGACAAGGTTCTTCCGCATCCGCGTGGCTCAGATGATCCATCTCCGATGCTTCACAGATATCGACAGGGTAACAATTCAAGGTGTTGCTTTTTTCTCTGCTGGGGTGGGGAAGCTGCAAAGGAGTCCATGCCCAGCTCAGTGGCTCCAGGCTGTGAGTCTGTGGAAGTTAAGTGGGGTGGGGGGAGGCAGAATGTGGGATTGGTGGTGGAGGATTGCTGCTCAGTGGCAGGGAATCTGTTCCAAGTTTTAGTTTGAACTTTAAAGGAGTTATCCAAAGTCCTGAACCAGGTGTTTTTCCAGGATAGAGTTCAGCATCTCAGATAGCCCCTTGAAAGTTTGGATTTAAAACCCAAGTGCCCCACTGCTGTGGAAGCCATCAGCTGTCCCTTGGCAGAATGCATACTTTGCAAGCATAACAACCCAGGTTCAATCTTTGTCGTCTTCATTTAGGACAGAAGTGGCCCTCTGGGGGTTGGATCATAGCCCCTTCCTCACAACACCATCAGTTGGTGGTTTCCCAGCTTTTGTATGAAGTTTTTCTTGTTTATTAGAAGGTTGAAATGGCTCTCTTAAGGCTTAGTAACTGGTAGAAGCAGCATTTAGTGAAGCTATGCTGGTGTTTTTGGTGACCTCAGTTTGGCTGTTATAGGTTGCCCCTCGTATCGGCGGGGGATACTTTCCCAGACTTACCATTTATAAATGAAACTGTGGATAATAGCGACCCTATTAAAAAAAGGACTTCTAGTACAAACATACCATAGAGTTGTGTTGAAGGATCTAGCGATTCCTAGAGAGGACACCTCTCTAGGCATTTTCCAGTATGTATCCTTATTTTGTGTCCCATGGATAACAGAAACGGTGGATATTGGTTCCGTGGATACGTGTGTGTGTGTGAGTGTGAGACCTGTACTGGCATTTGGCTTCTGAGAATTCCCTGAAACTGAGCTCTCCTCCCTTGAGTTAGAAGAAACAGAATGCAATTGATGGGAAAGACTGTACTGAAAAACTAGAGAGCAGTTGTCAACCAGATAGGCCAAACTGAGACAGGTGCATCAGTGATATGACTCAGCTAAAAGGCAGATTCTTATGTTTAGCTTAAATAACTTTGCCAGTATCTGGATATTACAGGTTAAAAAGAGGCTTGCCAGAAAAAAATAAAGTGCTAGCAAATCAGCAGCAGTTGGTGTTTATCTAGTTACCACTTCTGTGGTAGGTTAAATGTTGCATTTGTACAGGGACCCATTCACACTGCAGAGTTATATATCTGTGATTCCATTTTAACTGCCCTGGGTGCAGACTATAAAATCCTGGGGTTTGTAGTTTGGGGGGAGCACTAGAGCTCTCTGGCTGAGATTTAAAATGCCCCTCTAAATTGCAGGTCCCAGGATTCCATAAGATGGAACTTATAAGTGGAATCATAGCACTATAATTCTGTAGTGTGAATGGGCCTCTGGGCACATTCTCCTATTTAAGAATTTTACATTCCTTTTCCTCTTTAGGTCTGTGAAAGAGAGATGCAAGGGATAGAACTTGTGGCTTTTATCCATGTGAAACATGATTTGCAATGAGAATCCACTGTGAAAGTTGTTTCAGGGGTGCTGTTCTTTCTTCCTCTCCCGAAGTCACCATCATTGTCCTGTTCCTTCCCCCATTTTTTCTCTAGCAAGAAATTAGTGCATACTGCAACTTAAATGGGAACAATCGAGCCGTGTTGGAGTTCTTTGAACGCCTACAGAGCAGGGAAGGCTGGCTGCAAATACTCATCGAGGCTCTCGAGGAAGACAATTTAGGAGACTTAGCCAATGAACTCCAACAAGTTTACAACATGTATCAACCCCGTGAGTTATCTTTTCTTCTTTTGCACGGAATGCTGTGTTTGGTTTTCAGGAGAATGGAGAATTTCTGTTTGTCTTTGCAAAAGGACTGTACATAACCTATACAAACAGAAATGCACAGGACAAAGAAGTATGTGTTAATTGGCACAGCATGTGTGGTACTTTGGGAGTGACTTCTAGGTTGGATTGTTGCAATACATTTCTCTGGCAAGTGTTTGGAAAGTTTAGGGTGGCTGGACTCTTGATTCAAGCAAGCGGCTGAGAAATAACAAGATGCCAATTCTCAAGGGGCTATTATGGCTTCAGGCTGCTTTCTAGGGATAATTCTAATGGCTGATGCCATGATAGGGTTGCCTTTGGATTACCAGAAGTCAGAAATGACTTGAAGGCACACAACAACAACAACATCCTTCCAGTATAAGTTAAAAATTAGATGCAGTGCAACAAAAACAGTGTATAATACAAAAGTTTAGAAAACCATGAAGTAGACGATGCTATTAAAAATTAACTAGCTGTACCCGGTGTAACATATGCCATTAAAAAACTCCTTTAAAAACGCCCAGTAGACCTCACAACAACCCTGTAAGGTAGGCCAGTGGATTTTTAAATTCCTCCTCCCCCTTCTTAGCATTCCACACTTCCCAGAATTGCTGAGGGTGACTTGCTCTGTTGTCCTGCTGCGGACAACGTGGCCGCCGGTTGACTGCCTGGGTCCTGTCGCAGGCAGCCCACCACCACCGCCAGTTGACTGTCTGGGTCCTGTTGCAGTGGCAGCGGCAGCATCCTGCTGCTGTCGCCACCACCACCAGTTGACTGCTTGGCTCCCATTGCAGCCCATGACTGGTGAGGGAGTGAGAGGAGGGAGGGGCCTTTGTGAGGCTGGAGGAGTAGATACAGATCAAGTGGCAGGAGTGGATTGTGAGGTGGAGAGGGCATCTGCATGTGGGTGGTGATTGTTTGGGTGTTTTCCTGAGCAGCCAATCAGCACACTGGGAAAGGCAACATACCCAAGAGTTTTATATACCGTAGATAGATGAAAAAGTTGAACGAGAAGCATTTAAAACATCAAAGTGAAAGTTGCAATGCTTAATTGTGACAGTTCTTATCAATCCGGCTCACATGCTGGTAAGGCTCCAGAGACAGGAAAGGCTAGATGTATTGCTTCACAAATAGCAGCAAGAGCATCCTGGGCATGGTTTCACAAACACAAGAACCACAAGAACTACAGTTATGCAGCTGTAATAAAAGGAGATTGGCTTCAAAGAATGATTACATCATCAAAGTCAAGGTTATAACCATGAAGAACAGTTAAAAAACCATTATTAAATTAAAAACAGTTTTAAAGCAATAAAAAACATAATAAGAAATAGGAAAAGTACAACACTTTGCAGTTGTCCGGTGGTAACTATGGAAAAAATTAGAGGGGAGTCTAGAAAAAAGGATCAAATGATCATTCGCTGAAACCAGAAAGCTCTTGTCATATTATATAGACTTTGAGGTTGCCTTCATCATCTGTGCCAGCCTTTCCCGACTTTGTATCTCCAGATGCTTTGGTCTAGCACTCCTGTCATCCTTCACTCTTGGCAGCACTGCTGGGGCTACTGGGGTTTGTAGCCCAAAATATCTGGAGGGCTTTAGGTTTGGGGAAGGTTGATCAGTGTCCTGTCACCAGGTTGTGCCTGATGAAATAAGACCTTTCAGTTTTCTCTTGCCATAGGAAGGACCTCTTCTGTATGCTCTTCTTCTGGTATATTTTTGTAGGAGGGATTTAAAATCATAGGCTGGTTCAGTATAGTTTTAGTTCAAGCAGAGTGAGGAGTTTCCATGCTTAAGCACCATCACTCCACAGAGATGCATGTGAAGTTGACTAACATGCCAGTTCCATTTACTTCAGTGTGCTGGGGAGAGATAGTTGCCACACTGCCTGTGATGTGCTAAAATAGTCTCTCCTGGTTAGGCTGGTGCCTTTCCTTAATCCCCCTAGCCAGCTCTAAACCAGTACCTTCCAATAGTGTTGGATGATAACTCCCATATCCCCCCATTTAATAGACTGCAGTTCCCATAATCATCAAGCCAGAGTGCTGGACTACAACTCCTAAAATCGCCACAGCCAGCCCTAAGCTGCCATCTTCCAGATATGTTAGAATATAATGCCCATAACCCCCTACCAGCAGCAATAGCTACTGGGGGCTATGGGTGTTGTTGTAGTCCAGCATTTCTGAAAGACACCAGCTAAGGGGAGGCTGCCTGACACTGCTCATCCCACCCAGGACAGGGAAATGGGGGAGAGAAACAAACACAGCTCACTGCAGTGTTAATGCCACCAGTGTCACACCAGTCATGACCAGCAGGCAGGTGCCCGGAGTTCTGGAGGTGGCCACCTGTCAGTCTGACCCAGGAGGAGCTGATCTGCTTCTGCTAACAGGGTGATAATGCCAGTTACTCCTCACCTCATGCACACCCATAGCACGTAAGATGCAGAACCTTCTGTGGAGCTGGAAGAATTATAGAATCATAGAGTTGGAAGAGACCACAAGGGCCATCTAGTCCAACCCCCTGCCCTGCAAGAATACACAATCAGTTTTCCTGACAGATGGCCACCCAGCCTCTGTTTAATAATCTCCAAATACCTCCGCTGACTGATGAGTGGCTAGTTAAACTAAATGACATACGTGAAATGGATGTATTAATTCATTTAAAAACAAAACAAAACATAGAAACAGAGTTGAAGAAGAGTGGCTCCCAGTAGTCAATATTGGGAAAGAACTTGGGGAGTAAAAAAAGAATTGTTGTAAAGCCTAAATTTAAAAGGGGGAGGAAAAAAATCCCTATGAAAACTAGGAATGGAAATTAATAAATCAAATTGAGCGATGAATGAATAAGTAGAACAAACCGTTTTTTGAAAAAAGAATGATTTTTTAATCAAAGTAGATAATATAAGTAAGATATCCTGCTTAGCTGAGGAACGAATGGAAGTTGTAAGGAAAAGAAGATACGTTAAACTTAACTGCAGTGAAAGAAATAACATAATAATAGAAAAATGTGCAAAAGAGGAAGGTAATGACAATGTAAATGGCTGGCTTCAAATCTCCTTTTGTTCTTTGTAAATATCATTGAATACTTTCTGTTTTTTATTTTTAATAAAAATTTATATACAGAAAAACTAAAATAAAAACATCTAAAGGAGAAGACTCTACCACACTCCGAGGCAGCGCATTCCAAAAAAGATAGGTGATAAAATAAATGGAATGAAATATTTTGCTATGACACAGGCAGGGAGACCAGCAACTGTGACCAGCCACCTTGAGCTAGGCCTGGAAACAAATGGGAAGCTAAAGTAGCACTACTAGCAGGTCCGATGTGGATAAGAATCATAGAGTTGGAAGAGACCACAAGGGCCATCCAGTCCAACCTCCTGCCAGACGCCAACAGCTGTGCTGTAAGAGTATTGGCTGGCAGGCCAAACACCCCGTTCCCCCCAATTTTTGGAAGCCCCAGACTCCACCAAATTGCTGCTGCGTTGGAAAATATAGATCAGGGTTGGAAGCTAGGTGGCTGCATTATCCCACAAGGAGTCCTTGTGGAACTGCACCCTATCCTACACTCACTCTACAGGCACAGGGGACATTTTGGCCATATTTTTGTGGGGGTGGGATTTTAGGCCTAGGAGAGGGGTTTTTTTAACAATAGGAAGGGACCAGAAGTTATTTCTTGTTTTTTAAAAAAACCTCTCCTAGGCTAAAAATGGCAGGAAAGGGGCAAAAACATGATGAAAATCTCTCCCCCAGCCCTCTATAGAGCATTTGGGGGCATACATTGTTTTTATGCTTGGTTCTCACTTTTTTATTTAATAATGATGCCTTTACACTTGAGGATCTTATCCAGTTCCTTAGAGCCTTATCGTACTACCTTGTTGTTTTTGTTGTTGTTATTGTTATTATTTATTTCTATCCCGCTTTCCCCCAATTTGGGACTCAAAGCGGTGTACAATAAAAAGACATAGTTAAAATCATGAAAATACAAAAGTTAAAACACAATTAAACAACGAAAAAGATAAAAATAGCTAAAATTTTAAACACACACACACATATCCCAGCACCTATATATATCCCAGAAGGGAGGGTACCAGTCTGATTTCTCTGGGCAGGGAGTTCCAGAGCCTGGGGGCAGCCACTAAAAAGGCCCTGTCTCCCGAGTTCCTGCTAGATGTACCTGGGAGGGTGGTGGAACAAATAGAAGGGCCTCCCCAGTAGATCGAAGAGCCTGGGCTGGTTCATAAAGGAGAATATGGCCCTTCAAATAACCTGAACCTGAGCTGTTATAGCACTATTATTCCACTTTAACTGCTATGGATGTCTCCTTTGAAATTCTGAGGTTTATAGTTGTGTGAAGACTGCGAGCTCTCTGGCTGAGAGTTTTAAATGCAACTAAACTGCAAATCTCAGGATTCCACAGGAGGCAGGCAGAGCAGTTAAAGTGGAATAATAGTGCTATAACAGTATAGTGCAATAAGGGTCTTAGCCAGAACTAAAAGAGGATTTAGTGTGTGTTTTCTTTCAACCGGTCTCTCCAGGCAATGCTTTGCCAAATTCCTCATCTCCTGCTGTGGGGAATATTCCTCCGTCCATGGGATCGGGTGCTGTGGGTGTCTGCCTGCCTGCTCCTGCTGAACAAAAGCCATCAACTCCATGTGATCTTCCAAGTTCTAGAGGAGCTCAGCCTTCTCCCCACTTGGCCCCCAAGTCTCCAGGAGCTGCATCCTTGACTGCAGAACCAGTCTTACCTGAAATGAGCAATTACCATGTTCCTGTTCAAGAAACAGATCTTCCATCTCAGAACAACAAGATGGTGGCAGAACCAAAGGTTAGTTTCCCCTCACCTTTCGCCATTGGACCAGTTTGCTTCAGCACTTGGCTTTTTTTTTTAAAAAAAACCAATTTCCCATGGTTGGCCCTCTTTACTCTGTTTCCACCAGCAGGCCTCTTGTTTACTCAGGCCTTTGACTGCTAACTAGCCATTGTCATTGCAGAAGGACTTTTAATGTGCTCTATTTTTAATCATTATTTTGTTTTAACTCCCTTTTTACCTGTTTTAAATTAATTAACTAAATATTGACACACACTCCCCCCCAAGCATTTAAAGTCTTTGCCTACTTCCAGAAGAGGGACCATGGAAAAGAAGTCAACATGTCATGTGTCCCTTTCCAATTTTGTCTCCTTCCCTGCCCAGGTTCCATTTGGGACAAGTTATCCTGTTGCCCCACCCTAATTGCATTGTGTATGTCTGTGTGTGTGTGTGTGCTGTCAAGTCACCTGTTGAATTTGATAGGGTTTTCTTAGACAAGGAATACTCAGGTGTTTTTGCCAGTGCCTTCCTCAGAAATATAGCCTACAGTATAGATTTTCCTTGGTTTTTTTCTGGGCTGTGAGGCCGTGTTCTGGAAGAGTTTCTTTCTGATGTTTTGCCTGCATCTGTGGCTGGTATCTTCAGAGAGTGGTTAGGTAGGAGTGTGTGTGGAGTTTATATGCTGTGAACCCCTGTTGGGGAGGATATGTAAATTTGTGTAATTGAATGGTTAGTTTCTGGGTGTAGAAATGCAAGGCTCATTAGTGTCTGTTTGGCTAATGATTTGTTGATGGGCCATTATCTGCTGGAACTCCCCCTGTCCCTGCATGGAATTCCTTTGTAAGTGTTGGGTTTTGATTCTATTGTTCTTCAAAACTGGGAGCCAGATTTTGTTTACTTTTAAGCTTTCTTTTAAAGAAAGAAGAGGTTCATTTAAGGAAAGAATACTCCCCAACAGAGGTTCACAGCATATAAACTCCACACACACTCCTACCCAACCATTCTCTGAGGATGCCAGCCACAGATGCAGGTGAAACACCAGAAAGAAACTATTTAAGAACATGGCCTCACAGCCTGGAAAAAAACCAAGGAAAATCTATGGATGCCGGCCGTGAAAGCCTTCGACTTCACATAGCCTATAGTACCTGGGATTCCTTGGCAGTCCTTCTGGGCTTGGGAAAGGTTTTTCTTTTTGGATTGCCACTCTCAGAATCCCCCAGCCAGCAGAGCTGGCTGGGGGATTCTGGGAGTGACATTCCAAAAAGGCACCTTTTCTTATGCTCTGAAAGTTGTAGTTTGCAGCATTTGGGGAAGAGGGACCAAGGTCAGATCTTGTGCCTTCCTGTAGATTTATGCTGACCTTATGAATTTGATAGGGTTTTCTTAGGCAAGGAATACTCAAAGGTGGTTTTGCCAGTTCCTTCCTCTGAAATACAGCTTACAGCACCTGGTATTCATTGGCAGTTTCCCAAGTACTAACCTGGGCTGACCCTGCTGAGCTTCTAATATCAAATGGGATCTGGTGTCTTTTCTACTCATCCCCCTCCAGGGAACACACAGTGCCAGAAATCTGGAATCTTCCACATCGCCCATGAGCAGTGTACCCTCGCCATCTAAGTCCAGAGAGCCAGCTGGGAAAGAGAAGCCGATTAATGCCCAAGCCCCCTCTGCTACCAGTACATCTCATGCGTTTTTGGAACAGGACCACCTTGGAAAGATGCCTGAGGATGCATTGCTTGGCACCCCCCCATCTGTGTCCTCAAAATCTGACATCAGCAGTTCAACTCAGAAATGGGACAGCCATCAGCACCGCCCTGTGTGTGTCAAAAATGGCTATTTTGGGAATGTGAGTCGTGTGGCGGTAGATACCGGCACATCACCAACACTGGTTACCCCACTTGGCCCCAAGAGGTCTGGAAACGTACCAGTGGAGGATTACTATTCATCTTCCGACAGCCCCCCATCAGCAGCTCCAAGCAGCCAAGATGACTCACAGGAGGAAGAGCGGCTGGGGGAGCAGAAGACCCAGGCCCGACAGGGATATCAGAAGAAGGGTGTGTTGGGGGATTCAAGAGAAGTAGACAGCAGCACCTTCAGCTTGCAAAGACGGTTGGATGTAGGGCAAGAAGGAGCCGTGGATCAAAGGACGAATAGTCCCACTGTTAGAGAGAAGGATGATGGGGAAACACCAGGAGTTGTCTCAGTGGTCGGCAGGTCTCAAAACTTCCAGGAAAGAGGTAAGGGTGTGGTATGTTCAGAGTCCACTATGGGAGATACACCCTCTGACCAGGACCCTGCATGAGTCTTGTCTGTGACCCATCTGCAGCGTTGTAGCAGAGCCAGGGGTTACAGTTGAAGTGCCACAATGTGATCTCCCACCACCTGAGTATCCCTTTTTCCTCTTTTTCCCTCTCAGCCTCATAATACCAGAAGGATAGGATGGAGGCAGATGAATATTCCCAGCAACAAGATATTATTGTGAACTGTCCTGGTTCTTGCAGTGCAAACACTGACAGAAACAGGGATTTTGGGGGGAGGGGGGAGTTTCAAGAGGAAGGGGCCAATTACCCTGCAACAATATATTGTTGTAAACTTATCCTGGTTGCAGCACCAACCATTTGGGAGGTGGCTTGTTTGGGAGAGGCATCCTCCAGGTTGGCCTGCAAGCCTTGGGGCAGAATTTGCTAAGCTCAGCTCACAAGCTTTGCGTTCCTTTGCTCTATATGGGAAAGAGCAAAGTTGAGTGCTCTCAGCCTGGCTTGTGAATACCGTCACTGGGTCTTGATCTGTGACTCAACCATGGTGATTGCAAATGTTGAGAATGCCTGGCTTGAGCCCCTTTCAGTTCCTGCTATGCTCATCTTCCCAGTGGAGAGAACGGGTGGAGCTGGGATGTATTCCTATGTTATCCCTGATCAACGATAGGAAATTATACGAAGAGAAAAGCAAATACAGTCAGACCCCCATGTCTGTGGAACTAATATCCACAGTTTCAGTTATCTATGGGACACAAAAAGACGAATACATACCATAAAGTCTTTCTAGAAAATGCCTAGGGGGTGGCCTCTCTAGACATCTTCTTGGTTCTCCAGTGCCACTCTATGGTATTTTAAACTGGATGTCCCATTATTTTAATAGGGCTCGCTGTTTTCCGCAGTGTCTTGTATCTGTGGTAAGTCCTGGAACCAAACCCCCTCAGATACGGGGGGATTGATTGATTGATTGAGCCCTGATGGCACAGTGGTTAAATGCTGGTACTGCCGCCACAATGTTGTGAGTTCTATTCTACAGGATTCCAAGGTTCACTCAGCCTTTCATCCTTCCGTAGGTCGGTAAAATGAGTATTTGGCTTGTGGGGGCAGTTAGCTAACACGTTGTAAACTGCTTAGGGAGTGCTTTGCACTGATAAGCGGTATAGAAATATAAATGCTATTGCTATAATTCTCTGTACAGAGAATTGTTTGACAGGTATGGCATTCAAGGGGAGAGGCTTCGGGATGGGGATGGGCATGTCCCGGATGCTTTGCAGGTGATAGCTGGATTTTTTGTGGGGTAAATGAGGCCCATGAACCAAAGTTCCCTCCCAGGACATAAGGAATATAACAACATAGTTGATAGATACACCACATATAAGCCAAATACAGGGTTATGTATCATCTGCAATCAGAATGATTCAAATTTTATGCCAGGAAGTTATTTCTGTAGTCTATAAAAACTGTATATTTGCATTGTGTCCTTTGTGTAATTTATCATGCCCCCCCCCAGTCATTGGAAATGAGGAGCAGTTATGTAAATTGCACCTTGTTCAACCACTTGTCCTGAACCCCAAGATTTCAGTAGACATTCCCATATGTCTTCAGTCCTGCCTTCATACTCATGAGAACTGAAACTTGGGCAGGGGAGTGGGTCTTTCCTCAGTGAATGGAAAGATTCCCCAGAAGCTGCCTGCTGTGTGTCCATTGCTTGTGTTATGTGGGCACTTTGCATGGGAAATCCGTAATGCACACCACCTTGTCTGTGTGCTGATAAACATCATCTGTACAATTGATTCTGTGCAGGTGACCATGTTCCAGCAGAAGCTGCTTCCTGGCTCCCTTCCAGTGCTCCTCTCCGTGGCAACTCTGTCTCCAGCCCTTCCCAGCAAACCTGGAGCCCACCAGAAAACATGCTTGTCTCTCCAGATCCCACCACTGTGCCTCCAAAGCTGAGCCGGCCTCCACCATCTGACTTTGAAGGTTCCTCTTCCACTGATGTAATCCCACCTAACTCACACACAGAGCTTTCCACCAGCCCTAGTAGGGTGGACCTCGAGGATCTAAAGGCTCCCATTCAAGAGGAAAAGTGGCCTGCTGGAGAGCTGGATGACACCCATGTTGCCAGTAAGGTGCAAGAGATGGTAAGCTCTTGAAAGATTTTGAGATGTGGAATTTGTGAAGACGTTGAAGGCAAAGTGAACAAAATTGGGATGTTAGGATAACGGGGTCATAGAAGTCATAGAATCATAGAGTTAGAAGGATCCCCATGGGCCCTCAGGTTCAACCCCCTGCTTAGTGCAGGATTTCCAGCCAGAGCATCCCCAGCAGGTAGCTGTCCTGCCTCTTTTTGAAGATGTCCAGAGAAGACCCCGCCACTTCTCTAAGTAATTGATTCCCTTGCCAAACCGCTCATACAGTCAAGAAGTCCCTTCTAATGTTGAAATCTACTCTTCTCTGAACTTGCTCCAGTTTGACTATATCCTTGTTAAAATGAGGCCTCGAGAACTGAACACAGTAGTCCGTATGAGTCCCGGCTAGCACAGAATATAGGGGGACTATTACTTCACTCGACTTGGAAACTATCCTTCTGTTAATTCAGGCCAAGATAGCATTTGCCTTCTTTGCTGAAGTATAACACTGCTGGCTCATGTTCAATTTATCATCTAGAATAATCCCAAGGTTCTTTTCACATGTAGTACTGCCAAGCAAGTATCCCTCATCCTGCTTCTTTACCTGCTCCCACTGCCTCTCTTACTCTTTCCTTCCAATCACAATATATGATAAACAGCTCTAGTAATTAAACTACAGAGATAGATAGATGAAGAACTATAATGACAGATCCTATATCTGGATTGCACAGTGTAAATCTCTACAATTAAAGTTACACATTAATTGCACTATGCAACCCTTGTGTTGAATGGCAACTATACGTGATAGAACCAAGGTAAGAAATACGCAACTGAATGTCCTACTGAGTGCATCTGTGCATCCTTGCACATCTGGATCTGTGTGCTGTGTGCTTCTGTGTGCAATGGCATCACATGCTAAATTCTTTTTAATAGCAATTTTTTATCTGTTGTAAGGGGAGCACTTTGTGTTTATTTATTTTTTAGTTAGTTACTGTATTTATACCCCGCTCTTCAGCCACAAGGCTATCAGAGCAGCTTACAAATTGTTTTAAGCAATAGCTATTTACACATCTAACTGCATTAAACAGTTTCCAATGTGTGTTAGACTCTTCTTGTGGGCATAGAAGAGTCTTGGGAAGGGTAGAGAGGTGGGCAAGGCTGCTTTCCTACTCAGCTAGAACTCAGGGAGGTGTGGTTGAGGCTGGGAGAACCCCCAGAACCCCCATGAACTTTGGAAAACCAAAAGGTCAGCTACATTGTGAGGAGAAGAAACAACACACCGTGCCTCGGAGTGTGGTGCAGTCTTCCTCTTTGGAGGATAGACAGATGACTATCTAAACAGAAGTTAGATAGTCATCTGTCGGGAATGCTTTGATTGCATCTTCCTGCAAAGCAGGGGGTTGGACTAGATGGCCCTAGTGGTCTCTTCCAACTCTATGATTCTATGTAGTTTAGTGTGGAAACAGAGGGAATGTTCCTTTTGGTTGCTCTGTCTATTGCTATAGTTCTTGGTTTGTTTGTTTTTTAAACCACCAGATCGTGTTGCCTTTCTCACAGAACATACAGAGGCAATTCCCAGCACAAAGAAATATTTTATTCCTACCTACCTAGAGGGCTGATCGCTGCACAGCTGATAACAGAAACTTGGCACAGTCAAGTTAATTATAGGCAAAGGAATCAAGGCAGTGTGAAGTCAGATACTTACTTTACAAGCAAACAATATGAATTCATAAGCAAAAGTCCACATAACAAGTTGTAGGTTTGACAGAGTTCAGAGTAGTCCAACAGAATCCAGGTCAGGCAAACGGAGTTCAGAATAACAAACACAGTCCAGGTCAAACACAGCGAGCAGGAACATCAGGTAGGTCAGATAATCTCCGACAAAGCATGGAGGCTCAGCAGTAACACAGCTGCTGCTTAGCTAATTGCTGCTCGTTATAAATAAATACACTGAGACCACCTCAAGCCTTCCTTTTGTTCTCTCTGTACTGTAAAGGTAGGTATAGGTAAGTTGTCCTCTGTATCTGAAGGTCTCCAGGGCCAATAGTGAGCAAAGGCACAGTACGATTGGCATTATGAAGTCAGAATATTTATTGGCCAAATTGCCTACCCAGCTTCCTTCACCCTCCCTCCCCTCTGTGTTTGCTGGAGGGATCTTTTTGGATGGAAAATTTTGGACAGGCCCTTACTTGCTTTAAGGTTTATGTTTCTTTGTATCCATGGCTGAATATGATTTGAGATTCCTTGGTAGCTTTGTGATCTTCCATGGTTTGCCTGAAGAAAGGAAGCTCTTCATGCCTATGATACCTTATGCTAAGATGACTGTTACTTCCTTAGACCAGTGGCTCTTAACTTTTTCTTTATCAGGGACCCCCTTTAAATTTGTTGCTGTGCCCCCCCCAAGGCTTAACTCAAGATTTAAAACTATAACAACAACAACAACCATACCTGATAATAATAATACAATTATACCATCCATTAAACCTTTCCTCAGGGGCACTGGAGGGGGAGGGAAGACTTTTCTCCTGCTTCTTCCTGCAAATTTGTGGCTGGAGCAGATTGAATGGCAATGCGCAGGCCAAACCAGCCAGCCAGCCTTTCCTGTCATGTGGCCGCCCCACTGTGGGGAGGAGTTGGGCCGAGCAGTCTTCAAGCTTTCACAGACCCCCTGTGAGGACATGGCAGGCCCTGGAGGTCAGTGGACCACAACTTAGGAAACATTGCCTTAGACGACTCCTTCCACTTTCTTGTGTGTCTAGGTTTGGTGTAGGTGTTCTGAGGTTGCCATTCTCCCATTGGAGAAAAGGGTGTGGGAAGACACTTGGGTTTGCAACAGTGTCTAAAGTGGTGGTTCAAGGTGGGACCACCACAGGTAGAAGGGGACAGTTGTGCTTTTCTTTCCTGTCAAAATTGAGATCTTGTCTCTTATCCTGCAGGTGTCTGTCACCCAGCCCCCAGGTATTGCAGATGAGAGCACGGTGAATTCAAGGAAGAGAAGGAACGGGTGTTCCCGGTGGGACAACCGTGTCTTCCATAGCTATTGTGATGATGACAGCCTGTGCAAACCTGGCGTTCTGACCTCCGTCTCAGATGTGAGCTCTCCTGGGCACCCTTTGAGTGGCCAAGAGACAAATCCAGAATATTCCGGCAGATCGGACAGACTTTGCCTCAGCCCTGAGTTCTCTTTACGTGGAGACCCTTTAATGCTGAGTGATCCCAGCCAGAATGGCCAGTCTGAAGAGAAGTTCTCTGGCTCAGTTGTAGATACTTTTTTGGGAAGAAACGTGATGGATGGAGGAGATGGTGCCTCCCTGCAGCCCACAAACGACAACCAAGAGGTCAGTGGATCCATCAGAACCTTTGGGTTCCAGATGGAGGAGAATGCCAGCCCTGATCTCATGGGAGCTCCCAACGTGATTGGCTCTCAGGGAGATCAGCTAAGCCAGTCTCCAGATGGCTTCCCCGATGCGGCGACAGGACATCAGCCAATCACACCTGATGATTCTCACCCTGAGGATTCCTCCCAAAGGAAGAAAGTTGATGCCATATCCCTGTGGATTCCAGGCGATTATACATTGCTCCTTGTTGGATTGGCCTTGGCATCTGTGGCAGCCATAGCTTTTGTACTGTATAAGAAGAAATAGGAGCTTGGGAGTTAGAAATTGGTCATCAGTCTTGTGCATAGCCAACTATTCCCTTCCCACCCATGAACTGGGTGGTGTGTGTGGGATGTTTCTTTTTAATATACATTATCCAGACACGTGCATGATACAGCAATTGATGACTCTGCTTCACTCACCAGCTGCCTTGTATGCTTCCTAGGTCTGCCTTTATATTTCTCTCTCTCCAAGAACTGGAATTCTTTGATTGAGACAGGTAGCGTTTGTTAGCTGGAAAATCAAGCTATAGTTGGATCTATCACCTGGTCAGCACACACAGAAGCAATTAACCTCTCTCCTGATGCATGCAGTTGGTAGGGTCTCTCTGGTGTAAGGGTATCCTTTTCTAAATAAAAGCTAATAAATGATAAAGTGCATTGCTTTGGGCAAGTGGTACAAAACTCACCTCTGTCAACACTAGTGGGACTTTAGCTACTCATCACATGGAATTTGGTGAAATTATATATTAGCTTTTCACCTACGGAGGGAGGAAGGGTGGTTATTTCCCATCATGCCCTAGGCCAGGGGTAGCCAAAGCATGGTCCATAAGTTGCATATAGCACCCAGGCTGTTTTGAAGGGGAGGACCAAAAACATTCTGTCAAAAAATGTAATTTTCCTCTCCTGAAAGCTTCCAAGGCCTGTGTTTTTGCAATAACAACCAATGCAAGGCTCCTAAATCCCTCCACATCCATAACTTGAAACTAGAAGAGAAGTCCATCTACTGGTTTGTTGTTGTTTGCTTTATTAGGAGAGTTTGTATTTTTAAAAATTGCAAAGTTGTACCAGTGTCCCACACCCATTTGTTAATATTACTTCCCGTTTCTCAAAGAAATTATTTTCGTTTTTCAACACATACATACTTAGCTGAAAGTCTCTTTGGCTACTTCACTATCCCAATTTAATGTGTTTGCATTTTGTTTAGCACTGCAATAAAGGGGCTGGGCATTTGCATACCCACACATACTTACAGTTGTGTAAATTGGGTAGGCAGGTTTGGTGAAAGTAGGGGCCACCACTTGTTGTGTAGTGCACTAGGTACAAAAGCAGCCCAGAATGTCTCCAAGGGCTCTTCTAGATTGGTCTAAAGAAGCATGAGTTAGCAAGATAACCTCTTTTTTGCCAATTTTTAACATCCACATCCTTTTGGCGAGCTGCTTGTCACAATTTCTTGGCTTTGCACTAAGGTTCCCAGACTAAGGTTCCCAAACAAATTTTCTTCTCTTTGAATTGAAAAAAACAAAACAAACCAGTTATGGTGCAAAAGTGCCACTTCATTGAATTACAGGTCTACTCCCCTCCCCTCATCCACTGATTTTGTATCCATGGTTTCATTTATCCATGTCTGAAAAATATGTTCTTTCTAGGCATTTCTAGGTCCTCCAATGTGATTCTATGGTTAACCTCTGGCGTTGGCCACATTAAAAATGAAAGGGTTCCCTATTATCCACAGTTCCAGGTATCCATGCAGGGTCTTGGAACATATCTCCTGTGGATATGGGTGTCAGCCTGTACACCACTATTAAAAAATCCTTCATAAGTATATTGCTAGAAGCGATCACTATTGTAAAGTTTAAAGTACAGTGGGCCCTCCAGAACTTCAGGGGTTTGTTTATGGAACCCCCGCGGATGCCAAAAAACATGGACAGTTAAGCCCCACATTCTTTGATGGCGGCATCATGAATGCACATACCTCAGTGTCTGCACTTTCATGTCCACCATTGAATAATATGGGGTGTAGCAATCCGCGAACTGTCCAAACCGTGGATTGGGATCCCACCGATACTGAAGTACCAATATTATTTTTTGAAGTTGGTTTTGTCTTGAACTGGCAATTGGGAACCATTAACTCTACAAAAGACCTGCTCCCAATTCACATTAAACCTGCTAGTATTTTTTAAAAAATTATATATCAACATAGCCACTACATTTCTGGACCTTCCTTTGGAGAATCTGTCATTATGATGGACTACACCAGTGGTTCTTAACCTGGGGTCTGTGGATGCCCAGGGGTCTGCTATGTCCTCACAGGGGGTCTGCAAAGGCTTAAAAGTTGCTTGGCCCACCTCCTCCCTGAGTGGAGTGGCCACGTGATAGGAGCCAAGGCAAAGGGTGGCTGGATGGCTTGGCTTGTGCATTGCCATTCAATTCTCTCCAGCCACAAACTTGCAAGAAGAGGCAGGAGAAAAGTCTTCCCATCCAATGCATCTGAGGGAAAGTTTAATGGATGGTGTAATTGTTTGTTGTTACTGTTGTTGTTAGGGGTCCCTGGTAAAGAAAAGGTTAAGAACCACTGACCTAGACTTCAAAACTTACAACCATACCACTTTCTGGCTCCTGTTCATTTTAAAGTTGGGGGGTGAGAGGCATGGGCCCACAGTTTCTCTAGTGTCTCTTCTGGGTGCCATGTGCCAAAATTGCATCTGAACTGACCTGTGTGTTTCACAATAACCCTTCTTAATAATATATCCTTGTTAGAATATACTCTCATTCCACACAAGCCTGAAATCTAGGAAATGAAACTTGCTTACTCATTATATTGGTTAACTTAAAAAAAAAAGAAAAAATATATTTATGCTAATAATGCTGCATTCAGCTTTAATTGAATCATTTCCTGATTTTTTTAAAACCCAGGTTGAAATTGCCTCTTGCTTCTCCAGCTCCTTCATAAAAAGACCCTCAAATTTGCTAGCCAAATCCCAATGTTTATCTTGCTAGCATCACAGCTAAGCTCTCCAAGGTATTAATGGTTTTTAAAAACAGAGCTCTAGCTCAGACAGTCTGTCTTGAAAGCCCAATGATTGGGTGCTCTTTTTAAATAAAAAAGCTCTTGATAAATTCTAAGGCAGAGCTAGGCTTTAAGAAACTGCGGCAGTGACTTGAACCATCAGAAGGTCTCAGCACATGTGGCAATACCCAGTAATCTATGTAAGTGGGTCAGTAGGTTAATGTGGGGTTCCAGAGAAGCTGTTGAAATGCAGGATACATCTATCAGTGGGAGAGAGCACTCTGCATTTTCAAGGCTGTATTCCAAATTACCAGGTTTGCCCTCTTTCTAGTACTAAATTGCCTCTTTCCTTGGGGCAAAAATGTTGGACTAGAGAGACCTTTGGTGTGATCCAGCATGGCTCTTCCTAAGTTCTTATGCTCACAAGACCTTTGCAATTTGGTGGAGTGAACCAGTGCAGTGTAGTGGTCTGAGTTAGCTAGAACACTGGGAGACCAGGGTTCAAATCCTCACTTGGCTGTGGAAAACCACTGGGTGACCTTGGGGAAATCATGAGGAAGGCCGTGACAAACCCCTTCTGAAGAAATCTGGCCATGAAAACAGGCTCACTTTAGGGTCACTATAAGTCAGAAATGACTTGAAAGCACACATCGACAACAATGACTTGTCCTGCAAGGTACACTTGCTGAAACCACAGGAGGAAGAGATGCTTCTCCAGGTGCTAAAAAAAATGTTTGTTTATTGGTAGAAAAACCCTGTGCATAAATCTTTTACTCATTTTCATTTGTCCAGTGAACAGTTAAGAGAATTTCTGTTTCAGAAATTCTTGTAATTTTATTCTAAGAAGCCCCTTGAGGAAGGGCTTAAGAGGCCAAAACACATTTGGCTTTTCTACCAAAAAACAACCACATTGAATAGGTTTTCTGTGGGGTTTTTTGGGCTGTGAGGCTGTGTTCTTGAAGAGTTTACTCCTGACATTTTGCCTGCATCTGTGGCTGGCATCTTCAGAAAAAGACTTCACAAACCACATTGAACTTCCTGAGGTGTTTGTTCATCTGTGCAATCAATTAGATGCTCTCCAAATTTTGCTTCTTTTACACTTCTTGAAATGCTGTCTTGTTAATTGCTGTCAAGTTGGCTTGAACATAGGATGACCCTATGAATGAGAGATCCCCAAGACACTCTGTCATGGAGGCACAATCATTAAAGGTTCAACAGCCCTGTCCCCTGTTTCACCAGGCTACTCTGTACTGTGAAGGAAAAGCAATTACAAAATAAAGTGTTTGCACTCAGATCAGCAGGATGCTGTCACTTACATGTAGAAAGCATGCAGAAATTTAACCAGTGGAGCTTTTTTAGCAGGAAGATAAATGATAGGGGGGTGGGAACTCATCTTCAGATCTGCTTATCTCTGACTGCTGCTGTTAAATGCACTAGATAGAGAATTGTATTAACAGCTGCAAACTGGATATTGTAAAATATTGGATACTGTACAAAGCACACTTTATTTTACATCTTATCCCCACCACCACCAAGGCTTTATATATTTGCACTTCTAGAATCCATGTTATACACTTCTGCAAAACACATCCCATTTTAATTTTCTTCACTGCAAGCCTAACAGCAATTTATCTATGGGACACCCAGACAGGATGTCTATGGGGGAAGTAGTTTTCTACAAATTTTTTTTTTTTACTTGCCCCAAAAGAAGATGTACAAGTCACAAGGCATCTTAAAACAAACAGGGAAAAAGCAAACTGGCACTCAAAAGGGAAAATGGTCAGATACCAGCTTTAAAAAATATAGAGGGTGGACACACACACACACACACATATATGCACACACACACACATACAATATATATATATATATACTCTCCATTGACGCCCCCTTGTCGTGGGAGAGAGGCTTGCGTACCCTAATGATGTTTTGATCTATGCTGGCGGTGGCATAATAGCCACTAGTAGGGTCTCCCATGCCAGACAGGTCAAAACCAAAGGGTTTGACAATGAGCGTCAAAGGGCAGGATGGGTTCTAGCCTTGTGGCAACCGTCCTAGGAGAAGGAAAACTCTAATCCCAAACCTGGGCAGATGGTGCTTGTCCAACCCTGTAAGGTCAACCATCTAAGAGAAGGAAACTCTAATCAAACCTACGGCCCAAGGGCCTCGCTGCCACGTCCATGCTTGCAAGGCCACAGCAGATGAACCTTTGGTTTAAAGGGTGAGGCCAGTTCTGTGCACGCTGCGCTCCATCAGAAAAATCCATTGCACAGGCTCGAAGGACAAATCCATTTCCAAAAAAGCCCTGTAGCGACTGGCGAGGGATGAAACCGGCAGGTGTAAAGATGCACTGGAAGCCGCAGCCCCAACCCTGCATGCAGGCAGTTCAGGACATTGGTCGCTCGAGGCTGACCTGGGAAATGACAGTCTTGTTCGGCAGCATCCTGAACGACCAAGCAGCCTTTTTTAAGGAGAGCACTGCTTGCTCTATATGGAGAGGGGCCTAGAAAAGGTGGCCTAACGAAAGCTCATCCCCAACTACCTGGTTGGCTAGCCGCGGCCAACGGGAATCTTCTGATGCGGTCAAACCAAGGCAAAGAAACAAAGGCACACACCGGCCTCCAAAGGTGTAAATAAACTGACACTTGCATTTATATACATTATTTGTAGCCATGAGGCTATCTTTATGGATGTTTGTTGCTTTTTAATTCCACCCCCCTATTGCAACTGCTCCAGGGCACCTCTGTCATTAGCTAGGGTGAAGCAACTACCTTGGGCAACACATATATGGTGCCATGAAAAGCATACCCTCTAGTATTTTCACAGATGAACACCAGGACATGTGTGGCCAAGCACCATCAGAGTCTAGTCAAAAGGGTGTGGCCAGGCAACAAGTGAGCCAGCATGGTGTAGTGTGGTGGTTTGGGAATTTGCTGTTCTTGATCATGAAGGTCTCTGAGTCTGAGGAGTCAGTCAGTAAGGATCCTTGCTTCCCAGCACTTTGCCGAAGCTGAAGATACTGAAGACATACCCCCATCCTTTGCTGACGACAAAGAGATAAATGCGATCATCCCAGCAGCTGTTAAGTAACACATACTGACCTGATTAGTCACATGTGGCATTGAGAGAGCTGCCCATAAATCTTGCGGTCCTTCACAGTTTTGTTGCTGGCATCTGTCTTATCTTGTTAACTGGCAATACTCTCCCATGTTCCTGTTTTTGTGACCTTGGACTGGTGTTTTGACAACTGTTTTGCTCCTTGCTGGCTTTATTTGGACTAATGGCACACTGACCCTGATGACCATCCTCTTGTTACTCCCATCTTCTTCTGGGATAACCTGTGACTAACCTAGATTGAATTAACCATTTGTCAGCACTTGTACTCCAGCCACCTAGTGCCTGGTCAAATTGCTCACTGGAGCATAGGGCAAAGGCAAAGACAAACCCCCTCTCAACAAATCTTGGCAAGAAAACCCTGTGATAGATTCACCTTAGCGTCTCCATAAGTCTAAATGATTTGAAGGCACATAACAACAGGAAATAAGAGGCAGAAAGTGATTAATGGGGAAGAACATGTAAAACCACCATTTTAATCAGAGAAACCCTAGAATTTATGTACTGAGTTTAGGAAAGCCTGAAATAAAAAGGAAAAAAGAAAAACCTAAGTGATCCTACTAAGAATGAAAAGCTCCATCCTCTCTCTCCTTTCCCTTCTGCTGAGTTAACGTACAAACTGTTTTTGGATTTTGAACTCAGTTTGCAGCAAGTGAAGAAAGCCAAGGGTGAAGGAGGAGGGGAGGAGGGGGAGGAGAGAAAAACAGGGACATTTTTAAAGCAATCGAGAAAGGGGAAGAGTGGATGATGAACTGCAACTCTCCATGCTAAACAGGGACAGTTGGAGGGCATAGGAAAGGCAGTAAGTTGTTGGTTATTTATTGTTTCTTTTATTGCCAGGGAGAAAGTGATTTTCTGATTCATGAGCCAAAATCTCTTAACCACCTTTGGGCATAATGCATATTCATTTCACGGGTGGTGTTGGTGGTATCTGTTGCTCTACCTGAAGCAGCAACATGTCTTGGACAGGCCATCATGCTAATACCAGGGCAAGCATATCTCTCCTTTGTATGGTGGCAATATTTTGGATAACAGTGGAGGAAATGTAATTTCTCACACTAAAAGGGCCATCATCATGAAAGATGTTCACATTCACTATAAGAACAAAGTAAATAGCCATTAGGTTACTTTTTTGCACTGATATACACAGGTCTTCAAACATTATTAGTATATGACAGCTTTGTTACATACAACATTTTAACTTAATCCAACATGCCCTCAGCATAGCATAAATATCCACAGGCAGGGATATGCTACATGATGCTATACAACTCCCATCCAGAATACCAACACTGCACAACGCATGTCAGGGACTAGGTAACTGTCACGTACTTGCATTCTCAGATTCAGGGAACAACAGTTTCAGAATTCATCAGAAAACTTTACTGTCAGAAATCCAAGAAGCATACAAGGTTGTTACTGATAATTGAAACTTAAGGGGTACATACTACAGTAGGACCCCTGTATCTGCAGGGGATTGGTTCTGGGTCACACCGTGGATGGTGAAATAATAGCAAACAACACCCACCACCTCGCCACTGCCGCAGGAGCCCACCCGGTGGAAGGGGAGAGTTGAGATCCATCTCCGCTCCCCCCGTGTGATCACTGCTGCGGCGACAGAAGCCCTCCCGGGGGAAGGGAGAGGGCAGGCAAGATCCCTCCCCCCCATGATCGCCACCGCAACAACCAGAGCTCTCCTAGAGGAAGGGACGGAACAGGCAAGATCCATCCCACCTTCCCCCCCCCCGCCCTGCAATTGCCGCTAGGTGACAGGAGCCCCCCCAGGGGAAGGAACAAGGCAGACAAGATCCCTCCCTCCCCCCCCAGCCATCGCCAACTGCGGATAATTGAATCCATGGCTGGCTAATCAGCGGATGCAGGGGTGCTACTGTATATTAAAAGCACATTACAGTCTATAAAATCTAGCGGGCTCTAATACCATTGGCTAACCATCATCCCCTGGCATGACATTCCCTTACACTGACCAGCCTCCTTGATTTTGCAGCTGCATTCTCATCTTTCTCCAGAACAGCCGAAACAATTACCACCTCCCTCACCAGTTGGCAAAGAACACTCATTAACAAATACCCCAAAGCAAAACGCAACGAGTATCAAGGCTACAGGAAAAAAACTGAAAATGGAAGGATTAGGCACCGTCAGGGATCGATCCTGACAGTAACATTGCACAATCCACAACTACAATGCAAAGTATAGGATGCAGAACCATAATACACTATGTGTAACAACAATGTGAAGCATAAAATGTAAGATAAGTTTATCTGGCAGACCACTATCTCCCTCTATGAAGCAACCCAGGCCCCGAGATTTATTTATTTATTTATACCCCACTCTTTAGCCACAAGGCTATCAGAGCGGCTTACAAATTGTTTTAAGCAATAGATATTTACACATCTACACTGCATTAAACAGTTTCCAATGTGTGTTAGCTAATTGCCCCCACAAGCTGGGTACTCATTTTACCGACCTACAGAAGGATGGAAGGCTGAGTGAACCTTGGAGCCCGCTGGAATCGAACTTGCAACGTGGTGACTTGCAATCATTGTGAGAGGCCGTTTTCTCATCCCAACCACCATCTCAAGTATGGTTAGTGGGGACATGACAGAGAGCCTTTTCGGTGGCTGCCCCGAGGTTCTGGAACTCCCTCCCCAGGGAGGCCAGATTGGCCCCATCCTTGTTGTCCTTCCAGTGGCAATGCCAAAACCTTTTTATTCAGGCAGGCTTTCTAAAGAACAGGCTGCAGGGGAGGAGGCGCTGTGTGGTTTTGTTGGGTTGTTTTTAAAAGCTTTTTTTTTTCTTTTTAAAAAAGTTTTCAATATTTTAAAGTATATTTTATTCTTTTACATATTTTGATGTTGTTTTAATGATGTCATTGGTTTAATTCTGGTTTAATGCGCACTTTTTGTAAGTTTTAATTGTGTGTTTTTAAAACTGAGCCACTTTGGATCCTGGCCTTGGGAAAAAAGCGGGCTATAAATGATGATGATGATGATGATGATGATGATAGATGTATAACTACAGCTTGTAATTCTCCATGTGTAACTTGCAAAGAAAAGGCACAGGGTGGACATACTTTTTAAAACCATTCACAGCAGCTGTGGCCTGGAAGAGTTAGCAGGCTCTTTGCACCAAGTTGTAAATGCTTATTACAGATGCCAACGTCTATTCCCATATTGTGAAAAGTTTAATCTACTGATAGGTTAGCACAACTCAGGCTGTGGGTTAAAATCGTGAAATAGAATGTTAATAGAATAAAATTCAAACACAAGCACATTGACTAAGATACCAAAATTCTGTGTTGCTGCAGTCAATGACAATCCCTCTCTCTGGCTTTTCTTCGCAAACAAAGATTCAGGAAGGACTCATCCCAGCGCGCTAATGACTGAAAAGGCCAATCCGAGATAAACAATTCCAGTTGCAGAAACCACAACAGAAGGTCGTCTTGGGTGATGTTTCCGGGTTGTGTTTCTTTCTGCATTGTCGTTTCTCTTCAAGACTTGTTTGGCGTGAGTTCTCAAATAAGGCTGCAACATTGTGGATAGTGCGTCTCCATGCCTCCCGATGTGAGGCCAGGGCGGACCACTGTTGGTGATCAATTTGGCCGAGCCTGAGATGTTGTTTCAGGGAGTCTTTGTATCGCTTTTTTGGAGCGCCCCTCTTACGCTGACCTGTGGCGAGTTCAGCGTAGAGTACTGTTTTTGGGAGGCAATGGCCCTCCATCCTAGAAACATGCCCTGCCCAGCGCAGGCGTGTTCTCAGTATCATGGCCTCAATGCTGGTGATCCCTGCTTGCTCAAGGACAGCAACATTCGTCACATAGTCAGTTCAGTGTAATAAGGTTTTAGTAAATGCTTAAGTTTTTAAAAATTTCTAATTATATGTATATGCAAGTATATTTCATGTTTTATATTTTATATAATTTACAGGGTGCATCCACACTACACAAAGAATCCAGTTTGAAACTGGATTATTTGCACGGCTCCTTCCTATGGAATTCTGGGATTTGTGGTTTGGTGATGCACCAGCACTCTTTGGCAGAGAAGGCTAAAGACCTTGTAAAACTACAAATCCCAGGATTCCATAGGAAGGAGCCATGGCAAATAATCCAGTTTCAAACTGGATTCTTTGTGTAGCGTAGATATGGCCTCAGGTTGAGTTAAAATAGTGAAATACAAGGCCAGACCATAATTCCCAACCCCCTTTTAAATGTTTCATTGTGTTAAATGATTTTGGTGCAATCCTGACTTGAGGCAGTGTTTGTGAATTGTTCTGAACAAACAAAGGTTGCTAAATGCTGGTTTAAAAAACACACCACAAGATTAATTTTCCATTTGAAATTTACATATGTAGATTTTAAACTGTTTTCATATGTACTTGCTTTATTTGTTCTTTTAAACTGATATTGTGTATTTTGGTGTATTTATGTATTTTTATCCAAGATGTATTTTAATTCATAGTTTTGTGGGGATGTTTTGTTCCCTGCCTCAGTCCTGGGGAGAGGTGGTAAGAAATCATCATCATCATCATCATCATCATCACCAGTATGCTAGCTTAGCGTCCCCATACATCCCCTCGCAGTTCTAAATCTAGTTCCTGCTGGGTTGTCATGGCTACCGGAAAAGTCAATCAACCCTAGCGCCTCCCTATCGCACCATTCCGCTCTTCTCACTGGAAGAAAATGCTGCCGCTCTCCCCCCTCGCCGAAAACGATTGGCTAGAGCGATTCCATTGATTAGCCCCACCCTCTTGAGGCCTAACCCTTCCCACTGCCGACAGTAGTCGTCTTTTTCCCCGATGGTCAATCAATCACCGTGAACGGACAACCCTGATTGGGCGAGTTCGCTCTTGGCGCCCACCCCTTTGTCCTTTCCCCAATCCTATTGGCTAGTTCATTCGTCGATTTCGACAAGGCAGGCCCTGATTCGCGAGCTTGGAAGAGAAGCGGGGGGGAGGGAAAGGGGCACTTGGCGCAGGCGCAGTGGCTGTTGCCCGTTCTGGCTGCGAATGGGGCCGGGCAGCGCTGCGGATGGAGCCGCTGCAGAATGGAAGCGGCGGCAACGGGGAAGCTGAGGCGTTGTTGCCGCCCCCGCCATTGCCAGGCGTCGCGACGGGGGACGAAGCCGGGCCGACCCCCGCGGGTGAAAGGCTACGGAGGGCGCCCATCCCGTCGGTGGGCTCAGGCGGCCGACAGCGCGGCGGGTCTAGCCGGGCAGAGGCCGCCGCCGGACGCGAGAGGGAGCGCCCGGGCCCCGCCCTTCGGCCGCGCCTCGACTCTCTCCGCAAGAACCGCCCCCGTGAGTGGCCGCTAGGGGGCGCTGGGCCGCAATGGCGGCTGTGAGGGAAGGCGGCGGGACTAGCGGCTATGGGCGGGGCCTGGGTATGGGCGGGGCTAACTAGGAGGGCGGGGCTAGTCATCTGCCTGGGCGGGGCTTGTCTCCTATGAGTTCTCAGACTTTCTTTGAAAATGGAGCCATGTGTTTTTATTTTTTTAATTTTTTATTTTTATTCTTATCAAGTTTGCAGATGAGGCCCAATGAGGAGGGTTACCTAATACCCCAGAGGACAAGATCTAAATTCAGAATGACGTCAACAGAGTAGAAAGCTGGGCCAAAACTAACCAAATTAATTTCAACAGGGAGAAATGTAGGATATACTGTACTACACTCCGGCAGTAAAAATGAAATGCACAGATATAGGATGGGTGACACATGATTTGAGGGCAGTACATGCGAAACAGATCTAGGAGGTTTAGTGGACATGAGCAAGCAGTGTGATGCAGCAGCTAAAAAAGCCAATGTGATTCTAGGCTGCATCAATAGGAGTATAGTGTCAAGATCAGGGAAGGAATAGTGCCACTTTGTTCTGCTTTAGTCAGACCTCACCTGGAATACTGTGTCCAGTTCTGGGCACCGCCATTCCAGAAGGCTATTGACAAATTGGAAGGTATCCAGAGGAAGGCAACCAAAATAGTGGGAGGTCTGGAAGCTGTGTCCTATGAGAAACTGCTTAGGGAGCTGGGCATGTTTAGTCTGCAGAAGAGAAGGTTGAGAGGTGACATGATAGCCATGTTTAAATATTTGAAAGGATGTCATACTGAGAATGGAGCAAGCTTGTTTTCTGCTACTCCAGAGACTAGGACATGGAGCAATGGGTTCAAACTAAAGGAAAGGAGATTCCACCTAAAAATTAGGAAGAACTTCTTGACAGTAAGAGCTGTTCGGAAGTGGAATACACTGCCTCATAGTGTGGTGGAGTCTTCTTTAGAGGTTTAAACAGGCTGGATGGCCATCTGTTGGGCGTGTTTTGATTGTGTATTCCTGCAGGGCAGGGGGTTGGACTAGATGGCCCTTGTGGTCTCTTCCAACTCTGTGATTCTATGATTGTACAGTATTATGTTTTTGTCCCACCCCGGTCCTTCCTCTGTTCATGGGGTCGCAGTGGGGATTGGAATCTAATGGTACATACTTTATTTATTTAATTTGATTCATATGCCACCTTTCTCTCAGAAGGGACCCAAGGCGGCTCACAAAAGATCATATAAAATACAGTTTAAAAACCTTTAAAACTCACAATATAGAAAATCTAAAATTACGTAAATATATGAAAGTTAAAAGATTAAAAATAAACAAGATAAAACTAAAAACAAAGACACACCCCAATAAAAGCTTCCAAAACCCAGCTACATATTAAAAGCTTGCTTGGATAAAAACGTCTTTGCCTACCAGTGAAAGGAAAGCGGGAAAAGCCACAGAGAAGGCACTCTCTCCTGACTGGTTGACTTTTCATTTATCAGCAAAGGATTCTATCTCCCATATTTGCTCATTTAATGGTAGCAAATATTTTATTTGCTTATTCACTATTGCACTTATATCATGCTTTTCCTCCAATGAGCTGAAGGTGCCATGATTGGCTTCTCCTCCCCACTGTGTCCTCACAACAACTGTGTGAGGTAGGTCAGGCAGAAAGTGTGAGTGAGTGCCTGGCTTAGGGTCACACAGTTTCGTATCTGAATTTGTTCTCCCAGTCCTGGCCCAACATTCTAATTGCTATGCCAAACTGGCTCTGTACCGCATAGAAATAAAAAAGTAACAGATATTTCTATGGGATAGCTGGCCTTGTACTGGTTGTTTCTCAGTCTCAGTGCATCTCTCCTGTGAAGTTGTAACTCTTATTTTTTTAAAATGTATTCAATTTATATGTTTCTGTTATATGCTACCCAAGGCAGTTAACATAGCTAAAAACAAGACTTACAAAACCTGACAGAAAAAGTTAAAACATATTTATTTAAGACTACTTTTAGGTTGGTTTTAAAGGTAGGGATCTCTCAGTATGGTATATTGCATAGGAACCATCTGAAACAGTTAAAGTAAATAAAGACAAGAGGCAGCAATTACAAATGAGACCCGTTTAAGAATAGACCAGCAAAAACAGGCCAGTCACCAGAGATTCCCCAAAGACTTGAAATAAAGGCTTCTGCTGACCTCTTGAGGGAAATGTTCTAGAGATGTGGGGATGCTACTGAATAGATCTTCTCCCTGTTTCTCACTAGCCTACCCATCCTTGTGGGGAGGGCAAGTGAGAAGTGCTTCTGTTGGTTTCCTTCCAAGTATAAGCAGGATACTGGAGAAGATAGGTAATAAACAGTCTAAATTGTTTCAGGGTTTAAAGGTTGCAACTAGCATTTTATATTGGGGTCAGAAACACTGACAGCCTGTGTGCCTGGCACTTGGACCAAGTCTTTCTGCACCTTTGCTTGCGAATTTAGGGAGGGTATGTTCAAATCCCTGATCTCTGTCATTATGTGAGTAAAGATTTATAATCATAAACCAGTATTTCCTCCAGTGTATCAGTTAGAGAATGGGGTAGTTAATTGGAATAGAGTAGTACTCCCACCCTGTCATTTTCAAGGTTCATGCCTTGCCTTTCAGGAAAATTCCCAGAGCAGCTTTCATAATTTCAGAATGTAACCAAACAAAGTTAAAAGCTGTACAAATGTAGAAAAAAAAATATATGTTAAGAACAGCAAGAGCAACAGAAGCAGCACAGAAATGTAACAAAAAGGTTCTGGCCAAGATGAAACAGACTAGATTGAATTAAATGCCTGGGAACATAAAAGGTCCTGAGAATGAAATGCCTGAGAACATTAAAAAAAGATGTTCACTTTGTACTAGAATGCCATCCAAGCTAGCACCAGGCAGGTCTCCATGGGGGAGAATATTGCACTCCTGTCCTTAAGAGCGGCCTTTCCATGATACCCAGCCCTCTGAGGTAAGGCTTGAGTGGCTAGCCCTTGGAAAGGGCTTCTGGTGGAAACCTTAGGTACGGTACATATAAAGACAGGCAAACTTTCAGATTAAATAAACTGGATAGCCTGTAGGCCCTCTAGATAATTGCTGAATAGCTCCCGTAATCTCTCACCTGTAGCTAGGCTGGCAACAGGGCAGATGGAAATTAGAGTCCATTAAACATCAATACCTGCAGGCAGGCCACAGTTTCCCCCGCCCTGAGAAAATGAATGTATAGTGCTGCAACCTTTCTGGATGAAGTGGACAAGAAAGATTGTGGCATGTATATATTTGCACAGAATTAAAGAAGAAAGTGTGTGTGTGGTGGGGGAGAATTTCAGAATGAGGTTTAAAATGGGTGAACCCCTGATTCCGGTTTGTTATTTCTAATTTTAAAGTATATGCATTCATTTCTTTGTGTCAAGCAGTGTGGTTTGCTTTCCCACTTTAACTCAATTGCTTGTCCAGCATCATGACACTGCCATCTGCATATCTGGTGAAAAAAGCATATAAACCCCAGCCAACTTGTTCATTTTTAAGAGTGCCATGAAAGGTATCATTGCATTTGTTGAGCTAGATTAATATAGCTCCTCTTCCAGATTGTATCTAAGGGGCATTGTATTAATAATGTCCCAGCATTGTCAGGTGGGGAACTGAAACACCCTGGCATTTCTTGTTTTTGTAGGCAACAGGTTGTTTGTTCAGGATGACAACAGTGAAAGAGCAGGCTGAGACCTGGCTCAGTATATAAGCCCTTTGCTAGCATGAAAGCATGTTAGTGGTTATGATTTAAAAGCTGGAGTGTGCATGACAGTTTTTCCGGTTCAGTTAATCCGAAGGTGAAAGGTGGGTATTTATCTGTGTGAGCTAGGGAAGAACCCAAAGGTATGTAAAATGGGGTGCACAGATTTGAGATGCATGTTGAGTAAAAGTGGTAGTGAGACCTTTGTGAAAGGGACTGAAGTTGGGTAGCCAAATTCGGGGACTTGAGGCAGGTGTCAGACTATATCATGAAGGGGATTCAGAGTATCTGATGTTACCAAGCTGGCTTTGTGTAATTGCAGATGATAATTAATTCAGTGTGAGGAAAACTGAACAAGCTGTTGACAGCTAGCTGTAGAGATTATGCCAAGTTTCCTAATGTGTGAAAAGGCTGGATTACGTATTGTCAGCAGCTCTCTGCTTTTCCTTAAATCTGAGTGTTGGGCTGATGGAATAATGACTATTAGTTTAATAGCTTCAAATTTTCTTGTTGCAGCTGATAAGCTGCAAAAAAATATGGAGGCATTGGTAAAGGTGTAGTCACATTTATGTAATTTATTTAACTTCAGTCTTGTGCATTCCTGAAAGTCCAGGAAGAAAGTGCAAAGGCAGGTTTACAGTTGAACATTAAGAAAACAAAAATAATGACTGCAGATGATTTCCATAACATTATTGTATATAATGGGACTTGAACTTCCATAGATTTTGGTATCCACGGTGGGTCCTCGAACCAAACCCCAGGAAATACTGAGGGCCCACTGTATTTCTGTAAAGCCAGTTTGGAGTAACTGGATCTGGGGTGAAAATAATGCAGTGGCTGCTAGATATACACCTGGTCAGCTGTGAACACAGGCACATTCGTGAAAGTCCATGTGTCTGGAATGGTGATGATAGCATCCCTTCACCCCCACCCTCCCCTCCAAAAAGCCCCCAAGGACAACTCAGTATTGTGGCCCAGCACAGGTTGCGGGGGGGGGGGGGAGAGGCAAATAATAATAATAATAATGATGATGATGTATACCCCGCCCCTCTGCTAAAAACAATCGGGGCAGCTTCCAGCAATTAAAACATTGTAATAATGACTAAAAGCACCACCCACCCCAGCCTCCTGCATAAAAAGACATTAAACATTATAAAATTAAAACCATCTAACTAAATCGCATTAAAAACAAATATACACAAGATTTTAAAAGGCCAGGAGACACGGCTCCTGAGGCAGGGATCTAATCAGGAAAGGCCTGCCGAAAGAGACCCGTCCTTAGTGCTTTTTTAAAGCTACTTAAGCTCGTCATCTGACAGATCTCGTTCGGCAGGCCATTCCATAAATTGGGGGCGATTACCGAAAAGGCCCTCTGGGAGGTTGCAGACAGCCTAGATTTTTGCGGCTGAAGCAAATTCCTCCCAGAGGACCGGAGTGTGCGGGGAGGATTGTATGGGAAAAGGCGGTTCCGAAGATAAGTTGGACCCAAGCCATTTAGGGCTTTAAAGGTAATAACCAACACCTTATACCGGGCCCAGAAACTGATAGGCAGCCAGTGGAGAGATTTCAATATTGGAGTTATATGGTCTCTCTGAGATGTTCCCGAGACCACTCCGGCTGCCATATTTTGTACCAACTGAAGTTTCTGGACCAAGCACAAGGGTAGCCCCATGTAGAGCGCATTGCAGAAATCTCGACGAGAGGTTACCAGCGCGTGCACCACAGTCTCGAGGTCCCTTATTTCCAGAAAAGTGCGCAGCTGGCGTATCAGCCGAAGCTGATAACAGGCGCTTCTGACCGTCGCATTCACTTGACTCGTCATCTGAAGCGATGAATCAAGGAGCACCCCCAGACTGAGAACACAGTCCTTAACGGAGAGCGTGACCCCGTCCAGGACTGGAGGTTGCAGCCCAACTCCTGATTTCGGGGCCGCTACCGTGAGCACCTCCGTTTTGTCCAGATTTAATCTCAATCTGTTTTTCCTCATCCAGCTCATTACTGCTTTAAGACAGTCATTAAGAGGAGAGAGATGCCATCGGAATTTGAGGCCGATGATCGGAACAAGGAGAAATAGATCTGGGTGTCATCAGCGTACTGATAACACCCAGCCCCATAACTCCGAATAATCTCACCCAGTGGCTTCATATAGATGTTAAACAGCATCCGGGACAGGATGGTGCCCTGCGGAACGCCACAAGTAAGCTCCTTTCTGCTGGAGCAGCTGTCCCTGAGCCGCACCCTCTGGGACCTGCCCGAGAGGAAGGACTGGAACCACTGGAGCGCAGTGCCTCTGATTCCTAACCCACTCAGGCGATCCAGGAGGATGCTATGATCTATCGTATCGAGAGCCGCTGAGAGGTCTAGAAGCACCAACAGGGACATATTACCCCTGTCGATGCCCCAAAATCAAGTGGGAGAGGGAGAAATTGTGGAGGTTTTCTTAGGGGAGAGGCCCTTCCTGCTTTTTTCAGGTATTTTTCTCTACCAGCTTTCTAAAAGCACCAGATATAGCGATTCTTTCATGTGTAAGCAGGCCAGAAGACAAACTGTTCTTAAAAGGGACTGCTCCTATCATGATGTCACAGGTGCTAATGGGTAACCACCAAATCTCAGCTACCCTTCACAACATGGTTTAGCAGTGGAAGTGGTGGTTTGGAAGCAGGGGTTGAATGCTTTGTTCTCAATAATAACGTAGTTTGGATGCTGGGAAAGTACATTATTCCTGCAGTAGGTTTGGGGATTAGTGGAAAGAGAATCGGGACGCCAACAATAGCGGGCTTACTGTTTAATAAAACTATGGACCTGGGGAGGTCTTACCTCTGTAAACCTCCGAAATAATTGTACATGGAATAGCAGAGTTGGTGAAGCAGGGCATTTGTATAGCTGGTTTCTGCCCATCTAATTATTCAGTTGAATGCAGACTTAGTCATACTTGGAGTAGACCCATCAAAGTCATGACTAACTTATGTCCTGCTGATTTCATTATGTCTGAATATGACTGAACCTAACTTCAACCCACAGTGTGATAAATTTAAAGTGTGGGCTTTCAGTTTTCACATGAAAAGAATATGACAGCTGATTCATATGGCAAGTTTGCTCAAGTATTTCCTCCATGCTGTTCTCCCTCTCTCTTCCTCCTCCCTCAAGATGGTGAGCACAAGCTCTGCTGAGTTGCTTCTTCTCTTGAAACTTTCCTGCAGGGCTTAGGCACTGCATGTGTATGTGTTTGAATGTACAGTTGCGGCCTCGTATCCACAGAACCAGTATCCTCAGTTTCAGTTATCTACAGGACATAAAATAGGGACACATGAGTTGTGCTGGAAAATGCCTAGAGAGGCATCCTCTCTAGGCATCTTCTAGATCCGCCAACATCATTCTATGGTATGTTTTTACTGGAAGTCCTTTATTTTAGTAGGGTTTGTTGTTATCTGTGGTTTCTGGTATCCGCAGTAAGTCCGGGAACTGATACCCCACAGATATGGGGGTCCAACTGTACCTTTAAATGTAATTAGTAAAATGTTTAGCTATGAAACTTGTGTACTGCCTTCCTTTGCTAAAACTAGTCTCTGAAAGACCCCAGAGATTCAGCACTTCCATTTGTGAACACTGCTAAAGGAGACTGGATCTTAATTGAACTAGTTGTCATCTCTCCCAGGGGCTAACACCCTGGGAATCTACTTCTAATCTAACAATATTTGGCATTGATTTGCATGATTTCAGTAGCACTTTCTGGATCTGCTGCAATTGTAGGAATATGGAGAAAGCACACGTGAGTATGCAAGTAGATAATAAGGTGGGCAATAAGGTTGTTTCTAAGGTCAGCAACTAGACATCTATGAGATGTTCTGGATTACAACTCCCATCAGCTCCAGCCATCATGGCCAATGGGTGGCCTTGTGGGAGTTGTAGTCCAGAACATCTGGGGGAGGGGTGTCATGTTGCTACCCTTGCTAATGATAATAGGAGTTAAAGATGTTATAAAGTAGACTAAGCAGACTGCAGAGACAATGAAAGAGTTCTTTGTGTCTGTCTTCTCTGCAGAAAGTGTAGGGAAGAGAACAGGTGCCTGCGCTGCCTCCTTCAAGAGAGGGCTGTCAAGAACTGAGGCTAATTAATGTGCTGCAGGGTCCAGATAGTATCCATCCAAGAGTTCTTAGAGAACTCAGATGCAAGATTGATGATTATCTAACAAAAATATGTAATGTCTCTAAAGTGTAACTCCTGTTTTTAAAGAAAAGATTTTGGTCTGGAGGAAGGGGTAAAGAGTTTAATAGAGTTAATTAGACCAGTCATCTTAATTTCTATTCCAGTTTAATTGATGGAAAACCACATAAAGACCTAAAACAAGTTATTAGGGTAGAACCATTGAATGAATCAGTGGGGTTTACATAAATGTTGACTTGCCATTCAGCATTGATTTGGTGGGCTTAATTTGACTTTGACTTGCATTTAGGCCCAGATTATTTAGCATATGGACAAATTATGGTGAGGGAGAATTGATATGACTCCTGCAAAAGTGAAGTCTTGTCTCTCAAATCTTCTAGAATTCTTTGGAAGTGTTTATGAGCATGTGAATGGTGTCATCTGTTAGAATAGAGGTGGGGCAAATTTAGGGCTACACATGGAGTCCCAAGTGTTTCATACAATACACTAGAGGAAAAAATAACTTTAGTCCCCAAAATGGAAAACTGCAACACTAGTAGGTTTGGGGGATATGATTTGCCCTCTAAAATCAGTTTAAATCTAAAACCCTATGGTTTTCTTGGGCAAAATAGTTTCTTTACAAACCAGAATTTAACATTTCAAATAATTTAAAAGCTCATCAGAGAAAAAAGGAAGTACAACACCCCTAATTAAAAAAAAACAACCCTTAAGAGCAGCCAGTAGGAGCTGGCATGGTATAGCGGTTTGACGTGTTGGTCTACAACTCTGGAAACCAGGGTTCAAATCCCTGCTTGGCCTTGAAAACGCACTGGGTGACCTTGAACAAGCCACATACTCTTAGTCCTTAGAAAACCCTGAGATAGGTTCACCTTAAGATCACCATAAGGTGGGGAAATGACTTGAAGCCACACAACAATAAAGGAGCTAATATGTTGAAATCCTGCCTGAATAGAAGGGTTCTTTCTTAGGTTTTCTGTGGGTTTTTTTCTGGGCTGTGAGGCTGTGTTCTGGAAGAGTATATTCCTGACGTTTTGCCTGCATCTGCATTAGAGAAGATGCCAGCCACAGATGCAGGTGAAACGTTAGGAATAAACTTCCAGAACACGGCCTCACAGCCTAGAACCCCCCCCCCCACAGAAAACCTATGGATGCCTTCGACAATCCTTTCTTACTTGCTGAAGGATGACCGGAGGAAAGGGAGGGCACTTAGTTTCCCTTGGTTGGAAGTTCCACATCCTGGAAACAGTCCCACAGAATGGCTTTTTTTGTGTGTCTTCACCAAAGGTTCCTGTTTGGGGGCTTCCCCAGGTGATCAAATAATCCAAGTACTCACATGGGGAGATGCAGTTCTTCAGAGAGCTGAGACCCAAGTTTTATTGTGAGGAATCTTTCCAAATTGAGTGAATATCCAGTAAAAATGGCAAATGTGGTCCAGTGTGAGCATACTAGGTAAAAAAAATTCTGTGTGTTCAGGTTCTGAGCTGATACTGACTGAGCACTAAAGAGAATTCTGAGTCCTGTTGGATAGTTGAATGAAAAGGTTGAATTAGTGTGTCGTAGCTGTCCCAAGAAAAGTAAATTCCATGTTAGGGAATATTAAGAAAATGATAGAAAATAGAACTGTTAGTATTGTAATGCTTGTATAGCAATCTGCGGTGCAACCATGCTTGAAATACTGTGGGCAGTTCCAGACTATGTCTCAAAAAGGACATTTTAGAGCTGGATGTGGTAGAGCAAAGAGCAATCAAAATGTTCTGGGATGATGGATCAACTCTCCTATAAGGAAAGGTTGTAGCATTTGAGGGTATTTGGTTTAGGAAAAAAAGCAAGGAAAAGAGAACATGATAGAGGTGTATAAAATGATGTCAGGTGTAGAGAAAGTGAGAGGCTTTCTCCCTCTCTCATGTTATTAGAGCACCATAGGGGTCCATCAGTGAGGCTGAATGATAGGAGGGTCAACACCGACATCCAGCACAGAATTGAACTGTCAAGCTGTGGTGACGACTAGTCGGTTTATCCAAATTAGTGGAGGAGCATTTGCTATTAGTCACCATAGCTATATGCTACCTGTAGGGTCAGCAATAGCATTCCCCTAAGTTCCTGTTTGCTGGGATGCAGCGGTATCATGGGGCTGTTGTCCTTATCTCCTGTCTGTAGGCTTTCCTTGGACATCTGGTTGGCCCCTATGGTCTAGAGATTCATCATGACTCTTCTTAGAGTTTGTACAGTGCTTTCCCTTGTCTTCATGTATGCTGGTGCATACTTCGGAACAACTCTGTGTGTGTTTATAGAATCATAGTATAGTTGTCCCTTCATATTCGCTGGGGTTTGGTTCCAGTACCTCCTGTGGATACCAAAATCCGTGAATATTCAAGTCCCATTTATATGCAATGGCGTAGCAAAATGGTGTCCCTTATATAAGATGGTAAAATCAGGGTTTGCTTTTTGGATTTTTTTTTTTTTAAGAATATTTTCAAGCCGTGAATACCAAATCTGTGGATACGGAGGGACAACTGTAAATTATTTTACTGTGTGATGTTGTTATGTGCCTTCATGTTGACTCCAATTTACACCAACCCTATCATAGGGTTTTCTTGTCAAGATTTATTTCAAGGAAGTTTGCCTGGGCCTTCCTCTTAAGGCTGAATGAGTGTGACTTGCCCAAAGTCACCCAGTGAGTCTCTGTGGCTGAATGGGGATTCAGATCCTAGTTTCCCAGAGTACTAATCCAATGCTCAAACCATTACACCATGCTGACTCCCATTTGGTGCAGTCAATAATTTAAATCATGTCATCATCTGGGATTAGTACTGTGAATGCTCGCAAGGCTATATATAAATGGGTATTTCTAAAATGTGTTTTTTAAAAGCCTCCATCTTAGCGCAGTTCTTATGGCGGCAGAGGAAATAGGAAAGTGGTGTTTCTCATGCTGTGAATTGTGATTACGCTGCTAGCTTCTAAGATGAATATGCTGGAACAGCAAGTACAGTTTTTAATGCAACTGTTAGCATGGCCTTGTGCTAGAGCTCAGCTGTCAGGTGGGAGCAAAGAATCGCCATATTGTAGTGTTTCAAGAAACCCCAAGGGATATTTAGCAAGAAATCTACATTTAAAGCATTCTTGTCAGGCAGCCATCCAGTCTCTGTTTAAAAGCCACTAATGAAGGAGCATGCACCACTTCTGTTGTACTCTGTTCTACTGTTGAATGACTCTTCTGCAGGAAGCTTTTCCTCTTGTTTAGTTGAGCTCCCTTTTCTTCTCATTTGAATATATTGGTTTGTGTCCTTCTGAACCAGCATAAAACAGGTTTGCTCTGTTACCTGTATGATAGCACTAAGTTTCTTACTGTCACTTGTCCCAGTGTAATCTTGGATTTGTGATTGTGCAAGTGTAGAGACTTTGACAGCAGCATCTTCTTCCTCTCTTCCTTTTCCTCCTCCTCTTCCTCCTCCTCCTTCTTCTTATTTTTCTCAGTTCAAGGGACTCATGACAGTTAAAACAAACATGGCTAAAAATTCACAGTTTACAGAACTTGAAAATGTAATTAAACTATGAAATTAAAACCAGTTAAAAACATAAAGCATTAAACGAACACAGCAAATAGAAAATCCAGCATATTATGTAAGGCTTGTAAAATCACTTGCTGCCAGAAAACTGATAAAAATCTTCAAGCCTTTTTGAACATTGAAATATACTTGAAACAGATCTCCTACATCTGGCTGAAGAAACAAAGCAGTTAATCTCTAAATGGCACAGATTCCTGGCTTTGTATTTACTAGTACTGTATATGCTTTGTATCTTCCCCCTGAGTGCTTTGTATTTTGTTTTGTATTGTATTTTTGGCCTGCTTTTTGATTGGCCTCCTTGTCCATACAGCTTCTCTTTTCTTGTTTCATTTTGTGATACAGTATTTTCCTTAGAGACACTGATGCTTTGCATATGTTACTGAAATGACACAAACCCTCTTTGGTCTTTAGAAAGCACATAGTCTCTGCATGTAAAGAGAGTAAGCATGTATAAGCATGGTGGCTCTGTGCCTCCTTTTGATGTTTTGTTCATCACTCTTCACAGATAGATGGCAACTGCCTGCAGTGGAGAACCTGCTCTAGTTGTAGTGGCTCTCTGTGTGATATAGAGCCCTGATTTCCCAGGGTTTTCAATCATGCAGAGAGCCTGCATGGGTAGAAGAGGCTTTTTGCTGTACACATTTTTCCTCCATATGTGAAATGAAAATGATAATGCAGGTAGAGCTAGAGTGCTCATCATTGCTTCCTCTCAGGCACAGACATACTTTCCAGTGGCTGAATGTGTCTATAGTTCTATCAAGATCGAACTGCTATTGTGTTCATCTGATGTCGTTGGAACATTTATGAACGTTCTATGGTGCCACATAGCTACATTCCATAACCTCACATAAGTCTAGCCAGTCACTTGTAGGGAAGAGGGATAAGGCTTGTATACAGGCAGATAGAATCAATGTTGAGTCTTATTTTTTATATATGCACATACCATCTTTATGGTGATCCTTTTTCTTCCTTCTTCCTTTAGCTTTTCCTTGGTTTGGCTTGGATATTGGAGGAACCTTGGTGAAACTTGTTTATTTTGAACCAAAGGACATTACCATGGAGGAGGAAGAAGAAGAAGTGGAGAACCTGAAAAGCATTCGGAAGTACTTGACCTCCAACACTGCTTACGGCTCTACAGGAATTCGGGATGTGCACCTTGAACTAAAGGACCTTACGCTGTGTGGACGTAAAGGCAATCTCCACTTTATACGCTTTCCTACTCATGATATGCCTGCTTTTATTCAAATGGGCAGCGAAAAACACTTCTCAAGCCTCCACACTACCTTATGTGCCACTGAAGGTGGAGCATATAAGTTTGAGCAGGACTTTCGCACAGTATGCAATTTTTGGCTTATATACCCTTAAGCTGCAATAGCACATATGTTAAAGCTTGCAAAGTAGAGGCTGAAAGTATATTAATATTTATCTAATCTAAATATTTATTTCTCTAATATTAACATCTAATGGTGGCTTTGTGCTAAAATGACACTGGGGAAGTCTTGTTTCCCAGTTTGAAAATAAGAGCACCAAAAAGTTTGGTAATACTTGTAGAACAGGTTTTTGCTGCTTGCTTGTAAAGCTTTAAAATTCTCCCTGCATTCCATGAAACTTAACAAGAAAAGCTGGGCAATCGAGATGCCAGTTAATAGTGCTGGCTGCCACAGCATAGTCCCTGCCATCTTAATCATTATGTTAACATGGCTTGGCTGATAGAAGTTTCTTTTTAAATGTTGCAAAGAATGTTTGATAAATCAGGAGAAGCTGTGTGTTTACCATTAGTGTGCCTTTGGTGTTTGGGCTTCAAGCATGATTCTGTGTTTGAAGCACATTCTTAAGTAACCTGAGAACAGTGGTGGGAAGGGGAATGAAAAGGGACTCCTTATTGTCTTGAAAGCTATTCCTGTTTCTTCCCTATTCATGGAAGCTGGCTCACTGCATGCCTATGATTTTACTATCAACCATGGAATTTGTGATTCCAACCAGACTCTGGCAAAATTTAACCTTCTCCTCCAGTGTGTTTGAGTTCAGCATCAGAAGACAGTGTTTGTTAAAAGCAGTCTGATTCTGGGATGTCTTTGTAATTCCTCCACTTAACAGAATCATAGAGTTAGTTGGAAGGAATTGCAAGAGCCTGCCATGCAGGAATGTGGAACTAAAGTGCTCCTGCCCATCTAACCCATCTGTTCAAAGACCTCTGAAAAGGGAAAGCCCACCGCCTGTTTTTCATGAACATTTGGAATTGCCACAGAGACAGGATAGTCAGAAAAGTATATTTTTTGAGAAATAGCTGATGTTTCTGGGTAAAACACATGGTTTGCATGCAGAAGGTCCCATTCAGTTCTTTCCATCAGTGTAGGGCTTGAAAGGATCCATGCTGGAAACTTTGGGAAATTGCTGCTGGCCAGTGTAGGCAATAATGAGTTTAGAATGATCTGAGGCCTGTCTGGATATAGGTACCTGATATTCTCCACCATCTCTTCCTAACTGCCCTTCCCTGTCAGCAAATCTTTATGGAGGCTCTGAAAGCATAAACAGAGGCTTCTTTATATTTTGTTAGACCATGGGTTCATTTCAACCAGCATTTTCTACCCTGAAAGTAGCAGCTCTTTTGGGCCTCCAGCCGAGTTCTTGACCTTCTATTTGGGAGCCTTTTTGATGGAAATGGCAGGGGCAGAAGCTGGGATCTTCTCTATGCACTCTGTACTCTGTAATTTCCTCCTGTATGGTTTGCTCAACATGCATGACAGAAGGCCATTTTGTACTTCACCACGTCTCATCCTTGTTCCCAATCTCTCTCCTTCCCAAGTAATACACATACCAACTCTGTTAGAGGACTGGGTGTTTTGTTTATCTGTTTTACATTAGTTAGTTCAGCCGTCCTGCCTCAGTCATCTAGAAGGATTTGTAGTACAGACATCTTTGGTGGGGCAATTGCTCCAGGTGAGCATAAATTAGACTGAAAGGAGGCCCTCATGACTAGACATTCCTGCACTATGGCAAGGGCTTGGCCTAGATGGCCTCACAGTCTTTTAAACTCTTTAGTTCAGACTTTAGCAACTGTTGGAGGCTAGGAAATTGCATTCTCCCCCTTCCCAGAAACCTTTTCAGGGCTGTATGCAGTCCCTGCAAAAATAATCCACACCCTTAGTATTTTGGGGCAAAAACATTATTTGACCCCAGGAGCCACAAAAATGGTCCCAGGGGCTGCATGCAACCCATAGGCTGCATTTTGCCCTCCCCTGCTTTAATTCGTCTTTCCTCCTGAAACCTAGATTCTGCTGGCTGTGCATGCCCCTCACCAGAGGATACAAGTTTGTCTTCTAGCGTCCAAAGACCTGGATGGCCATGAAATTAGAGTGCATTGCTCTGAACAAACTTGGGAGTAGTAACCTCAGCTGCTGCTCATTTGCCATAAAGCTTCAGCAGATCCTTCAGCAACCCCTGGTTCAGTTACTTTGCCTCTCTGCTGCCTACTTTGTGAGTTCAGTACCTCCCTTTCCCTTGACTCTTCTGCTTTGTTTGCTTTTGTTTATTGGTCTGTCTTCCTCCTTCATGTTTGATCTCAGCTTAGAACTCTTAAACAATAAAACCCTAAATCAGTTTGCTATACCAGTAAGTCAAAACTCTTTCAAACCAAACCACTCTTACCGGTGATAGAGCGTCTAACTTTGTGCACTGATACAGATTTGAACACACTGTTCCCACTGGAGTTTGTGAATGTCTGGGTTTGATATTCATGCCATTGGAACTCAGCTTGCAATAGGTTGTTCCTTGCAGGAAAACGTAAGAGAAAAGGGAACTCTCATAAAGTATCTGGTGCTGTTGAGTTCCTCTTCAAAGCTTCTTTCTCCAAACAGGTGGGAGACCTTCAGCTTCGCAAAATGGACGAACTTGATTGCCTTATTAGAGGAGTTTTATACATTGATTCGGTTGGGTTCAATGGACACTCAGAGTGCTATTATTTTGAAAACCCGACTGATCCTGAAAAATGTGAGAAGCTCCCTTTCAATTTGGAGAATCCCTATCCTCTCCTTCTGGTGAACATCGGCTCAGGGGTTAGCATCTTAGCTGTGTATTCCAAAGACAATTACAAGCGAGTGACTGGGACCAGGTAAGTTTTAACAGTGGAAAGTGTTTCTTTGGATCTGATAAGCCATGAATGCACATGTGAGTGTCACCCATGTAACTGAACACCATAGACCTTGCGGCCATGTGTACACACTACACTGCTCATGGTAATAGCAGTAGTAGTGACTCTGGTTGCAGGAATAAGCCTCATCTAACACAGTAGGACTTCTTTTGTGCATAGGAAGGTGTGCGTTGCTCTCTTCAATTGTTCTTGGAATTTAAAATGAAGATAGATTTGCTCTATCTACCTGCCCCCATGTGAGAATTGTTTGGGGAGATCTGTGCCAGCTAGCAAGACATCAGCTAGTTAACGTTATTTTCATTTGGAAAGAATGCTTGAAATCTTCCATTACATCAGCATAGCTTAAATATTTGCTGTCAGAGTTACATTACACAACCCCCATACTGAATAGCAACTTGGAGCAATGTGTGGATCAGTGGTCAATATTCATGGCTGACAACCCATTGTGCAGTTACAGTGTGCAGTACACAAAAAGAACACATTCGGGGAATATGCATAGACATGCAACTCTGTGTACTTGAGTGTGCTACCACATGCATAATGGTCCCAGTTGCACAACTCTATTAATATGCTGCTGTCAGCTGGATACAACCATTGCACATCACACAGAAATAAATCACTCCACATGCATTAAGTGTAACTTATGCGTGGTTATGTCACTAACAGAATGCCAGCCAATTAAAGATGTGTTTTCTTTTCTGTGGTTGTTACCCTTCTTCCTTGCCAGTTACTGAGCTATAGTAATCATTTATATGCTTTTTTTTTTTTTTTTTTGGCTAGTCTTGGAGGAGGAACCTTCTTTGGTCTGTGTTGCCTTCTGACTGGCTGCTCAACCTTTGAAGAGGCTCTTGAGATGGCATCCCGTGGAGACAGTACCAAAGTGGACAAATTAGTGCGGGATATTTATGGAGGTGACTACGAGAGGTTTGGGCTGCCAGGCTGGACTGTAGCATCCAGGTAAGGCCTCCCCTCGTCCTGTAGGAAGCATGCTACCTTTGTCAGATCCTGCTTTGGTTTTGCTTTTGGCAAGCAGGGGTAAAGTGTCATGTGGATGGGTTTCGTTAATTCTTGTGAGTTGCATTGTTGCCTGCCCTGAGCAGGGTTGCTTGCTGAGATGGGGCAGGCTAAAATTCAGATAAATTGATAGCATTTGCCTCCTGCCTCTTGTGAGTGAACTCAGTACATAATAGTGGAGTCTAGGAATTGAATTATATATAAGCTCTCATATACATAATTGATGAGGAGCCTACCTTATACGTAGCTTGAGGATAGGCAACTGAAGTAAAAGAAGAGAGTTAGCCCACCCTGCAGGTTAGTTCCATTGTTGCACTCTTAGCCTGCATGACAAGCCACTGCATGGGGCCATCGCTCAGTGAGATGATATACAGATAATCACCTTTGACCTCTTTAGAGACATAGAGACCCAGATCTTTCATTACTTGAAGATCAGTCAAATTTAACAACACCGGTGTGATGAACGGTGTTTTAGTGAAGCTCTCTTTCTGGGAATGCCTAGTAAAAATTGAAGGGGGCTTTATACACACTTGCTCACTCACAATCTCAGTTTGCTCTTCCCGCTGCCATATTTTGGGATCTTCTGCTCTCTCCTTGTTTCTCCCAGCCAGATTAGCTGTGGGTGGCCTAGTTTTATTCTTCTGCAGATCCCCCCCTCCCATGCTTGCTTTCCCTGTGTGGTATTGTTTTGCTCTCTGAGCGCTAGACAGTTGCATTTACCTCTCCCCTTGTGGTGTGGCGGGAGTGAGGGTGGAGGGAAGAAAGTTGTCTCACTGAGAGGTCGAGTGAGGCATTTTCTGTAGAAATTATCCTGCTGTTTTATGAGTCTGAAGAAGAACTCCTGTTCTCATTTCCACACTGGTTGTGTGTATGTATGTGTCTTGTAAGTTGATCCATTATTATCTTCTTTTGTGTGTGTGTGCGCTTGCACATTTTGTTGGCCAGCTTTGGAAATATGATGAGCAAGGAGAAGCGAGAGGCAGCAAGTAAGGAAGACCTGGCAAGAGCAGCTTTGATCACCATCACAAACAACATTGGCTCTATAGCTCGGATGTGCGCGCTTAATGAGGTACAACAAGAGAAGCTAAAGCCACCACTTGTTTGGGGGAATCATTGAAGGGAACTGCAGGTTTTTTTGAGATGTATCCATGTTGTATTCCTCTTGGTCTTTGGGGATGGGGATGTGTTCCTGAAAGGAGAGAGAGATTAGCTGTTCAAGAGGAGGGAGTTTTGTAGGCGGAAATGACACCTAAGCCCAACACTGCACTTGAGAAAACAGACACCAGTTTGCCTTTGCTCTCAACATTGCAATGTGGGTCAAGAGCAGGTAAGAATCATGGTACATATTTAAAACAGAATGGGAACCAAGCTAAACAATGTTTCCAGTATTCCAAATGAAGAACTCACTTGTTCATTGCTGGACAGCAAGTTTTAAGTTAATTTTCAGTAGGTGCAGGGGAGGGACAGATGCGGTGTGTGTTGGTGTCACTACCTTTTAAAAAGGCACAAGTGGTTCTTTTGGTTGTAGCCAAGAGCAAATGGCTGGTATTCCAAGTTGAGGACTTCATCTGAGGAAGAGCCAGGGGGCATAGCAGGAAGGAGCCTGCTGTCTGAAAGTAAGAGCGACTACCTCTGTCTTGGTGTCAGGTTTTACCGAAGCTTGGTGCTTTCAGCTTCTTTACAGTGCTGCCTTGTTGCAACCATGTCAAGCAGCATTGTACAGGGCTATGAAAGAACTGAGGCGTAATCACCTTGTTGCCTCCAGGCATCCTTACACAGCTAGACATCATTCTTCAGCTGCAAAGTGAGACAAGACAGGAGACTGGTATGGGGGTCAGAAGTGAGATGTTTTGGAAAACTCAGCAGGGAGGTTACTAGGGTACATTGGGAAGACAAAGGTGATGCTGTGGAAGATGGCATTTTGAGGAGGGAAGTTTAAAGTTTGATCTTGAAACCAAAAATTTATTATTGCCTTAGTTCCTGGTATCAAGGTGAATGAATAGTTTATACCAGAATGATCACTGAGTCTGTAATGTGGAAGGCGAAGGGATATATTTGCCAGATATTGCAGTTTCGGCTCTACACAATATATAAACTTCTCCAGATTCATTCCATACTATCATCCGTATTGAACACGGCTTCTCCTGTCCCCCAAACCCTTATTTATCTCCCCTCCATGAAACAAGCTACCTTGGCACACTAAGCTTCAGTATTTTAGTCTTGACACTTACCCACCAGTAATTGGCATGTTTGGATCTTCCATGACATCACAGCAGCTAAGCCAGTGGCTGTGTGTTTACTTCTTCTGCCAATAATTTTTAAAATAACGCTACCAGAAAACCCTGGGAATTGCAGTCTTCACTCTTTTCACAGTGAAATCCCCAGCCATGTAAATTGTCTAGATTTCTACTCTAGCTTGCCCCTTTCTTTGAAACTAGCCCTTTTCCAACTTCCCTAATACTGTTATTTACCACCAGCTAGATTTCCTTCTTTTTCCTCTGAGCTAGCCCTTTGCACCCTCTAGTAACTTTAATTTTTAATATAATTAGTTTACCTCCCATGGCCAACTCCTGTGGTGATCAGGGTGTGAGCAAAAGAGGAACTCCCTCTCCAAATACTTTTAATGTTGAGGTCTGAAGGGACTGAAACCAAGCAGAAGCAACCTTTTCTCAGTTAGAGAGCTACTGACTTCTGGGTTTCTGCAGCTTCTTATGAGCTGTATCAGTGACCCCAGCTCTGATGTGGAAAGGTTGAACATTAGGAAGGCGGATCAGTGAATATGCTGCTCTCATTTATCAAAATGGGCTCTATGTTTTTCAGCAATTTCACTTCTCTGAAGTTAGACACAGAGTTTCTGATAATTTAGCCTTTCCCTTCTTGCAGAACATTAATCGAGTGGTTTTTGTGGGAAACTTCCTGCGCATCAATACAATCTCAATGAAGTTTCTGGCCTACGCCTTGGACTACTGGTCAAAAGGGCAGTTGAAGGCCCTGTTCTTGGAACATGAGGTAGTGAAACCGTGAAGTGGATCCACTTCTCTTTTTCTTTCCCTCTCCCCCGACCCCTTTTGCAGTTTACCCTTGGGGAGAGAACAACATGAAAAGGTTTTTGTTAAAAAAATTCTGTCTTGATTTTGGCACTCCCATTCTATTCTTGACAATTGAAACCTGAAACTCACTTTACAATTATTTTAACAATGCATTGGATTTAAATTGGAAGTGGTTGCTGGGGACGGTGAATAGCACTTTAGCCAGCCCAAGTGGGGAGAGAAAGAGGGGGGTGGAAAGAGGAGATGTCGTGAAGTGCAGAGTAAAGTAGCAAGGATGAACTCATCCTCACCTCCCAAAAAGCTGTTGTACACTTGTAGGGAAGAGATGGTTCCCTGAACCATGGCAGAACGAGGCACCAGAAGGATAAATAGGAGTATATTATATAGATTAAGGGAAGTAATAGTGCCGCTCTATCTTGCTTTGGTCAGACCTCACCTGGAATACTGTGTCCAGTTCTGGGCACCACAGTTCAAAAAGGGTATTGACAAGCAGGAACGTGTCCAGAGGAGGGCGACCAAGATGGTGGGACATCTGGAAGCCATGCCCTATGAGGAGCGGCTTAGGGAGCTGGGTATGTTTAGCCTGGGGAAGAGAAGGTTAAGAGGGGACATGATAGCCATGTTTAAATATTTGAAGGAGCAAGCTTGTTTTCTGTTGCCCCAGAGAGTAGGACTCAGAGCAGTGGACTCAAACTACAGGAAAAGAGTTTCCAGCTAAACATTAAGAACATCCTGATGGTAAGAGCTGTTCGATAGTGGAATTCACTGCCTCAGAGTGTGGTGGAGTCTCCTTCTTTGGAGGTTTTTCAGCAGAGGCTGGATGGCCATCTGTCGGGAATTATTTGATTGCGTATTCCTGCATGGCTGGGAGTTGGATTGGATTCCCCTTGTGGTCTCTTCCAACTCTATGATTCTAAGGAGGCCCTTCCCCAGTGTATTCATAGCTGGCTGGAGTACTCATAGAGCAGCTCATAGCTGACCCAGGAGCAACTGCGTGATAAGGTCTCTGCCTGCCTCTTCAGCTTGCTTCTGTCATATGTTAGCCTTCCCCAGCCTCTGGAACAAAGAGTCATAGATTTGGAAGGGACCACAAAGGCCATCTAGTCCGTCTCCCTGCCATGCAAGAATGCACAACTGAAGCACTCCTTAAAGATGTCTATCCACCCTCTGTTTAAAGTCCTCCAGAGATGGAGACTCACCACCCTCTGAGATAATCTATCCCCTATCAAACATCTCTTACAATAAGTTCTTCCTAATGTTTAGGTGGAATCTCTTTTCTCATCATTTAAATCTATTGGCTCATGTTCTGTTCTCTGGAGCAGCAGAAAACAAACCGGTTCTTTTATGTGGGATATGTGGGACTACAACTCCCATTGTCCATGCTGTCTGGGGATGATGGGAATTCTGGTCTAGCACAACGGTGATGCGTGGCTTTACATGGTGGTGGTTTTAAAAGAAAATCTAAACATTTTTTTTAAAGAACTGTCAAGTTTTATTACAGCGATCTTGATGTTTCTGTCATGCTGACTTCCTGTTTGTTTTAACAGGGTTATTTTGGCGCAGTTGGGGCTTTTTTGGAGCTTCTTCATTCATCCTGAATGAATCCTGAAATTGAGCTCTGGTTGCTGCTGGAAACTTCTACACCAAAGGGAACACCTGCCTTCATTCACCTTTATTTGTAAAAGTATCGGCCTGTTTGACAGGTCAAGGGAAGTAACTGTGAGTAACTCATCAATCAGTGCAGAGAAGGACAGAGGTATATTTTTTTAAAGGTTAAACCTAATCTACGTATAAAATAGTTTGCAAAAAAAGAGAGAAATAAATGTATGTGTATATGCAAGTGTGCGGACTGAATGTGTCTGTCTCACAACTGTTAAAGTGTATGTTCTGTTAGTCTTGTGTTGCACAACTTTTGTGACATAGACTGAAAAGGCTGGAGGAGGGAGTCTGCACATGCAGCTGGATGCTGATGCAGGTTGCGCTCTGCTGAAAACGATTTTAAGTGCTACTTTGTTTACTAATCTTGTATGATCCTGAAGGGCTTTGTGTGGATTTTCATAATAGCATCAATATGTGTGGAATATATAAAAACACTTTCAATATTAAATCTGGGTTTTTTTAATGGAAGAATGTATTGTCTCTGATTGTAACAAAAATTGATTTCCTGTTTGTGTCTTAAACTGGAGTTAAGGGAAGGAGGCTGAGGAGTAGTGAGCAGAAGATTTAAGCATTCCCAGTTACAGCACCTCTGAGTATTCGTTGCCTAAGAAAAACATGAAATTCATGGGGTTGCCATAAGTTGACAGATGACTTGAAGGCACATGCGCGTGTGCACACACATACACACAGATTTGGGTTTGCAAGAACAGGAACTTCCTTTCTTCTAAAAATCCCATCTCAAGAGGATAATCAGGTATTAGAAGCTGATGACAGTCTTTTTTTTGGCAAGTGCACCAGAAACCACCTCCACCTCAAGTAGGATATAGAGCAGGAAAGCGCAAAATGTCAATTGGAATCAACTGGTAGATCTCTGGGTGACTTGCAGTAGATTGAGGAGAGTTTCTGACTTTTAAATGCTGCTCAGCTCTCTGGCTGCTGAAATGAATGGAACTTGAGATGAAACTGGGAATGGAATTCTGTCTAAAAAGCCTGAGAGCTTAGAGCTGGATCTCAGAGACCATTTTTGCTTTAAGTGTGTGCTGGGGGAGAGGGGTGTCTTCTTTTTGCTTTTTTAATTCTGTGCCTCTGTCTGTCTCACTGAATCATTGTGCAAACTCTTGGATAAATACAGGTGGTGAATCTTGTGGCTTTGGTAAAACGAATAAAAGAACAAGTAGATTATACATGTCTGAAATGTGTCCATCTGGAGCATATGTTTTGCAACAGGATGTAGAAGAGAAGCAGGCAGGGGGTCATCTGCAGCCTTGATGGAAGGCCTTCCTCCTTATGCCATGGTGTGCCACAAATCCTGAGTGCCTCTTGGGACAGTAGTTTTGAAGGTCGACAAACATGAGCCAGCCACTAGGCACCCACTCTGTATGAAGTGGAGGCTGTGGCTTTCTGATAGTCTGCCAGTTGCAAGCTTCCTTGCTTTACATCTACAAAGAAAAAGGCGGTGAATTTTTGTTTAACAGATGGAAGATCTATTTTGGGCTCAGTGACAGGAGCTTTTAAGCACTTATGCTTTCTCCAAGCATAGACATAAAAATAACTCATGTTGTGGGTTGTTTTTTTTTTTTGGTTTTGGTAATAACACATCCGGATGTCAGCAGCAGGCAATTGTCACTCTTGGTTCCTCTGTGAGAGCATTAAGCGATTCCTCCCTACTGCAATCCACGGCTTCACAATGTTTTCCAGACTACTGGTCCTGAAGTGTTCCTGGGTGAGCCATCATCCCTTGGGTGGCTTTTTTTTTAAGCCCAAGGTTGGCATAGAAATAAACACAGAACACAATCTCCTGCTTATGAAGTTCCAGATGCATCTAGCTGGCCCTGTTGGAAGCATGATTATGAACAAGGTAGGAGATGAAGAACCTTTGGGGGGCCAAATTCACCTTAGCTTCTTCATGGGCCAGAATGCCTCCTGAATCTATTTGTGGGCTAGGCAGTGACTGTAGTCCTGTACATAACCAGTTCTGCACTTGGGGCCAATTTTGTACCTCCTTGCCTTACTAGAATGAGGAATGTGAAGGAGGAGTAAAGCAGCTGAGCTATGGCCCCTTTCCCTTCTGAGGAGGGTGTGATAATTGGGGGATTGCACCTCCCATTATCCTTCAATTCAGCAATCAGGTAAACAAAGGGTTAACTGGAGCTCTGGAGAGAGGTTACACCTGAGCAAGCATCATAATGATGTCATATCACCAGAGATAGAATGGCCAATCAGGACGGTCAGAGGGGCAATTTGAATAAAGTATAATGGCTGCCTCACAGGGGAGCCAGGCCCCAGTGTGCACTCACACACAAGCACATGCCTGCAAGGCAAGGGTGCCCATATTGCAATACAGTTCAAGAGTCCTAGCCTGAGAACTCCTAAAGCTGTTTATTTTATTTTCTTTTATTTATTTATTTATTTATTTATACCCCGCTCTTCAGTCACAAAGGCTATCAGAGTGGCTTACAAATGGTCAATTTTAACAGTTCCCTGCCCTCAGGCTTACAGTCAAAATAAGACACGACACATAAGGAACGCAGTCAACCTCTGACTGGGAATTCCAAGAACTACAGTACATCTCTTTTTCCTGTACCTGTCGCCACCCTTTGAATTACCCTTTTCCACACAGCGCAAAGGGAAGTTGTGGGAGTTCTAGTTCCATGGTACTCCCTGCCACTGCAGAAATGTACCTTCCCTCTCTCTTTTCCCCAAGAAGGGGACAATGACCGAGCAAAAGACAAGGCACATGACCATCCAGCTGATAGAAAGAAAGAAAAGGCTTATTTATTTCAAGCAAAGCTCATAACATGTAGAATTCTCATGGAAAAGCCCTTTTTCTCCAGGCAAATCTTAAAAGTTACAGAAATAGCAAAAAGCATTTAGCCAAAGTGGGAAATTAACATAAATTCACTGACACAATCTAGCTAAAACATTTCCCCTAGATCTACTCACACACTTGAAGTTCAATCTGTGAATTCAAAGGAAAGCTGTGAGCCAGGTTGCCATCTCAGCTGCCTCCATTGTTCTCTCTCCCCTGAGAGGGTCTGCTCATCTCAAGGCCCCATTGTTCAGCTCCCTCTCTGCCTATTGGTGAGGCAGCCTTTGTGCCTTTTTCAAATTGCCCTTCTGACCGTCCTGATTGGCCATTCTATCTCGGGTGATACATCATTGTGAGGCTTGCTCTGGAGGTGTAACCTCTCTCCAGAGCTCCAGTTAACCCTTTGTTTACCTGATTGCTGAATTGAAGGATAATGGGAGATGTAATCCCCCCATTATCACAGAGGGGTCTTCAAGTGGAGCTAGATGGTCTGGCCCATAGGCTTAAGCTCTCCATCCATGGACTAGATGGATCCTTAGTCTGATGTTGCAGGATCATAGAGTTGGAAGAGACCACAAGGGCCATCTGGTCCAACCCCCTGCCTTGCAGGAATACCCAATCAAAACATTCCCGACAGATGGCCATCCAGTCTCTGTTTAAAAAAGAGACTCCACCACACTCCAAGGCAGCACATTCCACTCCTAATGCAGGATTATAACCTTTGCAAAGGGGACTTAAATTTTTTCTTGCCCATTTGTCCATCCAGTGCGAAATACTGTCTCCTCTGACAGGTTCTCTCCAGGGTCTCAAGGTGGGAGAGGTAAATGCATCATTTGCCCTTGCAGCAAGATGCTCAGCTTCATTTTGTTTCACACACTATCTGGCAAATGAGGTGGTGGTGGTGGGGAATTCTCTCTCTGCATGTTTAAAAATATCCCTTTTTTCAAGGAGTCTGCATCTTGACAAATTCAGCGGTCCCTTGTTGATGATGAGTATTCATAGTGAAGGAAAAGTAGGTCAAGAGGAGCTTATGTGCTTAAAGAAGAGCTTTTGTTTTTCACATATTGTCTTTTCTAATGCTGTGCATCCTGTTCAAAGATCGCCATTAATGCAGAGGTAAGAAATTACTTCATTTCAGGGACGGGGAAGGTAAGGTGAGTAGAACTGGTGGGGTGCAGTGATTTAGGAAAGGAAGAGTGTGGAGTCTTCAGTGGAAACCTTCCCTGAAGGTGGTTTCTGAAGATGTAGAGGTGGGCAGTTGGGTATGGAGATTGCATGGATTTCTTTCTGAAGGCTGATAGTGACTTTTTAGCATTGGGCTTCCAACCCCCATAAGCAACAACCAGCATGATTAATAGCTAGGGATTGTGGGAATTGTAGTCTTTAACAGCACCTGGGGACCTGTGCTTGAAAACTACTGCTTTATCGCACAGACAATATTACTAGAACCTCAGGACACCTGAGAGCCTTCAAAAATAGAACTGAAATAGAAAGTATTTTTGACACAGGGATTTTAAAGTAAAATGGTCACTCTGCACATTGCATTTCTCACAGGGGATATTTATTTGTTTGTATTTGGAAAGAAAACATTGGGTACACATTGCTTTGCAAAAACCAAAAAACAAGCAACCCCTCTGCTAGATCTGTTTAGTACAAGTAGCCAGGTAATGGCTGTCATGAACTGGGCTGTCATCTTTCCAGCTTTGCTGTTACCCCTCATCATCTCTAGAGGGCAGCATGGTTCCACTCAGCAACCCTTCCTGAACAAACGCTTGTCCTGAGTTCTTTTCTGAAAAGGTCTGAAAATGTCTGGCCACCTCCAGGCACGAAAAGGAAGCAACAGCAGCACTGGCAAAAAGCATCCCAGCAGGTGGTTCACAGTGGAGGAATCACAACCTCCTCATGTGTCAAGGCCAATGAGCCAGAGGCTCAACAACAGCTATGTCCTGCACCTGTTTGGGCCCCAATCGTATTGTCAGTGTTTAGAGCTGCAGTTTGACATAGCTAGAAATCCTACTTGCAACACAAATCTTATGGAAGCATGTGACAGGTTCAGAGAGGGGACCAGCTGAAGAACCCTTAGGTGAAGGGTCTCTGTCCTGAATTGGTAGTGACCCAAAAAGCCTCTAGGCTCCAGCGTGGCAATGATGGCCAGTACTGCACTACTCCCGTGTAACTATACTAGTTGAGACATTGGCTGTCATTCTGTCAGTATGCAGAATACCTGAAAGTTATAGCCCTGCATGTAATCTTTTTTGATTATTGAGTTCAGGATCTCCAACTACTACAGTTCCCTCCCTGACCCCCACCTACCTGCCTGCAGGCTGGGCAGCCTCCCTCAACAATCCAGTAGCCGTCAGAAGGATAAGTGAGAGGCAGCCAGAAAGCTGTGTTCCTGCAGCTGCCTACAGGAAGGAAAAGGCATCTTCCTGCTCTCCCAGGAGGTCTCTGAAGGTCTAGAAGGGTGACATCATTTTTCCGTGGGCACTTTTAGGAGAAGAGCTGCCTGGCTTCCTCCCATCCTCCTTTGGCCACCAAATGGGGTGGAGGAGTGTGCCCAGCTGGAAACAGGTAGGTTTAAGTGTGCGGAGGGGGGAAGGTTCCCAGGTATGCCTGGTAGAACATTATGAACTGGTGTCCAGGTGGGGGCAGAATTTTGGCCAGTGGTGGCAGAAAGAAAAAGGTGGGCACAATGCCTGGGAAGAAAGGCATTGGAGAAATAAGCTGTTCAGATCTGTCTGCCTTCTCTTGCCACTGCTATACAACCTGGGCAAAAGTGTAGCGAAGCAAGAGGATTCCAGCCTGTATTTATACAGGCTAAGATTGCATGGCTGGAGGTTTTTCTTTGCTACTGGATTATTACCCTAGTCTTTACCTTTTAGATAAGGTGATCTTTATTGGTGTTTGACATTACAATAACCTCCTTGTTGAAGCAAGCCATTATTGCTCCCATTTTATGGTTTGGGAGTTAAGGACTCTAGCAATAGAGGATATATTTTCTCCCTTAATGAAGAGTTGGAGATATAGCATACTCTCCCATACTGATAACCATTAAGAAACAAGCAAAGCGGTGATGGCTATGTGTAGATGACACTCCTTTGTTTGGAGGATTGTCCAGGCCAAATTCCAATTTTCAGGGTTAAGTATCATCAGAAGAGAAAGCTGCAGAGGCCTTGAAGTTGCCCGACAACAGGTTAGCCCCTGAATTGCAGACGAGCAGTAGCCCCACAGACTACAGTCTTCCCCACCCTCCGTGGGGAGATATATTGTTAATCTTGAAATTAATTGACTTCTTTGTGTGTGTATGGCTGCAATCCTGCATTGTGCTTGTGTAGTGTAAATCAATTCTTGATCTAGTTAAGTGATGGTTGCCCTATGCCACTCTTTTGCTGAATACCAACGTAGTGCAACCAGTTGCCTATCTGCCAGTCCCACTAAATCAAATGGTATGTTGCAGGCACTGATGAGTAATTTACGCAGTGTCCACAGGTGCACAACTGCATGTGCCACAATAACTCTTGTGGAACTCTGCTCACACAACTGTGAGCAGAATATAGATGCTACACCATGGCTGGAAAAGTACAACTGCATGCATAAGGAAACTTATACACATGTAAATACCAACAGGACGCCAGCCATCATATATAAATTATTGCTACATAGATGCCAGGTTTTTTTGCAAAAATCTTACATTGCGTTTTGCTTGTGGGGGCCACTTGCAAATTGCCCAGAAAGAAAGTAAAAGATCTACAGTGAAAGTATTGGCCAGAATCCTGTTGGTGAATTAAACTAGGAGAACTAGGTGTTATACTAGCATACTACTTTTCCAAATGTTGTGTAAGGAGGTATCTAGGACCTCCTTGCACAATGGGTTATCCTTGACTGCACAACAGCTGCCAGGGTGCACCTCTAACCTCCCCCCAGCCCAAACAGCCATTGTTTGGCCAGTATTGCACCAGGAGAACTTCCTTATGCTGTTGTCCTCCTGGGCCACCTGCGTGTGTACACTGCTAGAACGTTACACTCTGGTGTCAGCATCACAGCCTATTGGTTTTTACTCTGCCTCCTCCTTTCCCAGATGATAGGATTGATGCTACAGAGTAGCCTCGTCCCCAGATAGCCTCAGAGGGCATGAAGGGAGATTGTCTCAGCACCACATGGCCAAAAAGTAGGAGTACATTATATCCCTCACCTGAACAAATGACAGTAAAACTGAACTCCTTTTGCAGCAGTAAGGCAACCTCTCTTGCCTTTAACAACATGAGAAACATCTGAGACAACATGTAGAACTGTGTGACTCCAACACTGTCACTTTTCTTTCTTCATTTTTTAACATCTTTTGCCTGATGAAGAAGCCATTAGAGCTTTGAAAGCTTGCATCATGTCTTTTGCAGTTTGGTTGGCCAATAAAGCTATTGCCTTTTTGTGGATTCTGGATTTTGTTTTTCTATTGAAGCAGTTATTCTGCATAATGAGGCTGATGCACAGCTTTCCATCAGTTCATGTGAACAGTTTCCTGTGGATTCTGCCTGTTGCCTTTAGATCCCTCCCTCTACAAGGCAGAAAAATCACATTGTAGATAAGGCTCCCTGTGTTGTCTTCATGAAAAGATTTGCCGTTATCACCTCCTTGCACAGCCTTAACATTAAAATCTCTTTCCGAACACCTGCAGAGCATTTGAACGGCAGATGACAGCAATGTTTTAACACCTGCTTGATACTCTAGAAGGCTTTCTGGGGCCTATGCCAAGTTGTACCTGGTTTGCCCAGATAACAGCTCTATCCCCTGCCACCCATACCCAAATGCTCTTGGTTCTATGTGCAGTCAGCCTGTTGTTCAGCTACTCTCCACACATCTCACACAGTGTACCTGGTGAATTAGCCAAAGTTCACAACATTCCCCTTCTCCCCCTCCTCTTCCTGGTGCAACCAAGAGAAATTTCAGGACCATGTTCATTGACCACAGGATCAAGAGCTATAGGGAAGGTGCAACCCAAGGTGGGTATCTTGCTCTGGCTTTATGCTGCCAAAAATACCCTGGAGAAGAGAATCAATTCAATTGAAATGAGGTGCTGGAGGACAGTTTTGCAGGTACTGTCCACTGCCAAAAAGACAAAACGAATGGATGTTAGAGCAAATCAAGCCATGTTAGAGCAAATCAAGCCTGAACCCTCCCTGGAAGCCAAGATGACTAAACTGAGGTTGTCGTACTTTGGAAGTATCATGAGAAGGCATGACACATTAGAAAAGACAATAATGCTTGGTGAGGTTAGAAGGCAGTAGGAAGACTGTGTTACACATGGAGAGACTCAATCAAGGTAGCCTTGAGTTTGCAAGACCTGAGCAGGGCTGTTGAGGATGGTGGCTTGGAGGTGTCTTATTTATAGGATGGCCATGTGTCAAAGTTGACTTGATGGCAATTAACAACAGCATGCCATTATGCAGGTGGTTGCCCTTTATTGGAGGTTGTACATGAATGGTAATCTATTCAGGTTTGTGAGACTCTTAGCAAAAACTTTCTGACAAGCTGCTGTGAGGTGCAACCCATCCCTTGCCAGCAGTCCATCTTCATGAAACCACAGACCATGGTCCAAGAAGCCAAATCTAAACAGGATCTCTGCCATGGGCTGTGCATCATCGTAGCACAGAATAAATATCTGCCAGTGGAATTCAGCTGGCACCACACCATCGTTATACAAAATACCACCATAGTGTGATGTATTAGAAATGATGACTGCCCATAGCTGTTACTTCATTGCACAATGAGCAATGCTGAATACATAGAAGCAGTGCTCAGTACAAAATATGCATTGACACTCTTCTTTTTGTGTCGGCACACATTCTAGCAACAGTTCCACACATGGAACTCTTCAGATACCAACATGAGCTGTATGTGTGTTCTGTGTGGTCCAAAAACCCCTCACTCTGCACGCATAGCACAATGTAAGTCTGTGTATGTCACCAACAGGATTCTGGCCCTTGTCTCCTAGAAAAAACAGGGCGGAGGAGAGCAGCCCACTCCTCCCATCAGCAGCCAGAGAAGGAGTAGCTCCAGGACACATGCATCCCTCTTTGCTAGAAGGAGCATCTGCTGTTAGACAGGGGTGGGAATAGTTCAGCCTTCCAGGGATTAGACTGCAGCTCCCAGCATGCCTCACTGTTGGCTAAGGCTCTTGGTATATGCAATCCCAGCATCTGGAGGGCAGCACAATTCCCATCTCTCTTGTAGATGGCTGGAATCCTGTTGGGGATTTACATCTTTTTCAATGGACTTGCTTCTGCAGGAATTAGAATAGGGCAGTTCTGTAATGTCCATATCCAGTACAGGGCTGCCATTACATTACTAGGAAGGGAGCCAGCAAAGTGACTCAATGTGCATCTGGACCAATACACAGTGGGACCAGTGCACATCAGTAGAGCGTGATGCGCATCAGGAGACCCTTGCTACTGTCCTGTTACACATCTTCACTATTCACTAACAGGGGTTCTTAGCACCTTTGCTATGGAGCTAAGTATACTTAAAATTACATAACATAGATGGTGACAGAGGATTCCGGCCAATATGCCTTTGTTCAGTGTCGTCATGTGTTGTTATTGTGATATTTTGGCAAACCCAAGGCTAGCATCTTAGATCGTGCAGGCAGAGTGTAATGCTTTTTCTGCACAAGTCCACATCTCTTCTGTCCATGGAAGGCAGCTTTGAAGCACCCGGCCATGGCCATGTACTGAAGGTTGGTGGGAGGCATCCTGCTGATAGATATCACCCTTACGGACCTCGACTGATTTGCTGGAGATCTGGGAGAATGAAATAAGCTCCCAGTTGCAAAGGCTGCTGTGTATTTCCTGGCCATATAGCCAGGATATTCCTGTGGCAACACTCTTCAGGTATTTGGAAGTGGGGTGGGGTGGGATGGGACATGGACATCATGCAAGAAGGTATGAATACCTCCTGTAATGTTTCAAAAAGGACATACAACCTTTGGAAGGCGGATTATATACATGGAAGCCACCAACAAGTGCCTGACCCTAAGTTACCAGATAAGTAATTGAGGACTACTTTCCATTGAAAGAATACACCACAAATTGCCACTGGCTGGGTTGTTTTGGTACTAACAAATATTATTAAGGAGAAAACCTTTGATGCCTGTATATTAAATGACCTACTTACATATTTTTCTCATCAAGCATGACATCCAAGTTCAGTATATGTGGACTAAAGGAATAATTCCTTAGTAACATGAAATATTTAAGCTTTCCCGGTCTTAAACATTGTTATCAAAGCTTCCAGTTGTAATAGTCCCTTCGAAGAACAAAGGAAGTCTAGCAAGATTCTGAAAGTAGACTTTCAAAAGGAGAGCTCTTATCTAAATTCTACATTCATAACCCAGATAAGATTGCTTCTTCACAGGCTTCTGGCAAGCTTTAGTTGGTGGTTGCAAAAAAAAAAAATGTTAGTGTTCTCCCACTCCCCTAGTGTATTGATATACTTTATTTCAAGAATGCAACTCATAAAATTTCTGGCACATACTGTCCCTTGCATTTTAAGTCTTTAAACATTATTTTATCTCCCTTGGCATTCCCTTTCCATCGTGGTGGTTTGCATGCTCCTGTAAGGCAAGAGGCTATACTGCTGGCAGCAGTGCTGCCAGAAGGGTCTCCCATGTAAGACAAGGTTTTCTGAGGAGCCAGATTAATGGGCCCAACAGCTAATGGGCAGCAACAGTAGTGGAGGTGGAAGATTTATCAGAATCAACAGCACTGGCCCCACAGCTAACACTTGATAGTTTAGTACTCCTGAAGCCTTTTCATAGGCTCAGAGTTGGAAGAGACCACAAGGGCCATCTAGCCCAACCCCCTGCCATGCAGGAATACACAATCAAAGCATTCCTGACAGATGGCCACCACACTCCGAGGCAGTGCAAATTCCATTGCCAAACAGCTCTTACCAGCAGGAAGTTCTTCCTAAGGTTTAAGTGGAATCTCTTTTCCTGTCGTTTGAACCCATTGTTCTATGTCTAAATCTCTGGAGCAGCAGAAAGCAAGCTTGCTCCATCCTCAATATGACATCCCTTCAAACATTTAAACATGGCTATGGTGTCACCTCTCAGTCTTCTCCAGGCTAAACATACCCAGCTCCCTAAGCCACTACTTACAGGGCATGGCTTCCAGACCTCCCACCATTTTGGTCGCACTCCTCTGGACATACTCCAATTTGTCAATATCCTTGAATTGTGGTGCCCAGAACTGGACACAGTATGCTAGGTGTGGTCTGACCAAAGCAGAATACAGTGGCACTATTACTTCCCTTGATCTAGACACTATACTCCTATAGATGCAGCCTAGAATCACATTGGCTTTTTAAGCTGCCACATCACACTGCTGACTCAGCTTTTGGTCCACTAAGACTCCTAGATCCCTTTTGCATGTACTGCTATCAAGAGCCAGGTGCCACCCATCCTACATCTGTGCATTTCATTTTTACTGCCCGAGTGTAGTATTCTACAATTCTTGTTTAATTTTTTCCCTTGAAAACTCCATGATGATACAATCCAAAATGAAACAAAAGATAATTTTAGAAGATAACAATTCCCAGGCTGGAAGACACTCAAACCACTACTGGGAAAACCACAGCGCTGAGTTTGCAAAACCTGTGCAGGGCAGCAGAACAGACCTCGGTAATTTAATGCAGCTGCTGGCTGTTCAGGTAGTTTGCAGGGGGCAGTTACAATCACGGCAATAATGCCATGATTGAATATGTGGTTTTAATTAATATGGAATATGTGGTCTTAATAATATGGAGCAGTTACAGATTTGTAACTAAGTTACAAACCTGTAACTGCAATATAGAATGCCAGCCATGGACACTTAAGCGATAGCCAAAAAAGTACAGCCACATGCATTGGGGAACTGATGTGTATGTAAAACACGTACAGGATGTCAGCCTCTGAGTTCATTTTCCCCTTAATTGTCTTATATTCTCCCCGTACACAATACAGCTGAGGAATGCCCTTCCAAGTAGAGTTTGACGCACATCCTCAATACATCCTTCCACATGGGCCTTAAATGCCCATTTGTTCTCTGCTGCTTTTTTAGTAAAGTTTTTATTGGCCTGCTGTTGGTTGTTTAATCTGTATTTGTTTACTAGATTATTTTTATTGGTTGAAATTTTAGACAGCATGGGTAAATAGTGGTTCCGAGTCATATTGCATTGTGCCATTCATTGTATCTTTTCCTGAAGTGCCTTGGGATGGTTTTCATCCTGAATAGAAGCTTAACATCAGCCACACAAAATGACCAGGATACCATGGTGTACTTCCGTTGGATTGCGTTGCTCCTGCCAGAATTCCCTCCTTCCTGCAGCCTCTTATAGACCCTAAAATCTGCTCTAGCAGGCTGAGAGACCCTCCAGAGCAGGTTTTGGACCCCATGGAGGGCAGTGGGGCAGGGAAATCCCCAGTTCTGCCAGCATTGGATCTAAGAGCCTAGATACTACATCTTGCTTGTGTAGTGTAAATGTATACACACATAGTTAAATAGTGGTTGCATTGCACCCTGCTTTTGCTGAATATCAGCATGGTCCAACCAGTTGTATATGTGCCACTATGCTTGCTTTTTCTGCAATCCCAGTGAATCAAGAGGTATACTGAAGGCAGTGCTGGGTAGTTATACACCATTGAATTAGGTACCTGCAATGGTTATACTTGCAGAACTCTGCTTATACAGCTATGAATTGAATACAGAAACATAAACCATGGCCAAAACAGTACAACCACCCGCGTGAGGGAACTTATATGTAAAACACCCACAGGATGGCAGCCGGTATATTGTACAAGGTATACTTCAGTTAACAAAGTAGATGTGCTTCTAGGTCTAAATGAAGTTTAACACAAAAAAACAAAACAAACAAAAAAAAACTCCCAGAGGCAGAAGTAACGTGGAAAGAAAAGGGAAAGGTGCCTACATACACACAAAAAAAGGAGTCGTTCAACATGTTTCAGCAAACTTTTTATCCACAGCGAACAATAGTTTTGTTGTGAAATGCAACAGTCAGGTCAGGTAAGCCTTGCATAAATAAACAAAAACATTGTGACTCTTCTAGAGACAACTGAAAGCTTCAACAAAATGCATCTAATCTTATGATTCGGGGAGTACGAGAAACATGGTTTTTCTGAAAATCTACATGCCCTGTTCCACGTGTGGCTGATCTTGTACAACCATAGGAAAACAAGCCTTTGAAAATTAGCCAAAGGGAGCTTTGCCAAGGTGAATGAATACAGAGGCTGGCAAACTTTTAGTAATGTTTGCAGGTATTATTCAAACTTACACACCTGTGCATAGAACACTTTTTGCTGTAGATGGAGGAATTCAACACCTCCATCGGCTATGACTTCCTCCCTGAGCCACCTACCTGTCCTATGGTTGCAGAAAGGAACAGGCATACTCCTAGACCCCCTCCCCTATCATGGGCCCTTCAGAGGTCCAGAAGGATGACATTGTCTTTCTGTGCCAGCTACCGGAACACAGCTGGCTAGCTGGCTACATGTCTGCCCCCATCCGTCCCTGGCCACTGAATGGCAAGGGCATCCAGCCTGAGGACATGTATTTTGAGTCCATAGGGAGATGGGATGAGAATTAACTATATAAGGGCGACTCTAGGGAGCTGGGTTTGTTTATCTTAGAGAAGGTTGAGAGCTGACATGATAGCCGTGTTTAAATATTTGAAGAAATGTCATACTGAGGATGGAGCAAGCTTGTTTTCTGCTGCTCCACAGACTAGGACATGGAGTGATCAACTCAAACTACAGGAAAAGAGATTCCACCTAAACATTAGGAAGAACTTTCTGACAGATCTGTTCAGAAGTGGAAAGTGCTGCTGCCTTGGAGTGTGGTGGAGTCTCTTTCTTTGGAGGTTTTTAAACAGGTTGGATGGTCATCTGTTGGGAATGCTTTGATTGGGTATTCCTGCATGGCATGGGGTTGGACTAGATTACCTTTGTGGTTGCTTCCAACTCTATGATTCTATACAGTGAAGCCACTGCGAGGCAGGACTTTTGCCACAGGCTAGTAATTAACATTCCCACACACGGTTTTTTCCCAAAAATCTGCCTTTATTTACATTTCAAGTCAAATCACATGCAAACCTTCTCCCTCTCCCACCCCTACTTGCATTGAAGAATAGTATGATTAGCAAAAAAGATGCATTAGGATTTTAAAATAGCAATTAAATATACAAAAATATAGCTTACAAAATAATAACCCAGCAAATGTTTTTTTCCTTGGTTTTTTTTTCCTTAAAAAAAATATTCTGCTGCAGAATTTCATTTATTTATCTTAGTGTACAAATGCGTCTATGAACCCAGGAGGTCCATAAACTCTGTTCAAGAGAGTCACACACTATTTACAAAAAGAAGGTGGAGCGGGGAAGGGAAGGGTGGGAGAGTGTAGACTGGACTTGGATGGTCTAAAATGGTAAAAAGACAATCTAAAGTGTGGGTAGCTATCACTTAACTGCTGCTACCGAAACCCATGCCATGTTATCAATCGGCTATGAGAAAGTTACCCTATTGAGGAAGAACAGTCATGATGCCATTGTTAAAAGAAAACCTCATGCTGTACAATGTAATACTGTAAAATAAAAACCTTCCCTGTATCCTTTGAACAACTGCAAGCACGGATGGGTTTTAAAAAAAAACACTCCCCAAAGGAAGGTCACGATTTGGGGAGACCTCAGGCCTCTTTTGTATACACCAAAATAATATGCACAGTTAATCTAGACTGTGGATTCCAGAGGTGCTAGAGGTGCCATTTTGACTGTTTTCATGTGAAAGTCAGCACTGCAACAAGGGTCAAGCAACCTGTAGTTCACCCAGAAACCTCAGACAGTATGGCCAAAGATGATTACAGATACGAGTCCAACATCTGGAGAGAGCATAAGGTACACAAGCCTAGGTTTGGCTCTTGCTTTTTCCAATGGATACTGGCCCTTCAACTGGAGGCTCAAGATGGAGGAGAGGCATAGATATCCAATCCATTTTGCATGCTTGAGCGTATCAACCTATTATTGCTTGGCATACATAACCTTGGCAATTTAGTTTGGATTTTGGTCAGGAAGCTGAAATACTGATCGAAAAAGAGCTGTTGTACATAAGTCGTTAACAGCTACAAGTCATTGTGATGGCTATTGTGAAAGAAGTTGGGGAAAATGTTACCCTTTTTGGATTGCAGCACCCAGAATCCCTCAGCCAGCATGGCTTGTGCTAAATGGGGAATTCTGAGAGTTGTCATTTTAAAAAGGTAACCTCTGCTCTGGTTCTGAGACAGTATGCCTGCTCCCCTCACCCCCAGAAATGGTATTCAGGGGAAGTATGTGCCTTTGGGTACCATTTGCTGGAGAGCATCGCCAGGAAAGGACTGTTTGCCTCCACCTCTGGCTCTTGGGAAACAAACCCACTGGACTTAAAGAGGCTTTAGGTCTGACCCAGCTCCGCTCTTCTTGCATTGACTCATCTGAATTTGACATCAAAATTAATGCTGCCATCAAAACCTGCCCTTACTACCAACAGAATGGCTAAGACTTTAAATTCCAAGGTTGCTATATTTGCCATTTTGATTTTTTTAAAAATGTCCATTCTAACTTGGAACAGTAAATGCTCCTCTACAGCAGCACATGGCTTGAATGAGATGCACACTGCAAGATGAAGAGGGACATTTCCATATCCCAGTGCTGAACCCATCGGTCCTTTTTTCTTAGAAGCTGGCAAGGCTGGGTCTTCTTTTTGGCTTCTCACCAAAGATGGAAGTTGTCCATTAAGATGACAAGAATTTTTGAGATGGGGTTTGTCCTTCCTCCTCCCCCTTGGGGCACTTAAAGAATTGTTTTCTGTGGCAGGAGTGGAGGAAAGGTGGATCTCAAGTGCCTAACAGGAACTTTCAGGTCAGTGCTGGATTGTGGCCCAACTGATCACGTTCTCCTGCAGGCCGTGTCTCCAGGCACTCAGTCTTCCTTAAAGGCTACATAGGGTGGGCTCCTCCATGCTCTCCACTCCATGGCATGAAGGAGAGTCAGAGGCTCTGGATTATTATGCCACCACGGCATTAGGATACTGCCTTACTGTTGTTCTGTCCTAGAAGCCCACAGGCAATCTGGTATGAGGTAACTGCCAGGAAGGTGGAAATGTTTGGGGCAGAGGCACAGTCTCTTCCGAAGTGGTGACGGTGGAGGGGAGGGCATATGGAGTTTCTTCGGCTTGAGATGCACACCACACGTACGACGCCTGATTTTCATCCTCATTCCCTTGGGCTTTGTCCTCTCCCTCCCTCCATCCCACTCAAATGGAAAGACAGGCACCTGATCCTATACCCTACACGTGTCCTTTGTAAAGTGCTCGTACAAAACAAAACAAAAACGAACTAAAGCAAAGCCAAACCCATGGGCTTGCCAGCTGGCGTTCTTGTTGCACTGCAGGGCACGGCACTATGTCCTTCCCTCCTTCCAGTGCATCTTGGGAAACTCTTCAAGAGACAAAAGGAACCCTGCCTGATAGTCTGAGGCAATCAGCAGCAGGTGCAGAGATCAGAGCATCTCTGCATGGGTCTGTTGGGTTCCGGGTTATGTTGGAGAAGTGTGTGGCTCTTCGGAAGCTATACGATGTTTGCTGCCCCAGGGAGGGGTTCTTGGGAGGGCCCATGGTGATCTGGCTTGCTGTGAAGCTGGGCCAGTTGGAGAACAGCCATGTTGCACAGGGGGCACACTTTCCGCACCTCCAACCACTTGATGAGGCACCTGTGGGTGGAGACCAAGTAGCACACGTTATTCAGATGGACAGTCTAAGTCAGTCTCCTTAAAGCAAGGGGATGCCACCCTGTTAAGGAATACCACAGCATAGGGATGGGGAATTCAGGAGTTGCTGAGATTCCCCGGATCTTTTGCAGCGGGGTGGGTGGGTGAATCTACTCTTGATTTTACTGCCTCTACTCCTGCAGCAGGAGCTCTGCCTTTCCCAAACTTCTTGCCCAGGACTGGGAGCTCTCCTGTCCAATTTGGAACAGTTGTGAGAGGAGTGGCAATGAAACCAAGAGCGGAGCCATTGCTCCCACAGTGATGGATCTTCTGGTTGCCCTCCCAAAAAATCCAGCGTGATTTTTGGCCATTTTGATTCCCCCAACTGTACAGAAATCTTTCTCAAACATGCGAAAATGCAAAAATACTCCTAACTCCACAATCACCCTAGAGCTCCCTGTTATCGCCAAATATATCTGTTTTCCTTTGCCCTCTGGCTGGAAGAGCTGTTCAGGCCCTAATGTTAAGTGTCCCTCCCCAAATTAGTTCTTACAATAGCCCTGTAAGGTATTAACTGTCTTCCATACCACAGATAAGGGAACTGAGGTGTGATTCCAAGGCAGCAGGCCTTGTACTCAGGACTTTCCGTGCCAGAATTTAAGATTACCTCATTACCTTGTTGACCATCCAGGTATGGCATATTTTGTCCGTGTTGGTCAACCATATACCTCTGTTGGTCAGCACATGCTAAACTATAGCAACCAATCAGAAAGTGACCACAGTGAAATAAGGAAAACACAGGCCGTATCTGGGACTATAGTCATCCTTGATGACTCCCAGCATTAGGGGTTCTGCAAATATGCAGGGGTCCAGAAGACAAATCCATGCCAGAGAGATCTTCCAAATGTACAAGATAAAACACCATTTTATCTTCTAGGGCAATGGTAGGCAACTGAGTTGAATCTAGGGGCCAAATTTCTGCTCTGGGTGGCCACATGGACGGCCAAAAATGCCTGAATGCAAAAGAAGGAAACAAAAAACAAAGCCTAGTTCACTTCTGGTTTTGAAAAGGTGTTTTTAAGGAAGGAATGGCCTGCAAATTATTGAAGGAGTAATCCTCCTCTTCTGCAAAGGCTTCCAGAGGAGGAAATCCACCTTTTCTGGGGGCTAGAAAAAAAGGTGGTCCTCAGAATCTGCGGCAGGTGTCACGGGCCACAAAAACAGCCTTGGAGAGGCCAATGTGGCCCCAAGGCTGCCGTTTGCCCACTCCCTTCTAAGGCTATTCAAAACTTTGTTTTGGTTCTGGTTTTCCTGTTTGTCTACAGTTGTAATGCTTTTTCTGTGAATTTTATTTGTTGCAGTTTGACCTTGTCTTAATTGTGTTGCTGCTTACACTCCAGAAGCAGCCACGCCAGAGTTTAGTGTGCAAATAATCTGGAATAAAAAGAGTAGATTTTGATAGATTTTCTGTCATTAGACCTAGCTCACAGCTGTCTTCTACACTGGCTAGCACCAGCTTCCCAGTTTTTTAGATAAGGATCTTTCCGAGCCCCACCTGGAGATGTCAGGAGAATGAAATGGGGACCTTGTGCATGCAGAACTGATGCTCTGCCTTTGCACAATGACCCCTTGCATGAAAGGAGAGCACAGGTTGGAACTGTGTTGCCCTGCAATTTCATGGTAGTGGGTTGGACCAAATGGCCCTTATGGTCTCTTCTATCTCTACGAATCTGTGATTCATCTGCAGAAAGCTGACAGGACAAACCTCATTTCAAATGTGCTGGAGAAGCATTCTACAGATGCCAGGGGCCACCAGAAAAGATAGATGAATGGGTCATACAGCAATTCAAGCCTGAACGCTCCCCAGAAGCCAAAATGACTAAACAGAGGCTGTTGTACTTTGGATGTAGCATGAGATGGCATGGCTCACTGGAAAAGGTGATAATGCTTGGTAAAGTGGAAGGCAGAAGGCAAAGAGGAAGACTGCATCACAGGTGGGATTGATTCAATCAAGGTAGCCATAGTCCTGAGTCTGCAAGATCTGAGTAGGGCTGTTAATGACTCATGGAGGTTTCCCATCACCATCATAATCTTTACAAAAACTGTGTTGGGCCCTATATTGGGAGCAAAGGAGGATATAGCTCAAATAAATGAATGATTAGATGGATGAATGGATGGATAATTAAACTAGCAATAGAATTAAAAGCCATTACAGGCGTGACCATCCTCTCTAGGACAGCCATAAGTCCAAGTTGACTTAATCGTAAATAACTCCCAGCAGGGTACTGAACCCATGGTAAAGGATCATGGGAGTTGCAGTCCAAAAATGTATGGAGGGTTGCACAATTCCATTCTGGGCTAAAGCCTTCATATGGCAACAGAGGTATATGGTCAATTGTGCCATGGATTCAACCTGTTGGGCCGCACTTTTTCACCTGCTGGCTGCTACATTTGTGGCATTTGGATGTTCAGTGTACAGGCCAATGTCCAAGTAAACTAGGAGCAGTTAGTCTTCCAACCAAGGCATATCTGCTCCAGTTCCCCCCACCGTTCCCAGATCTGCAAGCTGCCAAGAAGCAAGAGTAAGACAGGGGTTTCCAAGAGAGACCCAATACCATCTCAGTCATGTTGTGCTGACCTTTTGTGCTGACCGGCAGGTTTGGCACTTACTTTCTGTGGAAGGCATGTTTGCATGGACAGATTCCCAACTCATCTTTGGGCTTGAATTCCTCCAAACAAACAGCACAAATCTGAAAAAGAACCGAAGGACAAAAGCAGAAAAGGTCAGTTAGAGGCACATTCACAAGCATGCACGGAAAAACACTTTGCATTCACGGCGGATGTGGTCAGATCTCAAAATGTTCCATGGTTTTATCAGAGTGCAGAGCATGACTACAAATGCATCTTGAATGGGATGCTTTTTTGAGAAACTGCCACCGTGGGTTCTTTTCTGTGCTATACAGACTGGATGAAATTTGCAACTTTAGCACTGCCTCAATATGTCTTCAGTGAAAACAGTTTCATACATTTCTTGCTTCACATCCTAATATACATAGTTTGATAGAGAGATGCGAAAACTTTGTTTCTACAGTTGCTTTGGATTTCAACTCCCAGAAGCCTGAACCACTGTAGCCAATGGTACAGGATTGGGGGTATCAGGGTCCCAGACCTCAGGAGGGTCAAACATTCTGTAACTCTGCTTTGGGGGAACCTGTTCCTAGCTCCTAAATGCTCAAAATGACAATGGGTACATCTACACTGTAGAATTAATGCAGCGTGACACCGCTTTAACTGCTGTAGCTCCAGCCTATGGAATCCTGGGATTTATAGTTTTACAAGGTCTTTAGCCTTCTCTCAGCTAAAGAGTGCTTGTGCCTCACAAAACTACAGACCCCAGGACTCTAGAATGGAGCCATGGTAGTTAGAGTGGTGTGAAGCTGCATTATTTCTACACTGTAGATGTACTCAATGGATCTGAAAAGAGGTTACCTGATGAAAAACTGACTAGGGCTTGTGAACCATTGATAGCTGTGTAGAAGTGGGAATTTCAGCAGGCGTTGCTTGCCTTACAACCGCCACATGCTAAAAATTCTCTCTTCTGCAAAATCATTAAAGATACAGGGGGTCTATCCTGTTTTTCACCTGGTCACCCTATCTGCAGGAGCATTAATTTCTGTGATGGAAGACAGGCTACTTAAATATTAGCAATCAGTTCACCTACTGCAGGACCCCAAACCTATTTTTACGGCCTCTGGTGCCCCATAGCACACCTCTGCAGGACCTTGACCGCTCCCATTTAATTTCCCCCCACCCCGGACTGTTTCTTGGCTCAAGAATTCCTGAAAGTGGTTAAAGCCGCTGCAAAAAGCAGTAGGTCTGCTTTCCCACCCTCCCTCCACCCCCTGAAAAATGGCCAAAAATGAAATCAGAACAGTGGGAAGGCAGCTTAAAAACTGGCCCCGACCCATGGCAAAATTGCCAACTCCTGGTCTATAGAGTCTGTATTATCCTTACGTTCCAGAGAAAGCTGTCCCTTTCTTTCCTGCCAGGGCACTGGTGATTGTTATTGTTATGTGCCTTCAAGTAGTTTTCAACTTATGGCGACCCTAAGGCAAACTTATCACGGGTTTTTCTTTGCAAGATTTGTTCTGAAGGGGTTTGCCTTTGCCTTCCTGAGGCTGAGAGAGTGTGACTTGTCCAAGGTCACCCAGTGGGTTTCCATGGCTGAGCAGATTCAAACCCTGGTCTCCAAGAGTCATAGTTTGGTGCTCAAACCACTATACCACGTTTGCTTGCTGCACTGGTGATGCTCAAGACCAATATGAAATAGTCTTGACAGAATATCCAATGGTTTCATGCCTCTTCCTAGTTTAAATTGCAGGTGTGGGACCTTTATCCATTCACTTTTGGAACTGTGTCTGAAAGAGAAACTTAAGAATGATTTTCGGTACTATACTACTTGGGCCTAAATCAGGACTAGGAAACTGTGAAGGATCTGGGTGCCATTTTTCTGCTCCTGGAACTGTCTGTGAGTTCCACAAAGTGTCAAAAATGGTTGATGGGATGGGGGGAGATTATATTTCTGGGCCCTGAGATTTCCGGGGCAAAAGCTGAGGCCTAGAAATGACCCTTTCTGATGTCACAAGAAGTGAGCTCTGCTGAGGTTACAAGGGTGATTGTTACAAAAGGCAGCCCCTAGAGTATACCATTTAAATAAAAAAACACAACCCCACAACATCTAACAAATGAAGAACACACACACACTTTTGAAGGCAGTGCTTTTACCCTGAGATTCCGCCTCCTCCTGAAGACCAGAAAAGAGGATTCAGGCCCTAAGGAACCAGACCCTGGGAATCCTAGGAGTCGTCCAAACTCCATATGGCCAAAGGACTGATTCTAGTTTTGAAAAATGACCGCTGGTCCATTTCTGGGCTCCATTCAAAGTGCTGGTTATGACCTATAAAGCCCTATATGGCTCAGGTCTTGAAGAACCACATCTCTCTCTCTCTCTCTTTTTTTTTAATTAATATTTTTTATTCTGGTTACATCATTAACCTTATTAGAGACATTATACCGCTAATATTTCTTATAGTACCTGTAACCTGATTGTTACATTTCTAAAGAAATAAAAATAATTCAAAAAAAAAACACAACATCCACACAACTACAAGTTGCTAGAACATAGTCTTTTTACAATATATACTCTTCTGTCTTCATGGTTATAATCCCTTTAGTAGCTGTCTCTCGTCTCTTCCCCATTTTTTTTCCATACTTCCACAAAGTTCCCCTTGAGTCCATCTGGGATATGTTTATTTATTCTTCATTCCACGTACATATATTCATATATATATACACTCATAAATATAATTGAATATATATATCTGTATATATGTACTCAGGTATCCAATTTTTATCAACTGGCTTAATGTATCTTCTAAACGTAATGCAATTATACATAAATATATTTATCCATATCTCTTTTTGTATTTTGTGTGTATAACCTCGTGTTAAAAATCAAAGTTATTCAAATCAGCCCATTTTTGTTTCCAGAACCTTTGTATGGGTTCCCATTCAATTTCTATTGTTTTATTTGTCTTATCCTTTAAAAGTGTCGTTAACCTGTCCATGTCCATCATTTCTCTAAGTTTGATTAGCCAGTCTTCTATTGTTGGGAGTTCTTTTTTCCACATTGAGGCAAATAACAATCTTGCCGCTGTTATCATATAGAGAACTACCCTCCAAGAACCTATTGTAATGTTCTTTTTTATTTCATCTAACATATTTAGTAGGTATATTTCTGGTTTTAATGGAAAATTTAAATCCAATATATTCGAGATCTTATTGTGTATTTTTTTCCAGTAGTTTTTAGTTACAGGGCAGTTCCACCATATATGAAACATAGTTCCTCTGGCTTCCCCACATTTCCAACAGTTCTGATTTCTGAGAACCACATCTCTCTTTACAAACATGCTCAGGCTCTAAGGTCTTCAGGAGAGGCCCTTCCCTCTCCTTTGTCTCAAAGCTGTCAGAATCAGCAAGTTTTGCAATAAAAATATGAATGGTGTTGCTTATATAAAATGCTTTTAACACCACTTTGGGCATTGTGGGAGGGGAGGTGGCTTTACAATATTGTATTCTCTGTAAATATTAACATGCTTAAAGTTTTTAAAAATAAAGAATTATTAAATAACAGCCCCACCTCTTTAAAAAGGCTGCAAGGTGAGCATGCCTGGGACTGGCAATACCAAGCAGAAATGCCCCATGAAAAGGCATGGGTGGCACTCTGGTGCATTTTTGCACGTGAATCTGCTGTTGAAATGCCTTCTAATCCTTACTTGCAAAAGTTATCTGATGGGCCTACAACATCTTTTTCAGAGTAAGATATAAACTGTATCCACTAACAGAAAGAGTTTATAGTAGATGAAGATACAGTAGACCAAGAGTTAGACGTTCTGAAGGAATCATAAACAGGCATTATTTCCTCTTTATGGTATAATCAGAAAAGTTTATCTGACAAAATAATAATTCAAGCTGTTTTCTCATTATTGGGGAAGCATTTTGTGTATTTGTAGATTGTTAGCTTTTGTAAGAGAAATGTTTTCTCTTCTTCCAGAGACAACCCCAGTTCACCAAGGGGAGCAAAGAACACAAAGCTGTGAGTCCATGTACGAATGAGGGGAGAGCATAGCCAAACAGCCAAGGGGAGCAATTCTGGGAAATGGAGAAATGATTCCCATTTGGCATTTTCAGTCAATGTTCTACAAGTGCCAAAACAAAGACATTTCTTATGGAGCAAATCATGCTTTTTTGCACACATGCTTTCTGCATTATGATTTCTCTTTGAACGGGGTTGGGGAAACTTTGACATTCCAGATAATACAATCATAAAGTTGGAAGAGACCACAAGGGCCATCTAGTCCAACCCCCTGCCTTGCAGGAATACACAATCAAAGCACTCCCGACAGATGGCCATCCAAGCCTCTGCTTAAAAACCTCCAAAGAAGGAGACTCCACCACATTCCCAGGCAGCGCATTCCATTGTCGAACAGCTCTTACTGTCAGGAAATTCTTCCTAATGTTGAGGTGGAATCTCTTTTCCTGTAGTTTGAGTCCATTACTCCATGTCCTAGTCTCCGGAGTAGCAGAAAACAAGCTTGCTCCATCCCTCAGTATGACATACCTTCAAATATTTAAACATGGCTATCATATCAGTTCTTAACCTTCTCTTCTCCAGGCTAAACATGTCCAGATATTTGAGGTTTGAACCCCCCCAGAAGCCCCAGCCAGCAAGGTCATGGGAGTTGCAGTCCAAAACACTGATGGGTCAAAGGTGCCCCACTGTTAATCTTCCACATCTAAGATGAAGCTGTCCATACTGGTTTTCTTGCTCCAGGTATCTTGCTTACAGAGATTAGGCGGGTGGTGACTTTCCCAGTAGCTGTGCCCCTGAATGCGGAACATCTTCCTCCAGGCAAATTCCACCCCCACCTTATTTTGTGGGCTTTTAAGCACTAGGTGAAGGTGCCTTTTCCCTCCTGCCCCAGGCTTCTAATGAATACTATCTTGATGTTTTATTGCTATTGCTCCCCCCCTCTTTAAAGTCTTCTGATTTATGGTTGGACTCTTTTTTTCACTGCTTTTCAAAATATCTGCTTTGATCTGTTTGACACTTCGGAAGTACACTTTTTCCTACCAGGAGACAGAAGAGGTTTTAAAGAAATACTATAACATCAATGAGAAGGTGTGCAGATTGAGTATCCCTTATCCGGAATTCCGAAATCCGAAAAACTCCAAAATCCAAAATTGTCCACATGGGTGCCTGAGATAGTGACACCTTTGCTTTCCGATGATTCAGTGTACCCAAACTTTGTTTCAAGCACAAAATTATTAAAAATATTGTGTATAAAATGACTTTCAGGCAATGTATATAAGGTATATATGAAACATAAATGAATTTTGTGTTTAGACTTGAGTCCCATCTCCAAGGTATCCCATTATGTATATGCAAGGATTCCAGAATCTAAAAAAATATGGCACATTTCTGGTCCCAAGCATTTTGGATAAGGGTTACCCAACCTGTACAAATGGATGGGGAAAGTGTGGCCCATGAGCTACATGTGGTCCTTGGGTCCCAATTTACAATCCCTTAAGTCTGCCAATGCCCTGAGATTTCCACCCCAATCCACTCAAGCAGCTTAAAATCACTGCAAAAGGTCATGGTTCAGCCCCCACAACTACCACAAGCTGTTCACACACCTTAGAATTCCCTGAAAAACAAAACAAAACACTGAAAACTGGAAGTGAAGTGATGTCACTTCCTGTTACTTTGGGAATGCTGGTGTGGCTTTCTAGGGGTTTATGGTGGTGTGTGTGTGAAAAATAGCTCCTAGCCTCTCTGGAATTGCCCATCCCTGGAACAGGAGGTACTTTCAATTTGTCAGAATGTCATATTGTTTGAGTTTTGGAGGATGGACAGAAGAACATGTTACAAGCCAGATTATTCAGTTGCCAACTTTACATCCTGGGAATATAACTTTAAAATGCAGAATATAACCCAGTATAACCTATGGAGTGTGAAATCCAGAGCAGGGAGACCAAAATGGTGGGGGGTCTGGAAGCCATGCCCTATGAGGAGCAGCTTAGGGAGCTGGGTATGTTTAGCCTGGAAAAGAGTTGAAGAGGTGACATGATAGCCATGTTGAAATATCTGAAGAGCTGTCATACTGAGGATAAGGCAAGCTTGTTTTTTGCTGCTCCAGAGACTAGGACACGGAGCAATGGACTCAAACTACAGGAAAAGAGATTCCACCTAAACATTAGAAAGACAGTAAGAGCTGTTTGGCAGTGGAATGCAGTGCCTGGGAGTATGGTGGAGTCTCCTTCTTTGGAGGTTTTTAAACAGGCTGGATGGCCATCAGGAATAGTTTGAATTGGGTGCTCCTGCAGGGCAGGGGGCTGGACTAGATGGCCCTTGGTCATCTCTGTGATTCTATGATTCATAAGAACTAATACAAGCAGTTAGATCTGTGAGTGGATGTGTGTGTATCATTCAGAATCATTCCAAAACTGGCTTGATGGTCATATGTCATAATGTACTGAATATCAATTGCCTTACATGCAATGCAATGTGACGCACTGAAATGCTGAAGAGCGACCACAGACAGAATCCGGATTAGCTGACAAGTAGCAAGGACTCTCAATCCCTCAGTCTAAGAGACAGGGGTGGGAAATCACGCCTGTTTCAACCCATCATTCTCTTGTTTTGCTTACTCCTTAATGCTGTAAACATTTTCCTTAATCACATAATTTTCTCTCATCTTCCTGTTAGCTCCAATTGTTATCCCCAACCAGAGTTGACCTACTGAATCAATGGAAACAGAATCAATGGAAACTTAGCAATCAGCGTTGTTGTTATGTGCCTTCAGGTAGTTTCCACACACTCTCAGCCTCAGAAAACCCCGTAATAAATTTGCCTGAGGGTTGCTCTAAGTCATAAATGTTGTGTGAAGGCACACAACAACAACAAAGGTGAACCTATCATAGGGGTTTCTTGGCAAGATTTTTTTAGAGGAGGTTTGCCCATGCTGTCCTCTGAGGCTGAGAGTGTGTGACCTGTCCAACGTCACCCAGTGGGTTTCCATGGCCAAGCACAGATTCAATCTCTGTTCTCAAGAGTCCTAGTCCAATACTCAAACCAGTACACCGCCCTGGCTCTAAATCAACATTTATCTAAGTTGAATTGATTCAACTCTTTATTCTAGTTAGAATTAACTATTGGATTTAGGCTATGATGACCTATTCTTTCCTATAAAAAAACACCAGAACCATCTTGCTACACTACACTAATATAGCCATTCACTACACCGGCATAGTGCATTTTCTTCAGGGCAACACAGTGGTGGCAAAGAAAGCTGTTTCCATCAGGGTCCACCATCCCAAGCTGCCTATTTTTTCAATATCTGGCTTCCTGGTGGCTCCTCAAAGATGTAAGTGCACCTGGAAGGCTGCTTTGTACAACTGCCTGGGTAGAACAGGGAATTTTCCATGTAGGACAGGGAATTTTCCAAGGCAGACTTCTTAGAATACTTTTGCATTATTATTATTATTATTATTATTATTATTATTTTCTTAATAATCCAACAGATTTCATGTCCTGATGTTCATTACAATACAACACAATCATTACTCAACTTCACATATACAGTATACAGTATAGAACATCAAGTAGCATTACTGTAATATGTCCATTATCATACATATACCTTTCGATCTATAACTTACTACACCTTTTTGATACTATACAAGTTAGTATTACTATGTACCGTAAAAATATCGACTTCCTTTATCGTTTCAAGAATCACATTTTCCCCTTGCATTCATCCATTTCCTTGATCCCCATTACTCGTCTCAACCAACTCTACATTGTACTGTTGTTCTTTCACTGTAACTGCATTTGTATAACTAATACATACATATACTTATGTATACATATACTTATACTTACATATACTTATCTATTTACAATTTGCAATTTTGTGATTTTTGTAATACATAGAATACTTTTGCTTTTGAAGGCAACCAACCACCTGAAAGTCAGACGTTGCAGAAATAGGCTTTTGGGGACTTGTAAGCTTTCTCTCCAGAAAGAGAAGGCATTCTTTGCCTTATCACTACTGGACCCATGGTCTTTTTACACCCAGTATGAACTCACTGTCACTGTACTTAAACCGACAACCAGAACTCCATCAAAGAAACCACTGTGAAGCCACTATTTCTAGACTAAAGTAAAACCTGGGAAAATTCCTTTTTCCCAACAGCACTTCCCAGAATACTTATATCCAGCTGACTGGATGATTCAGGGGATGGTTTATAATCCCAAAACTTAACTTTCCCAAGATCTGAGTAATAGATAATGGGGGACACCTGCTAATAAGAAACACAGAGCAGATCACGGTACAAAAATAATTTTCTTTCTAATAAACAATACTGGGGGGAGGGGTTGAGTTGGGAGATCTCTCTAAATAGAGTTAATTATTTTGAGAAAGGTAGAACTCCTTGGCAGTCTTCTTCATCAAGACCTGCTGGGACTTTCCTTCCAGCCTGTGCCTCTCCACCCAGGGTATGGATTTGCAGCAAATATAAATAACTCCCATTTGCGTGACTGTTGGCAAGGGCTACCAAAACACAGTTGCATAACCAAATCTTTGCTCTGCTTCCTCCAAGCAGCCTGCTAATGTGGTATCATATTCGGGCTTCTGAGCTTATGGTTCTGGAGCCAACACATTCTCCCTTCCCTGACTCTCCAATGTCCTCCTCAAGTTTAAATTTAGAGTACTGGGGAGTCATTCTATCAGCACTGATGATCCAGTGTTATTCAGGAGGGGGTCAACTACTCTTCCCTCTTTGGCAAAAGAACTCTATGGAATTTAAGAATTACAAAAGTTAAAGAACATATTTGCTGAACTCAGAAATAGGCAAATGACAATTCCTGATAATTTTTTATTTCCTTGGGAAAATACCTATGGTGGAGGCAAGTTTTTGGACTTCACTTGGGGAAAAAAGCCAGGGTATAACTCAAATTTGAGAATGTGCTTCAAAATTTACAACGTGCACACAGTTCATGGGTGAGAGATGAGCTTAATACCAGCACAAGCATATTTAAAATTGCATAGCTTTTATAACATTTTTAACCGTCATGGCGTCTGGTGGTGAGTTCTCTAGCTAAGAATTTCAAATACCTCACCGAACTAGGAGCCCTGGTGGCGCAGTGGTTAAATGCCAGTACTGCAAGCCACCACACTGCAAGTTCGATTCCAGCCGGCTCCAAGGTTCACTCAGCCTTCCATCCTTTCGTGGGTCGGTAAAATGAGTACCTAGCTTGTGGGGGGCAATTAGCTAACACACATTGGAAACTGTTTAATGCAGTGTAGATGTGTAAATAGCTGTTGCTTAAAACAATTTGTAAGCCACTCTGATAGCCTTGTGGCTGAAGAGCGGGGTATAAATAAATAAATAAATAAATAACTATAAATCCCAGGATTCTAAAGGACGGAGCAATGGCAGTTCAAGTATGTTGCAGCAGATGGAGCTTTTAATGGAGAGTGTGGTGTTTCTATTTTATTGTGTTTTAAATGTGTTTTAAGTTGTGCTTTTTAAATAGAACTAGGGTTTGATTGTGTCTTAACTTTTGTACAGTTTTTTTTAAGTGGTACTGTGTTTTTAAATGGCTGTAAGCCATTTTGAATCCCATGCTGGGAGAAAGGTGGGATATCAATCAATTAATTAATTGTGAAGTCGAAGGCTTTCATGGCCGGCATCCATAGATTTTCCTTGTTTTTTTTCCCCGGCTGTGAGGCTGTGTTCTGGAATAGTTTTTTTCTGACATTTCGCCTGCATCTGTGGCTGGCATCCTCAGAGAATGGTTGGGTAGGAGTGTATGTGGAGTTTATATGCTGTGAACCCCTGCTGGGGAGAATATGTAAATTTGTGTAATTGAATGGTTAGTTCTGGGTATAGAAATGCAAGGCTCGTTAGTGTCTGGCTAATGGTTGGTTGATGGGCCATTATCAACCAACCATTAGCCAAATAGACACTAATGAGCCTTGCATTTCTATACCCAGAACTAACCATTCAATTACACAAATTTACATATTCTCCCCAGCAGGGGTTCACAGCATATAAACGCCACACACACTCCTACCCAGCCATTCCCTGAAGATGCCAGCCACAGATGCAGGTGAAATGTCAGAAAGAAACTATTCCAGAACATGATCTCACAGCCTGGAAAAAAACCAAGGAAAATCTAATTAATTAATTAATTACTGTAGAATGATAGTGCTATAATTACGTAGTGTGAAAGGGTCCAGAATTTGAAGCAGGCTGATTTTCTGCTTCCCCCCCCCTCCACTGCACTCTTTTCCTTTTTTGCCTTCTGTTTCAGGGGCAAATTAAGTCAACCCACTGAATTATAAGACTCTGGGCAATTGCTGGGCAATCATAGGCCTGACAAAAGTTGCAATTTGGGGGAGGGAAGGGGAGTGGAAAAGTGGTTTGGGGGATGTTCTGGGCAACCCCAAGAAAAAAGGTCGCAGGAGCATGTGCCCACACTCTGTCCACCCTTATTTTGAAGGGACTACATGTTTCTTGAAAGATACACCACCCATAATGTGCAGGCATTCCCTTCATCCCAGCACACTCTCTGGCCAAACAGGTTTTGGAAGCAGCTCAAGCCAGCAAAACCAGCTCACCTGGGGGCCAAAGTGAGGACAGAGATCATGCAAGAAGGGGGTGACTCCCTTTTCAAACTGCCTTTTGGTCTGAAATGTCAACAAAAGTGCAACCTGCTACAGCCATCCTCCATCTGCTGCCATCCAGATGTGCTGGATGGCAATTAGGGTCCCCAGGTGTTCAGTTTTTGTATTGGACATCTCATATTTGGGGTCCTAAAGTCAGGTCAAGTGTTGGAAGGGCAGCTATGAAGGAATTAGGTAAGATCCTCAAGTGTAAAGATCTATCAGTAGATACCAAAGTCAGAATCATCTGCACCATATAGTATTTCCTATTTCTACGTACGCATGTGAAAGCTGCACAGAAAATCAATGGATTTGAAATGGGTGCTAGAGGAGAGTTCTACAGATAGCATGGACTGATAGTACAGATAGTAAAACCTGGGCTTCCGGTTCAGGAGCCGAGGGGAGAAGAACCTCGAGTCGGGGCTCCGCTCGAGTGTATCTGTTCTATGTCTTAAATTTGGGATATACCCAAACTGTGGTGCAGTCGAGGAACGACAGCAACCCAGTGGGGTTAGCGATTCCCGGCAGATCCCTCGATCTCTGTCGGAACGGAGGTTCAGACAGGGGGAGAGGTCGATCGCAAGGGAGACTAGCAGCCATTAAGGCATAGAGACGGTCTTCGGACCAAACCCTCACCGCTCCTGAATTTTATAAAAAGGACGGGACTGAGATCGACTTGAATAAAGAAACCTGTATCGGAATAAGTGTTTAAGCCCTCTGAGAGAGGATCGGATCCTGTCGGTAAGGAACTTTGTACATAATTTCAAACCGTGTAGCGATTCTAGCCACGTGGAAACATTGTAACAACTTGTTTGATTTCGCGGTGAAAAGGGAAAGTGGAAGCGTAGAGGAGCGGAGCGGAGACGAATGGGAGGAAAGGGACTGAGAAAGAGAGAGTGGTTGAAAAGAAAAGAAAGCAGACCTGAAATCTAAGGACAATAAATAACCGAATACCTTTAAAGAAAATAAAACAAGTAAAATCTGGGAATAGATACTAACTTTGAACAGTGAATAGGGAATATACAGGCAGATGAAGGCAACCATAAAGGACATTTGATTATATTCATAGTATGTATTATAACATATGGATTAGTCCAGCAAGAGGACGAAGAGGATTGTGTTTTCTTTCTTTTCCTTCTTTCTCTCCCTTTTTCCTTCTCTCTGGACTACTGTGACAACGCGGTTAGGATATAGTCCAACAAGAGGACGAAGAGGAAAGTGGGGGTTTGTTAATTCGATCTGGATTAGACCCAAGAAGAGGGTCGAAGAAAGGAAGAAGGAAGGGGAGAGTAACTAGGATTGGACATACAAAGCAAAAGGAGAAAGACAGCGTTTTCAAGGACAAGGACACTGATTAAAATCAAGAGACAGGAACAATCAAGAGAGCAGGGTCAGGAATTTAAAGGGACAGTGAAAGAACAAAAAGAGAGAACACTGGTGTAAGAGCGACATCTATTGACAGACAAGAAGAATACATAAATATATATACAATATATACAATATATATAAAATACGGGACTTTAACTGAAATTTACTTATAATTTATTTATAAATTAAGTCTCTTATAGTAGGAGCATAAAATTGTTAAAATATATAGGGGAGAGCCTACACTGTTACATACTATCTGGGGGAAACTATATACTTAGTGGTTGTGTAATATTGTCAACAAACATGACAAAGAGACCCCAGGATATTTGATAGATAATAAGTATAAGTATAAGTATAATCGGGACACTGGGTACTGGATATTGGCTAATAGAGAATTTTTTAAGAGATTTATCAAGAATATTTGGGATATAATATTGATTTAACTTGATTGCTGAAGAATTAAGTCTGTTGATACACTACCCATAGTAGATGTATAGGGGTAACTAGACACAGTAATAATTTCCAGTTGGATGAATTGTTAACATAACAACATAATAAGGATCGTGCTGGTTGTTGTGGATTACTAAAATTGGAAGATATTTAAGGAATAAGAATTATATTGGTAATGGCGACGGGCACGAGAGCGAAAGTAAGCAGCACTCAAGCCCAAACACAAATGACATCCACGAGAAGAGGCTCATCAGAGAATCCTTTTAAGCAAACGGACATAGGCCTCCAAATACTTGAAGAACTCAAGAATTTTAAGAGAGAGATCCGGGATGATTTGAAATCTTTTAAAAAGGAGATTAGGACACAGATTGAAAAAATTGACACTAAATTTGAGAATTTGAAAACAGAAGTAAATGAGGTAAAGACAAAAACGGGAAAAATCGAGGACAAAACTGATCAGTTGGAGAAGCAAATGGGATTGACCAGGAAGGAACAAGAAAACGAAAAAAAGGCTATACTACAACAAGAGATGAGATATAGAGATAAGTGTATCAAATTAAGAGGAATACCAGAATCAGCAAGAGAAGACCTATGGGAAAAGATAGTACCGAGTCTGGCTGAGTTTATTGATAATAAACAAGAGACATTTGAACAATTTGTGGATAAATTGTTTCGAATAAACTCTGTGATGGCAAGAGAGAAGAAGCTACCGAGAGATGTTGTAGTAGTATTTACACATACTAGAATGAAAGACAAAATAATACAAGCTAGCTACTCCGATAAACTCAAAATTGAGGGAAAGGATATCCAGATCTTTAAGGATATACCGAATGAAGTTTTGAGGAAAAGACAAGATTATCAACAGCTGACCCGGCAGCTTAGGAAAAGAAGCATTGCATATAGATGGGAACGACTGGAAGGTCTCTCCTTCTCATATCAACAAAGAAGATACAATATAAATACAACGGAAAAGATGGAAGAATTTTTGAATAGACTGGAAGAGGAAGAGAAGAAAAAAGCAGAATCTAGATTCAGAAAAAAGAGATCTCAACGAGAAGGACATTTGAGTGAGTCGAAGGAAGGAAAACAAGCAGACGAGGATACCATAGATCAAGAAGAACAGGTTGAACAAGAAGACGAAGAACGAGAAGAGGAAAAGGATACTGAAGAGGACACGGAAGTACAAAGCCAAGAGGAAGAGGTAGCAGACGAAGAACTATAAAGCAGTAAGTGAAAAGTGGAAACTAAAGAATTTAAGATTTAAGGATGGTTATAAGGATAAGATCGTGGAATGTTAAAGGATTAAATGGTCAGCAGAAAAGAAATCAGATATTTCAAATATTGGAAAAAAGCAAAGCGGAAATTATATGTCTACAAGAAACAAGAATAAGAAAAAAGGATAACAGACTTTTGAATAGACATAAATTAGGTCAAGGTTTTTTCTCCAGTTCAGATAAAAAGAAGAAAGGAGTTGCAATCTATGTTAATAACAGAATTGAAGCTACAGAAATTGTGAATGATGGGGAAGGTCACTACGTTGGTATAGAGTTAAATTTGATGAACAAGAAAATAACCTTAATGGTAATCTATGCCCCAAATCAAAATAAAGAAAAATTTTACAGGAAGATATATCAAGAACTTGAGAAACTAGAAGAACAGACAGGAAACGAAATGATAATAGTAGGAGACTTCAATGGAGTGTTAAATGCAACAAGTGACAGGTCACCCGCCTCTTTAAAAAATACTAGTGGGAACCTCCCGAAAGTATGCAAAAATATAATGCAAGACTATAACTTGAGAGATGTCTGGTCCACAAAATACAGAGATAAAAAAGGTTACACCTTTTACTCAGAAGTATATAAATCAATGTCTAGGATAGACATGTTCTGGGTCTCTTCTAATTTGACAACAAAAATTCAAGAAATGGAAGTAAATGAGAGACTGTTATCAGATCACAACCCGATAGAAATCAAATTAATGATGTGGGACAGACAATATACATGGAGGTTACAAGGGAGCATACTGAAAGAAAGGAAATTTGTTGACAGATTAAAGAAGGAAATAACACAATTTTTTGAATTAAATAAAGAGTCAGAAACCTTACATAAAATTAGATGGGATGCTTTCAAAGCTACAATAAGGGGCATCTTTTTACAAAAGGGAGCCGAATTAAGAAGAATCAGAGAAGAGAAATATAAGAAACTATCGCAAGAATTGAAAAAGAAAGAAGAAGAACTGAGGAAGAACCCTAAGAACAAAAATACTCAGAGAGACATAAAATTAATACAAGACGAATTGAGGTTAGAACTATCTGATGCAATTGCAAAAAAATTGAAACGAACAAAACAAAGATGCTTTGAAAGCGCAAATAAAGCGGGTAGATGGCTCGCATACAGATTGAAGAAAGAAAAAGAAAAGAAAATAATTACAGAAATAAAAAGTGGTGATAAGAAATGTAATACACAAAAAGAAATAAAAAACGTCTTTTTAGAGTATTACAAATCACTTTATGACAAACCACAAAAAACAACAGAGCAAGAAAACAAAATAATCGCATATATAGAAGAAAACCTGAAATTAACAATAACGGTAGAAAGGAAAAAGGAATTAGCGGAACCGGTAACCAGAGAGGAAATTTGTCAAGCAATTAAGCAAATGAAGACGGGGAAATCTCCAGGACAGGATGGATACATTTTAGAATTCTACAAACAATTTCAAGACGAATTAGTATTGCCACTCCAACAAGTTATAAATCATATTCCAAAAGACGGTATCCCAGATTCCTGGCAAAATGCTAATATTGTCCTGATCCCGAAAGAAGGTAAAGATACAACGAATCCAGCAAATTATCGACCCATATCACTTTTGAATACCGATTACAAAATTTATGCTACAGTATTGGCAAACAGGCTAAATAAAATAATTAGAGAGGTTATACACGAGGATCAAACGGGATTTGTAAAGGGAAGACACATGCAGGAAAATATAAGGACAATGGTGGATGCTTTAGAATACTATGAGAAAGCAAATAATAGGAAAGCAGCTCTAATATTTATAGATGCGGAAAAGGCCTTCGATAATATAAATTGGACATTTATGAAGAGAGTCTTGGAAAAACTTGAATTGGGAGATGTTATAATTGAAGGTATTAAAGCGACGTATGAAACACAAAAAGCACAAATAATAATTAATGGAGAAAGAACAGAACCTTTTAATATATATAAAGGAACTCGACAGGGCTGCCCCTTATCCCCGTTACTTTTTATATTAGTCCTGGAATGTCTGAACAACAAACTAAGAAACGATAAACAAATACCAGGTTTAAGAATCAAAGGCCAGGAATACAAAATAAAAGCATTTGCTGACGACTTGGCAATAATATTAGAAAATCCGACGGAGAATATCAATAATCTACTGGAGCAAATTAAAAAATTTGGAGATTTGGCGGGATTTAAATTGAATAAGGAAAAAACGGTGATGATTACGAAGAATTTAACAGGCAAAGAGGAAAAGCAACTAAAAGAAATATCAGGTTGCAGGATTGAAAAGAAAGTAAAATATTTAGGAATCTGGTTAAGTAAGAGAAGTATTGATTTGTACCAGAACAATTATAAAAAACTGTGGGAAGAAATTAAAGTAGACTTGAAGAAATGGGAGAAACTGGATTTATCATTATTTGGAAGGGTAAACGCGATAAAGATGAGCGTATTACCAAAATGTATGTTTATGTTCCAAAACCTACCGATTTTACAAAATGATAAAACGTTGAAACAATGGACATTTGACCTGAATAAATTCATCTGGAGAGGAAGGAAGGCCAGAATAAAATGGTCAACATTAACAGCTCACAGGGACGCCGGAGGAACCTCCTTGCCTAATTTGAAATCATATTACATAGCTTGTGGCCTTTGTTGGATAACGGACTGGATTAAATTGGAAAATGAGAAAATATTGAACCTGGAAGGATATGGACTAAGATATGGGTGGCATGCCTACTTGGGATATGAGAAAACTCAAGTACATAGAGACTTTGAAAATCATATAATAAGGAGAGCCTTGCTTAGGATTTGGCGAAAGGTCAGGAACCAATTTTATTTCAAACTTCCGACCTGGATATCCCCCCACGAAGCGTTCCTTGGGAGATGGGAAACTACAAAGAGCTGGTTAAAATATAAAGACCTAATTGATTTCAAGGCATGGAAAAAAGGAGAAGGCATCCAACTATTAGCACGAGACGATTTAGAACATGGAGGCATTGAAATGAACTGGTTTAAATACCTCCAGATAAAAAGCAGATTCTACAGTGATAAAGAGAAATATGACTTTGAAATGACAGACATGGAAATAGATAAGGTAATTTGGAATAGAGAAGATAAGAAAATAGCAAAATTTTACAAAGTATTACAAGAAAGAGAATTAGAAAATGAAAAGATTACGGAATCTATGATTAAATGGGCACAGGATTTAAGAGAAACAATATCGTTGGAAGAATGGGAGACAGCATGGAAAGACACTAATAAGTTTACCGCGTGCCTTGCACTGAAGGAAAATCATTTTAAAATAACTAATAGATGGTACTTAACACCGACGAAGATCTGTAAAATGTATAGGACCAAGAATAATCAGTGTTGGCGCTGCGGAAGAGACATTGGTACATTGTACCATATGTGGTGGGGATGTCCTAGAATACAGAGATTCTGGACAAAAATACACAAGACAATTCAAAAAATTTACAAAGTTCAATTTATTATGTCTCCAAAGTTATATTTGTTGAACATGACTTCGGAATTAGAGTCTGATTTTAAAAAACAACATTGGAGGACGCTGCTATATGCAGTGACAGCGGCAAGATTATTGGTAGCGGCAAAATGGAAAAATAAAGAAATCCCACAGACAGAAGAATGGCTAATGAAGTTAATAGAAATGCAAGAAAATGACAAATTAACATACATTTTAAATAAAGTAAATACAACCAAAATGGAGGAAGAATGGACTCCGTTTCGAGAATTTTGGAGGGAAAGATGGAATAGAAGGATAGAATAAAAGGTGGAAGAGACACGGTTTACTTTTATTTGGAAGAATAATAAATATGGGGTAAAATTAAAGGAGAGGAACCGAATAAGAAAGCATAAACCACTAGATAAAAAGGAAAGAGGAGAAGAATAGGCAGAATAAACAGAACAGAAGGTCGAGAGAAAATACAAGGGAACATGGTCAAGGGAGGATAAGGAAAAAGAGGATAGGCTTAAGGAAATCGATACAGGGGATGGGAATACGGAAGTCAGAAGGGAGGATGGAAGAATGAAATGAAATATGGGAAAGGATGAAAGTGGAAGTGGGCGGGGGATGGAAGTCAGGAAAAGAAAGGGGGAAGAAGAGAAAATGGGAGAAGGAAGATATGAGATGGAAAATGTCTGATGGGATGTAAATGAATTGAAAGAAATGGAAAGGTACGACTAAATGATTTAATGATCTAATGTATGATTGTGAAACCTTTGAAAATAAAATAATTAAAAAAAAAAAAAATAAAGTAAAACCTGGGAAAATTCCTTTTTCCCAACAGCACTTCCCAGAATACTTATATCCAGCTGACTGGATGATTCAGGGGATGGTTTATAATCCCAAAACTTAACTTTCCCAAGATCTGAGTAATAGATAATGGGGGACACCTGCTAATAAGAAACACAGAGCAGATCACGGTACAAAAATAATTTTCTTTCTAATAAACAATACTGGGGGGAGGGGTTGAGTTGGGAGATCTCTCTAAATAGAGTTAATTATTTTGAGAAAGGTAGAACTCCTTGGCAGTCTTCTTCATCAAGACCTGCTGGGACTTTCCTTCCAGCCTGTGCCTCTCCACCCAGGGTATGGATTTGCAGCAAATATAAATAACTCCCATTTGCGTGACTGTTGGCAAGGGCTACCAAAACACAGTTGCATAACCAAATCTTTGCTCTGCTTCCTCCAAGCAGCCTGCTAATGTGGTATCATATTCGGGCTTCTGAGCTTATGGTTCTGGAGCCAACACATTCTCCCTTCCCTGACTCTCCAATGTCCTCCTCAAGTTTAAATTTAGAGTACTGGGGAGTCATTCTATCAGCACTGATGATCCAGTGTTATTCAGGAGGGGGTCAACTACTCTTCCCTCTTTGGCAAAAGAACTCTATGGAATTTAAGAATTACAAAAGTTAAAGAACATATTTGCTGAACTCAGAAATAGGCAAATGACAATTCCTGATAATTTTTTATTTCCTTGGGAAAATACCTATGGTGGAGGCAAGTTTTTGGACTTCACTTGGGGAAAAAAGCCAGGGTATAACTCAAATTTGAGAATGTGCTTCAAAATTTACAACGTGCACACAGTTCATGGGTGAGAGATGAGCTTAATACCAGCACAAGCATATTTAAAATTGCATAGCTTTTATAACATTTTTAACCGTCATGGCGTCTGGTGGTGAGTTCTCTAGCTAAGAATTTCAAATACCTCACCGAACTAGGAGCCCTGGTGGCGCAGTGGTTAAATGCCAGTACTGCAAGCCACCACACTGCAAGTTCGATTCCAGCCGGCTCCAAGGTTCACTCAGCCTTCCATCCTTTCGTGGGTCGGTAAAATGAGTACCTAGCTTGTGGGGGGCAATTAGCTAACACACATTGGAAACTGTTTAATGCAGTGTAGATGTGTAAATAGCTGTTGCTTAAAACAATTTGTAAGCCACTCTGATAGCCTTGTGGCTGAAGAGCGGGGTATAAATAAATAAATAAATAAATAACTATAAATCCCAGGATTCTAAAGGACGGAGCAATGGCAGTTCAAGTATGTTGCAGCAGATGGAGCTTTTAATGGAGAGTGTGGTGTTTCTATTTTATTGTGTTTTAAATGTGTTTTAAGTTGTGCTTTTTAAATAGAACTAGGGTTTGATTGTGTCTTAACTTTTGTACAGTTTTTTTTAAGTGGTACTGTGTTTTTAAATGGCTGTAAGCCATTTTGAATCCCATGCTGGGAGAAAGGTGGGATATCAATCAATTAATTAATTGTGAAGTCGAAGGCTTTCATGGCCGGCATCCATAGATTTTCCTTGTTTTTTTTCCCCGGCTGTGAGGCTGTGTTCTGGAATAGTTTTTTTCTGACATTTCGCCTGCATCTGTGGCTGGCATCCTCAGAGAATGGTTGGGTAGGAGTGTATGTGGAGTTTATATGCTGTGAACCCCTGCTGGGGAGAATATGTAAATTTGTGTAATTGAATGGTTAGTTCTGGGTATAGAAATGCAAGGCTCGTTAGTGTCTGGCTAATGGTTGGTTGATGGGCCATTATCAACCAACCATTAGCCAAATAGACACTAATGAGCCTTGCATTTCTATACCCAGAACTAACCATTCAATTACACAAATTTACATATTCTCCCCAGCAGGGGTTCACAGCATATAAACGCCACACACACTCCTACCCAGCCATTCCCTGAAGATGCCAGCCACAGATGCAGGTGAAATGTCAGAAAGAAACTATTCCAGAACATGATCTCACAGCCTGGAAAAAAACCAAGGAAAATCTAATTAATTAATTAATTACTGTAGAATGATAGTGCTATAATTACGTAGTGTGAAAGGGTCCAGAATTTGAAGCAGGCTGATTTTCTGCTTCCCCCCCCCTCCACTGCACTCTTTTCCTTTTTTGCCTTCTGTTTCAGGGGCAAATTAAGTCAACCCACTGAATTATAAGACTCTGGGCAATTGCTGGGCAATCATAGGCCTGACAAAAGTTGCAATTTGGGGGAGGGAAGGGGAGTGGAAAAGTGGTTTGGGGGATGTTCTGGGCAACCCCAAGAAAAAAGGTCGCAGGAGCATGTGCCCACACTCTGTCCACCCTTATTTTGAAGGGACTACATGTTTCTTGAAAGATACACCACCCATAATGTGCAGGCATTCCCTTCATCCCAGCACACTCTCTGGCCAAACAGGTTTTGGAAGCAGCTCAAGCCAGCAAAACCAGCTCACCTGGGGGCCAAAGTGAGGACAGAGATCATGCAAGAAGGGGGTGACTCCCTTTTCAAACTGCCTTTTGGTCTGAAATGTCAACAAAAGTGCAACCTGCTACAGCCATCCTCCATCTGCTGCCATCCAGATGTGCTGGATGGCAATTAGGGTCCCCAGGTGTTCAGTTTTTGTATTGGACATCTCATATTTGGGGTCCTAAAGTCAGGTCAAGTGTTGGAAGGGCAGCTATGAAGGAATTAGGTAAGATCCTCAAGTGTAAAGATCTATCAGTAGATACCAAAGTCAGAATCATCTGCACCATATAGTATTTCCTATTTCTACGTACGCATGTGAAAGCTGCACAGAAAATCAATGGATTTGAAATGGGTGCTAGAGGAGAGTTCTACAGATAGCATGGACTGCAAAAAAGGCAAACGCACAAGTCCATCAGCAAATCAGACCTTAACTCTCATTAGAAAACAAGGTAACTGAACTGAGGCTGTCGTACTATGGACATACCATGAGATGATGTGCCTCATCAGAAAAGACGATAATGCCTGGTAAAGCGGAAGGCAGAAGGTGACTGCATTCCAGGTGGATTGACCCCATTAAGGAAACTATGGCTGCCTTGAGTTTGCAAGACCTGAGTAGGGTTGTTGGTGGCTTGTGGCTCTTGGAAGCTTGTCACTGAGGTTGACTTGATGGCACATAACAACAACAACGTTTGGTCCCAAATCAGGATGACACAGGGCAACCTAAATGCCGTATCTGAGAGCAAGCACCAGCCATGCTCACAGCACACCCATGGTAGGCAGCCACTGGGCCATATATTCCAAATGCCAGGCGTCTGTCTGATGGGACTGTGGTTGGCATGGTGCTGCTCCCTTCTGGCTGGCTGGACTGATGCCAAGCAGCAGCACAAAGCTCACATCTCTTGATGGCTGGTCTGCCGTTGTAAGACCTGCATGGGCCTGGAGGTTCCTGTGAGATTTGAAACCTCCTAGGAATGCTGAGATCTCACAAGAGGCCCTCCTTTCCCAAGACTTGCTGCAGCCTTATAAAAGCCTGCCTCATATGTCCCTGACTGTCCTGAAGAAAACTCCCAACGTCCCTGAAGCTGACCAGCTCGAGTGGGGGAGAAAGATGACAGGAAGTGACAAAACATCACTTCCTGTGGCCATTTTGAGAGGGACTGCAAAGGAACATGGGCTTGCTATAGGGATGGGGTAGCCTGTGAGGGAGTTCTGGGGGCAAAATGGGCTCCTGGCTGCCATGCAGGTGCCCACCCCTAATATAGGTTAACAAATACAGTCCTTGGTAGTTTAGGACTCTCCCCAGATGTCTCACTATAAGTTCTGTTATGATGAGGGTCTGCAATGCAACGTTTACTACTACTACATTGGTCTAAGACATTCATTCCTCACTATGGCTAAATGCAAATGATAATTTCTATAAAGCAATGGGGGTGAACACAAAATAATGGTACCAGTTCAGAACATTAGCAGCTCTAAGAGCATCCTAGAGTACAAGGGGGAGAATGGTACTGTGAGGAAAATGCCAGCTTACCTCATGTAAGTTGAGTTCTTTAACTTTTTCCTTTAGGATAACCTGCAAGGAAAGATATGATAAGAAAGGGAATTGTACCAGAGCAGACAAAATAATAATACAGGTACATATATTTTTAAAATTACAAAATGCAGTGATACCTGGTATCTTCCGTATCAGTGGGACACTGATTCTACTCTGGGTTTTAGTCTGAAATTTAAAAGAGCTGTGCTGTTTTCTGAAATCCCTAAGAGCTTGGACATTTCCTTTAAAGTTCAGGCTATGAGCTGCCACTGAGAAAACAGAGTCTGAATTTCTGTAAGGTCAACAAAACATAACAAAAACGGGGGAACCAGCAACTGGAGAAAAAGCGTTGCACAAGGAGGTACTGGATACCTCCTAGCACAATGTCTGAAAAAAAATTATGCTGGCGTAACCCCACATGCTGTGGTGGTTTGAATGTAGGACCTGGACACTGGGAGACCAGGGTTCAAATCTCTGCTCAGCCATGCCAACCCACCGAGTGACCTTGGGCAAGTCCCACTGTTTCACTCTCAGAGGAAGCCAATCACAAACCCCTCTGTATAAATATCGCCATGAAAATCCTAGGACAGAGTCACCATAAACTGGAGAGGACTTGAAGGTACATAACAACAAATGATAAAACCCATTCGGATTATCTAGCGCAGAATTCTCTGTCTTGACTGATAGCAGAACCTAGCATCCAGTTTGTGAACTATGAATGAATACTTTTAATGACATTTTTTTCATATATTTTCGATATTTACGCCAACTTGGTTTCTTTACTATAGTGATTATGGATTTGTATACACTTCCCAAGAGCCAGTATAGTGTACTGGTTTGAACGTTGGACTATGACTCTGGAGACCAGGGTCTGAATCTCTGCTCAGCCCTGAAAACTCACTGGGTGACCTTGGGCAAGTCACACTCTCTCAGCCTCAGAGGAAGGCAAAGGCAAACCCTCTCTGAGCAAATCCATGATAGGTTTGTCTTAGGGTCACCATAAATCGGAAACTATTTGAAGACAGATAAGAACAACAAATATGCTTCCCAGTAAGTTGCTTTGAGACTGATTCTGTGGTGGGAGGCAACACATGAACAGAATGAACAAATGAATGAGTCCCAGGCTCCTTTAGTTTAGCCCCACATACCTCACCACCCATTGAAAGCAATCCTAAATAGATTAAACTGAATTAAACGTGGAGACAGTTTCAGTTATCCTTGCTTCTACCTTTTGTTCTGTAAAGTGTCATGTCTTTTGATGGTGCTATGTATCAATAATGATGACAATGATTAAGATGGCACCTATTTCCTGGCACAAATCCATTAATGAAACTATTCACAGGTACTGATGTATAATATGTAGTATCTTCCCAGCTATGACGCACTACCTAAAAATGTAATTCAGGTAATGTATGTAATTACACACATGCTACAAGCCAAGTAATGAAAGAAAAATGTGTAAATGAATATGAGAACTTTCACTTGCTTCCTTATCAAAAGTGCTTTCTTTTCATGAGATGTGAACCTGAAGGTAAGCTCTTTACTAGATCAGTTTGATTAAAAACTGATAGGGCCATTGTGAGCCAGGAAAAATTACACTGAAAAAAAGAGACAGAGGGAAGGGGAGAAAGAAAACAGAAAAAGAGAGGGAACACACAAACAACTCACCTGCTTGTAAGCGTATAGTTCTTTGTGGGCTTGATGTCTCAGCCTAGAATTCAAGAACAAAAGAGAATAAATTTTAAGAAGGTAAGTACATGGGATACACCACTCTAGGAAATAAAGACAACTCCATGAAGTTGATCTTTTCTTTCTGACAACCAGAAAGAAAAGAACCTCATCAAAGTCTGACAAGCTCTGCAGCACTGAGTGATTTAAATAGTTGTCCCTCCGTATCCACAGATTTGGTCTGGTTCCACCCATAAAACAGTGACTTGCACGGTTAAATGCTTCCTGGATGGTTATCTGCTTCAGATCCTTGATGGAGAAACCCCATTTCAAAGTAAACCATGGTTTAATGTAACATACATCAGAAAGAACAAAAACAGCAGCAAGCCTTGAGCTATCCTGTTCCCTTTGTCCACATGGTTGAGAGGAGATATTCAGAAGGTTATCACAGATTCCTAGGTTGTTTGATCTGGGAATTGTCATTAACACTGAATTGTTTAAACAAGCCAGCTTCAGAAGGAAGTTGATTTATTTTAAATTAATTATAGTCAAGCACAATCCTAAATATACACTGGACTGACTAAGTGACGAATGTTGCTGTCCTTGAGCAAGCAGGAATCACCAGCATTGAGGCCATGATATTGAGAACATAGCTGCGCTGGCAGGGCATGTTTCTAGGATGGAGGACCATCGCCTCCCCAAAATAGTATTCTACGGTGAACTCGCCACGGGTCAGCGTAAGAGGGGAGCTCCAAAAAAGCGATACAAAGACTCCCTGAAACAACATCTCAGGCTCGGTCAAATTGATCACCAACAATGGTCCGCCCTGGCCTCACATTGGGAGGCATGGAGACACACTATCCACAATACTGCAGCCTTATTTGAGAACTCACGCCGAGCAAGTCTTGAAGAGAAACGACAACGCAGAAAGAATCACAACCTGGAAACATCAACCAAGGAGACCTTCTGCTGTGCTTTCTGCAACCGGACTTGTTTATCTCGGATTGGCCTTTATAGTCATCAGCGTGCTTGCAGAAAGCGCGGGATAAGTCCTTCCTGAATCTTCGTTTGCGAAGAAAAGCCAGAGAGATAGTCAAGTATGAGCATAGTTTATCACTCTGGCTGGTTAAGGGAAAGCAAGAGCTCTTTAATTCAGGGCCCCTGCTGGATTACCCTAGTTGTGGTTGTATCACTTGGTAGCTGGGCCTAGCCACCCTTAACATTACCCACAATGCCCCACAGCACCACTAAGCCTAATGCATTGTGGGAAATTAAAAGAAAGAGGCTAGATCCTGCCACCTGCTGATACTGCTCACTGTGCCAGGAAAAAAACCTAAACAGACCTCACAGATGGCATCACCAGTGAGTGGACCCTGCCCAGGGCTTGGAGAAGTTGTGTTTTTTGGGCGATTACTCCTTGAATCCTGCAACCAGCATAGCCGTGCCCCTTTGGGATTCTGAGAGTTGTAAGTACAGTACACCAAGTTCAGACAAAGAAATCTGTAAAAGAGACATGACAACCAGAAAGAAAAGAACCTCATCAAAGTCTGACAAGCTCTGCAGCACTGAGTGATTTAAATAGTTGTCCCTCCGTATCCACAGATTTGGCGTCTACGGATTTAAGTATTCACAACTTGAAAATATGCTTTAAAAAATAATAATCCAAAAAACAAGCCTTGATTTTGCCATCTTATATAAGAGACACCATTTTGCTATGCCATTCCATACAATGGGACTTGAGTATTCACAGATTTTGGTCTCCACAGGGTGTCCTGGAACCAAACCCCAGCGAATATGAAGGGACAACTCTGTGTATACACTCTCCATATACACTCTTTCTGACTGGAGCAGAGCTAGGCAACTGCTGTGGATCCGGGGGCCACTCTTCTGACCTTGGGAACCTCCGGAGGCCTCATGGACTACTAAAAAGGCCAAACCCCCAATGAAGCGCAAAAATGACTAGAACATTTGTTCACATTTTGTAAAAACAGACCACCTCCCTCAAAAATGTTGGGACCCGCTTGACCCACTGAAAAGGTGAATTACTGCTCCTGGAGGAGGCAATTCAATCTCTTTCTTTCTTTCTTTCTTTCTTTCTTTCTTTCTTTTACAGAAAAGGCATGGTTCTGGGGTGTCTGGAGGTGTCCAGTCTGCAAAAACAGCCCTGGGGGCCACATGCACCTCTAGGGCTTCACTTGAATTATAGAATCATAGAACTGCAGAGTTGGAAGAGACCACGAGGGCCATCCAGTCCAACCCCCTGCCACGCAGGGAATCACGATCAAAGCATCCCTGATGGCCATCCAGCCACTGTTTAAAGACCTCCAAGGAAGGAGACCCCACCACACTCCAAGGGAGTGTGTTCCACTGCCGAACAGCTCTTACTGTCAAAAAGTTCCTCCTAATGTTGAGGTGGAATTTCTGTTCCGGGAGCCTGCATCCATTGCTCCGTGTTCCAGTCTCTGGAGAAACAGAAAACAAGCCTGCTCCATCCTCAGCGTGACGTCCCTTCAAATACTTAAACAGGGCCATCATATCACCTCTTAACCGCCTTTTTTCCAGGCTAGACATACCCAGCACCCTAAGTCTTTCCTCATAAGGCATCGTTTCCAGACCTTTCACCATTTTAGTCACCCTTCTTTGGACACGCTCCAATTTGTCCATATCCTTTTTGAACTGTGGTGCCCAGAACTGGACACAGTATTCTAGGTGAAGTCTGACCAAGGCAGAATAGAGCGGCACTATTACTTCCCTTGATCTGGACACTATACTTCTATTGATGCAGCCCAAAATCGCATTGGCCTTTTTAGCTGCCGCATCACACTGTTGACTCATGTTCAACTTGTGGTCTACTAGGACTCCTAGATCCCTTTCACATGTAGTCTCATTCAGCCAGGTCTCCCCCATCCTATATCTATGCATTTCATTTTCCCGCCCTAAGTGCAGTACCTTACATTTCTCTGTACTGAATTTCATTTTGTTAGCTTTGGCCCAGCTCTCCAGTCTATCAAGGTCATTCTGAATTTTGATCCTGTCCTCCAGGGTATTAGCTATCCCTCCTAATTTGGTGTCATCTGCAAATTTTATAAGTATGCCCCTAATTCCCTCATCCAAGTCATTGATAAAGATGTTGAATAGCACTGGGCCCAGGACAGAACCCTGTGGCATGACTTGTTTCTCTGAAACCCATGTTGATTTTTTGTGATTATGGCATTGCCTTCCAAATGTTCACAGACTCTCTGTTTAATGATCTGCTCTAGAATCTTCCCTGGTATTGACGTCAGACTAACTGGACGATAATTGTTGGGATCTTCTTTTTTCCCCTTTTTGAAGATGGGGACAACGTTTGCCCTCCTCCAGTCTGTTGGGACTTCTCCTGTTCTCCAGGAGTTCTCAAAGATTATTGTGCCAATGGCTCTGAGATTATATTTGCCAGCTCTTTTAATATCCTTGGATGTAGTTCATCTGGTCCTGGAGATTTAAATTCATGTAGTTTAAGAAGGTATTCCTGTACTACCTCTTTGCTTATTCTGAATTAGAGCAGGAATGGACAACTGTGTGGGGGCCAGAGGCAAATTCCCCCCCTGACCAAGTTCAAATACCTCAAATTTTCTCTGAAATCCCTTCTCAAAATGGCAACAGGAAGTGACATCCCGTCACTTTCTGTCACCATTTTTGAGAAGGACTGCAAAGGAAAACAGGTTTGGCATAGTTCAGGGTTCCAAGGTGCTTGTGACAGTGAGGTAGGGGTATTTTTGTGTGTTTTCATGTATTTGAGGGCTTTCTGTCTGGTTTAGCGGGCAAAATTGCCCCCAAATCACAAAGAATCATTTCTTTAAAATAAATGGGGAAGACTGGAGGGCTTTGGGGGACTGTTGTGGGCTTCAGAGGCCACGAAGGTAGAGTTCAGGAGCTGCACATGATCCCCTCCCGAACTTGAACATCTTTGTGGACCTATAGCGAAACCAGACACATGTCCCTGGGTGGAAATACAAGCAGAGTGTTCCTTTCTCACCTTGGAGATACTATTTTTCTTTTTCTGTTTTTTAAAAAAGAGAAGTCTGTCTGACAGAACTATTTGTCTCTGGCTCTTGCATCACTGGCTCTCAATCAGGCAACATTCTTTAGAATATTGCACAAACAGAAATTAAGGCTAGGCACTTGTGTTTCCTGCTAAAAGTAACTACTGGGTGGTTGTTTGTTTTAATAAAAATAATCCAGTGCAAAAAAGACCTACAGATTTTGAGGTCAACATGAGTACTTCTGCTTTTGTTTTTCTTCTAACCCCACGCTGCTTTCTGCTGTAACATTAATGCAAAAGAGGGCTCTATGGTTTCCGCTCTCTGAATACCAATTTCCACTGGGTGATGTTTGCGGGAACTTGTACTTCCTAAGAAGGTAGGCAAGAAGCATTTTCCCAGACGATATAGAGATGGCTGCTGCAAACTTGTTACAGGGTAAGACCAAGAGACCTAAATGGTGTGCAACTATGGATGTCCACCAGACCGGGGGGCATTCTGAATGCATTTAGGAGCGTTGCAGTGCCTGAATTGTAAAACAAAAAGTGGAAGGAGGAGAGTCTGGAGACTTTGCAAGGTGCATGATGTATAAGTAGCCCTTTTCTCAAGATCCCAGAGAGGTACTGTCAGTGAAGGTTGACAGCATTGTCCCAACTAAGATGGAATCTGGTTTGCATCTATCTTCTGTTCCCTGCCTCTTGTCCATGGTGTAGCCCAAGTTTGGGCAACTGTTTGAGGCTAGGGGACCGTATTATCTCCTCAGATCTTAGAAAGCCACATCCCTGCTGCACTCCCATATAAAAAACATTGGGTTTGCCCCAGATGCCCTCTAGGGATGCGTGGGGACACATTTTTGCACCCAGGGCTATTTTAGGCCAAGGAAAGGCCTTTTCTTAACAACGGGAATTTGAAAAAGGTCTCTTCTGGACCTGAAATGTCTCAGGGAGGTCTTAAAATGTGGTGAAAATGCCCCCCCCCCGAGAGCATTTGGGGACATTTTGGGCAAACCTTTTGCTCCATAGAAACAGCCCTGTGGGGCTACAAGTATCCCATGAGCTATACTTTACCCACCCTGTTATAGCCCTTTATGGTACTCTGCCTCCATAGAATTTACACAATGGATTATCCATACTGGAGTATTCACCCCTATGAAAATCTTCCTACATGTATACAGCCAGCCCCTCTTTTTCTGACTGATAGCACTTGGCTTCCCAAATATAAGGAGGTGACAAAAGTAGTCGAACTACCTTTTCCCCTTTCCATTCAGAAGTGGTACAGTCCAGCGAAGGCTGTACCCTCCACCTTTCCTGGCTGTTTCAAAAAACCAATTCATGTCCCTTGACGGAAATCTATGAACAAATTAAACTAGGCACAATTCAGAAAGAAGATGTGTGTTTTCATTTTAAATCAGACACTCTCTTTCAATCATGAATGAGCAGAATGCCGTCTTTGTAAGAAGAAGCTGTCCCAGCCTCAGTGCAACAGCTGGACGCATTCGTACAAGAATGGGCTGAACAGTGAAAGAGAAATGGCATCTATGTACCTCATGGTACGAAGGGATATAAAATCTTTAGCTGGTGCAAGAAGAACACAGAACGCCTTGTTTAATCTGAGCACCATTTGACTTGGAAATAATAAACCTTTCCAAAGAGTTTTATATTCCTTATACACAATTGGACCTGCTCCACCCAAAGGCATCCGTTGTGAAATGAGAATGTGGCCACATTGGAGCAGACATGAGGATGTGACAAGAACATTCACAATGTTTAAGTGACCCAAGACCTCTGACTGGAGTGGTTAAGTCAGGCTGCAAAACAGGCTGCCGGATCCATCACTGTTAGTGGAATTAATAATATTAAACTGTCTGTATGTAAAATTAGAACTAATTAAATTATTAAAAACGTAGTATAAAACTAGTACAGTGGGCCCTTGGTATCCACTGGGGCTTGGTTCAAGAACCCCCCCCTCCATGGATACCAAAATCGTTGGGACAAGTGATTAGATATGAATCGTTTTCCCATATGAGAGGAAGATCAAACCTGATTGGCTGGAAGAGTGCAGAGGGGTGGGGCTTGCTAAAAGGGCAAGTGCCTGCTGCCGCCATGTTGGATTTTTGCCTTCGCGAGCAATTGCTAAGGCGATAAAACAGGGTTTTGTTTTATCTATTTCCCCCCTCTTTTGTAAAGCAGAAACATGGCTTATACGCACCATGAAAATATTTTTTTTTAAAAAAAAGTTCAACGGCAGCAGATTTTAAAACGTAAGTAATTCACTTGTGGCTGCTATCTTGACTAGAGGTCATGCAAACGTTGTGGGGACTCTAAACCATTAAGACAAGTCACCGATGCTGTGACTTGCTATTACTGCGGAGCAATATTTTTGGCCAACCCCAATATTCTCTTCCCTATTAGCCTTCTTCACTGTCCAGCTTTCGTAACCATACAGAAATCAGGGCCATATTTTTTTATTTTGCTGAGAGGGACAAAACATGCACAGTCATTGCTGAGTGGATAATTATTTTGGAAGACTGTTGTTGGGTGCTCAGCAGGGTTGTGTAGAGATACTTCACAATGAGGGCTAATAAACTGGAGCACACACAATGAAAACCTTTGTTCCCAACTCAACAGGAGCCAGAACATTGCTTGCTGAACAAGCATCATGGGATTCTCCTGCTCCAGGCTGCTTTTGTGTCCTGCAGGCTGTGAGTGTCTCAAATCTATCGACAACAACAGATCTCGTCTAAAGTTATCTATCGAAACTTGGTTTTATCTCCGTGGTTAACTATTCAACCTTTGGAAGAGGCTGCTGCCCTTTCCCACTTTGTTCACATTAACAAGTGAAGTCTCTTCCATTAGTTTTTCTACCCTGTGTTGTCAAGTAGCAGCTTGCATAGGACAAGAGGCAGGGAACAGGAGAAGACAGGTGCAAACCATTTCTTAAGTGTAAAGTATGTAAGTTATGTGTAAGAGAAAGAAAGAGGGAAAGATGCCTTGAAGCATTAAGAGCCAGGAACCCCTCAGCAAGTTTACTACAAAATCAAAATGCACATTGGTGGTACCTTTATTAGGCTAACCAGGATGGTGGGGAAAAACAACACACACCCCCATTAATGCTAACTTTTGAAGCTCACTCGCTTTTTCATTAGGCAAAGGTGTTAAAATAAATATTAAGTACTAATCACTGTATTGCAGTTTTACCCTACACCAAGAGAAAGGGGGCTTAAACAATAAAACAAGACACTCGCAAAACAGAAACAGTGCCATAATAATTACTCCTCTGAACACCCACCTCCTAGAACATCAAAGTGTTCATTTAGCTTGCTCTAGGTAGAGGTAATCTTCAAAAACAATTAAACTGACATCTAATAAGTGACCATATGAGTCATCCTGCTATGAAAAAAGGGATGGTGGAGGAAATTAGGACAATTTCTGAAGTAAGAGAGAGAACAGAACCAGCTATCAAAATGCCAAATGGAGGAGGCAAACACAGCTCCACAATACTTCTCTGTTTGCACAAGGCAAGCAAGTCAACATTAAATACATTAAACTGGATAAGTTCTTGAGTACCAACAGGGCATGGATAAAAATGGGTTGTTGATGGAGAGAAGGGATGTTCTTCCTTTCTTGGTTTGTGCTGTAGAATTACTTAAAAAGAAAACAAACAACACAAACACAACATGAAGGTTTATAATGAAACCCACAGGCATTCTGGTCCTGTGTATAGTTCAGTACAGTGATGGGCAACCTTTTGAGCTTGGTGTGTCAAACTTCGCCAAAAACTGAGCATAAGTCAGGTGGTGTGTCACTTTGAGGAAAAAAACATTATTTCACAATATTTATTGTTTTAATGTATACAGTTGCCCCTCCGCATTTGCAGCTTTCACTCTCTGGTTTTGATTATTTGTGGTTTGCTCAGTAAGCACCCCATTTAAATCAGCTTCTCTCCCTCCCACTCAAGGGAGAGGAGATGATTTAAATGGAGTGCTTGCTGAGCAAGCCAGGTGCTCAACTCCCCGCTCTCCTGGGGCTTGGCTCCATTTGGGGTGGGGGAGAGCCAAGCCCCGGGAGAGTGGGGAGTTGGTGGGAAAGTCACTTTTTAGCCCCCCCCCCGCCCTTCCCAAAGCCGCTATTGAGCTTTCTAAGCCTTGTTGTGGCTTTGGAAGGGCGGGGTTGGCTGAAAAGCCTCTACACCACGCTCCCTCCACCCCTCCCAACCTTCTCGAAGAGGCTATATGGGGCTCTCAATCCCTAGAGCCCCTTTGGGAAGCCTGGGGAGAGGCCGGCCAGGCTTCCTGCCGCTCTCCTGTTGCCTTCTTCGGCCTTCCCGAGGCAGCTCCAGGGTTTCAAAGCCCTGGAGGCCCCTCAGAAAGGCCGGAGAAAGGCTGGGCAGACTCTCGCCTGCCCGCCCACCCGCCCGCTGCCTTCCCCGGCCTCCCCGAGACGACTCCAGGGCTTCAAAGCCCTGGAGACCTCTCGGGAAGGCCGGGGAGACTCCCGCCTGCTTGCCGCCTTCCCCGTCCTTTCCGAGGTGGCTACGGGGCTTCAAAGCCTCGGAGCCCCCTCGGGAAGGCCGGGGAGAGGCTGGGCAGAGTCCCTACTTCCCTCCCGCTGCCTTTCCCGGCCTCCCCGAGGTGGCTTCGGGGCTTCAAAGCCCTGAAGCCCCCTCGGGAAGGCCAGGGAGAGGCTGGGCAGACTCCCACCTGCCCACCCCGCCGCCTTACCCAGCCTTTCCGAGGCAGTTCCGGGGAAGCACGGCAGGCCTCGGGGAGGTAGCCAGGTGGGGGGAGGCTCCACCCCCTGCCTCCCTAAAGGGGCGATTGGGGCTTCATAGCCCCGTCCACCACTTTCTTCCACCCTCTCACCCTCGCTAAAGTGGCGACCAATCGGCACTTTAGGGAGGGTGGTGAGGTTGTGGGTGGGGGAGGGAGGAAGCCTATGGCCGCGTGTCAGCCCAAATAGCTACATGTGTCAGTGCTGACACGTGTGTCATAGGTTCGCCATCACTGGTTCAGTACTTGCCCTGATCACAAGAAGGCTGGCAGACTTGGTTTGGGGGGTACTAGCTAACTAGAACATGCTCCAAATGGTACTTTCATGCTCACTGTGCAGAATGGAGGTCTGAAATTCTCCTGCTCACTGTGCAGGAGGTCTGAAATTCAGCACTATCTTCAGGATTAGGCCAAATGCCTATCTCTAACCCATTAGCTGCCTCTTGAGCACAACTGTATCCAACAGACTGCCTTGGATACTTTAAGGGATAAATATGTATCCTGACCAGTAGCCACTAGTGGTCCCAATCTGTGTGGATTGATCTAACTCCCTTTTTAAAGGCATCCAAGTCAGCTGCCATCACTGCATCTTGTAGAAGTGAGTTCCACAGTTTCACTATACACAGTATGAAGAAGTCCTTCCTTTTTTTCTGATCCTGAATCTCCCATTGTTCAACCTTATTAGATGATCCTTGTATCTGCGGAACCGATATCTGTGGTTTCAGTTATCAACGGGAGACAAAACAGGTACGCATACCATAGAGTCACATTGGAAAATGCCTAGAGAGGCATCCTCTCTAGGCATCTTCTAGGTCTTCCAATGGAACTCTATGGTAAGTTTTTACTGGAAGTACTTTATTTAATAGAGTTTGCTGCTATCCATGGTTTCCGGTATCTGTAGTAAGTCTGGGGTCTGTCTGTATTCCTTTTAATGGATTATGGTTTTAAATTGGTTTTAGCTTTTGTATGCTTTGAATTTTTTAGCTATGTTTTTTTAAACTGGTGTAAGTTGCCTTGAGTCCTGGGGGGCAAATGGGATATAAATAAATAAATATAGTAGTATGAATGAGAAGAATAACAACAATAATATTATGAGAGAGGGAAGAAAGGTTCTCCCTATCTAACTCCTCTATACCATGCATACTTACTGCATAACTATGATAAGCTGCTCAGGGTAGACACATACAGGCTTACCGTAGTTTGAACATATGAAACTGCCTTACACCAGGGGTGGGGAAAACGTGGCCCACAGGCTGCATGAGGTCCCTGGACCCCACTTTTGTGGCCTCTGAAAGCTTCCGACAGCCACAGAAAGCTCCCCGAGCCCCAAAATTCTTTTTTTTAAAAAACTCAGTACAATATTTTCCCCCAAAACCACACAGAAAATCTCCCAAATACCCAGAAACATTCAACTCCCACTGAAACCATCCATTATTTCTGCTTTCATCACAGTCCTTCACAAAATGGGGACAGGATGTGATGCAATGTCAGTTGTAGTCATCGTTTTGAGAGGAATGGAAAAGGAACATGGAGGTACAGGTTGAGCATCCCTAATCCGGAAATCTGAAATGCTCTAAAGTCCAAAATGTTTTGTTGCCAGCTGCCTGCTTCTGCCTTTGAGGTGGCAGCTGCAGCACTCCTGCTTCTTTGTTCGCAAGGTAGAAGTGGGTGGTTGGCAGGCTCCCCGGAGATCTCCTGTATAGTACTGTATTGTATTTTCTTTTCAAATATCAAGTCTCTTATATCCTCAGTCTCTCAGATCCTTAAGTCTCTTCTCCAGCCTCACATCTCATCAGTAACACAAGTAGCAAACCAACAAGACTTGAGGCTGGAGAGAGATGCGAGGATCTGTGAAATGCCAGGAGGTGTGGATTCACACCAACCATTATGCCATTTCACAGATCCATCATGTATCATGCAAATATTCCAAAATCTGAAAAAAATCTGAAATCCAAAATATTTCTAGTCCCAAGCTCTTCAGATAAGGGATACTCAACGTGTATTCTGGTGTGCTTTGGTGGGGGGGCTGCAAGGCGGGACAGCGGAAAGGAATTGGTCCCAACACCACTGCCAACCCCTGCTTTATACAATGACATGCCACTGTCTCATCTAACCAGTATTCGCTCTCTCAGCTTCTCTCAACCTTTTTATCCTAAAGGAACCCTTGAAATATTTTCAGGTCCCAGGCAACCGTTGCATAAAAAATATTACATCTAAAGCTTTTTTTTAAAAGTTAATTCTTCCCCTCTCCCCAATCACAATTTCTTGTGGAACCATAGAGTTCCAGGTTAAGAAACTCTGCTCTACCATGATCAAACAGCAGCTTTCCAAGTCATTCAACAGAGATTACTGTATTTCACATCACTGGCTGCTTGAAAATCTTGTTTGGAGACCCCAGGGACTGAACCTTAAATTTTTTGCATGCAGAGCAAGTACTTAACTACTGAGTTATGGCCCCTTCGAAACTACATGTGGAAACCTCTAGGCAAAGCTTTTCTAGTCGGGGAGTCAAGTGATAAATCGCCTCCTGTTTCCTCCAACACAAACCTCACAATCTACTTTCTTGGTCTGCAGTCTTAGGAACAGGCCATCTCTAGGGAAACCACCTGGTGATTTGGCAGCATATTCTGGGATGCACGTAAAAAAATGGGAGCCCACATGATTACAGTCAGTCCTCTGTATCCACAGATTTGGCATCCATGGATTCCACCATCCATGGATTGAAAATATTAAAAAAAAAATCCAAGAAACAAACCTTGATTTTGCCATTTTGCATAAGGGACACCATTTTATTCTGCCACTGTATATGATAGGACTTGAGCATCCACAGGTTTTGGTATCCACAAGGGTTCCTGGAACCAAACCCCAGTGGATACTAAGGGCCCCACTGTATTGGAATTTCAAGCAGGGGTGGTGGTGGTAGAGAAAACAGCCATGTTCATCTGTTGCAGACAAAACAAGAAAGAGTTTTGTCACTTGACAAATGAACAAGTTCTATTGGGCGTAAGCTTTCATGGACTTGCAACTCACTACATTAGATGAAGTGAGGTGGACTCCAGAAAAACCTATGTCAAATAAAAAAGGTTAGTTTTCCAGGCTCCACAAGACTGTTGGTTTCTGCTGCATGGCTGTTGTTTTTTGCACCTGCTGCGTGAATGTGCTTTCCATCTGTAAGAGAAATCCATTTGTGCAGTTTTAAACAATCATATGGTGCTTAACTATTTGTCTAAAATACAAAAGTGGGTTTTTTAAAAGAAAAGCCAGGGGAGAGCATTTGTGGTGTCACAGGCACCCATCCAACCAGCACTTCGCATAGCCATTTCGGACTAGCGGACCTTGAGCTCCCCTAGATTTGCACTCTAGAAGAAGATTATAGATGTGATGGCGAATCCACTTCCTGAAGTGGGGTGTTTTTAATGTATATTTGTGTATACTCTCAGGACAGACGCCTTGTTCACAAAATGTTTCCTCACTCCCACCTGCTCCTATTCATAAGGAACTATAAGAACTATCTCTGCTGGATCAAATGTAGCCACCTCCTTCCAACAACGGTCAGACAAGTTACTGTAGGCAAAAGTATAGGATGTCCTCCAGGAGATTCTTTGAGGCCCCCTGGATGCCCCCACCCGGCAGGAAAAAAATGGCCAGAAAGAAATCATTTTTAGCTTCTGAACACCTTCAAAAGAGGCAGTTTTGCATTACCTCCAACCTCCCCACTGAACCCTATAATGACACTGGAAATGGAAGTCCATCTATTTCCTGTTCTGACTGTGTGTGTGTGTGTTTCATTTCTGGGACTGGTATAGCTCACGGTGGACCCTGAAGGTAAAAAAACTGGCCCTGAGCCACTGGAAATTGCCTGCCGTTGTCTCAAGTCCCAAATGCATGCAAAATATCCAGCACAAAGGAACAACTGCAAACCTCCATCACCTCACAGAGGAGATAAGGTGAAGAAGACCTGATCCAGCAACTTAGTGATGAAGGGGAGTGGTTGACTTACCTGATCAAGTAGCAGCAGAAGAGTAAACTGAGGATGAAGACAAAGATAGCAGTACCAAAGACCACAATATATATGTTGAGAGGCAGGTTCTGGAATCCAATGTTTGGCATCCTGAAACTATAATGCTGGAAATCTGAGCTCATGGATGGTCTGCAGAGAAACAAGAAAAAGAGGGGTGTTAGAATTCAGAGCTAACTGTGTCCTAAAATCTTGTATACTTCTAGGATACAGATGTTATATGTCAGACTCAACTTGAAGGCACCTAACAGCAAACACAGAAACTGCATTGGGGTACCTATGGCAAGATTCTCTACCTTGATTAATAACAGATTTTGGCATTCAATTTGTATACTGTGAATAATTTTATTTTTACATTTGAAGGCACATAATAATAATAGAATCATAGAGTTGGAAGAGACCAGACGGGCCATCTAGTCCAACCTCCTGCTGTGCAGGTATACACAATCAAAGCATTCCCAACAGATGGCCATCCAGCCTGTTTAAAAACCTCCAAAGAAGGAGATTCCACTACACTCCAAGGCAGTGCATTCCACTGTTGAACAAGCTCTTACCAATTCTTTCAATTTTACAAAATCTTTCTACTACTAACTAGACACACAGAAGAAGCAGGATATGGAGCATATATTGTGTCTGAACAGGGGGAGTGGGGAGGAGTCACTGGCTGATTTAGGCCCACCCCATACAGTCACCCAATCTGGAGGGCTAGTAAGCACTCCAGGACTACCCTGTGGACTAGAGAGTCCATGGTTCAAATCCTGATTGCTGCCAAGAGCTCACAGAATGTCATACTCTGCATGTGGGTAGGGTGCATGCTTTGCATGCAGAAAGTGCCAGTCAGTCCCTGGCAGCCTCTCCATCTGAAAGATCAGGTTGCTGGTAATGCAGAAGTTCAGTCCAAGAACACAGAGAACTGTTGCCAGTCAAAGTAGTGGGTCAAAGAGTCAAATTGCCAGAGCAAATTGTTCTTGTTAATTGCAACTTATGGTGACCCCATGAATGAGAGACCTCCAAGTCAACCTGTAACCAACAGCCCTGCTCAGGTCTTGCAGATTCAGGGCTGTGGTATCCTTGATTGAGTCTATCTATCTGGAATGCGGGATTTCTCTTCTCCGCCACCACATTTCAAATGAGTTGATTTTTTTCCTATTACCATTTTTCACTGTCCAGCATTCACAACCATACACAGAAATGGGAAATACGATGGCATGGACAATCCTAACTTTAGTACTCAATGATATACCTTGACACTTCAGGATCTTGTCTAATTCTTTTATACCTGCCCTTCCAAATCCTATCCTTCTTCTGACTTCTTGACTGCAGTCTCCGTTCTGATTAACGACTGAGCCAAGGTATGGAAAATATTGAACTATTTCAACCAGAGCAAGTACAAGGTATAAAAAGGGGGGAAACAGAGGGAGTGAGGAGAAGGAATCTAGTAACACCTTTAAGATGAACTGATTTATTTTAACATGAGCTTTTGTAGATTTCAATCCATTTTTTCAGATGCACTGATGGAGTTAATATCAAACCACAGGTATATTAGCAGTTAAGGTAGGATCTTATGTTTGCCACACCTTTGCTATCAGTGGTGTTAGCAACCCCCTCTTTTTCTAAGCCCCCTCTCTCTGCAATTTCAATACAAGAATACCAAATGCAAAACAGGTTTGTCTAGGAGTGATTCAGAAATCCAGATAAGCAAAAATATTACCAAAGTGCAAACAAAATAAACCAGAGGAAAAACTTCTACAGCACCCTCCCCCCAAATTGCACAAATAGAATTTGATCTACATGCAATCTTTTCCTTCTTAGACATTCCTCTTCAAAAGAAAAACGGGGAGGCTGGAGAAAGCAGCAGTTAAAATCATTACTGCACCATTAGACTTACATGCTATGTGGCATTGTGATGATGGTAGAGGAAGCCAAAAGCAAGAACATAAGTTTTTGTATTGCTTATGTTAAAAAAAATCTTCTAAGCCGCTTCAGGCTAAGACGAATTATAATAATGTTCTTTTGGCAGCTGCAAAGCAACAGCCTCTCATCCGGCAGAAATTCCCTCCTGGAAAAAAAAACCCCAAAGTTGCAATCACTCAACTGGGTTTGGATGTCCTCCAAGACCACTGGAGTCTCGGAACTGACTCCTCTCTCCTCTTAGCCAGGATGAATGATCCTATAGGTGCAGGGAAGCTTCTGCTTTTGCTTCCAGGCGTGGTTTCCCCTGTTGCTCAGTTTGCATGGGGGGTGGGGGAGAAGGAGGAGATTTCCACTAACCATTGTGATAAGAGTCAGAGGAAAGTTACAGGCATAATAAAAGTAAGATTTTACAGCCTTCACATGGCTCCCCCTAAGTACAGGCTGCCCAGCTGTTTGGCAGGTTTGAAGCAGTTATCTCACTTGCCTTCTCTAAGCACACTTGGCTCAAAGAGAAGAGAAAATAAGATGTTAGACAGGACTACTTCCTCTTCCCTTATGCTTATATCGCACGTTGGAAAGGAGGCATGACATCATATCGCAAGATGCAGGAAGAGCTATGTGTGCATGGACCACTGCTATACATTTTTGGCCACGGCTGCACCTATTGGTTCTACACAATGTCAAAGATGCTCCTGAGCGGTTTCATCCACCGATTACTGTGGTAATACATAGTTGCCCCTGGAAGAAACTGGCCAGGATGCCATTCCACAGTTATAAGTAGAGTTTAGGGAAGAACAGGTTGTTTACCTGTAACTGTGGTTCTCTGAACCATAGAATCATAGAGTTGGAAGAGACCACAACGGCCATCCAGTCCAAACCCATTCTGCCATGCAGAAATACACTAAGCATTCCCAACAGATGGCCATCCAGCCTCTGTTAAAAAAATTCCAAAGAAGGAGACTCCACCACACTCTGAGGCAGTGCATTCCACTTCCAAACAGCTCTTACAGTCAGGAAGATCTTCCTAATGTTTTGGTGGAATCTCTTTACCTGTAGCTTGAGTCTATTGCTCCATGTTGTAATCTCTGGAGCAGCAGAAAACAAGCTTGCCCCATCCTCAGTATAACATCCCTTCAAATATTTAAACACAGCTATTATGTCCTCTTAACCTTCTCTTCTCCAAGCTAAACATATCCAGCTCCTAAGCCGCTCCTCATAGGGCATGGCTTCCAGACCTCCCACATTTTGGTCGCTCTCCTCTGGACATGATCCAGCTTGTCAATATCATTCTTGAATTGTGGTGCCCAGAACTGGACCCAGTATTCCAGGTGAGGTCTGACCAAAGCAGAATAGAGTGGAACTATTACTTCCCTTGATCTAGACACAATACTCCTAATAATGCAGCCTAGAATCACATTGGCTTTTTTAGCTGCTGCATCACACTGCTGGCTCATGTTCAGCTTGTGGTCCACTAATACTACTAGATCCCTTTCGCATGTACTGCCATCAAGCCAGGTGCCACCCATCCTATACCTGTGCATTTCATTTTTACTGCCCACAATGTCACAGAGACCATGAAGAAGAGGTTAACTTTTTTGAGCACAACTCCAATACAGCCTTTCAGCAATTCTGGGAGATGTGGTCCAAAAAAGTCGCTTGTACAAGCTCTGGTTATAAAATATACAAGCATGGGCTAGGGTTGTGAAATAGGTACTAAAGTTTTCAGGTGTATCCATACTGCTGCTTCTCTTGGCTGCGACAGGGAGCCCTGGGACCATTTCACAATACACAGTTATAGCACTACAATTCCACTTTAACTATCATAGCTGCATCCTGTGAAATTCTGGGATTTGTTGTCCGCTGAGGCACTAAAGCTCTCAGGCTGAGAATTCTAAATGCATCTCCTTACACTGCAAACCACCAGATTCAACAGGATGGAGCAATGCCAGTTACAGTGGAATCATAGTGTTATAAATGTGTAGTGTGAAATCATCCCTGGTGATATGGAAGTGATTTCAGGCAACAAATGCTGTGGAGAACTGAGAATCTGAACTTATAGGGAGGGTACATGCAGCATAGGGGGTTAATGCGAAGCTATGAGCATTTGAAGTTGCATGCATACGAATCAAGATGGTAGCCACTTCCTAGCCAGCAAGCCCACCCCCTGCCTGCACATCTGACCAATCAGCTCTCTGCTTCCGTCTTTGCCGAGAATGCACAGCATCCCAAATAGGATGTCCAAATGTGCGATAACGTACAGGCACCTGCATTATTAAAAAAAAACTTCAGGAAAAGACGTGAAGATTTTTCCCATGTAGTAAATGGCATTTTTGCCCCCCTCCTGAATACCACGAATCTTGATCACAGCATGTATGGACAGAACATATTCTCATTGCATTATATGAAGAGCATTTTCATCATCTAGACAACCCCATTAAGAAAGTGGTGGAGAGCAAAAGGTGATTATACCATTTCTACCCGCCCCACAAGGCAGCCATTTTGAATGACTTGAGACTTAGAGGACTTTATCAGACAAAAATTGTGTCATTACGGCACGATAATAACATAATGGGTTGAAATTATCAGACGACAGAGTGTGCGCCAACTGCGAATAAGGCATCATTTTTATTCACAGGCTAAGCTGTGAATAGCTCTGCAATATTGTTATTTTTATGGTATTGAGGAGTGTGCAAAACCAAGTCCCCCTGTAATCACGAGAATACAGTGCTTGTTGCCACCAAGAAAACTTCCAGGTGATAATGTGAAAACGATTGACAGGACGCTCTTTTTATGAATTGCCCCATACTGTTGGCAAGTTTTTATGCATGTTTCAGGGCTTATCCGTGTATTTAATTTGTTTTTTAAAGCATTTTCGGTATTTTTACACGGACTCCTGTCCAGGCTAACACGGAAGTAGGTGGACATTTCTCTTAAAGGAGCATGTGCGGCTCAGTGCAAAGTGTGAATACAGTGTAATTAGAAAGTAATGCGAAGACAAGTATTGCTGCCATGGGACCTTTAATTCCGTTCTTAAAACGCAAGTGATGGTTGTTTGATAATTTCTGTTATGATGCTGCAATGTTTCCGCTTTCCTTGCTGGTGTTATTACAGTGTTTTAAGACACTAATCTGATAATGTCCTTAACTTTAAGGAAAAGGAGCACAGAGGCCATCAACCACGAGGGAGAAATATGGGACATTCTATATGGCTCTCAGTTTATATTATATGTCTTTCATGGTTGCATTGGTACGGTCACTTTGGCAAAAAGAAAAAAAGGAAAAAAAACACAGCTAAAAGTTATTTCCACGAAGAGGAACTGAACATTATTAGGTTGGACAAAAGAATAGGAAAAACATTACAGTGTTGTGAATCATGACTTGGGAGATCAGCAACTTACAAACGCTACAAGAATCTATTCAGCGAGCAGAATGGGAAGGAAGGAAGGATTCTGACATCATTAAAAAAGGAGGAGACCTCATTATTTCCTGTCAAAGTATGACATAAGTTTGCTTTGAATTTGCAATGGGACTGCAAAGCCAATGAACTGCATGAGTTTCCGAATACACTGAAGGCTTTGACATTAACACTTAGGCCCCATTATATCCTTTAAATGCTTACTTTTTTGTGAATGCCAAAAAATTATAAATTTAGCGTTGAAAACCCTTTTTTAAAAACACGTTCACCCTTGAGACCAGCTGCATTTGGCTTCTTCTTGTCTTATTTTTTTCTTCTTCTTCATTCAAGCAGATCATTAGCAGTGTCACTGTTCATATCAGTGGACTGGTGAATCTGCTTTGGGGTTTAATCCAAATTTTAAAGGAATTTCACAAGGTGCTGAACCCTACCCGTGCCCAAATATAGGTTCAGGAAGTGCCCCATGGCTCTTTGCAGTACTGATTGAAACTAAAGAGCATTTTCACCACACTACTGTCATGCAAGCCACCAGATGCCAGTGGCCATAATTAAAAGTAAAAGACTTTTCTAATTTTAAGAGCTGGTCCATGAATTTGCTTGTTTTTCCCTTCTCTTCCCTCATAGCAATCCACAACTTTTCCACGCTCTGGTAGTAAGATAAGCTCTGACCAGATAAAATCTCTGTGTTGTTAGTGAAGTCTCCTGTATATCTTTTGCAGGACAAAGGTGTAGCTGGCTTTCTGGGAGTTGCCGTATGGCCAGTCCCTTCCTTTTGCAGCAAAGATATTTTCTGGCACAAGCTTCATAGTGCTATGAAGGGGCTGGGAGAAAGAAGACCACACAAACCCAAAGAATTTGGGTAAGTTCACCTGACATTTTGTACATTTCCACCTTGAACTGTGCAAACAGAAAACAAAGTCACTAGTATTGTTGCTAGAAACACTGGGTTAAATAACAAACCGAGCAAGCTGCTAAAATCAATGGAAATCAAGTAAGTCATGATTGTTGTTCTTGTGTGCCTTCAGATCATTTCTGACTTATGGCAACCCTAAGGTGAACCTATCACAAGGTTTTCTTGGCAAGATTTGTTCAGAGGGGGTTTGCCTTTGCCTTTCTCTGAGGCATAGAGTGTGTGACTTGCCCAAGGTCACCCAGTGTGTTTCCAAGGCCAAGCGGGGATTCGAACCCTGGTCTCCAGAGTCATAGTCCAACACTTAAGACCACTACACCAGACTGGCTGACTGATGCTACTCCAAATACAGCCAAGCCTGAATCCAGCCCGCCATATATTGTTTTATGTATTTATTTATTTAATTCCTATCCTGCCTTTCTCTCAACAGGGATCCAAGATAGCTCACAGCACAAATCAAAACAAAGTACAACTGAAACCCACCGTTATAATGAAAAAAAAGTTTTAAAAACCCAACTACCCTATGAAACAAATAACTATCATATTAAAGACAGGACTAGTTTTAAATAATAGAATCACAGAATCATAAAATTACAGAGTTGGAAGAGACCATGAGGGCCATCCAGTCCGATCTCCTGCCTTGCAGGAATACACAAATAGTTCTGAACAGTACACGTTGTTGTTGTTATGTACTTTCAAGTCGGCTACAACTTACGACAACCCTCTCCAACAGATTTCCTGCCAAGATTTACTTAGAGGAGATTTGCCTTTGCCTTCCTCTGTGGCTGAGAGAGTGTGACTTACCCAAGATGACCCAGCAGGTTTCCTTGGCCGAGTGGAAATTCAAACCCTGGTTTCCTAGAGTCCTAGTCCAACATTCAAACCACGAAACCAGGCTGGCTCTTCTGGTTTTATTGGCAAGATTTAGTCAGAGGAAGTTCCTCTGAGGCTGAGAAAGTGTGAATTGCCCAAGGTCACCCAGGAGGTTTCCATGCCTTAGGGGGAATTTGAACATTTATTTCCTAGATTCCTAAGTCCTGCTCCCAAAGCCAGCATGGTGTAGTGTTGGACTATGGGAGACTAGGGTTCGAATTCCTGCTCAGCCATGGAAGCCCACTGGTGACCTTGGGTAAATCACACTCTCTCAGCCTCAGAGGAAGGCAAGGGCAACCCCCCAACAAGTTCTGCCAAAAAAACACAAAACCCTGTGATATGGTTGCCAAAAGTCAGAAATGATTTTAAGACATTTGACAACAAACAGCACACACATACACCATAAAAAAATCCTTCTGCAATAGCCACTTAAGTCACCAAAAGCCTGTTGAAAGCCTGTCTTTGCTGATATAATTCCCAGCACTTTTAAAAGTACAGGTGGGGCTCATATGGCCCTTCCAGACACTGTCACTTCCAATTATAAAAGAGCACCAATATGAAGAAATAAAAGGATAACTAAACCCTGGACTCAAGGCCAGACGCGTTTCGACAACAGTCTTCCTCAGTGGCCTACAAGCATTCTATATATATATATATATATATATATATATATACACACACACACACACACACACACACACACATACACACCTCAACTCTACAGCTCACACAATGTGACTCTGAGTTTTTATTATTCACTATTATTATAATATTTTATTTTTAGCATTTGCATACTTTTCAGTGGGGTATTGTCACCCTTTTAGTAATTTTACTGACTCATCTACTTCAGGGGTCAGGGGGTTTTTTTGCCTTGATTTTTGGTATTTTTATTATCTTTAGATACTTATTTGCAGCATTTGTATACTTTCTAGTGGGGTATTTTTACCCTTTCAGAAATTTAATTTTGTTGGATTCTCTGCTCCAGGGTTTAGTTATCCTTTTATTTCTTCATATTGGTGCTCTTTTATAATTGGAAGTGGGATTGGTTTATCCTGGTTATTTTTTGGCAGAACCCTTCAGTTTGGTTTTTTCATCATATGTCTTGGGTGTTCTGGCTGTAGGGGCTTTTGTTGGTTTCCTTCCAGACACTGTTACACTACAAGTCACCTTTTCTCAGGCCACATCATTCCCACCTCGTGAAGGGGATGGTGACGAATGCTACCAAAGATGAATTTAGTGGGGTAAACATGAGCAGAAATGGGTTCTGCACACATATAGACACACCCCGCCTCCAGCAGATTTGTTTTGAGCCCTTCCACAGTCAGCCAGACAGCTCTGCTGCTGCCTATGTTATTTGCAATTTCAATTGGCTTCCATTTACCAACCCAGCTATTTACAACCTCCCACACATCCTCTTTTGTTTTCTTGCAGCCTTGTGGCCAACATCTTTCAGCTTCCCACCTGTTTTTAAGCATTAATCAGATTTTTCGAGAGATGCAACATATGTGGAGATGGTCTCTCTCTCCCCACTGTTCCCACACTTTGGACTTTTACACACTTCTTAAGGCAAAGTTTCTCCTTACTCCTCTACAAGGCTTGGAAAGTTGCTTATGGGCCATGCAGGCTTGGAGGGGTGGAATTCTAGGAGCTGATAGCAAAAATTTAATGTTTCTCAAGGTCTATCTCTTTTTGGCTTGGGCTATAAAATGCGTAGAGGGCCTAAATACCATAAAGACACCAGATCTGTCTGATCTTGGAAGCTAAGCAGGGTCAGCCTTTGTTAGTACTTGGATGGGAGACCGACAATGAATACCAGGTGGTATAGGCTACATTTCAGAGGAAGGGCCTGGAAAATCATCTCAGAGTATTCTTTAGCTAAGAAAACCCTATCAAATTCATGGGATCACTGTAAGTTGACAGGTGACTTGAGGGTACATACATGCACATAAAATGGTGTGTGTGTGTGCCTTCAAGTCACCTCTCAGCTTACAGCAACCCCATGAATATCGGGACTTTCTTAGGCAAGGAATACTCAGAGGTGGTTTTTGCCAGTTCCTTCCAAGCTCAGACAGAATCTGGTGCCCTTATATTATTGCCTTATACTTTGAAGAAAATATGACATTGACAAAGTGGAGGATTCTGAGTTGAATTTTCATGATATTGAGAAATCACTGTAGCATCTGAGCAACTCTGACCTCTAGGTATGGAGAGTTCCAGCTTTCACCAAACTTGTTCTACAGAATAGGTTGGAAAAGTCCCAGAAACCAGGTGTTGCTAATAAAAAAAGAAGGAAAAAGAAGCTAGCTCTGATGCTTAGAAGAGAACTGAAGAGAATCTGAACCTTCTTCTCAAGGCTGTGAATTTCCCTATTATAAAAGGTACGACCTCGAAAGGCATGTGTCCAGTTCTCACTGAAATGTCTATACAAAGGGGGAGTGTGTAAGAGAAAGAAAGGGAGTGAGCAGCAGAAGCCCTGTGGGTACAGAGCATGTGTGTACAAAGACACACCAAGACACCTTATACACACAAACTCCATAGGCTCTTCTTAAGACTTCTCCATGGTCAACATGATGCCCTAGGAAGGGGTTCTACCTGCATTAGGCCACGACGCTGTATCACTTCCAGTTTTGTTTTCAGCTAATTTGGGAGGACTTTTTTTGTTCGTTTGTTTGGGGGGATTTTTCAGCAACTTTAAACTGTCTGGGGTGGGGTAAAAAAAATCATCCACCTTGAATCCCATCTCAGGAGAAAGATGAAGTATAAATGTGATAAATAAATAAATACCCACTCACTCCAAATAATGTAATATTGATTGAGGAGGGGAACAACAACTGATTAGAATACAACGATTAGACACATAATGCCAGTTAAAAAGAGCATATAGAACTAATATGTATTTTAAAAAATCAAAAAATACTTTTAAGATTCTCAATTCTCAATTTAAAAATCATCTGGAGAGGCCTGCCAGAAGAGACTCATCTTTACTGCTGTTTTGAACTCAGGCAGTGTATCCAGGCAGGTCATTCCACAATCTGGGGGCGGATGAAGAAAATGTCCTACAGGCAACAGTTGTCAGTCTAGTTTTGGCAGACTGAAGTAAATGTCTCCCAGAGGACCTGAGTGTAAAAGGAGGATTATACAGAAGAAGCCAACTCTGTAGTTAACCTGGACCCATTTCATGGGTGTCTAGCAGCTTTGAATAACTTCAAAGTGATTCAAAATACATGTTTCAAGGCACTGTCAGCCACACGCAGCCCATGGGCCACACTTTGCCCAACCATGCATTAGGCTAGACATACCTATAAGGATCAACCTGCCTTCCCTGCAGAGCAGTTTGGAAACGATATTTTTGGGTGACAACTCCCAGCATCCCCCACTGATTGTCTCCCAGAAAAAAGTAATTTTCTCCAAGACCCGCTTTTAGTCCTTGCATGTGGAGGCAGAATTAGCCCATGCATGTTGAGAATGAACAGTGTTCCACGTCTGCGCTGCTGCAGATAGAACAGGCTGTCCTGGACATCTGATAGCTAAAACACACCATGTTCCTCCCCCCCCCTTGATTTAAATGCCAGAGGCACTGTTTTACCTTATGCAGATAAAACGTACCCACACTCCGAGGGTCCCACCTCTTATTTACTTCCTGATTTGAAACAAAACAAGACCAGCACAGCAACTCATACAGAGAAACACGGATAGCCTCTTACAGAAACTTGACGCATTTTAATCAAGTTTTCCCATGCCACAAATTAGCATTTTGCACACAGCATGACATTTGGGAACGAGTATTACTTTTGGCCTTGGAGGAAACGCAAGCTGAGAGCTGTGCTCAGTTTTCAGTGTTGGGCAAGTCCTCCTTTTCCTGGCTTAACCCAAGGTTGTTAGGAAGGCTGAGTGAGGTAAGAATGATCCATGTGGCCGTCTGGCTAATAAATGACAAGAGACCCAAGTCTCTTCAAGTGAGCAAGAGTGTGAAGGAGGTTCCAAGTGGATTTGAAACTACAGTTGTCCCTTCATATTCACTGGGGTTTGGTTCCAGGACCCCGGTGAATACCAAAATCTGTGAATACTCAAGTCCCATTATATGCAGTGGCATAGCAAAATGGTGTCCCTTATATAAAATGGCAAAATCAAGGTTTGCTTTTTGGATTATTATTTTTTAAAGAATATTTTCAAGCTGTGAATACTGTACTTACATCCATGAATACCAAATCCGTGGATACAGAGGAACAACCGTACTTCCAAACTCAGGATACAGAGATATAGGTATTTCAGCACAGGCTGCTTCTAGCATCCAGCACCTAGCCCTCCAGATAGTTTTGTGGCCTACAACTCCCATCAGCCCTAGCCAACACAGCCAGTGCTGAATGACTGTGGGAGCTATGGTCCAAAAGCACCAAGAAGACCCAGCCCTGCAGTACAGAGTCGTTTTTTTGAGGGAGTTTCAGTTGGAAGAGACTGGAACTTAAGGGATGCAAGTACAGAAAATGTATTACTCAAGCAAATCATCCCCAAATGCATGCATGGGGCTAAGAGAATTTACAAACAAGAAGCCGTAGTTGTAGAAAACCTCAGTAAAAGGTCATAAATTAAATTCCTGGATTGAACTCCAGATTGAAAGGGATTTGTTAGCTGAGAAAGACACCTTGCCAGAAGCTCTAGAAAACAAATAGTACCAAAGCCTGACAAGACATTTTGATATACCATATATACATTTCAATCCTCAGCTTCATCTCCTGCCCATTAAATGATGTAAGTAGAAAAAAGGCCAGGAGGTAGATCTGCTGGAAAAGAACAACAGAGGCAGAAAAAGTAAAGGGTGACACCCACTTTGGTCACTAACTCTCCCCAGTAAATGCCCCACAGTAGTCATGTTAGAAGGGAAATCTAACGTATGGGCATGTTTTCTTTGTAAGATGTAGTTCCACACTCAGACGAACTATTATCATAGAACAAAAGTGGGGAAAGCGTTGTCCTGGGGCCCTATGTGTCCCTTAAGGTTTTTTGGTGGCCCCCAGCTCCTCCAAACTCAGATTAGCCCTTTTCTGTCTATTAAAAAGGGTGAGCTGTCTCTTCTGGGGTTAGAATCAACTCCGGACAGATGGCCATCCAGCCTCTGTTTAAAGACCTCCAAAGAAGGAGATTCCACCACACTCTGAGGCAGCACATTCCACTTCTGAACAGCTCTTACCCTCAGGAAGTTCCTCCTAATGTTTAGGAGGAATCTCTTTTCCTGTAGTGTGAGTCCATTGCTCTGTGTCCTAGTCGCTGGAGCAGCAAAAAACAAGCTTGCTCCATCCTCAGTATGACATCCCTTCAAATATTTCAACATGGCTATCATGTCACCTCTTCACCTTCCCTTCTCCAGGCTAAACATACCCAGCTCCCTAAGCCACTCCTCATAGGGCATGGCTTCCAGGGCTCTTTCACACCACAGAATTATAGTGCTATATTCCACTTTAACGGCCATGGCAACATCCCATGGAATTCTGGGATTTGCAGTTGGGGGGCACATTTTGAATTCTCAGCCAGACAGGTCTAGTGCCTCCACAAATGACACAAGAGTCCACAGGATGTTGCTGCGGCAGTTAAAGTGGAATCACAGTGCTATAATTTTGTAGTACATATTCCACCAATTTGCCTTTTGAATGCTTGCATACATGTATCCCAGTACTATTTAACTTTTTTTTTTAAAAAAAAACCCTCCAATTTTTCAAAATTAGAACTTGATTTCCAACCACTTTCAAAGTCATCCAGCATGATTCTACAGTCAAATTCCAATGGAAGTTGACCATAGAATTGTGCTGGAGGAGCTAGAAATGCCAAGAGAGAACATATTTTTTTCAGTTGTGTACAAGGCAGCAGTAGAGGTGGTGGCAAATACAGTAATCCACAAATGATCAAATCTGTGAATGCTTAGCCTGCAAATGTGGAGCAACGACTGTATTTGTGACAGACTATGCAGCCCCCAGAAGGTCCCGGGGCAGAAAACTCACCTCCACCCATGATCCCATCACAGTTAGTCAGTCCTGCTCTACAGCATCAAGCCCCACAGCAAAACAGGGACCGTAATGCTGAACTTACAGGTCTGTTGTAAGGATTACAGAGGTGATGTATGTGAGGTGCTCTGAAATGCTGTGTAAATGTAAAGAATCATTACTGAGAAATCAAAAGGCAGAGTATTAGCTGCTAGCAAAATAAAGCTTCTTTAATACCAAATCCATTCAGCTACTTTATGAAAAGAAGAGCTTGCCAGAAACACAACTAAGATTCTTGAATGCTTGAATGACTAGTCTTTTTTTGGGGGGGGGGGAGAGAAGCAAAATCAGAAATTAACACAACAGAGTCTGCATTTTCGCTGGAATAAATGAAGCCTTGTCAAAACTGCTGCATGTTTCACTCTGTGCTTCCCTATATTGTAACCAAGCTGTGAGCAGCCCTTCTCTTGGGAGGAAGGAACAAGAACCTCCGCAATTGCAGAAACATTTTAAACATCTGCCTTCAAAACAGGGATGGGCAAAGCCTGGGAAAACATCTTCTTTGGACTCCAGCTCCCAGAATCCTCCAGTCAATATGGTCCCAGAACATCCAGCCTGCAGATTGGATCCAGCATGCCAGGACTTCCCATTCAGTCATTCATTCACTATCTCCCCCTTTCATCTCACACCCCTCCTTTCTTCACTAATTTGCGGGGTGCAGAAGCACAGCAACCTCTTCCTGTGTTGCCAGATCACCTCTGCCACAAAAAGGGTTGTTCCTTTCTCTGGGCAAGGAGATGATGGGGGGGGGCGGGAGAAGGAAAGTAATAAGGACCAGGCCCCCACAAGGGGGGTTGATAGCTCTAGCCTGGGGGCCCAGACTTCCAGGATTAGGAGGGACCCCCAAGCATGATATTATTGTAAGTTTTTATTATGTAAACCCATTTAGTTTTTTAAAAATAAATATAAATATTACTTTGGTGTCATTATTTAAACTGACTTATTTTATTTTTTATCCTAAATCCTGTAGAACATCTTGCTGCCCTTAACCTTAGCAGTAAGTCGGGGGCCCACCAAAGATCCTGGCCAGGGGCCCCACTTGGGGGCCATGGGTAGGGGTTGCCAGATCAGGATCATGCCAGGCCTGAGGTTTCTGGACCCAAACCTGAGACTTTGGGATAGCTCCTGATGATGGCATTAAGCATTATGCACTAAGTCACAACCACAATGGCTTACAGCTTGCCCTTCAAACATACATGCATGTTTGCATAGAGAACACATTTTACTGTTTTGATATTAAGTCAGAAACCTTAACTAAAGGGGCTATTCCCAGATCAAGATGAAATGAAGGGACTACTCTTTCTCATCTATTTAGGGTAGATGGGACAAGAAATCTAGCCTACTTATTCCTGGCCAGAAAGTGAGTGCAGAGCAGAGAGTGAGTCCTGGCACCTCAATGACTACAAGGAAAAAAGGAAGCTGACTAGGTAAGCCTTTCAGGAAAGTCTTGAAAGTTGCAGTAACCTCATTCTTATCAATGAAGCTTTGCCAAGCTGTTTACTAGCTGAGCACACAGCTCTTTCCTCTTACCTGGAGCTGAGCCCACTAAAACTGAAGACTCTGCACGCTTATTTCCTGCCTAGAGAGAAGCTACGAAAGCTGGCGATTCAGGGCCAGGACTTGAGATCTTGCAACCCTAGCCAGGGACCAATTCACCACCAGACCCCTCCCGTGGGCCACACTCCGAGCAAGCCCAAATGCCCCCATTTCTCTTTGTGGTCCCTCTCAAAAGGACATCACATCACTTCCTGTTGCCACTTTGCGAGGCGCTGCAGCGGAAAACAGAGATACTGGGAGGTGGTTCCAGAATGCTTTTGGGGGAGGTATTTTTGCATGTTTTCACATGTTTGAGGGCCTTTATGCATGGTTTTGGGGGGGGGAGTTTCCCCCACATCATTTTTTGTATGAAGCTTTAAACATTAGGGCTTTGGTGTAAAGCTTTGGGGGACTGAGGGACACAAAAGTGGGGTTCACTGGCCTCATGTAAGCCCAAAGGCCACACTGTACCCCCTGAAATGGCCCCCTGAGGGTTATGTATGAATATTGGGGCTAAAAACAAAAGATTGCCCATCCCTTTGGCAAAATTTGGGAAAGAAATTACAGTTGTCCCTTCATATTCGCCGGGGTTTGGTTTCAGGACCCCCTGTAGATACCCAAATCCGTGAATACTCAAGTCCCATTATATGCAATGGCATAACAAAATGGTGTCCCTTATATAAGATGGCAAATTCAAGGTTTGCTTTTTGGATTATTATTTTTTAAAGAATATTTTCAAGCCGTGAATACTTAAATCCATGAATACGGAGGGACAACTGTATTCAGGAATGTACAGGTCTCTCCCCTGCCCCGTATGTGCAGTACTGGTACTCACGGTTTCAATTATCTGTCATCTAAAAAATGGTCTCTCTAGGCATTCCCTAGGTCCTCCAGCGCAAATCTATGGCAACTTCCACCAGAAGTTATAGAGTCGTGCTGGAGCTGTCTAGAGAGGCAGCCTCTCTAGGCATTTCCTAGGTCCTCCAGCATGACTTTATGGGGTTTGCTATTTGCGGAGTGCTTCTTCTCTTGGTGTTTTTAAATCTCAATTGAAAACTTTTCTATTTTCCAAAGCTTTTGGAATTTTAGTTTGATACCATTTTGTAATCTTGTATATTTTGATTACATGTATTGGTCTGTTTGTTTTATATTATATATACATATATATTGCTGTTTTAGATTTGATCACATGTATTGGTCAGTTTGTTTTATTTTTATATTTTCTTGCTGTTTCATACTATAATATTGTTGTTGGTGGGTTTTTTGTAGTTATCTGGATAATTAGTTTTGCAATTGTATTTTATAGTCTCATGTTTATTTTTCCTTCCTTCCCTCTTTGTGTGCTTATGTATACATTTATTTTAGAATGTATGGCTTTGGCAGGACTCCAATGTTTTGCTTCCTTGTTGGGTTTTTTTGCTTGTTTTAATGTAAAGTTTGTTTTAATGTAAAGAACCATGTATATAGATGGTGCAATACAATATAAATAAACAATGATGATGATTATGTTGATACCTTCAGTTTTAAGTATTCATGTTAAGTCTGGGAACCTATCCCCCGTGGATATAGCAGGCGACCTGTACTTAGCTTTGACGCAAAGAATCACTTCTCCAAACCAATTAATCTTAAACTATTTGATGAAGGGGACCAGCAGAGTTCTCTTCCACAACATGCCAGCGATTAATTCTGTATTTGTGCCCAATGACTGCAACTGTTTCTTTCTTTCTTCGAAACATGCTGCGGCCAGGCAGCCAATAACTCACAACGGTCCACAGATCTCCGCATTCATTCCTACTTCTAAATAACATTTTCAGAAAGTTCTTTAGCTGGAGGGTAGTGGTGTAAAAGGGCTCGTCAATGACCATGTTTTGGCAGGCATTCAGGTGCTTGGGGCTTAGTTGTGTACGTATTATGGGTTCAGTGCTCTTATGGGGAGGCTTCTGCAAAAACCAATCAGAAGTCTGTGGTTGGCATTTTCCCCACCCTTTAGGCAGATCTAAATTAGGGTTACTGGAGTTAAAACTGGAGGGGGATTCTTGTACTTCTTGTACAAGAACCATTCTTGTAATGGTTGTGTAGAAGAGGGAATTTCAGCAGGTGTTTTTACCTGGTTGCATGATAAACAATATCTGCTGAAAATCCCTCTTCAGCCCAAGGCAAGGAGCCCTCTCCAGTTTTCAAGCGGGCAATTCTGATTAAAATACACAATGTACACACACACACACACACACACACACACACACGGAGGGAGAGACAGAGAGAGCGAGAGAGCTCATTTTTTTGTTTGCATGCATGTTAAAGAGAGTTATGATTTGCTGCTTCCAAGAAATGGGGAAACCACAGCCAAGAATGCACCATGGATGTTATTTAGAGAATAAGGGGAAAGTTCAAAGGCTCCATGCCAGCCATGTCCAACCAACTATTTTCTTTTTTAACTTGGGCAAAAACCAGGATAGGAGGGGCAGGATCTACTCACCTCCCATTTAAAGTATTCCGGTTTACAAAATGGGATGGAAACCCCCTGTTAAGGCTAACAGGGCAACACTATTAAGTTTCCACATAGTGCACACGTACATAACGGCTACCAGATGAAGCAGCTGCCTGGGATGGATGTTGTAATATCTAATCCAGGACCAGCTAAAACACCGCATTAAGTTCCCGTTGAGCGGTGCCAAGATTCTGTTCTCTCCCAAATGAAAGTGAGATGAGAGAAAACTCTGCAAGGTTTCTTTTACTAAGTGCCATCAAGACTAAAGCATAGAAAGCTACAGAAACCATGCAGGATAGATTTACGAGGGGAAGCCAGCTTGTATCCATGAATGTATTTTTTTTTGTTTTGTTTTTCTGCACTAAACCACACACTTAACTGTTGATTTTGAGAGGCTTTCCAGAACTGAATTTTTCCAAAGAAATAGGGTGCTATTCTGAATATTCAATTGTACTTCGCCTAATTGTACAAATAAAATTGTAATTTTATTAATACTTAAAAACTTTTTCTTAGTATTTTTAATGGTATGTTTTAAATGGTTTAAAAGTTTGAGTTTTATTCCATTTTAATGTTGTGTTTTTTAAAGTTTTAATGGTGTTGGATTTGTTTTAATTTGTAAGACACCTTGAGTCCTGGTTCTGGGATATAAATAAAGTCAATTAATAAATAACAACAACACTAAGACATCTGTGCATGTTAATTGCAGGTGAATGCATCAAATGCAGTTCAAGGCTTTTTCATATTAAGACCAACAAGCTGAGATTCAGTAGCACAAGGAAAATTAAACAAGTACAGTTCCAGTGGTGATAGAGCAGTCTGGGAAGAATCCCAAAAGGACTGATTAAACATCTGAATTAAATTGCCATAGACGGGATTACAGTGGCACAATTATAAAAAGTGACATTACTTGAGAACATGTCACATTATCCAATGATGCCTAAAAGATACCACACTGATTCCTAGATTCTTGGATAGAATCCAAATCACTGATGGTCCAAAAAAACCTCAGTCAGTAACACCTAGTAGATTGTGAAACTGAGATAACACCACCAACACATCTGCGCACATTACAGTTAACTATATCAGATGCAGTTCAAGGCCTTTTCCAGTGTATGTTTGGGGGGAACTGGCTGCCTTGAACAGGGATGCATCATACTTGCCGGCTGTCCATTTTGCCACTCCTGATGAAGGGGAGAACTAAGCTGGCTGGACATAAACGCTCCTCTTTATCTGTTTGTCAATTTGCAAATGGTTATAAAGTTACAACATCTGTGATGAAATGCAAAGATTAAGAGCAAAGGAGGGAAGGCATGATCCATGTCCTGCACATAAGGAGTCATGGTTATCTCCACCTAAACCCCCGAGTGACAAATTGGCTGAGAGAACACCTGTGGATCAAGGCAACCTCTGGACTTGTCAGAAGCAAGCTTGCGTCACACCCTGTATTTGCAGTCTCTCTGTTGTTTTTCAAAATGCACACATAACAAACACAAGAGCAGTTCATTTTTACGCTGATGCCATACATCCAGGGTGGGGAAGGGAGAAGATGGTGAAAGTGTCTTACCAATGGAAACAAAACCTTATGTTCCAAGTGAAGTACACAACTGAAGGAAAACACTTGAACTTCCTTGAACTTCTTTGCTGCAAACGTTTCTCTTATTATACTTTATTCTCAGCCTAGTACCTAATATTTGGTTCTGCAGAAAATATGGGGATGGGGGCAAAGGCCACATGAACAAGAAGCTGTTTTGGGACTGAACCAAGACCTATTTTTATGGTCTCATCAGTTGACAGCCAGATGTCATGGCAGGCAATGATTTTGCCCCAACTGTCCACTGCACTTCCTACTCAGAGATACTTAACCACCACACCATACTGTCTCTCTATTGGGCACAATGAGTGGAATAAAGTAGGACTGCATATAACGTGAGGGATCCATTCCAGGACCTTTCATGTAGGATGATTTTCATATATAATATGTAACCCTATTTTTCTTAATGAAATGAATGATGAAGTGTTCACTCTAGGCATTTCTAGGTCTTCCAGCATGACCCTATGGTCAATTTCCACCAGAAGCATACCACAGAATCGCACTGAATGACCTAGAAAATGCCTAGAGAACATATTTTTTCTGTTGTGTATAACTGAATGCGCATAATATGAGCTCGCATAATACACTGGCCTACATAAACTTGGTTAGCCCTAACTAGAGTAGATCCATTGTATCAACTGTTGAATGACGAGTCAACATACTGATAAACTGATTCAATGGCTCAACTGTAGTCAGAATTCACAGCAGGATTCAGGCCAATGTATGAAATATCTGAAGAGGCAGCATGGTGTAGTGGTTTGAGTGCTGGACCGCGACTCTGGAGGTCAGGGTTTGAACCCCTACGCAGCCATGGAAGACAACTGGGTGGCCTTGGGCAAGTCACACTCTCTTAGCCTCAGAACAAGGCACAACCAAGCCCACTCTGAACAAATCTTGCCAAGAAAACCCTGTGACAGGTTTGCCAGAAATTGGAAACTACTGGAAGGCACACAACAATAAAAGATCCAGGTTGCAGTTTTGCTTAGCTCTCAATGGTACTTTGCCTAGGAATAGATCCCAATTTGATATGTTCACCTAGGCAACAGAAGCCAATGATCTGATGAAAGCAGAACCCAATGAATACAAGGAGAAACTGGCCATAGTGGCACTATGAAGTAAATGAGTCCAGACTCATTTTTGCAGAAGGAAGCCAAGTTAATTTAGATTGAACTTAATTATTTTAATACCATGCAAGCTTTTTATGGACTCAGTATTGGTTTGTTTCTATTATGACCGCTGTAATGATTTTTATTTACATAATATGCCAATATTGATTGAAATACAAGGTTTATAGGAACAGGCCGAAATCCAATAGCCAGTTACAAATAGATTATACTCAGTAAATCAAGAGGGGCTTCATAAGTCAACATTTATGTTTCATTATGGAAGCACCATTGGCTCAATGGGTCTAGTCTAGTTGGGATCACTAACTGGATCCAGGTTACAGCACTTAATCATAGTTTGTTTTTGTAACCATGTTTAACTTTTACATCTCATCTGAATACAGAGCCCTGGTGGCGCAGTGATTAAATGCCGGTACTGCATCCACAACGTTGTGAGTTTGATCCTACAGGATTCAAGGTTGACTCAGCCTTCCATCCTTCCATATATCGGTAAAATGAATACCCAGCTTGTTGGGGGCAATTAGCTAAAACATTGTAAACCACTTAGGGAGTGCTTTGCATTGATAAGTGATATAGAAATATAAATGCTATTGCTATATTGCTATACACAAACAATAGTTGAGAAGTAGTCACATACCAGGACATGAAACCATGGTTTGCAGAGGACTATGGCTAAATGTTGCACCTGTACAGTACCGACACCAACTTTGGTTTCTTTTTGGCACCAGGTCAAGACTTTGTGGGCTTAATTTTCTTTCAAGATGTAGAAGGAGCAAGCTTGTTTTCTACCACTCCAGAGACTAGGACGTGCAACAACGGATTCAAACTAGAGGCAAAGAGGCTCCACCTAAACATTAGGAAGAATGTCCTGATGGTCAGAGCTGTTCAATAGTGGAATATGCTGCCTCCAAGTGTGGAGGCATATCCTTCTTTGGAGACTTTTAAACAGAGGCTGGATCTGTCAGGGGTGCTTTGGTTGTGTATTCCTGTATGGCAGGGGTTGGACTGGATGGCCCTTGTGGTCTCCTCCAACTCTATGACTCTATGTATACTGTTTAAAATTTTCAAGCCTTTTTTAGCCTTTTAAACTTGTTTGTATGTTTGAAAATGTTTTTTCTGTTGTTTGGAATTTTAAAAATATGTTTATAATGTTTTAGCTGTTTGCCACCTTGAGAACTCATGATAAAAAAATGGGATAAAAATATCTTAATAAATAAAATTTAATACAGTAAAATACAGTTAAGACATTTACTCATTCAGTACAGTTGACCCTCCTTATGCATGGATTTTTTTATCCATGGATTCAACTAACCACAGCTTGAAAATATTTTTTTAAATATTCCAAACAGCAAACGTTGCTATTAACCATTGTATATATGGGATGTCATTTTAATATGCCATCTCATAATGGGACTTGAGCATCCACAGATTTTGGTATCTACAGGAGGGTTCTGGAACCAAACCCAGTGGATACCAAGGGCCCACTGTACATCCCTCAAGGAAAAAAGCCTGAATCAATGCTTCCCCACCCCTCAGGTTTGACTTTCTATTTCTTTATTCTCTTACATTTCATGGAAAAGGAGGAGCAGAAGATTCAACAATCACATCCAGCAGTGTTTTGCTTTCAGTTCATTCAAACCATGTGAGAAATGGAGCAGCTCATGCCATTTACAATAAATCAAAATTGATATTAAAAACTTGGAACCAGGCAATGAATAGTTCCAGATTTATATGTGCGACCGTAAATTCACCCACTGCAGAGAGGAAGATTATGTAACCTTGTTACTTCCTTTGGTACAATCTCTTCCTTTTAAAATGGACAAATTAAGTTTGTCTCTTCATATAAAGGTATAGCCATATTGATTCAAAATTGCTGGAACTACAGGTACTGTACTCATTCGTGGACGTGACAGGAGATTATATAATGCAATGAAAATGATGAAATAAGAGAATGCCTGTTGTTGTAATTCACTTTCTGTCACCAGTATTTGCAGCACTGTGAACAGTTATCTCAGCAAAGAGAGGTAGGTTTCTGTCTCCAAACATCCTACAATTGAAAACATTGAAAATGGGCTGTAGGAAGATGGAACTGGCAAACAAAATGAACTAGGGATTTATTTATTGTTAACAAAAGCATATAGACAATGGCTTCATCCAAAAGATGGTTACACAAGTAAGGTTGTGGAGGTTTCTGCACAGCAACATGGGACAGAATCCAACCAGTTGCCAGGCAAACTCAAGACTGGCTGGGACATACACTTCACAGATGAAAATGGGGGCACGTGTGAACGTCAGAGTGGGGTAAAGATGGCAAAAGTGATTAATGAGAAAGAATAGGCAATCTAGGAGAGCTGCAACAGTTTGCTTTTGCCTGAACCTAATGGGAAACTTATACCTCTCTTCTCCTTTTGCCCCTGCTGACTTAACTGAGTGCACATTATTTTTGCACTTTGAACTTCATTTGCAGCAAATGAAGTAAGCTGAGAGCAAAGGTGGAAAGTGGGAGGAAGAGACAGAAACTGGGACGTCTTAAAATCAGCTGGAAAAATGAGATTGCAGAAGCTTATTCGTCCCTTAAATTGGTACAGCTGGAAGGTACGAACACATGAAGAAGGCCTATGTCAGGTTGGCCTAAAGTCTCACAAGAGGAGGTCCTCTCATGAGATCTCATGGCTCCCATGAGATTTTAGATCTTGCAAGAACCCAAAAACCAATGGTAATTTCCTGATGGCAGGCTGCTCATGAGATAAGAAGGCCATGTTGCTGTTTGTCTGGCCTCCATTGGTGGAGAGGAGAAAAGGCAGTGCCACATCAGTTGCAATCCTCACAGACAATTCCCTCGCATTTGGTAAGCTCTGATTGAATCGTAGAATCATAGAGTTGGAAGAGACCAGAAGGACCATCCAGTCCAACCCCCTGCCATGCAGTAATAAACAATCAAAGCATTCCAGACAGATGGCTATCCAGCCTCTCTTTAAAAACCTCCAAAGAAGGAGACCCCATCACACTACCAGGCAGTGCTGATATTAGCTCAACGAACAGCTCTTACCCTCAGGAAGTTCTTCCTAAAGTTGGGGTGGAATCTCTCTTCCTGCAGTTTGAACCCATTGCTCCATGTCCTAGTTTCTGGAGCAGCAGAAAACAAGCTTGCTCCATTCTCAGTATGACACCCCTTCAAATATATAAACATGGCTATCATGTCACATCTTAACCTTCTCTTCTCCAGATTAAACATATTGCTGAGTTCAAGTTATACAGGATTTGGGGTGTCTGACACCAGACTGTACTACAAGGCCCCAAATATGGGATGTCTCATACAAAACTTGTGGGAACCCTATTTCATAGTAAACTACAGTGAGGGATTCTGGGACATGTAGTCCAAAAAAGTAACATTTCCAGCACTGGCAAACAAGCAGTGAATATAGCCTGGTGACAGGATTAAATGGTTAAGTAGGAGACTATATCAAAAAGGTGGATGTAACTGAGAGATCCGTCTGCAAGCAGAATTGACTTTACAGTCCAAACATTAACTTCTCTTTTCAAGTCATTAGATATTTCATGTGGATGTTTCCGTCCTCATCCTGCCTCATTTTAAAAACGAGGAATGTTGACCTAATGAGAAAATATTAACTTACACCTTAAACAAATTTTCATGGTTTTCAACAGGGAGATATACACAAACCTCAACCTCAGGCACATTAAAGTACCGGTAACTGAAACTGATGTGGGGGTGGGTTACCTTCTACAAATGAACAATTAACGATTCCCTAGCATTTCGAAAAGGAAAAGAAAAGTGGAGAAAACTGACTGCCAAATGACATGCAACATGGCATAGCATAAACCATGAGCAGATCTTCAGCTGTTTTGCAATTTGTTGTGATTTTTTTTAAGCTTATACCTGGGAGAGGATTTTCATGATTGAATATATATCCTGCCTCTCTCTTTCCACACACACACTCAATAATAGAATACAAACATAACCAGAAATGCAATTAAAACATAAAAACAGATAAAAGTGTGCCTAAATAGAAAGATGATGACAACACTATTTATTTATATCCCACCTTACTCCCAAAACTGGGACTCAAGGTGGCTCACAATTTTAAAAAGAACAATACACGTTGCCAGTCATAACCATGGGGAATATGTTCCCAGACTTACCACAAATACTTTAAATCTCTTCCAACTCTATGATTCTATGACAGTTACAGGGATCATACCTCTCCCCTGCTTCAGCAGCTTCACTGGTTGCCCGTTTTTCCCCAGGCACAATTCAAAGTGGCTTTTTGTGACCTATAAAGTCCTATATGAGATCCACAGGAGAAGCCCTTCTCTCAGTCCCACTACCATCACAAGCACAGTTGATGGGGATGTGGAATGAATTTTAAATGAAACAGAGAACATAAAGCATACTTTATGCAGGTTGCAGATTTCAGCTTTCCTGAGTACAGAATTTTGCTTACTTGTTTGAAGAGTTTTAATATGCTGCTAATACATAATGAGTGCTAATTACACATAGTCCTAAAATGTGCCTGTATGTTCACTATGCTTGGATTCCTAAAAAAAATACCCAACCACAATTAAAGAAATAAAACACACAGACTCTTACTCAAAATCAGAGAAACTTCTGCAGAATGTCAAAATGATAAAGTCAACAGTGAAAGGAAGATAAGGAGGAGGCTATGGAATTTAGGAGAGATGAACATGATACAAACTATTTTCAGACAGCTGTGTGTGTGCATGTTCTGTAATGGACTTGTTTGCCAAGAACTATTTCAGACTTTTTCCCTTGCAGGCAAGGGAAGGGTGGTTGTGTCATGGAAAGGACACCACTGTAAATGGAAGATCAGCAACACAATTATGTAAGGCATCCTCCTGCCTGCCTGGCTTCCTCTTCCTCCTCCTCTCAATCATGACTTATGACAAAGTTTCCCCGAGGGGTAAAAGCTGTGTTAGTCTACTCCAAAAGGAAAAGTCTTATGGCACCTTAAAGACTAGCACATTTATTACAGGTCATGCTATAATACATATCATAAGTCTAAATGTAATTGCAACTCACAGCTAGAGTAGACCCATTGAATCAAAGGGATTTAAGTCAACCTAGTACTTCAATGGGTCTACTCTTGTTGAGGCTAGCAAATGGAATTTTGGTTTAGGTCACTTTCACACTTTGATTTTACTTTAACGCCCATGGCTGCATGCTATGGAATTCTGGGGAGGCACTAGAGCTCTTTGGCAGAAAACTGTAAATGCCCCCACAAAACTACAAATCCCAGGATTCCACAGGATTGAGTCATGGCAGTTGAAGTGGGATCAAAGTGCTATAATTGTCTCTCTCTGTTTTCTAGGTTGTCACAAAACTCTCTGAAGCTTTCCTAACAAAAAGAATTGTTCTAAGTACAAAAATTAAAATGTTCTCCTTAAAATGTAACAGAAAATAATTGTTCTAGGTACAAAAATTAAAATGTTCTCCTTAAAATGTAACAGGAATATAAATGGGCACTGCTATGATTTTAGCACAAATAAAAAAGGCTTCGGGTAGGTGAAAGATTTAACAAATTTATAATGCCATCAGGTTTTGTCGACTTGAGTCCATGTGCATCTGACAAAGCAGACTCCCATCTTTGCAGACACCTATCATAATAAATGGCAGGGCTAACCATCCTGACCAGACTAGAACCACGGAATCTACCACTGAATGGTAGTGGATATCATCATCATCTCTATGGTAAATCATGTATGTCAATGTGTGGCCAGTCTATATGAGGGATAAAATCTGGATTGGTGCGCAGTAACACCAATTTGCAGCAGCTGTCGTTTGTCTCCACAATTTTTTTCATGATCACCGGTGTGCAAAGCTATCTGTGTTTGCTGTTTGAATGGGCATACCAGCAAATCAAGATGGTAGGTGTAAGCTCCAGTTTCCAAGCAGCTTTATTAAATAAGCACATTTTTAAAAGTTGTCCCCTGACTCACTATGAAACAGAAATCAATCAAGCCCAAACAAACTACTGTGGCAATTAAAGAGCGTAATTAGGCACCCAGTGAAAAATCTATTTTCACCTTCCTTAAGCAAAAATGCCAGGGGACTAAAATTAAGCTTGTCAAGATTTAAGCTGCGTGTGAAGCATTTTTCGAAGGGGCAAATGCCTACTTACCGGTAAATGTATGTTGTTTTGCTTTTTGCATCAAACACAGTTCAAAGAATGTGACAGAGTTGCTGTGCTCCCCAATTTTTTAATTATTTGCCCCCAAATACCCCTGAAATATTGCCTAGGGGATGTGGGGGGGCAATGTTACTGCATGGATGCCCCCCAGGCCTTTTTAGGTCCAAGACAGACCTTAATTCCTAATAGGAAGTAACCTGGAAGTCCACTTCTGGGTCACTACCTGTTGAAATAAAGGCCTCTCTTAGGTGTCAAATGTGGCAAAACTAACCAACCCCGTCCCAGGGAATGGGGAGATGTTTGGGTACAATTAAAAAAATATTCTGGAGGAAGGCAGTCTTCCAGGTCCCCCAAGGCACCAAAGTAGCCCCTAAACCCCAACAGTTTCCACATCTGGCCTAGGATGTATTAACCTGGATTACATCTGGTCATTGTCAGATTGTGAGACTCCCTGGTAGTCTCACTTATGAACAGGTGTGTGTACATTTGCGTGCCTTCAAGTGGCCTGTTGACTTATGGCAACCTCATGCATTTCATACTGTTTTCTTAGGCAAGGAATACAGTACTCAGAGGTGGTTTTGCCAGTTCCTTCGTCTGAAATACAGCCTACAGCACCTGGTATTCCTTCAGGGTCTCCCATCCAAGTACTAACCAGGGCTGACCCTGCTTAGCCTCCAAGACCAGATGGGATCTAGTGCCTTCAGGTACAGACCCCAAGGGCCATCTAGTCCAACCCCATTCTGCCATGCAGGAATACCCAATCAAAGCACTCCCGACAGATAGCCATCCAGCCTCTGTTTAAAAACCTCCAAAGAAGGAGACTCCCCCATTCCACTGCCGAATAAGCTCTTACTTCTGAAGGAGAATAATGCAATTCTGCTATAAAACAAGATTTGCATTCCAATGCACCTTCACACCCTGCTTAAAGGGTAGCAAACATTATTATGGCATGAGATTTTCACTAAGTGGGGCTATATAGTCCTCAAAAGCTAATGCAACAATCAACATTCGGGAGTCTTCCTCATGTGACAAGAGTCTTTTTTGTTAGTGTTAGCAATTGTCCACTGTGCTACCAGTAACCGGAAAACTGAAATACTGGAAAGGCAAAGTGGCATTACCTGTTCTAGTACCACCACTTGGCAACCAACATGCGGGATGCAGAGAGGTTACTACTCTTTAAAGGTCAAGGCAGCCCATGCCTCTGCAGTCAAGGAGTAACAGAAGCTTTTGATTCAGGCTAAAAATACTCTCTGATAGTAAATTTATAACAGAGACCTACCAGCTTCCCCAAAACTGAATCACACAACTCTTTCGTGATGGCTTAATTCTCACAAACAGCAGATAAGATTTTTATTCATATTTTATACAAATCCATTTTAACAATGTAAAATATAAACAAGTTTATCCATCCAGTTTTATTTACATGGTGTAGAGTTAAAATCCAGGTTCTAGTCCCCACTGAACTGTGCAAATCACTGGGTGACCTTGGCAGTCACTTCTCAGACACTCTGACCAACCTCACAAGGTTGTTGTGTAAACAACATGAGGAGGAGGAGAGCCATATACATAAATGTAAACTCACTGGAGAAAAGGAAGAGAAAAATAACATTTCAGGGATAAGACCTGAGCTCCGTCATTTTAGTTTTCTATGTGCAGGGGACTATTTTTATATTTTTATACTGTATGTCTCTCTCTCTCTACCTGTAGACCAAAAGGGTCCAGTCCTGATCAAAAGTTTGTAAAAGTTACTTTTAGGGGCTGCAACCTCCAGAATCCGCCAGCCAGTATCAGAGATTTTGGGAGTTGTAGTCCAAAAAAGTCACTTGTACAAGCCCTGGGTCAAAACACAAGCTGACCACTTTGCCAGTCGTTTGTGAGAATTAGGCTTCTCTGTGAACTTTCAAGTATAGCTTTGTGTGTGTTGGCCTATTCTTCAGATAAAAATTTCCCACTTTAATAACAGGCAAGGAAAATCCAAATTAACTGCAGCTCGAATGGTACAACAGCAAAGATCCTCGAAGGGACAAATCTGTCACTAGCCTATAGTGGAAAATACAGCTGCTCCACCTATTTTGGAAAATGAAACAGTGTCACAAAACAGAATCATTCCACCCATCAAACCTCAGCTCTCAAGCAAAAACAGGCATATTTTAAAATTGTAACCCAACTTGTGGAACAAGTTGGCTAAAAATACCATCATGATAGCTAATCGGCAGATTTACATATGACTATGCACACGCCTGTTTCCAAAGAAAGAACTTCTCATGGTCAAAAACGTGACTTCTCTTATATTGTTATCATTTTAAAAACAAACAGCAATACACCCCATTGCCTACACATCCTAGGGGGTGGAGGTGACTTTTTTCCTAGCTCTGCCAATCAGGGATATGTCCCGCGGCTCAGTTGAAGGCAAGATTACAACACTCAGGAATAAATCAAACAGGATGGGCAGGTTGGATTTTTATTTATTTTTTAAAGAATTCATTAGCGTGCAAGATTCAGGATCCTTTTAGGAAGTTTACAATACACAGTGATTATACTATACTAATCTCTCTTTCTCTCTGTCTGTCTTTTTTAAAATCTTCATTCAATGAAAAAGGAGTAACATTTCCTACAAATGCCCCTGCCCAGGGCAGAAAATGAGAACATAGAATCACAGAATCTTAAGAGTTGGAAAGTGCCACAAGGACCATCCCTTCCAACCCCCTTCCATGCAAGAATGCACAACTACAGCACTCTTGAAAGATGTCCATCCAACCTCTGGATTCCGAGTGACATCTGACTAAAGCAGAACTTCCTCAATCTGGACACTATGCTCCTGCTGATGCAACCCAGAATTGCATTGGCTTTTTTGGCCACCTCACTCTGAACAATATACACAACATGTTGAGCATCTCTTATTTGAAATACTTGGGCCCAGAAGTGTTTCGGTATTTCGTATTTGGGGGAGGGATTTTGGAATACAGTACAACTCCCATATTTGCTGGGGATACATTCCTGGACTTACAAAAAGCAAAACTGCAGATAATAGCAAATCCTAATGAAATGAATGACTTCTGGCCCAAACATACCATAGAGTCACTCATGTCTCATTTGTTAACTACTTGTGTTGTCTATGAGAAGGTGGAAGGGCACTATGAGGGGCCGTTGTAAGGGACGCCACATGGCTGGAGTAATGGCAGTGGATCAGAGGAGCCAGCAAGGAGAGATTTAGAGGAGAAGAAGAAAGAGAAGGGAAAGGAGGGAGAGAGGATGGAAGAGAGGAAAAGGAAGAATGAGCAGAGAAGAAGAACCACCACTACCCAGATCAACATGAACCGTTGGGGCTGTGGCAAGAATGATAAAGAGGAACTAGAAGGGAGGCCAAACCCCCAAACCTTTCATTTTTTGGAGGTTTTCAGATTTCCAGATAATGGAGGCTCACCCTGTATCATATTCTGTGTAGAATCTGGGAGAGTAACCTCTTTAGACTACAACTCCCAGAGTTTTGGACTACAACTTCCAGTGTCCATGCAGGCTGATGGATTCTGGGAGTTGCTGTGTTTCTGTGCTCTGATCCTGTGCTACTCTTCTCCCCTCATGAACGGTGGATTCTCTGAGTATTTCCCTGTGAAGGGAGCAGCGCGAAGGAACCCAAGCCAATGCCCTACTCCCTTTACTTGGCTGGGAGCTACAGGCTGACAAAGCTGAGATATCATTCATTCCTCCATCCATCAGTCAACAACATTATTTATACCCTGCCTTTCTCACAAGAATGAGACTCAAAGCAGCTTTCAGCAGGAAAGAAAACAACACGTATAGCTAAAAGCATGGGGAAAGTTTAAGATTAAAAATAATATTAAACTGTCTCAAGAATTAAAAGACATAGCTGTGTGAGTCTGGAATATCAATATGCAAAGGAATCTTGTAGCACCTTTGAGACTGAGACAAAGAAGTTGATAGCATAATCTTTTGTAGACTTTTAGTCTACTTCCATGCATCTGAGATAGTAGACCAAGTCTACGAAAGCTTAGGCTGCAACTTTTTTCCTCTAAGTCAGTCTCAAAGACCCAACAAGGTCTCTTTGCGTACTGTCTAAGGAATTAAAATCACATAAAACGTTAATTTAAAAGCTTAGATTTAAAACAGTACAGCACTAAAACAGAAAACCCATTACATAAAACAATCTGTTCCCTGCTGGAAGAGAAAGGTCTTCGCCTGGCAACGAAAGGACAGCAAGGAGTGAGAGCCAGCTTAAACTGCCTAAGAAGGGAATTCCAGAGTGTAGGAACAGTGTTCCCATCATATTTGCCTGTGAGGATTGTGTGTATGAGAGACCCACTACTTCCAAAGAGTTTGGCAGGCTCATATGGGAAGATATGGGTCCTTCATACAGTACAAAATACTTCTGGGCCCAGATATCCAAGGTTAACTATTGGAGCCAATCCAAAATGGGGATATACTGCCTTGGAGGTGGGTCTCTTGAAGAATATCAGTGGGGTACATCTTATGGCATCCAGGCTTTTTTGTGGCCTGCCCATTGTTGTCTCTGCTCCAAGCAGAGCTTGGGAATGTTCTTTCAACCACACAATTCTCAGAATCTTCCAGTCAGCATGGCCATTACCTATGGTCCAAAATGAAGTAACATTTCCAAGCTCTGGGTATGTGCTGCTTCTCCTGGCATAGAGGAGGCTTTTATCATGTCTGTACTGAAAAACTGGACACCCAGCATACCTTTCATACATTCTTAGAGTTCCCAAAGTCTGCCACATGGTCATGGCCATCTCATGAACATTATCAAGCACGGCATGTCACTGAATAGAAATCCCTCAGTAGCAGTCCTCAATGTGTCAGGAAAGAGGTCTCTCTCCAGTCCAGTTTTATAAATTGCCTACAGAAATGAATTGAATTTTTGAATTTTTTTTTTTTTTGCATATCAAGCTGCCATGCTCTTACATCATGCTGCTGTTCCGGTCAAGATGAGGTGGAAAGCAAGGAGGGGAGAGCCACGGGCAAAAGAGGAGAGGTAAAAAAAATACAAGCATATTTTAGCTTAAAGCTCTTCCTGTCACTAACTAAACCTTGGAAGATGCATTTCAACATTTTAGAATGGAGAAAAAAAATTGCACAAAAGCTGGGAAACCCAGGAGTCATGGGGAGGTGATCCGGCCATTTGGGGAATTTGAGGACCAGATTGGGATTCTTGGAGGGCTGGTTTCAGGCTGGTTTCAGGAAGGCTTGAGGTTCCTCACCCTGCTCTAACCACTGAGCTATAGCAGAAGACACCTGTTTACACAGAAATAGAAAGCAAACCACCACATCTGCGGAATATTGTGACAACTGACATACTTCTGCATGTCACTGGATACAGTATGACCACTGTATCCATAGTTTCATTTACCTACATCTGAAAAAATATGTCCTCTCTAGGCATTTTGTAGGTCCTCCAGTGCAATTCTATGGTATGCTTCCATCAGAAGTTGGATTGGATGTCATTCGTTTCAATAGGGTTCACTATTATCTGCAGTTTCTCATTTCCACAGTAAGTCCGGGAACTATCCCTGGGGGTCATACTGTACCAACTTTCCCTTTTACTTTCTTTCTCTTTTATGGAACCATGCTTCTGTGTTCCCGACACACATCTGGAGGTGGGAATCAAGCTGAACAATTCACAAATTCAAACCTCCCCCACCTTTTAAAGCTGAAGGCCAAAATCTCTCATCTGCTTAAGTCATTGGGAAAGGAACCCTGCCCTTTAAACAGCACCACTGCCGCCTTGGTCTTGTAGAGTTATGGGTGTGGAGGTGAAAGGAGGAACACCATGGATGACATCCAAGCATGCATAGCTAAAGACCATAAAGTTCCTGAATCTTCGTTTGCGAAGAAAAGCCAGAGATATTATGTCTGGTTTTATTATATTTATTTATATACTTAAGCGCTGTGTCTTCCTTCCATTTTATACAGCCCCTGAAAAAGGCTTTGACGGCATATATAGGCTGAAATGGTTTTTTTTTAATCAATAAAAACATCTATCAACTGAGCACTTTGAGAAGTGTTTCCAGTTTCTTCTGTGCATTTTACTGACTGTTCCCCTATTTTTGCTTTCTTCCTATGTTGCTAACAGCCTTGGATGGTGGAGTATTCTGGGAACTGTAGTCCAAGAAAAGCAAGTTATCCAACCTCCAGATCCATCTCAGTCTTCCAAATGTTACAAGTGCCCAAGGTTCTCAGGCAGAGTTTCTTCCTAGACATATTACCCAAGATCCTAATCTAGCAGAGACACCAAAGCCCAAACCTGCATGCAGAGCACACACGCGCGCACACATGTGTCATGGCTTTACTGCTGCTTCCCCAAGACTTTATCTCTTGGAAGCCTCTTCATCCGCCTCTCTGCACACCTGTGCTTTAGGCAAAGATGGATGTAGCATCTCTACAGATAAAAGTCACATTTCTAGTCCACAAGAAGTACCTCACTGAGAGTGTGGGAAGCTGCATACTTACCTTCGCCATGAGAAAATGGATCAACAGTGCCTTGACATTCAGTTGTGTAATTCAGAACACGGGTGGCTTCCTATGAATATTAATAACGGCTGAAAATTAAACCAAACGTTCTGTAGGCTTTCATCCTGCAAACAGAAGATGGTTGGGTGACTGAGTCCTCTTTCTAAGGACATTATCAGACTAGTGTCTAAAAACACTGTAATTCCATGAATGAAGGTAGTGGGAACATCATGGCATTATAACACTTATTATCACACATAGCTGTAATCACGCAAAAGAACTGCCACATAATTATCGCACAACCACCATTAGCCCTTTAAGAATGGGAGTTTACTTCCACGATTTGGCATGAGCGAGATTTTGGCAAGAAGATGCACTAGCATGCTTAAAACTCCACAAACACCTTAATTAAGAAGGTAAATGAACACACAAGCACTGAAACAAACCTAAAAATGTACAAACTAAAGGGGACAGTTCATAAAAAGAGTGTCCTGTGCTTCGTTTTCACATTCTCACCTGGAGGTTTTCTTGCTGAGGACCGCACTCATGCTATAATCTCGCAATTACAAAGGGATGTGGTTTTGCATGTAGTCAATACCATGAAAAAAAGCACTATTGATGATCTATTGACGACTTGTCCCATGAATTGCAAAAAACAGCCTTTTCACACTGGAGCACCGAGTAAAAACGCAAAGATGACATTGTGGTGTGACAGTGGTACCCATTCATGCTACCCTGACATCGTAATCCTGTGATTTTTGCCAGGACTGATAATGTCCAAATCTCCACACTCCTCTAATTATCTCCAGACATTGCTGGCAAAAAGAGCTGCTTTTTCTGCCGCTCCATCCTAAGAATTCCTTTCCCTAGGCATAGATCCACCTGGGACTTTTTTCATTTTTTAAGTGGGGTCAGAAAGAGTGGCCCATGGGGATCCCTGAAATCCCCAAGAGACCACCACCCTCAAAAAAAGGTGGTATATGCAAACAAAGCCCACATTTTGGGTCTTTAGCTCTGAGAGTATTCCTTTGAGCCTTAATGAAGCTATAAAGTGCTGCATTGTACATTGGTTTGAGTGTTGCACTAGGATTCTGGGAGACTAGAGTTTGAATGCCTGCTCAGCCATGGAAACCCACCAGGTCAGCCTGGGCAAATCATGTATTTTAAGCTTAAGATGGCAGCAATGGCACACGTCCTCTGAAAATATTTGGCAAAGAATACCCTAGGATAGGACTGCCAGAAGTCAAAACAGACTTGAAGGGTCATAAGAACAAAGTCTATACTATGAGGCCTGGTAGCCTGGGTACTTTGGACTTTGAGACCTGCTTTTTTAGTTTGAAGCCTAGAGCTCATGGTATGAGGCCTGGGTGGTACTTTGAGGCCTGATTGGAACTTTGTAGGGTTTAAGGAGCCCGCGTAATGTAGGGGTTTAATTGTTGGATGAGGACACCAGGGGACCAGGGTTCAAGCCCCTTCTAAGCCATGGAAATCCACTAGGTGCCCTTCGGCATGTTATGATCTCTCAGCCTCAAAGGAAGCCAATGGCAAACCTCCAGTGAAGAAAAAAAATCTTGCCAAGGAAACCCCAGGATATGTTTGCCATAGGCTGGAGTCAACTTGAAAGTACTTAACAACAACAACGATGGTATGTTTTAATCAGTAAGCTTCAAAGGTGACAATTTGCTGAATTCAAATTCTGAGAAAGAGAGAGGGGGAAAGGGACAAACTCACCATCCAACCAGAGTTTTAGGGCATCCCTGGAGTTCAAATTGAAGCACTGATGGGTGAGGGTCCAAGATTTTGTATTACCAGCCCCAAGTTTTGGATGACTGTTGTTGTTAACTGCCCTCAAGTCGACTTTGACTTACTTATGATGACCCTATGAATGAGAGACTTCCAAGGCATTCTATCATCAACAGCCCTGCTTAGGTCTTACAGACTCAGGGCCATGGTTTCCTGGATTGAGTCTCTCCATCTGGAGTGTGATCTTCCTCTTTTCCTTACCAAGCATCATTGTCTTTTCTAGTGAGTCATGTCTTCTCATGGTATGTCCAAAGTATAACAATCTCAGCATAGTCATAATGGTCATTCAAAGGTCTCAGTTGTGAGATAAATATGCTGGTTTGAGCTGGAAAAGTTACTCTTTGGACTACAACTCCCAGAATCCCCTGGCATTGGCCATGCTGGCTGGGAGGCTCTGGGAATTGTAGCTAAAAAGTCATTCTTTCCAAACTCTGGTTCACATTTTGAAGTTAGTTCTAGGGAAAGTTCAGACCTGATCTGCTCTAGGACAGTCTTTTTGGCAGTGTATGATATACAATCTAGGAGCCATTGATTTGTTTTTTGGCAGCCCAGGGTAGCCACAGAAGTCTCCTCCATCACATGTTTCAAATGAGTTGACTCAGCTCATATTCATGGTCCAATTTTCACTACCATACATAGAAATTGGAAAGCCAATGGCATGGACAATCCTAACTTTAGTATTCAATGATATATCTTTACACTTCATTTAGTGTTAGACGATTAAGGTTAGTGTAGTGCATTAGTTGGGAACATGATTATAATTTGCCATTTTGTCTGCTCACCAAATAAAAAAACTTTACCACTGAGAAGCAGAATTTGCATGGCAGCTCAAACTGAGAACACAGGCTGTTTGTTTCACACTAGTTGCGTCAAGCTATCAAATTTGAAAGCGGGGGGGAATATAAGGAGGGGGGAATGGGACTGAGTTAATCTCTGCCATTTTCTAATTTTTAAAGACATTAATCGCTTGATCTCATTGTCAAGAATATATATATATATATATATATATATATATGGCTTTTCTTCGCAAATGAAGATTCAAGAAGGACTCATCCTGCGCTTTCTGCAAGCGCGCTGATGACTAAAAAGGCCAATCCAAAAAAAAACAAAAAAAAAACAAGCCCAGTTGCAGAAAGCACAGCAGAAGGTCCCCTTGGGTGATGTTTCCGGGTTGTGATTCTTTCTGCGTTGTTGTTTCTCTTCAAGACTTGTTCGGCGTGAGTTCTCAAATAAGGCCGCAGCATTGTGGATAGTGCATCTCCATGCCTCCCAATGTGAGGCCAGGGCGGACCATTGTTGGTGATCAATTTGGCCGACCTTGAGATGTTGTTTCAGGGAGTCCTTTATATGTAATATTTATATATATATAAAAATGAGGTCTGCAGCCAAAAAAGCAGGAACAAACCCCCCAACTTTCCCATAACGATCCCTCCTGAAAGAATCTCATCGCATAAGTTATAGCTCAAGAAAACCTACATGGTTATCTTTAATAACAAGAGCATCAGCAGATCATAACAGGGCCATGAACAGGTCAGTTTTCATTTCACACAGTGGTCCACTGGTTACCTCTGTTCAACCCACAAACAGGACATGATTGCAATAGTACCTTCCCACTGGCACACATTCCGCCCAGGTACTGATTTAGAGAAACACATTGCTCCGATATGGGACAGCCTTCAAGACTACATGCATACCTCAGTTAACAAAGCTTCTGATAGTGAAGCTCCTTTTTACAAAGACCCTTTATACTTGCCCAGCCTCTTCTTCCTCATCCTCTGTCTAACTGAAAGGGGTTTTTTTTAGCAGCCTCAGTATTGGAAGAATGGTGAATGGTGAAGGAGGGCTGGAGAAATGCAGGCTTTGGATGACAGATTGCAGCAGTGTGACTGCAGCAAACAATACAATAAGCAAAGCTTGAGCTGGGAAAGAGCAGGATGTTACCCTAGCTAATCCTACTCTTACAACAGGCAAGGTAAACAGCAGCTTCCTCCAGAATTGCTTACTGACCATGTATAAACAGCAAAACAGAGAGAAAAGGGGAGAGCAAATAAGGCTGCTCACTTGTTATCCCCAGTTTGTAGTTTGGACTACAACTCCCATAACCCTCAAGCCAGCCCGGCCAGCCTTAGGTACCCATATTCAAGCTATAACTCACCAATTTACAAAATTCAAGCCTAATTCACCCTACACAAATAACCCAGTTTGAAACTGGATTGTTTTCCATGGCTCCTTCCCATTGAATCTTGGGATTTGTAATATTACAAGGTCTTTAGCCTTCTCTGCCAATGAGTGCTGGTGCCTCACCAAACTACAAATCCCAGAATTCCATAGGAAGGAACCATGGCAAATAAACCCGTTTCAAACTACGGTAGATTATTTGTGTACTGTGGATGCACCCTCAGTCTGGAGATGTTGTTGAACTGCAGCTTTCAGAATACTTGGCCATTGGCCATGTTGGCTGAGGTCTTTGGAAGTTGGAAGTCCAACAACATCTTGGGATGCAAGTTTGGGTGCCTCTGCTGTAAGGACTTAACAGGATCAAACCAGCTCATGGAAAAGTTTTTCCCCCTCCTACTCACATCAAGCTAAATGTGTCAATAAACCTTGTTCTCAACTTCCTTCAAAACCAGAGCTCAGAAAGAATGTATTTTTAGCTACAATTCCCAAAGCCTCCCAGCCAGTATGGCCAATGCCAGAGGATTCTGGGAGTTGTAGTCCAAACAGTAACTTTTCCAGCTGAAATCAGCACATGTATCTCACAACTGAGACCTTTGGATAATATAAATACAGGTTGAGCCCTGTATCTATGGATTCTTTATCCACGGTTTGACTTATCCACATCTGATAAGGCGTATCAGGCATATCTAGGCATACCTAGGTCCTCTGATATGATTCTATTGTCAACTTCTGTTGTTTGTCTCATTGAAAATAATAGGCTTCCCTATTATCTATGGTTTCAGGTATCCACGGGATGTGTGTCTTGGAACGTATCCTCTATGGATATGGGGATAGACCTGTACACAAGCAAGCAAGCAAGCAAACAAGCAAGCAAGCAAATAAATGTGTGTCTTGTCTAGAATTCCTTGGGAAACCACCCTAGGAGTCTGACTGAAGGGAGAGATATAAATCTCTCAACAAAGAACACCTTTGAAGCTCTTTAGGTACCAGAGAGACAGACATGTTCCTTGTGGCCAGTGCTAGCTAATAGCTGCCATTATGTAAGATGGCAGTTGACAAATTGATGGTGTAGTTTTCAGAGGCAGCCTCACATACAGTGCAGTGCAGCCGTCTAGTCTGAATGCACAGGGACCGGAGGTGGGGATGAGACAGAGTAAAACCCATGTAAGAGCCAATGTGGTGTAATGATTTGAGTGTTGGATTACAGCTCTGCAGACCAGGGTTTGAATCCCGCTCTGCCAGGGAAACCCACTGGGTGACCTTGGGCAAGTCATAGAATCATAGAATCATAGAATCATAGAATTGCAGAGTTGGAAGAGACCACGAGGGCCATCCAGTCCAACCCCCTGCCACGCAGGAAATCACAATCAAAGCATCCCCGACAGATGGCCATCCAGCCTCTGTTTAAAGACCTCCAAGGAAGGAGACCCCACCACGCTCCGAGGGAGTGTGTTCCACTGCCGAACAGCTCTGACTGTCAAAAAGTTCCTCCTCATGTTGAGGTGGAATCTCTGTTCCTGGAGCTTGCACCCATTGCTCCGTGTTCCAGTCTCTGGAGCAGCAGAAAACAAGCCTGCTCCATCCTCAGCGTGACATCCCTTCAAATACTTAAACAGGGCTATCATATCGCCTCTAAACCGTCTTTTTTCCAGGCTAAACATACCCAGCTCCCTAAGTCTCTCCTCATAAGGCATTGTTTCCAGACCTTTCACCATTTTAGTTGCCCTTCTCTGGACACGCTCCAATTTGTCAATATCCTTTCTGAATTGTGGTGCCCAGAACTGGACACAGTATTCTAAGTGAGGTCTGACCAAGGCAGAATAGAGTGGCACTATTACTTCCCTTGATCTAGACACTATACTTCTATTGATACAGCCCAAAATTGCATTGGCCTTTTTAGCTGCCGCATCACACTGTTGGCTCATGTTCAACTTGTGGTCTACTAGGACTCCTAGATCCCTTTCGCACATAGTCTCATTCAGCCAGGTCTCTCCCATCCTATATTTATGCATTTCATTTTTCCGCCCTAAATGCAGTACTTTACATTTCTCCGTATTGAATTTCATTTTGTTAGCTTTGGCCCAGCTCTCCAGTCTATCCAGGTCATTCTGAATTTTGATCCTGTCCTCTAGGGTATTAGCTACTCCTCCCAATTTGGTGTCATCTGCAAATTTGATAAGTATGCCCCTAATTCCCTCATCTAAGTCATTGATAAAGATGTTGAATAGCACTGGGCCCAGGACAGAACCCTGTGGCACCCCACTGGTCACATCTTTCCAAGACGAAGAGGAGCCACTGCTGAGCACCCTTTGGGTTCGGCCGGTCAACCAATTACAAATCCATTGAACAGTTAACTTGTCTAGCCCACATTCTACAAGCTTGTTTGCAAGAATGTCATGGGGAACCTTGTCAAAGGCCTTACTGAAATCAAGGTATGCAATGTCCACAGCATTCCCTTCATCTACCAAGCTGGTAACTTTATCAAAAAAAGAGATCAGATTAGTCTGGCATGACTTGTTTCTCTGAAACCCATGCTGACTTTTTGTGATTATGGCATTGCCTTCTAAATGTTCACAGACTCTCTGTTTAATGATATGTTCTAGAATCTTCCCTGGTATTGATGTCAGACTAACTGGACGATAGTTGTTGGGATCCTCTTTTTTCCCCTTTTTGAAGATGGGAACAACGTTTGCCCTCCTCCAGTCTGCTGGGACTTCTCCTGTTCTCCAGGAGTTCTCAAATATTATTGCCAATGGCTCTGAGATTATATTTGCCAGCTCTTTTAATACTCTTGGATGTAGTTCATCTGGTCCTGGAGATTTAAATTCATTTAGATTAAGAAGGTATTCCTGTACCACCTCTTTACTTATTTTCAGCTGGATTTCCCCTATTGTGTCCTCTGTTCCATTTTCCTCAGGTTGGTCATATTCTCTCAGCAAAGGCAAACCCCCTGTCAACAAAACTTGCCAAGAAACCCCTGTGATAGGTTCACCTTAGGGTCGCCATAAGTCAAAAACGACTTGAAGTCACACAACAACAAGTGTTTGCAGACTCTTGGCACTGGGTACTCTCTGTGAGTGGCAGCAAAGCGGAAATCAGATGCAGTACACAGCCATTTCATCACAACAAAGCAATGACCCCTGAGCATCCTTTGCTCACTGGAATGCATCACATATGCAAAGCACCGTTTTAGCTCCTAGGATCTTAACCCAGCTATTTGACATTATTTCCAAGAAGACTGGGGTGTGGGGTGGAGTAAAAAGATTCAAAATAGCTAAGAAGGTGTCTAAGGTGAAATCCTGACCTATGTGAGCAGGGTTGCTCTAACCTCTTATTATAAGGTGTCACTTATTTGAAGGACGGAAAATCCGTTCCTTATTGGGAATGGTGCCTCATTGTTACAATTTGAGGACTGGAAAGCTTTTCTTCTTATATAGACTGAACAAGACGGCAAAAACATCCTGTATTTTTGGGTTTGGCAACTTCATAAAGACAGAAGTGCATATATCACACAATTTATGAATGTGGAAAACATGTTAATTTTACAGAGAAACATGGCTAGGTTAATTGAAATGAATACAGGTTGTGCCTCATTTACGCAGGATCGGTACCTGTGGCTTCACCTACCTACGATGGGGGTGGGGGGAAGGTCTCTTGAGTCACGCTGGAGGTGGTATCTCTAGGGATCAGAGGTCTTCCAGTGTGACTCTATGGTCAAGTTCTGGAGTAAGTTGACCATGGAGTTGCGCCAGATGCCTAGAAGGGCATCCTCTCTCAGCATTTTCTAGCTCTTCCAGCATAATTCTATGGTGGTTTGCACAGGTTCACCTATTTGCGCTAAGTCCAGGAACATATTCCCCATGTAAACAGGGGGAGGGGAGGTGACCTGTATTTTCATTTGGTATTTAGGCAAAAGACAAATTTGTTAATAGCTACATCCTGACTGTTAACCTTGTACATCGTGAATTTTGATTTTTCCTTACTGCTATTTTGAAAATCTGGCAACATTGTACATGAGGTAGCACAAGAACCTCACCAACATCATTAAGGCCCGGCCATTTCTTAGAAGAGGACACATACCCAACACCTTTGCAGGAGTCTAATACACCATGTTGCATGGTGATCCATCAGCAAGCCTGGAGTCTAGAGGCACATGACGCAGCTACCTTGAGGAAGCCAAGAAAGGTGTGGATCCATTCACTGTTTGGATCGGAAGCTTCCTGAGAAGCCCCTTCTATGTCTCTGCCTTGAGATGCATGAAAGAAAAGATAGGTTGGTGGTGCAAATAAATAAAGCAACTGCTCCAGCCCTGGTAGAAACATTTGTTTTGCTCAACCAACTGTATTTTCTCTTGAGATTTCTACTTATAGATTTCCTGGATCGAACCCAGAGCATGTCAGAAGCAACTGAGATACCTGTAATGAGTGACACTTTTATTTTTCTCCCCTGTAATGTTAAAAAAAGGGTATGTTTTAACGATAAAATAATGAGTGGAAATGAGTAACAATTAACTCACTTCTTCCTGTACTACAGGTTGAGTATCCTTTATCTGAAATGCTTGGGACCAGAAGTGTTCCGTATTTTGGATTTTTTTTTTTGAATGCTTGCATATACATAATAAGATCAGAGATGGGACCCAAGTCTAAACATGAAATTCATTTATGTTTCATATACACCTTATACACTTAGCCTGAAGATAATTTTATATACAATATTTTGTAATAATTTTGTGCATGAAACAAAGCTTGTGTACATTGAACCATCAAAGGAGGCACTATCTCAGCCACCTATGTGGACGATTTTGGATTTTGGAGTATTTCGGATTTTGGAATTCCGAATAAGAGATACTCAACGTGTATTTGCATAAGGAAGACACTACTTCTTGCTTCTCTGCATGATATTTGACCTGAATTTGCCTCCTTCCTATCATTTAGCTATGCTCGCATTACAAGCTCATGCAGAAATGGGAAGAGATCACAGTTCAGTGGTAAAGCACATGACCTGAATGCAGAAGGCTCTAGTTTCAATCCCTCTTCTCTTCAGTTCAAAGGATCAAGTAGCAGGAGATGCATGCATAGCCTGAGTGGTCAAAAGGCACTTTCCTAGGTTCCCTCCTAGAAATGTAAAATTTCTGGGAATTTTGAAGCCATTGGGAAAAAAACTGTTTTTCCCTTTTTTAAGAAAAAAAAATGAATTTTTTTGAAAAAAATGAAAAAATGCAACACTAGCACTTTTTACAGATTGAAAATCACTGTTACTTTAGGAACATAAAATATGATAATGTACAATTTGATTTGGCATAAAATTATCACAATTGGTATATTAAAATACAGTGTACTCAAACAATTATTACAAATGGAATGTATTTTTATTATTTTTAAATTTTTATTTGTAACAAATGGAACAACAATCTCCTGAACTGTACAGAAGCTCTTTGGTTCTTCTATTTTATGTGGAGCAGGCAAAAAACAATTTTTAAAAAACCGGAAGAAACCATCAAGATTAGTAAAATAAAAACATTCCATAACAATTTTCTTCCTTTTTTCAATTTTTTCAGAAAAAAACAAAAAAGGCTTCTGGGAAAAAAACGGGGGAGGGGAGGTTTTTCCCAAATTTTTCTGGTTTTTTTCCAGGCCTTCACATCTCTATTCCTTCCTAATCATAACTTGGAAAAATTGTTTTTAGATTGCAGCTCACACAACCTCTGGGTAATTCTGGGACTCATGCCAAAAACCCCCACAAAAAACTATGAACCCATCCATCGTTTTATTTATAAACTACCTTTAATTCCACAAAGCAACTTTTCCAAGCTCTGTTCTTAACACAGGGGATAGAATCTTCCAAGGGTATATTAAGTCCAAGAGCACATTCAAAACTCAGCTTTTTAGGGTACAAGAAGTTTTAATTAAAGGGAGTATTTGAATGACCAGAAGTCTGGAAATAGCTGTTATGTGCAATCTTGAAAAGACAGGCCACAAAAATGACAGACTCTGGTCCTGTCTATACCATCAAAAAAATACAGACAAGATGCAAACGTATGACGATCTGTTCAAACGGCCATTTGCACAAATATGTGTCATTCGGAAGGGAGGAAGCAAAATCCACCGCGTATGGATTTTCTGAAAAGCTCCGTACGACTTCCGAATGTGCAACCGTTTGAACACTCACGTTCACACAGATATGAACAGACAGTGTAATCTGATTGGCTGGACAACCACAGGAGGCAGGGCTAGCAAAGAGGGAAAGCGGCTGCGGCCGCCATGTTGGATTTTCGGCTAACTGAGGATCCGGTAAGTTGATCAAACGGGGATCATATACTTTTAAAAAATTGTTTTATTTGTAAATACGAAATGTTGATTGTGCACACCCAGGGAAACCATTTTTTTTTAATTGGTGGCGGCAGATTTAAAATCGTGAGTAAGTCACTTGCAGCCACCATCTGGCTAGGAGGTCATGCAAAGTTTAGGGGGGCTCTTTTGGCCATGTAGACAGGTTGCATCATTGCAAATGCCTGCCTTTCCAAATATGTTCATATTCCCTACCCCACCCCATATAGACAAGACCCAAGTCTCCTGGAATTCATGGGAACAGCTCTGAATAACACTCCTTGTTTAATTTCCAGTTTGCTTTCCCACATTCTCCGCCACCAGCTGAGTTTTAAGAAGTAACAGTGGAGTTGAAAGTTGTGTTTGTTTCCAGATGTCTATCTCAAGTGTCTTGTGCACATGAGGAGGAGAAGCAATGCAACCAACAAATCACAAACTGGAGTTGTACGTGCAGGTCGTGACAACCCTCTGTTACAAGATTTAACTCTTGTTTTTTTGGCTCACTCCCACCTTCATTTGCATTCGTTCCCAAAGTTTACATGCCTACACAGCAGGTTCCTCTCCAGCCATGAATATTTAGAGCTTCAATAATCGATTCAATTATGGCTCATGACAGCCTTGGCCCCGAAACAGTTTTGGCTTCAAAATCGTTATAGCTTAGGGCAGTCTCTGTATGAGAGAAAATATCTGGCTCTGTCTTTTAGGGCTACAATCACGTTAGACCATTGTTGTGCTCCCATACTCTCCTCCAGTGTCAAAACTCACACTATAAGCTCTTTAGTGGATGAGAGCTTGTTCAAGTGTATGTAGAAGGCACTAAATAAATACAGCCTTAAAAAAGCTGAACCCAACCATTATGCTGACTGGAAAAGCACTGCCATGGTTTGAAGCTGCATTTTTAAAGAAATGTTTGTGCTCAGCAATGCTCAGGTCTTTGCGCCCAACATCGCCATGTTGATTTTTTGCCTTAGTGATCGAGAGCTAAGGCGAGAAAATAGGGTGTTTTTTCCCTTTTTTTAAAGGAAGGCAAATATTGTTCCAGTGCACAGTTGAAATAGTTTGTTTGTTTTTTAAGTTTGGCAGCGGCAGATTCCATACAGTAGGTGAAAACGCGAGTAATTCACTTGCAGCCACCATCTTGACTGGCGGGCATGCAAAGCTTCTGGGGGCCAAAAAAACATTAAGACAAATCACAGGTGCTGCAAAATGCCGTTACTGCGGGGCACTCTGGCTTTTTTAGGCTCGTATAGATGGGCCCTTATTGCCGCAGCCTGCTCTAGCTTTCCCACCTTGTTTTCCTGCCTCAAGAATCCTAGCAGCAATGCCTCAAAGAGCCCTCTCCTGTTTTCTAGCCCTTTAAAAAATTACTTCCCAATGAGTTACGACAGGCTTTTCTTTTTTTCTCCATTTCTAGGAAGCCTCAGTTTGGGATTTCAACTTGAAACGCAACACCTCAACTTGGACGACAACCAAAACACACTCTGTCAAATGTCGAGGTGTCTGACACAATGTCCCAATGACTTAATAGCTGCCACAGACAGAGAGTGCACACATAGGCAGCGTGGAAAGCCATTCTCTTTTATTATTACAGATTAAAATTACAGAGTACAGTACACGCAAGACACTTAACACCACAATTTTCATAAAACACACAGAACTTTTGCCAGCTATGGCCTAGAATCAGGGATGTTCGTGGACTGCAACTCCTTACGCTTGGTCTTGTTGGCTGAAGGGCTGCACTTTGTTCCCCCAATGGCCTAAATCCAATTCATACCCGCAGGTAATGCAGACTCCCAGAATCAATGGAAACTTGGCATGCCAACACTTACATAAATTCCATTGATTCAGCAAGTCTATTCTAATTGAGACTAGCAATTACAGTAATTTAGGTCTCTCTCTGTCTATCTGTCCATCTCTCTGTCTATCTATCTATCTATCTTGGGGGGAAAACATGAACAAGAAGTGTGGGTGTGCAACCAAATCAAAAAACAACTTAAAGCAAAACACAGTGGACCCTCCGGATCTGCAGGCTCCAGATCCGCAGATTCAACTGACTGCAGATCGTTGTGCCACACACCTAAAATGGCGTTGACATGCATGCAGATGCGCTGAAGCGAATGCATTCACGTGGCTGCCATTCAATAATATGGGACAACCACCTGTGGTTTTTTGCATCCGTGGGGTGGTAGTGGTCCAGAACTGAACCCCCGCAGATCCGGAAGGCCCAATGTACAACATCCTCTTACTTTCTAGCAACATCCAAGAGAATGACATAACTGAACAGAGTGCACATGGCAAAATCAAACATTTCTGCAGAAGGACTTCTGTTAAAACTGTACATTTTGCTTTCAGAAAAAAAACTTCATATTGCCAGATAATGCAGTTCCACCACCCCCATATCAACTGAAGGTTGACTTCAGAATCAAATCTAGGTTCTTTGCATCCAAAAACTTCAGGTCTAGTCTTGGTTGCCGGCTGGGAGGATACCAAAAGAACAGAAACTAAATTAACCATTGTGCAGTAAAATGAGACATTTTAGTCCCCACAACATGTAACCATACTGCACACCTGTAAGTTTGACATTATGGAAACCTGGGGTTTGTAGTTTGGTGAGGTACCTTGAATTCTCAGCTAGAGAGCTCTGGAGTTGTAGTTCAGGGGAATGGACTAGAGCTCCCTAGCAGACAGAATCCTATGTACCTCACCAAACTACAAATTCCAGGATTCCATAAAATGGAGCCATGACAGTTAAGGAGGTATCAGACTCTTATAACTTGCAGTGAGGATACACCCAGAGTCACATTTTATTGAAGAATCCACACAAAGGAAAACCTATAATTTACACATTCTATGATATTATCATCTGCACAATTGTAAACATAGTCCTTAAATTTCTACTGACGCATACAGACTAAAAACTAAAAAACCTAAAACTACAAACTAAAAAAAAAAAAAACCCTGTTGGCACAAAAACATAGCAACAACTCTATTGATTGGTATTTTATTTATTAAAATATTTATATCCTGCTCTTTATCCAGACATTTCTGGGCAGTGTACTGTAAAACCAATTTGACATTTTAAAATACGGCAAATAATTAAAATGATTTTAAAAGGCTAAAAACATACAGTACTAAACGTTTTAACAAGTTATAATAGTTAAAATAGACAAATAGATTAAAAATTGTTAAAACAGATTAAAACAGTTAAAAATGATTTTTTGACTTTGGAGTGCTTTTGGTTTTATCCTAGCTGAGCATATTGGGGTAAAAAGACATCTCATGGTTTTTTGGGGGAGGACAAACAAAAAAATGGTGACTCAGAAGTGACATTCTTATCAGATGGCTGGCCCTATTTGAAGGAACTTAAAGTTTATTTGGGGTGGAGATGGGGAAGCATTGACATTGGGAAGATCAAGAAATACTTTATAATGGAGCAAGTATACAATTATTTTATCTGATTGTTTTTACATTATTTTTATTTCAGTGTGTGTTTTCTAACTCTGGGTGTTTGGATAGAACATGTACGTACCTTTGGATGTGGGGTATTTTTATAGCCTACAATACATGTGAATTCTAATCAGGGTTCATAAAATACTCCATCATTCACACAAAAGCAAGGGGAGGGTTGTTTTGTTTTTAAAATGCCCAAAGGTTAACTTGAGGATCAGCCCAGATGGCGGACACTGCAAGGCAAAGCCGCGTCACATAGGCCAGGGATCACCAGAGCCAAAATCACATCACCAGCATAGCCAAGTTCAACAAACATTTCTCCACTACAACTTTTTGTAACTAGACACCTTCCCCACCACCACTCTCATCTTGCCAGATAAAAATAGATATCCTGTATTTATATTACCAGCTTTATATTATGTGGCCAAGGGTTCCACAGTGTGAAGCCAATGAACCAAACAAGACTAAAAGAAAGTGGGAATGAAGGACTTTGTCAGAGATGGGAGAGGGTGGTTTTAAAAAACAGAAGTATCTAAAAAGTATAAAGCACATTTAAATATGTTAGTAGAGCCACACTAATTAATCTGAGACATTCACAGAGATCAGATATTCACGAGGTGTGAACAAAAATAAAATATTGTTCATGGGCAATTCTGGTAAAATACAGAATGGGATCTCCTTTTGTAACTGCACACTTGTGCAGTAATCCAGTTCATTACTTGGTTCTTAAAATAAACTATTTTCCCTTCGATTTCCTAAAATGCATGAACCAGTTTTTCATACAACCTGTCTGGTAGGTATTAAGAAATTACTAAACACTCACTTCAACATCTTCAGTTTATATTTCATTTCCTTTCAAATCCATTTTTAGAGACAACATTACAATTAAGTACGAGTATCGCTTTGTGATCTGAGTGTTGGACTGGGACTCTAAGAGACCAGCGTTTGAACCCCTGCTCAGCCATGGAGACCCACTGGCTGACTTTGGGGAAGTCACACTCTCTCAACCTCAAAGGAATGAAATGACAAGCCTCCCCGACCAGGAAAATCCTATGACAGGGTGGGTCACCTTAAGTTAGAGTTGAAGGCATACTGCAACATTATAATTGGAGGTTTTTATAATCACTCTTAAAGATCACAAATTCAAAGATTTTATTTATTCTAAGTTAATTCCCTAAATCTTACATGCTTTTGATCTCACTGGTTATAAAGATGCAAAGGGCTAGGCTAGCCAATACAAGAGGAAAAGTCTAGCATTGCATACAGTACTAACAAAAGCACCTGAAAGATGAAGAAAGAAAAACGTGTATCACATTTTGTGCTTTCAGATGGAGAGCACCTAATCAAAAGACATTATGCTGTTTTTCTGTCTTTTCCTCCATAACAGATTTTCAGAAGGGCTACAAATAGAAAATAGTGGCATTTGGATCTTCATGCTGAATGCATCATTAAGTATCTAGAAGCGGCTCTGGAACTACTATACACTTTTAATAATAATAAATAATAAAATTTATTTATACCCCGCCCTTCTGCTAAAAACAATCGTTCTTCATTTAACTGTTCTTCATTTCAAGAAACAGACAGCAAACACTAGCACCAAGTTGAACCTCATCCTGCTCTCTTTACCAGAAACACCTGTTCCCATTCTTTGCATGTTTAAAAACCCCCAAACATTTAATTCAAGAGTTCTGCAACAACCCAATCTGCTTGCAAACTTAATCTAAGGCACCCCCTTACATAAATCCAAACTCCCAAACCTCAATCACACCCAAAGTAGAAATCTGCAGATGCCTCAGCTAAGCCAGCCAACTTCAACAGCTCCTTCAAACTCTGTCATATTGACCATTCCATATTTGGGTAAAGAACAGACCACAACTTACATCAAGTTTGACATTTGAATGGAGATGGACATCTGCACAGGTTAAAAAAAAAAGATCAAAAGCCCAAAGAGAAGCATACAATAACAACAGCGTTCATCGAAGAAAGAAGTCGACTAACCCCGAATTGCACTGGCCGCAAACAGGACAGATGCTATAACGAGGCTGGAAATTAATACGGACTGTAAGAACCCTGACGAAGCAAAGGGTCCGTTAACTGACAGGCCCAGCTGCTCTGTACCAGGCTGGTAGGCAGCTAACAGACACAGGATGCGGTGGGTCTTCCACCAGTCTTTGATCAACCAGGAAACCTACACACATGCACACCCACATTGAATTGCAAATCCTGGAAATGCATCCAATTGTTTTCCTCCTATCTAATCTATCACCCGTGTAGATGGCAAAAGGATCAAGTGCACAGAAAAAAACTAGAGACACATCTCAAGATGATCAAAAAATGGTTGTTTTATTTATCCATAAGCTCAGTGCATTACGGCCTATTTGGAGTTATTTGGAAATTTCTGGACCAGGAACTCTCAAACAATTTACTGGACAAGTGAAAATACAGAGGGAGAGCACTTGTTAATTAATAAAACAACCATCTTTTGAGCATCTTGCAACATGTCTTCTGTGGATTTCACTGGATGCTCCCAAGTTTCTGCTTATTCTATTTCATTTTTCCTTTAAAATGGTCAAGTGCACAGCTTGGAAAACTTAAACATCTTGGACTACAGCTCCTAGAAACAAATAGTCTGCATGGCCAAAGGAAACATTACTTTATTGGACTGTAACTCCCAGAATCACCCACGAACAGTGAGCATTATAACGTTTTTGAACTACAACACCTCAAATTCTCCCTGTGAGCATAGGGTTCTGGGAGCTGTAGTCCAGAAAAGTAATTTCCGTCAGCCCTGATTACATAACAGAGCTTACATTGCTTTATACAATTGTCCTTCTGTATCCACGGATTTGGTATCCACAGATTTAAGTATTCACAGCTTGAAAATATTCTTTAAAAAATAATAATCCCAAAAGCAAACCTTGATTTTGCCATCTTATATAAGGGACACCATTTTGCTATGCCATTGCATATAATGGGACTTGAGTATTCATGGATTTTGGTATCTATGGGGGGGGGGGTCCTGGAACCAAACCCCAGCAAATATGAAGGGACAATGGTATGTTGTTGTGTGCCTTCAAGGCATTTCTGATTTATGACAACCCTAAGGTGAACCTATCACTGGATTTTATTGGAAAGATTTGTTCAGAGGAGGTATGCCATTTCCTTCTTCTGAGGCTGAGAGAATCTGACTTGCCCAAGGTCACCCAGCAGGTTTTATGGCTGAGTGGAAATTTGAATCCTGGTCTCCCAGCATCTTAATCCAGCACTTAAACCACTATACTACGCTTGCTCTTGAGATTCATACCATGTATTCCTTAGTTTTAGGAATTTTACTTCAGTCTTTCTCTACAACAAGTACATTTTTTATGGAGGAAAAATAGCTAAGAATCAGGTGGCACCTTTAAGATTAAAGATTTATTGTAGCATGACATTATCATGGACAACACCCCTACTACCTTAGAAGCATGCAGTATATGCATATCCAAGAGGCTGAAGCATTTAAGCAATGCACATGGTGGAGGACTGGGATGCTGGCTATCAGGTGCTCACATATATGTAGCCAATAAGAGTGGTAGCCCATCACATGTGGAGGTCACAAGAAAGGAAGGAAAGTCAGTTGAGAGCATCATTCAAGGCTTTGTTTCATGTCCTCCTTCCAAAACATCTGGAAGGCACCACTTTGGAAAGGGTTGGAATAAATCAAGGCACATATATAAAAGGAAAGGGTGTGCATGCACCCCCCCCTTTCCTTTAGAACCAAGGAAAAAGCTGACAGATCACTTGGACTTGTAAAGCTTTCATTCAAACACTTGTTATAAAAACAAACCATTTTGTGAGCAGAAGTAGGTAAGTTTTGACACATTCCCCACTTCCAGTATGGCAACACTGAGTCTCAGTCACTTCCCACAGTGTTAATGCAAGTCATACTTCTAACATATCATTTTTGGAAGCTCTTCCTCGTTGGTTTCCTTTCCAAATTTCCAGCTGTTTCTGGCCAGGCACAGAGCTATGTACGTTCTGTGGATTTCTTGTCCCAAAATGACTCCAAGGCTAGCACAGATATTAAGCAGTTAGTGACTGCCTAACTTTGTCAGGTACTCTGAAGTCTTATTATTTTTAATAATAATAATACTAGGCAAAGTTTAGCTTGCCCTGGTTTTTTTAAACCCTTGGTTTTCCTGCCCATAAGCTTTCTGCCTCTTCAAACCTCTTTCTGCTGTGTTACCAGTCCACAACAACCAGTCAGGATGGCTATATATTCCCTCCAGTAATTTATAATTTTTTGCATTTATATGCCACTTTTCTCCCAGTGTGGGACCTGGTGTAGTTTTGTGTGCACTGGGGAATGCAACCAGAAAGGTGTTATTGCACTTATGTTCTGGTTATGGATTTTTCAGAGGCATTTGTTTGGCCAAGAAAATGGTGGACTATATGGACCTTTGTTCTGACTTAGTGCTGCTCTTTGTTATATTCTTATGTTTGCTGCTTTTCACATAAGATGCAGTAATGCCCTCTTGTCCCCAGGCATCTCTGAAATGCCCCCCAGCCCCCTCAACCTCCTTTATATTCAACCCCATTCCTCTTCCTGCTTTATTCCTCAGCTATCATCACCCCTGATACTTGACTCCCCTTTAAAACCCCTCTTCAGCCTGTTGGCCCTGTTGATTGCCATCAAAGCCACTGTGTCACTTGTCAAAGTTCTCCAAAATATCTGTAAACTTTCCATGACATCACATGTGCTGAAGCCACCGGCAAGCAGTGGAGCTTGAAAGCTACACAAAGCCAAAATTTATGCCTGTTTTCTAAGAACAGTTGTCCTGGAAATACACAGCCAGAGGAAAAAGACACCTTGACCCCAAGGGTGTGCGCATGTGGGTATGTCTCTAGTCAACTGTAAGATACTTAAAGGTCCATTTTACTGAAAGGCAAGATATAGATGAAAAAGCCCTCCCTGGATCTTAATAATTATAGGCCAGTGTCTAATCTCACTATTTTGGGGCAAGGTGATTGAGAAGGCAGTTGCCTTCCAACTCCAGGCGCGGTCTTGGATGACGCACACTTTCTCGACCCATTTCAAACCAGCTACAGAGCAGGCTACAGAGCTGAGACTACTATGGTCACCTTAGTGAATGTTCTCTATCTTAACACTGACAGGGGAAGTGTGTCCCTGCTGGTGCTTTTGACTTTTGACCTCAACCATGGTATCCTTCTTGAATGCCTGAGGGATCTGGGAATTGGAAGCACTGCTTCAGTGGTTCCAGTCCTATCTCTCGGGTAGGTTTCAGATGGCAGTGCTTGAGATAGCTGCTCCTCAAAAAAGGAGCTGTTATATGGCATCCCACAAGGTGCCATTCTATCCTAATACATTTTAACATCTACACGAAACCGCTGGGAGAGATCATCCAAGAGCATGGGGTAGAATGCTATCAGTATGCTGATGACACCCAAATATACTTCTCCATGCCTTCAAAAACAGCTTTAGCTAAGGATAGTGTCTCCTCTGAATGAATGCTTGAAGGCGCTAATGGGCTGAAGAAAAACAAATTGAAACTGAATCCAGACAAGACAGAGGTGCTTACTATCAAGGGTCCTAATCTGGGGGTGGAGGTATGTCAACCACTCCTGGATGGGGTTACACTTCCCCTGAAAGACTGTGTTTGCAGCTTGGGAGTGCTTCTGGATCCACAATGGACAATGCACAATGGAGAGGTCAAATGACAGCTCAGATAGATGAGATGGTCAGGAATGCTTATTATCAGCTTTGGCTGATACGCCAACTGCATCCCTTCCTATAACTGGCAGACCTAAAGAGTGCACACTGTAGTGTATTGTAGTGCACATGCTGGTAACCTTAACCCTGGACTTCTGAAATGCACTGCACATTGGGCTACTTCTGTACCAAGTTTGGAATCTCCAATTAGTTCAAAATATTGCAGCCAGATTGGTTGCAGGTACATCCAGAAGTGAGCATATTACACCAATATTACTATCACTCCACTGGGTGCCAATTAGTTTCCAGGCAAAGTACAAAGTGTCAGTTATTACCTTTAAAGTCCTATATGGTTTGGGTCCAGGTTACCTTCAGCATCGCCTCCTCTAATATAATAATCATCAGCTGCCCCACAACTGTGGAATGACCTGCCGGAAGAGATTCGACAGCTAAATATGCTGTCAGAATTTGAAACAGCACTAAAGACCTATGTCTTCTGGCAGGCCTACCCAGTTGATTTTAATCTATAAATTTTAAATTGGTATTTCAAGTCTGTAATTGATTTCAATGTTTGTTTTAATCCTGTTTTTATCAGTGTTTCTAAAAGATTTTATGTCATATACTGTATTTTAATTTATGTTGTATCCTACCTCAAGCCTTGGGGAGGGGCAGGTAAGAAACAAAAAATTATTACTATTATTATTAATCTTCTAAATGGATATATTTTATATTTAAAGAAATGAACTTGTTCTGTGCCTTCAAGTCAACTCCAATTTATGGTGACTCTATCCTAGGGTTTTTGGTATGTGTATGTGCATTGCAAGATCTATTCAGAGGAGGTTTGTCATTGCCTTTCTCTTAGGCTGAGAGTGTGTGACTTGCCCAAGGTCATTCAGTGCATAATTGAACTGAGATTCATATCACAGTGGCTGACTGAGATTCATATCACAGCCTCCTGAAGTCCTAGGCAAACACTCAAGCCACTATACCACATAGGTGCAGTAATGAACCTGTACAAACTTTTAAAAAGCAAACTCCCTTGAGAGCCTCATGCTATTGACGTGCAATTGCTTCTCCTAGCCATACCAGAAAAGATTAGTAGGCCATGCTGGTGAACCAATAATCCAACTTTATTTAGAGAAAGAAATTGATTTCTTTTCCACACTCTGACATGTGAGAATTTGAACAGAATACGAGCCATGAGCAACACACTCACATGCTCTAATAGATTGTCCAAGTTCTGATTGTATTAATTTTCTCCTTTTCCTCTCCTTGCCAAATAGGTGATTTCTTATAAATTATTCTCTTCTTCTGCTAAGCCACTGAAGGTAAATGTGAATATATGCGTTATAGATGATATAATGCTGGGGATTATCAGCAGTGCCCTGTGCAGAATCTTTTGTAAGTAAACAATAAAGATACATTGGCCAGTTGATTCATTTGCATTTTATGATGTCTGCTTTAATATATTCCCAACAGGATATGAGTTCCATTTAACACTATCAGTGCAACAGAGGGAAGAACATTTATGTAGTATATGAATCAGTATATCACTTCCTTTTCAAAACATGTGGTTCTGACTACACCCAGAAATGATACAGCAATGAACAGCCGGAGATGTACCTTGTAACTTCTTCATCAAAAGTGGTGTGACACAGAATGAATGACCTTGCACTGGTAACTCCTTTGATCTCTTTATCCTGGCTTGAGCAGCAGAAAGTTGCAGAAACAGATTTGCACATACTTTATTTCCCAGTGAGGAGAGAATACTGGAGACATGAGATTTTTTTTTGATTTGCAGATTTACAAATTGATCACAAGGGAACAAACAATCAGATAGGTCTTATCTGTAAAAATGCATGATTTTCACAAGAGCATATCCTTGTGCCAACCCCAATCTAGTTTCTATGTTCTATAGTAACTACATTCACACTCTCAAACTGCTAGAGGAAGCTTTTTTAGCTTGCTCCAGCCATGAATCTTGTAGCACCTTAAAGACAATGGGGCTTACCATGCTCTGAAATAAAGCGGCAGCACAGCAGGAAGGTTCTGGCTTCTGTGCTACCTTACTGCATGACAGGTTTTTTTGTTCTGGTCCCAGTAAAAGGCAAAGGCTGCCCCTTCCTCCTCACCTGAACAGTGATAACCAAATGGTGCCCAGGGGCACTCCCACAGTCAAACAGTGGCTGAGTCTGTGCCTGAGAGCCATCAGATCACTGTGGCGTAGCCAGAGGCAAATGTCCTGAATACCTTCTTGCACAATGTCCTTAGAAGTACTTAAAGTAGTGTGACTGGGGTTATATCAGCATAAGTTACCATTGACACTCTGGCCTTACAGACTTCAGTGAAAGTTACTCATTCATGTGGTTAGAACCTGAGGCTAAGATTTCCACAGGCTGATGGTGTGGGGGTCTGCACAGAACTCGTGGTGGTACCAAAACACAGTTATCTCTTATGCACATTGAAGGAACTGTGAATAGGAAGGAAGTTGGACATCGGGCATTGCTTGCATTCCAAAATAAGGCCTTAGAACACATTTTATAACTTGCATTTCAATTGGGCAAGGAAAGCTGAAGCTATTAGTTAATCTTTAATGTCACATCAAGCGGAGGATGAAAGTAATCAGTGGTCAAGTAACCAACTAATACAATTCCAGAGAAGGACCTTTATTTGCTTCAAGAAAGTTATGTAAAGCAACAGAAAAAGAGCAAGTTGTGATACTGTTGATCTTAAATCAGGACCATTTCATGGATTGGTGAAATCTCTTCAGTTTGCTCTGGATTTACTCTGGAATCCAAGCTGGTTTTTTTCTAGGCCTTTAGGGTTTTCATGGAGAAATGACATCAAGACAGAAACAGTCTGGATCTCAAGGGAAGTTATTTTTTGTGTTGCTAATGGGAGTTGAAATTTTATTGCCTGAATTTTATGATTTCGTCTCTCAGTGCTCACATGGCCAAAGAGAGAAGTGGCCTCTGCCTGCACTGATATCCCTCCAGACCATCCTAACTGACAACAAAAACAACATCTTAACAAAATGTAGGCCTGTGACTCTAGCATCATCGTTTTTTTTTTCTTCTCCTGTATGATTTTTAACACCTCTGCCTGATGAAAAAGCCAGTAGAGCTTCGAAAGCTTGCATGATGTATTTTGTGCATTTTTGGTTGGCCCAATAAAGGTATCTCCGTTTTGTGGATTTTGGATGTTATTTGCATTTTGCTGTAGGACTAACATGGCTATCCCTGGATATGTTATCGAGATCTTGTTCCAGGATCTGGAAGCCACAAATCTGCTGAAGTGATGAAAAGGAGCATCCATGCGACACATTCCATTACATGCTTGCTTGCATTATTTAATGGAGGCAGCACTGGAGTCAGACTGTAAAAAACTTCATTTACAGCTTCAGCAGTGTTTCAATACCATGTCTAGTGCATTCTAGGATCCATAGGAACTGCCATCTTCCATGAGTCCCTACATCCATGGGAGAAATGATCAACCTATGCCCAATTCAGGACTGAAGTAAAAATCCTTGCCAATCCCATGAAAATCTGGCAGGGAAATCACAGTGCATAGTAGTTATGTCATCGCTGTATACTTTTAAGGGGCTCAAATCTAGATCTATTTTTAATCTGACATGGACTTCAAATAATCTAAAGTTTACCTGACTCAAATTGGTGGTCCATGGACCAGTGCTGCTCTATGAGTCATTGGCTGTAGTTTCCAGGAAAGAAACAGTTGTACTCAACAGGCACAAATATGGTCCTAGTCTCTAGTATACCTTCGAGCCTGTGCAATGGATTTTTCTGGTGGAGCGCAGCGTGCACAGAACTGGCCTCACCCTTTAAACCAGAGATTCATCTGCCGTGGCCTTGCAAGCATGGACGTGGCAGCGAGGTCCTCGGGCCGTAGGTTTGATTAGAGTTTCCTTCTCTTAGATGGTTGACCTTACAGGGTTGGACGAGCATCATCTGCTCGGGTTTGGGATTAGAGTTTTCCTTCTCCTAGGACGGTTGCCACAAGGCTAGAGAGCCCATCCTGCCCTTTGATGCTCTTTGTCAGTCCCTTCGGTTTTGACCTGTCTGGCATGGGAGACCCTACCAGTGGCTATTATGCCACCGCCAGCATAGCTCAAAACATCATTAGGGTACGCAAGCCTCTGTCCCACGACAAGGGGGCGTCAATGGAGAGGTATACCAGTACCCCAACATCAGAAAGCTTAAGAAGCTTTGGTCTACTCCATGACTTCTCAGCAAGGGGTTCCTTGAGACCTGAAAATTATTTCAAAGGTTTCCCCAGAGTAAAAAGTTTAAGAAAGGCTAGTCTACTCCATCTGTACCACTTCAGAATGCAAGGGGGGGGGGGGATTATGTAACTCAGTGGTTCCCAAACTTTGGTCCTCCAGGTGTTTTGGATTTCAGCTCCCAGAATTCCTGACCATTGGATAAGCTGGCTGGAGCTTCTGGGAACTAAAGTCCAAAATACCTGGAGAACCAAAGTTTGGGAACCACTGATATAACTGAATGTTCTTGTCAGCTTCAACAGGACACTGGATGCATTCACCGAGAATGGAGCAATCAGTGTTTTTGGCATGATGGATACTATAACAGAGACAGTATACCCACTATATCAGTTACTGCGGATCACAAGCAAGATGGTACTATTCCACTTATGTCCTATTTGTGGGCAACTGACTGGCCACTTCATGAACAAAATGATTGGACTAAGTAGGTCTCAAGTTGATTCAACATAGAATCATAGAATTGGAAGAGACCCCAAGGACCATCTAGTCCAACCCCCTGCCATGAAGGAATACACAATCAACTCATGTCTCCTCTCTCTGAATTCCTATATATAGTAAACCAGCATATCAGGGAGAAAGCTAAGTTAGAACTCTTTTCTCCAACAACTACTTCTCTGTGTGCATGTAGTACAGTCGGAGCCCCATATCTGCAGAGGTTCGGTTCCCCAACTTACCATGGATACCGGAAACCACAGATAACAGCAAACCCTATTAAAATAAAGGACGTCCAGTAAAAAAAAAAAAAAAAAGTACCACAGAGTTGCGTTGTAGGATGCCTCTCTAGGCATTTTCCAGTTTGTTCTTATTTGTGTCCCATGGATAACTGAAACCGCAAATATTGGTTCCACAAAACAGGGTCCAATTGTACTTTATGCAGGCTTTTTTTAAAAAAGAGAGGGAGAGAATTCAAGCATGTAGGCGCCCTCACCTGCAATCTGATACCCTACAAACCAGGAACAATTTTACCATGTGATCTACTGTTTGTATAGACTGCAAAAATGAAACAGAATAGCACAACAGAGATGCAGCCCAGAAGGAAGACAGGTTCACCTTTTCTAGTCCTTTCCACTGAGGCAGGATGACCTGCAACTAAAAAATTCCTAACAGATTTAGCAACCATCATTCAGATCCCAGAGCGCCAAAGGCCCATGACAGATAATGTTGGTACCACTGAGAGGAAAAGTGATGTATTTAGTAAAAGGCAAGGTGAAGCCCCCAATATTACTTTTGTATCCCCCAGCCATCTCCAGCAGTCCACAAGGCACCCTTTACTTGACAAAAGGATAAATGGTCTTTCCTGAGATCCTCTGAATGTGGAGATTCACCTTAAAACAGCTTGCATCTCCTCCCCCCACTACACTGTTTAACATAACAAAATATTTTCCTCCCCAAATCCGAAGTGGACTTCTGGAAGGGGTGGTATTTTCATCCATCTGTGCGGCCCCTAGAGGACCCCAGGAACAGGGAACTGTCTGCTAGACCTCCCAGTTGCCCACCTCTGATTTAGCAGTTCAAGATCAGAGAGTTTAGGCTAACAATCAATGGAGACAGGGAGCAAAATTGCACCAACCTGACCTGGAAGAATACATGCACTGTACTCCTTCTCAAATTGAACTGTGGTAAACCGAGTGTCAACCTGAGCAAGGCCTTAGTATCATGACTGAACAAACAAACAATGGAAGCAGTATCTGTAGGGGGGGAAAAGAATACAACTCTAGGCACATGGTCTACAATGCTCACGTCAACTTGCCACCCACCTATCTGGCATGCAGCCTGCACGCTGACACAATGCATACTGCTTGCGTATGTTGAATGGGAAAGATGAATAACTGCAAAGCTCCATCCAGGAGATCTTTGAAGCAATTGCACGTACCAATTAATGTCCAACTTGTACTGAGTATTATATCTATTTTTCTGTCCTATCCAAGTATCCCCACACCATAGGGAAGGCTGTGGGGCTTTCAACAATAATCCCATCAAGTAAGTGTATTTTATACCCTCACTTAAGAGAATGGATGGTTCCTTGCAGCTCTTTGATGCTGTCCAATATTTGACTGCACAGACTGGGAATCTGAAAAATATTCTAAACAGTAAACATAAGAGTTAAGTTCTTAATTCAATTTCCTTAGCTATTACAACAGGCCAATTCTCTAGAATTCCCCCACTGCACAGAGGTCTATAAACACCCAACAATTCACACAGACACTATGAAAAACAGAAAGGCAGCAGGCCAGAAGTGGTGGTGGTTTGAAAATTAACCCACCCATCTGGTTAAAACAACTACACATCTACCTCACATGCTACAGATTAATGTTTCATTGCACCAAAATATCTAGTCTCAGATTAACAAAGTTGTTATGCGCAGGACAAGTGAGGTGTAATCTAAGAGGAAAGAAAGGAGACAAAGATCTGGAACTCAATGCCACTATAGTTGTGTGAGTACATATGTTTTTAGAAATTCTCAGCCATGCGCATCTGTTGGAATCCCTCTTTTGAAACGCAGAAAAGACACAAGGATGGGAGCATCGGGGCTTAAAAGGCAAGCCCAGAAGGATGAAGTTGGTAGGACAGTACACATTGCATTTTAAAGAAGTCCTGCAAGAGGAGCTACCGAGCTAGCTTTGCGTGTTGCTAAGCACGTTACAAGCAGGATCAAGAACATGCTCGATCAAAAAACGACAGATGACGGAAAAAAGGGAAGAGGAGAGAAAAGCCAACCAGAGTCATATGCAATCAAAACCCATTGCCAAAAAGTTATTTCAACACACATACAGACACACGCAGAGCACAGCAGAAGGTTTGGCACTTCCTTACATATTTGCAAAAGGGAGTGGACGAGGGGGGAGAGCATCCAGGGGCTAGCTAACCAATGTTAACAGACATTAACAAAACCCAGCAACTCTCTGCATAAAGTCTCCAGAAAAACCTCTGAAGAAGTTTCCATTCTGTACATTTCCCTTAACATGCCTCACCCCTGCAGAACCCAAACTCTTTCAGACTTTTTCTCAGCACTGGTTTTTTTCACAATCCTAGTGCTTTACTCATGCTACATAATCAATGACCATTTGGAGGAAGGGTGGAGAAGAGAGCCAAGAAGCTGTAGCTTTTCCTCCTTTATGTCTAGACACTTCAGAGACACCCTTATAATTTTGTCTGACCTTCGCATAAGCCAAGGGAACGGCACCGATTGTCCTTCCTTTATAAAATCCTGTCACTCTTGAAAAATGTCAGCTTGGAAATTGCTTGTACCTCAGGGTGAACAGTACGCAGGGGTGGGCAACGTGCCCCCCCAGATGTTTTTTGGACTGCATGTTCCATAACCCCTCACCTCTGACTATGCTGTCTAGGGCTGACGGGAGTTGTAGGTAGAAAAGATTATCTGAAAAAACATCCGTTCTAGTCACAGACACCAAAATCCATACAGTCATTCAATAATGCTCAGGCATTTTTTTAAACTCATCGTCTGGGTCAATACAGACCTAGCACAGAGCGGGCACAGCACCCAGGCAATGCCAGCCAAATGAAATAGCAATGCTCCCGGAATTAGACACTGGAACCATACCTCAGGGACCGCACCTTTCCCCTACAAGGTGAGCACAGTCGGACCAGTTCCTGCCAGAGACGCCCATTAAAAACCAGGCTGCCAGATGTCGTGGCATTTAAACTCAGGGACGCCACATTTGTTTCCAAACATACACACACACACCTCTGTACATCCACGCCCTCTTAGTTCTGCAGAACAACACCCCACATGCCACCACACAGGCAGAGGAATCTCCAAAGGAACAACAACACCCCACTGCTGTGTGAGGAAACCCCAGTCCAGATGCTATTTCTCACAGAGACCCCCCAACCAGGCATCCCCCTCCTACACACACCACATGCAAAGAGCCCCCCCATAGAACAGATCATGCCACAGCTGCTACATGGGGACACACTATCAAGTTAAAGCCCCACTAAAAAGACCCCCCCTCCATACACCTCCATGGAGTGGGGCACCCCACCGCTCCTTCCAGAGAACTCGCCCCCCAAAAGACCCCCAAAGTGGTTTCCTCTCATCCACACTACACAACTAACCCAGTTGGAAAGTGGATTATTTGCCTTGGCGGTTTCCTATGGAATCCTGGGGTTTGTCGTTTTACAAGGGTCTTTCGCCATCTCTGCCAAAGAGTGCTGGTGCCTCACCAAACTACAAATTCCACAGGATGGGGTCATGGCAAATCATCCAGTTCCAAACTGGATGATTTGGGTGGTGTGGATGCACCCCCAGCCTCCTCGTGATCCACCTTGCTTCTCATCTCCCCAGGATAGGAAACCAATTCAGGGAGGGCATTAAGGAAAGAGGTCCATGTCACCCCCCCACACACAAGTACCAGAACCCCCCCAAATTACCCATCCTTACCTCCCAGCCCCAAAGAAGAAGACCATCCATCTCACCCCCACAAGTGCCTCAAGGGAACACTCCCACCCAGAAGTCCTGGAACAAAATAGCCTCACCCCAAAAAAATATATCTTCCCCCTCCCCACAGAAGGCCATAGGAAAATAGCTCCCCTCAGACCCCCCCCAAAAAAATAAAACAACACAATGGTATCACAGAGCTTCCCCCTTACTCCTGCCCCCCAATGCTTGACTGGGACAGATCCACTCCCCAGCACCCCACAAACCCCAGGCCAAGAGCACCCCCACTTTGAAGCAAAGCCCCCTCCCCAAAACAAAACAGCCAGGCTGCTTTATTTTGCTTTTTAACATTGCAACAGCCCCCCCTCCCCACATCACCATCCCAATTCATTGCCTGGCTTCAAATATAAATATATATATATATATATATATACACACACACACACCAGACAAGTAACCCTTTCACACCTGGTGGGAGGAAAAGATGCCATTGATTCTCGTTTTTTAATTCTCTCACCTCCCCCCCCCAAATTCCCCACCCCCCAAAAAAGGTTGCAGTTGGGGGAAGGAAAGACAATCTGGGTAGGAGCTCCCTGCACCTCTCTTTGTTGCAAGTCCTATTCAAGGCGGCTCTAGGTCTGTTTGCAAAGGCGCTTGCAAAAATAAAATAAAATAATTCATTTTTCCTGGGGGAGGGGGGTGTCCCCATATTTGCACGGGAGAATGGAAATAATTTTTTACCATGCTTAATTTTAGCTCAACACTTTTTTTTTAATGTTTGCATTAAAAATGGGGAGAGCTTGCTCTTTTTCTTTTAGCAACCATCAACACCCCCCCAGGGTAAAATAATAATTTAAAAAATTAAGGGGTGAGGGGAGAGCAAAGGACTCTTTACTCACCCAGGGAAGATGCTGCTGCTGCGGCTGCCTGTGCTCCGCGGAAGAGTCACGGGGGCTTTCGAACGTTGGCGGCCGCTTCACAAGCGAGAAACGCCACTCACCGCCAGCCAAGACACACAACAGCGGGAAAAATGCCCGGATGCAGAACACTCCGCCCCTCTCTCTTTCATGCCTTTGCTCTTCTCTCCCGCCCCGCGCCGCAGACCGCTTCTCTGGCTCCGCCCACAGGCTCCGCCCATCGCCGGGCAAAGCCAGAGGGCCTGGCTTCGTCAGTACGTACTGCGCAGGCGTTTGAGCCGCCGCGTGTTAACTATGAAAAGGAAAGATTCTATTTTAAGCAGCCATTGGTTGCAACTGTTAACAACGAAGCGTCCTAGCCAAAACTTAGTAATAATTACTGTACTTTTTTTACTACCACTCTCAGAAGTCCCCATCATTCTAGGAATGCTAATCGCATAAATAACCTTTCTAATGTCTGACTTCATTTCATATATTATATTATATTATATTATACTATACAATATAATAACCATATATATATATATATATATATAATTATGTATAATATAATAACCATTTGTAAGCCGCTCTGATAGCCTTTGTGGCTGAAGAGCAGGGTATAAATACAATATATATATATATATATATATATTATATTATATTGTATTTTATATTATAAAATATTCATATACAGTAGGACCCCTGTCTCCATGGGGGATTGGTTCCTGGGGGCCCTGTGGATACTGAAAACTGCAGATAACAGCAAATGCCATTGAAAATAATGGGATTGTCAGTCTAAAATACCATAGAGTTGTCTTGAAGGACCTAGAAACGTCTAGAGAGGATGCCTCTAGGCATTTTCTGGGAAGGCTCTATGGTAGGTGTGCAGTTTGGTGTCCCACAGATAACTGAATCAGTGAATAATGAATCTGTGGATGCAGGGGTCCTACTGTGTTTTAATTCATATTGTACCCCACCTCGAGCCTTGGGGAGAGGCGAGTAAGGAATAAATATTTTTGTTGTTGTTGTTGTTGTTGTTGTTTTATGCAACCCTCTGTCTAGGTTGGGTGAATGAGCACATTTGTTTGCATCGCACCCTGGAGATGAACTCCGTGGCTTCTTAAGCAGAAGATTGTACTTCCGCACCTTGGATTTAGGGTTTTTTTTTTTAATACTGTTTGGTGGGGGCAAGTTGGGGAGTACAAAACCATGAGTAATTCACTCACAGCCACCATCTTGATTCACTGGCATGCCTCTGTGTGAATAGGAAACATGGAGAGCTTCACACACCAGCGATCTTGCCAAAAATTCATTGAGACAGATGACAGCTGCTGTGAATTAGCATTTCTGTGCCAGCCCAAACGTGTGGAAGGCAGTGGTTGCTATAAAAATTAAAATGAATCCTTGTTGGTGTTCTTCTGCTGCAATTGAGTCTGGGGTTCTTGAGGTCACAGTGATTAGACTAGACTAGAGCATCTGGATACAGAGAGTACAGACATGTCTGAAGCAAAAGAGGAGGGGTTGGCAGCAGTCCAGTTCCATGATTGCTAGAATATATTTCTACCTTTTCGTTAGAATTTCTTTAGAATTAATTGCAAGGTGGAACAACACTGGGGTGTGTATGTGTGTCCTCTTAGTCAGTGTGTATAGAGCCATTGTACTGTCTATTCTCCTTTATGGGTCTGAAACATGGGTCATCTATTGCCAACACTTATGACTCCTCAAATGTTTTCATCAGCGCTGTATGCGCACAATCCTAAATATACACTCAACTGACTATGTGACGAATGTTGCTGTCCTTGAGCAAGCAAGGATCACCAGCATTGAGGCCATGATATTGAGAACACAGCTGCGCTGGGCAGGGCACGTTTCTAGGTTGGAGGACCATCGCCTCCCAAAAATAGTACTCTACGGTCAGCATAAGAGGGGCACTCCAAAAAAGCGATACAAGGACTCCCTGAAACAACATCTCAGGCTCGGCCAAATTGATCACCAACAATGGTCTGCCCTGGCCTCACATCGGGAGGCATGGAGACACACTATCCACAATGCTGCAGCTTTATTTGAGAACTCACGCCGAGCAAGTCTTGAAGAGAAATGGCAATGCAGAAAGAATCACAAACCAGAAACATCACCCAAGGAGACCTTCTGCTGTGCTTTCTGCAACCGGGCTTGTTTATCTCGGATTGGTCTTTTCAGTCATCAGCGTGCTTACAGAAAGCGCGGGATGAGTCCTTCCTGAATCTTCATTTGCGAAGAAAAGCCAGAAAGAGAGAGAGAGAGAGAGAGAGAGAGAGAGTATTACCTCTTATCAGTAATTTTTCTCTTCTCCTGAATAATCAATTCCCAGGGATCTCATTGGCAGCCAGCGACTGCCAACCTCAAACACTGGGCTTGTCTAAACAGCAAAAATACTCCTGATAGAATTCGAAAAGAATACGATTTTTCTAAATACCATCCCGCATCAATCCACAGTATTCAGAATGAGTGGGGCCAAATCCACCAAAAATGCCAAAGGAAAAGCCTTTGTGGATTTTCCCAAAGTTTTTAAAAAGCTCCACGGGGAATGCGCATTCCTGCTTGTTGGGACAACCAATTCGCATTCATTCACATTCCCAATAAAAGTGGAAGTGGAAAGCTGATTGGTTGGACATGGGCAGAGGGTGGAGCTTGCTAACAAAGCAAGCACCGGGAACCGCTATCTTGGATTTTCGCCTTAGCGATCATGTGCTGAGATGATGAGATGGCCTTTCCCCCCCTTTTTGAAAATGTATTTAGGAGGAATATTGGACTTTTGCACCTTAGATATGCTTTTAAAAAATACTGTTTGGTGGCAGCAACTAGTGAAATTAAAAACGCGAGTAATTCACTCCCTCCCACCATCTTGATTTGCAGGTATGCCCATTGGGACAGCAAAAGCGAATAGCTTCATGTGCCTGTGATTTTCCTAGAAAACCATTACAAGAAATTGAAGCTGCTTAGAATTGGCATTAGTGTGCATCAATCCACATTTCCCCCTCTCATATAGACAACACTACAGGATCCACAGAGTTGGTGGTTCTCATTTCAGTGGGGTGGTGAATGCACTCTGAGTTTTATTCTAAACTTCAGCAATGCTATGCAAGGTGTCAAACCTATTTGGGGGACAGAGTTCAGCACCTTGCATAGCTGCTTTGAAGTCTAAAACTTGGAGCAGATTCACTAGCCATCAGCAGTTTATGCTTAGCATAGCATGCTACTCTAGTAAAAAAACACACATGTGAACCAGCTAAAGCTTAGAAAATTATTTATTTATTTATTTTATGGATTGAATACATACCCCATCTTTCTCCCATGGTGTACAATAATTTAAAATAAAAATTAAGTTAAAATCTTACCTTACAAAAGTTAAAGAAAGAATGAAATAATAGTATTATGTTAAGAACCTTGGGTAAAAACCATTAAAAAGACATTAAAATATAGTTATCAAAAGAAAAGAAATACAGCCACACCACTTCACACATGCTGCTGTACATAATTTAAATCTCAAAGGCCTGCCGGAATAAAAAGGTCTTTGCCTGCTGGTGGAAAGAGAGCAGGGAAGGGTCCAAACGGACCCCTCCTATGGAAGGGAGTTCCACAGCTCGGGAGCAGCCGTGGAGAAAGTTACTGTTTTAGATTCCCAGAACTCCCCCACCCTGGGAGTTGTTGTAATCCAAAACACCAACTCCTTTGTGCTCTGGTCCCTTGTAAATTTCACCAAGAACTGCCAGCCCTGCTCAACATTATTACTGTATTATTTTTTGACACAAAGGAGGAGAGAAAAACCCTCCATGTAGATGGGAAAACAAACCCTGTGCGCTGTTACATAATTAAGCACTTTCAAATGCAGAGCTGACAAATTCTCTAGAGATTTTGACACAGGTAAGCTGACTGACGGCATTTGGAGTAAGCCCAGAAAAACCAGCAGGACTTCAAGCGTATCCGTTCTTAAGCGTCCGGCTTAACTGGGTTGCACAAAAGAAGACGCAGGCACTTTGGCGTATTTCAGAAATTGGCTTCTGACCTCAGGAATGCATGAGCAATGGGAGAGCTTGAGCCAAAGCTCTGGAAAAACTGGTCTTAATGAGAGTCTTGTTACTGCTGTGTGGGAATCCCCTGCTCAGGAAAGAGCAGAGGGGCATTCCCAAAAGTACCTCCTTCAAATGCAACTAAAGGCTGCAGTGAGTGACAAATTTTCCCCAGGATGGGACGCCACTTGGAAGCCAGCATTCCTACCTTCTCCAACCACCCCCAGTGGTGGGATAACTGGCCTTCCTAATAGATCCAAGAAAAGTAGTAGTGCTACTCTATCCTGCTTTGGTCAGACCTCACTGGAAATACTGTGTCCAGTTCTGGGCACCACCGTTCCAGAAAGATATTGACAAGCTGGAACATTATTAGCATAGCATACCCTACTCCCCCTCCTTTCATACCTGTACATAGAATCATAGGGGGTTGGACTGGATATTGGACACTTTTCCAGGTCACATTGGCTGTAAGGCTAGGCAGGGCAATCAAAGGTCATGATGACCTGAGATGTGTCTAGAAATCTAATGGTGGGAAAGCAGAAATATCTCCGCACACCCCCTCCTGTCTAACCTTACAAGGCTGTTGCAAGCACATCAATGTTCGTTCTCTCCGGAATTAAAGCAATCACTTAAGTTTCAGTTTCTTTTGTCTATTCCATGGGAGAGCCACCCAGGCTTTGTTATTACTAACTCACCCCTCCAAGGCATGGAATAGAGTATAAATATCAAAGTCCCGACCATAGCAATGTATGTCACAGCGTACAGACCTAGCCGCTCTCTTTCTTGGTGTGCCATGGACCCTCCTGTGCCACCCTCACTTGCTGCTCTGAGTATCTTCACTGCACAGAACTTTGTTTTCTCCGAAAGTGGTAGCTATCACCCCTCCTGCCTGACTTCTCTCTGTCCAACCCTTCCTGCCTTTCTCTTCCAATAGTCTTGTATGGTTCATAAGAGTGAATATTCTTGTGTGTGTTGGTCTATCTTATTCTAATAAAAATACTTTGTTTTACTTTGACTGGAGTGGTCTCTACAGTTAGTACTGGTATATATAGGTGAAAAGATCCCCAAAGTTACCCTCCTCTCTCAGGCCTCCTGTTTGAGCTAATAATTCCCCCAAATATTAAAGGAGAGACTGGGATTGCAGACGGGACCCTATTGTTCCCCCCCCCACCTCTTAAGGTAACAACACGTCCAGAGAAGGGCAACAAACAAGATGATCAAAGGCCTGGAAACCAAGCCTTACAAAGAATGACTTGAGGGAGCAGGACATGTTTAGCTTGGAGAAGACTGAGAAGTAACATGATGGCCATTGTTAAATATCTGAAGGGATGTCATACAGAAGAAGAAGAAGCAGGCTTGTTTTCTGCTGCTCAAGAGACTAGAACATGAACCGATGGGTTCAAATTATTGTACAAGGAAAGAGACTCTGCCTAAACATTAGGAGGAACTTCTTTATTGTAAGAAATGTTTTGACAGTGGAATGGACTACCTTGGAAGGTGTCGGGCTCTCTGTCTTTGGACGTCTTTAAGCAGAGGTTTGATGGCCATCTCTCAGGATTGTTTTAGTTGTACATTCCTGCATGGCAGGGGTTGGACTAGATGGCCCTTGGGTCCCCTTCCAAATCTATATAGATTTCATGATTCTATAACACAGGGTGGAAGAAGTGTGTTCTCTCCATGTTCAGGTGTCTTTTCTTTCTCATTCCTGTTTGTTAGCCCTGGAATTCCTGCATGTGCAGGGCTGCCTCATTAGTCATGTTGGAGATTTCCCTTTTTCCCAATTTTTTTTTTTTTTTTTTAGAGAGAAGGGTACTGGGGCCCCCCAAATAGCCTTCAGGGGCCCCATGCAGCAGAAGATTTTTGGTGTCATGAAGAGGCATCAAATTGTTGGGTTGTTTGAGTGTGTATTTTAACTGCTGAAGATTGGGAGAAGCACTTCAGGTTCTTCATACTCTCTAACTGTCTCAATTTGGCAGGGACGGTCCTGATTACTCCTCTATCACCCCACTTTTCAACTGCTTTTAAAATGTTCCAGTTTCTCTCTCTTCCCGCTTTATCCTCAGCTTGCTTCAATTGCTGTAAACTGTGTTCAGCATGTAAAACCAGTTTACACTCTATTCAGCAAGAGTGGAGAGGACATGAGACAACAGGGTGGACAGGACAGCCTCCTTCCCAGTAGACTCAGGCAAAAGCAAACTCCTCCAGCCTCTCATCACTTGCGTGTTCTTCCTCATTTACTGTATAAATTTGTCATCTTGACCACACTCTGACATTGCTTGGCCACACACAGCCTGGTCTTCATCTGTGAAATGTTAGGGCGTATGGGTCTTTCTACTGCTTGTACCAAAATAATTGGGATACTATGCAATATAACCTGTGTGGGCAGCACCCTATCCTACTCTGCCTGTAGCAGAAACATCTCAGCCTGACCCTGAGCACCTACAACAGCACATCAAAGAAACCATGGAATTTCACCATGTTTTCATGTTTCAGTTGTGGTGTCATTTTGCTTTTTATGAAGAGGGAGAGCCCCCGAGTCTATAACTGGGATTGACTTACAGGTCCATCAGACTACATCATCACCACTCCAGTACCCACCTGATTTTCTTCCTGAGGTATCCAAAGTCACCCTCTCTGCTGTCTTCCATTGTAACAACTTAGATGAGAGTTTGGGAAAAGTGGATTTTTTGGACAACAACAGTCGGAACTGCCCAGAGAGCATGGCCAATCGACAAGTTAGCTAGGGGATTTAAGGAACTGCATCCTAAAGGCACCTGATCCTGTCTGATCTGGAAAGGTAAACAGAGTCAGCCCTGGTCAGTACTTGGATGGGAAGACCACCAATGAATACCAGCCGCTGTCAGCTATATTTCATAGGAAGGAACTGGCAAAACCACCTTTGAATACATTTCTTTACCTAAGAAAACCTTACAAAATGCATGGTGTCGTCATAAGTCAACAACCAACTTGAAGGCACACACACACGTTCTAAACGTGTCTAAATTGTTTTTAACCATGCATTTTTGGTTAGGGGTTTTAGGGAGCTATATAGGTTAGCCTTAGGATCAACACAAGTTGGAAACGACTTGAAGGCAGATGAAAACAACAAATCCAAAAATAACTTTTTCTGAGCTTTGATTTATTTACATTTATGCTCCAGTTTTCTTGGTGGTTTACATTAAAATATTAAAATGCACCCTGAAATAGCAAATTAATAAAAATAAGCTAAAGTTTACAGCATAAAAAGAGAATCCAGTTGTTTCTTACTTATTGCTATTGTTGTTAGGATTCCTAACTCACCTTTGGATACATAATCATGGTAGCTTAAAATAGAATGCTTGAAGCTGCATGCAGTAATGGCTATATTGAAATAATGAGCTAAAGCCAGCAACTGTATAGAAACAACAGCTAAATAAATAAAAGACTGACAAAGTTAAATAGCTAAGAAGCCTGGGAGCATGTTTAAAAATGGCTGGAATCCTGTTGAGGACTTATGTCTTCATAAGTGTACTTGTGTCCTTGAGAATTAGGACTGGGCAGTTCTGTAACATCCATACTCAAGGAACAGGTGCTGTTACATTGCTATGTAGGGAAGTCAGCAGTGACCAGTGCACATCGTGACACCAGCTAGGGAGAGCTGACATGCATCGGTAAAGCCCAATGTACATCGGGACGTTCTTGCTCGTGTTCCATTACACATCTTTGCAATTAACTAACAAGGTTTCTTAGCACCTCTGCTATGTAGCTAAGTATACGTAAAGTTACATAATGTACACTGTAATACAAGATTCCAACCTACATTAATCTGGCACTGGAGAAAGGCTAGAACACTTGCCAGGCTAGCCAGTCTGGAGGCTGCATGCCAAAGCCATGGGGCCATCACCGAAAAGGGCCTTTCTTTGGGGTATACTGCACACTGAAGTAAAATGGCAGCGCAGCAGGAAGGTTTCATCTTCTGTGCTGCTTTACTGAATGACATCATCATTCTTTCATTCTGGCCCCATGGGAGACTAAGGTAAAATTGTGTCTTTTTGCTAACTGGAAAAAAAGTTAGCAAAAAGACACAGTTTCACCTCAGTCTCCAGAATGGCAGAATACCGGCAGAATGGGACAAGAACAGCAGAACACTGATAGCATGATGACATCATGCAGTAAGGCAACACAGAAGACGGAACCTTTCTGCTGCGTTGCTGCTTTACTTCAGAGTGCGGTAAGCCTCTTTATATCCATCTACCACACCTCCAATGGCAGGGAAACCTGGAGAAAAAGCTTGTAATGAGGATCTCAATGTGAAGTCGAAGGCTTTCACGGCTGGCATCCATAGATTGCCAGCCACAGATGCAGGCTGAAGTAAACTCTTCCAGAACACGGCCTCACAGCTCGGAAAAAACCCAAGGAAAATCTGAGGATCTCAGTGTTTGAGCAGGGCAAGAAAGCCTTCTAGACAAGGGGTGGGGAAAGTGTGGGTCACCAGCCCCATGTGGGTCGACTTCTTTTTTGCAGCCCCCAGCCCCTGACCCCCTCAGAACTCTCCCACACAGCTGGAAAAAAAGAGGGTGAATCACCACATCCAGAGTGGCAGATTTGCTAAGAGTATCCCAAACCCTCCAAAACTCCCTGCCAAATCGGTCCCAACTGTTCCTCTGTTCTCCCACTTTTTCAACTGCCTTTAAAATGTTCCAGTTTCTCTCTTTTCTTCTCACTGTCCCCTTTTGTCCTCAGCTTACTTCAATGGCTGCAAACTGAGTTCAAACTGCAAAAGTAGTTTGCACTGTGTTAACTCAGCAGGGAGGAGAAGAGAGGAGAGGAGGGACAGAACCTTGCTCTTCTCAATAGGATCAGGCAAAAGCAAGCTTATGTGTTCTTCCTCATTAATAACATTTGCTGTCGGACCACACTCTAATGTGGCCAAGCGACATGTGTCCCGTTTTTCATCTGTGAAATGTTGGAGGGTAGGCATATGGCCCCAGTGCCTTTACTTTGTCCCAGAAGCCATGGGGCTGTTCTGTGCTGACCTGAATTTACATTTCACTGTCTAGATAGATTTCAGGAGACAAGTGTCAGCACGACAAGGGCCCCCAAGCTGCGAGCATGAGGGTTTGTTTCTCTTGTCTGTGTTGCTGCTGTAGGCTTTTCTGTACATACTCACATGAGCAGAACGCAATGGCAGAAAGGGCTAGCTTGCTGACACAGGCTACCGCCTGGACAATGCTTCTGCATGAGCACGCTGTTCCTTTGTCACTTCATAGCAAGTGCCAACGTCAATCTCCCTTTTATTTTTGGTTTTATCACGTCAATGCATTAGGAATAATAATAGACCTGAAGCAAAAGATGGGTAAGCAGTCTAGCTGAAGTAACTAATGAAATTTAAGCCTGGATCGGCAGCCTGAAACTTCAGAGCTTTGCTTGGTGAAGCTCTCAGACTTCAAAACACCTTTGTTATCTTGGGCCCCATGCTGAGAAAAAGACAAGCTGTTAAATCTGTCTGCTTACCAACTTACCACTGATGAATATGATATATTTCCTGGACATACAAGATGGGGCTTACAAGTGGCAGTTCTTGAACAATTTTTTTTCAAAGGATAACTAGATAGAGAAACAGCTGGATTGAGACATATTTGCAAATTCTAATCCATAAGAAGAGATATTAACAGAGAGCTAAGGTTTCATGGTACACTACATATATTAATACACAGATCCTTATAACTGTACATATAATAGAAGGAATCCACTCAGAGAACGTAAGGAACTCGCCTTTGGTAAGGAGATTTATTGCTTTTGCATGTCAATAGTAACAGATGACTTCAAAGATTACCTGAAAAACCTGGGGGTTGTCCATTCAAATTCGCTCAGAAAGTGAGCTGTCTTAATGAGATCCTGCATTGTCTTGTCATATTGTGAAGGAGGGGGGCCAAAAAGAGGAAAAACTATGCAACAAAAGCATTTGCAGTTTTTCTCCGATATTTTTAAAAAGCTCCAGTGATATGCGCATTTTCGCTTGTTAAGATAAGTGATTTGACATACAGGACAAAGTGCAAACCGGATTGGCTGGATGAGCACAGGGGGTGGGGCTGGATTACAGGGTAAGCACCACACTTGCTAAGGCGATAAAATGGAGGTCTGTGCTATCTTTTTCTCTCTTTTTTTAGAAAGGTGGAATATTGCTTGTGCGCACCAAAGAAATAGTTTTTTTAAAAAATTGGTGGCGGCAGATTTAAAAGCACGAGTAATCCACTCATGGCCACTGTCTCAGCTACTGGCATGCAAAGTGTACGGGGACTGTAAAACCATTAAGACAGGTCACAGTTGCTGTGACTTGCTATTACTGTGGAGCAGTCTGGTTTTTTTTCCCCTTCATGGAGAGAAGCCCCTGTACCATCTCACACACCTCTCTGAAGGTTTGTGCCCAAGGTCACAATTTGCTCCTTTCTTTATCCTATTATATTCCGTCCCACTTCTCAAACTGTGTAACTATGCTTTAAAAAGTTAGTTTTAATATGACTCTATCATGGTATCTGGAGAAGTAGACTGGAACCTATGCTAAATTAGATCAGTTAGCCATAAAGGTGCTGCTAAATTTATCTCCCTTCCCTTTCTTTGTTTTCTTTGGTGAGATCTTTCCTCAGGCCTTTTCCCCATGGCTCCCTTTTATCTTCAACTCTTTGCATCTCTTCCCCTCAGGCTCTTCTATGCTCCATCCATCTTTCCATCAGGTCTAGGTGGTTGTCTAAATGGTGAAAATACCCCTTATGAAATTCGCTGGGAATTCAACCTGTCTAAATGGGATACCGCATCAATCCACTGTATTCAGAAGGAGGGCCCCCGAACAATGTAGGAAAAGCCTTCACCACTTGGCCTGTAGTTTTTTAAAAATAGCAAGGGAGGTGCACAGTATTTATTTTAAACTGTAAATCAAAGGTGCGCAAGTGCAACCTTCTGCTTAAAAAAAGCTGTTCGGTCACCTCAGCGCAGCAAAAAAGCTGACAAAAGGTATTCTCTACAAATTCTATTAGGATTATTTTCACTGTCTAGACAACGCCTTGCAAAAGCTCTGCTCTTGATACTCAACAGCTGATGAGATCTAGTGTGGTGCAGCAGTCTGAGTGCTGGACTATGACTCTGAAGACCTGGGTTCGAATCTCCACTCAACCACTGGGTGACCCTGGGCAAGTCTCACTCTCTCATCCTCAGAAGAAGGCAAAGGCAAACTCCCTCGGAACAAACCTGGCCAAGAAAACCCAGTGATAGCGCCACTTTAGGATTGCCATAGGCCTGAAATGACTTAAAAGTACACAACAACCACCTCACAACACTGAATGATGTAGTGATTCTGAACTTCCCATGACAGCAAAGCACCTTAACCAATAGCTGGAGCTCCTGTAAGCCAACTTTATACATCTCCCCCTGCCCCATCTATGTTTCCATCTGTCTTCCACTAGCAGCATGGTTTGATTCAAACAGCCTAACCTTCTATTAAGCCTGGGAATACCTCTTTTATTACCCCTGGTCCTGTAAGTTTAAGGTTGTTCCAAAATTCCTTGCAACTCTTTCGGTCTCCTTATAGATACAGCTGGCACACTGGAGGGATGTTTACAAGCCTGGCATTTTGATTAATTATTTTTGTTGGTGAAACATCAATAGGGTTCGATCAGTTAGCTCTGGAATGATTAAGAAAATAAAGAGATTTATTCTGTTAAGGCTCTGTAATTGAGAGCAAGCTGTCTGGAATGTTTGCCCTCTTCTAACTGAGCCAGGATGCTATCTATCACTCCATCACTTTTGACAAGCATGTCCAGTGGAGGGGGACCAAAATGGTAAAAGGTGTGGAAGCTATGCCCTATGATGAGTGGTTTAGGGAGCTGTGTATGTTTAGCCTAGAGAAAGGTTAAGAGGTGATATGACAGCCAACTTTAAATATTTGAAACGATGTCATATTGAGGATGGAGCAAATTTGTTTTCTGAGGCTCCAGGGACTAGGACATGGAGCAATGGACTCAAACTACAGGAAAAGAGATTCCACCTAAACATTAGGAAGAACTTCCTGATGGTAAGGGCTGCTTGGCACTGGAATGCGCTGTCTCAGAGTGTGGTGGATTCTCCTTCTTTGGAGGTTTCTAAAGAGAGGCTGGATGGCCATCTGCAGGGAATGCTTTGAGTGTGTTTTCCTGCATGGTTGAATGGGGTTGGACTGGATGGCCTTTGTGGTCTCTTCCAGCTCTATGATTCTGTGATTCTATGCCCCAGCTTTCTCTATCTCCTTCCTTCCTTCTGCTAGATCTCACAAAGGTGTAAAAATAACCTTTCCTGTATAATCCTATACATTAGTCATGAAGCTTTTCAAACTTAGACTACAAATCCCAAAATTCCCTAGCTAGATCCCAGGAGGCTATGCTGACTTGGGGGTTCCTAGGAAGTGTAGTCCAAGAAGGAAGATTTCCCAACTCTGGTCAGTCTTCTTCAGCTTAGGATCTTTTCACACTACACAATTATAGCACTTTTACATCACTTTAACTGCCATGGCTCCAGTCTACAAAATCCTGGGATTTGTTGTTTAGTGACTTACAGCAGTGCTACTGGAAGTTGTAGCCCCTGGACCAGTGCCGATCTGTAAGCCCATTAGCTCCTGACCTGCAAGGAATTTCCAGGAGAGAAAGAAACAGTTATAGCCAATGGGCACAAATATGGTACTAGCTCCTGGCACATTAGAAAAGAAAGTTGCCAGTCCCACACAACATATAGCATGAGAAGCATGGAGTTAACAGTATTTTAAATTTTCTGCCAGAAAACTCTAGTACCTTTCCAAGCTACAAATTCTGGGATTCCGTAGGATGCCACCATGGAAATTAAAGTGCTATCAAAATGCTATGATTGTGCAGTGTGGAAAAGACCAATGTGTCCTGCAGATTTACTGGAGTATAGTTCCTGTCTTCCCCAGCCAGTGTGGTTGTTGTTACCTAATGCAAGAAGCTCAGGGCAGGAGTCAGTATGTAAGAGCGTTATCCCCACTATAGCCCCCACAATTGCCTGAAAGTCTGCTGACCCCAAGTCCTTATATTCATTAGGAGCCCACAAACATCGTCACCTTTGGTGTCTCAGAATCTCTTCCAGGAGATGATATTTATGGTTAACTGTGAACCAAGAAATTTCTCTGGGTTCCCTTTGCTTGTTAAGACCCATGATATGGTCAACATAAGTCAGAAATGACTTGAAGGCATGCAGCTAGGACACTGAGCAATGGATTCAAATTACAGGAAAAGAGATTCCAACTAAACATTAGGAGGAACTTTGAGACAGTAAGAGCTCTTAGACAGTGGAATATGCTGCCTCGGAGTATGGTGGAGTCTCTTTCTTTGGAGGTTTTTAAACAGAGGCTGGAGGATCATCTGTTGGGAATGCTTTGATTGTGCATTTCTGCATGGCAGGGCATTGGACTAGATGGCCCTTATGGTCTCTTCCAACTCTATGAGTCTATGAACAACAACAAAAACTCTCTGGGAACAGCATAGACTATCAAAAAGTGCCCCCACAAAAAACCCTCCAAATCCGCAAAATTCAGAAGTTGCCAGGTTTTAAATAAATCAAAACAGTGCTGTGTCTCTGCAAATTTTTTGTAAATCAAAAGAGGTGCAGTCTAGTGAGTCCGGAGCTGGTGAGGGTCATGAAAATGGTCTTGGGGCTCTGTGGTTTGCCTACTGTTGTTGTATGGAATGACAAAATGTGTCCAGTTTTAACTCCCTGTATCCGGAAAACTTCTCTGCAGGTTCTGCCTCAGCCTCATGGCCAATGTCCAACGGGAGCCGTCACTTGGCCCTCAACTGCAAGAGCCAAGTTGCTTTAATTAGTTTCTTGCTGCTGCTGTGTTTAACCTCTCGCCCTTTTAATCCAGCCTTTCAGCAGAATAAATTGTTTCCATATCTGCCCACCCATTGTCGGATTCTCCAGGATCATATGTGCTCGAGCTGTTCGTGCTCCTAAACCAAAGAAACCACAGGAGGAGTCAAACTTTCCACAGCCATCCATTTAAACCAGACTTCCCTGCACTTGATGTCAATGGAACTAATCCAGTTTAGGGCAAATGGCATCAGTCTATATGGTTCTGCGGATTGGCCTATTCACTTACTTGGCAGGGGAGGTGGTGGTGTATTGCTACACAAACCTCTTCATGAAGGAAGAGACTGTAAATCTCTAAGAACAAAAATAACAATAGGACATGATTATACCCTCCAACATTTCACAGATGAAAAACAGGACCCATGCGCCAAGCAACATCAGTCTGTGGTCAAGATGGCAAAGGAGAAAGAACAGACAAGTTAGGAGAGGCTGCAGCAGTTTGCTTTTGACTGAGGCTACAGGGAAGGGCAAGATTCTACCTCCTCTGCTGAGTTAATTGAGTGCAAACAGCTTTTGCACTTTTCACTCACTATGCAACAACTGAAGGAAGCTTTGGAGAAGGGGGAAAGTGGAAGAAAGAAAGAGAAACTGGGACATTTTAAAACTGGCTGAAAAGTGGAACAACAGAGGCTTAATCAGGACTCTCCCTGCAAAAATCAAGAGAGCTGGAAGGAATGGATGATTTACACAACTTTAAAGTAGGTGATGAAGACACCAAAAGATTTTGCAGACCTTGGCTGAGTCATTAATCAAAGTGGAAACTGTAGGCAATAAATCAGAAGAAGACTTAAGATTTGAAAGGGCAATTATGAAGGAACTAGGGAAGATCTTTAAGCGTAAAGATATATCATTAAATACAAAATCAGAATCATCCATGCCATTCTACTTCCAATTCCTATGTATCATTGCAAAAGCTGGACAGTGAAGAGAGCTGACAAGGAAGAGAACAGACTTTCTGTGGGCCCTTGTTATCTGCTGGAGTTTGGTTCAGGGATGCTCAAAATCCGTGGATGCTCAAGTCCCATTATATATTGACAAACTGGAGCGTGTCCAGAGGAGGGTGACTAAAATGGTGAAAGGTCTGGAAACCATGCCTTATGAGGAAAGACTTAGGGAGCTGGGTATGTTTAGCCTGGAAAAAAGATAGTTAAGGGGCGATATGATAGCGCTGTTTAAGTATTTGAAGGGGTGTCACATTGAGGATGGGGCAAGCTTGTTTTATGCTGCTCCAGAGACTAGAACACGGAACAATGGATGTAAGCTCCAGGAACAGAGATTCCACCTCAACATTAAAATGAACTTTCTGACAGTAAGAGCTGTTTGGCAGTGGAACACACTCCCTCGGAGCGTGGTAGGGTCTCCTTCCTTGGAGGTCTTTAAACAGAGGCTGGATGGCCATCTGCCAGGGATGCTTTGATCGTGATTTCTTGTGTGGCAGGGGGTTGGACTGGATCGCCCTTGTGGTCTCTTCCAACTCTACAATTCTATGATTCTATGATCTTTCTCTTTCTGGCTTTTCTTCTCAAACAAAGATTCCGGAAGGACTCATCCCGTGCTTTCTGCAAGCGTGCTGATGACTAAAAAGGCCAATCCGAGATAAACAAGTCCGGTTGCAGAAAGCACAGCAGAAGGTCTCCTTGGGTGATGTTTCCGGGTTGTGATTCTTTCTGTGTTGTCGTTTCTCTTCGAGACTTGTTCGGCGTGAGTTCTCAAATAAGGCTGCAGCATTGTGGATAGTGCGTCTCCATGCCTCCCGAAGTGAGGCCAGGGCAGACCATTGTTGGTGATCAATTTGGCCGAGCGTGAGATGTTGTTTCAGGGACTGCTTGTATTGCTTTTTTGGAGTGCCCCTCTTACACTGACCCTTGGTGAGTTCACCGTAGAGTACTATTTTTGGGTGTACCTTATATAAAATGGCAAAATCAAGGTTTGCTTTTGGGATTCCCCTCCCCTGGAATATTTTCAAGCTGTGGATGGTTGAATCCATGGATGCAGAATCCATGGATATGGAGGGCAGACTGTATTTGAAATGTGGGGCTGGAGGAAAGTTCTATAGATACAATTTCTTGTTAAGTGCTGTCAAGTCGACTTCAACCTATGGTGACCCTATGAATGAAAAACCTCCAAATCAGTTCTGATTCAGTTGTCTGTGGGACACAAAAACAGCACACCTACCATAGAGTCTTCCTAGAAAATATTTAGAGAGGCATCTTCTCTAGACCTTTTCTAGGTCCTCCAAGGCAACTCTATGGTATTTTAAACTGGAAATCCCATTATTTTCAATTGTGTTTGCTGTTATCCGCAGTTTTCAGTATCCACGCCCCCCAGAACCAATCCCCCACAGATACGGGGGTCCTACTATACCGCAGACTCAGGTTGTGGCTTCCTTAGATACCACAGCCTGCCAAAAAGGCTCTCCTAGAGCAAATCAGGCCTGAACTTTCCCTAGAAGCCAAAATAACTAAACGAAGGCTCTTGCACTTTGGACGTATCATGAGACAATGAGACTCTTTGGAAAAGATAATAATGTTTGGTAAAGTGGAAGGCAGTAGGGAAAGAAGAAGACTGCACTACTGGTGGGTGGATTCAATCAAGGAAGCCACAGCCCTGAGTTTATAAGACCTAAACAGGACTGCTGATAACTTGGGACTCTTGGAGGTCTCTTTTTCACAGGGCCTCCATAAGCTGAAGCCAACTTTACAGCAAAGTTTTAGCTTATGAGAATTCCAGTGGGTGGTTGCTGGAGTTTTGTAATTCTTGCAACAGTTATTTGGAAGTAGCTTTCACTGAATCCAGTGCGACTTGCTTCCAAGGTAACTTCCATTGAATCAGTTTATATAGCACATAAGAGCAGAATTTCCCAAACTGCATGAAGTTGTCTTGATGGCTGTGTGTGATGGCTGTATGAATAAAAGTATCCTGCTGTTCAGCCCAAGTATTCGTCCATTCTAGTCTAATGCTCTGTTTTCCACAAGGGTCAGGGTTAGCGAGAAATTCACCAGAGCATGAAAGCAATATGTTGCCCTGGGTGTCTGCTCCCTAATGTAATTATACTCATTTTGACACTGTAGTGCAAGGGTAGATAAAAAGCTTCCTCCAGTCCTGTTAAGCAAAGGTGTTAAAGCTGGCATGATGCTGTGAGACAACCACTAAACTGCTGGGAAATGTCTTTTTAAAGATAAGCTGTGCTTATTGGTCTGAATCTCCCTTTGCCCCAACGCTTTTACATTTCCCCTTGTTCTGCAAGGTCTGCACATCAATCAACTGTGCTGACAGACACAAACTTTGTTGCATGATGTTTTCCATATGGATACACTCCCATTCATTTTTCCTCCTTTGCTTACAAATCTGCTCATTTTGTGCGCTTTTCCTTTTGTGCATGGGTTTATAGGCATGTAAATAGATCTGAGATGAACCTGGGGGTTGGCTGAATGTCTGCAGGCATCCCAATGGCTCTGATTCCTCATAGAGCACTGCTATGCTCCTAAAGTGAAAATGGGAACCTGGGAAGAGATTTTATTTGGAGCCAGACCCATTGATCCGTCCAGCTCAGGGACTCTGGTGAGAGTCTTTCCTATTACCTACTTGACAGGAGATGCCAAGGATCAGAACAGCTTAGAGCAGGGAGGCCAAACTGATGCCTCCCCAAGGGTATTTTTTGTGAATCTCAACACCTCCAGAATCCTGAGTGGCCTTTGCCTGGCAGAAAGAGTAGGTAAATTGCAGGTCCTGGAAGCCTCCAGGTGAAACAATTTGCCATTGGAATAATTTACAAGGCCTATTGAATTACAGGCTGGTTTGAGTGCTGGACTAGGACACTGGGAGGCCAGGATTTGAATCCCCACTCAGCCATGGAAACTTACTGGGTGACCGTGGGCAAGTCACACTCTCTCAGCCTCAGACGAAGGCAAGAGCAACCCCCCTCTAAACAAATTCTGCTAAGAAAACCCAACAATAGGTTCACCTTAGAGTTGCCATAAGTCAGCAGTGACTTGAAGGCACACCACCACCAGAGTTGGAAAGGGCCCCGTCAACCATCGAGCCCACCCCCTGCTCTATGCAGGAAATCCAGCTAGAGCCTCCCCAGCAGGTAGCTGTCTCCAAGACTTGAACAAATACCCATTGTTGAGAACCAGAAGTGAATTCTGGCCACATGGGAGGGGGGGGTTTGCTTTATTTTTCAGTAGTCCATGCAGCCTCTAGAGGGTTTGTTGTTGTTGAGTGCCTTCAAGTCATTTCTCACTTATGGCAACCCAAGGTGAACCTATCACAGGGCTTTCTGAGGGCTGAGAGTGTGTGACTGTGACTTCTCCAAGGTCATCCAGTGGCTGAGTGGGGACTTGAACCCTGATCTCCAGAATCATAGTCCAACACTCAAACCACTATGCCATGCTGCTGGGGCATAAAAGCCAACCCTGGGCCTACAGCAGTTGTCCTGGTTTAGAGCCTGCAGAGACTTGTTCTCTTCTTCTCTCGCCCATGAGCTTCTCCTTCCCAGAATGCTCTGCCAGAGTCCACTGTGCTTCACCTATGAGTGCTGTCCGATCCCCCTGGTCGCCCCTGTACTCATCATCTTCCCTGCAGCAAAACCCCACAACTCTGAGCAGAGGAGAACAGAGAAGAACTGACCCAATCTAAAGATAGTGATGGAATGGGGGGATGAGGCTCACCACTGGCTTGTGGTCCATGCCCGTCCTTTGTTGCTCTGCCCTGCCAGGGATTGAATCTGCACCCAAAGCAGACACTCTAGCATTGAGTGCATGGCCCTTCCCTGAGGGAGGTGGAAAGATGCAAAGTCCACAACTGGCATCTGAGCTTCTCTTCCTTCTCAGCTTTCAGATGATGCCTCTGCTGCCAATGCAAGTGAAATAGTCCAGGAAGGGAAGCCAGCTGTCAGCTAGAGGCATGGGAAATCATTATATAAGATCTGTGTGGATTTTTCTCTTGTCTGGAAGAGTCAGCAAGTACATTCCTTTGCAGATTTTCTCAGTTGTGAACACTGTTTATCTTGGGGGATAAATGGATCTGTTAGGCCAGCATTTTGGCCTTCAACAGTTGTGAATCCTTGCACTATTCAGCCACTCCTCAATTTTACCTTCCATGGAAATATGATTCATGTTTGTGTTCCACACTACATGTAGTAAATAATCTTTGCAGTGAGCTTTGAATCGATTCTGTCTGTTAAATAACCAAGAGAAAACTAACCCCTTTAATGCAGTGATCTTTCTTTAAGCTTAAACCTAATAAACTGGTGGGAATTTAGTCTCCAGATATTTGACTTGGCCACAATGAGCTAGAGAGCCAGTGTGGTGTCATGGTTAGAGTGCTGGACTATGACTCTGGAAACCAGGGTTCAAATCCTCACTTGACCATGGGAACCCGTTACAGGTGTGCTTTAGGGTCGCCATAAGTCAGAAATGACTTGAACACACACAACAACACTCAATGGGCTAGGAAAAATGGTAGCGACTGGGAGACTGAATAATGTGCTTATGATTTTTCTTTGTGTTGATTAGCAGGGCATTTGCTCTGTAGACGTACACAGAGCTTGGAAATTTCATATCCTGAAGGCCTACTCTGGTTATGACAAAGCCTGGATGGCCTTCCCAAGGGATAGACAAAGCGAGCGAAACTCAACTGATTGCTTTGGTTCCAGCAAGACAAATCATTGATGGTTCTGCAGCAACCTCTTAATGGTTGGTCAGGTAGGGGGTATAGGAGCGATTTCTGTAGGAATAGATTTGGAAATGGTCACTTAATTGTTTGTTTGAATTGCTGAGGTGTCCAGGAAAGGATTAGCACATACTGTACTTCCTTAATGTCTATGTTTACTAAGGGGCTTCTGCAGAATCCTAATATGGGCTTGCTTGCCAAAATATTTCTAAGACACATCCCAGGTCATTGCTACCTCCGCCTGACCTTTTTGGTTCGCCCAGCCAATCTGACCCTGAAAAGTGTCCAATATTTCCAATTATGAGCTATCATAGGGAGGGGTTAGTAGGGCATGCTAACACACACACACACACCTATAAATATTTAGGAGCCAACATGGTGCAGTGGTATATGAGTGCTGAAACAGTTGACTATTTTTAATTTTTTTTTAATTTAAGCATATTGCCGTAATTTCACAATTGTATTCTAATAAACTCCAAATCACTAAAAACAATTGAAAGCCACACATGCGAACAGTAGGGCATACTGGGGTCAGAAGGCGGGGTGATGGAAGTGGTGCGGAAGACACATTGCGGGACCATGGATTGCCAAAGGAGACCTAAACCACTAGTTGGGAGAACAGCGTGATAACAAAGGGTACAAAACCAGTGTGTTTCCATTCTTAAACAAGTGAGATTGTGACAGGACAGCAGGCTGGTGTGATAAAGTCCTGAGAGACCAGGGCTTGAATCCTTTCTCAGCCATGGAAGCCAACTGTGTGACCTTGGGCAAGTCACACTCTCTCAGCCTGAGAGGAAGGCAATGGCAAACCTCCTCTGAATAAATCTTGCCCGGAAACACCTATGATAGAATCCATAAGTTGAGGTCAACTATAAAGCATATAACAACATTTAAAAAAAAATAAAATTATAAAGTGAGAGAAGCCTCTGTTCAGCCTCAATCCTCTTTGGCCCTCTGCTGCAGCTACTCTTAAACAACAACACATTGCTTTTGTGAATGTGATTTGTAATTGGCTAGTGTTTTCAGGTCTCAGGGCACTAGCTAAAGCCTCAAGGAATTTCTATACTTCTCCAGATTTCCAGGTGGGGAGACATATGTCAAAGTGAGCAACACAAGAGGAAAAGAAATATTGATTTTTGTTATGTGAGTCACTTTTAAGCCTGAACACCCATGTCCACCCATTCCCAGCTGGTGCCAGGGTCCTCTGGCTCAGCACAACCTGTATTGTACTTTTGCAATGCTGGTGCACCAAAAAAGCCAGAAAGTGAAAGAAGGGACTGTGAGAGGACTGATGGGCCCTAGGCCCATCATGCTATTTGGATCAAGTGGAATGCCAGTGTCATGACTTGTGAACTTTCTTGATGTACCACCCATGGCTGGAGTGGCTCAGCACAGGGGGAAAAAAAGTTCCTTGAAGGCAAGCAAGGAGGTCTGGGATGCCATGTTACCTAGTTAGATAACTTTTGGTCCTATTTGACCAGACTAAACTCATCTCCATTTCTCAAAAATTGAAATCCATACCATCTAAAATTTCAGAGATGAAAACCAGAACACATGTGGCCAGGTAACATCAGAGGTTGGCCAAGATATCAAACGTTATTCATGAGGAAGAATCCACAAGCTAGGAGAGACTACAGCAGTTTGCTTTTGCCTGAATCTACTGGAAAGGGCAAGATTTCCCCCTCTCTCCTGCTGAGTTAATTGAAGGCAAATGACTTTTGCAATTTGAACTTTGCAGCAACTGAAGTAAGCTGAGAACAAAGATGACAGTGGGAAGAGGGGAGAAAAACTGGGACATTTTAAAAGCAGCTGAAAATGTGCGATAACAGAGGATTAATCGGGACTGTCCGTCCCTGCCAAGTTGGGACAGTTCTTTTTTGGACCAGAATTCCCAGAATGCTACAGCCAACAGAGCCATTGGCAGGGAATAAAAAGGAGAAGCACGCAAGACCTCTTCTTTCCCCTCTAACCTAAAGAACAGGACTCTGTGGCATGTCCGCTGTTTGTTTTTATTACAAGGGGAAGTCCTTTGCAGCTGCCACAATGAATGGGCACTTTAGAAGAAGTGACCGTGAGTGATGTAATGAGCACTGGAGTGTTAACAATACTTCTCACATATTTGGCTAATACAACCAGATCCCCTGAAGAGCATACATCTGGCAGAACAAATTAGCTTGTGTAAGCAGAGCCAGTACGCTGTGATACTATTTAGAGAGAGTGGAGGTAGGGGGAAGGCCTCATGCAATTCATTCTTTACCCATAGGTTACAATTGAGCAAATATGTTAACCCCCGAAGGAGCAGAGCTTGGAAAAAGTTACTTTTTCTGACTGTAGCTCCCAGAACTTCCCCAGCTAACATGGCCAGTATTGGATTGTGGGAACTGTAGTCCAAAAAGTAACTTTCCCAAACTTTGGTGATTGGAAACAGGCAATCCTCCAGGGGTGGGAACTGTGTGGTTTTCTGGGTGTTGTTGGATTAAAACTCCCAATATTCCTTAGTATGCCAGTTGGGGCTAATGGGGGTTGCAGTAAAGGGCAGCGTGATTTCCATCCCTGTTCCAATGGAATGGATGACACACTGATTAAATTTTGTCATTGACGATCTTAAATGGGTTTGTAAGGGTTGGAAGTGGCCCCGGGACTCAGCATTAATTCTGCCAATTGTGTCTGGGGAAGGGCCCAAACCCACAGGTGGCCATGGGACTCCATGTTGGCATCTTTTTGTACCGTAGGTTGGTAAAAGGAGTACCTGGCTTGTGGGGGAAATTAGCTAACACAAAGTGGTGTAGATGTATAAGTGCTATTGCTTAACAATTTGTAAGCTGCTCTGAGAGCTTTTGTGGCTGAGGAGATTTTCAGACAGGAACGGAAAAAAGCGTTCCCATCTCGCAATCTCCTTTCCCGCCCCTCTTCCGTCCCTGTGCCACGAAAAAAGGAAAACTTTTCGAGGAGAATACCTTTGGTCCAAATAGGATCCTGATCAAGGCAGACCAGGAGTGAAAGGAGCTTAAACAGAGCTGCTTTCACTTCCTGGATTGAAATCCTGGCTGCTCTCGCAAGAAGATGAGAGCGTGGGAAATTCAAACTGTAAAAGCAAAATACAAGATAAAAAGTTACACTAAGGACTTTTTCGGATGAGCTTTTATACCGCTAGCAGCCTCGTCCCCGTTGCGAGGCTGCAGCGCTGCAGGGCGTCCCTTTCGGATGACGCCCTGCCCTGCCGATCCTCTTCCGAGACTGTTGCGTAACCTCTGTGACGTTGCTGCGTTATATTCGGCGGTTTTCTAATCACGAAAGTTGATCGTGATTAGAAAACCGCCGAATATAACGCAGCAGTGTCACAGAGGTTACGCAACAGTCTCGGAAGAGGATCGGCAGGGCAGGGCGTCATCCGAAAGGGACGCCCTGCAGCGCTGCAGCCTCGCAATGGGGACGAGGCTGCTACCGGTATAAAAGCTCATCCGAAAAAGTCCTTTGTACCTAAACACACTTTTTTTTTTGCAATTCGGTGATGGAGTTTCTTTGTAGCTTTGTGTTGTTCTGTGCCTTCAAGTGGTTTCCGACTTCTGATTACCCTCCCATGGGGTTTTCTTGGCGAGGTTTGTTCAGAGGGGGTTTGCCACTGCCTTCCTCTGAGGTTGAGAGAGTGTGACTTGCCCAAGGTCACCCAGTGGGTTTCCATGGCTGAGTAGGGATTCAAACCCTGGTCTCTAGAATCATAGTCCAATGCTCAAAGCACTACACCATGCTGGCTCTCTGTTATGTAGCTAGGTATATGTATAGTTATGTAATGTAACAGCTCATATAGGATTCTGGTGCCTTTTTAAAAAAACTTTCAGTTCTAAAAGGCTATCAGGATTTAAAAAAAGGCTTTTCCTGCTAATGGAAGGACAGCAAGGAGGCAACCATTATGGCTGCCCTGGGAAGGGAGCTCCAAAACCTAGGGGGCAACCACTAAGACCCTGATTTGTGTCTCCACCAGCCATGCCTGTGAAGATGGTGGGAGAGACTGAAAGAAGGGTCTCTCCTGAAGATCTCAGTGCCCTGGCAGACTCATATGGGGGGATATGGTCTATCAAACTGGTCTGCAACCCAAAGAAATGGTGTTCCCAAGTTGTAGTGCTGACTCAGTAGTCAGAAATATCTGGCCCGTCCTGATTTCATGAATGAGATGTTTGTTAGGTGATAAGAAAATGGGCCTTGAATTGTGGTAAGTGATTTGGCCATCCTCATTGAGCAGTACTCCTCCTCAGTGTTTTTGTTTTTACACACTGTTCCGGATCTCAGGGTGAGCTAGCCTGGCTTATCAGCAAGAAGCAACGTGGCTCTGAAGACTGCTTCTGTTATCTTTCCCTCCTGACCATGACTCAGACAGGAAACACGGGTTAGTCCTATGAGGTATTCATTTTCTACATAATCGCCCCGGAAAAGGATTAAAGTACCATTACACCTTACCAAAATGAGGATCTATAGGTCTACTCTAGCTGGGACTAAGCGATAGGATTGACACCAGAGTTTTTTCCTGAAGGAAATATTTTTCCTCCTTATAGTTCTTCCAAGCCCTGTTTTATACTAACATTTGTGGACTATCTTCAAAGGTAAACTTACATAAAACACACTGCAGCAATCTACGCAGAAGGTTACCTGGGCATGGCCACAGTGAATGCCAGCTATCACCTTCCAGGAAGAGTCATAGGAGGTTATCACATGAGGCTTTCCCCCACAATTACATAATGTTATTAGTGAATTTGGCCAGTACTTATCGCACAATGAAGGAGATTATCAGACGGGAACAAAAAAAGTGTTCCCGTCTCACGATCTCCTCTCCTGCCCCTGTAAGATAAAAAAAAAAGTTTTCAGACCTACCTTAATTGTGCGTTGTTCCCTTGGCAGGGCAGCACTGGAGTGAATGGAGCTCGAACAGAGCTCCTTTCACTTCCTGGTTTCAAATCCCGGCCGTTCCTGCAAGAAGACGAAAGCGTGGGACATTCAAACATAAAAAGTAAAATAAAAGACCAAAAGTTACACCAAGCACCCAAACATACTTAAAACATAACAAGTAACCTGGGGAGGGTACAAAAAAGTGTGTCACTTACCTTGATGTCCCGATCTCACCCAGAAGTGTTCTGCCACGGACCTCCCATTGATGCTGGTAATGCAGGACATTCTGTTACAGAAACAGAATGGGGGACCTATTGATGGCTTAGCCCATCAATAAAAAACAGCTCTGGTGGAGCGGCAGCAGCACGGGTGCATGACAAGATGGGAACAATGTCATCCAAAAAGGAAGCCCTTTAGTGATCTCCTGGCGTTGTGATAACGCCATTTTAGCGCGTCTGAAAATCTCCATTGTCCCTGTCCTGTTGCTGGTTTGCATTCCTGGTGTTTCTGTAGCACACTTCTTTATTGATGGGGAGAACCTGCCAATGGGTCTCAATACTGCTGCCATGCCAGTATTTCTCTTCGTGTGAGAAGTCCTTTCTGTGGCAGTAGTAGTGGTATGACAGGAGTAACGTGGCACGAGGGGGCATGATCCTCCTCTCTCTCCCCTCTCCCCTAAGCTGACCAAGATTGTTTTTTCTCTTCTCTTTTTATCTTTTCCCCTTTTTGCTGTGTTTGTGCAATTACGAGGATACAATAAAATAAAAAATTCATTTCCCCATAAAAGCACAATTGCAGAAAACAATTTAAAAAAAAAAAAGGCATGCAAACACTGAAGGCGGGGTTACAGAGCTGGTGCGGAAGGTCAGGTGACTGATAAAGCACCATAATCACAGCATACTCGTGCAATTGAAGAGATAGTGTAATAATGAATGATTTGAAACAGGTGTGTTCCCGTTTGTTGCGAGAAAGAGGTGAGAAAGAGGCTGGTGTGATAAACTCCATAGCTGACGTACCAATGGAAGCTGGCAAAAGGTAAAAACAGACAAACCAAAGCCAAAACGTTTTTCTAATACCTGTCTAACCAAGCCTCCCAACATTCTTCTAGCTTTTAAATTAGCGGTGAATAGGCAGTTGCAGAGTAAACCACTTCAGCCATAGAACAAGTCAAAGTGGCACAAAAATTGGTAACAGAGGCACATCCAGCCCTACTTAACTCCCTGAAAAGGTCAGTGGTTGGTTTCCCTGATTTCAAAGCTGCTTGCCTCTCATGGTAACAGTAGCAGACAAGGTGTGACCTGAAGGAAAGGGTTAAAATCCTCCTTCCCATATGCTGCATACAGGCTTACCTCAGTTAACAAAGCTTCTGACAATGAAGTTCCTTTTTACAAAGTTTTAAAAAAAATATTTTTATTAAGCACATAACTTTTAACCATCCAATATACATACCAAGGAAAAAAACTAAAATAAAAAAGGAACAATACACAATACAAACTCAAATAAACATGCATACACATACAAAAAACATAGATTTTCCTTGGGTCTTTTCCAGGTTGTGAGACCGTGTTCTGGAATAGTTTCTTTCTGATGTTTCGCCTGATGAAACGTCAGAAAGAAACTATTCCAGAACACGGCCTCACAGCCCAGAAAAAAACCAAGGAAAATCTATGGATGCCGGCCGTGAAAGCCTTCGACTTCACATACGAAAAACAATTGTCTACCCTCCACTAAACTACCCCCCCCCATAAAGAAGAAATGACCAGAACACATTTGCTTTGTTAACTGAGGCATGCCTCAAAGAAGTAGCCCTGTTAGGACTTTATCAGATGCAGCAAATACGGCGTCATAAGGACACCCAATTAATGCTGAAGGGTGTGCATATCAAATGACATCATCCTTTCATGATCTTGTATTGTTAAAAAGCCATTCCTTTTAATTTATGGCCCAAGCCATCAATAGATCTCCCCTGGTGATTTTTTTTTTTTGCTGGTATTGCAGGTGTTTGAAACCTCGCACCATTGTGCTCACGAGAATAAAGCCTCAATGAGAGAATACTTCCAGGTGAGATCATGACAGCCAGGTAGGGGGACACTCTTTTTATGAACCCCTCCGGTTTACTTGGGAGTTTGTGAGTGTGTTTCTGTGTTTGTGTGTACGTTTTGTGTGTTTTTTAAAATGTATTTTTGAATTTACCTATGCTCGCATCTTCTTGCAAGTATTGCAGTGATCTCGAACTGCTTCATTAGTGCTTTCAGGCTGATCAAGGTAAGGTCTGATAGGGGGGTTCTTTTGCCGGCAGAAAAACACCACAAAATATGCCAGAAAAAGTATGTTTATGGAGGTTGGTCTGACAAAGTCCTTAGTCTCTTGCAGCATAAAAAGGAGGAAGCGAGGGGGAGAAAACAAGAAAGAAAGAAATGTGGCAACACCTTTAAGGCAATAAGTGGTTTTTATTTTCACATGAGCTTTCGTGGACATAAATCTACTCCTTCAGATACCATTCCAAGTGGTATTAAGGCCTCAGCTATAAAGCATATTTCTGCAATTGTTGGAGTGGGACAGAAACCATTTAGTTTTATTTGTTTTTAAATTTTTATTTAACATTTATTAGACATATAACATAACATGCAATTTGCATACACCAACACATCAATAACAATAACAGAAACAACAACAGTGAGTAATCAACAAGACTAGACAAAACATGTGGATAAAACAAACTCCCCACGTGCTCTCTTCCTGCCCTTGATTCTATTCTTTCTCCATCTCCTACGGATATTTCATTTATACCTTCTTTTTTTCCTTTTTAACAAACCAGATAACTGCTAGTACCACTTTCATTTTCAATTCGTTCTATATCCATTATGCAACACTCTTGTTCATCATAAACTTCCAACACTCTTTTGTTTGGCTTTAAATATCCTTCTCTATCAAATTACAACACCTAAAAATTATCATTAACATTATACAATGGATATCCATCATAACAGCAACATCAAGGTAAGGAAACTTGAGTAAATAACTTCACGTATTAGCTACTAAACCCAATTGTACTGACCTCTCCTTCTTTTTGTTTCATGTATTTTATAAATGGTTCCCATACTTTTAAATACCTCTCCAATACTTTCCCTCTCACCAAATTTGTTAATTTATCCATTTGCGCCAATTCCATTACTTTCTCTTTCCATTCTAATCTTGTTGGAATTTCTGTAGACTTCCACCTTTTGGCCAAAACCACTCGCGCTGCCGTGATTAAGTAGGTTATTAATGTTCTATTCTCCTTCTCTTTTCCATTTTCTAAATTTATCATATTTAATAGATAGAGTTCTGGTCTCAATCCTATACCAAAACCAACTATCTTTTCAATCTCCTTATTTATCTTATTCCAATATCTCCGTATTTTACCACATTCCCACCACATGTGGTAAAACGTTCCCTTTTGTTCTTCACATTTCCAACAAGCAATTAAGTTACTTTTCTTCATTTTTGCTATTTTTATAGGTGTCATATACCATCTGTGCATCATCTTGTAGAAATTCTCTTTTAAATTATAACTACACGTGAAATTTAGTCCCTTTCGCCAAACATCCTCCCATTGATCTATATCTATATTATGACCTATATCTTTTGCCCAGTTCAACATACATTGTTTGATTTGCTCTTCTTCTGTATTGTACCTTAGGAGTAGTCTATAGATCTTACTAATTAGATGTCCATCTTCCGTTTTTATTATCTTCTCAAATTCTGATATTTCCTCTTCATATTGTTTATCCTTCAAGTCTTCTTTGATTCTAGCCCTTACCTGATAGTAATGTAACCATTGCATTTGTATTCCTTCATCCTTTAACTTCTCCCACTCTTTAATACTCCATACTCCTACCTTTTTCTCCATTAGATCCTTATAGGTTAACCAATTATCTTCTCTTAATTCCTTTTTGCAGAAGGCCTCTTGGGGAGAAAGCCATCCTGGTATTTTTGGACAGAGTCTGTGTTTATATTTATCCCAAACCCTAATCAAGGATTTCCTTATTACATGATTTTTAAATTCTTTATTTACCTTAACCTTGTCATAACCCAAATAACCGTGCCATCCCATTTTTAGTTCATGTCCCTCTAATTCCAAATTTCTTTTGTTATCTAATAGAATCCATTGCTTTATCCATGACAGGCATACTGCTTCATAGTATATCCTCATATCCGGCATCCCCAAGCCTCCTCGTTCTCTAGCATCTGTCAAAATCTTCCATTTAATTCTTGGTTTCCTTCCTGCCCACAAAAATCTCACTAATTCTCTCTGCCAATTCATAAGAATTTTATTTGAGTAGATAATTGGTATTGTCTGAAATAGGAACATAAGTTTGGGCAAAACACTCATTTTAATAGTAGAGATTCTCCCCATCAGAGATAAATTTAAATCATTCCATTTTCCCAAATCCACTTTTATATCCTTCCATATTTTATCATAGTTGTTTTGAAATAATTGTTGGTTATTAGTCGTTAAGTTAATACCCAGATATCTCACTTTCTTAACAATTTCAAAATTTGTTATCTTGCCTAATCCCTCCTTTTCTTGTATACTCAGATTTTTTGTTAGTATTTTAGTTTTTTCTTTATTTATCTTGAAACCCGCCACTTTGCCAAATTCTTCTATCTTCAATACCAATTGCTCAATGCCTTTTAATGGCTCTTCTAATATAATTACTAGGTCGTCCGCGAATGCTTTTAATTTAAACTCTTCTTTTTTGATTTTGATTCCTTTTATCACTTTATCTTTTCTTATTTCATTATTTAGAATTTCTAGAATTAATATAAATAGTAACGGTGATAAGGGACATCCCTGTCTAGTTCCTTTCTCAATTTGTATTTCTTCTGATAATTTCCCATTTATACTTAACCTTGCTTTCTGTGTAGTATATATTGCCTGAATCCATTTATAGAATCTCTCACCAAATCCCATTTCCTCTATTGTCTGTAGCATGAATGACCATTTTAAATTATCAAACGCTTTTTCAGCGTCTATAAAAATCAGGGCTCCTTTTATTTCATTGTGATAATGTAGATATTCTAACACGTTAATTACCGTCCTAATATTATTTTTTATTTGTCTTTTAGGTAAAAAGCCGTTTTGATCACTATGTATAAATTCTTGTAAATACCCTTTTAACCTTTTTGCTACGATCGCTGCGAAGATCTTATAATCTTCGTTTAATAAAGAAATTGGTCTATAATTCTTCACCTGTGTAGTGTCTTTGTCTTCCTTTGGTATTAATACAATATTTGCTTCCCTCCAACTGTCTGGTACTTGATTATTCTTTAGGATGTTCCTTATCACCAGTGAAAAGGGTCCTACTAATTCAGCATAGAATGTTTTATAATATTCCCCTGTCAGGCCATCTGGTCCTGGTGTCTTATTTCCTTTCATTTTTCTTACTACCCCTATAATTTCTTCTATCGTTATGTCTTTATTCAATTCCTCTCTTTGCATTTCTGTCAGCTTAGGAATTTTACCCTTCTTAATATAATCTCTTCCTTGGACTAAAAGCTTTTCCTTGTTTTGATACAATAATTTAAAATAATTGTGGAATACTTTTTGCATTTCAATTTCATCTGTTATCTCCCTGTCTCCCACCTTGATTTTCGTTATTAATTTCTTGGATCTTTCTTTTCTTAATTTATACGATAACCATCTACCAGGTTTATTCCCATGTTCAAATTCTTTTTGCTTTAAGAAATCTAGGTTTTTCTTCAGCTCATCAGTTGTCATCATTACTATTTGGTTTTGCAATATTTTGATTTGACTCTTAATCATTTTGTTATTTGGTTTTTTTATTAATTCTTGTTCTTTTATTCTTATTTCTTCTAATACTTTATCTCTACTTTCTTGTTTTCTCCTATTAATTATTATACTCCACTGTGTAAATATGCCCCTCATCACTGCTTTCCCTGCGTCCCATACAGTATTTACTCCCACTCCTTTATTTAAATTCAAGTCAAAATATTCTTTCAATTTTTTCTTACAGTCTTCTACCACTTCCTCTTTTAGGAGTAGAGATTTATTTAACCTCCAATTCCTTACTCTATTTTTATCCTTTATAATTACCACCATTGGGTTATGGTCAGATAATGGTTTGGGTAAAATATCAACCTTCTTAATAGAATGTATGAGATTATTGCTCATCCAAATCATATCAATCCTGGAGAACGAATTATGTACATCTGAATAAAAAGTATATCCTTTGTTCACCCCTTCTTTAAATCTCCATACGTCGACTAATTGAAATTCCTCTACTATATCAAAAAAGTCTTTTGCTAATTTCCCTTGATATTTTTTAGCACTTTTATTCTTATTATCTGATTTTCTATCAACAGATGGATCCACAACACCATTAAAATCTCCTAGTATACACCAGCTTCTATAGTCCATTTGACTCATTCTTTTTTTTAGATCATTAAAAAAGGTGAATTTTTCCTCTACTGGGACATAAATTCCTATTACTAATATTTTATTATTATTTATCACTATTTCCACCATTACACATCTCCCTTTCTCATCAGAGTAAATTTGCTTTGGGTTCAGATTTGGTCTTACATATAATGCTACACCTTTTCTCTTTTTCTGTCCTGCTGAGGTGAATTCCTCCCCCAAATTTTTCTGTTTTAGTAAATGCTTATGTGATTTTTTGATCTTAGTTTCCTGTATGCATATAACATCCGCTTTGTTCTTTCTTAGGTGATGGAATACAATTTTTCTTTTCCTAGATGAATTTAACCCTTTTACATTCCAAGTCAGGAATTTTAACCCCAACATCTATTTATTAATCAAAACTTTATTTATTTGGAATTACCCCCCCCAACCTTTATCAAAGCTTATAAAGTCAGTTCACTTCGCTCAGATCGAGTGCACTAGATTCTTTACTCTTCTCCCCCTCTTCTCTCCTGTTTTCCTCCTCCACCTTCTTCTCTCTCCTATCCTCCTCATCCTGTACGTTTCTTAAGTCCTCTTTCCGTTCATCTTGCTCTTCCTCTTCTCCATCCTCTTCCTCTTGTTTTTTACGTTGTAGTCCAAATTCCTTCTTATTTTTCCTAATAAAGTCTTTTGCTTTTTCTATTGAGTCAATCTTTATTCTCTCTTTTTTGAATGTGAAGAGAACTCCTTCAAGTCTGTCCCAGCTGAAGGGGATTTTTTCTTTCTTTAGTAATTCCACTAGAAACTGATAATCCTTGCGTCTTCTTAATATTCTAGTGGGAATTTCTTTCATCAGGATGAGAAGTTTACCCTCATACCACATTCCTTTATTAAAGTGTGTCTCCAATATGTAATCTCTAACTGATTTTCTCACACATTGTACAATAATGTCTCTGGGAAGGTTTCTTCTAGTAGCAAACAACGATTTCATTCTATATACACGATCCAGTTCTTTTCCCACTTGGTCCTCACTCCATTCTAAGTTCTTGGCAAGTAATTCTATTATCAACATCCTTGTGTCTTCTTTGGGAACTTCTCTTAATCCTCTTATTCTTATCCATGATTCCTTTTCCCTCTGTTCTGCTAGTGCTAGATGGTCCCGCATTATTTCCAACTCAGCATTTAGTTCCTCATTTTCTTTTTTCAGGGTCTGAATATCATCTTTATTTTCTTTCACTTCCTTTTTCGTTTGGGCTAGTATTGTATGCAGTGCATTAAATTTAGTGTTAATATCTCCCAATTGGACACTCACATCTTTCCTGAAATCGCGTATTTCCTCCATGAACTTTAACATATATTGTGGTGTTCCTTCTTCAGTTGACCCCCTCCTTCCCAGTACGTTATTTGTATCAGTAAGTTTTGTTCTGTTCCTCAATCCTGATGCCATAGTAACTTCTTTTTATTTTCACTTCTTTCTTTCTTGCCCTTCTTTCAATTTCAGTTCCTCCTCTTCCTCCAACTTTACTATCTCTTATCAATCTTTTTCTCTTCTTCTTACTTCTTTTCTATTTCTTTCTCTTGTAAGGAATTTTAGTTCTTCTTAGGTAGCAGATGAAGTAGATGAAAAAGGATACTCACCCCCCAAATGTAGGGAGGAAAAACAAAAAAAAAAGCAGAGGAGGGAAAATTTTATATAAAAAAAGAAAAGAAAAAAAAAGTGGTGGGGGAAAATATTTATAGAAAATAAAAATGAAAAATAAAAAAAAAATAAAAAAGGCAAAAAAAACCCCAAAAAGGCAAGAAAGAAAAATCAAAAAAGGAAAAAAGAAACAACCCTGAAAAATTAAAAAAAAAATTGAAAAAGGGCAGAGGGAAAAAGAAAGGAGAAAAAAAAAGATATAAAAAAATAAAAAATAAAAAATAGCCACAACAAGAAGGGAAAAAAAAAAAACACCAAATAATAATAATAATAATATGTTTACCCGCTTGGAGAGGAGGAAAAAAGAAAAAAAAGACACAAAAACAGACAGAAAACAAAAGACAAAAAAGAAAAATGGAGAAGAAAGAAAAAAAAAAGAACAATCTTGTAGGATTGTATAGTCGAAGCTTAGTTTTTGTTAGATAGCAGTTTACTTCTGACCTTGCTGTTCATTCCTGGTATAAAGATACAGTCTGTTGTCAAACGCCTCTCAATCCAAGGTTGCCAAGTCAGTCACTGTGGCTTTTCAAGGACTATTTTACTTTGGCTATTTTCCAGCCATGTGCTCTTCTGGGCTATTTCAAGGTCACAATCCATGTAATATCTTCTACACTGTATCTTTATATCCTCAGTACACCATACAGACGCCTAACAAAAAAGTAACTATTTAAATCAATCTCGTTCTGGTAACAATCTACTGAGTTTTATTATGTCAAAATAAGTTATGTCAAACCATTAATTGCAAATACACATAAGAAGAACAAAAAAAAAGAAAAAAGGAGAAGAAAAAAAAACTCAAGGGATCAAAAAATCAAGAGAAAAAAAAAAAAAGAACAGCTATATGTTTAACCAATTAACCTGATACAAAAAGAAGTGCCCAAAATATATCAAAAAACAAAACAAAACAAAGCAAAAATCTGCAAAATATAACAAATAATAATAATAATAATAATAATAAAAACCTCTCAAAGCGGGTATATATTTAACTATTAAGTCCCCAAAAAAAGAAGGGAAAAAAAAGAAAAAAAGAGGAGAAGATCAAAAAAAAATCTCTTTTAGTAGCCTTTTGTCAAACAAGAAAACAAATATATATAAAGAAAATCACCTTTCCTTTCCTTCCCTTTCCTTAATGCTGCCAATTGGAAGAGGTACCTTTCTGTCCAAGAGAGAAAATCTCAGCCCTCTGAGAGCATGTTTCACGATCTTAATTTTCTCTTAGCTTCCTCTTTCTTTCGTGAGGTCTGATGGCTTCTCTGCGAAGCAGGGGTTTTTGCCTTCTCCCCCCTACCCTTGCCTCGGCCGGGATTCGCCTTCTGCTGCCCGTCGCACCCCGCTGGCTTCTTCCTCCTCTCCTTCTCAGCGGAGAAAGGGCTTTCGCCCCTCGCAACCGCGATCGCGATCGGGTTTTCAAGCCCACCGCAGCGCACCCTTCGCTTCCCCCTCTCCAGGGGGGGTCTTCTTGTTGGGGGTTTGACTTGTTATCACCCCCAACGGCCGAGTAACGGGGATCGGAGCCGGAGCTCCGTTTAGATCGATCTTCGCTCGCCTTCACTCAGACCGGAAGTCCCAGAAACCATTTAGTTTTAAAGGTGCTGCCACATTTATTTTTTCCCTCCCTCCCCCTCCCTTCCTTCTTTTTATGAAGTATACTTGTATTTCTAATTCTGACTCCCTCACTGCAGCTTCTGTTTTAAAACTACAGAGCCAAACAGGTAAAGCGCATGCTAATGGCAGCATTCACCAGATCTTGTGAGTTTCAAAGCTAATTGTATTTTCTTTGAATAATGCCTCTGTTTGTATATGTCTCCCCATCTTCCATTTTTTAAAAAACAAGGTCTGGTCAAGAGCAGGAGCCTTATGTTTGTTGCAAAAGAAACAAGTGTGGGTTGGGGAAGTCGAAGCCCAATATGGTAACAAACAAAGCATCTGTCAGAACACCGTGTCCTTGAAAAATGAATATATATATATACACACACACACACACACACACACACACATTTTTGCTTTGCAGACCACATTTTTAGAAGCACATGTTAAGTTCCTGAAAGCGATTGTTGTTGTGTTATCACATCCTGGGAATGGACTCCAGACCTTGGTGACTAAGAGGCGTGAAATGTGCCGCTCAGATTTATCTATCACTGCAGCCGCAATGGGATGACTATGCTGAGTGTAATGTTGTGGTGATTAATCCTGCAGCTGCTTCAAGTGAACGTGAACTAGGGAAGGATGCCCTGTTACCCAGGAGGAGTGGCAGGTTTGATCTTGGGTGTGTACCTGCCTTTTAAGTCACCTGTTGACTTATGGTAACCCTATGAATTTCACAGGGTTTTCTTAGGCAAGGAATACTCAGAGGTGGTTTTACCAGTTCCTTCCTCTCAAATATAGTGTACAACACCTGTTATTCATTGGTGATCTCCCATCCAAGTAGTAACCAGAGCTGACCCTGCTTAGCTACCAAGGTCAGATAGGATCTAGTGCCTTTATGGTATTTAGGCCCTCTAATGTACACAGTACATTAAACATTCAGAGAATACTCAGAGGTGGTTTGCCATTGCCTTCTCTAAAATACAGATTGCCTCCCATATCCGTAGGAGGTATATTTCTCAACTTACCATACAGTATATAAATTAATCCACAGATAATAGCAAACCGTATTAAAATAAAGGACTTCCAAACCTACCATTTCTAATGTCAGATTTGTGCCACTTAATTCTCTTGTGTAAAGACTCTCCTGTTTGTCCAACATAAAGTGTAGAGGAGCATTGTTAGCATAGGATGGTATACATCAGATTGGAGGAAGAGCAAGTAAATGCACCTCCGATGTTGTGAGTGATATTATTAGCCCCTGTAATATTGCTTCTAGAGTACATGTGAGGACAGAGTTGGCATCTGCGTTTGTGGCAGGGTCTTTTCCCTGTATTACTATCTATGTTATGTATACTATTGTGAGTACAGTAGTTGTTTAAAACTTGTTGCTACTACAGGTTTAATGTCCCTTATCCGAAATGCTTTGGACCAGAAGTGTTCTGTATTTTGGATTTTTTCAGATATTACCATATTTTGGAGATAGGACCCAAGTCTAAACATGAAATTAATGTATGTTTCATATGCACCTTATACACATAGCCTGAAGGTAATTTTATACACAATATTTTTAATAATTTTGTGCATGAAAGTTTGTGTACATCAAACCATCAGAAAGAAAAAATGTGAAGTTGAAGGCTTTCATGGCCAGCATCCATAGGTTTTCTGTGTTTTTTTTTCTGGGCTGTGAGGCCGTGTTCTGGAAGAATTTATTCCTGATGTTTCGCCTGCATCTGTGGCTGGCATCTTCAGAGAATGGTGGTGTAGGGGTGTGTGGGGTTTATATATTGTGAGTCCCTGTTGGAGAGGATATGTAAATTTGTGTATTTGAGTGGCTAGTTCCTGGGGGAAGATATGCAAAGAGGATTAGTGTCTGTTTGGCTAATGGTCCATTATCTGCTGGAAATCCCCATGTCCCTGGGTGAAGTTCATTTGCACGTGTTTAGACCCATGTACTTCACCCAGGAACAGGGGGATTTCCAGCAGACAATGGACCATTAGCTAAACAGACACTGACCCTCTTTGCATATCCTCCCACCCTAGGAACTAGCCATTCAAATACACAAATTTACATATCCTCTCCAACAGGGACTTACAGTATATAAACCCCACACACCCTTACCCAACCATTCTCTGAAGATGCCACCCACAGATGCAGGCAAAACGTCAGGAATAAACTCTTCCAGAACACAGTCTCACAGCCCGGAAAAAACCACCGAAAACCTAAGAAAGCAAAAATGTCACTTCCTCAGCCACCCATATAGACAATTTTGATTTTTGGAGTATTTGGGATTTTGGAATTCCGGTAAGGGTACTCATCCTGTACTATTGCTTCAGTACAGTAGAAATACAGTACAGTACATCTCAGAGAAGGAGAGAATTCCTTTTCAAGTTTCTAAAGTCATTCACTGCAAATTTTCCTATGTAGTGGCCAGTGGCAGACAGCCAATAAAAAACTGCTTGGAGTCCATCTTCTTCTGTTTTTGGCTCTGAATTCTGGAGAAGAAGAAAGGGATCCCCACTGGGCGCCTACAAACACTACATCATTTATGAACAGATTTCATAAGAGAGAACATCTGGAGAGGGCTGCCCTTGGGAGGATGGAATGCAAGAAGCTGGGAGCCTTCAGACAACCTCCTCCACAAGGCCATGTGTTCTTTGTCATGCTGGAAATTATTTTGGTTGTTCCCATGACTTTTTTCTTCTCTCCATTGTAGTTCAACCACTTTCTGGTTGGGTTGCCAGGACTCCAGTGGAATGAATACCCTGTAGGTTTGTATAGGCAAACAGAATAATTGAGAATTTCCAGGGTCTCATTCCACAGTTATAGCACTTTGATAGCACTTTGAACTGCTGTGACTGCATCCTATAAGATCTTGGGATTTTTAGTTTGGGGACTACAGCAATGTTTCTCAGACTTTGGCCCTCCAAGTTGTGAACTCCAAACTCCCACAAGTTTCAGGGATTCAGGGATGGCCAGGGATTTTGAGAACTAAAGCCCAAAACACCTGGAGGACCAAGCTTTGAGAACCACTGTACTAGAGTTCTATGGCAGAGAAAAATACCTCCCCAAACTACAAATCCCAGGATTCCAAAAGATGGAGACAAGTAGTATCAAAGTGTTATTGCTATGTATGTGAGAGACTTGGGAGGGGGCAGTCTAGAAAGCAACACTACAAGCTCCCTTGTGGCTTCATGTGTAGAACTTGGATGACTTCCTGTGCATATCTACTTAAAAGAAACCCTCTCTGAGGGGTTGTCTAATGGTGAAAATGCTCCTTATAGAATTCAAGGAGAATACGATTTGTCTAAATGCCATCCCGCATCAATCTGCCATATTTGGAAGAGGGGGTGTCAAATCCACCAAAAAATTTGCAGGAAAAGCCTTCGCGGCTTCTCTTGTATTTTTAAAAAAGCTCCATGGGGAATGTGCATTTCCACTGGTTGGGACAACTGATTCGCATTCATTTGCATTCCCAATAAGAACGGAAGTGGAAAACTGATTGGTCAGACGTGCATGGGGGTGGAGCTTGCTAACAAGACTTGCTAAAGCAGTGTCAAACTGCATTTTTATCTGCAGTGTGGCAGCAGCGTAGGTCTGGACTTTTATGCCCCCCCCCACCAATCAGAATAAAATGACAGCAATTCATCCTATGGGAGAAAATTGAGATGTGGTTGCTTAAAGTTACAGTAGGACCCCTGTATCCACTGGGGATTGGTCCTGGGGCCCCCCATGGATACCAAAAACTGTGGATAATAGTGAACGCCATTGAAAATAATGGGACTTCTGGTTTAAAATACCATAGAGTTGCCTTGGAGGACCTAGAAAATGGCTAGAGAGGACACATTTTCTAGGAAGACTCTATGGTAGGTGTGCTATTTTGTGTCCCGTGGATAACTGAATCAGTGGATAATGAATCAGTGGATACGGGGGTTCTACTGTAAAGGAAAGACTTCATAATGTTCATTCTTGTGCATATCTACTCAAAGCTAAGCCAAAGTGCTTGCTCCCAAGTAGGACTGTGGCACAAACTAGCCATGCGGGTTGCAAGTTTCTGGGTTTGTAATCCCAAAAAACAGGAGTAAACTTTCCAAACTCTGCTCTTTCTGCTTCCTCACCATGGGATTGTGCAGAAAGTCAGGCCTTATCCTTACCACAATAGTATCATCATACCCTCCAACAGATTAAATCATACCCTCTCACAGATTAAAACCAGGACACATGTGGCCAAATGTGGTCAAGATGGCAAAAATTATTAATGAGAAAGAACAGATAAGCTAGGAGAGGCTGCAGCAGTTTGCTTTTGCCTGAGCCAACTGCGAAGGGCAAGATCCCATCTTCTTCTCTCCCCCTGCTGAGTCAGCTGAGTAAGATGGCAGCCATGAGCAAATTACTTGCGTTTTAAAATCTGTCACCACCGACCTTTTTTTAAAAAACTGCTTCACATGGTGCACACAAGTGATATTTCACATTTACAAAAGAAAAAAGAGAAAAGAGAGAGAAAGATTGCTGTTTTATCACCTTACTGATTGTTCACTAAGGACATTTTCAGACAGCGCTAAACGGAGCGCTGGGAAGTTCCTGGGAGAGGAACTTCCGTGCTTAAAATATGGCGTGGCTGCTTCCAAAAATTAATGGAAGTGACACTGATGATCTCGGAAGAGGGACGGCAGCGTCCGAAAATGACCCCCCGCCACGCAAGAGCGCCGTTCCTCTCCCAGGAGCTCATCCCGCAGTAAGCTCCATTTAGCGCTGTATGAAAATGTCCTAAGTCGAAAATCCAACACGGCAGTAGCAGGCATTTGCCCTGTTTTCAAGCCCTGCCCCTGTGCTTATCCAGCCAATCAGCTTGTGCTGCCTTCGTGCAGTGAAGCCAATGCAACTGTCTTAATGGGTGGATATGTGCATCCCTTACGGAGCTTTTTAAAAACACCGAGAAAACCCGCAAAGGCTCTCCGGTCTCAATTTTTGGAGTTTTTAGTGCCCCCTCTTCTGAATACGATGCATTGACGTGGATTTCTGTTAAGACAGATCGATTTCACAGTGAATTCTATGAGGATTATTTTGACCGTTTAGACAGCCCCTGTTTTTGTTCTTTGAGTTCAATTTACAGCAACTGAGGTAAGCCAAGGAAAAAAAGAGGAAAGAGGAAGAGAAACTGGGACATTTTAAAAGCAGCTGGAAATGTAGGATGACTGAGGATTAATCAGCACTGTGCTAAATCAGGACAATGCTAAACCAGGACAGCTGGAGGGTATATTTCATGAAGTTTGGGCTTTTATTTTCATCCCCAAATGAATTTAAAAACCTGGAGTAGATTCACCATCCCCCTGCCCTGGAAGTCACTCATCACCAGGAATGGGGAGCTAAACATGAGCTAGAATGTGAAAGGATGCCTAGGACTGGCTTATCTATTTTGCTCCTTGTCACAGTGATGCCTGTGGTCATCCCATCATTATCTAACTAATGTGGAAACGCGAGTGGCTTCGTCTTGAAGGTGAGGTTGAAATACCTGATGCTATCAAGCATTCTTACCTCACTTTTCTTTTCAACATGCCAGATGCATGGTGGATGATGTCATGCGTGTCTCCTCTTGTATTATATAAGGTGAGATTGGGAAACACTTGAAGATTAATTAGAGGAGGAGTTAATGAGTTCTTTGGTGGTGGAAATTTACCACTGGAGATGTCTAGCACCCTGTGCTGCTGCTGAGGCAATCTTACTCTCATTCAGAACATGATGTGCAGGCAGAGAGTGATACATGGAAAGAAGGCTGAGCCAAAAGGAATCTCTCATACTGTTTTGAATCTGGTTTTGCTGCATCTGCAAATGGCGTTTGGTTTACAGGATTTCTTTTGCAATCAACTTAAGCAGTTTATCCGGATTCATTTACATTTTGAATATCACAGTGTGGGAACGTCCACTTTCCCCACTGCCATGGCATCAAAGTTACCACCACCCTTGAATAAAACCACAGACACTGTGGTGTTGTCTATATGAGGAGGAAAAAAACCCTGGATTGCTCCACAGTTATTGCAATTCACAGCAGCTGCAACCTGTCTTAATGGTTTTACAGCCCCTATAAATTTTTCATGCCCTCTAGTCAAGGTGATGGCTGTGAGTGTATTACTCAGGTTTTTAAATCTGCTGATGATGATTTTTTTTTTTAAAAAAAAACTATTTCCACAGTGCACATAGGCAATATCTTGCCTTTACAAAATAAAAAGAAAGAAGAGAAAAACAACCAGTTTATTGCCTTAGCACTCACTCGCTAAGGCAAAAATCCAACATCGCCCTGGGTGCTTGCTGTGTAAGCAAGTCCTGCCCTTCTCCCTCATTCGGCCAGTCAGGTTTGTGCTTCATATGGGAAAGTGAATCAACACAATTACTTGTCCTAATAAGTGAGAATGTGCACCCTGTTGGAGCTTTTTTAAAACTTCAGAGAAAGCTGCGAAGGCTTCTCAAGCATGGTTTTTGAAGTTTTTTGGTCCCCCCTCTTCCGAATATGTCGCATTGCTTCACATTCTTATTAAGGCAGGTAGCATTCCATATGAATTCCATTAGGATTTTTTTCACTGTTTAGACAACCTCTGTGTGTCTGAACTCAACCATTCTAGCAGCACTATTGTAGTGTTCTCAGAGGCACATATGTATATTGCAAGAATAATGTATTAAACAGAAGTTCAGCATCAAGTTATACAGCGGGACTCTAGCCAATCCTATTGTAACCTTATGTGCCTGCATCCAACAGGCAAGGTAAATAGCAGCTGCCTCCAGAATCCCTTACTGAGCGTGTGTGAACAGCAAAACAGAGAAAAATTGGGAGAGCAGATAAGCCTGCTCACCAGCTACCCCGAGTATATTAAAAAAGCATAAATCTATACATTTGGCCATCAAGTGGAAACCATAAGAAAAATGGAAGCTCATGAAAGAAGTCATCCCTGGATCCATTTTGGAAGATGCTTTCAAGTGGCCTCTAGAAGGTTCGGGATATTTGTCTTAACTTACACAAGGCTTACCTGACCTGGTTGTTTCGTTTTTATACATGTGTATGGTTAATTTTGAATAAAAAAATTCATTAAAACATGTCAAACTACTCTTCTCTTTTTTAATGGTGTAGGATCCCATCCCTTTTTGATTCTTTCCATGTTATTTCTGTCTCTGGTACCAAATTATCTGGTTTTTTTAAAAAAATAATGTCCAGAAACACATCTACCTTGTTAATTGAGGTATGCCTGTATCTCCTTTTTGAGGCTATATTATAGAACATAGTAGACTCATATTACTCCTCTTGGAAACAAAAAACTACCCTTATGTGGATTTTCTCAGAATGTTTTACCACAAATGGGATATTCAAGGGCCAAATCAGCTCTGAGGCAGCATATATTGGATACAGAATTGCAAAAACATTGGTGTCAAGTTAGAAAAATTCCAGTACAGGCTAATAAGGAAGCATCTTTTGCTTGTCCTAAATATCTCACTGATTTAACAGTTTCTAAATTCAGATGTGCCTTTACAGCGGCACGTCTTAATGTGCTGCCATCAGCTATATTGGAGGGTAATTTTTTAAAAAAACTCCATATCATAAACGTACTTGTACAAATGTAAACATAGAGACTCTTGTCCAAGTTTTATTATACTGTCCATTTTATCAAGGTATCTGTTCTAACTTAATTACCCCAATTTTACAAAATTATCCAGGTAGATTGAAGAGCTTTTATCTGTTGCTCCTGCTTGATGATTCGGATACCCAAATCACGGAGATGGTTGCCAGGTTGTGTGCCTCTGCCATTATACTCGTAGACCAACATTACATGGTTAAATAAATATAGGCATTTTAGAATTGGATTGCTTAAATGCTTATTTAAGAATTTTTAATTATGTTTACTACTTAATCCCTGGCAATTAGTTATAATTCTATTGGTCATAATTCAGATTTATGTATGTATTATGAATTTTAGAGCTAATATGTATATTTATATATATGTTTTACATCTTAGTTTATATTTTGGTCTGTAAATAAAACGATGATGATATTATAGAACATACAACCGAAGGGCAACTTTTTAAAGGCTTGCAAGAAGCATACCTTCCAACTGTTCCTATTTGTCCTGGACAATCTCATTAATCCTCTGCTCTCCCACTTTTCCATCTGCTTTTAAAATACCCCAGTTTCTTTCTCATCCTCCCACTTCACCCGCTTTGTCCTCACCTTGCTTCACTTCTTGCAAACTGAGTTCAAATTGCAAAAGTAGTTGGCGCTCAATTAACTCAGTAGGGGGAGAGGACAGGAGGGAGTGGTGGAATCTTGCTTTCCCCAGTAGGCTCAGGCAAAAGCAAGCTGCAGCAGCCCCTCCTAGCTTGTGTCATTTTCATCATGAAAAAACTTTTGCCATCTTGACCACACTCTCATGTTGCTTGGCCATATGTTGTCCCGGGTTTCATCTGTACAATGTATGTGGCCATCTGTTGGGAATGCTTTGATTGTTTATTCCTGCATGGAAGGGGGTTGGACTGGATGGCCTTTGTGGTCTCTCCCAACTCTATGATTCTATGAATGTTGGGGGCTATGCAGAAATCCCAAAGAGCGGCTTTCCTGCAGGGTGTCAGAGATCCTGTATCAAATGGCTCAGGAGGCTCCTGGGCTCAGCATCCCCACGGATAACAGCATACAGGGGCGGTTTAAGGCACCTGCGGCATCAGCATCCTCAGGGCCCCCCATCATTGTGGGGGGGCATAGTAACCCTCCTCTTGCAAAAACATTATTAGTAATAATCTGAATATCCTGTAGTGTGAATATGCCCCCACCCCAAATAAAGCATTGCAGGGCCTCCCAAAAATCCTTAAACTAGTCCTGCCAGCATAACAGCATGATTCTCACCCACTCACAAGGCTGAACAGCTGCTGCTGTGGTTGCTGCTTCAGTCAAGTACCCTTGCTCTCCCTCTCACTGGTTGCTTTACAACCGAGTAAATTCCAGACCAAGAGGAAGGATGATGAGACTTCCCAGCATGGCCAGACTGGAGGCCGCAGGGGGAGACAGCAGAGGAATCTGGAATGACACAGAATCAGAGGCCAGAGCTGGGTCTGGGGTGGTGAAACTCTGACTTGTACTGGTCCTGGCTTGCTAGCAGCAGATTTGTTCTATTTCTAAATAGGCCAAGGTTTAGGAATGATGGATGATACATGTGACATCTTCTCTCTCTTTCCTTGAATATGATGATACATGTGGCATCTTGTGTGTATGTCAGCTGAGCATGTGCATATTTGCCCCCAGTCTTCTGATGCGGGTGGCATATGTCTTTCATACAGAAGTTTGAAAGTTACTTTTGAAAAATAAAATCCCAGATATCTGGTAGAGAATTTTAAATACCCCCAAAGCTACAAATCCCAAGATTCCATTGGATAAAACCATGGCAGTTAGCGTAAAATCACTGTGCTATAAACGGGGTTGCAAGATCACAGGGTGTGACCCCAAGTTCCCTGTTTTTATGGATCATCTCCAGATGAGAGAGGAGGGTGCAAATTCTCCAGTTTTGGTGGGCTTGACTCCGGCTAAGAGGATCCAACTGTGTGCAAATCTTCAGCTCAGCTAGGAGACTAGCAGCTTGATACAAATGGCAAGGCTTCACTGATTGGCTCTTGCAACTTCCAAAGACTCTTGAGGGGGTCTAAATACTTTGTCTATTTAGCAAGCTTCCTCCTCCCCTCCCAGGCACTGGGGCACCAGGGCTCACCCTCCACTCTGCTTTGCATCCATGTTCTAGCTACAAACAAGGAGGCTAGATGAAATGTTCCTTAATCCATCTCCCTGAGGCAGTGAGAAGCAACACAATCCTTTAATTTCACCTTGATCTGGGAGGAGACTTTTTAGCTAAGAGTTCTTTCTCTCTTAATTTCCAAACAGGAAAACGTCTTTTCTCTGTGTACAGTGAGACCCCAGTATCCACAAGGGTTTGGTTCCCGGACTTACCATGGATACCGGAAACCATGCATAACAGCAAACCCTATGAAAATAATGGGACTTCTGGTTAAAAATACCACAGAGTTGCACTGGAGGACCTAGAAGATGTCTAGAGAGGACGCCTCTCTAGGCGTTTTCTAGGAAGACTGTATGGTATGTCATAGAATCATAGAGTTGGAAGAAACCACAAGGGCCATCTAGTCCAACCCCCTGCCATGCAGGAATACCCAACAAAAGCACTCCTGGCCGATGGCCATCCAGCCTCTGTTTAAAAACCTCCAAAGAAGGAGACTCCACCACACTCTGAGGCAGCACATTCCACTGTCATACAGCTTTTACTGTCAGGAAGTTCTTCTGAAACTTTAGGTGGAATCTCTTTTCCTGTAGCTTGAGTCCATTGCTCCATGTCCTAATCTCTGGAGCAACAGAAAACAAGCTTGCTAAGTATGACAATCCCTTCACATATTTAAACACAGCTATCATGTCACCTCTCAACCTTCTCTTCTCCAGGCTAAACATACCCAGCTCCCTAAGCTGCTCCTCATAGGGCATGGCTTCCAGACCTTTAACCATTTTGGTCACTCTCCTCTGGACATGTTCCAGTTTCTCAATATCCTTCTTGAGTTGTGGTGCCCAGAACTGGACACAGTATTCCAGCTGAGGCCTTAACAAAGCACAATAGAATTTTACTACTACTTCCCTTGATGTAGACACTATGCTCCTATGGATGCAGACTAGAATCACATTGGCTTTTTTAGCTGCCGCATCACACTGCTGACTCATGTTCAGCTTGTGTTCTATTAAGACTCCTAGATCTCTTTCTTTTACTGTTTTGTACCCACAGATAACTGAAGCTGCAGATGTTAGTTCCATGGATATGTGGGTCCAACTTATTTGAATGACAAACTTTGAACAACAGCGGTTGCTACTTAATGCACAACATTTAATGACCTCAGCAGGAGCTGTGCCCAGGTTTCAGAATTTAACTCAGAAACCTCAGAGCTGGCAACCCCAGCTATAATTGTGAGGCTCCTATAATTCGTAGTAAGAGACCTAGGTCCTGGACTCTGTGCAGCTCACAAGAACACCAAGGCATAATGTAAAAGAGCATTCATTTTATGGAGGGGAAAAAATCAGCAGAAAAACTCTAAATGAAAATTAAAATGAGTGAGAGCCCTCCTTTGGCTCAGCTCTGCTTTTGACATCTTGCTTCCCATTAGGACATCATGTTCTGGAGGTGAATAACTTTCCCTCTTAATGGGCCCAGAGTTCTCCAAGAGTGGGCAGAGAAGAATTTCCGCCATCAAAGAGTTTAATATTTCCTCCTCTAATTAAGCCATTTGGTATTTCCCAATGACATTTTACATAATGTCAGAAGAGAAAGGAATGACGTAACCCATGCTGGTCTGGAATTCTAAAAAGAAGTGTGAAGGAACAATGCTTGATCGTATCAGATATTCTGGCCTAACCAGTGAGAAGGAACCACTCCTATTTCTATGGTGGTTATATAATGGTCTGACGGCTGAATAATTTGGCTCTAGAGGTAGTCAGAGTGGTTTGAGTGCTGGACTAATGAAGAGTTAAGGCAGAAAAGGTTAGATAGAGGAATAGATTTGGGGGCTAGGGCTATAAGCAGTGTGAGGCAGCAGCTAAAAAAGCTACTGCAATTCTAGGCTGTATTAATAGGAGTATAATGTCTAGATCAAGGGAAGTAATAGTGCCACTGTGTTCTGCTTTGGTCAGACCTCACCTGGAAGACTGTGTCCACTTCTGGGCACCACAATTCAGAAAGGATATTGAGAAGCTGGAACATGTCCAGAGGAGGGCGACCAGGATCGTGGGAGGTCTGGAAGCCATGCCCTATGAGGAGTGGCTTAGGGAGCTGGGCATGTTTAGTCTGGAGAAGAGAAGGTTGGGAGGTGACATGGTAGCCATGTTTAAATATCTGAAGGGATTGTCATACTGAGAAAGGAGCAAGCTTGTTTTCTCCTGCTCCAGAGACTAGGACACAGAGCAATGGACTCAAACTACAGGAAAAGAGATTCCATCTAAAGTTCCAGAAGAACTTCCTGACAGTAAGAGCTGTTTGGCAGTGGAATACACTGCCTCATAGTGTGGTGGAGTCTCCTTCTTTGGAGCTTTTAAAACAGAGGCTGGATGGTCATCTGTCGTGAATGCTTTGTGTATTCCTGCATGGCAGGGGGTTGGACTGAATGGCCCTTGTGGTCTCTTCCAACTCTATGATTCTATGATATTGTTTTAATTTTACACTGCCCTGAGATCCTGTGATAGAGGGTGGGTTAGTAATCAATTTATCTCTAAAATGAAAATTGCAAAGGGAAGGAATTAAATACAGTCAAATTTGAGGTAGTTTAATATCAGTTTGTTATGTACGTACTAGGGAAAACAGAAGATAAGAGATCCACCGCCACATGCATCAGAGTTCTGGATTGCAGCTTTTAAATCAAGGCTTGCAATAACCATACCTCTGTTCAGTAAGAGGTTGTACATCTGGAACAATGCTTGAGAATATTACAGTCCAGTTGCAGTTAAGAGAGTAGTGGAGAGTGGTTGGCAGAGAAGGAGGGAGGAGTTCTTGCTGATATATTTGTTGGTTTGTGTGTCCTAAATACCCCAAAGGCACCAGAACCTACCAGATCTTGGAAGATAGGCAGGGTCAGCCTTGGATGGGAGACTGCCAACAAATACCAGGTGTTGTGGTCTATTTTTCAGAGGAAGGAACTGATAAAACCACCTCTGACGATTCCATGCCTAAGAAAACCCTATGAAATTCATGGGGTCACCATAAGTTGACAGATCACTTGAAGGCACACAAACATATACACACACGAGCTCCCTTACACGCGTGGTTGTACTTTTTCAGCCATGGTGTAATGTCCATATTCAGTTGAGGATTGAAGTAGCAGAGTTGAACATGGGGTGCCATTCAATATATGGTGCCATTATACATTGCATATGGAGTTCTGCATATATACTGTATATCAAAGGGTATTGCACATTGCAATTGTGTATTTCTCACTTGTTTGCACATTCAGTTGCACGATGTTGCAATTCACTAATGCACAATTGTTATAAAGTTACACTCTGGCCTGAATCCTGTTGATAGACCTGATTAGAGTAGACCCATTGAATTGAAAGAAATTACTTTTGTGGTGACTTGCCATTCAACAATGAACTAAATAGGGACTATTCTAGTTGGGACTAAACAGTAGGATGTCTCCTTGATGGAAGATCTTAGCTATAGTGTGTGTGTGTGTGTGTGTGTGTGTGTGGTTTTTTTTAAAGTTACCAAATCTGAATACCACAAGCTGCTGGCCTAGAGTGCAAACTCTATACCTCTCTTGCCCATCCTGTCATTGCTTCATCACCCACAAAAAAGAGCATGGGCCCATGAAGAGGAGCTGTACCAAGACACTTGAACCATGTGATATTCCCCTTCCATTATTTAGTGGGGCCACATCCCCATAGCAGTGCAAGTAACTTAAACATTGTTACAGTGAACGTTGCAAAAGGAGTAAAAATCATTTTGCTGCCTAGTTACAGCCATTAATTTCCCTGCAGAAGGGTGGACTTCCTCATGTTTGAGAACCTCTGAGAGAACAATAGATTCTATGCCCTTTGTGAACCTTTTTAGGGACTTATTCCATGAAAAAAAACCCCTAACAAGATCTGGCTTTTCTGTGCAAAAACTACTTTTTCCCAATAGTAAACATGACCAGAATTTTCTATCATGGTCTATGTTGCATAACTTTATGCACACATACATAGTAGAGGCACTAGGGAACCCTATTACATCAATGGCAAAGATGCATAATGGGACACCAGTAAGTGTCTTGATGCACATTGAGTTCTACCAATGGACATCAGCACTCCCTAGCCAGTGTCCTGGTATGCATCCGTTCCATTATGCATCCGTTCCATTATGCATCAGTCCCAATGGACTGATGGCTCTGCTACGTAGCAATGTAACATTGGCTCCTTGCTAAATATGGAGGTTGCAAAACTGCTCAGGTCTATTTCCTGCAGATGTTACGTCCACTTATGAAGAGGTAAGTCTTCAAGTGAATTCTGGCCTATGTTTTGTGCTCAGACAACAGCAAAGATCCTATATCATGCTTGCACAGCATAAATCTACAGTCATGTAGTTAAGTGGTGCTTCTGCTATCCCATCCTGCTGCTAAATTCCTGACATTGCACAATGGTGCATCTGTGAATATGTTTGGTGTTTTTAAAATTCCAATGGATCAAGGAATACGGTAACAGCACTGATAAGTAATGATGCACCCTCCAAGAATGTGCAAGGACATTGTAATATTCTGGCTAACTCTACTTCAGTGAAACCAAGTTTTTAGCAGATTCAGAAAAATTTTATTCAGCAAGCAGCATTGATCATAGCACTCAGTTAAAGTCAGGACTGAAGGTTTTCCCAGTTACATGGTATACTTGCAGTTCAACCATTACCAAAGATTTCCTCCCTTTTGTCAGCAACTCAATACATGCCATCTTCCCAGATCTTACCCCGCTTCTTCCCCAGGCTTCCCTGGCTACTTTCATCTTCACATTCCTTCTCCCCACATCTGTTCATTATCCCAGTCCTCAAAGGATACAGTCTTTTCCTTCTCAACACCCCCCCAGCAGTATTGCACATCCCATCATTACCAAACATATACCCAAGCATGGTAGGACAAGGGCTGCACCATGATCCGGACAGACATGTATGACAGTTACATTTGCAGAACCTGCCAGGGTGTTCTTGTGCTTCCCCAAACTACATATCCCAAGATTCCCTATGATGCAGCTATGGCAGTTAAAATGGAATCATAGTGCTATAACTGTGTAGTGTAAAAGGGCCCCAGATTTGTGTGGCATTAAGTGAAATGGCTTATCAGCATTTTCCAGTCTTCTGTTTGCATCATGCATAGATCTGGTAGCAGGAAATATTACAACATCTATTGCAACTGGTGACTTTCAAGCTGTGTTCAAGTTTGCTTTCAGTTCCTAGGAATGGCATTCTCCATTCCTGAAAAGTTTGCGCTCCTCTTTCAACCCCCTCTATGCATTTCTTTTAAATGCCTTTGATGTTTGAGCTAAGAAGGAGCTCCCCAAACATCCTCAGCTTTTCCAGTTAGCCTTTGTTCTGGGATGAGCCTCAGCTGCTGGTTTTTTCCATTCACTCAAGTGCAGCTGCTAGAAAATTGCATTAGGTTCAGCCCCTCCCTCTGGTGGCCAGATAATGAAATGCTGACCCAAATTCCCATTTTGGAAAACCCACAGATAATGGGCTTCTATACATACTAGACTTCCCTGATCAGGTGCTTTCCATATATTTTGAACTGCTGGTCCCATCTGCCCCAGCTAGTAAGACTAATCATGTGGGAACATGAAGGCTGAAGTCCAAAATGTCTAGGAATTTATCACACCAGCCTTCTGTCTTACCGAAATAGCGTTAGTCCATTACTGGTTTGGGAATGTTCCTTAGCACAACCCTCTTGAATCACGCAATTGCACTGCTTTGGTAATCTATAATTGCGTGATCTGTCTTCTGCACCGGTGTCCTAACTCCGCCTTTCTGACATATACCTTACCCAGCGTGCCTTTCAGTATTGTTTTCTTTTAAATTTTGCCATAATTTTGCAATTACAGCAGTATGATGGTGAAAAAAAGAAAAGAAATAGAAAGGAAAAGGAAAAAGAGCCTGCTTTGGAATAGCAGGGGGAAGAGGGGAGAGGAGGAGACTCATGCCCACTGACACCACGTGACTGCCGACATTTCACTACCTATCGCACAGAGGGCTGTCATGGAAAGGTAGTGTGATTGAGAGCCACTGACAGGTTTCCCCCAATCAATGAAAAGGTGCACACCAACAATTAGTTGAATGCAAACTGGCAACAGGACAGAGACAATGTTGTGTGGTAAGGTACAGCCATAGACGTTATTATACAGCTGCAATTGCACTGTACAAGTCTCATGTGACAAAGTCCCCAGAATGCATCCATTTAGGGATGTCTTGTAAACCTATGGTCTTTCCATAGCTGAGCAAACATTTGTTAGGTTGCCTTCAGATGCACAGGAGCCTTGCAAGCTCCAAAGGTGGTAACCCATTTATTTCTTTCTTGCTGCTTCTGACCAGAAGATCAACAAATCTCACCTTTGGTCAATGAAATTCAATAGGAGTATAGTGTCTAGGTTGAGGGAAGTAATATTGCCACTCTATTCTGCTTTGATCAGAGCTCACCTGTAATACTGTGTCCAGTTCTGGGCACCACAATTCAGGAAGGATATTGAGAAGCTGGAATGTGTCCAGAGGAGGGTCACCAAAATGGTGAAAGGTCTGGAAGCCATGCCCTATTAGGAGTGGCTTAAGGAGCTGGGTATATTTAGCCTGGGGAAGAGAAGGTTAAGAGGGGACATGATAGCCATGTTTTAATATTTGAAGGGATGTCATATTGAGGATGGAGCAAGCTTGTTTTCTGCTGCTCCAGACATGGAGCAATGGCCATGGAGCAATGGCCTCAAAGTACAGGAAAAGAGACTCCACCTAAACATTAGGAAGAACTTCCTGACAGTAAGAGCTGTTCAACACACTGCCTTGGAGTGTGGAGGAGTCTCCTTCTTTGGAGCTTTTAAAACAGAGGCTGGATGGCCATCTGTCGTGAATGCTTTGATTGTGTATTCCTGCATGGCAGGGGGTTGGACTGGATGGCCCTCATGGTCTTTTCCAACTCTATGATTCTATGAGGATTGTGGACTTTCCCCCAGAATTTTCACAAAGGTTGCCAACTTTTCAGCCAGTTTCTGCAGCTGTGCCTTTATTACAACAGCTTGATCAATAAGGGATTAGCAAGTTGAGTTTTGCACAGTGTGGAGATAGCTGCTACCTGGTAAATGGCACTACATTTACCACTACAAATGGCACTACAAGCTATTGTTAAATGCACAACTGAATGAGACAGCTGAAGAGTTGTCAACCTTACCGTGTACCTCTGGAAACCATTTAAGAACTGCTTAGGATAAATAATAGCCCTTTCTTTATGTTTGTTCACAATCTCTGGCACAAAGATGTCTACTGCCTCTGAATATGGAAGCTGTATTTTTAATTATGTTTATCTCACATCAATAGGCCCGCATTCTGTTGATTCTGCTGATAAAAATGCTTTTTAAATTCACCAAAGCGATTGGCTACCTTGTGGCTTGTAGGTAACAAACAATTAAACAGACATGCTCTTTGATAAGAGACAAACAGAACATGGGCAGTGGAGCAACATTGCTTGGGTTCATGGTTGAAATTTAAAGCTGTTACATAATAAGGGAGTAGACTGTGAATTATGTGCTAGCTTTCACAGTTTGACAGAGCTGCTGGCTGGGAAGTGAGGAGGAGAGATGGGGAGGCCAAGGTATTTTAGCATGTCTTCAAGTTTTGCTGAAAGATAGGATAGGCATTGGGCTCCTGGTGAAAAGCAAGCAACTGGATGAGAACAGACCACTCCATGCAAGGAGGGTGAAAACTCATTCAGGAAATTGGTGTTTGTGTGTGTGTGTGTAGTTTTTAATCATCAAATGGAAATCCATTCTCAGCAAGGCTTGCAATCTTTGGCTGAGATCCTACATCATGCTGGCACAGCGTGAATCAAAACTTAGGTAATTAAGTGGTTATTGTAGAATAATAGAATCATAGAGTTGGAAGGAGCTGGAACGGCCATCCCCCTGTCCACCCCCTGTAGTACAGAAATGTATATAGTTAAAGCACTCCTGAGAGATGGCCACCCAGCCTCTCCTTAAAGTCCTCCAAAGGAGAGTCCACCACCCTTTGAAGCACTCTATTCCACTGTTAAACAACTCTTACAGTCAAGGAGCTCTCTTCCTAAAGTTTAGGCAGAATCTCCTTTCTTGTAATTTGAATTCACTGGTTCATCTTCTGGTCTCTGGAGCAGCAGAAAACAAGCTTGCTCCAAGTCAGACTTCACTTGGAGTGCTAAGAATAGTACTCCAGGTGAGGTGTGACTAATGACTTTTTCGGACAATGTAAAAATAACGCTAGCAGCGTCGCCAGGTTGCGACGCTGCAGCGCTAGAGAGCGTCAGTTTCGTACGACGCTCCTTCCCAGCGGTACTGTTGCAGTACCGCTGGGACATTTGACCATGATATTTTTGCTTTCTACTGTCATATTTTACTCGCGATCAACGAGTTATTTTTACATTGTCCGAAAAAGTCCTAAAGCAGAATAGAAAGGTACTCTCAGTTGCCTTAATCTTGACACTATGCCCCTGTTGACACAGCCTAGAATTGCATTGGCTTTTTGTGGCCACTGCATCACACTGTTGAATCATATTTATCTTGTGGTCTACTAAGACCCCTAGATCCTTTTCACATGTACTCCTTTCAAGACAGGCGTCACCTGTTTGTGCATTTCATTTTTCTAGTCTAGATGAATGTAGCAGCTTACATTTATTCCTGTTAACATTCATTTTGTTAGTTTTGGCCCAGATCTCCAATCTGTCTATGTTATTTTGAATTCTGAACCTGTTCTCTGGGGTGTTCGACAGCTCCCTCCAAATTTGATGCCATCTGAAAATTTGCAACTGAGTGTGCATCTGCCAATGTGTTTACTTATTGTCCCATTGTTCAATAGTGGCTGTCCCTGCAATCCCATGTATGATGATGATGATGATGGTGGTGGTGGTGATGGTGATGATGATGAAGAGGCAGAGGCAGAAAACTCTTAAGTACCTTAGAATCATAGAGTTGGAAGACACCATAAAGGCCATCTAGTCCAACCCCCTGCCATGCAGGAATACATAATCCGAGCATTCCCAACAGATGGCCATCCAACCTCTGATTTGCAGTTTAGGGAGGGGCATTTAGAACTTTTAGCCAGAGAGCTCTTAGGCCCCTAAACTACAGAGTCCAGAATTCCACAGAAGGCAGCCATAGCAGTTAAAGTGGAATAATAGCACTGTAACAGTGTAGTGTGATAAAGTCCAAATGATCAGTACACAGGACATTATCTGAAGGGGCCAAAATGCCCCGTTTCTGTCCCGTCACCTCTTCCTGTTCCTGTAATGGAATGGAGGTAAATGTTCACACACTTACCTCCCTTCCGCTCCAGGAACAGGCTTCCTGCCTCCTTGCCTGGTCGGCCGGGGGAAATCCCACTCATTCTTGCGAGAGAACGAGCAGGAAGGAAATTTAAAATACACCCCCCGCTGTCAAATCAAAAAATAAAAGGCAGAAATGAATGTAAAATAAAAAAAAGCAACCCGGGGAGCGGGGGAGAAGGGTGGCACTTACCTTGATGTCCTGACTGCCAAGGAGCTCCTCCCCCGTGCCTGTCATGGGGAACAGGGATGGGGACCCATTTCCCGCGTCCCTGATTCCGTGACAGGTACGGAAGAAAACGGAAAAGGGGTTTTATTCACAATTTTTCATCGTGAATAGAATACCCTTGGAGCAGAACAGGGGCAGACCAGAAGCATCATGGAGGGGCTCGATGTTGTCTGAAACGGAGCCCCTTTCTCGCCCCTGTTCCGTTCCTGCCCCGGGATATTTGCCTCATCTGATAATCTCCATAGTTTAAAATTTACACTTTAAAATAATCTGGAAAGGCCTGCTGGAAGAGACTGGTCTTTAATGCTACTTTAAATTCCGACAGCATATTCAGCTGTCATATCTCTTCTGACAAGTCATTCCACAGTCTGGGGGTGTCTGAAGAAAAAGTCCTGTGGGTGACAGTTGTCAACCTAGTCCTAGCTGGATGGAGCAAATGCCCCCTAGAGGATCTAAGTGTATGGGGTGGATTATTTGGGAGAAGGCGATCTCATAGGTAACCTGGACCCGAACCATGTAGGGCTTTAAAGGTAATAACCAGCACTTTGGACTTTGCCTGGAAACTAATTGGCAGCCAGTGGAGTGCTGTTAATATTGGTATGATATGATCACTCCTGGGTGTACCAGTGACTACTCTGGTTGCTGTGTTTTGAACCAATTGAAGTCTCCGGATATAGTACGGAGGTATCCCAATGTACAGCACATTGCAGAAGTCCAGCCTTGAGGTTACCAGTGCATGCACTATCATCTTTAGGTCTTCCAGCTCTAGGAAGGGGCATAACAGTATGCTGAGACTCCAGGAGGATCCCCGCAGATTTCAGTGCTGATGCCATCATTTTGTCCCTAGCTATAAGGAAACACTTCTGTGATTTTGCCTGCTCCTCACAAAGAGGTGGGGGGAGGCTTGGAGGGGGCATTTAGTAAGTTGGAGGGGACTTTGGCACTGTGGAGGAAGGAAGGGAATAACAATTTCTGCAGGACCCCCGAAAGGACATGCATCATTTCCTCCAACATGTCACAGATTAAAACTGGGAGACATGTCATCAAACAACATCACAGTGTGGTCACGATCGCCAAAATTATTATGAGGAAGAATAGGAATGAATCCAGCAGTTTGCTTTTGCTTGAGCCTATAGGGAAGTGTATGATTCCACCCCTCACTTCTCCTCTCCACTTGCTGAATTGAGTGCAGACTTTTTTTTGCAGCAATTGAAGTAAGCTGAGGGCAAAGAGAGAGTGCGGGAAGAAGAGAGAAAAACTGGAGCATTTTAAAAGCAGTTGGAAAAAGTGGGATGGCAGAGGATTAATTGGGATTATCCCTGCCAGATCAGGACAGTTGGAGGACATGCGTACACATGCATAAGGGAAACGTACACATTTGAATGTCCCTAACAGGATGCTAGCCTTTGTGACCAAATGAATTCTACAAATCAAAACTTCTGTTAAAGGGAGAAGAGCAGGCCAGATACGTTTTTAATGGGTAGTTGGCAACCCTCAGTTTCCAGTCAGGGCTGTCAAGATGGAGTGCTCAAAACACCAAAATTCTACACCTCCAGTTGCAAAGCAAGCAACTCTGAGTCTGGAAAGCCCCGAGGTGCAATGGTATAATTATGCTACTTGAGCTAATTATTAAGTGAAGCCGGGTTGATCTCTGCAGACTCTTCCCAGCTCCTTTGAAAACTCCAAAGGGAGGGCCCCGGTGTGTCCCTCTAAGCTGGCACTGGCAAGACAAAAGTCAGTGTCATTTATTTGGAGTCAGCACTGAGCTTGTGTTCAGACAAGATCGGACAGAACACACCCAAGGTGGTGGTTATGGCATTTCGAAAAAGGCCAGCCTGTCTGTGAAGTCAGCTGAAGTGAGAGGAGTGGTTTATTGACTTATTAAATTTGTATGATGCCCAACAGGAAAGGCCCGCATAAATACCCAAAGTTATGCTCATAAAAATCAGCAAACTGAAACAGTAACATAAACAAGTCGGCCGATACCAGTACTAACACCTGACAGAATGAAGATGTTTAAAAAAGCCAGCAAGAAATGGAATAATAAGAACAAACCAAAAACCTTCCTGGGAAAGGAAAGTCTCCCACTAGTGTCTAAATTGGTGGCTTATTATTGTTGTCTTTATTTATATCCAGCCTTTTCCCTAAGCCTGGGACTCAAAGTGAGCTATACATTGAAAATGAAATAAATACCATAAAGCTAAAATATCCATAAGATCAACAATAAAATGGACTTAAACTACAGTAGGACCCGTGTCCACTGGGTATTGGTTCTGGGAGACCCTGTGGATACCGAAAACCATGGATAATAGTGAACATCATTGAAAATAATGGGACTTTTGGTTTAAAATACCATAGAGTTGCCTTGGAGGACCTAGAAAATAACTGGAGAGGACACATTTTCTAGGAAGACTCTACGGTAGGTGTGTTGTTTTCTGTCCTGTGGCTAATTGAATCAGTGGATAATAAATCAGTGGATACGGGGATCCTACTGTACTATATTGACACGGTAAGGACAATTTTAAAAAATTATAGTTGGCCTTCTGTTATTCAGTCATGAAGTCATGAGCTAAGCTGACATTCTTATGTTTTGTATTCATATTTACGATTGTTGTACTATTGACATGATTGTAAATACCCCCCAAACCTACCTTAAAATCCACTCAGCTGCACTAAGAGAAGGAGATCTGTGGTGCTGGTGAGCAGGGTGTTGAAGGATGAAACATTCAGCCCCCTTTCACCAGTGATTGGTAGTGAGTTGATAAGTTGTGATGCTGGCAGGGTCCCTGCTTCAGCGCCACACATCACTGACAGAAGGGAGCTGGGCTCATAGAATCATAGAGTTGGAAGAGACCACAAGGGCCATCTAGTCTAATCCTCTACCATGCAGGAATACACAATCAAGGCATTCCTGACAGATGGCCATCCAGCCTCTCTTTAAAAACCTCCAAATGAGGAGACTCTATCATACTCTGAGGCAGTGCATTCCACTGTCAAATAGCTCTTACTGTCAGGAAGTTCTTCCTAATGTTTAGGTGGAATCTCTTTTCCTGGAGTTTGAGTCCATTGCTCTGTGTTCTAGTCTCTGGAGCAGCAGAAAACAAGCTTGCTCCATCCTCAGTATGACATCCCTTAAAATTTTTAAACATAGAATCATAGAATTGCAGAGTTGGAAGAGACCACAAGGCCCATCCAGTCCAACCCCCTGCCATGCAGGAAATCACGATCAAAGCATCCCCGACAGATGGCCATCCAGCCTCTGTTTAAAGACCTCCAAGGAAGGAGACCCCACCACGCTCCAAGGGAGTGCGTTCCACTGCCGAACAGCTCTTACTGTCAAAAAGTTCCTCCTAATGTTGAGGTGGAATCTCTGATCCTGGAGCTTGCATCTGTTGCTCTGTGTTCCAATCTCTGGAGCAGCAGAAAACAAGCTTGCTCCATCCTCAACGTGACACCCCTTCAAATACTTAAACAGGGCTATCATATTGCCTCTTAACCGTCTTTTTTCCAGGCTAAACATACCCAGCTCCCTAAGTCTCTCCTCATAAGGCATGGTTTGCAGACCTTTCACCATTTTAGTCACCCTCCTCTGGACACGCTCCAATTTGTCAATATCCTTTTTTAATTGTGGTGCCCAGAACTGGACACAGTATTCTAGGTGAGGTCTGACCAAGGCAGAATAGAGCGGCACTATTACTTCCCTTGATCTGGACACTATTCTTCTATTGATGCAGCCCAAAATTGCATTGGCCTTTTTAGCTGCTGCATCACACTGTTGACTCATGTTCAACTTGTGGTCTACTAGGACTCCTAGATCCCTTTCGCACGTAGTCTCATTCACCCAGGTCTATCAATCATGCCACCTCTTCACCTTCTCTTCTCCAGGCTAAACATACCCAGCTCCCTAAACTTTCCTGTTTGCCAGGAACACAGAAATCTGTCCCTCAGTTCAGCTGGCTGGATTTTGAGGTGTCTTTCAGGGATCAGATCAAGAGACAGATAGTCATCATGACATCATGGTGACATGTGTGAAGCAGAATAATGATCGCCAATTTAAAAAAGTTGAAAACAGTTTTAAAAGAACCATCAAAACAGTGTAGCACCCTCTTAAAAATCCTTTCTTTAAAAGCCTTCAAGTCTGTTGGAATAAAAAGGGTTTTGCCAGCTGACAAAAGAACTGCAAGGAGGAGGCTGTTATAAATCTTCCTAGGATGGGATTTCCAGAATTTAGGGCCAGGCACTTGGAAGGCCCTTTCAAGCACTCCCACGTGAAGGTGATGGTATGGAGAGAAGGGCTTCTTTTGAGGATCTAATGGCTTGGGGAAGGTCATACAGGGGGATATGGTTTTTCAAATAGTCTGGACCAAAGTCTCTCAACTTTTGCCCATCCAGATGTTTCAAACCTTAGATTCCTGAAGTGTCAGCTGACATGGTCAGTGGTCAGGGATTCTTGGAATTGCTTCAAAAAAGGGTGGGGGAGAAGATCAATAATAGGAGCAAGTCATACTCTTGTGCTGCTTGAAATGCTAGATTTCTAGATGCAAGGGAGCTGTGACACAGTAGCCCTACCAGGAGAAAAAAACTAGTCCATTCAAAAGGGCTTTCCCTAAAGGCCCTTTTCTCTCAAGAGCCTGGCCTATTCTGATTTTTTCCTGTTGGCCAGTGGTGATTTGTGTCTTCCATGAATCCACTCTGGATTTTAGTCCAAACTTTAAAGGAGCTATCCAAGGTGCTAAACCAAAGGTTGACTGCCTTGGGAGGATCTTTTATAGTATGGGCTAAAACCCAAACCCTGTCCTCTCTCTATCCTGAAAATGATGGATGAATCCATCAGTTATGTATAGTCATGTATCCATTTGTGAAGAAGAGGGTATAAGGGAAGAACAGTGCATTGATAAAAGAGGTGGAGGTGTCAGCAGAAGGTGGCACCTAACAACTCTCAATCTGAGGGGAAAATACAGCCTGGTGGCGCAGTGGTTAAATGCCAGTACTGCAAGCCACCACGTCGCAAGTTCGATCCCAGCGGGCTCCAAGGTTCACTCAGCCTTCCATCCTTTCATAGGTCGGTAAAATGAGTGCCCAGCTTGTGAGGGCAATTAGCGAACACACATTGGAAACTGCTTAATGCAGTGTAGATGTGTAAATTGCTGTTGCTTAAAACAATTTGTAAGCCACTCTGATAGCCTTGTGGCTGAAGAGCGGCATATAAATAAATAAAATTAAAAAAATAAAAAAAATTACTAGATTCCATTCCACTGTTGCCACCAAGGAAACATATTCAGGGGTAACCCTGTTGGCCATGCTGCAGGACCCCCGTATCCACTGATTCAGTTATCCATGGGACACAAAACAGCACACCTACCATAGAGTCTCCCTAGAAAATGTGTCCTCTCTAGCCATTTTCTAGGTCCTCCAAGACAACTCTATGGTATCTTAAACTGGAAGTCCCTTATTTTCAACGGCGTTCACTATTATCCATGGTTTTCAGTATCCATGCCCCCCCTGAACCAATCCTCAGCGGATACAGGGGTCCTACTGTACAACAAAATCCAAAAAACTGCAATACCTTTATTGGGCAAACTAAAAAGCACAAAATACATCACACAAGCTTTCAAACGGAGTCAAAATTGTATTGCCTGTCTTTTACTGCCCTTTGCTCCCCCCTCCCGACATGTCCAAGAAGGGGAATGGTGTTTGCCTGCATCCACATCCCTCCAGGCCATCTTAACTGACAATAGAAGTCACATTTGAGACAAAATGTAGGCTCATGACTCTAACATCATCAGTTTTCTTTTCTTGTATGATTTTTAACGTTGCCTGATGAAGAAATGGGTGAAGCTCTGAAAGCTTGCATGATGTATTTTGTGCATTTTGGTTGGCCAATAAAAGTACACTATTGTTCTTTTGTGGATTTTGGATTTTGTTGTATGTTGCCACCTACTGTCCAGTGTGGGACATAGCAAATTCCCTGCCCTCTATACCCTTTCTTCTTGACCTTGGAACCTGCCAATAATACAAACCAGTCTCTCAAAGCCAACATTGCCTTCTCTGATTGGTAGTTTTCTGGGGCACCAGGCAGATGTCTTTCACAGAGCCTGCAACCAGATCCTTTTAGGTGAAGATGTTATTGTCATTGTGTGCTCCCAAATTGTTTCCAACTTAAGGCGACCCTAAGGCAAACAGGATTTTCTGAGGCTGAGAGTGTGTGACTTGCCCAAAGTCACCCAGTGGATTTTCATGGTTAACTCAAAGTGGGGATTCAAACCCTGGTCTCCATAGTCTTAGTTCAACACTCAAACTACTAGGTCACGCTGGCTACATCAGCATAAATCACCAGCAGGATTCCAGCCAGTAATTGAACCTGGGATGGTTTGCATCCAAAGTATGGTGTTTTTTTTTGCCACTGAATGATGGCCTTTCCTTATCAAATTAATTGCACTTAAGTCAATGCTGTTATACCAAGTCAAAGCCCTGATCTGTCTTGGACAACACTCCCTGGTGATGTCTCGTCAAGGTCTCAAACACAGGAATCAAACATGGGACCAGTGATAACTTCTGGATTTGCCTTCCCTGCAACATGGCACCCTCAATGGTGTCCCCAAAGCTAGATGAGGTAGGGTATACACACCAAAATATGATTGGTTAGTCCCAGCTGGTGCATGCCTATCGAACCAATTATTGAATGGTGACTCAACATGCAAGTAAGTCCCATTGATTCCATGGGTCTATTCTAGTTAGGACTAACAATTGAATTCAGGCTACAAACTGAGAATTTTCTCAGGCTGTATCTGATGAACCTGTCTACTCTGTGCAAAGTGGAAATGGTAGTAGTGTGGGGGCCGTGGACCCATGGGGGCCATGGACTGTTGGTTGTGGGGCCTGAGCTATTGTTGCACAACCCCTAAGTGCAACATGTGGGCTTGACCCTAACTTTTGGGATTTTTTCAGGGCTAACAGTGCTGACTTTCTGTGATAATTTTGAGAGGAGGGCAGAAGTGGACCAGATCCATATCCAGGTGTTCAGTTCCACATGCATGTGTGGAGTACAGAGTCCATACCTTCCAACTCTTCCTGTTCGGCCAGATCAGTCCCAATTAATCCTCTATTGCCCCCACTTTCCCAGGTCCTTTTAAAATGTCCCAGTTTCTCTCTCGTCTTCTCAGTTTTCCCCTTTCTCCTCAGCTTACTTCAGCTGCTGCTAACTGAGTTCAAAGTTCAAACATAGTTTGCACTCAGTTAACTCAAAGTGGTTCTTCCCAGTAGGCTCAGGCAAAAGCAAACTGCTGCGGCATCTCTCTTCTGTTGTGTGTTCTCCTTATTACTATGTTCTGTTATCTTGACCACGCTCTGAACTTGTTTGGCCACATGTGGCCCAGTTTTCATTTGTGAAACATTAGAGGGTATTAATTTATTATTAAAACATGTACAGGCGGCTCTCCGTATCCATGGATTCTGTATCCACGGATTCAAGCCTCCATGGCTTGAAAATATTTCAGGAAAAATAATTCCAAAAAGCAAAGCTTGATTTTGCCATTTTATACAAGGGACATCATTTTACTACACCATTTCATAGAATCATAGAATTGTAGAGTTGGAAGAGACCACGAGGGCCATCCAGTCCAACCCCCTGTCACGCAGGAAATCACAATCAAAGCATCCCTGACAGATGGCCGTCCAGCCTCTGTTTAAAGACCTTCAAGGAAGGAGACCCACCACACTCCGAGGGAGTGTGTTGCACTGCCAAACAGCTCTTACTGTCAGAAAGTTCCTCCTCTTGTTGAGGTGGAATCTCTGTTCCTAGAGCTTGCATCCGTTGCTCTGTGTTCTAGTATCTGAAGCAGCAGAAAACAAGCTTGCTCCATCCTCAATGTGACACCCCTTCAAATACTTAAACAGGGCTATCAGATCGCCCCTTAACCGTCTTTTTTCCAGGCTAAACATACCCAGCTCCTTAATTCTTTCCTCATAAGGCATGGTTTCCAGACCTTTCACCATTTTAGTCGCCCTCCTCTGGACACGGTCCAATTTGTCCATATCCTTTTTGAATTGTGGTGCCCAGAACTAGACACAGTATGTTATATACAGTAATAGGTCTTGAGCATCCACAGATTTTGGTATCTAAAGGACCCACTGTATATCTTGCCCTGTATCCAAAAATCTCAGTATGATGGTCTCCCTTTGAGGGTATGAGGGTCTCCCTTTGAGGAAGGGAACTGTGAAGAATCTAATCTATGTTAAACTAGAAAACAGTTTTGCACCCAGCTGCTTGCACTAGGTTTCTGGATTTGCAGAGAGGAGGGGAGGCCCCAAACACACCCCCTTTCAAGGACATCTTCAAGCATAACAGCCTCTTGAACCTTTTCTTTGCACTGTTGCTCCTGAGGAATCCCAGATATTCCTAAATTGCTTTGGACCAAGGCAGGATGAAATGACTCAGCAGGAAAGGACAGATGCTCAAAGAGGCTGGTTGGAGGAGTGTAACAACAATTTCTGAGTTGCTTTGTGAAACCTTTTGGATCCCTTTCCTATACTACAGCAAAACAGGCTCCATTGCAAATAAGCCTAAAATGAACTCCTGGTCCTTGCCCTTTAGTGTGCTAAGGTAAGGGTTAAGGGGTGCTCTGCAGGAGGGATGGTTAGAGGAGATGTGGCTTTTGGCTTCTATGCCAGTGAATCCATGCTAGGTTTTAATGTGCTGTTTAAAGGACTGATCCAAAATGTTGACCCATATCCCCCCCACCCCGATTAGGTTCTTTGATACTTTGGATATCGAAGTATCTTTAAAGTTCAAACTACAGTCATCTCTCCACATTTGTGGGTTAAGTATTCATGGATTTGATTATTTGCAGATTATTCAGTATGTCTTCTCTAGCCATTTTCTAGCTCCTCCAACACAATTCTTTGGTCAATCATACCATGGACCCACTCTGGAAGACCTACAAATGCTTAGAGAAATGTGAAGTCGAAGGCTTTCACAGCCGGCATCCATAGATTTTCCTTGGTTTTTTTCTGGGCTGTAAGGCTGTGTTCTGAACACGGCCTCACAGCCTGGGAAAAAACCAAGGAAAAGCCTAGAGAAATGTTCTCTCTAGGAATCTCTAGGTCCTCCAGTATGGTCTATGGTGAACTTCTGGCAGAAGTACACCATGGAACCACAGTGGAAGATCTACAAATGCCTAGAGAAATGTTCTCTATAGGAATCTCTAGGTCTTCCAGCACGACTCTACGGTCAACGTCCAGTGGACATGTACCATGGAATCATGCTGGAGGACCTACAAATTCCTAGAGAAGCGTTCACTCTAGGAATCTCTAGGTCCTCCAGTGTGATTCTATGGTCAATTTCCAACAGAAGCATACCATGGAATCATGCTGAAAGACCTAAAAATGCCTAGAGAAATGTTCTCTCTAGGTCCTCCTGTGGTCAGGTTCTAGCAGAAGCATACCGTGGTATTGTGTGGGAGGACCTACAAATGCCTAGAGAAGTTTTCTCTCAGTTTAAAAAAACAGCAGACCTATATTCACAGGTTTTGCACTTTTGCGGGGGTTCTCCACTCCTAACCCTCACAAATGTTGAGGGCTGACTATTAAAACCCAGAGCAGATTTGCTAACACATTGACATGGGAGCTATCTTGGGAGTTGTAGGATTGCCCCAAGTGTCCTGGCCAGTTCCTGATGGACCTGTACCAAACATGTACAAAATGCCTTTTCCTTCTTAAGGTCCAGGGATAAGCAAAGTCCGGCCTTCCTGTTACTATGGGCTAAGATCCCACATCGCTCTATAGCATAGCATAAATAGCAACTAGCAGAATTGTGCTCTGCTTCCCCTAAACTGGAGAGTGACAGTGCAATGAATGCGCCTTGGAGGTCACTGTGCATGGCTGTCATCAACATGCGGCCTTTACTATTCCTGGGAGGTTCCAGCAATATTTCTAATATTTCCTAGTGCTTGATGAAATTCAGTATGGAAATTCAATACAAAATTCAATACAAAATATTGATGAAATTCAATACAAAATGAAATTCAATACGGAGAAATGTAAGGTACTGCACTTAGGGCGGAAAAACGAAATGCATAGATAAAGGATGGGAGAGACCTGGCTGAACGAGACTATGTGTGAAAGGGATCTAGGAGTCCTAGTAGACCACAAGTTGAACATGAGTCAACAGTGTGATGCGGCAGCTAAAAAGGCCAGTGCAATTTTGGGCGGCATCAATAGAAGTATAGTGGATCAAGAGAAATAATAGTGCTGCTCTATTCTGCCTTGGTCAGGCCTCACCTGGAATACTGTGTCCAGTTCTGGGCACCACAATTCAAAAAGGATATTGACAAATTGGAGCGTGTCCAGAGAAGGGTGACTAAAATGGTGAAAGGTCTGGAAACCATGCCTTATGAGGAGAGACTTAGGGAGCTGGGTATGTTTAGCCTGGAAAAAAGATGGTTAAGGGGCGATATGATAGCCCTATTTAAGTATTTGAAGGGGTGTTACATTGAGGATGGAGCAAGCTTGTTTTCTGCTGCTCCAGAGACTAGAACATGGAGCAATAGATGCAAACTTCAGGAATAGAGATTCCACCTCAACATTAGGAGGAACTTTCTGACAGTAAGAGCTGTTCGGCAGTGGAACACACTCCCTCGGAGCGTGGTGGAGTCTCCTTCCTTGGAGGTCTTTAAACAGAGGCTGGATGGCCATCTGTCAGGGATGCTTTCATCATGATTTCCTGCGTGGCAGGGGGTTGGACTGGATGGCCCTCGTGGTCTCTTTCAACTCTACAATTCTATGATTCTATGATTCTATGAATTACAATGGGACATGGTTTCGCACACAATCAATGGTGCGAAAAAAGCACTATTGATGATCTATTCATGGCTTGTCCCTTGAATCGTAAATAATGCCTTTTTCACGGCTGGAGAATGGTGTAAGAGTGTGAAGATGATGACATCGTGTGATAGGGGGCCCCATTTGTGCTACCCTGATGTAATCATGTGATTTTTGCTGTGTTTGATAATGTCCTAAGTTCCTTTATGCAGGTGGTTATACTGTACTTTTTTTTGTTTTTGGCTCTGGCATAATGTCCGTATTCAGTTCACACTTGTGTAAGTGCAGTTCTGTAAATGTAACTGTTGCACACGCAGTGGTGGATTCTCAGGTAGCACATACCTAATCATCTGCACCTTGAGTGCACTACTTGATTCATTGAGACTGTGGAAATATCAAGGATGTTCACAGATATGCACTTGGTTGCACAATGTTGGTTTCCAGCAGAAGGATGGTGTAATGCAAGTGCCACTTAACTGTGTGACCAATGATACACACTTTGTTGTGTGCCTTCAAGCCATTTCTGACTTCTGGGGACCCTAAGGCTAACCTATCACTACACTAGCACAATGTATCCTGGGTTAGGTTTCTAGCTCTGTTTGCATTGTTTAACATTTTAGAAAACCAGCAGTTTTCCAAAACCAGAAGTGGATAACGTTGCCATATGCCAAATATTTCCATCAATTCTTTTCAATTATGATATCCACGGTGGCCAATAATGTGTATTGTCATTAACTTGCATGAGAAGTGGGGCTTTTCTGCCCTCTGGTGGTCAGTGTAGGAATGGAGTTATTTGAAACATAAAAGTGTTAAGAGATGAATGAATGCCCTTAACTTACTGACTCCTGTTGGTTAGTTGCAACTAGAGCAGAGCTGCTGAATCAGCTGTTGAATGGTAAGTTAACATATAGGTAAATGCAATGGCTTCAGTGGGTCTGCTTAAATTGGGACTAAGACTAAGATTTGGGACGAAATGTTTGGCTGGATTTCCTGCCGTGCTTTCAGCTTACCACTCAAGGGGCACTTTCATAGAATCACAGAATCATAGAGTTGGAAGAGACTACAAGGGCCATCTAGTCCAACCCCATTCTGACATGCAGGAAGACACAATCAAAGCATTCCTGACAGATGGCCATCCAGCCTCTGTTTAAAAAAAACCCAAAGCAGGAGAGAGCACCATGTGTCGAGGCAGTGCTTTCCGTTCTCAAACAACTCTTACCATCAGCATGTTTTTCCTAATGTTTAGGAGGAATCTCTTTTCCTGTCCATTGCTCTGTGTCCTAGCCTCTGGAGCAGCAGAAAACAAGCTTGCTCCCTCTTAAACATGACATCCTTTCAAATATTTAAATCTCTCTCTCTCTCTCTGGCTTTTCTTCGCAAACGAAGATTCAGGAAGGACTCATCCCGCGCTTTCTGCAAGCGCGCTGATGACTAAAAAGGCCAATCCGAGATAAACAAGTCCGGTTGCAAAAAGTGCAGCAGAAGGTCTCCTTGGGTGATGTTTTTGGGTTGTGATTCTTTCTGCGTTGTCGTTTCTCTTCAAGACTTGTTCGTCGTGAGTTCTCAAATAAGGCTGCAGCATTGTGGATAGTGCGTCTCCATGCCTCCCGATGTGAGGCCAGGGCAGACCACCGTTGGTGATCAATCTGGCCAAGCCTGAGATGTTGTTTCAGGGAGTCCTTGTATCGCTTTTTTGGAGCGCCCCTCCCACGCTGACCCGTGGCGAGTTCACCGTAGAGTAGTATTTTTGGGAGGCGATGGGAGGCGATGGGAGGCGATGGCAAATAGCAAATATTTAAATATTGCTATCACATCACATCATATCACCTCCTCCCAGCTGGCAAATAGCAAATATTTAAATATTGCTATCACATCACATCATATCACCTCCTCCCAGCTGGCATCTTGTTAATGACAGGATGGCGGAAATCCCCCTTATGCCATCATAAGTCACTTTTTTGGTCACTGTGGAAGTCAGATGTCTTTACCGAGCTCATGCAATGACCCAAATCCCTCCAAATCCACCTGTTAGCTTCAGGAGCCCCCTCTTCATGGCCATTTAGTGACCAGCGGTGAGCAGGAGGCATTGGGGAAGCATCTGTCCCTGTAGAATCTGTCCATTCCGATTGCCACTGCTGTGGCCTCTGAAGGAGAGAAGAGCAGTCACGAATAGCTCCATTCTTCCTTGGGCCCACCAAGAGGCCCTTCCTGCTTTCCAGCTGCCCTGCTGCGACCTCTGTGGGAGAAAAGAGCAGCCAGATGCAGCTCCATCGTGCCTTGATCGCAGCAGCTGGTGAGAGGCTCCTACTCCATTCTGACCTCTGAGGGGGAGAAGAGCAGCCAGCATCAGCTGAACTTAATCCCCTCCCAACACTGTCATCCCCTTTTCTTATGTATCCTGTCTTTTTAGATCAGAAATCTGAGGACAGGGAACTGTCAGATTAATGATTTGTAAGCTGCTCTGGGAGACTTTTTAGGCTGAAGAGTGGGGTATAAATGCTTTAAATCAGTACCTTTTAACCTTTTCTTTACCAGACGCCCTGGTAAAGGATGCCCTTTAAATATCTTCTGTTACCATGGGCCCCCAAGACTTAGCTCAAGATTTAAAACCCTACTATTACTACTACGACTACCACCTCTCTCTCTCTCTCTCTCTCTCTCTCTCTCTCTCTCTGGCTTTTCTTCGCAAAGGAAGATTCAGGAAGGACTCATCCTGCGTTTTCTGCAAGCGCGCTGATGACTAAAAAGGCCAATCTGAGATAGACAAGTCTGGTTGCAGAAAGCACAGCAGAAGGTCTCCTTGGGCGATTTCCGGGTTGTGATTCTTTCTGCGTTGTCGTTTCTTTTCGAGACTTGTTCGGCGTGAGTTCTCAAATAAGGCTGCAGCATTGTGGATAGTGCGTCTCCATGCCTCCCGATGTGAGGACAGGGCGGACCATTGTTGGTGATCAATTTGGCTGAGCCTGAGATGTTGTTTCAGGGAGTCCTTGTATCACTTTTTTGGAGCGCCCCTCTTATGCTGACCCGTGGCGAGTTCACCGTAGAGTACTATTTTGGGGAGGCGATGGTCCTCCATCCTAGAAAAATGCCCTGCCCAGCGCAGCTGTGTTCTCAATATCATGGCCTCAATGCTGATGATCCCTGCTTGCTCAAGGACAGCAACGTTCGTCACATAGTCAGTCCAGTGTATATTTAGGATTGTGCGTAGACAGCGCTGATGAAAGTGCTTGAGGAGTCGTAGGTGGTGGCGATAGGTGACCCGTGTTTCAGATCCATAAAGGAGGATAGACAGTACAATGGCTCTATACACACTGATTTTTGTGCTTTGCCTCAGGTGTTTATTGCTCCAGACTCTTTTGTGAAGTCTTCCAAATGCGCTATATGCATTTGCTAATCTGTGATCGATCTCTTTGTCAATCTTGGCATCTGAGGAGATGATGCTTCCCAGGTAGGTGAACTGCTGAACGGACTTAAGCACAGAGTTGTCGACGGCAATGTGGGGATGGTGGTGTTCGTCCTGTGGTGCAGGCTGGTAAAGAACTTCTGTTTTCTTCAGGTTGACTTCCAGCCCAAACAGCTCTGCAGCTGTTGCAAAGCAGGGTGTTAGGTGCTGCAGAGTTGCTTCTGTGTGGGCAACAAGGGCAGCAGCATTGGCGAAGAGCAGCTCACGGACTGGATAGTTTAGAGTCTTAGTGTGAGCCCTCAGATGGCTTAAGTTAAACAAGCTACCATCAGTACGGTAACGTATATAGATGCCGTCGTCTTCTTCGAGCTCTGCCGTAGCCGAGTACTATTACTACTACGACTACCACCACTACCAACAATAATACCTAGAATCATAGAATCATAGAATCATAGAATTGCAGAGTTGGAAGAGACCACGAGGGCCATCCAGTCCAACCCCCCTGCCACGCAGGAAATCACAATCAAAGCATCCCCGACAGATGGCCATCCAGCCTCTGTTTAAAGACCTCCAAGGAAGGAGACCCCACCACGCTCCGAGGGAGTGTGTTCCACTGCCGAACAGCTCTTACTGTCAAAAAGTTCCTCCTCATGTTGAGGTGGAATCTCTGTTCCTGGAGCTTGCACCCATTGCTCCGTGTTCCAGTCTCTGGAGCAGCAGAAAACAAGCCTGCTCCATCCTCAGCGTGACATCCCTTCAAATACTTAAACAGGGCTATCATATCGCCTCTAAACCGTCTTTTTCCCAGGCTAAACATACCCAGCTCCCTAAGTCTTTCCTCATAAGGCATTGTTTCCAGACCTTTCACCATTTTAGTTGCCCTTCTCTGGACACGCTCCAATTTGTCAATATCCTTTCTGAATTGTGGTGCCCAGAACTGGACACAGTATTCTAAGTGAGGTCTGACCAAGGCAGAATAGAGTGGCACTATTACTTCCCTTGATCTAGACACTATACTTCTATTGATGCAGCCCAAAATTGCATTGGCCTTTTTAGCTGCCGCATCACACTGTTGGCTCATGTTCAACTTGTGGTCTACTAGGATTCCTAGATCCCTTTCGCACGTAGTCTCATTCAGCCAGGTCTCTCCCATCCTATATTTATGCATTTCATTTTTCCGCCCTAAATGCAGTACTTTACATTTCTCCGTATTGAATTTCATTTTGTTAGCTTTGGCCCAGCTCTCCAGTCTATCCAGGTCATTCTGAATTTTGATCCTGTCCTCTAGGGTATTAGCTACTCCTCCCAATTTGGTGTCATCTGCAAATTTGATAAGTATGCCCCTAATTCCCTCATCCAAGTCATTGATAAAGATGTTGAATAGCACTGGGCCCAGGACAGAACCCTGTGGCACCCCACTGGTCACATCTTTCCAAGACGAAGAGGAGCCACTGCTGAGCACCCTTTGGGTTCGGCCGGTCAACCAATTACAAATCCATTGAACAGTTAACTTGTCTAGTCCACATTCTACAAGCTTGTTTGCAAGAATGTCACGGGGAACCTTGTCAAAGGCCTTACTGAAATCAAGGTATGCAATGTCCACAGCATTCCCTTCATCTACCAAGCTGGTAACTTTATCAAAAAAAGAGATCAGATTAGTCTGGCATGACTTGTTTCTCTGAAACCCATGCTGACTTTTTGTGATGATGGCATTGCCTTCTAAATGTTCACAGACTCTCTGTTTAATGATCTGTTCTAGAATCTTCCCTGGTATTGATGTCAGACTAACTGGACGATAGTTGTTGGGATCCTCTTTTTTCCCCTTTTTGAAGATGGGAACAACGTTTGCCCTCCTCCAGTCTGCTGGGACTTCTCCTGTTCTCCAGGAGTTCTCAAATATTATTGCCAATGGCTCTGAGATTATATTTGCCAGCTCTTTTAATACTCTTGGATGTAGTTCATCTGGTCCTGGAGATTTAAATTCATTTAGATTAAGAAGGTATTCCTGTACTACCTCTTTACTTATTTTGAGCTGTATTTCCCCTATTGTGTCCTCTGTTCCATTCTCCTCAGGTTGGTCCTCCTTTTCCTTTTCTGAAAACACTGAGGCAAAGAAGGTGTTGAGTAATTCTGCCTTTTCTCTGTCCCCTGTTAGCATTTTGCCATCTTCTCCACGTAGCGGCCCTATCATTTCCTTCTTCCTCCTTTTGCTGCGGACATACCCAAAAAAACCCTTTTTATTGTTCTTAACCTCCCTAGCAAGCCTGAGCTCATTCTGCGCTTTAGCTTTTCTGACTTTACTCCTACACGTGTTCGCTATCTGTTTGAATTCTTCTTTGGTGATTTCCCCCTTTTTCCATTTCCTATACATGTTCCGTTTGAAACTTAGCTCCATTGAAAGTTCTTTAGTCATCCATCCTGGTTTCTTGAGACACCTCCCATTTTTCTTCCTCAATGGTACTGTTTGAAATTGTGCCTTCAGTATCTCCCTTTTGAGAAAGTCCCATCCGTCTTGAGGTCCCTTCTCTTTTAGTATTCTTGACCATGGGATCATCCCCAGTATTTCCCTGAGTTTATTGAAATCAGCTCTCCTAAAGTCAAGAATGCGTGTCTGACTATGCCTGGCTTCTCCTTTCCATTGTATAACAAACTCCAGGAGAACATGATCACTCTCACCTAAGGATCCCACCACTTGCACCCCATTAACCAGATCGTCTCTGTTGGTTAGGATCAGATCTAAAATAGCTGACCCCCTTGTTGCCTCTTCCACCTTTTGGACCATGAAATTGTCTTCCAGGCATGTAAGGAATTTGCTAGACCTTGTAGTTTTGGCTGAGTTAGATTGCCAGCAAATATCAGGATAGTTGAAGTCACCCATCACTACTACATCTCTCCTTTCTGCATGTATGTTCATCTGTTCTAGAAAGGCAACATCCAATTCCTCCGTCTGATTTGGGGGTCTGTAGTAGAGTCCCACAATAACATCCCTGTTGTTTCCCTCCCCTTTAATTTTTATCCAGATGCTCTCCACCTGGCTTCCAGTATTGATGTCATGGATCACTTCACTGGTGTAAATATCCCTGACATATAATGCTATTCCTCCTCCTTTCCTGTTTGGCCTGTTTCTCCTATAAAGGTTATACCCCTCTATTCCTACATTCCAATCATGAGACTCGTCCCACCAGGTTTCAGTAACGCCTATTATATCATATTTGTTTTGTAGTGCAAGAAGTTCAAGTTCATCTTGCTTATTTCCCATGCTCTGTGCATTAGTGTAGAGACATCTGAGACCATGTGTTCCCTTTACTTGCTCCCTGTGCAAGTTTTTTTGCCTCCCACTGTTGGGTCCTTGCGCTGTTTGCCTTGTTCCTTCTATGATGGTTTGACTATTTTCTCCAGCCCTTTTGCCTTCCAGAATACTGTCTCCCTAATAATACTAAAGAATAATAATAATAGTAATATTACACCATCCATTAACCCTTCCCTCAGAGGCACTGGAGGTGGAGGGAAGACTTTTCTTCTGCTTCTTCCTGTGAGTTCGTGGCTGGAGTGGGTTGAATGGCAATGTGCAGGTCAAGCCAGCCAGCCAGCCTTTGACTTGGCTCCTGTCATGTGGCCATTCCACTGCAGGGAGAAGGTAGGCCAAGCAGCCGCCAAGCCTTCATGGACCCCTTGTGAGGGCATTGTGGACTCCAGGGAGGTCCCTGGACCACAGGTTAAGAACCACTGCTCTAAATACGTATATAAATGTGGCCCAGGGTCCTCCAGATGTCTCAGTGGACGATGCCATTGTTCTGTGTCTGGCTATAGGGAAAAAGCCAGACGCTGCTCTGGTGCCTCCTCGTCTCCATGGATCATGAAATGGAGTGGGGGAGCCTTCTGCAGCTAAAATGTGGGTTTTGTGAGGATGAGAGGTAGACATATGGCCAAATCCACACTACACAAACAGTCCAATTTGAAACGGGATTTTTTGCCATGACTCCTTCCTGTGGAACCCTGGGATTTGTAGTTTTATAGGGTCTTGAGCCTTCTCTGCCAAAAGGTGCTGGTGCTTCACCAAACTACAAATCCCAGGTTTCCATAGGAAGGCGCTGTGGCAAATAATCCAGTTTCAAACTGGGTTATTTGTGCAGTGTGAAGATGCCTCAGGGTTCTGTCGTAGGGCCATGACTCTTTAACATTTTTATCGATGACTTAGATTGCAGGGCAGAAGGAATCTTTATCAAATATGCAGATGGCAAAAACTAACAAAATGAATTTCAACAGGGAGAAATGTAGGATACTACACTTGGGCAGTAAAAATGAAATGCACAGATATAGGATGGTTGACACCTGGTTTAATGGCAGTACATGCAAAAGGGATCTAGGAGTCTTAGTGGACCACAAGCTGAACATGAGTCAGCAGTGTGATGCAGCAGCTAAAAAAGCCAATGCAATTCTAGGCTGCATCAATAGGAGTATAGTGTCTAGATCAAGGGAAGCAATAGTGCCACTCTGTTCTGCTTTGGTCAGACCTCACCTGGAATACTGTGTCCAGTTCTGGGCACCACAATTCAGGAATGATATTGACAAGCTGGGACGTGTCCAGAAGAGGGGGACCAGGATGGTGGGTGGTTTGGAAGCCATGTGCTATGAGGAGCTCTTAGGGAGCTGGGCATGTTTAGTTTAGTTTAGTTTAGAGAAGGCTGAGAGGTGACATGATAGCCATGTTTAAATGTTTGAAGGGATGTCATACTGAGGATGGAGCAGGCTTGTTTTCTGCTGCTCCAGAGACTAGGACACGGAGCAATGGACTCAAACTCCAGGAACAGAGGTTCCACCTCAACATGAGGAGGAACTTTCTGACAGTAAGAGCTGTTCAGCAGTGGAACACACTCCCTTGGAGCATGGTGGGGTCTCCTTCCTTGGAGGTCTTTAAACAGAGGCTGGATGGCCATCTGTCAAGGATGCTTTGATCGTGATTCCTGCATGACAGGGGGTTGGACTGGATGGCCCTTGAGGTCTCTTCCAATTCTATGATTCTATTATTCTGTTTAGGGGAGAGACTCTCTGTTATAAATCAAACACGGACTAGCTTGTATTGTGTTTTGGCTGTGGTTGTTGTGATTTTGACAGCTGTGTTGGGTGTTCTGGGATATCCTGTCCTGACAGAGAGAACAACACCAATGTCTCTGAAGGAAGGAAGACTGAGGAAAAGGGAATGTTTGTATTCTGAAAAGAAAACACCCCCTGGGAACGATTGCCACTTCCCCTGGCCTTAGTTCTCTTGTTTGTTTTCTATCCCACTTCTGGCACAAATAAACATTCTGCCAGGAATCCTGTTGCTGTGTGTTGACTGCTGTGTTAAGTTCCCTTAGACATGTAGTTGTCCTTTTTGGGCTGCTGTGCAATGGACGTGCTCATAGGGATGTAGCTATTGTGGGGGGGAGCAAAATGATGGCATTGCCCTCCAACCCCCTGCAGGGTAGGGGGTGGACTAGATGGCCCTTGTGGTCTCTTCCAACTCTATGATTCTATGACTGTACCCCTCAAGTATGAATTCTCCCCCCAATTAAATGTTCCTTCAGTCCTCAAATTTCTAGCATTTCAGAAAGTGAGACACTGAAAATTCAGAGAGTGAGACATCAGATTAGGAGGGATAGCGAAGACTCCAGACTGAGGACAGGATCAGAATTCAAAAAGACCTCAATATATTAGAGAGCTGGGCCAAAACTAACAAAATCCCTGCATTTCAACAGGGAGAAATATAAGTTACTTCATATTGGCAGAAAATAATGAAATGAATGGATATAGGATGAGGGACACCTGCCTTGACAACAGTACACGTGAAAGGGATCTAGGGATCTTAGTAGACCACAAGCTAATGTGAGTCAGCAGTGTGATACAGCAGCTAAAAAAGACAATGCAATTCTAGGCTGCATCAGTAGGAGTATAGTGTCTAGACTGAGGGAAGTAATAGTACTACTCTATTCTGCTTTGGTCAGACCTTACCTGGAATCCTGTGTCCAGTTCTGGCCACCACAATTCAAGAAGAATATGGGCAAGCTGGAACATGTCCAGAGGAGGGCAACCAAAATGGTGAGAGGTCTGGAAGCCATGCCTTATGGGGAGTGGCTTAGGAACCTGGTATCTTTAGCCTGGAGAAGAGAAGGTTGAGAGGTGACAGGATAGCCATATTTAAATATTTGAAGGGATGGAACAGGTTTGTTTTCTGCTGCTCCAGAGACAAGGTCATGGAGCAATGCACTCAAACTACAGGAAAAGAGATTCCGCCTAAACATGAGGAAGAACTTATTGTAGTAAGAGCTGTTTGGAAGTGGAATACACAGCCTGGGAGTCTCCTTCTTTGGAGATTTTTAAACAGAGGCTGGATGGATCGTTATAAGAGAGGCGGTATAGAAATAAAATTTTATTATTATTTATTATCTGTCGGAGTGCTTTGATTGGAATGGCAGGGGCTTGGACTGGATGGCCCTTGTGGTCTCTTCCAACTCTATGATTCTCTGAATCTATGAACTGCTGTATAATCCTGTGAGCATAACCTTACTTTCAGTCTCCTGGCTATTCTGTGTCATTCAGTCCATCCCCTTTCTTTGTGTTACCGAGTATGTTTATCTGTGCCCTCTGGAAGAAAGCCTCTTGCCAATAAAACAGGCAGCCTTGTCGGATCTCAGGAAGGAAGATTAAAACAAACACACACCCTTGGCTTGGTTTACTGCAGCTGATCTCACTGGCAAAGTACATCACACTGCACTGCTATAGTGCTATTATTCCACTTTAATTGCTCTGGCTGCCTCCTGAAGAATCCTGGGATTTGCAGTTTAGGGAGAGACATTTAGAACTCTCAGCCAGAGAGCTCTTAGGCCTCACTAAAGTACAAACCCCCGAATTTCACAGGAGGTAGCCATAGCAATTATTTCAGTTAAAGTGGAACAATAGCACTATAATAGTGTAGTGTGATAAAAGGAAAGAGAAAGGAGGGAGCAGGAAAGGAGAAAGAAACATTTCTTTGTGCATCATCAATGTCAGTGGCTAGAAAAAGCTTTTCCTTCAGTGCACAAAGGACACAGCTTGGAAGAATTACTGTTTCGGACTATCGTTCCCTGGCTCCCATGACTGGTTGGGAGATTCAGAGAGTTGTAGTCCAAAACAGTAACTTTTCTAAACTCTCATCACAGACAGGATTCCCTTTAATTTTCCATACTCTCTGGAGGACCCCACTTTTTTCTATGCCTCACTTCTGCTCCTAGGGGCCGCACCGGGTGACACAGTCAGAGGCTGTGACATCAACATGACTGTCCATAAATTTTTCTGCATGGTGTTTCAGTAGAAATTTATAATTTTTTAATAAAAAGAGTCATGGCATCATGTCCAGCCAGGCGAGTCTTCCTTCTTGTTCCTCTCCCACATGTAGATTTTCACTGACCCTCAAAGTTGCATGTAGATTGTGTAGATTTCTGGGAAATGTAGTTCCCAGAGCTGCCTCTTGGTGCTGAAACAAAAAATTCTGTATGATCTGGTATGGGAGGAGGTCCATGGGGGTGACGCCATGAGTTACTGCACTTGGTGACACCAACCCTAGTGACACCACTGGATGACTAACCTGAGCCTGTTGTATTTTGGACATATGATAGGATGTAGTTCATTGTCAAAGATGACCATGCTGGGAAAAATAGAAGGCAGGACGAAAAGAAGGAGACCTCAGTACATTGATTCAATCGAAGAAGCCATGGCTACTCTGAGTTTGCAAGATCTGAGCAGGGCAGCTGATGACCGGGGCTTTTGGAAGTCTCTCATTCATAGGGTTGCCATAAGTCAAAGTTAACTTGATGGCAAATAACAACAACATCTGACAAGGAGTTGTGTAAAACCAATTAGGCCCCAAAGGCTTTTGTGAACAAGCACTTTTTTTTTCACCTGATGCTGGGATGATGGCAATATCAGCACCTGTTGGGCCTCCAAAGGGAGGGTCCAGTATGTCTTCCGTATCTGTGGGACCCATACCTGTGGTATGCCATAGCAGAGAAGTCTCTCTTCTGCATCCTCCCACAGCATATTGCTCTGACTGGTGGAACACAGAGGATGGCGCCTCCAGCACTCTCAGGTGCATATATGGAGAAGCGCTCCTTCAAGTAACAAGGACCCAAGCCATGAATTCAGACTGGAAGTGTATCAGCAGCTAGAGTAAATCCTTTAAAACTGGTGTTATATACAGTACAATCCTAGCCATGGTGCATGCAGTTGTCCGTTCTTGAACGGTGCTTTAAACATTTGTCAGTGCCTTCAATTTCCCACTTCATTCACAGAGATCATGGGGAAGATAGACTGAAGTGCAGCTTCTTTTACCATTTGATTGTCGTTTATTCCCTACTGCACAATGGGAGAACAAGATGGCACATTGGTAGATATGAGGTTCATTGCACAATGCTGGCATTCACAATAAGAATAGCCTTGTGCCACCACCACATAATTCTGTGGGTATAGATTTGCACTGTGTAGTTGCAATCTAGGATCTCAGTCTTTGTCTTGGCAGATTCCATAATTTAACTATGAATGGTGTGATAAAGTACTTTCCTTTATCTGTGGTAGAGATAGCAACTTTAGCATGCTAAGTAGTTCTTGATTTGCATCTCCCTCAAGAGTTTTGGCATAGCATATATTCATGTCAATTCCTGTTGGTTGGTCTTAACCATACCCTCTCTCTTCCTGCATTAGTTAGTCTGTTAGTCTGAGGTCTTGTCTATACAAGGGGGGGGGGAAAGTCCGAACACATCCAAAAAAGCAAGCATTTGCAATGATGCGACCTGTCTTCACAGTCAAAAGAGCCCCCCTAAACTCTGCATGACCCCTAGCCAAGATGGTGGCTGCGAGTGATTTACTCACTATTTTAAACCTGCCACTGCCAATTAAAAAAAACAAAACACAGTTTCCCATGGTGCACACAAGCGATAGTTCGTATTTTAAAAAAAGAAAGAAAAAAAGAATATAAGATTGCTGCTTGATCAACTTACCGGATCTTACTGAAAATTTTGCTTAGCTGAAAATTTAACATGGTGGCCTCAGGCACTTTCCCTGTTTGCTAGCCCCGCTCCCATGCTCATCCAGCCAATCAGATTACACTGCTTGTTCGTATCTGTGCAAATGCGAGTGTTCAAACAACCACACATTCATATGTCTTACAGAGCTTTTAAAAATCCGTACAAAGCCCCAGATGCGACGCACATGGACTTTGCAGTGGATTTGGCTGCCCCCCCTTCAGAATGACACTTATTTATGTGCATGTCTGTATGAACGGATTGCTGTATGTTCGCATCCTGTTCGGATTATTTTGACTTTATAGACAAGACCTGGGTTTGTGCATCTTCCATTCTGCAGCCTGTAAGTCTCTCTCTCTCAGTGTTTGAAGAGCATGTGTTAAAGAGCCCCTCACAATGACATGTTATGAAATCATTAGTGTTTGTAAGTAAAGTTACTTCGTATGTTTTTACAAAGAAGACTAAGCCTGCTTTATTTCACTGCTAGACCGTGTGTGTGTGTGTGTGTGTGTGTGTGTGTGTTGATGGTGGTGGTGAACTGGTTGTTGCTCATCTTCTGCTTGTGAATACTAGTTACAATAGTCTGCTTGTGAGAGACACTAATCTCTCTTGTATCCCCCACTGTTTGGAAGATTTTGTAATCACCTCCAGCCCAAGATTCTTACAGAGTCTAAGCCAGAATCTTTTTCAAACAGCTGTCTCTCTCCACACTCAGGATCAGCGTGGAGGAAGAAGTGTTTCTTTTTAGGTATCTCCTAGCTGGTTGGGAAGTCCGGCTCTTGAGAACCATCACCCAAGACACTTGGCAACAAATAAAGGCAGTTTCCAACTCCATTAATCCTCCTGTCCAAATTCCCAGTCTTTCAGCAGGCTGGCAACATGCAACCTACTATTGGGTCTAATAGAGAGATTAAAGCAAGAGTTCCATGTTGACAGCTGCCTGGCACAGTCTCTCAGACTAAGCTGATATGGTGAGAATGGCTGGTTCTTGGTCCTTGGCTTCCTTTGATAAGATGGCATCAAGTTGGCACCTGCCGCAAGACAAACCCAAAGCCAGACTGGTGGTTTAACTTGATATAAAATGGCTTCATAAGTATAGGCCTGGACAAAGCTCGGAAAAATTCCTTTTTAAAGACTACAATTCCCAGAATCCCCCAGCTTGCAATGCCAGTGGTTTTCTTTTTCTTTTAAAAACTTTTTGGGACAATAGTAATACAGGTTGCCCCCTGTATGCACGAGGTTTTCCAGACTTACCGCAAATAATTGAAACCGCGGGTAATAGCAATTCCAATAGAATCGCACTGGAGGACCTATGAAATGCCTAGAGAAACCCCTCTCTTGGCATCTCCAGCACAACTCTGTGGTAACCTCCAGGACTGGAAGACCTAGGAAATGCCTAGAGAGACCATATTTTTTGGACAACGTTTAATTAAAACAGCAGGTACCGGTCCCACACATACAGGGGGCAATCTGGACTGGCTGGAAGATTCTGGGAGCTATATTTTTAAAAAAATGTTTCCAAGCTCTGGGCAAACCTATGAGCTTCATCTTGATGCCTCCTTAAATATCCAAATTCTGGCTTTTCATTTTTTGAGTGATGGAGCTTCCTTGTTAATTGCACATTCTGAACAAATTGAGAGGAAGCCAGATATTCTGCTACCTTGTGACAGATAGCTAATTGCACACACAGGAACCCAAAGCCAGTTGAATTATTTGAGATAGACAGACAGGCAAACAAACAATCATACATAGACCCTCCCTCAGTTGTGGCCGACGGCTTCCACGTGAGTAGAGCAGTGAGTCCGGTCTAGGTTTTAGTCCAAAGGTTAAAGGCGATCCTCAATATGTTCAACCCTACTCATCCACAGGGAGTTCATCATTGTAGATAGAGCCTTCAAAGTGCAGACTAAAATCCAGAGCGAATCCATCCACTGACATGGGAGATACCAGCTGCCTCTGTTCTTACCCTGCCCAAAAATACAATTGTTATGACCGCATAAGGTCCTTTTAATTAGGTAGTGTTTAAGATTTTCCCAGACAAGTGACAGGCAAAAAGGCACAGAGAGACCAAATTTGGTTTTCACTCACTATGCATGTAACATTTATTTAGACATAATCAACATTAACTAAACAACTTGCTCACTCACTAACATTAACACTAACACTAACACATTAACAAACTAATGCTGCTGCCACACTGCAGAAATAATACAGTTGGACACCACTTTAACTGCCTTGGCACAGTGCTATGAAATTCTGGGATTTGTAGCTTTGTGAGATATTTAGCCATCTCTATCAGAATGTTCTGGTACCACAACAAACTACAAATCCCAGGATTCCATAGGATGGAGCCATAATAGCTAAAGTGGTGTCAAACTGCATTATTTCTGCAGTGTGGCAGCAGCTTAACATTAACCATGTATGTGAGTCTTCAAGTTGCTTGACAACTGATGGTGAGCCCATGAGTTTCATTGGGTTTTCTTAGGCAAGGAATCCTCAGAGGTGGTTTTGCACCAGTTCCTTTCTTTGAAATTGGGCCTACAGCACCTGGTATTTGTTGGTGGTCTCCCACCCAAGTACTAACTAGAGCTGACCCTGCTTAGCTTCCAAGATCAGATGGGATCTGGTGCTTTTAGGGTACTTAGGTCCTTTAACACTAACCATTGTTGTTGTTCTGGTTGTGTGACTTCAAGTCATTTCTGACTTATGGCAACCTCAAGGTGAAGCTGTCAGTTTTGTGTGTGTGCAAGATTTGTGGTTTTTTTTGGGGGGGTTGCCTTTGCCTCCCTCTGAGGCTGAGAGAAAGTGGTTTGCCCAAGGTCATCCAGTGGGTTTCCATGGCTTAGTAGGGATTTGAACCCTGGTCTCCAGTCACAGTCCAACGCTCAAACCACTACACCATGCTGGCTCTCAACACTAACTATACCCTCCAACATTACACACAGGAAAATATAATACTTAGTTATTTTTAATAATACTTAGTTATTTATTGCCCGCCTTTTCCCTCAGGATCACGGTGTGATACAACATCACATTATACATCACAATATACAATACAGTGCCATGAGGCTGAGTAATATCAGAGTGTGGCCAGACCAAAAAAGGGCAAAACTTATTAATAAAGAAGAATACACAAAAGGACTATTTGAAGAAGAACCCTGGAATTTGCATACCCTATTTGAAGAAGAACCCTGAGCCTAGTGGGAAGGGCAAAACTCCATACCCTCTCCTCTCCCGCCTGCTATTAACTACTTTGCATTTTGAACTCAGTTTGCTGCAACTGGAGTGGGAAAGTGGTAGGGGAAGAGAGAAACTGGGACATTTTAAAAGCACCTGAGAAAGTGGGACAGCAGAAGATTAACTTGTGGCCATCCCTGAAAAACCAGGACATTTGGAGGAGCTGAAATTTTATTTCTGCCTTTTCACAAAACCCCAGATTGGCTGCCTGAGGTTGTCACCTTCAGTATACCTTAAGTCAGAGCTGCTCCAGAAGGTATTGAAAAGTATGCTGTTTATTACTGTCTGTAATGCAGTCCTGAATTCTGGCTTTCAAAGCCACACTGAGCACTCTGGTCCAGTTTTACGTCCCAGTGGAATACACTGCCTCAGAGTGTGGTGGAGTCTCCTTCCTTGGAGGTTTTTAAACAGAGGCTGGATGGCCATTTGTTGGGAATGCTGGGAGTGTATGTATTGCTGCACGGCATGGGGTTGGACTGGATGACCCTTGTGGTCTCTTCCAGCTCTATGATTCTGTGAATAGGCTCCATGCAATTGATTTCTCCTTTCTGGCACATTTGTCCAATCTGCAGGCTGTCCAGCAGAGATTGAAAGGAAAATGGTGTGTATCGCTCCAATCAGAAGCCCCCACATCAAACAGCTGTGGTTGGAAGAAGCAAGACTATGTATAGACCAGGCCATTCCTGTGCCCAAGTCTTGCCTTGGGTTCTTCTCCTACACACCTCCATCTGCTCTGGCACAGGAATGTTGAAATCCTGTGGATTATCCCCTCCTCTCTCCTCCCACTGTGCTTTAGATCTCTAAGGCCATGAAACTTGAACTCGAGTCATGGGATGTAAGGGGAAACTACACCGTTTGGAGGTGGGCATTAGCTGTATCAAGCTGGAGTGCTGTCCTCTCAAGGTTGTTCAAAATACGTTTGTGGGAAGGCGCTTTCAGCGTTTATTAGCTTGTTGGCATTTGCAAGCAAAGCAGTGAAGCCTTTCAAAGCCCTGCAGGTTTCCACTGTACCATTGTGATAGAATTGGCAATTATTTTAAAAATAGCAACCTGCCCACCTAGCCTTTTCAACGAAGGAAACTCTGTTTTTTAGACCTTTCAACATTTTACAAATGAAAACCAGGAAATGGAAGTACAGTATTTTAGTCTCTTGGGGGTGTGAGGTCCATGATTGGATCAAGGGGGCAATTGGCCACTGGAGCCCATGCAATTGCCCACCCTTGAGATACAATCATAGAACCATAGAGTTGGAAGAGACCACAAGGGCAATCTAGTCCAACCCCCTCTCCTGCAGAAATACCCAATCAAAGCACTCCCGACAGATGGCCATCCAATTTCTGTTTAAAAACCCCCAAGGAAGGAGACTCCACCACACTCCCAGGCAGTGCATTCCACTGATGAACAGCTCTTACTGTCAGGAAGTTCCTCCTAATGTTTAGTTGGAATCTCTTTTCCTGTAGTTTGAATCCTTTGCTCCGTGTCCTAGTAATTTATCAGATGAGTCTCTAAAACTGTTTCTTTCCCACCATATTTTAAACTGTGTGCCACCAAATAACCCTTGTTATCAAACGTTGCCATAATAGTGTGAAAAAGCAGCCCTGGCAGGTGTGCGTGATCTCAGGGCCTCAAACAAACAGCTAAATTGGGAAAAACACACACACACACACACACACACACACACAAGCACTGAAACACACTTAAAAACTTGCCTGCAAAATGAGGAGGTTCATAAAAAGAGTATCCCATACCTAGTTTTCACATTCTCTTTCGGAAGTGTTCTGGCGGAGACCACCCATTGACACTGGAATCATGCCAGCAGAAGGGGGCATGGTTTCAGATGCTCACAATTACATGAAAGAAAGAAAAATGCCACGGCCAATCAATTGATGGCTTGGCCCATCAATAAGAAAGACCACCTTATTTAAAACACAGAATCATGAAAAAAGGGCACCCTTTTACGTTCATTGGGCGTCATTGTGATGCCATATTTGCCACATCTGATAAAGTCCTTAGTCTCTGGAGCAGCAGAAAACAAGCTTGCTCCATCCTCAGTATGACACCCCTTCAGATATTTAAACATGGCTATCATGTCCCCTCTCAACCTTCTCTTCTCCAGGCTAAACATACCCAGCTCCCTAAGCTGCTCCTTCCACCATTTTGGTCGCCCTCCTCTGGACACGTTCCAGCTTGTCAGATAGATGTTTTCTTCCATTTGTGTGCCCTCCAATATATCACAGGTGAAATCTGAGACACGTGTGGCCCAGCAACATCAGAGTTATCAATGAAGAAGAGCATACAAGCTAGGAGAGGCTGTGGCAGTTTGCCTTTGCCTGAGCGTACTGGGAAGGGCCAGATTTCCCTTCTCCCCCCTCCTGCTGATGTAATTGAAGGCAAGCTACTTTTGTGCTTTGAACTCCATTGTCAGCAACTGAAGTAAGATGAGGACAGAGAGGGGAAATGGTAGGAGGAAATGGGGGTATTTTAGAAGTAACTGAAAAAAGTGGGAGGACTGAAGGGTTGTCTAAATGGTGAAAGTATGCCTCATAAAATTCGAGGAGAATTATCTTTTGTCCCCATGGGATCCCACATCATTTCACCATATTTGGAAGGAGCCCCCCCCCCAACACCATATACTCCACAGGGAAAGCCCTTGCGGCTTTCCCCAAAGTTTTTTAAAAAAACAGTGTGGGAAATGCACACTCCTGCTTGTTGGGACAAGGAACGTGAATTGATAAGCTTTCCCAATATGAGCGGAAATGGGAAGATGATTGGTCAGACATGTGCGGGGGCAGGGGGGAGCAGAGCTTGCCAGCAAGGCAAGCACCCAGAGCTGCCATTTTGGATTTTTGCTGTAGTGATTGTGCACTATGGTAAAAAAAAAATGTTTGCTTCTTTGTTAAAGCACCTTGATATGCTTTAAAAAACATGTTTGGTGGCAGCAACGTGAAGTAAATAAAAACATGAGTAATTCACTCACATTCCATAGACAGAGGGATTGTCTAGATGGTGAAAATGCTCCTCATAGACTTTGAGGAGAATACCTTTGGTCCCAATGGGATGCTGCGGAGATTCGACATATTTGGAAGGAGGGGAGCCAAAAATCCAAATACTCTGTGGGAAAAGCCTTCATGCCTTTTCCTGAGGTTTTAAAAAAGCTCTGAAGGAAATACATATTCCTGCTCATTGGGACAACTGATTTACTTTGCTGCAGTTTCCTGATAAGAGCGGAAGTGGAAAGCAGATTGGTCAGATGTGCGCATGGGCAGATTTTGCTGGCAAGGCAGTTCCCGGAACCACCATGTTAGATTTTCGCAGTAGTGATTGTGTGCTGGGGTGACAAAACATCCTTTTATTTCATCCTGTTTATTTAAGTGGAAGATTGCACTTCTGTACCTTGGATTTGTTTTTTTTTTTAAAATACTGTTCCATGGCAGCAACTGGTTGGTGAGAATAAAAACGCAAGTAATTCACTCGCACCTGCCATAATAATAATAAAAAAATTAATATGCACCTAAAATGTTCTAGGTAAACAGCAACAACAACAACCCACCAGGCTGAAAGGAACAACCTTCCTCCGGTCTCATTTCCATGGGCCTTGACCTTGGTGTGTGTTTTTTTAAATAGCTAGCCTGAAAGAGATGAACAAAAGGAAAAAAAGCCAGGATGTTCTTTCCTCCCACATCCCCTTCCCTTCTTCCTGGTTGCTTGGTAACTTCAGGGCCCAGTCTTAGGTTTTCTAGTGTGGAAATATCCAGGACCAAATTCTTGCAAAAGTGTCCAAGTTATCTCTGGGCAACGTATTAATCCTCACCCTAGGTGATCCCCATGAGATTGCTTTGAGAATAAGGGGGTGGGGGAAGAGGAGGAGAATAAAGAGAGGTCCAATTGAAGACTCCAAGCTTGAAAATGTGTGTAGGCATGATGGGTAGTCTTTGGTGGGAGAAGGGCGAGCGGAAAACAAGAGTCATGTTTTATTCAATGGCCTGTTTTTGGTGGCACCTTCCAGTTGTCCCAACGTGGTGCAGATTAAAATTGGGGGCTTATCTATACAAGGGAATAAAACGTGGATTATGCACACTAATGGCAATTTGCAGCAGCTTTCATTTATCTTAATGATTTTTTGGTAAGATCACAGGCATGTGAAGCTATCTGCATTCGTTCTGCAAATGGGTATGCCTGTGAATCAAGATGGCGGGCGTGAGTGAGTTATTCACGTTTTTATTGCCACCAGTTGCCACTGCCGTCACACAATGTTTTTTTAAAAAAGCATATCCAAGGTGCAGAAGCGTGATATTCTGCTTAAATAAATAGAAAAAAGGCTGTTTTGTCAGCTCAGAGCATGATTGCTATGGCAAGAGTCCAACATGGCGGTTTCAGGCACTTGTCTTGATAGCAAGCTCTGCCCCCTGTGCACGTCCAACCAATTAGCTTTCCACTTCCGATCTTATTGGGAATGCGCAGCAAAGCGAATTGGTTGCCCTAACGAGCGGGTACGCGCATTCCCCACTGAGCTTTTAAAAAAATATGGGAAAAGCCGTGAAGGCATTTCCTGCAAAGTTTTTGGCACTTTTGGCCCCCTCTTTCCGAATATAGTGGATTGATGTGGGATGCCATTAAGACAAATTGTATTCTCCTCGAATTCTATGAGGAGTATTTTTGCTGTTTAGACAACCCCTGGGACTCATGTGGCCAAGCAACTTAAGAGTGTGGCCAAGATGGCAAAAGTTATGGATGGGGAAGAACATCTGAGCTTGGAGAGGTTGCAGCAGTTTGCTTTTGCCTGCATCTACTGGGGAAGGGAAGATTCCAACTTCTCCTTTCCTCTGCTGCATTAATGGAATGCAAACTACTTTTGCACGTTGTTCAGCCATGGAAGTAAGCTGAGCACAAAGGAATAAAGTGGGAGGAAGAGAGAGAAATGGGGATATTTTAAAGGCAGCAGAAAAAGTGGGATAACAGAGGCTTAAATGGGACTGTCCATGCTAAATCAGGATAGTTGGAAGGTACTGCATGGCTGGAAGTGAACTATATTTGACTTGGTGTCCCCACTTTTGAAGGTACAGATGAGAGAGCTGAGCTTGGTACGTGTTGGTGAATCTGAATGAGCTCTCTGGTGTGGTTTCATGCAGAATGGTATCTCTCAAGGATCTCTCAAATTACAGGTAAAGAGATTCAATCAAAACATTAGGAAGACCTTTTTTAGTGTAAGAGCTGTTCAACAGTGGACTAGATTGCCTCAGCAGGTGGTGGACTCCCCATCTTTAGAGACCTTTAAAGAGAGGCTGGATGTGCAACATTTAGGAGTGCTTTAGTTGTGTATTCCTGCATGGCAGAGGGTTAGACTAGATGGCCCCTGTGGTCCCTTCCAACTCTATGATTCTATGAGCTTGCATGGAGAAAAGGACACTGCTCCAAACTCCTCGGAGAAATAGGGATGTGATAAAGAAGGGCAAAGCACATGATCAATTAGAAATACATACAGTAGAATACCATGTTCCACATCAGACAAAAATGTCCAATCACTTTTATAGGGGAACATGTGCAAGACACATAGAGCCATAGAGTTGGAAGAGACCACAAGGACCATCTAGTCCAATCCCCTACCATGTGGGAATACCCAATCAAAGCATTCCCGACAGATGGCCATCCAGCTTCTGTTTAAAAACCTCCAAAGAAGGAGACTCCACCACACTGAGGTTTTGGTTATACAGGTCGACCCCCATAGCCACGGATTCAGTATCCATGGTTTCATCTGGAAAAAATGTTCTCTCTAGGCATTTTTAGGTCCTCCAATGCAATTCTATGGTCAACTTCTGGCATTTGTCTCATTGAAAATAATAAGTTACCTATCATCCTCAGTTTCCGGTATCCAGGGGGGGGGGCTTGGAATGTATCCCCCATGGAGTATAAGCAACTAGAAGTTCACAATTACTGTAATGTGTAACTCTAAATGAAATATTCACCAATCGCCACTAGGGGTCAGGTTTACATACACTGCTTTCAGCAAACTTGCCAAATTGAATCATTTAAAAATTTCCTTTAAGGTGGCCAGAAATTGATATCACATGACCCCACCCTGAGCAGCTTTTAAATGTTGCTTTTGTTATCTCAAGAAATTTGTTTAAAGGAAATAATTGCTTTAAAAAATTAAATAGGTATTCATTGGAGATTGTTATTAAACTGGAGACAGAAAGGTTTTGCGGTTATAGGGTTACATTCATATGATCTCATAGTAAACAAGCAGGCAGAAAGACTGTTTAGTATCTGATACGGTTACTGGGATTATGGATGCTTCAGCCTCTTAGGTGATTGATGACGCAGCTGAGCATGGAAAATTACTGAGCTTGTCTGATCAGCATGGGCCAGTTAACAGCTAGGATAATACTAATCAGGGTGAAATGGAGAATAAAACCTCCTTATTCAGTGAATGTCTATCTCAGCTTACTGGATGCTAGGGATGCACAGGTTTTGGCTGCCTCCACCATTCTGTGCTTCAGAGTAATAGTGCCGCTCTATTCTGCCTTGGTCAGACTTCACCTAGAATACTGCGTCCAGTTCTGGGCACCACAATTCAAAAAGGATATTGACAAATTGGAGCGTGTCCAGAGAAGGGCGACTAAAATGGTGAAAGGTCTGGAAACGATGCCTTATGAGGAGAGACTTAGGGAGCTGGGTATGTTTAGCCTGGAAAAAAGACGGTTAAGAGGCGATGTGATAGCCCTGTTTAAGTATTTGAAGGGGTGTCATGTTGAGGATGGAGCAGGCTTGTTTTCTGCTGCTCCAGAGACTGGAACACGGAGCAATGGATGCAAGCTCCAGGAACAGAGATTCCACCTCAACATTAGGAGGAACTTTTTGACAGTAAGAGCTGTTCGGCAGTGGAACGCACTCCCTCGGAGCATGGTGGGGTCTCCTTCCTTGGAGGTCTTTAAACAGAGGCTGGATTGCCATCTGTTGGGGATGCTTTGATCAAGATTTCCTGCGTGGCAGGGGGTTGGACTGGATGGCCCTCGTGGTCTCTTCCAACTCTACAATTCTATGATCCTGGGAGCATCTGGCTGGTTATTTTGTGACAGAAGACACAGAAACTGTCTGGTCTTAGAAGGGGACTTCTTACATCCCTCAGGCTTTTCCCCAAATGACTTGCCCCATTCAAATTGGCTTAGGTCCAGACTATCTGGAAGCTCATATCTTCCTTTATGTATCAGCCTAACCCAGGTTTTAAGATGTTCAGAGGAGAGCTATCTCTCAGAACCTTATTCACACAAAGGAATGGAAACGGAAGTGAAGTCCCACCACCATCGGGTGAGGACCCTGGAGAGAGCCTTCTCGGTGGCTGCCCCCAGGCTCTGAAACTCTCTTCCAAAGGATGCTAGCCTAGCCCTCTCTTTGCTCCCTTTTCACCAGTAGGCAAAGATCTTCTTATTGAAACAGATCTTCAACTCTTAATTGGTTGGGATAGTACAACAGACATGCTGGTTTCTAATGTGTAAGAGATTTTAATGCGATTTTAGTGGTCCAAAATCAAGGTTTTTCCCCATCTGTCATATATCTTTATTATCTGTCTATCTGTCTGTCTGTCTAGTGATCAAACTATTGGGTATGTTTCCTTTCCCAGTGTGCTGATTGGCTGCTTACCCAACCAATCCCCTCCCTCCCCTCACTCCCTCAGCCAGTCACCACCCACATGCAAATTCCCTCTCCACCTCACAATCCACTCCTGCCATTCAATCTCCATCTACACCCCCAGCCTCACAAGGGCCCCTCCCTCCTCTCACTCTTTCAGCCAATCACCACCCACATGCAAATTCCCTCTCCACCTCACAATCCACTCCTGCCATTCAATCTCCATCTACACCCCCAGCCTCACAAGGGCCCCTCCCTCCTCTCACTCTTTCAGCCAATCACCACCCACATGCAATTTCCCTCTCCACCTCACAATCCAATCCTGCCACTCAATCTGCATCTACATCCCCAGCCTCATAAGGGCCCCTCCCTCCTCTCACTCCCTCAGCCACTCACCACCCACAGGTAAAACAATGCAATAATTTAGAAATTTAGAAAGATGATAAATCATAAAAGTAGTCCCCAATGGGAATACAGTCAAATGTAGGTGGTATACAGTACTACTACAAAGTGTGTTTTTTTTGGGCTAAAATAATAGCATGTAGCTGAACTGTGTGAACCTTTCTAATCTACTATAATGGCATATGTTGTGCTGGGTCAGCTAGTATTATTATATCATAACATACACATAATTAACACAAACATACAACTCCCCTAAACTTATCCCCACCCACCCCCATTATGAATACAGGTACATGCAGATTAAAAGTGTGACTTCCTGCGCTCCTAACCAAATACATACAGTAGGACCCCCTGTATCCACTGATTCATTACCCACTGATTCAATTATCCACGGGACACAAAACAGCACACCTACCATAGAGTCTTTCTAGAAAATGTGTTCTCTCTAGCCATTTTCTAGGTCCTCCAAGGTAACTCTATGGTATTTTAAACCGGAAGTCCCATTTTTCAGTGGCGTTCACTATTATCACCTATTATCAATCATCAACTCTTCTGGAGTACCCTTTGTACTCTTGGGAAACTCCAAGAGACATTGTATTCCACTCAAAATCCCATCCCTTCAGGGGAATTGTCAGATATAAATACCACTCCAAAATACCACCAAAATGTCCACAGTTCATCCTCCTACATCCATGCTGCCGGTTTGCTGTGAGACCCTTAGAACGCATCTCTGAGAATCTTCTGCTGCATGAATCTCTGCTCCTCTGAGAGGTATTGTATCACCCCTCACTCTATTCATCTATCCAAATACTTCCTGCTTTCTTTGTTAGCCTTGTGTGATTCCTTGAAGCCTGAGTGTTTGTGTGAATACTGTTTACATTAATTTCCAATAAAGATAATTTTATTGCACGTTCTGGCTTAGAGTCTCCTCCATTACTATCAGTATACATAGGCCAAAAGATCCTGCTATTTCTCGTCCTCTTGCTGCCATATTGGAGCTAATTAAATATTCTCCAAATTAATATTTGGACATTAAAGGGTCCCCATGGACCCCAAGCAATTCGGGTACCAGGAAAGTGGGATATAAAATTAATGAATTAATTCAGAGCCAGCCCTGCCATTAGGCAGAGTGAGGCAGCCACCACACACAGCAGGTTGTGGGTGTCATGAAAGGGCAGTATGTGGTCCATTATTCAGTTTGTGATTTTAGTGATAGAGACTTCTAGGATTCCACCCACCCACCTGCTTGGCATCTTATCATGCTCATTCAAGCGGCTGGACATTTTTGGCTGGCGCATAACAGCTGTATTCTCTTGATGATTATGAAAGCAGAGTTATACATGTGGTGTCATTGCACATGGCTGCACATTCTGCAGTGCTCATCATTGCGCATCATTGCACACCATGCAACATTGCAATTCTGTACTGATGTAGCATAGTGCAATTAAGGTGCAACTCCATGAGAGTAAAAGTGAAAGACCCTTGACACAGGATCTCAGCATTCATGTCTGCCAAATAACCTCCATCTGGATCTGGTTGTTATGCACCTTGACGTGTCTGTGTGTTCTATTTGCTGCATGATCTCAGGCGGCAAAATGTCTCAGGATTTCTCTGTCTTGATTTTTTTTTGTGTGTGTATCTGAGAAAGATGCTGTAGTGTGATGCAGCAACTAAAAAAGCCAATGTGATTCTAGGCTGCATCAATAGTATAGTGCCTAGATCAAGGGAAGTCCCAGTGCACTCTATTCTGCTTTGGTCAGACCTCACCTGGAATGTTGTGTCCAGTTCTGGACACCACAATTGAAGGATGATATTGAGAAGCTGGAACATGTCCAGAGGAGGGTGACCGAAATGGTGGGAGGTCAGGAAGCCATGCCCTATGAGGAGCGACTTAGGGAGCTGGGTATATTTAGCCTGGAGAAGAGAAGGTTAAGAGCTGTGTTTAAATATTTGAAGGGATGTCATACTGAGGATGGACCAAGCTTGTTTTCTGCAGCTCCAGAAACTAGGACACGGAGCAATGGAGTCAAACTACAGGAAAAGAGATTCCACCTAAACATTAGGAAGAACTTGACCGTAAGAGCTGTTGAACAGGGGAATACACTACCTTGGAGTGTGGTGGAGTCTCCTTCTTTGGAGGTTTTTAAACAGAGGCTGGATGGTCATCTGTTGGGAGTGCTTTGATTGTATATTCCTACAAGGCAGGGGGTTGGACTAGATAGCCCTTGTGGTCTCTTCCAACTATGATTCTATGACTCTTAGAAAGTCTGTGTTCATATGCCTGGGGCATTATGCTAGTGCAAAAAACAGTTACAAAAGTGGGTTTACATTCCGATCCCCCTATTTGCAGGTGATACGTACCTGGACTTGCCATGGAAACATGAAACCTCAGAGTGAAATGAATCCTATTGAAATGATTGACTTCCAACCCAAGCATACCATAGAGTCGCACTGGAGGAACTACAGATTCTTAGATTTTCTAGGCACTTCTAAGTCCTCCAGCACTCCTCTATGGTCAACTTTCATGAGAAGCATACCATATAATTGAGCTTGAGGACCTAGAAAATACCTAGAGAGAACTTATCTTAGTTAACACCTTGTAAACCACTTAGAGAGTGCTTTGCACTGATAAGCACTATAGAAATGTAAATGCTATTGCTACTTTTTCTGGTGTGGGTAAGTGAAACCGTGGGTACCAGTCCTGAGGATATGGAGGTCATACTTTACTTTCTTAGAGGTTGAGTAAATAAGGGTCCTAATGTAGCCAATCATCTTGCAAGTACACACACAACTCTCACTTTTTGATGGTGGTGGTGAGCTCATTGACTGGTGGGCAACAGGTGAACTCATGGTCAGGGTGTCTGTTGCACAATCAGGTAACTGTGGGAACCAGGGTAACTATGTTGGATGTATGTTTGTGCTAAAAGTATACATAGGATCTTGGCATAAGTCTGGAAAGGAAACTACCAGCGAAATTGAAGTGCGGCAGAATCCAACTGCTATAGAATCCAAGCTCTCTTTCTAGAGTAAGAAGAGTAGAATTTGGCAGACATCTTTCAGCAGGGCTGGGGAAACATAGATCATGGGGCCAAATTTAGCTGTCTTGGGGTCCCAGTTTGGCCCCTGTGACTTCCCATTTGGACACACCCCTTCCCCATGGGACTGTTGCAGGTGGTTTCTACCTTTTAAACGGGCCCCTCACTAGTTCCCAGTTCTAAAAGGATGAAATGAGTTTCCTCAGGCTTTTGTATTACTAGCAGGAAGGGAACACATTCACGGGTAGCTGTGTTGGCCATGTAGCAAAACAAAATCCGGAATCTACAAAAAAGTGATACCTTTATTGGCCAACCAAAATGCAAAAAACACCTGATGCAAGCTTTTGCATCTCTACTGGCTTCTTCATCAGACAAAAGATATTTAAAAAGAAAGAAAAGTGACGGTATTTGAAACTGGATTATTTCCCATGGCTCCTTTCTATGGTATCTTGAGATCTGTAGTTTGGTGAGGCATCAGCACTCTTTGGCAGAGAAGGCTAAAGACTTTGTAAAACTACAAATCCCAGGATTCAATAGGAAGGAGCCATAATCTAGTTTCAAACTGGATTATTTGTGCAGTGTAGATTTGGCCTCAGAAAGCAGTGGCATGTACTTTTCTAGTACATATGCAGTGGAATACAGTATAACCAAATCCGGGGCCCAAATACCCCTGTGTTTCTCTGCAGTCCCTTTCAGAATGGGAATGAGAAGTGATGTCACACCACTTCCTCTTGCCATTTTAAGAGGGACTGGATAGGAAAACAGAGGCATGTGGGGGTTAGTATGGGCTTGTGGGATGCTATGTGGGTGGGGTGAGGATTTATTTATTAGCCTGTTTTCATGTTTTGTGTGTAGTTTTGGGGCAAACATTGCTTGAAAATTGCACCATTAAAAAAAAACAAAATAGGATGTTTGGGAAGATTTGGGGGAACTAGTGGAGGCTTCAGAGACCAAGAAGTGGTGTCCTGGGGCCACATGAGGCCATAAACCACACTTGGCCTACCTCTGGTCGAAATAGTCCTGTCCTCCCTTTTGGGACCTGCTCATGGGACTAAATGGATTTAGGATCCTTGCACTTTTGACCTCTGCAATCTTGAGAGACCAGGGAACCTGATCTGGCTACAGCCGGAAACACAATCCGGTTGAAAGACCTGTAAATCCCAAGGAGGCTGGCTTCTGAAAAAACACATGTATCACAAGGAAGGATGTGTAAATTACTGAGTGGCTGTTTACTGGTGTGAATGTTAGCAAAAGTGAAATTTTCTTGTGATTTCTCCCCCCTCTTTTTTAAAATTAATAGTTTCTTATAGCTGTTATCTCAGAGGTGAAGTTTGTAGAGAGGTAACCATTAACACATAATGTTTTCCATGCTTTTCCTTTCCTGACTTCTAGCAAAACAAAAAGAAACCCTACAGATCAAAGTGGAGAACAGTCCTTCTGGCTTTGTACTTTTCCACCCATCATCTCAAGTGACTCTTCACTGGGAAACTTCAGTGTGTCTAGAATGCAGTGGCCAGAATGCTGACCGGAGCCAGGGAGCATGTAAACTGTAAGGATATGAAATAACTCCATCCAGAGCCGGATTATCGGGGTGCCATGGGTTCAGCCCCAGCCCCATCTGGCCAGTTGCCCAGTGCTGAAGGGAAAAGGTGTCACTTGCTTTCTCTTCTTCTTCGGTCATTTCCTGAATCTCTTGATGTTTCTCTTACTGTGAAAAATTGTGGGTGACTTGAGTCATGGAATAACTGGGATCAGACTGTAGGACTCAGTGAAGTTGCCAGGCTAAATACAGGCATGAAGATTTTTCTGTACAAAGGGCTCCTATTTTTGGAAGTATCCAGAGCTCCTACAACCTTCAATCTGGGCTTCACACTTGTAGGGGGATCCCCTTTCTTCTTGGGGGTTGGGGGACAGAATTCATAGCCGTTAGCATTGCCTTAAGAAGCTCTCATGCAAGCAGAGAATCTCGAAAAGGGGGGCTTTCACTCTTTCCTCTCCACTGTTAAACAAAAACGGCTTTTGATAAAGTCTCCCTTTGTTAAGTTTTCAGGTGTTCACCCTTGGAAGTGAACATCTCCCCCCCCCCCGCCCAGCAGTAATAGAGGGGCTGTCTGAATGGTGAAACTACTCCTCATGGAATGCGAGGAGAATCCTACCTGTCTTAATGGGATCCCACACCGTATCACTGTATTCGGAAGGAGTGGGGCCCAAAATGTCAAAAACTCTATGGGAAAAGTCTTTGTGGCTTTTCTGGGAGTTGTTAAAAAACAGCGAGGGGAAGGCACATTTCTGCTTGTTGGGACAAGTGATTTACTTTGAATCACTTTCCCATAGGACAGGAAGTGCAAAGTTGATTGGCTGGATGAGCGCAGGGGTGGGGCTTGCTAAAAGGCCAAGTGACCGGCATCGCCATGTTGGATTTTCACCTTAGCGAGTGAGTGCTAAGGCAAGAAAGCAAGATGTTGGGGTTGGTTTTTTCCTTCTCTGTTAAGTCGAAAAATTGCTTGATTGCACCTTGAACATCGTTGTTTTTTTAAAAAATGTTTGGTGGTGGCAAATTGAGGTAAGTACAAATGTGCCACCCCAAACCTGCCTCGTAGCTGCCACAAATGTTTCTGATCCGTAGTGGTGACGGAAACACTACACTCATCAGGGCTTCTCCGGAGTATCCCACCACACTGTAATCATAGGTGAATTTGCGAATGTAAAAGGGTGGTCCAATGCTGATCATGTGTCCTATACGTAGCATTATTTCTGGCCACATGGCCGGGGGTGCTCTGTTTTTCCCCCTGTTCACTTGTGCATGTGAATATACGTTGTCCCAGAGTATTGTACTACTGGATAACTGGAGATATGCTTATACAAATATGCACACAATTGATTTTTTTTTTTTAAAATAAGCGACAGAACAGAGTCCCGCCCACTGGAAGCCCCACTCCCGATTTTGCAGCAAAGTCAATCCCCGGCTGCCACGCAGCCAATAATCTGGGTTTTTCTCTGAAATGCAGAGCAAATAGATGCGAATCTTTTAGACCCAGATTTCCTGCAGAAACCCTGATGAAGATGCGAATTATCATAAACATTGTGTGCCAACTGAATATAGACATAGTCCAAAAAGTAGAATTGTGCTGTACGTCTGAGGAAACTTATATGTGCCTAAAACACTAACAGGATGTCAGGCAATGTGTTCTTTTTTAGAAATGGAAGAGATCTTCTGGCAGAAATGAGCCACCCTACATGAGATGGACTGAGGGTCGGGGGGGGGGCACGTTGTATGAGACAGGTGGGGGGCAAAGTATGAGATGGTATTTGCAAATTCCAAGAGTCTCTGTCACCTTGGCCAAATTTACCAAGAAGAATAGCTTCTCTTTGTCTTGAGCAGACTCTCCTCCCTGGCAGGCCCACAAAACAGCCGTTGTGTGGAAAGTGCAGCCTTGGTAAAGCAGTTTTTCTGGGCCAGAGTGGCCAGGAAAGTCTTCGGCTTTAGGCAGAGAGGGAAGGTGCCGTGGGTTTTCATACTATATCATTTTGTAATGTTTTGCAGTCCAGAGGGGAGGAAATCCAGGAATCTGGTTAAGAGACATTGCCTGGAATCCTGTTGGTGTTTTATGGATGTTCTCCTATGGAAGTGGTTGGACATGTTTGCCTAATGTGGAATATCCATATTCCGTGCAAGGTTGAGGAAACAGAGTTACATAGGAGGTGTGCTTGTCCATGCAAGTACACATGTGGGCATGCACAGATGTACACAGGCATATTTAAGTGTGCATTAAAATGTCCATCATGGAACCACAGCATCTTAGAGTTGGGAGGGAACACAACAGCCATAGAATCATAGAGTTGGAAGAGACCACAAGGGCCATCTAGTCCAACCCCATTCTGCCATGCAGGAATACCCAATCAAATCATTCCCAACAGATGGCCATCCAGCCTCTGTTTAAAAACCCCCAATGAAGGAGACTCCACCACACTCCGAGGCAGTGCATTCCACTGCCAAACAGCTCTTACTGTCAGGAAGGTCTTCCTAACGTTTAGGTGGAATCTCTTTTCCTGCAGTTTGAGTCTATTGCTCAGTGTCCTAGTCTCTGGAGCCACAGAAAACAAGCTTGCTCCATCCTCAGTATGACATTCCTTCAAATATTTAAACATGGCTATCGTGTCACCTCTTAATCGTCTCTCCCCCAGGCTAAACATTCAGGCAATTTAGTTAACTTTGATAAATATTTCATTTCTGTGCTTTCCTCCCCGTTTTTAAGTTAATAGCTTATGTTTTCCTTAACCATAGTTCATTTCATATATACAGTAGGACCCCTGTATCCACTGATTCATTATCCACTGATTCAATTATCCACAGGACACAAAGCAACACACCTACCATGGAGGCTTCCTAGAAAATGTGTCCTCCCTAGCCATTTTCTAGCTACTCCAAGGCAACTCTATGGTATTTTAAACTGGAAGTCCCATTCTTTTCAGTGGCGTTCACTATTCTCCACAGTTTTCGGCATCCACAGCTCTACCAGAACCAATGGGGTCCTACTGTATATTTAAAAGAGTTAATACTTTGCCTATTAAGTCAGTTCAGTCCCACTTTTCTCTCCAAATATAAATCAGCTAGATTCCAGTCTTTTAAAACACCATTTGTTTTTTTTAATTCATCCAAGCTATTAATTTATCAATTTCTTTCATGTCATGTATTTTATGTATCTAGTCATCTACAGTCCATACAATGTCTATTTTCCAATTTTTTATTATCAAAGTTTTTGCTAGCAAAAAAAATTAGGCCAGTTACTTTAAGGGGGTACAGGAGATGGGGATGGGAAGAGCGTGAGGGGCAGACCTCCAAGATTGTTTCCTGAACCTCGATGTCGCCTCTTCCTCATGTAAAGGAGTCACTTCACAATTTCTCCAAGTGGACTCTGCAAAATGATTCTGCCCCAACATTACTGAAAAGCCTCTCTCTCACACACAGGCACACACACTTTCAAGTTCAGCCCCTGTCAGCCCATCAAGCTGAGTTTGGATATGAACTGGTGAACCCAATACCTCAGAGCTATGTTGGAGTGACTGGAGTCATGCCCTTGTCTCATGGAAGCTGAGCTTTGAGATGAATTGCGTGCCTGTTTTGGAACATAACAAAAGCCTCTTTTTTAGAAGGCAGCTCCATTGTGCCACTCATAACTCTGCCAAACTGTCAGGGAGCCTGTAAATAAGCCTGACTGTGTGCAGCCCAAACAACAGGGTAATGAACCCTGCTACCCTTTTCCTCGCTTTCCTCTCGAATTTCATATTGTACATTACTTGGGGCAGGGACCTTCCCTTCCCTTCATTGTAGAGTACCACTGATGGCACTGCATTTACAATGATGATTGGGATGATGATGACTATGGTAACAATGGGCTGTAGTGGCAGTGGTGTAGCGCACACACATAAGGTCTGGAAGCCATGCCCTATGAGGAGCAGCTTAGGGAGCTGTGTTTGTTTAGCCTGGGAAAGAAAAGGTGAAGAGGAGAGGTGACATGATATCCATGTTTAAATATTTGAAGGGGTGTCATATTGAGGATGGGGCAAGCTTGTTTTCTGCTGCCCCAGAGACTAGGACGCCGAGCGATGGATTCAAACCACAGGAAAAGAAATTCCACCTAAACATTAGGAACAACTTCCTGATGGAAAGAGCTGTATGAAAGTGGAATATACAGTCCCAGAGTGTGGTGCTCTCTCTTTTTTTGGAGGTTTTTAAAAAGAGGCTGGATGGCCATCTGCCAGGGGTACTTTGATTGTGTATTCATAGAATCATAGAGTTGAAAGAGACCTCAAGGGCCATCTAGTCCAACCCAATACCTTGAAGGAAGACACAATCAAATCATTCCTGACAGATGGCCATCCAGCCTCTGTTTAAAAACCTCCAAAGAAGGAGACCCCACCACACTCCCAGGCAGTGTATTCCACTGCCAAACAGCTCTTACTGTCAGGAATCTTCCAACTCTATTATGATTCTATAATTTTCTTTACCCATGTGGTTGCAGTCTTTTGGCCATTACACAGCGGCTGTATTCAGTTCACTGTTGTTTAACTGGCGTTCTGCAAGTGTAGCCATTTCACATCTTGGATGGTTCATCACTATTTGTTGGTGCCTTCATTGTACCACCTGATTCACTTGGGTTGCAGAAACAGCTCCTGCACCTTCCCCATTGCACAGTGAGCCAGGAAGCAGGGACTTTGGCAGCTACACCTCTGGTTGTATTGTGTCACTATGCAGAAGAAGGGTGTTGTAGCACAGCCCCTTGTAACTGCCTGCGTTTAAATTTACACCATATAAGCACAATGTAGGATCTCAGGCTCTGTGTTTGGCTCATGTCTTGAAATGCCATCTATTAATATGCAAAGCTTCAGTTGCACAGTGTTGGCATTCAGCAGAAAGGTGGTATAGTGTAACCACCATGTACATACTGTCCAACATTTCACAGGTGAAAACCTCAGTGGCTGAACAACATCAGAGTGTGGTCAAGACAGCAAAAGTTATGAATGAGAAAGAACAGGCAAACAAGGTGAGACTGCAGCAGCTTGCTTTTGCCTCAGCCAACAGGGAAGGGCAATGTTCTCCCTCTGCCTCTCCTCTTCCCTTGCTGAGTTCATGGAGTGCAAACTTTGCACTTTAAATTCCCTTTGCAGCAGTTGAAGTAAGCTGCGTACAAAGGAGGAAAGTGGGAGACAGACAGAGAGAAACTGGGACATTTTAAAAGCAGCTGGAAAAGTGAGATGACAGAGGATTAATTGGGACAGTTTACATCTGTGAAATGTTGGAGGATTTGACATAGATATCCCCCAAGGTTCCAGGTGAATACTGTCCCTACTCCACCAGTGAAGCTTTGACAGTTTGCACTTTGCATTTTGTGCATTTTGGTTGGGCCAATAAAGGTATCACTGTTTTGTGGATTTTGGGTTTTGTTGTATTTTGCATGGCCAACATTGCTGCCCCTGAATATGTTTCCTGGATTTGAAGATACCAGATTTAGACACAACAAGGGAACCTTTAACAAGAGGGAGCTAATGAACTGGAACTTAGCTCTTTGAGGTTTCTACCTCCAGCAAAGGTAAAACCCTTTCATTTGGGCTACAATTGCCAACTTTTACCTATACTGCACCTAAAAGTTTTTCCAGATGTAACAGTAAAAAACACTTCTTGAGAAACCAATGTTTTCTGCCTAAGGACTTTATCACACGAGCATGTAAAAATGCTGTAATTCTGCAACTGAGGATAGTGAAAGTATGGTGGCATTATTACATTAATTATTGCACTTTGCTGCAATCATGCAATACTACTGCTAACGGGACATTGCACATAGTGCTTTACAAATGGGATTGAAGCTTGTGCTATTGTAACACTTGTTTGGCCCATACATACACCTTTTAAAAAGTCTTTTCCTCCTTCTGTGATTTTGCAAGAATGCAGTTTTGGCCATTATCATGAGAAGATGTTACTTCAAATAAACAAACAAAAAACAAACAAATAAATACATTAACAAATTAACAATAAAAAAACATACTGAGAAAAGGTGACAGTTCATTAAAAGGGCATCACGGAGGTCCTCTTCATGTTCTCCACCAGAGGAAAGCTTGCATGATGTATATTGTGCTCTTTAGCTGGACTAATAAAGGTATCACTGTTTTGTGGCTTTTGGATTTTGTTGTACAGTCAGACCCCCATATCCGTGGAACCAATACCCGCAGTTTCAGTTATCCATGGCTGAAAAAATAGGGACACATACCATAGAGTCACACTGGTAAGTACCTAGAGAAGCACCCTCTCTAGGCATCTTCTAGGTCCTCCATGGTATGTTTGTACTGGAAGTCCTTTGTTATAATAGGGTTTGCTGTTATCCATGGTTTCTGGTATCCACAGTAAGTCTGGGAACCGAACCTCTGCGGATACAGGGGTCTGACTGTATTTTAGGTCACCACGCCGTCTCTCAGGATTACCTGAGTCCTCCAGCTGTTGCATGCAAGGTGCACCTAGCAGGTGGTGCCCCTTGGCTAGCAGGGCAGCGACAACCTGCCTGCCATTCAACTGAGCAGGATTTGACCTGTCCCGACATGTCTGTTTTTATAAGATTCACAGCCAACCCTTATGATGCTTTAGCAGGACAAAGAAAACGGGCCTTCCTTTTTTCCCAGGCCCTCAGCAGCTGGAACTGCTTCAATTGTGTTGCCTAAAATAAGCACTTTGTGTGAATTTTCCAGAGGAAACCACTTGAAAAGAAAGGGAATAAAATCAAAATAAATTGAGGGGAAAGGTTTGTGTGCCTACGGATCTGCCACTGGGAAAGTTTGTGCGTTTGGCTTCCTGAATGGGGCGGAAGGTGCGTTGATTTATTGGAGGTGTCAAATGTTGGCAGCTGTTGCTTTGTCAGGTTGGGAGTTGGCTCTGTTTCTACTTGGGCTGCATTTCCATCTTGCAGTCAGAAGCTGAGATACTGCATGGAAAAGCATATTATATATATATTGTATTGTATTTTATCTTTGTTTCAATTCTCTATTAGTTTAATTTAGTTTTAAGGGGTGGGAGGATTAGGATTGGGAAGGATTGTTTTAACTTGCTGTTGCCGAGCAGAGGGGCTGGTTAAAAATAAATTATTATTATTATTATTATTATTATTGTAAAATCCATGTGTGGAACTATGTTGCATCTCTCCTCTCAACCCCCAGACCTGGATTTACCATTTAGTCAATGAAGACCCTTCCCATGGCTATTCAATGGCTGGTGGAGTGTAAGAAAGGGATTGGAGTAGTGTCTGGCTATGTTCCCTTCACCAAATGCAGACTGATGACATCACCTGTTGAGATCTACCAGGGGCTTCCAGAGGTCTTGGTGGATACATCATTCTATATCTGGAGACAAAATCAGACAATTCTCCCTTTCTTTGGCTTTTTTGCTGGCAGATATCTTAGCCAGCAAAGTAGCTCTGCTGGCAGATAGCTAAGTCAACAGATCTCTGAGATCAGCCAGAAGAAAAGACTTGTGGATAATCCTAACCCACAATAGATGGAGGGTCTTTGAAGGGTTGTCTAAATGGTGAAAGTACTTCTCATGGAATATGAGGAATATACAACCTGTCTTAATGGTATCCCGCATCATATCACTGTATTCAGAAGGATTGGGGCTAAATACGCCATATACTCTGCATATATTCAATGAGATAAGCGACGTGAATTGATTCGATTTCCTAAAGGAGCAGAAGCTGAAAGCTGATTGGTCAGATGAGTGTGGGGGTGGGGCTTGCTAACAAGGCAAGTGCCCGGAACCACCATGTGTTTTTTCCACCATAGCGAGCGCGTGCTAATGTGATAAAATGGGGTGAGGTTTTTTTGTTTATTTGCTTGTTTGTTTGCTTTTCTGTTAAGGCAAAATATTGTTCTATCACATCTTGGGGTTGTTTTATTTTTATTAAAAAAATACTGTTTGGCGGTGGCAAATTGTTAAGTAAAATCATGAGTAATTCACTCGTGTCCACCATCTTGATTCGCAGGCATGTCCATTTGTGCAGCAAACACGGATACCTTTGCATGCCTGCAATCTACTTAACCCCCCCCAAAAAAACCATTAAGACAAATCGCAGCTGCTGCAAGTTGCCTTTATTGTGGAGCAATCTGCTTCTTTTTGCCTTGTATAGACAACCCCTGAGTCTCGCCTCATGGAGGGGCATTGCTCATATGGACTAGCACCTCCATGTGGCAATAGTTCTCCACCTTGTCTTCCCAGATGTTGTTGGACTTCAGCTCCCCAAAGCCCCAGTGAGCATGGTCAATGGTGAGGAATTCTGGGAATTGTAGTCCAATAACATCCAGGGACCCACAGGTTGGGAAACTAACTTATGGCATTTATGGTCTTGGGGTAAGAAGGGAAGGCCTCTTATGGATTTGTAACTGGTAAAAGAACAAAGCAGAGGGTGAAAGCAAATGGAAGATGTCTCAATGGAAGGATCTAAATCAGAAGGGGATGGTATCCATCTGGAGGTAGCAGGGAAGAATCAGGTGGCCATGTTTGATGATGACATCAAAGGATTTAGGATGATTAAAATGAAAACAAAAAGCAAAGCGTAATCTCTTCAAACTGGACACAGAAAGAGCAACGTAAAGGTCAAGGGGATGGCCTATTCCCCCTATGATAAAAGGTTACATTATTTGGGGAGCTTTAGTTTAGGAGATTATCAGACAAGTGTCTAAAAATGTTATTTTAGCACTATATTTTACAGTGTAAGTATCCGGGCATAATAACACTTCTTTTCGCATGCTGCTGTAATCACGAGACATAGATGCCCCTTAATTATTGCAACATCACTGCTTGCACTGCTCACTTCCATGTTTTTGCATGGGCAAGATTTCAGCAGTTCTCATGAGGAGATGAGAGTGCACTTAAAAGCCTAAAAACACCTAAATAAAAAAAACAAAATGAACACATAAGCACTGAAACACACTTGGAAACTTGCCAGCAAACTGAGGAGGTTCATAAAAAGAGCACCCCGTGCCTAGTTTTCACGTGCTTTCCCGGAAGTATTCTGCTGGGGACTGCCCATTGACACTGGAATAACACCAGCAGAACGGGGCACGGTTTTGCGCACAAGCAATGCTGCAAAAAACCCACATAACCCCGCCATGGGAGATCAGTTGGCGGCTTCTCCCCGCTAATACAAAAGAACACCTTCTTAACAGCAACAGAATACTTGCAGAATGCTGGGGCATGACATCGTGCGATAGGGAAACATTTTTGCATTCTCATTTCAATGTACTGTAATAACTCTGTATTTGTCGCGTGTGATAATCTCTTTAGAAAAAAAATTATGAGTAGGAGCTGTATAAGAGAGATGTGTTAAATTATGGGTGGATGCTTCCCTCCCTGTATCACAGCAAGCAGCAGCTGGGGTTGTCCAAAGAAGCTGAATAGCAGGAGCTCTAGGGCAGAGAACATCTCTGTTCCGACAGGCTTTTAGGATTTGACTGCAAGGGCTTTTAATAGAGAACTGTTTTACTGACTTTTACCTTCTGTCTTTTAAACAGATTTGTGTGAAGGTTTTAATTCTATGGATAGTTTAATTGCATTTTAACAATAACTTTTTGTATGTTTTCACTTATGTTTTGATTTTTTTAAAAAAAATCTCTATTTCTATTAATTTTTGTATGATGCCTGAAATTCTAGTTTTGGGCAGAGCACAGACAAATTAACAACAGCATCCAGTATTAGAGGTTGTTCGGCTCCCAGTACAAGTTGCTGGGAAACACAACCTTCCTGTCTAGCTTGTGGGTTTTCTATATGCAAACAGAATGCTGGGCTAGATAGTCCTTTTGTCTGAGGTGTCATTGTTATTTGTATGTTCTTATCTTCTTTAAACAGCAGACCAAAGTATTTTAAAATTTTTACTTGACTTATTGTTTGATGAATATTACACTACAGTGTAGCATAACTGTTATGTTGTTTGATTTGGGCTGGTTCTTTCTATCTCTTTATAGTACAATTTTTGAATTAAGTCATGGTAAGCCCCTATAAGAATCCACCTGGCAAGTTGGAAAGGTGGGATGTAAGTGCTTGAATTAACCCCCCCCCCCTCTCTCTGGTTTTTCTTCGCAAACGAAGATTCAGGAAGGACACATCCCGCGTTTTCTGCAAGCGCGCTGATGACTAAAAAGGCCAATCCGAGATAAACAAGTCTGGTTGCAGAAAGCACAGCAGAAGGTCTCCTTGGGTGATGTTTCCGGGTTGTGATTCTTTCTGCGTTGTCGTTTGTCTTCAAGACTTGTTCGGTGTGAGTTCTCAAATAAGGCTGCAGCACTGTGGATAGTGCGTCTCCATGCCTCCCGATGTGAGGACAGGGTGGACCATTGTTGGTGATCAATTTGGCCGAGCTTGAGATGTTGTTTCAGGGAGTCTTTGTATCGCTTTTTTGGAGCGCCCCTCTTACGCTGACCCACGGCGAGTTCACCGTAGAGTACGGTAGTATTTTTGGGAGGCGATGGTCCTCCATCCTAGAAACGTGCCCTGCCCAGAGCAGCTGTGTTCTCAATATCATGGCCTCAATACTGGTGATCCCTGCTTGCTCAAGGACAGCAAGATTTGTCACATAGTCAGTCCAGTGTATATTTAGGATTGTGCGTAGACAGCGCTGATGAAAGCGCTCGAGGAGTCGTAGGAGGAGTCGTAGGTGGTGGCGATAGGTCAATAAGTAAAGCAATCACATCCATCAGCCAGGCTTTTTGCTGTTGGAGTATTCAAGTTGAAAGGAAGTTGATCTGAATTTTCACAAAAGCAGCTCTATGTTGTGAAACTTTCACAGAAATTCAATAGTGCCTTAGCTGACTCATTGCTGAGAATCTGGCCCTTGCCAAAAATTGCCTGCATTTATGATTTTTGTTCTCATCATCTGGACTCACTAACCAGCTGCCTCAAACGACTTTGTATGAAGAAAACGGGATTAATAAAATTACACAGCCCTGTGTCCTAACTCCAAGGACTACTTATTTAGAAGCATTAACAGCCACCTTCTCGCATTGTCCTGCAGCAGAAACACTGCAGTAGATTTCTGCCTCAATTTAGCATCACAACATCTTTGCAAGGTAGAGTGGGGTCAAGAAAGAGAGACTTCAGCAAGGTTGTAGAGGATTTTTGCCTTGGCTGGTTCTTAAGAGGTAGATTGGTTCAAGAAAGAGTGGCAAGGTTGCAGTAGATTTCTGCCTCAGTCTGTCCTCACTCCACCCTTGCAAAAGGTAGGCTGGGTCAAGAAAGAGACACTTAGGTGTCCCTAAGGGCATCCACAAAACTTCATTCACAAGTCAAAGATCTGACTGCAAATCTCCCAACTTAAAAATAAACTGAGAAATAATGCAGAAATAATGCAGTTTGACACTGCTTTAGCTGCCATGGCTCAATACTCTGGAATTCTGGGATTTCTAGTTTTGTGAGATATTTAGCCTTCTCTGTCAGAGACCTCTGGTGCCACAACAAACTACAAATCCCAGGATTCCATAGGATGGAGCCATGATAGTTAAAGTGGTGTCAAACTGCATTATTTCTGCAGTTTGTCAGCAGACTGAGACCAGTTTTCTAGGGGTGCAACAGATGTGTCTATTTCCTACCTTGCATTGAGGTAGAATGGTGGAGAAAAACCTCTAATCTACATTTTCTGTGTTCCAGGTGAGTGTTAAAAGCATAGAAACAGAACTGGAATGGAGAGGTAGCAACTCTAAATTGTGTCCCCAGCAACCTCTTCTCTTCCCATCAGCCACCTGTGTGGTTTCTTCTTTACTATGGATTGTCATCCTGTCTAGCAACTGGCATGTGATGAGATCTAATGTCATTAACCTTACAGTGGCTCAACAAAAGGTCGGCTTAGCTTTTGCAAAATTTTGCAGTGCATGGCTAGGCTGTACAGTACTTCTCTTTTCCTCTTCTGAGTGCTGACCCAGATCTCTAAACGCCAGGACAAACTTTCCCTTTGTGCCTCAAGAAAACCTGATTAGTAAGCTAAGCGCAAGATGTCTTGCAATCAGGAAGGCACATGCCCGGTTAGCTGAGGACATGGGACTGTGATGCTGCCTCTGCTCCTGAGCCACCTGCTTTTATGAGTTCATATTTGACCACAGCTCCTGCAAGGAATAGGGGCCTTCTATTACATCTGGGAAAAGAAGATTTTTTGCCATGAAGTGTTGGCCAGACCCCTGCCCTCCATCCCCTCTTAACCAGAGTTTTGAAAAGTTACCATTTGGGACTACAATTCACAGGATCCCCAAGCATTAGTCACACACTTACAGACCTTTAAAAAAACCCAACCAAACAGATGTCAATAAGGTCTAGAACCTTGCTTTTAAAAATTGAAATCTGAGTTGATAACCAAGAAGCTAAATCCTGTGCTCCAGTGCTGTTTTGTAGAATTGGGACTTCCACACTCATTAGCAGGTGGTGGCTTCCATGTCAACAGGCTGGCGAATTGGTTCCAGGTTTTAGTTTATTCTGAGTGGCATCTTGTTCCCCAAACAGGAGCTTTAATGCCTCCTTGAAAGTTTGGACTAACATTTGGTGTGGACTCAAAGCCCTACTGACATGGAAGCTAGCAGCCACAACTGGATGTACATGCGATACTTCTGCAATATAGTATTGGGGCATAGGATGGATTTAGCTTCTTGGCCATCAAAGTGCTTGCTGTGACCTTGAAAGCCCTACCTAGCTTAAATCCAGTCTATCTGAAAGACCATATCTCCCTATACAGTACTAGCCTCCCTATGGGCTCATCTACATCCTGGCCACAGATCAGGCCTGTGCCTCCCTGTTACCTCTATGAAATGGGCCGGCCGGAGTTCAGATGAGCACACCAGCCTGTTGCTGCTGCAGCCACTACCACTGCAGTCTCTCTCACTCTCCCAGAAGTGACGAAGCTGGCCCACAGCATGTGACCAACCTTGGTCACATGCTGCGGGACTCCTGCCTAGATCCAGAACAGCATGGCAGACCGGCAGCTGCAATCCGTGGGACCGGATAAAAGTGAGTATTATTTTACAATGTGTTATCTGGCCCTACCCTGTCTTACCCCCATCTTACTCCCATCTTTATCCCAGAGGTGGTGAGGACTGCCTAGGGGCAGAATGGGGCAAATGCCTTGCATTGTCAGGACTGCAGGGCTCTAAGATGGGAGAAAAATGGAATATATTGCCTGTGTAGACAAGCCCTATGTCTTTGGGTTTTCAGGGGAGGACTTTCTCACAGCTCCACTGCCATCACAGGCATATTTGCTGAGGACAGGGGAGAGAGCCTTTTCAGTGACTGTTCCCAGCCTGTGGAACTCTCTCCCACAGGAAATTTGTTTGACCTCCTCTCAGTTCTCTTTCCACCAGCAGGCAAAGACCCTTTTATTTAGGAGATTATCAGACAGGAACGAAAAAAGCATTTCTGTCCCACAGTCTCCACTCACACCCTGTCCTGTCACGCCACAATCGCCCTCCCCACCGCACTTGCCTCCTCTCCTGTCATTCTAGCAGCCCAGGAGTGAATGGAACTCTAACGGAGCTCCATTCACTTCCTGGATCGAAATCCTGCGGATTCTTGCGAGAAGATGCAAGCGCAGGAAGTTAAAAAATAAAAATAAAAAGAACACACACACACACACACAAACCCTACAGCAAGCGCAAAAACACACTTTAAAAGGTAGAAGTAACCTGAGGAGGGGTCATAAAATTGTGCCACTTACCTGGATGTCCTGATCTCACCCGGAAGTGTTCTGGCAGAGACCACCCATTGATGCTGGGATCTCACCAGCATAACAGGGCACCTTGTTGCACGCAGGAACATCTGTGACAGGAATGGAATGGGGGAATCTATTGATGCCTTATCCCATCAATAAAAAGCAGTGCCGGTGGAACGGCAGCAGAACGGGTGCATTACGAGGGGGAATGATGTCATGTGAAATGGGAGCTCTTTTGCAATCTCTTGGCGTTCCTGTAACACCACTTTTAATGCATCTGATAATCTCCTTAGGCATGCCTTTGGTCTTTATTAAGTCTTGAGGTAGAAGGGTGTTTTCAGCATGGTGTGCTCTGCTTTTATCTTCTTAATTCTGTTTAATTTGTGATTTAAATTTGCCTCTTAAATGGAATTGTCGGTTTAATTGTTTAACTGTTGTAATATACGATTTTAATTAAACTTTGCTTTAAAGCTTTAGATCCCACTCCAGGACGAATGTGGCATATGAATAAATAAATAACAACCTCAGGTTTGTTAAAGAAAAAAGCAAGGTTCTAGACTCTTTGGCTATCTACAAGTTGGTTTTAGCTACTCACAAACAATTCCATGGAAGAAGGAAAATGGGGAACATCTGAAAAAGCCAGTGTGGCTCTCTCCCAGTGAGATACCCTAGGCAACGTGTGGCAAAGTAAAAAGAGTTCCCTTTAGTGACTGGAATTCACAGGCAAGATGGATGCTCAGATCAAAGGTAAAGGGAGAGTATTGTCCTTGGCAAACTGGACACTTTGAGAAGTATTTCAGAGGAAGGATAGGAAATCAGACTGGAAAATCTCTAGCTGCCAGCAGGATTCCAACATGTAATGTTGCAAAAAGAGGCAACGAGCTGTGAAAGCATCCCTGTGAAAAGAAGACAGGGAATGGAATACAGTATTCATATCCAAAGGAAAACAGCTGATGGAAGGGAAGATATCCTCACTTTGAACATGAGCCAGGCTTAGAAGTTGCTGGCATTTGGACCTATGAAGCAACTGCAGATTTCCTACCCTGTGATAGGCTGTCAATCAGGGTTTCAAAATACTGTCAGACCCCCACATCTCTGGGAGTTCAATTGTTGGACTTACCAGGACACTGGAAACCATGGATAAAGCAAACCCTATTAAAATAAAGGACTTCCGGTAATAACATACCATAGAGTTGTGTTAGAGGTCCTAGAAAATGCCTAGAGAGGCTGCCTCTCTAGGCACTTCCCGGCACAACTATGGTATAGGACTCTATTTTGTGTCCCGTGGAGAATTGAAACTATGGATATGAGGCCTTCTCCAGGTAAGTGATGAAACTCAGGTATGGGAAATGTCTGGCCCTCTAGGTGTTGCTGGACTGCAGCTCTCATAATTTGTCATCATTGGCTACACCGACTAAGAATGATGGGTGTTGCAATCCAATGACGTATGGGGAGCCACATGTTCCCCATCCTTAGCTGAACCTGATTATTCTGGACCTGCCGTGTTTTGAGAGATGGGGATCCCCTTCTTGATTCAGTTCAGACCCTTGGACTTTCAGAAGGCCACGTGGTCAGTCAGTTCTAAACTTTATCCCAGGGTTGGGGGTGATGCAACAGGAATGCATAGGAATATAGGAGCAAATCCAGTCATTAGTCCCAGCTAGAGTAGACCCACTGAAACAATAGGAACTTGGTAAGTCAAGATTCATGTAAATTCCACTGATTTAATGTGAATCAGTGTGTGCGTGCGTTTGCATGTGTGCATATGTGTGTGCGTGCACACCTTCAAATCACCTATTTACTTATGGTGATGATTCCATTAATTTCATGGGGTTTTCTGAGACATGAAATATAGCCTCCCCTGTTTGTGGGGGATCTGTACCTACGGTTTCACTTACCTGTGATCAAGGAACAAGGTCTATCTAGGCATCTGGAGGATCATAGAGTCACGCTGAAAGTGGTCTCTCTAGGTATTGGGAGGTCCTCCAGTGCAACTCCATGGCCAACTTCTGCTGAAAGTTGACCATAGAGTCACGTTAGATGCCTAGAGAGGCATCCTCTCTAGGCATTTCCTAGGTTCCCTGGTGCGATTCTATGGTCTAATATGGCAGTTCATTATTATACGCGGTTATGCGTATCTGTGGTAAGTCCAGGAACATATCCCCTGCATAAACGTGTGTGTGTGAGAGAGACCTATACTCAGAGGTGGTTTGCAATTGCCTTCCTCTGAAATATAGCCGAAAGCACCTGGTATTCCCTGGCAGTCATCCGTCCAAGTACTAACCAGTCCTGACCTGCTTTACTTCCATGATCAGATTGGATCTGGTGCCTTCAGTCTATTTAGACCTGGTGGGATTGACTCTGGTTGAGAGTAGAAATTGGATTTAGGACTTTATCAGACAAGCCTCTAAAAATGTTCTTTTGGCCCCATATTTTACCCCGTTTTTGTGCTGCCAAAAGAACCCAAAATATCAAACGTTGCCGTGATAGTGTGAAAAAGCAGACTCGTACTCCTGCGTTCACTACCCCGTGTGATCTTGGTGGTTCTCACGAGAAAACGTGAGCGCGCTTACAAGTCTAAAAAACAGCTAAATTAAAAAACAAAACGTACACACAAGCACTGAAACACAATTAAAAGTTTGCCTGCAACACGGAGAGGTTCATAGAAAGAGCACCCCATGGCTAGTTTTCATGTTCCCACATGGAAGTGTTCTGGCAGGGATCGCCCATTGATGCTGCAATTGCATCAGCAGAATGGGGTGTGGTTTCAGACGCTCGCAACCATGGTGAAAAAATGCCACAGCTGATCTGTTGACAGCTTGGCCCAATAATAAAAAATAATACCTTATTTTCAAGACGTAGGAGATTATCACACTGTACTGTTATAGCGCTATTATTCCACTTTAACTGCTCTGGCTGCCTCCTGTGTAATCCTGGGATTTGCAGTTTAGGGAGGGGCATTTAGAATTCTCAGCCAGAGAGCTCTTAGGCCTCACTAAACTACAAACCCCAGAATCCTACAGGAGGTAGCCATAGCAATTAAAGTGGAATAATAGTGCCATAACAGTGTCGTGTGATAATCTCCTATTAATCATGAAAGCACAAAATTGTCTAGTACAGTATTGGTGGCCTTTCGCATTTATGAGGCGTTGTTATGATGCCATATTTGCCACATCTGATAAAGTTCTTAGTTCATAGGAATACAAGAAGCTGCTTTCTACTGAGTCAGACTGTTGGTTCATCCAGTATAGTCAACACTGTTTGGCAGCAACACTCCAGGGCTTCAGGGAGGATTCTTTTCTAGCCCATGGAGATCCTGGGTGGTCTCCCGCCCAAGTACTCAATAGGTCTGAACTTGTTGAGAATTTGAAATCAGATGAGATCTGGTGAGTTCAGCGTGCCACGGTGGCAATAAGGGACTAATGAACAAAAGCGTTTAAATTTACCAGCAGAGAGCAGCATTTCTCCCATCATTTATCACAACTGGAGTTGCCACCTCAGCAGCAATTCATTCTCCAGGCAATGCAATTGTGATGAATAATAATGCATCAGCATAATCTCACCGTGAGGCCAAGCCTTTGTTAACAGCTGAAACCTTTTTATTTCAATAAAGCTACTAATATAAATATTTGCCAGAGCTGGTGTAGCTTAGGGTAAGGGAAGGTATTACAAGGACGTTTTCATAGAATCCTAGAGTTGGAAGGGACCACAAGGGTACATCTGCACTGTAGAAATAATGCAGTTTGACAATGCTTTGACTGCCATGGCTCCATCCTGCAGAATCTTGGGATTTGTACCTTTGCGAGGCACCAGCACTCTTTGGCAGAGAAGGCTAAAGATGTTGTAAAACTACAAATCCCAGGATTTCACAGGATGGAGTTATAGCACTTAAAGTGGTGTCAAACTTTATTATCTCTACAATGTAGATGCACGCCTAGCCCATCCCCCTGTCATATAGGAATGCACAACTTTTAATGTAGTCTACTTGCCATAATTCAGCAGGTGACTTGAAGGTACACACACTTGCTTCTAGCCACAAGATGGATGCAGAGCAGAGCGGAGGTTGGGCCCTGGCACCAAAATGACTAGTAGAGAACATGGAAGCAAACTGAATAAATACATAGTTCCCATGGAGAGTTTTTGCAAGTTGCAGCAAGAAATGAATTATGCCTTGGAAACTAGCTAGCTGCTGTTCCCCTAACACAGCTGGAGATTTGTACACAGCCCTTTTCCTCTTAGCTAACACACATTGGAAACTGTTTAATGCAGTGTAGATGTGTAAATAGCTATTGCTTAAAACAATTTGTAAGCCGCTCTGATAGCCTTGTGGCTGAAGAGCGGGGTATAAATAAATAAATAAATAAATAAATAAATAAAAATAAAGCCCTTTTCCTCTTGCCTGGAGATAACTCCACCAAAACTGGAGAATTTACACCCTTCTCTCTCTCCTGGAGATGGACCATGGAAGCTAGAGAATCAGGGTCAAGCTCTGAGATCTGACAACCCTAGGAGACTCACTATATCACTTTGCTAAATGATATGTCTACAGTTATGTAATTCAAGGTGCATTCTGGGGAAATGGAATCTGCATTATTAGCTTCAGTATCAGGGGTAAGAGAAACAAGTTTCAGGGGTTTCAAAACAGAAAACATCTTAGCCTGTTGCAGCATAAACAACTGAGTCCTCCCATAGCACCTTAATGACTGAAGATGTATCTGCACTGTATCATTGTATCATTTGATACCACTTGAACAGTTGTGGCTCCTAAGAAAAGTAATACAGGGTTAAATCTAATTTGGGAATTGTAGTTTAGGGGAATGACTGAGACTGATTGAAGCTATAGGCTAAAACATCTTGAAGACATCTCTATTCTGTTCTGGATGGTCAGGCTGTCTATTCAGATGGCCCTCTGCCCTTTCCCCATAATGCAATCTGGTAAAAAAATATATCATTAAATACTAAAGTTAGGATTGTCCGTGCCATCGTATTTCCCATATCTATGAATGGTTGTGAAAGCTGGACAGTGAAGAAAGCTGATAGGAAGAAAATAATCTCATTTGAAATATGGTGCTGGAGAAGAGATCTATGGATACCGTGGACTGCTAAAAAGACCAATAAATGGGTCCTTGAGCAAATCAAGCCTGAACTCTCCCTAGAAGCCAAGATGACTAAACTGTGTCATACTTTGGCTATATCATAAGAAGACATGACTCCCTCAAAAAACCAATAATGCTTGGTAAGGTAGAAGGCCGTAGGAAAAGAGAAGGACCACATTCCAGATGGATAGACTCAACCGAGGAAGCTACGGCCATGAGTCTGCAAAAGCAGAGCAGGACGGTTGATGAAAGGGTGACTTGGAGGTCTCTCATTCATGGGGTCACCATAAGTCAAAGTTGACTTGATGGCAGTTAACAACAAAACAAATTGGGAAGATGGCGACCAGGGGTAGGTGCGGAAAGGAAAAAGTATTAATCTAAAAAAGTCATGAGGCTATATAGTTAGAGGTTCACATTCCCAGCAGCTGGAAAACCAGTTCAGTTCTTGTGAGTTTTGGAAGCCTCTAATCTCTTCTGAGAGTCGTTTTTTCCCCATCCAATAATTAATTCAAGGATAAAGGAAACAATCAAAAAGACAAGAGGTAGATGGGGTGAGATGGGTGGAAACTCTCAGATCCTTCCTGATACCCCCTGAGAGAGAAGTGGTGTGATTCAGCCTTTGAAATAGTTGCCAGAAAATAAAGCAATTACGCACTCACAAATCTCTCATATCCACCACGCCTGCAGCGAAATGCTGGCTCTCATCGGAGATGGGTGGAAAACACCTTTCCTATTAAGCAAGCAGGTGGTATGAAAATGACCACATACTGTTGCCAAGGTAGGATGTCAGCAAATACCTGGTTTTCCCCTTCTAGAACATCTGGCTGACTCAGGAACTGGGAGGTCTGGTTTATATGCTCAGCCGAATGCAATGGGAAAAAGCTTTCCTTAGGTCGCATCATGGCGGGTGTGGTGAGGAGGTTGCCTTTTCATAGGAGCATAGGAAACTGCCTGATACTGGATCAGGGGCTACTGGCCCACCTAGTCCATTATTGTCAACTGGTAGCCCCAGCTCTCTAGCATCTCAGACCAGAGCTCTCCCTGGAGAGACCCCTATGGATTTGTGTACACCAGCCAGAATATGCCACTTTCTGGCTGTCATATTCTGGTCCCAGAGACAGATCACATGCTAGGAGCCTCCTTCCTGGCTCCAGAGCAACTCCAGCATTGCTGTCTGGCTATAAAGGCCAGTGTGCAGGTACGGACCCTACATTCTCGCACTGGACCCATCTGGGTTTTCCTGCATGACACAGGTTTTCCTGTTTTTTTAAAAAAGTTTCAAGTGGATTTAACCTGGCTCCCCCCACCACTTCCTTGCCTCATCCATTGTCAGGGCTGCCTGGAGGCAGATTGAGGCAAGAACCCTGTGTCTTTTGAACTGTGGAAGCGTGTGGTGGAGTCTCCTTTTTTGGAGGTTTTTAAACAGAGGCTGGATGGCCATCTGTCCAGAATGCTTTGATTGTGTATTCCTGCATGACAGGGGGTTGGACTGGATGGCCCTTGAGGTCTCTTCTAACTCTATGATTCTATGATTCTATGGGTGCGGCTATACGATCATTAAAAAATCCGTATGGGGGGCAAAAAATACGAACAGCCTGTCGTTCGTATGCATACGAACCGGCTATACGATTTTAAAGCCCCCTAAGCTCCGTATGACTCCCTCTTCCCGAAGCTGGCTGCAGCGAGCAAGCCAAGCGGCAGTTTTAAATCTCCCGCTGCTTTTTTTTTTAAAGGTTCCTGGTTTGCGGACAGTCGGTTTTCCGTATTTACAATATAAAATAAAAATAAACAAACATATTAATTCACGGACTTACAGGACGCTTGCTAGCCGGGAAACCAACATGGCGGCCGCTCCCAATTCCCCTCTGTGCTAGCCCCGTCCCCTCTACTCGGCCAGCCAATCAGATTACCCTTCCTGTTCGTATGTGTGCGAACGGACCGTACAGACCCGTCAGCCATCCGAACGGCGTATGGATTTCTCTTCGCGATCCGCTTTCCCTCCCGAATACCGCGTGTGTGTATTTCAGGGTGGAAAACCGCCCCCCTCTTTTGCATTCGTGTGCATCCAAACGGCCGTTTGTACCGAAGCGCGAACTTCCGCACGCCGTACGTATTATTTAAATCGTGTAGACGGGACCTATGCTCCAAGACAGGGGGAAGCCATTGTAAATCACCCTCTAGACTCCCATGACTCCCTTCTGATGCTCTCTGATCACAGGAATAACTAAGTCCTGACTCTGCCAATCTTCTGAAATCAAAGAGATGAGATACATTCAGGGTGGAAAGTTTTTTATACAAACTTTGAATGCTCTCTCAAGCAAAGAACTTCCTGCTTCTTGAAAAGTAGCAAGTCAAGGGACCACATGTCTTTCATCCTAGCAATATTAGACTTTATATTGACCAGGCATGCTAGCAGTTGTGGATGGCTGGAATCCTGTCGGCTAATCTCAGCTAAAGTAAACCCATTGAATCAATTGTTGAATGGCAAGTCAACACATACCTGATTTTTTTCAATGGCTATACTCTAGTTTGGGACTAACAATTGGATTCAGGTCGATACTTAATAATGAAATAAACCTGATACGAACAGCTATGAAAAAAGCATGTAGTAGAAACCCAAATGTTGTTTATGAAGGATGGAAGAATGGCTGAATGAAACCTGGCTGACTTGTTTGTTTTCAAGAAGTTACCAGGAAGCCTGGTTTGTATCAGGTTCCCAGCCAAGTGTTGTTGGTCTTTTCAAAGGGCCCCTGGGCAAAACACCTGGCCCTTTCAACTCTGTCAGCAGATCCTCCAACTCTTTGTTGTTCCCTTTGTGCTCTGGAGGCCATCTTTCTGCAAGAAGGCACCTGCCCCCTGTGAAATGAAAAGGGGCATTTAAGGTACTCTCTGGCTTTTCTTCCCAAACGAAGATTCAGGAAGGACTCATCCTGCGCTTTCTACAAGCGTGCTGATGACTGAAAAGGCCAATCCGAGATAAACAAGTCCGGTTGCAGAAAGCACAGAAGAATGTCTCCTTGGGTTATGTTTCCAGGTTGTGATTCTTTCTGCGTTGTCGTTTTTCTTCAAGACTTGTTCGGCATGAGTTCTCAAATAAGGCTGCAGCATTGTGGATAGTGCGTCTCCATGCCTCCCGATGTGAGGCCAAGGCGGACCATTGTTGGTGATCACTTTGGCTGAGCCTGAGATGTTGTTTCAGGGAGTCCTTATATTGCTTTTTTGGAGCGCCCCTCTTACGCTGACCTGTGGCGAGTTCACCGTAGAGTACTATTTTTGGGAGGCGATGGTCCTTCATCCTAGAAACGTGCCCTGCCCAGCGCAGCTGTGTTCTCAATATCATGGCCTCAGTGCTGGTGATCCCTGCTTGCTCAAGGACAGCAACATTCATCACATAGTCCAATGTATATTTAGGATTGTGTATATACAGTGCTGATGAAAGTGTTCGAGGAGTCGTAAGTTGTGGCGATAGGTTGACCCAATGTTTATTACCTCTCTAGTAGAGCAGCAAACTTTCTGAAAACTTTGAACCTATGGGTGAATATTTTTTCTCTGTATTTTTTTTTTTGAGTGGGTGGTGAACAACAGAAATGTTGGAAAAAAATTAAGATAAAAGCAATACAGATCAAGCCCCGTATCCTCAGATTTGGTATCCCCAGTTTCACTTATTCACATCTGAAAAAATATTTTCTCTCTAGACATTTCTAGGTCCTCCAATATGATTCTATGGTCAACTTCCGGTATTTGTCTCATTGAAAATAATAGGGTTCCCTATTATCCACTGTTCCAGCTATCCACATGTGTGTGTGTGTTTGGGAATGTATCCTCTGCAGATACTGGGGTCGGCCTGTACTTATTTTCTTATTAAATCTAAGTTTATTTTACTACTTTAGCAACATAAAATCCTCCCACCAATACAGTTTGAGTCTCCCTTATCCAGACTGAAATCCAAAATATTCCAAAATCCAAAATTGTCCACATGGGTGGCTGACATATTAATGCCTTTGCTTTGTGATGGTTCTATGCCCACAAACTTTGTTTCATGCACAAAATTATTAAAAATATTATGTATTTTGTAGTGCTTTGATTGTGTATTCCTGCCAGACAAGGGGCTGGACTGGATGGCCCTTGTGATCTCTTTCAACTCTACATTCTTGTGTTATGAACCTGATCAATGCTTGTGTGGTAGGCCATTGGGAATCCCATGTAAACTTTCTTGAGAAAGAGAATGAACTAACCATGGGTGTCTCCTAGCCAGCTGTATGTCCCAGATATATGGAGTTCGGATAAGGTACTTTTATGTTATTTATTTAATTTATATGCTGCATGTCTACCAGAATGGGACCCACTTGCCTATTCTGTTCACAGAAGTTGTCTTCTGATGACTGATCTCAACAGATCTTGCCAATAGTGCAATCTGCCAGCAGAGCGGGTCTGCTGGTTAAGATCTGCTGGGAGAAGAATTAAAAAGGGAGAGGGAAAGATGCGGTGAGGGAGGAACCACATTATTTCAGATTCTAACCTTTAGCCCAGGGACACAGCCACAATACCAGCAAAAAATTAGGCCAGGGTCAGGGCAGCCTCATGCAATTTCCCACACCCTAGACCAGGAGGGGTTTCGATAAAGCACAACTTCAGCTGGCCTAGTGCCAGTTCTGTTAGCCCTTGGCCATCTCGGCCAGTTAAAGTTGCATTCTAACTACAGGCTCCAACTGCATTCTAACTATCTAGCTAACACTGCTTCGAATTGCATAGTTCATTATATATTAAGCTTTTCTTTCATATATGAATTTTTAAAGCTGTGTCTCTTTTAATCTTAATAAGCCAGACTGGGCAAAAGGTGGGATATAAATAATGATAATGATAATGGTCATATAGCATCACCATTCTAGGTCTGAATTTCCTTTCAGATCCTATGGGAGAGGTCTCTTTTTCTACATTTTTTGCTATCTTCTGTTTCTTTGAATTGACTATTATACTGTAATACTTCTCTGTCCCTAGCCATAGGTTACTGAAGATGATGATGATGCTTCTGGATCACAACAAATTCTTCAGGTTGGCTAAATTGCAAAAAATATCAAAACACTCTACTCCAAAAAGTCATTTCTAATCTGGGAGACTGAATCACAGTGGGGCAGAATAGATGCTGTGCAAATGAAGGACCTATCAAAATTTATAACTTCTCAAATAAGGCGGTAATGCCAGAATGCTCTGTGGTCAGACAGAAGAGAAAGCTTGGGTTTGTGGTGGATAGTTCATTATGAATGTCAGCTCTGTATGCAGGAGAAGTAGGGAAAACACCCTTCACAAACCAAATTTGGGAATAATCAATAAAAGAACTGACAATGCAATCATAACTACTGCAATGCCGTGTTGTTTATGATATATGCAGTTTGATGGGCCCATCTTGAAAAAGGTATCACAGACAATGAGAGCAATAGGAAAGCTGGATCTGCTTTTATTATGAAGAACAATTACAACAATTGAGGGTGTTGTTTCTAATTAAGAAGAAAAAAATATTTCTTTGTTCAACATGGCTGATCTTTGTCGCCGTGGCCTTAAGTGTTAAATGGCATTATCAGTTCTAAGTTTGAATTTCTTATGAACAATGCTGGCATCAGTGCTGGCATCTTTTGCATTCAGGTTCCTGCCAGGACAGTTGGCAGGAGCAGGAAATCTCTTGAAGAAGATCATTCATAAGATAAAGCAATATGTAATCCCACGTCTCCTGTTGACATGAGCTATGCACAATGCGGTTTCTTTGTTGTGGGTGTTTGAAACGGGAACATGGCGAGAGGAATGTCAAATCCTTTTCTTGCCAAGCAGAAAACTAATTAAACTGGTGTATCAGCATTATCAAAGCTTGCTTTCCTGGATTTAGGGTTTGGATTAGTACAGTCGGACCCCCATATCTGTGAGGGTTCAGTTGTCAGACATACTGAGGATACCGGAAACCCCAGATAACAGTGAACTTTATTAAAATAAAGGACTTTGGGTAAAAACATACCATAGAGTTGTGTTGGAGGACCTAAAATATGCAGAGAGGATGCCTCTCTAGGCATTTTCCAACACGACTCTATGGTATATGTTCCTATTTTGTGTCCCATGGATAACTGAAAGCAGGGATATTGGTTCCGCGGATATGGGGCTCCGACTGTGTATGCAGAATGGTCAACATATTAGGACATTTTGATGAGCAGGAATGATTGGCAACCTTGTCAGGCTTCTGGATCTCTTCTGAGCTTAGCTCCAGTCCTTACTAGAGTTGCCAGATCTCAGGGCCTATCCCTGAGTCCCCAGTTTGCGTGGTCCATCTCCAGGCGGGAGGTGACGGTGCAAATTCTCGAGTTTTAGTGGGTTCTACTCCAGGCAAGAGAAAAGGCTGCGTCAAAAATCTCCAGCTCACTTGGGACCAGTCTACATGAGGAAATAAAATGTGAATTGAGGCACAGAAATGCCAATTCTTAGCAGCTGTAATCTGTCTCAACAATTTTTGGCAAGATACTGGTGTGCAAAGCTCTCCATGTTTCCTGTTAACATGGAGGCATGCCAGAGAATCAAGATGGTGGCTGTGAGTTAATTACTCGCAGTTTTGTACTCCCTAACTTGCCCCCACCAAACAATTTTTTTTAAAAAAAACTAACTCCAAGGTGCAGAAGAGAGATCTTTTTCTTAAATAATAGTCTGCTTAAATAATAATAATAAAAAAACAAGGAAAGAAAGCCTGTTTCATCACCCGAGTGCATGATCGCTATGGTGACAATCCAACATAGTGGTTCTGTGATCTGCTGCCTTATCAAATTCCAGCCACTGCACACAGCCAACCAATCAGCTGTCCTCTTCAGCGGTGCGATGCAATGCGATTCAGTTGTTCTAATAGGCGAGGGTGTGCATTTCTGACTTTTTTTTTTAATTCAGGAAAAGTCCTGGAGGCTTCTGGTGTGGATTTTCGCCGACCTTTGCTCCCCCTCCCCCCGAAAAGGATGCATGCACACATGGGATTCCCCACAGATTCTAAGAGGGTTCTTTTTCACTGTCTGGACTACCCCTTATTAGAGCAGTAGCTTGCTACATTTTGCAATGCTTTACTGATTTGTTGCTGCAGCTGCAAAGACACTCCAGGGGATCTATGTATTTACATAGCTATCCTTGTCCTTCCCTCCCAGTCATTGTGGCACCTGGGCTAACCCTGTGCTCTCCTCCACATCCACCTTCTGGCTAGAAGCAAGTAGGCTACATTAAACATTCCTTGTCCCCTCTGCCCTAAATGAGAAGGTGTTTGATATTCCCCCTGAAAAGGTGTTTTGAGTGGAATACAATGTTTACTGGAGTTTCCCATAGTTAGACAACAGAAGCTCCGGTTATGTTAACGATCATTAATGGCTGAGACATTAAGACTGATGGATGTCAGGCAACCTTCTATTATTTTAAGAAAGGCATGAAGGAAAACCAGTTTTGCAAGGCAGAGTGTCTGGCCATTTTGATTGACTTAGTGAATGACTCAATTCCATGTACATCTAGGAGAAATAGCCCATTTCCACCCTAACTCACCAGTCCAAGGGGGGTTTGCATAATTACTGCTTGGATGTGTCTTTTAGGGATTTGTGATGGCCTCTTCCTTAGGTTTTCTGAGCACACCTTGAGTCCTAGCATTTGGGAAGCCCTGATCTACTACCAACCATGTGGAAGGTCACTAAATAAGCCAATTTATGAAATATAGCCAATTGATAAATTATTGGAAGGATGGGGGTATCTGGGTAGGTAACAAAGGAATAATCCCCTCATTTCACTTTGATCTGTGAACAGCTCCTTTAAATAAATTTCTATCTCAATTCCCAAACTGGGAAATATTTTCTCTCTGTGTGAGTTTGGATGACAAGCTGTGAGCAACTGCGGTTGGTAGTTAATGCATAACACATTACCAGGGGTTGTCTCTTGGTGTAAGCTTTTGGCTCAGAAACCTCAGGGGCTGATACAATCCTAAACTGGCCACTCTAATCCTTACAGCAGATAGGGGGAAATGACTTTTCCAAGCAAGAACACACCATTGTGAGCTACTCCTGCTGGAAGTAGACAGTCCAGATCAAGGGAAGTAAGGGTGCTGCTCTATTTTGCTTTGGCCCAGCTGGACCTACTGGGCCTGATCCCTTCCCCTCATCCCTCTTGCCATGTCTTGACACTGTCCATGTGCTGGAAGACAAAGATCTGAAGCACAGAGTGCTAAATCATGACAGGAGCCAACAGGCCTTGAGCAGTTGACTCCAATGTGTTTGCTGCAAAGTACAAAAGCATTAATAAATGTATTTATTTAATTTCCCACCTTTCTCCCAGCATGGGAGCCAAGGCTGTTACAACAAAGTCAATATAAGATAGAAGTGATTCCCCCCTCCCCAAATGGATGGTGTTGCAGTGTGGAGTGTACCTGTTAGGAATGTAAAGAATACAGTACCCATAAATTTCCTTATGCTTGGTGAGAAAAGTTGTCTTGAGTTATTGAAATACCTCTTTGAGGGAAATGGTCAACTGCTATGAGGTTTTCCTCATTTGGGAGACTTTTTGGTTTAAAAAAAGTCATAAGCATAAAAAATGGGGGGGGGGAAGAGAAGACATTTTGTGCAAAAAAAGTGTTTTCTGTGCCAGTTCTTTGCAAAAATAAAAATTTTGCAAAAGAATTCCTGAGGTTCAAATTACAATTCAAAAAAGTGCAAAATCCCTGTAATTGCAGCCAGCAGGGAGAACTTTGGAAACAATTTCTTCCTAAACATAAATAAGCAAAGATTTACATCCCTAGCAACTGTGCAGATTCCAATGTGCCATGCCCTTTTTGAAGAGACTTCATTTTTTCCCCATCTTGATGGACATTTAAAAAATGGAGTATATATGTTGCGTCATTGTTGGTTTTTTCCTAAATGAGTGGCATTCTTGTTTCTGTAGAGTAGGAAAAGGGGAAAACAAAGGGCCAAAAATAATAGGAAGTTAAAAAACAAAGGATGGGTAGAAAAGGTCATAACAGACAATTGGCAGATTCCTCCAAGGATCCTCAAACAGGAAAAAAGGGAGCTAGCAGAGAGAGCTTCAAGAGAGAGCTTCATTATCAGCTCTGATGGTCCCTGACCTTGCTTGCCTTTTTCCATGAAGAAAGTCCTGTAACACAGATAATAGTGGTAGGTTTGTTTTCCACCCACCAAGGCTGATGGGTTGAAAAACATGAGAAAAGATGCAGTGGAACAGAATGACCCAAAGAAAGGATCAAAATAAGAACTCCTTATGGAGAACCTCTTTTAACCAAATTATTCTGACTAAAGTTGAGGCAGTGTGCGTCTTAAGTGCGTCTTAAGCTATTTTATGTGGGGAACTGGCAATCCCACCCCCCAATGTGCCAAGAACTGGTACCATATTTGTGCCCATTGGCTACAATTATTTCTTTCTTTCCTGGAAAATCACTGGGGACCGGCAGCTAATGACGTTGGGGACTGACACTGGTCCATGGACCAATACTGTGCATAGCACTGTTGTAGGAGATAGACTGGCTGGAGTGTGTGCGTGTGTGCATGTCCACATGTGCATGCATGCACCTTCAAGTCACCTGTCAACTTATGGCAACCCCATGAATTTCATAGGCTTTTCTTAGGCAAAGAATATGGTTTTGCCAGTTCCTTCCTCTGAAATATAGCCTATAGCACCTGGTACTCATTGATGGTCTCTCATCCAAGTACTAACCAGGGCTGACCCTGCTTAGCTTCCAAAATCAGATGGGATCTGGTACCTTTAGGGTATTTCAGCCCTCAACAGGCTGGGTTCCTGTTGTCTAATGGCAACTAGAGTAGATCAGTTGAATCAATGGTTGAACAGTGTGTCAACACAGGTTTCTTTGCAATGGTCTTTGGACTAAGCAATAAACATTTTAGGAGATTATCACACTACACTGTTATAGTGCTATTATTCCACTTTAACTGCTCTGGCTGCCTTCTGTGGAATCCTGGGAAACCTCTGGGTGAGAACATAAAAACGAACAGTCTTTTAAATGTTCTGTCTCAGCTTAGGTTTGTTTCAGTGTTTGTGAGTTAATTTGCTTTTAAGTGCACTTGCATCTTCTCAAGAGAATTGCTGAAATCTCACCCATGCTAAATCCAGGAAGTAAACTCCCATTCTTGAAGCGCTAGTGGTCATCGTGCGATAATTCCATGGCAGTTCTTTCGTGCGATTACAGCAACGTGTGATAGTAAGTGTAATAATCCCATGATGTTTCTGCTATCCTCATTCACAGAATTACAGTGTTTTTAGACACTAGCCTGATAAAGTCCGTAGACTTCAAATGAAAGCCCTGAGCAGAGCCATAGCTTCACTGCTACAGAAGGCGCCAGCTGCTCCTGCCAAAGACAAGATAAACCCTTCTCAGAGGTCCTTCTTTAGACGTCATGTCTAAATGACTTCTTCCTCTGATTGTTTTACAGCAATGACTCATGGGTGTGAGCATATTCATTATCTTTTGGGAGGTTTGCTTTCTTTTAGAGGCTTTTCAGAATCAGCCTTCCAAGAGTGTTAAGCTTTTAAAGAGTAGCTTCTGTAAAGGAAGCTATAATTATTTTAGTGAAAAAAGAGGTTATGGGTGGGTGGGTGGAACCAGACGATGGGAAGATACTCATACACATTGCACCCAATGGTGCATGGTAGAGATATTAACTTAATTATTGCCTTCATATATGTATGGATGTTTTTAATAATTACATACACACGTGCAGATGTTGTTATGTGCTTTCAAGCTGACTCAGACTTACCCAAACTATCGTTTTCTTTGCAAGATTTATTCATTGGGGTTTGCCATGACCTTCCTCCAAGGCTGAGATAGTGTGAATTGCCCAAAGTAATCCAGGTGATTCCCATGACTGAGCAGAATTTGAACTCTGGTGTCCCAGAGTCCTAGGACTTTATCAAACCACCCCCCATTAATGTTCTTTTGCCAGCATAAATTGTGGTGTTTTTATGCTGGCAAAAGAACCTCCCCTACCAGACTTACCTTGAGCAGCATAAAAGAGGCTTCCTTGGCAGTAATGGAGCACGAATGGAGTTCTGTTTAGTTCCAGGGTTGAAATCTCACCAATTCTCACAAGAAGATGCTAGCACAGGAAATTTAAAAATTAGAGCAAAAAACCTACACAAAGCATAGACACAAGCACAGAAACACACTTTAAAAGTCCCAAGTACACCGGGGGGGGGGTCATAAAAAGAGCATCTCCTACCTGGCTGTCCCAATCTCACCCAGAAGTGTTTGCCCATCGATGCTGTATTCCTGTGTTTCAAACACCGGCAATGTTGGCAACAGAGCACCACAGCTGATCTAATCATGGCTTGGGCCGTCAATTAAACAGTAAGGTTTATTGGCAAGATATGATTATGAAAGGACAACGTTGTCTGGTATGCACGCCCTTTTGTGATCAGTAGGCATCCTTATATTTGCTGCATCTGAAATAAAGTCCCTCGTCCAACACTCAAACTGCTACACCATGGTGACTCTCAGGGTTTCCTTGGCAAAACTTATTCAGAGGAGTTTTGCCATTGCCTTCCTCTGAGGCTGAGAAAGTGTGACTCACCCAAGGCCACCCAGTGGGTTTTCATGGCTGAGCAGGGACCCAAACCCTGCTCTCCCAAACTCATAAGGTTAATCTACACTGTAGAAATAATACAGTTTGACACCATTTTAAGTGCTGTAGCTCCATCCTATGGAATCATGGGATTTATAGTTTTATAAGACCTTTAGCCTTTTCTGCCAAAGTGCTGGTGCCTCACAAAACTACAAATCCCAGGATTCTGTAGGATGGATCCATGGCAGTCAAAGTGGTGTCAAACTCCATTATTTCTACAGTGCAGAGGTACCCATAGTCCTACACTCAAACTACTAGACAGTGGCTCTCTATAAAGATTGATTCAGAAGAATTTTGCCATTGCCTTCCTGAGACAGAGAGGTGTCTTCAGAGAAGTGAAGTCGAAGGCTTTCACAGCTGGCATCCATAGGTTTTCTTCCCCCTGCCCCCCAGGCTGTGAGGCTGTATTTTGGAAGAGTTTACTTCTGACATTTTGCCGCATTTGTGGCTGGCATCTTCAGAGAAGCTTTGCCATTGCCTTGCTCTGAGGCTGAGAGAGTGTGAATGCCCAAGGTCATGTGGTGATGTTTCCATAGATGAGTGGAGATTTGAACCCTGATTTTCTGGAGTCCTATGGTAACACTCAAACTGCTACCCTCCCCTCTCTTTGGACTTTTTCGAACGGTTGAACCCCCCCCCCGAGGAGGTCGGGAGAAGAACGGGGTTGTCGTGCTTACACAGCCCCGTTTCAGATGACGCAGTCCTCCACCATCCTCTCCCCGACCTTCCTCTGTGCTACTGGAGCCTCTTTTTATTGACAGAAAAGCTTCGTCAGTAAAAAGCAGCGCCAGCTGCACAGGGGTAGGTCAGGAAGAGGTCCTGAGTAAATCACGAGTAAATCACGCGCAACCACCATCTTGACCAGAGGGCATGCAAAGGTTTTGGGGGCCAAAACACTGTTAAGACTAACTGCAGGAGGAGCCAAGACAACCAAGATGCAGACAAGTGACATTTACCTTGGCCTCTATTGGAAACTCCCAGAACAGTAAAACAACCACGCAATGGCTACAATCCTGCATGGTCCAAATTAGTGTAATAGTTTCACGTGTAGAACTGTGCTATAGCTGGCCATTCGTTGACCCCAAGCCTACTGTAGAGTTGCTGCAGACCGCAACCAAGACATTCTGTCCCTAGTGAGAGTGGTGGGCGACTGGAGAAGTACCTGACAATGGACTTCGGAGATTTTCAGACAGGAATTAAAAAAGCGTTGCCTAAGAAAAGCCTATGAAATTCATGGGGTTGCCATAAGTTGACAGGTGACTTGAAGGTGCATGCATGCACATGTGGACATGCACACACGCACACACTCCAGCCAGTCTATCTCCTACAACAGTGCTATGCACAGTATTGGTCCATGGACCAGTGTCAGTCCCCAACGTCATTAGCCCGGATCTCCACTCCCACCCCGTCCTGTCCCTGCCACACCACAATCACCCTCCCCACTGCACTTACCTCCTCTCCTGTCGTTCTGGCAGCTCAATGGTGAACGGAGCTCTAACGGAGCTCCATTCACTTCCTGGATCGAAATCCCGCAGATTCTCGCGAGAAGACACGAGTGTGGGAAATTCAAAAATAAAAAAGAACACACACAAAAAAATTACAGCAAGCACAAAAACACACTTTAAAAAGGTAGAAGTAACCCAGGGAGGATCATAAAAAGTGTGTCATTTACCTGAATGTCCGGATCTCACCTGGAAATGTTCTGGCAGGGACTTCCCATTGATACTGGGATCTCGCAGCTTAACGGGGCATCTTTTTGCAGGAACATCCGTGACAGAAATGGGACAGAGGACATATTGACAGCTTATTCCATCAATAAAAAGCAGTGTTGAGAAATGGAAGCAGAACGGGTGCATAACAAGGGGGGAACAACGTCGTCTGAAAAGGGAGCCTTTTTGCAATCTCCTGCCATTCGTGTAACACCACTTTTAACATGTCTGATAAACTCCTTTATCAGACAGTCCTCTTCCAACGTTCTTTTGCCAGCATATTTTAAACCGTTCTTCTCCTGGCAAAAGAATCCTTCCTACCAGACCTTACCTTTAGTAGCATCAATAGGCAGCCTGAGCATAAACAGAACACGAACGGAGGTCTGTTTACTTCTGGGTTTGAGATCTTGCTGATTCTCGTGAGAAGATGCAAGCGTGGACATTTTTTAAAAATACACAAAAATAAAGACAGAAAGCATAGACACAAGCACAAAAACACACTTTAAAACTTAAAAGTGAACTGGGGAGCTTCATAAAAAGAGCACCCCCTACTTGGCAGTCGTGATCTCACCTGGAAGTGTTCTGTCATTGACGCTGTATTCACATGAGCACAGTGGCACGAAGTTTCAAACGCCAGCAATGCTAGCACAAAAGCAGAACAGCTTTTTGACAAAAAATGATCGCAAAAGGACAATGTTATCTGATATGTGTGCCCTTTTGCATTAATTAGGTGTCATTATGATGCCATATTTGCTGCATCTGGTAAAGTCCTATGTTCCTGTAACCAGAGGCAAAATGAATACATCCTCTGCTGAAGTCTGCTGGGGTCTTCCAGAAGTCTCAATAGATGAAGTAATCATTTTGCACCTGGCTACGGGGACAGAGCTAGTTGTTAGGATTTAAAACCCTAACAACAACAATGACAATGACAGCAACATCAATAACAACAGCAGCAAAATAATAATAATAATAATACAATTACACCATCCAATAAAGTTTAAACCTTTCCTCAGAGGCACTGGAGGGGGAGGGAAGACTTTTCACTTGCTTCTTGCTGCAAGGTTCTGGCTGGAGCGGATTGAATGGCAATGTGCAGGCCTAGCCAGTCAGCAGCCTTTGCCTTGGCTCCTGTCACATGGCTGCTTCTGTGGGGAGGAGGTGGGCCAAGCAGCCTTCAAGCCTTTGCGGACCCTGTGTGAGGACATCGCGGACCCCTGGGATTCACCGGACCACAGGTTAAGAACCACTGACATAGGGGTTTCTTAGGGAAGGAGTACTCAGAGGTTATTTTGCCAGTTCCTTCCTCTGAAATATAGCCTACAGCACCTGCTATTCATTGGTGGTCTCTCACCCAAGTACTAACCAGGACTGACCCTGCTTAGCTTCCAATATCAGACAGGATATTGGTATCCTTAGGGATCTGGTGCCATCCCCCCCTATAATTCCAGGTACAGCTCCCAATAACCCTGAGTCTTTTGGCCAGTCTGGAAGAGCCCTGAGATTCTCTAGACCCCGACTACTGTTCTGCTCCATTTTGTTGGTGGTTACCTTGGACTTTTTCAGACAGGACTTACCGCGCAAGGAGACTCTGGAACAGTTATGACACTGTTGCGCGACAGGGGGTCCGTTTCAGACGCCGCCGTCCCTCTCTCAGTGTCGTCCGTGACTATTCCGGGTATGATTGAAGGCAGCTGCGCCATTTTTTACTCATGGAACGGTCACAGACGCCGCCGAGAGAAGGACGGTGGCTTCCGAAACAGACCCCCTGCCGCGCGACAGTGTCGTAACTGTTCCGGAGTCTCCTTGCACAGTAAGTCCTGTCTGAAAAAGTCCCTTAACTGGTTCAATGTGGGCCTTTGGCTGGTAGTTGCTGGGCCGTAAAACTGTAGGCGAGGCTCAAGCTGAGTGTTTCCTGCCTGAACGCCCTAGGGCTGTAGCTTGCAAAAAACTAAACGCCCTGGCATGAGGCCCATCTATCTCCTTTTAGGTTACTCAGCAAAAGAAGAGACAGTAATCACCTGCAATCTTGTTCTGTCTGAACTTCTTTTCCTCTTCATTGTTGCCTTCCCGCCCATTCCTTTGAAATGTCAGCTTTTGGACAAGTCTCTCTGCTTTTTGTGGCAGGGTGTAATTTCAGCACGAAGTGGAGATTTGGGAATGAAGGGAGTGGTGAAAGTTAAACAACTACAACAATAAAAACAGGACAAGAAAATAGCAACAGGACAAGTAAAAAACTGGCTCTGGGATATATTTGTGATTACGTTCCAAGGAGACAGTGTATATGAAGAGCGGTTAATGTAGTTACAGGTTTATACTTCATGGCCAAGCTTCAAAAGTTACTTTTAAATAGTAATCAGTGATCATTCCTCATATTCTATGAGGCAGAGTTTGCAAGCAATAACTGCAAATAACTGTGTGTGTTGTGTGCCTTCAAGTAGTTTCCAACTTAAGCAGAGAACTGGACTGTGTATATAGAGTGAAATCATCATATGCGGTAAAAAGAAACTTGCCCAGGGATATTATTATACAATGTGTAAGGAAAGTAGTAAAAGACTTTATTTTAGAAGTGCACTTCAATAGGGGTATTAGCTATGAGGGGAAAATTCTTATCCTGATGAAAGAAATCCCAACCAGAATTTTACGAAAACGAAAGGAGTACTACTTTTTGGTTGAAACACTGAAAAGAGAAAAAATCCCCTTTAGCTGGGATAAGCTGGACGGAGTACTGTTTACATATAAGAATGAAAGATTTAAGATTGACACAGTAGAAAAAGCACAGGATTTCATCAGGAGGAATAAAAAAGATTTGGATATTCACCGGAGAAGCCAAGAGAAGTATAAACAAAGTGAAGAAAAAGAGAACCTAGAACTCACTCAAAAAAACAAAAGCCCAAGGGAGAAGGAAAAAGAGGAGGGAGAAGAGGAGGTGGGTAATCAAAAAGAAAAAGCGAATACGAGTTTGCTGGATCTTGAGAGCTTGGAGTAAGAGCATCTGTGGAAAAGTCATTTAATTAGTGATAAGTGATTGGCAAGATATTAACTAACTATTAGAGTTAACAAATTAGAAGTAGATTAGTGTTTGTCTCTGTTTCTGTTTTGAACGAATAAAGATTGTACATTTTGTTTAAGTCAATGCCAGCAATTAAGTTTTTGACGTTGAATGTGAAGGGATTAAATGGAAAGAAAAAGAGGAGACTACTTTTTCAATATCTCAAAAAAACAAAGATAGATGTCATTTGCCTACAGGAAACTAAAATAAAAACGAACCATGAATATGTGTTGAGAGAAAATAATTTAGGGTTAGAATATGTCTCGTCGGGGATGAAAAAAAAAAGGGGGGTGGTTTTATATATAAAACCACACTTAAAGCCAAGTTTAATACTAGCTGATAAAAATGGAAGGTTTGTGATGGTGGAAATAATATTGGATGGGACCAAATTGTTGATAGTGGGCATCTATGCCCCAATTGAAGAAAAATATATATTCTATAAAGAGTTAAAAAATAGGATGGGACAATTGGATTACTCTAATTGGTGCTTATTAGGAGATTTTAATGGGGTGGTTGAACCTTACATGGATAGAAATTTAAACCAAAAAAAAAGTTTAAAAAAAAGCAAGGTAAACTACCAAAAGAGTTCTTTGAAATAATAGAGGAATATCAACTATTGGATACATGGAGATTTAAAGAAGGGAACTCTAAGGGTTATACCTTTTTTTCTGATAGACATAAATCAAACTCTAGAATTGATATGATTTGGATTAGTACCAATTGGGCTTATATGATCAAAGAAGTGGATATTTTACCAAAATTTTTATCAGATCATAATCCAGTTATGATGACAATAAAGAGTAAGAAGAAACTAAGTAACTGGAGAATAAACGAATCATTATTGTGTAGGGAAGAAGTGGTTGAAGACTGTAAGAGGAAGATGAAAGAATATTTCGAACTAAATTTAGATAAGGAGATAGGAAATGATGTTGTTTGGGACGCTGGAAAAGCGGTAATGAGGGGGATTTTAAAAAATTGGAGTGTAATAATAAATAAGAGAAAATTAGAAGGAAGGAAGTTAATATTGGAAGAACTAAAACAAAAAGAGCAAGAATTAATAAAAACCCCAAATAATAAGAAAATTAAATCCCAAATCAAAAACTTACAGGAACAATTAACAATGATGGTGACAGAAGAAATGAGGAAAAAATTAGAGTTTATAAGACAAAAGGAATTTGAACTTGGTAACAAACCAGGCAGATGGTTGGCCTACAGGTTAAAAAAAGAAAGAGCTAAACGTTTGATCTTAAAAATATTAATGGGAAAAAGGGAAGTGACAGATGAAACTGAGATCTTAAAATTATTTTACAACTACTTTAAATCGATATATAAGAAGAAAGATACCTCTTCAGTGCAGATATATGATTATATTAGGAATTGCGGAACCCCTAAACTTACTGAGAACCAAAGAAAAGAACTGAATAAGGAGATAACGGTAGAAGAAATCATAAGTACGATAGAGAAATTGAAAATAAAGAAAGCTCCAGGACCAGATGGACTCCCCGCAGAATACTATAAAGTGTTCTCTGGAGAATTAATAAAACCTTTTGCAAGAGTTATAAAAGATATACTGGAAAAAAAACAAATCCCCAGCAGTTGGAAGGAAGCTAATGTAGTATTAATCCCGAAAGAGGGAAGAGATAATCTTCAAATAAAAAATTATAGGCCCATTTCACTACTAAATACGGACTATAAAATATTTACTACTATACTCTCCAATAGACTAAAAGTAATATTACAAGAGTTTATACATAAGGACCAAAATGGGTTTTTGCCCGGAAGACAGATAAAAGACAATATAAGATCTGTAATTAATGTGTTGGAATATTTACACTCTCATAATGAAACTAAGGGGGCATTGTTTTTCTTAGACGCTGAGAAAGTGTTTGATAATTTAAATTGGGACTTTATGATAAAAATTTTGGACGAATTGGGTTTTGGAGAAAAATTTACTAATTGGGTTCAAATACTATACCAAGAGCAAAAAGCAAAATTAATTATAAATGGGGAAGCAACGGAAGAATTTAATGTAGAAAAGGGCACAAGACAAGGTTGCCCACTATCACCTTTATTGTTTATATTAGTATTAGAAATTTTAAATAACGAAATAAGAGGGGATAAGGAGATTAAAGGGCTTAAAGTTAAAAAAGAGGAGCATAAATTGAAGGCTTTCGCCGATGATTTAGTTATTATATTGGAAGACCCCTTAGTAGGAGTAAAACGATTAATGTATAAAATTGAAGAATTTGGTAATTTGGCAGGCTTTAAGATTAATAAAGATAAAACCAAGATCTTAATCAAAAATTTAGATAAAAAAGAAAAGGATGAACTACTAAAAATTTCAAATTGTGAAATTGTGAAAAAAGTGAAATATCTGGGAGTAAACTTAACAACTAATAACCAGCAACTATTTCATAACAACTATGAGAAGATATGGAAGGATATTAAACTAGACCTAAATAGATGGAAAGACTTAAGCTTATCATTACTAGGTAGGATATCTACTATTAAAATGAATGTTTTGCCCAAATTAATGTTCCTGTATCAAACTATCCCCATATATATCCCCAATCAAGTTTTCAAACATTGGCAATTAGAATTGACTAAATTTATATGGGCAGGGAGGAAACCAAGAATCAAGTGGAAATTGTTAATTGATGATAGAGACAGAGGAGGGTTGGGGCTTCCAGATATTAGAATTTACTATGAAGCGGTATGTTTATCATGGTTAAAACAATGGATATTATTAGAAAATAGTAGGGATTTAGAAATAGAGGGATCAGATCTTAAAGTAGGGTGGCACGGGTATCTAGGGTATGATAAAATTAAAATAAATAAGGATTTCAAAAACCATGTTATAAGGAAAGCTCTGATAAGAATCTGGGAGAAATATAAAAAGAGGATATGTCCAGATATTCCAGGATGGTTATCTCCCCAGGAAGCCTTTTGTAGAAATGAATTAAGGGATTACAACTGGCTTACGTATAGGGATCTGATGATAAAGAAAGGGGGGCAATGGAGAATCAAAGAATGGCAAGATCTGATGGCTGAAGGAGTCCAAATTCAATGGTTAACTTACTACCAGCTGAGGGCGAGAATTAAAGAGGACTTGAAAGAAAGGAAATATGAAGAGAAGAAATCGGAATTGGAAAAATTAATGAATGCGGGTAATAAACATTTAATTAGCGGACTATACAAATTGTTATTGAAAATAAATACAGAAGATGAACAAATTAAGCATTGTATGGTTAAATGGGCATGTGATATAGGAGATCCAATACAACTGGAACAATGGGAGGACATTTGGAAAAGGGGATTAAAGTTTACATACTGTTACAATCTGAAGGAAAATTTTTATAAGCTAATGTATAGATGGTATTTGACTCCATTTAAATTATCAAAAATGAAAAAGGGAATCTCAGCAAACTGCTGGAGATGTAAGATTCGATATGGGTCATTCTACCATATGTGGTGGGAATGCAATAAGATAAAAAAAATTTGGATTAAAATTAACAAAGAAATTGAAAAAATAATGGGATTCGAAATAGGATTAAAACCTGAATTATATCTATTAAATATATTACCGTTAGGAAAGGGAAAAGAAAAAGAACATAGGTCCCTATTATATTATTTGATTACAGCAGCGCGGATGGTGATAGCTAAAAAGTGGAAATTGGACGAATCCCCGACGAAAAGTGATTGGCTGGAAAAGGTTATGGAATTGGCGCGAATGGATAAACTTACAAATTGGATCAAAAGGAAAACAATAGAGGAATATATAAAAATATGGAACCCGTTCATAGAATACAGTAAACAAAAAGAGGGGGTTATTAATACAATTGGGTTTTTTCATTAGGCAAATGAAGGATTTATATATCTCTTTGTATAAAATTTCTTTGCCATCTCATGGGCAATGAAATTGATGATAGGAAAATGAGAGAGGAGCAGATGATTTGAGTTTTGGATAATACAAAGTTTGAAAAGTGATTAATAATTACTAGAGGATGAATGTTATAGTATAATAAGAAGCGTGAAAAAAGTAGGCGGGAGGTCCTTTTAACTTAATTATTGTATGTCTATGTATTAATGGTGTTTAATTGGATTATGTTAGGATGTCTTGGAGAAAGACGCCTGTTTGTCTTATTTTGTAAGTAGTGTATTGTTTTGTAGGTGTATTGTGTATAGATGTATATATGTATTTTAAAAGGTGTATAATTGTGGAGTAATTACATGTTTAAGTGTTCAATAAAGTTTAAAAAAAAAAAAGTAGTTTCCAACTTATGGTGATCCTAAGGCAAACCTCTTTGACTTTGTCTTCCTCTTACTTATAATTACCATCAGTCCTCTGTATCCATGGATTCTGCATCCATGGATTTTACCATCCATGGCTTGAAAATATTCCAAAAATAAAAATTCCAAACAGCAAACCTTGATTTTGCCATTTTATGTAAGGGCACCATTTTACTACACCACTGTATACAAAGGGAGCATCCATGGATTTTGGTATCCATGGGAGGTCCTGGAACCAAACTCCAGCAGATATCAAGGGCCCACTGTAATTTCTTTTGTCAGTAACTGTCTTGTAGAGGCCCGTCTATTAAATAACGAGACTGTGTTTCTACCTTTCAGACAAATCAGGGAGAACTGATTGTGAACACTTGAGTGGTGACCTTGAACATGTCTGAACCTGCATGACAAACATCAACACTCTCAGCCATTCAGTTCATTGTCAGTCATCGTTTAAAGCAGCTGTGTTGTCTGTTGTGTGCCGGAAAAATGCTAAGTTTAAAAGCTGAGCAACGTGACATTCTGCAGCAACTTGAGGCAGACACAAACCTTTTTCAAAAAATTATCACTGGTGATGAAACCTGGATCTTCCACTATGATCCTGAGACAAAACGACAGTCAATGCACTGGAAAACACCAGCATCACCAAGAATGAAAAAAAGCACGTCAAAACAAGTCCACACTCAAAGCCATGCTCATTGTGTTTTTTGAGGGCGCAATTTTGGCAGAATGGGTTCCAGAAGGCAGAACAGTGAACCAGCATTATTATAAAGAAGTTTTGTCAAAACTGAGAGAAGGTGTCAGAAAAAAAAGGCCAGAACTGTGGAAAAACTATTTCATTCTTCATCAAGACAATACGCCTGCTCACACAGCACTTTCTGTGAAGCAGTTTTTTGCTGATAAATGCATTCCTACACTTGAACATCCTCCAAATTCGCCAGATTGGGCACCGTGTGACTTTTTTCTTTTCCCTAAAGTAAAACCAGTGTTTAAAGGAACATGTTTCGAGTTAACTGATGCAGTAAAGAAGAAAGCAGCAAATGTGTTGAAACAGCTGACAGAAACTGATCTGCTCCTTGCCGTCGACCAGTGGAAAACAAGACTGCATTGGTGTGTGAGTGTGAATGGGGAGTATATTGAAGGGGACAAGCATTAGAATTATAATACATATAAATAAAGATGGGTTATTGTGTCAGTCTTTTTATTTAATAGACAGGCTTCATTCAGGGGTTTCTGAAGGCGATGGCATTGGGAGAAGGGTAGATTTTAAAGCCTGGGCAGGTTTAAATGGGAGGAGATGGTTTTTACTTTTGTTGTTTTTGGTGGAGTCCGTGTGCCACTGGGGCAGGTCTTGGACTTGTGATGGAAGAGATGTCCAGGCCCTGCTGCTGGAGGGACTTATTTGGGGGTTAGACAGTGTGTCCCTTATAGAGATGACAGGTATTGCAAGGGATGTTTTCTATTTGAGGGTTGAAAAGCTTTTCCATTTATATGGACTGAATGAGATGCCTTCCTTCATGAAGACAGAAATGAGTGCATCATGTCATAGAGTCATAGAATCATAGAGCTGGAAGGTGCCTCCTGGACCATTTAGTCCAGCCCCCTGCTCAATGCAGGATCTCCAGCTAGAGCATCCTCAGCAGGTAGCTGTCTAGACTCCTTTTGAAGACATCTAGAGAAGGATATCCCACCACCTCTCTAGGCCAGTGGTTCTTAACTTGGGGTCTGTGGATGGAGCCCAAGGCAGAGGCTGGCTGGCTTGACCTGTGCATTGCCATTCAATCCACTCCAGCCACAAACTTGCAGGAAGAAACAGAAGAAAACACTTCCCTCCTCCTCCAGTGCCTCTGAGGGAAGGTTGAATTAATGGATGACATAATTGTATTATTATTGTTGTTGTTGTTTTAAATCTTGAGTTAAGTCTTGGGGGGTCTGTGGCAATGTAAAATATTTAAAGGGGGTCACTGGTAAAGAAAAGGTTAAGAGCCACTGCTCTAGGCAATTGCTTCCATTTCATTTATTTTTTAAAATGGAAAACATAATCTTTTATTTCTCCTTTTTTGACTCAATAGGCAGCACATAAATTCCCCTTACTTCTTTGAACACCAGGAACGCTTTCTGTGTTTGGAATTTGTTCAGCAGATTAACACAATGTTTTGGGGTACATTAACCAAGGGCAAATGTACCCCAGAATGTACATATGGTGTCTGGTAGCCCCCTCTGTCCAGGCTTCAAGGGGATGTGGATCTCTGTTGCCATGAGCTGGGCTAGAAGCCCCAGGGCCCATCCTTTGATAAGGGGCACCAAGGCAGAGGAGGACTACTTGCCAGTCAAAATGCCCAGCAATTATTGATGGAGGAAACCTTATAATTAAAAGCCAGGAAGAGATGAAAGAAGATAGGATAGATTGCCATTGGTATTTGTATAAACAAATGAGAGAAAGATACAAGATGGATGTTAAATTGGAAGGAATAACAGTGAATAAAACAGACTGGGAAAATATTATCAAATTAGGAAATAAAAATATGGTATCAAGATTTTACAAGCTTCTCCTGAAGTGGCACACCGAAGAAGAGACAGTCAAAAACAATATGATAGTATGGGCGCAAAATATTGGACATGCACTAGAAATATCAAAATGGGAAAGAATATGGAACAAACAAATAAGGTTAACATTATCTTTAAGTATCAAAGAAAATGTGTATAAAATGCTTTATAGATGGTACCTGTCCCCCCATAAGCTATCTTTAATGTATAAAGGCACTCAAAGTAACTGTTGGAAGTGTGGTAATAGAAATGGAACTTTTTTCCATTTATGGTGGGACTGTAAGGTGGCGTCTAGATATTGGAAGCAAATCCAGAAAGTAATAGAGGAAATCCTAAATATTACATTACAGTTTAAACCAGAAATATATTTACTGGGCATGATTGAGTGGGATGTGGAAAAAGAACATGGAAAAATTATCTTCTACATGTTAGTGACGGCGAGAATAACCTTCGCTAGAATGTGGAAAATGAAAGAACACCCTACAGTGGATCAATGGCTTGAGAAACTGTTTGAGACAATTCAATTAGACAAACTATCCATGCTTCTCAAAGGACGAACTATAGAAAACTATATAAAGGACTGGAACAGCGTGTCTGAATATTTGGTGAATAGGTGGGGGAAAACAGCAGAAATCAATAGCTGTTAAGGGGACATGGATTTACATATTCTAATGGGTAATTAATGTTATAAACAAAGCCGAATACTGGTGGTAGGGTTGAGAATTAGAGAACTAAAGAAATATGCACTTTGCAGGGGAAACAAGTGGGGGAAAAATAAATAAATAAAGGAAAGTACAAGAGAATCAACATAGGAATGATGTACAAAATGATGAGATTGTGGGAGGATTAGTTAGGAGAATAAGGAAGTTAAAGATAGACTAGATATAGAATACATAATATAGGAATATATATAAAAGGTGAAGAAAATATAACTCATTTGTTTGAATATAAGTTAATAATTTTACTTTTACTGTATATGTAAAATGTAAAGATGTATATATGTGTATATATGGAGTTATGAAATAAAAAAAAAATGCCCAGCAATTGATTCCATTTCCAACCCACTCTGACTGTCAAGAAGTTCCTTCAAATGTTCAGTTGAAACCTCCTGTAACTTCAAACCATTAGACCTCGTTCTGCCCTTTGGGGCAGCAGAGAAAAAAATCCTGCACCCTCCTCTCTGTGACAGCCCGTGAGGTATTTGAGGAGTGCAATCATGTCATTTCTCATTCTTCTCTTCACCAGGCTGAAGATGCCCACCTCCTTCAACCTTTTCTTGTATGTTTTCTTCTCCATTCTTCTTATCATCCTCATTGCCCTTCTCTGAACCTGCTGTAGCTTGTCTACATCCTTCTTAAAATGATGTGTCTAGAACTGAACCCAGTACTTCAGATGAGGCCTGAGCAGTGGAGAATCTAGTGCGGCTATTACTTCCCTCGACTTGGAAACTATGTTTCTATTCATGCAGGCTAAAATAGCATTCACCTTTTTTACTGCAGCATCACATTGCAGGTTCATGTTCAATTTAGGAGCAACAATAATTCCAAGGTCCCTTTCACATGTAGTACTGCTGAGCCATGTATCCCCCATCTCTTATACTTTTTGGTTTTTTGTAGCCTAAATGTAGACTTTTGTACTTGTCTCTATTGAAATCCATTTTATTAATTTCTGCCCAATTTTCTAGTTTATCTAGATCCTTTTGAATTCTATTCCTATCTTCCAATGTATTAGCCACCCCTCCCAGTTTTGTGTCATCTGCAAACTTGATAAAGATTCCCTCCACCCTGTCCTCTAAGGACATTATCAGACATGGCAAAAATCGCGGGATTCCAACATTGGGGTAGTGCCAATGGGTCCCGCTATCGCACAATGTCATCGTCCTTGCGTTATTACTGCATGCTCCAGCTACAAAAAAGGTGTTCTTTCCCATTCATGGGACAAGCTGTCAATAGATTGACAGCGTGCAAAAACATGTCCTGTTGTAATTGTGAGATTACAGCATGAATGGGCGGTCCTCAACATGAAAACCTTTGGGTGAGAATGTAAAAATGAAGCAGAGGATGCTCTTTTTTATTAACTGTCCCCTTTAGTTTGCAAATTTTTTGTTTGTTTCAGTGCTTGTGTGTTCATTTACTTTGTTAATTAAGGCATTTTGGGCATTTTAAGTGTGCTTGCGTCTTTTTGCAAGAACTGCCAAAACCTCGTCCATGCCAAATTGTGGAAGCAAATGCCTATTCTTGAAGCACTAGTGGTCTTCATGTGATAATTCTGTGGCATTTCTTTTGCATGATTACACCTACATGCGATAAATAAATGTAATAATGCCATGATATTCCCACTATCTTCATTCACAGAATTATAGGATTTTTAGATGCTAGTCTGATAATGTTGAAGAGTTATGGCCCTAGGATAGAACTCTGAGACATTCCACTTGGGGCCTCCTTCCAGTTTGAAGTGCAGGCATTGATGATGGCTCTTTGAGTACGGTTTTCCAACCAGTCATGGAATCATCTGACTGTATTCCCATCTATTCCACATTTAATCAGTTTGCTAATCAAAACATTATGGGGGACCTAATTGAATGCTTTGCTGAAATCCAGACAGCTTGCCCACCAACTACTAAACTAGTGACCTGTTCGAAAAAATTATGAGACTAGATTGGCAGGATTTGTTCTTGGCAAATCATGCTAGCTGCTACTGATCAATGCATTGTCATCATGATACTTGCAGACTGACTCTTATATAACCCGTTGTAATAGCTTTCCTGGTATTGAGATTAGGCTGATTGCTCTGTAGTTTCCTGGATCTTCTTTTTTGCCTTTTTTGAAGAAAGGGACAATGTTTGCCACTCGAATCCTTTGGGATTCAAGGCGGCCATTATATCAAATGGCAAAATCCAAGTTTGCTTTTTGGAATTTATTTTTTAATCCCCCCCCCCCAAGCCATGGTCAGTTGAATCCATGGATGCAGAATCTGTGGATAAGGCGGGCTGAGTCTATGTTGATTTTATTTATTTATTTATACCCTGCTCTTCAGCCACAAGGCTATCAGAGCAGCTTACAAATTGTTTTAAGCAATAGCTATTTACACATCTACACTGCATTAAGCAGTTTCCAATGTGTGTTAGCTAATTGCCCCCACAAGCTGGGTACTCAATTTACCGACCTACGAAAGGATGGAAGGCTGAGTGAACCTTGGAGCCCGCTGGAATCGAACTTGCAACGTGGTGACTTGCAGTATTGGCGTTTAACCACTGCGCCACCAGAGAAATACATGCCCAAGTTAACTGAAATCAATACTTTCATTTGATATTTGGGTAGAACACAGACTTGTTAATAGCTACTTCCAGATGGTCAACCCTGCATGCCATGAATTTTGACTGTCCCTTATTGCTATTTTGAAAACCTGACAACGCTGTGGCTTCAGCTCTGAGGGAACTGATCTCTCCCTCCACTGACCAGGGGTAATGGGGTGATGCAATAGGGTCACTTGCCCCATTCGCTCCTCATCTCTTTCCTGCCTATGGTTTGTTCCCATGTTTTCAAGCTAAAGAAGGTGCAGAATGTGGAGAGCGATGAATTTCCTTCAGAGGATGGGACAGATTGGTTGTTGGTGTTGTGCCTTCAAGTCATTTCCAACTTAGAGCAACCCTAAGGTGAATCTATCATGGGGTTTTCTTGGCCAGATTTGTTCAGAGGGGTTTGTCTTTGCCTTCCTCTGAGGCTGAGAGAGTGGGACAGATTGGTACAGGATTATATCTAACAGCAAGTGCAGCTGCAGATTGCAGTGTTTTAGAAATCAATGAAGCTTACGACAGACTAACATTGGAGTCCATTCAGCAACCCCCTGGAAAACTCAGAGACGAAGCTACACTTGGATGCGTGCCTTAAAAACACACAGCGGCTGCCTGTACCCTTTTGGCTGTGGGCCATGATCATTTTAATCCCTTATTTACAGATGTTTTTGTTCTTTTACTCCTGTACAAGAGCTGAATCCCCAAACAGTGGGCTGTTGCATCATTTCTATTTGCTTGGCTATTGTTTGCAGTCATCTCCAAACATTCGTGAAGGCCTCCAATCAAGTCAGCAGACCGCAACTGCGTGATGCTTCAATCCTTAAATCATTCTGTGCTTTCCCATGAATGGGTTTAGATAATCTGAAGATGCTTGCCTGCGTCAATTGAACATATGAGTGGAATTTGAAATCCTTTTTGTCTGTGTTAACTACTGAGTAGACACCCACCTTCTATTTATTTTTTTACAGCAGCTTGATTTGAAGTATGGATGTGCACTACTGTTAGTATGCCCTACTACCTCCTCCCCACAGTATCTCATAACTGGAAATATTGGACAATTTTCAGGGCTAAGTTGGCTAAGGCAAACTAGTGGCCAGGTGAAGATCACAATGACCTGAGATGTGTCTGGAAATAAAATGGCGAGAAAGCCCATATTAGGATTGAGCAGGAAGCCCCCATAATGGGTTTATGCTAACAACCCAGTCATTAGAGGGGTATGCACTATATTATTTATTATTTTAATGTGATTTTATATCAGTTGTTTTAATGTATTTGGTTTAATATCTTTTTATGGGGGAGGGCGGGGTGAGTGCTCATTTTACCAACCTACAAGCTGGGTACTCATTTTACCAACCTACAGAAGGATGGAAGACTAAGTCAACCTTGGAGCCCTCTGGGATCAAACTCATAACGTTGTGGCTTGCAGTACTGGCATTTAACTACTGCCCCACCAGGGCTCCCTGTGACATTTTACATTATTTGCCTTATTAGAGGGTGACATTCTTCATTATTTGCCTTTTAAGGCAGAATTTCTACACTTCCCTGGAAGCTTTGGTGAAGGGATGTGTTTGAAACCTTATGTCACTGTAGGTGTATCTATAGTGGCACCATTGTAACAGCCTGATACCACTTTAACTTCCCTGGCTTCATCGAATGGAATCTGGGGATCTGTAGTTTTGGCCCCCTGTATTCACGGATTCTGCATCCACAGATTTAATCATCCATGGCTTGAAAATATTTGCCCTCCCCCCCAAAAATTCCAAAAAACAAACCCTGATTTTGCCATTTTATATAAGGGGCACCATTTTACTATGCCGTTATATACAATTGGACTTGAGCATCCATGGCTTTTGGTATCCATGGGGGGTCCTGGAACCAAACCCCAACAGATACCAAAGGCCCACTGTACTTTGATGAGGTACGTAGAATTCTCTACTGCACTCCCTTGAGCTTCAGCACTAGAGCTTTCTGAAAGAGAAGTCTACAAATCCCAGGATTCCATAGGACAGAACCCTGTGTTCCTTGCCCCCCCCCATCTTGAAGTGAAGAATCAGGAAAAACTTGCTTTGCTTTCTTCTTTTTAAAAATAACATTGCATTTTTGTTCTGACACTGTGAGATGCCTTAGGTCCCATGTCAGGAGAAAGTAAGCATATTAAACAGATAAGATAAGATTTGGAATGGTCATGCAAGTGACATTTAAGACACTGTTGTGCTTTCTCCTTCAATTATGTTGAAGTCAACAGGATTCTTATTCATAAACACAGATGGGGAAAAAAACCTTCTTGGGAAATACAGGGATACATTGGCCTGAATCCTGTTGGGAAGTTATGAATGCCATAAGTTTCATTGCCATGCAGTGAATCCCATCCTGACTCCAACCAGTCCACATTTATCAGGTAGCAGCTGCTGCTGCAATTGATGGGGGTCTTTTCCCCAGTCATTCCAGAAGCAGGTACCAGACAGTCCTACCCCCTCCCATGAACAATCTCTGGTGTAACAGGCAGAAATGGGACCCCTGTTGCAATTCCTTCTTGTGCCAGAGATTGCTTGGCTCGCCTCCTGCTTCTGCTGAGTAGGAGATAGGATCCCTTGAGACCATCCAATCTAGCTGCCACAACCCACTGATTTCATAGAATCATAGAATTGCATAGAATTGCAGAGTTGGAAGAGACCACGAGGGCCATCCAGTCCAACCCCCCTGCAACGCAGGAAATCACAATCAAAGCATCCCCGACAGATGGCCATCCAGCCTCTGTTTAAAGACCTCCAAGGAAGGAGACCCCACCACGCTCCGAGGGAGTGCGTTCCACTGCCAAACAGCTCTTACTGTCAAAAAGTTCCTCCTAATGTTGAGGTGGAATCTCTGTTCCTGGAGCTTGCACCCATTGCTCCGTGTTCCAGTCTCTGGAGCAGCAGAAAACAAGCCTGCTCCATCCTCAGCGTGACATCCCTTCAAATACTTAAACAGGGCTATCATATCGCCTCTAAACCGTCTTTTTTCCAGGCTAAACATACCCAGCTCCCTAAGTCTCTCCTCATAAGGCATTGTTTCCAGACCTTTCACCATTTTAGTTGCCCTTCTCTGGACACGCTCCAATTTGTCAATATCCTTTCTGAATTGTGGTGCCCAGAACTGGACACAGTATTCTAAGTGAGGTCTGACCAAGGCAGAATAGAGTGGCACTATTACTTCCCTTGATCTAGACACTATACTTCTATTGATACAGCCCAAAATTGCATTGGCCTTTTTAGCTGCCGCATCACACTGTTGGCTCATGTTCAACTTGTGGTCTACTAGGACTCCTAGATCCCTTTCGCACGTAGTCTCATTCAGCCAGGTCTCTCCCATCCTATATTTATGCATTTCATTTTTCCGCCCTAAATGCAGTACTTTACATTTCTCCGTATTGAATTTCATTTTGTTAGCTTTGGCCCAGCTCTCCAGTCTATCCAGGTCATTCTGAATTTTGATCCTGTCCTCTAGGGTATTAGCTACTTCTCCCAATTTGGTGTCATCTGCAAATTTGATAAGTATGCCCCTAATTCCCTCATCTAAGTCATTGATAAAGATGTTGAATAGCACTGGGCCCAGGACAGAACCCTGTGGCACCCCACTGGTCACATCTTTCCAAGACGAAGAGGAGCCACTGCTGAGCACCCTTTGGGTTCGGCCGGTCAACCAATTACAAATCCATTGAACAGTTAACTTGTCTAGCCCACATTCTACAAGCTTGTTTGCAAGAATGTCATGGGGAACCTTGTCAAAGGCCTTACTGAAATCAAGGTATGCAATGTCCACAGCATTCCCTTCATCTACCAAGCTGGTAACTTTATCAAAAAAAGAGATCAGATTAGTCTGGCATGACTTGTTTCTCTGAAACCCATGCTGACTTTTTGTGATTATGGCATTGCCTTCTAAATGTTCACAGACTCTCTGTTTAATGATCTGTTCTAGAATCTTCCCTGGTATTGATGTCAGACTAACTGGACGATAGTTGTTGGGATCCTCTTTTTTCCCCTTTTTGAAGATGGGAACAACGTTTGCCCTCCTCCAGTCTGCTGGGACTTCTCCTGTTCTCCAGGAGTTCTCAAATATTATTGCCAATGGCTCTGAGATTATATTTGCCAGCTCTTTTAATACTCTTGGATGTAGTTCATCTGGTCCTGGAGATTTAAATTCATTTAGATTAAGAAGGTATTCCTGTACTACCTCTTTACTTATTTTGAGCTGGATTTCCCCTATTGTGTCCTCTGTTCCATTCTCCTCAGGTTGGTCCTCCTTTTCCTTTTCTGAAAACACTGAGGCAAAGAAGGTGTTGAGTAATTCTGCCTTTTCTCTGTCCCCTGTTAGCATTTTGCCATCTTCTCCACGTAGCGGCCCTATCATTTCCTTCTTCCTCCTTTTGCTGCGGACATACCCAAAAAAACCCTTTTTATTGTTCTTAACCTCCCTAGCAAGCCTGAGCTCATTCTGCGCTTTAGCTTTTCTGACTTTACTCCTACACGTGTTCGCTATCTGTTTGAATTCTTCTTTGGTGATTTCCCCCCCTTTCCATTTCCTATACATGTTCCGTTTAAAACTTAGCTCCATTGAAAGTTCTTTAGTCATCCATCCTGGTTTCTTGAGACACCTCCCATTTTTCTTCCTCAATGGTACTGTTTGAAATTGTGCCTTCAGTATCTCCCTTTTGAGAAAGTCCCATCCGTCTTGAGGTCCCTTCTCTTTTAGTATTCTTGACCATGGGATCATCCCCAGTATTTCCCTGAGTTTATTGAAATCAGCTCTCCTAAAGTCAAGAATGTGTGTCTGACTATGCCTGGCTTCTCCTTTCCATTGTATAACAAACTCCAGGAGAACATGATCACTCTCACCTAAGGATCCCACCACTTGCACCCCATTAACAAGGTCGTCTCTGTTGGTTAGGATCAGATCTAAAATAGCTGACCCCCTTGTTGCCTCTTCCACCTTTTGGACCATGAAATTGTCTTCCAGGCATGTAAGGAATTTGCTAGACCTTGTAGTTTTGGCTGAGTTAGATTGCCAGCAAATATCAGGATAGTTGAAGTCCCCCATCACTACTACATCTCTCCTTTCTGCATGTATGTTCATCTGTTCTAGAAAGGCAACATCCAATTCCTCCGTCTGATTTGGGGGTCTGTAGTAGAGTCCCACAATAACATCCCTGTTGTTTCCCTCCCCTTTAATTTTTATCCAGATGCTCTCCACCTGGCTTCCAGTATTGATGTCATGGATCACTTCACTGGTGTAAATATCCCTGACATATAATACATCCCTGTGACCAGTAACTCACTGGGAAGTTACTAAGGCACTTTAAATTGCACTTTTCCACCCTTGACTCTGCAGGGACACACTCATCCACAGCCTGAGCAGGCACATAAAGAGAATGTGAGAAGTTTTTAAAGGAAGCTTTATTCTAAGTGAGCAATCTACATTAGCAACAAGGTATCTCTCACATGAAGGCACCTTCCTTCAGCAATAATAATAATAATAATAATAATAAGTTTGTATTCCACCTCTCCCATCAGGATTGGGGTGGCAAACATCATACAAACATAGGAACATTCCAATACAAATATTAAAACACTTAGAAATAAGCAACACCGTAGAGGCTTGTCTATAGGAGGCAATAAAATGTGGATTGATGCATGCTAATGCCAATTCGCAGCAGCGTCGATTTGTCTTAACAGATTGTTTGGGGCAAAATTGCAGGCATGCGAAGCTAGCTGCTTTTGCTGTCCCAACAGGCATGCCTACGAATCTAGATGGCAGCTGCAAGTGAATTACTCATGTTTTTATTTTCACCAATTGACACTGCAGAAGAGTATTTTTTTTTAAAAAAAAGCATATCTAAGGTGCGAAACTGTGATATTTTCTCTCTCTGGCTTTTCTTCGCAAACAAAGATTCAGGAAGGACTCATCCCGCGCTTTCTGCAAGCGCGCTGATGACTAAAAAGGCCAATCTGAGATAAACAATCCCGGTTGCAGAAAGCACAGCAGAAGGTCTCCTTAGGTGATGTTTCCAGGTTGTGATTCTTTCTGTGTTGTCATTTTTCTTCAAGACTTGTTCGGCGTGAGTTCTCAAATAAGGCTGCAGCATTGTGGATAGTGCGTCTCCATGCCTCCCGATGTGAGGCCAGGGCGGACCACTGTTGGTGATCAATTTGGCCGAGTCTGAGATGTTGTTTCAGGGAGTCCTTGTATTCCTTTTTTGGAGTGCCCCTCTTACGCTGACCCGTGGCGAGTTCACGTAGAGTACTATTTTTGGGAGGCGATGGTCCTCCATCCTAGAAACGTGTCCTGCCCAGCGCAGCTGCGTTCTCAATATCATGGCCTCAATACTGGTGATCCCTGTTTGCTCAAGGACAGTAACATTCGTCACATAGTCAGTCCAGTGTATATTTAGGATTGTGCGTATATTCTACCTAAATAAATAAAAGGAAAAAAAAGACTGTTTCATCGCCTCATCACATGATCACTAAGGTGAAAATCCAAGATGGCAGTTCTGGGCACTTGTGTTGTTAGCAAACTCCGCCCCTTGCTCATGTCCAATCAATCACCTTTCTACTTCCACTCTCTTATGAGAAATGCGAATCGAGGCAAATTGATTGTACCAATGAGTGGGAATGTGCATTCCCCATGGAGCTTTTTAAAAAGTTTGGGAAAAGCCACAAAGGTTTTTCCTGTGGAGTTTACAGTAGATTTGCCCCCCCCCTCCTTGCAAATACTGTGTATCGATGTGGGATGCTGTCATGATGGCTTGCTCTGCCATCATGGGAACTCACCTTCACAACTCACAGGATCAGACAGGTCGTATTCTCCTCAAATTCTATGAGGAGTATTTTCACTGTTTAGACAATCCCTAGGTCATATTCAGGCAAAGTTTAAAAAGAAACATAATTCCCTAATGCATCTAACTAGTAATTCCTAGTATACCATTATGTAATCTTTGGTCACCACCACCACCACAATACAGATGAGGTTCTAGCCTGAATATACATGGGGCTGGGGGCACCTTAAACCCACACACCTTAACCCTTTCTTTACATGGAGGAGAGAGCATGGTGCTAAGCTGTGTTGCCCAGATAATGGGGAGAGCCCCATTATCACATCTGGTAAGTGGGGAGTGGGGACTTTCATGTTGCCTATGTATCCCCTAAACTAAGGGCTATGTAAGGATCTTGAATATGAAATAGTTATGTGTGTGTAACTCTAGGCTATGCATTCGTAACTGCCCAACATGATTCCAGCTGCTGCTGCTGCCTCCTCCTCCTCCTCCTCCTCCTTCATTGTCCTTTTAAAAATCTAACTATAATTACTCTAGGGCATTGGTCTGCAATGTCATCACAGAGGGTCCACAAAAGCTTGAAGGCTGCTTGGCCCACCTCCTCCCTATAGTGGAGCAGCCATGCGACAGGATCCAAGGCAAAGGCTGGCTGGCTTGGCCTGCACATTGCCATTCAATCTGCTCCAGGCACAAACTTACAGGGAGAAGCAGGAGAAAAGTCTTCCCTCCCCCTCCAGTGCCTCTGAGGGAAGGTTTAATGGATGATGTAATTGGATGATGATGATGATGATGATGATGATGATGGTTTTAAATCTTGAGTTAAGTCTTGGGGGTCTGCAGCAACAAAAGATATTTAAAGGGAGAGCCCTGGTAAAGAAAAGTTTAAGAGCCACTGCTCTAGGAGGTTTGGCACGACAATGGTGACCCAATTACTTTTCAAATGTAACTTTCCAAGTTCTCTCTGTGGGCGTGTGTCTTCAGGTTGCCTATCAACTTGTGGCGACCCCATACATTTCATTGGGCTTTCTTAGGCAAGGAATGCTCAGAGATGGTTTTGCCATTTCCTTCCTCTGAAATATAGCCTGCAGCACTTGGTATTTGTAGGCAGTCTCCAATCCAACTACTAACCAGGGCTGACCCTGCTTTGCTGCTAAGATGAGATGGGATCTGGTGCCTTCAGGGTATTTAGGTCTGCCCAGCTCTGCACCTAAGGGGTAAAAACAGGATAATTCCACCTATTCTGTGTATCAAGAGCTGAGTCAAAAGAGGCTAGTCTTTTTTTCACTGATCTTGTCAAGCATGTGGCTCTCTTGAGGTGGCTGCTTCCTGAAGCAGAGGTGGACACTGTTTCCCTTTTAAGGCCAATGTAGGAAATTTGGGCAGCTTTCACCCCAGCTGCTGAAACTTCACAGGAGAAGCAAGATTGTGCTAGAATCAGCTTTGTCTTCAGCTGTCTCCAGAAAAGAGAAAGGAAATAAAATGAAAAGGGAAGTCAAAACAATGTTGTGTTTATTCTGACCTCCAATAACACATGGGGGGTGGAGGAGTTTAAAAAGGGGGAATTCTCTCATCTTAATCAAGATTGTTTTCAACTGGCTTCAAATTGTCTCTTTTTAATTGAGAAACTATTTAATGTCTTTTAAAACTCTTAAAACTTTGGTAACCATACCCTAGAGGCACTAGATCGTGTCTGATCTTGGAAGCTAAGCAGGGTCAGCCTGGTTAGTGCTTGGAAGGGAGACCCCCAAGGAATACCAGGGGCAGTAGGCTATATTTCAGATGAAGGAACTGGCAAAACTACCTCTGAGGATTCCTTACCTAAGAAAACCCTATGAAATTCATGGGGTCACCTTGAGTCGACAGGTGATTCGAAGGCACACATACAGACAGAAAAGAATATTTATGGTTTTAGATTGATTTTATTGTAAGCTGCCCTGAGATCTTTGGATATAAATATTTTAGATAACCAGCATGGTGTAGTGGTTTGAGTCTTTGACTACAACTCTGGAAAACAGAGTTTGAATCTCTGCTTGGCCATGGAAACCCACTGGGTGACCTTGGACAAGTCACACTCTCTCAGCCTCAGAGGAAAGCAAAGGCAGAGCCCCTCTGAACAAACCTCTCCAAGAAAACCCCGTGATACATTCACTTTAGGGTCACCATAAGTTGGAACTGACTTAAAGAAGCAAAACAACAGCAACAATAAATATTTAAATAAATAAATAAATAAATAACCTTCTTGAGTCTGGTGTCATTTGGATGTGTTGGACTTAAAGTCTCATTGCCCTTCCTGTGGATGATGGGAGCTGTAGTCCAACTGCACCTGAGAGGCAGTGGGCTATTCTAGGGCATCCATTTTCCAAAGCCTTTCTCCTCTGTGTATACAGGGAGCTGCTGGAATTTGAGTCTGGTGGGTAATTCACCTTGCCTGGGAGCATCAACTGTGCCTAGTTTGGGCTTTCCAAGGTTTCCCCAAAAGACATACAGCAGATGTCTTCATTACTAGAGAGCACTAGTGCTGTTGCTTGAGATAGTGCACTAGAACTCTGCAGAAATTTTCAAGCCACCAAACTATAAATCTCAGGATTTCATAGTATGCAGCCATGATGGTTAAAGTGATATTGAGGTGCTATAAATCTGAAGGGAAGATAACACTCATGGATATGTCAGCAAGTGTCTCTGTAGCTTCTTGGTGGAGTGTCACTTTCTGCCTCCTCCCTGCAACTTTGACTCATGATGGGAATTCCCTCCTATCTACTAGAACAGATGCACAATTTTTACTAAATACCAGCCACGTTTTCATAAACTCTTGTGTCCACAATTTGACATGTTGCAACCAGGAGTGATATCAAGAGACAGTTTCCACAACAACCAGAGGTCAGGGTGTGTGCATACTTCTCTCTCTCAATCCCCCTCTGTTCCTCTTTGTGTGTCTTTCTCTGTATGCCTGTCACCCTTGGATGGAATGTGGTTGTGGTGTGGTTGTGTCGAGGGGCTCACTCTATAGACTGGATTTTTTTGTGATTGCAAAGATTAAGATGTGATCTTGCTGCCAGTGTGAGGCAAAAGAGTTTCCAGGAGAAAGGAAAGAATCTGAATCCGGAAAAAAACCACAGAAAATCTGAAATGCAGGTTTTAAAGGATTCATGTATGTGTTTGTGGAGTTTTTGAAAGCCAAGTTTAACTGTGATTTTTTTTTCTTTTTGAAAAATGCAGGAGATAAGTGAAATTGCATCCCAAGAAAGAGAATGGAAAATGAAAACTGCTGGCAAGAGTAGTGGACGAAGGATGCTGTTTTTCCACCAGGAATTGCCATTATAGGACCTGTTCTCTGGAAGTCATACCATGCTGTTCCATCAGACCAAATTCACGTCCACGTACCCAAATTGTTGGATACTGAAAGAGGGTTTCTTATAGTATCTTTTTCAGAAGGGCAAATGTGATAATCAAATTGTTCAGTAGGGGCTTAAGGCAATGGTTCTTAAGCTATTTGGCGTGTGTGTGTGTAAAAGTATTGTGTACCCTTCAACATTTACAGATAAAAACCAGGACACATATTGCCAAGAAAGATCAGAGCATGATGAAAAGGGCAAAAGTTATTAATGGGGAAGAATGCACAAATGGAAGAGGCTATAGCAGTTTGATTTTGCCTCAGCCTACTGGGAAGGGCATGGAATTATAGAGGGAATCCACACAACACAAATAATCCAGTTTGAAACTGGATTATTTGCATAGCTTCTTCCTATGGAATCCTGTGATTTATAGTTTTACAAGTTCTTTAGCCTTCTCTGACAGAGTGCTGGTACCTCACCAAACTACAAATCCCAGGATTCCATAAGAAGGAGCCATGCAAATAATCCAGGTTCAACCTGGATTATTTATCTAGTGTGGATGCCCCCATAGTATCATAGAGTTGGAAGAGACCCCAAGGGCCATCTAGTCCAACCTCATTCTGTCATGTAGGAATACCCAATCAAAGCATTCCCCCCCCCCATGGCCATCCAGCCTCTGTTTAAACACCTCCGAAGGAGGAGACTCCACAACACTCTGAGGCAGTATATTCCACTTCCAAACAGCTCTTACTGTCAGGAAATTCTTCCTAATGTGTAGGTGGAATCTGTTTTCCTGCATGATCCTGCCCTCCTCTCCTCTTTCTTTGAATTCAGTTTGCAGCAACTGAAGTAAGCTGAAGAAAAAGAGGCAAAGTAGGTGGAGAAGAGAGAAACCAGGATATTTTAAAAGCAGCTGAAACAGTGCCATGACAGACAATTAATCAGGATTGCCCATGCCAGTTTTCCTTCCTTCTCTGCCTCCTGAATGGGAAGAGCCTCGTTGCACTGAGGGGCAGGGGGAATACAAGAAGCCCCCCCCCACTTAGTGGGTTAAAGGGAAGCTCTGGTGGACATTCAGTTTAGATGGGGGGAGGATGTGTAACCCCATTGTCAGAGCTGCTGTGCCAGTCCAAATTAGAGATTCCATTATTGTCCAAATTGTGTGGGGTCCATGAGGGTCCAATTAGTGTCCGAATCTTAATATGGGGAATATATAATTAGCTCAAAATGCTGTGAGAGGCTGGGTAACAGCAGATCTTTTGACCCATGTATACTGGTAACCACTGAACGGACTCAAGGCAGAACATACAATTAAATGACTGGAACACGGAGTCTGGAACATGGAGCAATGGATGCAAGCTCCAGGAACAGAGATTCCACCTCAACATGAGGAGGAACTTTTTGACAGTAAGAGCTGTTCAGCAGTGGAACGCACTCCCTCGGAGCGTGGTGGGGTCTCCTTCCTTGGAGGTCTTTAAAGAGAGGCTGGATTGCCATCTGTTGGGGATGCTTTGATCAAGATTTCCTGCGTGGCAGGGGGGTTGGACTGGATGGCCCTTGTGGTCTCTTCCAACTCTGCAATTCTATGATTCTATGATTCTATGAAATGATCTTTATTGGAATGTAATCTTAACACCACTCACGCTAACACTCAGGCTTCAAGCAAACACACAAGGCTATCCAAGAAGCTAGGAAGTATTTGGATAAAGGAATAGAGTAAGGGGATTGTGGGTTATGCTGTACTGATCCTGGAGCAAAGATTCATGCAGTGGAAGCTCAGAGTTGCGTTCTGAGGGTCAAACAGCAAACCGACAGCATGGAGAGATGAAGAGGAAATGTAGACATTTTGGTGGTGTTTTAAGGTGATACAATATTTATATTTGATAATTCCCCTGAAAGAATGAGATTTAGAGTGGAATGCAATGTCTCTTGGAGTTTCCAGGACTAGACAACAGGTTCTTTGGATGTGTTAACGAGTGTTAATGGGAGATACACTTGGAATTGAAAAGGAGTAGGCAACATCTCTTGTGAGGAGACATAGGGAGGAAAAAAACATTTTGCAACCATTGAGGCCTCTGCTGTTTTTGAGCGGATTAGTGGATAACTCATCTCCAGGTGTTTTTCAGGAAGAACTCTGAGCTGGGTATGACCTGTTTGGGGAATTTTGAAGGCCCCTTCCTAAGTTGTACATGACTCCAACCTTAGTACCTGTGGAGTCCCTAGATTACTTGCCAACCACATGGAAGGCCACATCAAGTCAGATTATTAAATATTGCCAATTGTGCAATATTCCAAGATGGGGGAGGTCAGGGTAGGTAACACCATGCATTTGTTTTCATGAAAACACTGGAGAAGCTGTGGTGCCACAGCCTTTGCCATACTGGCTGGGATGATGGAAATTGTAGTCTAACATATTTGAAGTGTGTCATATTGAGGAAGGCTCCTCCAGGCTAACTTGGGGTTGCCAGATGTTGACGGACTACAAGCCACAGAATCCCTGACCATTGGCCATGCTGGCTGGGGCTTTTGCAAGCTGAAAGCCAAAAAATCAGGGGGTGGAAGAAACCACTGCTCTAGACAACCAGTTTTTAGAAGGGGAACGATCCAGGGCAATTGTTTATCCACAGCATTAGAATACTAGAGCAGTGGAAAATATTACTTTCTTTTTCAATGGCATAAAACAGACCTTTTAGATTGGGGATGGACAATTTTGTGGGTGGTAGGCACCAGTTTTAGCCTAGTGAGCTGCACTGATATAGCAGCAAATGCCATTTTCAGATGGTTTTTGGCAAAGATTGTAAAAAAAGACACATTGGGGATAGGTGTGTGTGTGTGTGTGTGTGTGTTTCTTGGAGGCAGAGAAACCATACCTCTGTATTTGCAGGCAGCATTCCTGTGAGGGTACTGGGTTGTTTTGGCTGGAAAAAAACATCCAAAATTGGCCTTAATTTTTTTCCCCGGGACTGGTGGGAAAGGAGGTTTGGTGGATCGCCAGGGTTTTGCAGAGGCAGCAAAAGATGGGTTCTGGATCCATGCTTTCCCCCACCCTGGAGCACCCTTTAGGGTATATTGGAACAAATCACCATGCTGGCTTGAGGGGGATTCTGAGAGTTGTATTCCAATTAAATAACTATTCCAAGGTCTGATTCTGTGGCACGGCTTCCTTTTGACCTATATAAAGCCTTGCTTTATTTGGTTACAATTAAAAAATAAAATAACTCCCAAACACAAAGCCCACATGTGCCATTGATTGGAGAAGCTGTTTGGATTAGATCACACTGAACTTAGATCACAATGCCATGAAACTGGCTCCTTTTTCCTACTCTGAGCAAAGTTCAAGTGTGAGACACTTCCTGTCTTCTCCGGCTGACACGTGGCTGGCCTCCCACAGCCCATAATCTCCAGGCGCATGGGCTTGGCAAACCTGCAGCTTTTAATCGAAACAAGCTTTGGCCTTGTGTGCATAGACAAACACAAAAGGGAACAATGAAAGGTATTAAGAAAGGAGCTGGCTGGAGGAAGGCAATGCCAAAAAGGGTTTTAAAAATAACCCAACTGAAAGCAAACAGTAAAAAATAAAATAAAATAAAAACAAAAACAAATGTTTTCCAGATGGGTCTGGGGAAATAGTATCTGATATTCTTTAAAGGAGTATGTCCCCTAAAAGGCCTACATTGCCACGTCTTCGTGCTTCATGGCAAAAGCACTGATTAGAAACCAATGGGACACACAGTGTTATGTAAGAAGCCCAGGATTCTGGGTGCTGCAGTTCAAGAAAGATCTTGTCAAGCTGGAATGTCGTCAGAAGAAGGCAGCCAAGATGGTCAAAGGTACAGATGGTCAAAGGAGCCAGTTTCAACCAAGCCCTGTGAAGAACAGCTTAGGGAGCGGAGTATGTTTAACTTGGAGAAGTCCGAGAAGTGATACGATAGCTGTCTTTAAATATCTGAAGGGAAGCCATGCAGAAGATGGAGTGAGCTTATTTTCTGTGGCTCCAGAGACTATGACACGAGCCAATGGATTCAAATGATAAGAAAAGAGATTCTACTGAAACACTAGGAAGGATTTATTGACAGCAAGAGCTGTTCAACAGTGGAATAGACTGTCTTAGAGCTTCTCTATATGAGGGAAAAATGTGGATTGATGCACACTAACAGCAAGTTGGACTACATGGCTCTTGCAGCCACTCCCAACTCTACAATTCTATGATTCTGTGGTTGTGGCTGAAAATGGAAGGCCTGTGTGACGCTAATCCTAGGGTTATCTAAATAGGGTTGCCATGACTCCCAAACCCATCAAGTCCCTTGCTGTGAGAACAAAACCCCTCAGAGCGAGGTCTTGAGGGAGGCGGGAGCTGCGGCGTAGGATGTATCATGGCCAAAGCACTGTAGGAGAAGAATCTGTAGGATGGTCTTCAAGTTTCGTTTGTAGGTTTGCCTGGAAGTTGTCTCTCATGGTAGCTTGTTGAAGATTGTTGACTTGGAGCCTCTTCTTTAAGATGCCACCCCTCTTAGGTTTGAACTTAAGATGAAGATTTAGTTTACATCTGACGAGGCAATGATCTGTTTGGCATTCTGCACTGGGCATCACTCGGGTATGACGGACATCACGAATGTCTCTCTGACGGACTAGAACGTAGTCAATGAGGTGCCAATGTTTGGATCGGGGATGCATCCAGGTTGTCTTCAAGCTATCTTTCTGCTGAAAGATTGTGTTTGTAATAGTCAGCTGTTGTTCTGCACAGAACTCTAGCAGGAGGCGTCCGTTATCATTGCAATTTCCAACACCATGCTTGCCTAAGACACCTTTCCAGGCTTCGGAATTCTTTCCTACTCTGGCATTGAAGTCACCAAGTATAATAATTTTATCTTCTACAGGGACTTTTTGTATGAGTTGGCGTAGGTCTGTGTAGAATTTGTCTTTCTCTACAGGGTCGGCTTGCATAGTTGGGGCATATACACTAAAGAGAACAACATGTGGGAGGCGTAAGGAAATAATGCGATCAGAGTGTCCTGTTGGCAAGGTTTCGAGTTTAGAGGCAATGGAGTTTTTAATCATGAAGCCTACTCCTGAAAGATGTTTTTCGGTTTTGGGTTTGCCAGACCAGTAAAGTGTGTAGCCGGCGCCATGTTCTTTAAGGCTGCCTTCCTCATGGAAGCGAACTTCACTAAGAGCAGCGATGTCAATATTAAGCCGTGATAGTTCAAGGGCTATTAGGGCAGAACGACGCTCAGGCCGTCCACTATCTTTAGAGTCTTGCATGGTTCTGATGTTCCAGCATGCAAGTGTCAGTTTATTTACACCTTTGGAGGCTGTATCATGGCACTATTTGGTTAAAAGCATGGTTTCTCTTTATTGAGTATGTCAGTTCCCACGCTATGAGGATTAAACCCTCAGAGTCCCACAGAAATTTATAGTCTGATGTTTTATCTACTTCTTGATTTACAGTATCTGTGATATGATGTATTGTCTTCCAGATTTTTCTACGGTAATGATTCCCATATTCCGAGGATAGTTCATTGTTTGTTTTTGTTCTGGTTTGAATCTGTAAAACAGAAAATTCAGTAAGTGGTTAATTAAAAAAAAATGGGATAAAAACAGAGCTCGGAAAAATTACCCTTTCAGACTGTAATTGCCAGAATTCACTGGTCATACTGACTCAAATGTGCTGGGAGCTGGGAGTCCAAAACAAGTAACATTTCCATGCTGTAACTGATTAGAGTACTGCAATGTGCTGTACATGGGGCTGCTCTTGAAAAATGTTTGGAATCAGTAGCTAGTGCAAGTTGCAGTGGCCAGACTGCTCTCAGGAATACATTTTGGAGATTGTATAACACCAGTCTTCCAATTTGCTTCCACACTTAATTCAAGGTGATGGTCTTGACCTACAAAGCCCTAGGCAGTTTAGAGCCAGGGTACCTGAAAGATTGTCTCCTTTCATGGAAGCCAGCCTGAAATCTAAGATTCTCCAAGAAGGCCCTGTTGCATGTTCCATCATCCTGTGAAGCTAGACTGGTGTCTACATGCGGCGGGGCTTTCTCGGTAGTAGCACCTCATCTGTGGAATTCCCTCCCAAGATAGGTCAGTGTGGCTCCATGCCTTCTCAGTTTTTGATGGGCTGTGAATATTGTGCTATTTTCACTCGGTCCTTGGTTCTTAAAATTAGAATTGGATGCTCTGACTATATTTAACTGTTTTTAATTGAGCAATGTTCTAGAACTATTTTTAAATGGCTGTTTAAGTTTATTTTAGACATGTACTTAATGTTTTAAAATATTTTTTATTCATTGTAGGTTGCTGTGCTGGGTTGAGGGGTGATAAACAAATGCCTTCAATAAATTTTAAAAGCATACATATATCAATAACATTTTAAAGGCCTGGGCAATTTTTAAAAAAGCCTTCACCAGACATTAAAAAAATAAATAAGTCAGTGCCAGGTGGGCTGCTTTGTGAAGGCATTCCATAGCTAGGATGACACTACCAAGAAAGCCATTTTGGGGCAGCTTAGCTCTGAGGACCCTAAAGAAGGAACTCTAAAGGTATAGGGCTGGCTTAGACGACCTTTAAAGGACTTATCCAAGGTGCTGATCTTATTTTTGGGTTATGATTCAGCACCTTGGAGAGCTTCTTAAGGTTCAAACTAAAACCCAAACTGGATTGAATGCTCCGCTGATCTGGGATTCTCCAGCCACTGGTTTTCATGCATCTGATGTCCACAAAAAATTATGCCAAATTATGGCTGGCATCCTTTTGGTTAGTTCCAACAGGTTGGTTAGTAGAGCCATTCAATTAGTTGTTGAGTGGTGAGTCAACAGATGGCTAAATCCCATTGATTCATTGGCTCCAGACTATCAATAGGATTGAGGCAGACATATGTTAGCCTTTAAGGTGCCACAAAGTCTTCTTGCTGATTTTACTTCAAATTGTTCTGGAGCCTTGTCTACTCAGGACCGTATACTTCTCCCAACATGCTCTTTTGTTGGTTTTGTGTATAATTGGACTTCTAGGCATGGTATGGTTAAGATTACCAGACAGAGAACCAGTTGCATTTGTACACTCTTTCATCCAAAGAGATTATATCAGCCCGCTCTTGTGGGAATTCAGCCCACGAGACAATCTTGTTCCCTTTGCTTCTTGCAAGACACTGCAGTTAATGTGCATATGCCAATCATTGTGATGTGGATCAAGATGTACTTTAGCTCCAGGCTCTGCCATGAAGTGATGTTTATGCTGAGTCAAGCATTAGGTGTCCCTTTTGTGAAATCACAACCAAACATCTTTGGAGACATGGCTCTAATAATGCCTTGTTCCTTTCCTGGTTTCTGTCTCCAAATAGTTGGTTCATAGGACCAGTTTTGCCAGACGTTTGAGGGTTACACTCAAAAAAATCTAGTCTGCTTTCTGACTCTTCAGTTCTGTCTGGACAACCTCACCCACCTTGTTTCTGCATTTCAGCAGCTTCCTCTCCTATCCTGGTGGGTCTGACAAAGTGATTCCAACCTATTTTCCAGTACCACTTCCTCATATTTAATGTAATATACAGTTGTCCCTCCGTATCCACGGATTTAAGTATTCATGGCTTGAAAATATTCTTAAAAAACAATAATCCTAAAAGCAAACCTTGATTTTGCCATCTTATATAAAGGATACCATTTTGCTATGCCGTTGCATATAATGGGACTTGAGTATTCACGGATTTTGGTATCCACGGGGGATTCTGGAACCAAACCCCAGCGAATATGAAGGGACAACTTATACTAATATATATATATTAGCATATGCAAATTTTACCCCAATTTTGTGTCCTATATACCTGGGCCATCTGTTGTTTCACTGCCTAGAAATGCACTTGCCCACATTTTCAGATTCTGGGCAGAGAGCTTTCTCATGGTTCCACCACCATCATAGGCACAGGTGAGGACACATGAGAAGGTCTTCTTGGTGGCTGCTCCCAGGCTGTGGAACTCTCTCCCATGGGAGTTTAGGCTGACCCCCGCTCTGTTCTCTTTCTGCCGGCAGGAAAAGACACATGTTTATTTAAACAGGCCATTGGCTTTTAACTGGTTGTTGCAGAAAGGTCTTCTAATGGAAGGTGGTATATTTCATTTCCATTGTTATAGTATATATATTTTTAAAACTGTTCTAAATTAGTGCTGGTTTTAGTAGGTTACTTTATTTAAGTGCTTTAAAACAACAACAACAACTCCTTCTCAGTTTTAAGGTGTATTTTGGTTTTGATCTATATTGTGAGCTTCCATATTGGGAGAAGGTCAAGATATAAAATGAATGTATGGAAGTATGAATAATAAAATAAAGCAAACTGTCAAGATAAGAAATGAATGGAACATGCATGTATCAGAAAATGAACCAAACTGTAAAATAATTTTGAAAAGCGGTGCACCAATATTGTTAGCAAGCAAAGGAACAAATAAAGCAAACTGGCTTCATTGACACAATGACCCACAATGGGTTCCTTCAAACATGGCAAATATACCAGGAGGTTGCTGTTGTTTTTTAAATGATTCAAATGATGTTTCTGCTGCTCTGGACAATTTTATAGTAATTCCTGGCACCAGCTGCAACATTTTATTCCCACCCTTGAACTGAGTTTCTTTTTCATTCTGAGTCATGAAAGAACTGAAAAAAATCCCACCTTTCTTTTCTTTTCTTTCCCCCCTAGAGTTATGGTGCATCAATACAATGGTACTCTTGCACGATAATACTATAACTCGAAAGAAAGAAAGAAAGAAAGAAAGAAAGAAAGAAAGAAAGAAAGAAAGAGAAAAGTTGCCCTATCAATCTCAGCAAACCATGCCCCCAGTTCTTTAAAAACACTCTTTGGAAGAGTCTTAATGCAAATCCAAGAAATTGCTATAAACACCCCCCCTTCCCCCAAATAGAATGAGTGTCTGCAGAGATGAGAACAGTTGGCAAAACCCAGCAAAACTGAAGGAGCTATATTGTAAGAACCTATGCCTCTTTAGGCCACTCTGAAAATCCCCAGTGATGATTAAAATTTGGAAAAAAATGATTGACGTAATGAATTGATATTTTTCCTACTAACATCAACAATAAGAAATTGTTTACTGAAATAGTTTAATGAAACAAAATAATTTTAAAAAACGAATGTTCCAAGCTGGGTTACCTGAACACTGGGTTACATGGGTCACATGTCCTTACAGACAGGGTGCGAGAAGCTGTTCTCTAGTCCTTTGCACCCCATCCAAAACTTTCCCTCCAGGCAGCTGTCAAGTCCTGGGAGGATCACAGCTGCTGCTGTTTACCAGTTGCGGGGGGAGTGTTACCCTAAGAGGTGGGGGGTACATCAGAGTCCCACCCATGATGCCAAAATCTCCTTAATATTTGGGGGAATTATTAGGTCAGATAGGAGGTCTGCGAGAGGAGGGTAACTTTGGGGATCTTTTTACCTGTGTATACCATTACTAACTGCAGAGGAAGCTCCAGTTAAAGTAAAATAAATTATTGTATTGGAATAATACAGAACGTAAACTAACATACACGAACATATGTTCTTACGAACCATACAAGGCTATAGCAGAATAAGACAGAAAGGTTGGATAGAGAGAGGTCTGGGAAGATAGAGTGAGAGTTATCAGTCTCAAGGAGAAGAGAGTTTGGTGCAGTGATGATACTCAGACCAATGTCTGAGGGTAGCACTGAGAATCTGGCAGGTGATGAGGTCTGTCGGTGGTACACTTAGCTAGGGTTGGAGATATGATATTTATAACTTATTTTGTGCCTTGGAGGGATTATAACAAAGCCTGGGTGGCTTTCCCACTGGACAGACAAAAGAAACCCAAACTCAACTGATTGCTTTAGTCCCTGAGTGCTAAAACATTGATAGTCTTGTGACAACCCTATAAGGTTGGACAGGAGGGGATGTGATGAGAGATTTCTTTAGGGTATGGATAAAAAAATCATTTTTTTTAAGAGGACAAAATGCATGTGAACAGGAAGTAGGACTGCCAAGGGTTAAAAGAGGTAGCATGAAGATTAAATGCAGTGCAGCCTAAATTATAATCTGAGGTAAACTGTTGTTTTTTGCAGAACTCTGCTTTTGTTACTAAAGATGGAGACAGACTGAACAAACGTAGAGGAGTAGGGCCAAGTTTGGAAGCACACCCATTGTGTTCAGTACAATTATTTCTTTCTCTCTCTGGGGTCATGTTTGCAGCAAAAGCCATCTGAGGACAGCATCACTGGGTTATGTTAACACTGATGATGTCGTCAGAAAACCACAGTTTTTGGAATGATTTTAAAAATGTGCCCCTTTCTTTCTTTCTTTTTAAAAAAGAACCAAGTTTTTTAAATGTGTAAATAAATGTATATGTGGTGCTTTAAAAAAATAGTATTTTATTTTAATTTTTTTGGTGCTGCTCTTCAGAAAAAGAGCAAGACAGACTTGCTGGCCCAGTGTTTAACATGACCGAATGCACATCTGTTCTGCACATGGCAAAGCTGGGCCCATTCCATGGGTGGACAGCTCAGAGTTGACCTCCCTGTCAACTTTGTGCCCTCTTTCTTATCCCAGCTGTTTGTGACATCACTCTTGGCAATGGTGGAGGTGGTTGTGAATCCGAGGAGCTAGTCTGAGGGATATACAAGTACAGTATACCTCAGTTAACAAAGTAGGTGTGTTCCTGGACATTACTTCTTTAAGAGAAACGTTGGTATCAGAGGCAGAAATAAAATGAAAAGACTAGGGAAAGTTTTGTACACCAGAAAAAAGAAGAGCAATTCAGCAAGTTTCAGCAAACCTTTTCTCCAAAACTAACAATATGAACATGTGAAATGAAACAACCAGATATTTATAACCAGATGCGATGAGCCTTGCACATGTAAACAAAATCAATTTCAACCAGTGTTACCTACCCTAATAGCACCCATCTTGGAATATCAAATAATTGGCTATATAGTAGGACTCCTGTATTCATGGGGGATTGGATCTAGGCCCCCCCTGTGAATAATGATATCCACGGATAATAGCGAACACCCCATTGTCATTCTCACCACAGAAGTGATCCCAAGGGTGAAGGGTGAAGGGAGGCGAAATCTACTCTTCCCCTCCCCTCACCCCATTACCATTTTCGCCATGGGAGCGATCCCGGGAGCAAAAGGAGGCAAGATCTACTCCTCCCTTCCTCCACCCCATTGCCATTCCCGTCACTACCCCATCTCCCCTCCTCCCCCCATCCACCCCCCTGCTGTTGCCATCCACAGATAATCAAATCAGCAAATGGCAAATCAGCGGATGCAGAGGTACTATTGTATTTAACAATTAGGCTAAGTGTGGTCATCCATGTGGTTGTAGGTAAACCAGGAACCCCCAAAATACCAAAGTAAGATTCATGTAAGACCAAGGGAAGAGCCTTTGGAAATTCCCCCAAAACCAAATACCCAGGTATTTGTGAACACCTGGAGGTGAGTCATTTACTAATTCACTCAACAATAGCAGAGACCTTGAAGCTTGTAAAACGGGTCCATCCTCTCCTGCTCCCCTCCAACCAAACACCTTGCCTGCTCCTATCCAATTCCAAATGCAGTACCCAGTAACATTGTTAACTCTTCTGGAGCACCCATTGTCTAGCTCTGGGAACCTCCAAGAAACATTGTATTCCACTCAAATTCTCATCCCTTCAGTGGAATTATTTCACATAAATATTACCCTAAAACACCACCAAAAAGTCCACAGTTCCTCCTCCTACATCCATTCTGCCAGTTTGCTGTGTGACTCTCAAAACACACTTCTGAGAACCCTCTTGTGGATGAATCTCTGCTCCTCTGAAAGGTATCGTATCACCTGAGAACCCCCTTACTCTATTCCTCTATCCAAATACTTCCTACTATTCTCGATAGCCATGTGTGAGTGTCTGAAGCATGAGTGTTTAAGTGAATGCTGTCAATATTAATTTCAAATAAAGATGATTTAATTGTACCTTTTTGGCTTAGAATCTCCTCCATTATTACCGGTATCCATGGTTTAAAAGGTCCTGCCATTGCCTGACCACTTGCATGCCAAACTGAGTTAGCTAAATTCCCCAATTTAATATTAGGACATCAGAGGGTCACCACAGACTCCAACCAATTTGGGTAACACAAGGGACAATTTTTAATTTTACCAGCCTCCACCTTTCTTACGATTTTCTATTTTGGTGGACAAATTTATACATCTATGTTCTTTCTTTCTTTCTTTTTAACATACAGGAAAGGCAGGAAAGGCAGACTTATCTGCTCTCCCTCTTTTGCATTTCATGCATGCACAGTAAGTAATTCTGGAGGGAGCTACTGTTTACCTTGCCTGCGGCGGGCAGGCACACACCGCTACAGAAGGATGGGCTAGAGTAAAATCCTATTTCCTCCACCTTAAGCTTATTGCAGACATGACACGGACATTGAAAAATTCTGTTTTTCCAGCTCTCCGTCATCATGCTCCCGATTCCAATGCTGCTAGAAACCTTCCAGTTAGACAGAAGATGAGGAAAAGTGGGGAGCTGAACAGGAATAAAAAGACTTTGAAAAAAGGAGCTTCTTTGCAAAAGTCTTTCTCAGCTGAGGTATGCCTGTATACATACTTGAGGGTCCGGTACAATCTTTCTCCACCTCCTTCAACTGGTGTGCTGCTAAGGGAAAGTTTCAAATATTAAGGCTGCAGAATTTCCTCTCTGGTATTATGTTGCTCTCTATCCTTCTCAACTTATTTTCCAGGAGGACTCATTTGGCCATTTAAAACAGTGGAAGAATTGGTGGGAACAGGAACCATGACCTTTGTAAAATGCTGTGGAAGATTTCAGTGCAAAAGAGACCAACTTCTACATCCTATTATACAAAGCTCTGCCTACAGTACATTCTATCAGGCTCAACCTAGAGCTCTTGATTCCTGGTGCTTGTGGGTGTGTTCACACTGGTAGTTTATTGTTGGAACCACGACTGGTTTTGCTCTTACTGCTGTAGCCTTTGCAACGGAGAGCAACCAAGTTTGGCATTACATTTTCTCCCAAGGCAGAGAGCAGAGAACAGTGCCAGTAGCTGACTTCTTGAGTCACACTGTGGATCATACAGAAGTGAAGTATTTTTCTGCTGGACCCAACTGCTGCTGTTTGATAAGGTAAGTGTGAATTCACCCTTACCTGATATAATATATTTTAGTGGTTAAAGCTACAATCCTAACTAGAGATGTGAAGGCCTGGAAAAAAACCTGGAAAAAATCAGAAAAAAACACACGTTCCCCCCTGTTTTTTCCCCTGAAGCCTTTTTTGTTTTTTTTTCCAAAAAATGAAAAAAGGAAGAGGTTCTGTTCAGTTCGGGAGATTGTTGCTTCATTTGTTACAAATAATTTTTTAAAAAAAGTAAATTCTGTCTGTAATAATTGTAATAATAGTTTGAATACACTGTATTTTTAATATACCAATTGTGATGATTTTATGGCAAATCAAATTGTACATAGTCATATTTTATGTTCCTAAAGTAACAGAAGGACTTTCAATTTGTAAAGAGTGCTAATGTTGCTTTTTTTCAAATTTTCTGAAAATTTCCATTCATTTCTGAAAAAAACAGAAAAAACATTATTTTTCCATGACTTCAAAATTTTTGAAAATTTTACATCTCTAATCCTAACCTCACTTACTTAGGATTTAAAAAAATTGCTTGAACTACCTAGTGAGTATCCAAAGGTTTGTGGTCAAGCAGTGGGAGATGTGAATGAGTTCAAATGTCAGCAACAAAATCAGAAGTGGCCAGAGCAAGTTCATGTTTACTCAGAAGAAATTACCACTGAGTCCAGCGTTAACTTACTTCCATATAAGTGCAGCATTTTAAAATGGCATGAGGCAATTGCCTTAGATTCAGTTCCCCCCTTCCAAATCTGCAGTAGAGTGGTAAATATATAAGCTTATGTTACCTGACTGTTGTGAATTCTCAAGAATGTGAGCTATCTGGAATTCTGAAACGTGCTAAATTAAATTCAGCTAGATTTGCATAACTGCAAAAAGAGATCTCTCATCAGCTGCATTTTTTGCAAAACTGGTTTCCCTGTTTGCACATCTCCCCAGGGTTTTCCTAGAAAATAAGGTGGCTCATTCTGGGAACCTGTAAAAATCTGTTTCAGACCTCTGTGGAATTCTCTTGGAATCAACTAAGCAGTTAATGGAAACAAGCCATCCAACTTTATGGAAAACCTTTGAAAGTCTCTGGCACATGCAGGAATGAATTTCCTACAGCCTGAAAGTTTTTTTTGTTGTTTTTTTTTTGCACCAAACTCCTTTAAAAAGAAGAGGGAGGAAAAGAAATATTGTACATACAGCTAAATCTGCAGGCGTATCTTGTCTGAAGACTAAGGACTTTATCAGAATAGTGTCTAAAAAGCTGTAATTCCACTATTGAGCAAAGCAGAAACATAGTGGCATGATTACAGTAATTATACCATGTTGGCACAATCGTGAGGTACTACGCCATAATTGCACAATACTAGTGCCACGGAATCATCGCATGACCACCACTAGCAATTTAAGAACAGGATTTTACATCCGTGATTTTGTATGGGCAAGATTTCGGCTGTTCTTGTGAGAAGACGTAACTTTGTTTAAACACACGCAAAACACATAAATAATGAAAGAAATTAACAAATAAACACTTAAACAAATAAACACTTACTGTGCCCTGGTGGCACAGTAAGCTAATGCAGCCAAAAAACTCATGTTAGATCTTGAATCAATAGGTTCGATCCCAGGGCCACCCCAGGTCGACTCAGTCAGTAAAATGAGGGCCAGCATATTAAGAGCTGAGGCAATGTGCTGTGGAAACTAGTAATACAGTTTCTCAAAAAGCAGCGTGTTGCTTATCATTGTACAGTGCAGTTTGAAAAAAAGTCACTCTTGCAGTGCCAGCAGCACCATCTACTGGTAGTTATATTGTCTGCACTGTACAGCTGTTTGTAATTGTCTGCAATGTTTGCAACTGTCTGCAATGTTTGTCTGTATTGATTTCTGACTTGTATAAAAATTGTATAACCTGCTTGGATTGTATTGTAATGTATAACTTGCTTAAATTGTACTGAATTGTATGTGATGTATTGTGATGTTGTACCCCGCCCCGATCCTGAGGGGAGAGGCGGGTAATAAATAATTCATCATCATCATCATCATTATTATTATAGAAATATAAAAATGTACCAAGAAAAGGTGACAGTTCCTTAAAAAAGTGTCCTGTGTGTCCTGTGTTCTCATTGGGAAAGTGGAGGGGGGGGAAAGGACCACCCATTCATGCTGTAATTGCACAATTACAGTGGGATGTGATTTCGCATGCTCAGCAATACTACAAAAAGAGCGATATTGAGGGCTATTCATAGATTTTCCCATCAATGAAAAGTGATGAGCAATTAATGGGTGGAACACACATTGACCATGTGAGAATGACAACGTTGTGTGATAATGGGAACCCATTTGCGGTACCGTCATGCTGTAATTCTGTGATAAAGTCCTAAAATACTACAGTGCACTGTTATGTAATGGAGTTTGATAGTGTCAGGATGTTGGATACATGACACAGTATTGCCAGGGAATGGTCTGGTTGTGTGTGTACCCTTTCCCAACCTTATTATTTATTTATTTAAAATATTTATATATTTATATATTGCCTCTCAGCCCACAAGGGCTCCTGAAGCCATTCACAACAAATAGATGCATTCAAAACAGCATAAAGATTTAGGAGATTATCAGACACAGCAAAAGTACCTTATCAGAATGCCAGGATGACATTTCTGTCTGCAAATGGGACACAGGCCACAGGTTGACGAGGACGAGGATGAGGACATGTGAAACCAGGTCCCATTCAGGGGACAGAAATGTCATCCTGGCGTTCTGATAGGTGATTTTTGGACACATCTGATAATCTCAAGGAAAATGCTAAAGGCACATTAAAACACTCCTTAAAAACCTTTTAAAACCATCTAAAAACAATCCTTAAACAGATATTTAAAACAAGCAATTAAAACAGAGCAGTTTGGGCAGGATCATATGGGAGGAGGCAGTCTTTCAGTTATCTACAAAATTGGGAGTCAGTAAGCAACCTCTTATCTGATACTCATCCTTCCTCTTGGAAAATGAGGTCACTCAGAAAGTCACAGATTTCTGTGTTTTTACTCCTAGAATGTATGCATGCACCACACACATGCACGTTAAGGCCTTCTTTTTAAGTGCCATGTGCATCCACATACAGGGAAATTAAAGTTCCTTTTAATATCAAACTTATATGTTGAGTGCTAATGAAGTTGGAGCAAAATGAGAAACAAGATAGAGGTATTGAGAAACAAGACAGAGGTATTGGTACAGTTGAAAGTTGGATTAGAGGCGTTGGATTAGATAGCCCTTACAGCCCTTTGAAACACCAAGGCAGTAGCTCTTTAACCTTTCCTTTACCAGGGACCCCCTTTAAATATCTTTTGTTGCTACGACTCCCAAAACCTAAGTCAAGATTTAAAACTCTAACAACAACTACAGCAACACTACCTGGTAATCATAATACAATTACACCATCCATTAACCTTCCCCTCAGAGGCAATAGAGGGAGGGAAGACTTTTCTCCTGCTTCTTTCTGCAAATTTGTGCATTGCCTGGGAGTGTGGTGTAGTCTCCTTCTTTGGAGGGTTTTAAACAGAGGCTGGATGGCCATCTGTTGGGAATGCTTTGATTGTGTATTCCTGCAGGGCAGGGGGTTGGACTGGATGGCCCTTGAAGTCTCTTCCAACTCTATGATTCTATGACTAGAGCAGATTGAAGAGCAATGCACAGGCTAAGATAGCTAGCTTTTGCCTTGGCTCCTGTCATGTGGGCTGAGCATCCTTCAAGCCTTCATGGACTCTCTGTGAGGACTTTGTGGCCCCCTGGGGGTCCATGGACCACAGGTTAAAAATCACTACTCTAAGGGCTTGTCTAGATGAAAAGATATAATGTAGATTGTTGCACATTAATGCAAAGTCACAGCAGTGTTAATTTGTCTACAGGGTCCTTTGGCAAAATCACTAGTATGTGAAGCTATCCATGTTTGAACTGCACATGCAGCCATGCCTGCAAATTAAGATGATGGCCAAGAGTGGATTACTCGTGATATTATTCTCCATAAGTTGTTGCCACCACACAGTACCTTTTAAACTGTAAATTAAAGGTGCACAAGTGTGACCTTCCACTTAAACAAGCTGTTTGGTCGCCTCAGTGCAGCAAAAAAGTGCACAATTGTTACTGCGAAACTCCAAAATGGCACTTCCGTTCACTTCATTACTGGCAAGCCTGTCCCCTGTTCATGACCTACCGATCAGCTTTCTACCTCCCCCCCACCCCACTGAGAATGCACAAAGATGTGAATCAGATGTCCAAATGAGCGGTAATGCACATTTCAGTGCATTCTTTTAAAAACTTTGTGGTATTTGGAATTTTTGGCTCCCCTCCTTCTGTATAAGGTGAATCACCGTGGGATCTTGTTGGGACAAAAGATATTCTCCTCAAATTCTATGAGGAGCATTTTCTCTCTCTGGCTTTTCTTCGCAAACGAAGATTCAGGAAGGACTCATCCCGCGCTTTCTGCAAGCGCGCTGATGACTAAAAAGGCCAATCCGAGATAAACAAGTCTGGTTGCAAAAAGCACAGCAGAAGATCTCCTTGGGTGGTGTTTTTGGGTTGTGATTCTTTCTGCGTTGTCGTTTCTCTTCAAGACTTGTTCGTTGTGAGTTCTCAAATAAGGCTGCAGCATTGTGGATAGTGCGACTCCATGCCTCCCGATGTGAGGCCAGGGCGGACCACTGTTGGTGATCAATTTGGCTGAGCTTGAGATGTTGTTTCAGGGAGTCTTTGTATCGCTTTTTTGGAGTGCCCCTCTTACGCTGACTCGTGGCGAGTTCACTGTAGAGTAGTATTTTTGGGAGGCGATGGTCCTCCATCCTAGAAATGTGCCCTGCCCAGCGCAGCTGCGTTCTCAATATCATGGCCTCAATACTGGTGATCCCTGCTTGCTCAAGGACAGCAAGATCCGTCACATAGTCAGTCCCGTGTATATTTAGGATTGTGCGTAGACAGCGCTGATGAAAGCGCTCAAGGAGTCGTAGGTGGTGGCGATAGGTGACCCATGTTTCAGATCCATAAAGGAGGATAGACAGTACGACAGTGAATCACCGTGGGATCTTGTTGGGACAAAAGATATTCTCCTCAAATTCTATGAGGAGCATTTTCACCGCTTAGACAACCCCTAAGATTTTGTGATTCTTAAAAAATGAAACAATAACAAAGTTGAGCAGTGGGGAGAGGACTTCTCAAAAACAGCTGAATGAGAACTGAGCATGCATGCTCAGCAGCTACAGAATGCTAAGTTGTCGGTTGTAAAAGTGTGTGTGTGGGTATTGTAGAGGAGTGTTTGGCTGGCCAGAACTTCAAGAAGGAATGGTGCTGATGTGGCACTGCAACATTTTGTTGCAGGTTTCCTTTGAAAACTTCAGTTTTCAAAAGCACAAAGTACATGCAAAGGAAAAGTTGCTTGGGATATGAACAGAGAAGCTGTGCTTGTGTCTCCTTATACCATTTTTGTAGGGTGCAAATTCTGACTGAAACAACCAAAGTGTACTGAAGCATGGAAGCAGGAAATACAAGCTTAGTACTGTAGTCTTCTCTTCAGGGAAGCTCTCTGACTAACCCTGGGCAAGTTACTCCTTTTTAACTTCTTCCTGGGATTTATTAGCACGTTAAAATGTTGCTCTGGGATCCTTAGAAAGGGGTACAAATGTAGCAAATGATAGGTTCTCTCCAAGGAAAATGCACTTTGTGCATGCTTTTGAGCCTGTGTCCTCTCATCTTTCTTCCACCACTCTCTGCCTCAACTCACAGAGCTACCTCAATTTGTTTAATTATATTTGGTTGGATCTCTGCTATACCATTAACATTTATATGTGTCATATCATGTTGTGAGATGCCTGTGGTCCCAGTGCTAGAAGAAAGGTGTGTTAACAAAGTGTACTGAAGCATGGAAGCAGGAAAGACAAGCTTAGTACTGTAGTCTTCTCTTCAGGGAAGCTCTCTGACTAACCCTGGGCTTGGGTGGGTAGTATCTGAAGGACTGTATTTCCCTATATCAGTGGTTCTTAATCTTTTCTATATATATGTATAATAGGCCTGGGTATGTTTCCTCTCCCAATGTGCTGATTGGCTGCTCAGGAAACACACCCAACCAATCACCACCCACATGCAAAGTCCCTCTCCACACAATCTACTCCTGCCACTCAATCTTCATCTACGCCCCCAGCCTCACAAGGGCCCCTCCCTCCTCTCACTCCCTCAGCCACTCACCAGTCACAGGCTGCGATGGGACCCAGACAGTCAACTGGCGATGGCGGTGGGACACTACTGCCACTGCTGCCGCTGTGGCAGGACCCAGGCAGTCAACTGGCGGTGGCGGCTGCAGCAGGGCAACAGAGCGAGTTGCCCTCAACGGTGTATGGTACACTGTTCCAGCTAACAACAACAACAACAATAATAATGATAATGATAATACAATTACACCATCCATGAAACCTTCCCTCAGAGGCACTAGAGGGGGAGGGAAGACTTTTCTCCTGCTTCTTCCTGCAAGTCTATGGCTGGAGCAGATTGAATGGCAATCTGCAAGCCAAGCCAGCCAGCCTTTGCCTTGGCTCCTGTCACGGGGCCACTCCACTGCAGGGGGAAGGAGAGCCAAGCAACTTTCAGGCCTTCATGGACCCCTAGTGAGGACATTGTGGACCACTGGGGGGTCCCTGGACCCCAGATTAAGAACCACTGCACTATATGAACCTGTCTGATTTCTGAGACTCTCCCTAGAGGGCTTTCTCTCACTTCCACCACCAATACAGAAATGTTTGGTGAAGAGATGAGGAAGGGCTTTAGCAACAGCATGTGCATTTATATACCACTTTATATCAGCCTTCCCAGTGGTTGCCCCAGACAATTTAATTTCCTCTCACAGGAGGCTTGGCTGGCCCCTTCTTTGGCTGGAGGTGGGAAAAATCCAGGGAACTTTTTGCTTAGATCTGATTTTGATTTATTTTTTTTAAATGGGGAGTGCCTATTTTATCATCACTCAAATGTTTAAATGCTTAAAAAATATTTTTTTAAAAAAACAATTTGCTTTAGATAATTTCAATTTATACTACAAGCTGCCTTGGAATATAGATTTAAATGAATACAAATGATACGTATCAATAAAATAATTAAGACACTATAGGAAGAATGTGCTCTGAGATACTATCAGGTTCTTTTTGGTAGTAGAAAAAAGAAAATGACCCCATTTAAAGGGAAAAAAATACTCTGCATGTGCTCTGAAGCGTTGTTGCTATGGGGCTCTTTTTCTGGGAGGGAAAAAGAAGCCCGCTTAAAGTCCCTCTGCACATGCTCTGAGGCATGGCAGCCAGGGGGTCCAGTTCCTGGGGGAAGAATAGGAAAAAAGAAACCACCCTAAACAAAAGGCACTCTGCATGTGCTTTGAGGCACTGCATCCTGGGGTCTGTTCCCTGGAGGAAAAGGGAAAAAGAAACCACCTTAAATGAAAGGCGTTGTAGTCTTATGGTCTGGTGGCAGCGGAGGGAAATGGAAAATGCAACTGGCTGAAATGACAGGCACTCTGCCCATGCTCAGAGGTATGTTGCAGGGGAGGGAAATGGAAAATGCAACTGGCTGAAATGACAGGCACTCTGCCCATGCTCAGAGGTATGTTCCAGGGGAGGGAAATGGGGGGGGAGAGGAGGGAGCATGCCACTCTCCACATGCTCAGAGGCACCAGCTTAGGGGGAAAGGCCAGCAGATGGGCCGCCCACTCCTCCCCCGGGCGGCTGCCACCCCCGGCCTTCCTCCTCCTCCTCCTCCTCCTCCTTTTGCTGCTGCCGAGGCGGGTCGATGGCCGGCGGGTCCGCCCGCGAGGAGGAGCCGGGCGCCGGTGGGCGGCCGAAGAGGAGGAGGAGGAGGAAGGAGAGGAAGGAGGAGGAGGTCGGGCTGCCCAGGAGCAGCAGAGCCAGCCGCTGTCTTCGCGGGCTCCGGAGGGCGCCGCCGCCGCCGCTGCCGCCGCTTCTCTCGCCGCCACGACGCTGAAGGGCTCCGCTCCCGCTTCTGCTGCTTCTTCCCCCGTCCCCGCAAGAGAGAGGTACCCCCACTAGGCCACGCTGCCCTCGGGCCCGCCAAGCCCCCCTCCCCTTCCCGCCCCCCTTCCTGCCTGCCTTCCTCCCTTCGCCCTTCTCAGGATGAGGAGGGGGCTTTCTCCTAACCCCCCCCCATAATATCTCTGAGGAGGAGGATGAGGAGGATGAGGAGGGGGGGTCTTTCTCCTACCAGTTTAGAACCCCCCCCCCAATAATAGCTATGAGGATGAGGAAGGGTTTTCCCCCTACCAGTTTAGAGCCCCCCCCCAATAATAGCTATGATGAGGAAGACTCTTTCTCCTACCAGTTTGGACCCCCCCCCCCAATAATAGCTATGAGGATGAGGAAGGGTTTTCCCCCTACCAGTTTAGACCCCCCATAATAGCTCTGAGGAAAAGGAAGAGGGGTCTTTCTCCTACCAGTTTATTCCCCCCATAATATCTATGAGGATGAGGAAGCATCTTTCTCCTAGCAGTTTACACCCCCCAATAATAACTTCTATGTGGATGAGGATGAGGAAGGGTCTTTCTCCTACCAGCTTAGACCCTCCCAATAATAGCTATGAGGATGAGGATGAGGAAGGGTCTTTCTCCTACCAGCTTAGACCCCCCCCTCCAATAATATCTGTGAGGATGAGGATGAGGATGAGGATGAGGATGAGGAAGGGTCTTTCTCCTACTAGCTTAGACCCCCCTCCCATAATATCTCTGAAGGGGGCAAGGGGTTCCCTTCCCCTCACCTCCCTGCCCCACAGGTTAGACCCCTGTCTTGAGGGGTGTGTGTCCATATCCTGGGGAGACCCCCCTCCCGTGTTTCCCATTGTCTCTCCCCCCCTAATTTTTTATTAAAACAACAGCCAAAGGAGAGAAATATATCTGTTTGTTCCTATAGAAAATCATGAAAGCTTATGAAATGCATAGAAATAATAATAACTTACTCTTCTTTTGAAACCATCTAAAGCAAATTATAAATTTACCTTATCCTGTTTTCTATTTTGGACAGGGGTCCCTTCCCTTCCTTTTAAATCCCCCTCTCAATATGTCTGAGGAGGGAAAGTCCTGTTATCATTTTGGGGGGATTTGTAGAGATGCCCCCACTTCAGTATATCTTGGCAATTTCCTGCATGTTAAACAATAGTCTTATCTCTTCTCCCCACCCTTCAGTGTTGGGAAGTATGATGTTAGGCATATAGGCATATTAGATAGTAAAGCCACCACAGACAAAGATGATGATGATGATATTATTATTATTATCTATTTATTTATTTTGGGTGGATTTTTCAGCTCATTTCCCCACCTAGCTTACTGGTGACCTGGTTCTCCTAATAAAGCCCCCCTCCTCATTTCCCTTCATCTCTCCTTTAATCATTTTTAGACTAGCTGTCCCCCTCAATATTTCCTCAATGCACCCATAGGTTCCATAGCTGTATATTTTCCCCTGTTAACATAAGGTAACAAAGCCACCCACCCATCTTTTCTGAGGATTTAGATGAGTGGGAAGAGAAGAAATGAGGTGGGGTATTAGGTATTTTTTTTTTACAAACTCCCTCCCCCCCCAGTACTTCCAGTATCTCCTTAGTCTAATGGTGATTGGCAGGTTGGATGGAGTGATGGGTTACCGTTATCAGGTCCCCCTCCATCTTTCTCCTTTGGGAACCTGGTCTGCTGGAGGTGTCCATCTTCAAGATTTCAGATACCTCCTGTCCCCTCCCCTCCCCTGGTCATTTTATTTGTGGGGAAACAAAATCCCCCTATTTCTGCTGCTGTTCTTAGATGTCAAAACCCCATCCCCCCCCCACATTGTTTCATTAGATTAGACAGAGCACAGTGGAGTCTGGGGTGTTTCCCCATATTATTGTTTTAGGAGATCAGAGAGATCCTGTCTTGGTAAGGATTTCTGAGCTTTATTGAAACTGTGTGTTTGTGTGTGTATTTGTGTTGGGAGTGCATGTTTGCATTGTCTGTTTGTATAGACCCCCACATTACTAATGCAACTAATGCATTAATACAAATGCAACTAATACAATCCAGTACCGCCACCCCTCTCCCTGTTTGGGTGAAGGCTTGCTATCAATACTGGGGTTTTTCTAGTGAATTGTGTCACACCCACAAATGATCACGGCTCCTTTTCTTCTCTGTCTTTCACCTTTGTTCTTAATGGCACATTTCTCTGCCCTCCCCAGTCCATCTCATTCTAGGATTACTTCCTCCTTATGTGTCTTCTTGAGAGTCTGTGAGATTCCAACAGCAAGGAGGGACAACATGCCCCGTCCTTTCCCAGAGAATAAAATCTGTGCTCTTTAATATTATTCCCCACTCCTTTGCCCCAAACACCACCAAATGATGAAATGTACAAAATAAAAAAATAGATTGCTCTCCAGAGCTGTCAAATTGTGATGAAATACAAGACTATACAATAGGAAAGCAGTGAAACAGTGGTGGATAAAAATTACAGTATTCATTTGTTCATGTTGCCTTTCCAAGGCACATTTATTAAAGGATGCATGAGCTTCAGGCGAGGCCATTTTTTTTAAAAAAAGATTAAAGTGCAGTTTTAGAAACTGTTTTAACCCTCTTTCAGGTAGATGGGGCATTTTCAGCTCCCAGTTATGTTTGGCTACAGAATTTACACAGAACTGGACTTACATTTTATGACACTGTCATCTAATGCGTTGTCAACAATGTCCCTCAACTCCAGCCATCTGCCATGTGCAGTTTTTTTTTAAAGTGACAATGATACAGGATTTGGAAGACAGCAATTGTATTAGTCGCATTTTTTTTCTTCTGTGTGTGTGAAAAAGGAGGGACAACAGAACAAATGTTTTCTCTCATATTTTATCTGTGTTTTCTGACTCTGCCTTTGGGATATTTTGTAATACAGTACTTTTGATTCTGCCCCTACAAACAATCTTGTGGCCATGCAGATATTTTTAATGCCCCACAATACATTGGCATTCTCATTGCAGTCAGAAAATAAGTCACACAATTTAAGGGTTTTTAAAAATATGTCTGGATGAAGATTAAAAACCATAACAAAGACGATGTTTTGTGAGCAAGCTATGCATTACTATCTTTTTGTCTACTGCTGCAGTCGTGGGGGTGGGGAGGGGGATTACTCTTAGGCCCAGGGATAAAATTACCCTTGTGATCTGTTTCACACCCCAGTATTATTAAGTATCCCATTTGCCTGTTATATAAAGGTGTGTGAGTGAATAATTAGCTACATTAGTAGATATCAGGCTGAGTGATGGGTTTTCCACCTTGTCTGCAGTTTTCTTTGGGTGGTGGGTAGAAGGAAAGAAGGGAGGCATCTGCAAACAAAGCCTTCCCCTCCCCTTCCCCCAGTAATACTGTTAGAAGTGAGATCTGTGGCTGGTTTTAGCTGCATCAGCCAGGCATGCTTTGTGCTGAGATAATGTGCTGGCTGGGAGCATGTACAGTATTATGTGTGTTGATGGAAATGTTCCAAAGAGTACCTCATTTACGAGAGAATTGTAGCTCTGGCAGCTCAAACTGCTGATCTCTATGAAATGAAACATCAGTGTGCGTGTGGAGCTCAAGGAGATAGTGGTTGAACTTGGGAGTTGGGAGGGGGGAGTGTCTGACTCTTTCCAGAAATGTTTGTGCACTGATTGTGCACTGATTGTGCACTGATTCTGATAAGAACATTAAGAATTGCCTTGCTGGATCAGGTCCAAGGCCTGTCTAATCTGGTATCCTTTTTCCAGCAATGGTTACCATGTGCTTCTAGGGAACGAAGAAATGAGACATGAGAACATAGCCTTTTTACCTTGTTACTTCTCGCCTTAGCATATCCTCTGTACAGTATAATACTGCTTGTACACAGCTCATCTGTTTACCTGTCGTGGCTAATAGCTGCTTATAGGAAAATTCAAGAGTGGTTGGTCTGATCCCTTTAAAAGGTCAGCTATGTCTCAAGCTGCATATTCTGTGGAGGTGTGCGGGGTGCACCAGCCTATATACCCTATTGTCATAGCTCCATGCTAATGGGTGATAGAAAAAAGTATGAAGTGATATAATTGTGTCACAGTCTTGCCCTGCAAACGGCTGCCAGGGATGCAGAGTAGGTGGTGCAGGAAATACCCAGTGATGTCAAGTCCTGTGTTTTTGGTTGGCATCCTATTAGAAAGTTAGGCATGTGTAAGTTTCTCTGCAGAAGCAGCTGGGCAGTTTTATCCCATGTGGAAGCTCATCTTCAGTTGAAGGCTGTGGAAGGGACAGTGTGATGCCATTGCACCATGTGGGACCATTGCAAATTGTCGTTGTGCATTGTACATTTGCATGTGGAATTCTTCAGTATTGCAATTCACTAATATACAGTCGTTACATAACTCAGTGAGTGAAAAGTTACACTCTTGTTTCCTTGAAATAGGATTTCAGATTCTTTCAGATATATGAAGGGGGTTGGACTAGATTGCCCTTGTGGTCTCTTCCAACTCTATGATTCTTTGTTTCTGTATTATTAAGAAGATGTGATGGTGGAGGAAGATGTGGGTTGGCAGTACTCACACAACTTCCTGCAGTATGTAGTTTGAGCCTCAGCTACTAGCCATTGCCATACCTTAATACACACAATAATATTGTGCGTTTTTTAAAAAGATGTTATTAGTTCCATTTACATTCTGCCTACCTGTGAAGTAGGTCAGTATGGGACAAGGCTGAGGACAGGGAACTGTTAAATTAAGTATATGTAAGCCTCTCTGAGAGCCTTTGTGGCTGAAGAGTATGGTATAAATAATAAATAAATAAGCCCAAAGTTTCATAGAGACAAGAACCTTAATCTCCTATGTCCCAGTGCAAACACTCTAACCACTATACCACCTGGCTCACCTGTACAAAGCACTGTGTGCACGTTATTTTAGCAGTCTCAGGAACTTAATAATTGTTTAATAAAATTTTTGTACTTTCTACAGTAGGACCCCCATATCCACTGGGGATTAGTTCTAGGGCCCCCGGTGGATACTGAAAACCATGGATAATAGCAAACGCCATTGAAAATAATAAAAACGCCATGGGAAAAATGGGACTTGCGGTTTAAAATACCATAGAGTTGCCGTGGAGGACCTAGAAAATGGCTAGAGAGGACACATTTTCTAGGAAGACTATGGTATGCGTGCCGTTTTGTGTCCCGTGGATAATTGAATCAGTGGATAGATATGGGGGTCCTACTGTACATTGAGAACCCAAAATAAGAATAAGGGCTGAGGTTGTCCAAAGTCATGGAACAGGCCAGGAGTGCGCAAAGCGAAGCCCTGGGACCACAGGTTTTGGTGGCCCTCGCTGTATCCAGACTTTACACATTGACCCCCCCATGAACCCCCCCCCCATCTTCAGGAAGACTCCAGGAGTAACAATTCATCTTTCAAATCAGTTTGCAGCTTGTTTGCATTCTTCATTATAAATCCCTCCCCTTTATTTAAAAATTGAATGTGGACTTCTGTCCATTTCTGTCTCTCTTTTTTTGCTACTTCACCATTTATTTATTTAAAGTAGGGGTAGGCGACTGCGCGAGGGCAGGGGCCAGTGCCCCCTCCAGCCCCTCCTCCATGGGTTGCATCCCTCCTGACAATGCTCCCAAATACCTCTACCTTTGTCAGTGTCCTTCCTAAAATGGCAACCAGAAATGAGGCGCATGCCACCATTTTGAGAAGGTGTCTGATGAAAAGAGAGGTATGGGGGGGGGAATCTGAGAGACTTTCTCGATGGGGGTGGGACAGTTTTAATACACTTGGAGGGCTTTCTATACAATTTTTGGGTCAAAACCACCAGGAAATCACGCTAGAATTGTAAGAAACAAATTTGGGTGGTTGGAAGACTTTTAAGGACTGCAAAACTGAGCTCCAGGATCCATATGCAGCTCAGTGGCTCCATTTTGTCCATTCTTGATTTAAAGTTAATTAGTTTTCTGCCCACCCGGGTTCTTGAAACTATATAAGATAAAAGAGATAAAAAATTCTGAAAATGCAGGAAAAAAAAACTATTTTAAAAGCTGGTTTTAAAAACCCAAGGCTGTATGGAATAATACGGTTTTGGCTGCTCAACAAGGATGGACCCAGCTTGATATCCTTTGGAAAAGGTGCTGCTACAGAGATGGCACTGTTTGGTGTAACATCGTCTCTAGCTTCTTTGGATGATGGGACATACCACAGGCCTTTCTGGTTTCCTGACTCCAACTGTTTAGCCCCTTGAATTGAGCCTGGAAGCCAGTCAAGAAGCCGCTGCAGTTGGTTCAGGACATATGATCCCTAAATCTTATGCTATACAGCAATCTGGTAGCTGTGTTTCCTTTTACAAAAAAAACCAACATCAGGCCCTGTTGTAGTTCTTGGCCTGTTTTGTGCTATTTTTGCCCACACTTTTTCTTTTGTTTCACTTTTTTGATCTGCTGCAATGTGTAGACTTAAGGTGAAAAGGGTGTCCTTCCTTCACCCTGTTAATCCCATGTTTACATAGTGTTGGTGCGCTTAGTGTGAAGTATTATATCTACAAAATAACTTGTGAGGGTGAGTTAAGGACGAGGAGGGGGGTGTACATTCGAGGGAGACATCTATAGAATTTGGCCAGTTGTAAAAACCATTCTTGCTTGTTAACTTTGTTAACTTATTTTTTATTAATTAATCACTCTTTGTGCAACATATTGAGACATTCTCAAACTGTTCTTCAAACAATAGGAGCACTGCAGTACATGCAAAAATGCTTACTTAGCAGTACAGTATATACTATTTTAAAGCTTCTGCTATATTGCTCAAGATCAGGAAAGGCAGGTGATCCTTCTTTTACCCTCTTTTATCTTGCTCTATTTTACAGGTGGTAAACTGAAGTTGATTGAGAGTATGAAGTTTGGACAGGTGACTGTGTGGTTATGTAGGATTGCAAAGAGGTTGTTCTGTAAGCCAGAGAATACAAACCTATCTCTAATTGATTTGATAATTAAAGCATTACAGTATCATTACAGAGGTCAGTTTTGGTGGCAACAGCTAAAGCTAAACAATTTTTAAAAAATTATTCATAATATCATGCCTGAATCAAATCACCATGTATGTTGATTTACAGCAACCTGGCTGCAACCATAAGCACACATGCTAGAAAGTAAATCCCCCTAATCTTAGGAGTGCCTCAGTTCTAAGTAATCATCTTCAGTATTGTAGTGTCAGCTGATGTTTCAGCTGAAGGTAGACAGTTGCAGTTAGTTTGATGTTGGCATACAGAAAGTTGAAGGGCAGAGAGTTTAATCCTAGTTCTGTCCCAGTGATAAACTCATTTTTTTAGCCTGAGTCTGGTGTCTTACTTTTCTCAAGTGGTAAAATAAGGTCTAACATGCAGCCTCCCCAGTTCTGGTGTTTAAAGAAGCAGAATTTAAATTAATGTCTAAACTTGTGCTTCCATGTTTTCTTTGCTGTAAGTGGACGTCTTTTAGAACATCAGATCATTGAGTCAAGATGACCGGTCATTTGACCATCTATTGTTTGATCATGGTCAAATATTGTCAAATATTCCAAGATGCCAAGAATGTTTCCATGTCAGCTTACCTTTAAATTTCATTACGGTGTAATTTTGTTGGCAAGGAGAAGTGTGAGTGAATAATGCACTCCTGGTTTGAGGCCTGATGCCATAGTGAAGTTTAACACAAGGGCAGCTCTGCTGGATCTAAGGCCTGAATCCTGGTGATAGTACCTGGTAAAGTAGACCCATTGAAACCCGAGTCAACATTTGTGTAATTTCCCTTCATTTGATAGGTTTACTGTAGTTGGAACTAACAATTGGATTCAGACATAGCCCAGTGTTCTGTTTTTCAGGAACCACATAGATCTGGGGTGAGCAACCGCACAGTAGCCAGGGGCTAGTTTTACCTCTGCCACCCCCAGTGGACTGCATTTGCCCAACAGTGCTCCCTAATACCTCTGTCTTTGTTGGAGAATTTCCCAAAATGGCATAGGTTATAGCATTGCCAGCTTGAAAACTAAAGAGCCCTGGTGGCGCAGTGGTTAAATGCCAGTACTACAAGCCACCACATCGCAAGTTCGATTCCAGCAGGCTCCAAGGTTCACTCAGCCTTCCATCCTTTCGTAGGTCGGTAAATTGAGTACCCAGCTTGTGGGGGGCAATTAGCTAACACACATTGGAAACTGTTTAATGCAGTGTAGATGTGTAAATAGCTATTGCTTAAAACAATTTGTAAGCCGCTCTGATAGCCTTGTGGCTGAAGAGCGGGGTATAAATAAATAAATAAATAAAATAAAAATAAAGATGGCTCCTGTACCTTTGATGGTTGTGCAGAACCATTAATTTGAGCAGGTGTTGCTTGTCATGCAACCAGATAACAAACAACATTTTGTTGATTTTAATCTGTATTGATTTAATAATGTTTTAAGGGGGGGAAGGGATTTTGAGTTGTTTTATATTATGTATTATTTTACTGTTGTAAGCCGCCCCGATTGTTCGCAGAGGGGCGGGATATAAATAAATAAATATTATTATTATTATTATTATTAACATCTGCTGAATATAAAATGCTTGGGTATGTTTCCTTTCCCAGTTTGCTGATTGGCTGCTTACCCAACCAATCCCCTCCCTCCTCTCACTCCCTCAGCCACTCACCACCCACATGTAAAACAATGCCATATCTTTTCCTAAAATAATACCATGTAGCTATAGCTGAACCATGTGAATCTTTGAAATCTACTATAACGGCGTATGTTACGCTGAGTACAGCTAGTCTGCTGAAATTCCTTCTTCTACACAACTGTTATAGATACAGGACTGGAATCATGTAGGCAACCCTATCTGGAAGTGTCATCACATCACTTTCTGTTCCCATTTTGACAAGGAAGGGCTCTGATGAAAATAGATGTATTTGGGAGTACTGGGGTGGCGGGGGGGGGCTTTCTTTCTGAGGATGTGGGTATTTTTGCATATTTTGGGGGCTTCCTTATGGTTTCTGGGAAAAAAAATGCTCCAAAATCATACCTGATTTTTCTTAAAAAACATTTGAGGTGTTGTGGGGGGCTTTGGAGAAGTGATAGGGAGCTTTGAGAGCCCTAAAAGTGGGATTCAGAGGCTGTATGTGGCCCATGGGCTGCACTTTGCCCACCCACCCTTGGCAATATCAGGCAGTAGCCATCCCTTGCCCACTGGAATTTAGCAGTAAATAGCTTGCTGGATCTGGAATTTTGAGAGGGTGGTAGCTGTGTTAATTTGTTGAAACAAAAGCAAACAGAGCCTTATGGAACATTAAAAACTAACAGGTTTTATTTGGCATAATCCTTTACGGATTTCGGCCAACTTGTGCATTTGATGAAGGACCACTAACCATTCAATTACACAAATTTACATATCCTCACCAACAGGGGTTCACAGCATATAAAGTCCACACACACACCTACACAACCAATCTCTGAGGATGCCACAGCCACAGATGCAGGCGAAACGTCAGAAAGAAACTATTCCAGAACATGGCCTCACAGTCTGGAAAAAACCCAAGGAAAATCTAAGACCACAAAGTTCTTTGCTGACTCTGGAGGTTTCATGTAACTGAGTTTGTTCTTTCTCTTTTTAAAGCTGTCTTCACCACATCTTGTAGCAATTCATAAACCTGTTTTGGGTTGTTTGAAGAATCACTTCACTTCACTTTGAATCTGTGGCTAGTCAGTCTTTGTGTTATCCTGAATCCCATGGTGCCTTAAAGACTCAACACATATATGTGCTTTCATGTATATCATCGATTGCATCTTCACTTAATCTCTTTTTAAAAAATTACAAAGTGTGAAACATTTAGGAAAGATGCTCCAGTTCCAAGGTAATTTTGGTTTCTGCTTTCTGCAGTTTCACCATCTCTATACATTTGGACCCCCATATCCATGGAACCAATATTCGTGGTTTTAGCTATCCACAGGACACAAAATAGGGGCGCATGCCATAGAGTTTGCACTGGAAAATGGCTAGAGAGGTGTCCTCTCTAGGCAACGTCTAGGTCCTCCAATGCAACTCTGGTTTGTTTTTAACAGAAGTCCTTTATTTTAATAGGGTTTGCTGTTATCGCTGTTATCCATGGTAAGTCCTGGAACCAAACTCCCATGGATACGGTGGGTCTGACTGTAGTATCCCTTTTTTAAGATGGAGTGGCTACAATTGCAGACATCACTCTAAATGTGGCTGCATATAGATGTCATTACATTTTAAAGTTAATCTCATTGTTTCACAATTAGTTAACTAATTTGGTTTTCTCATTTAGTATGATTAAATTATGTGTTCCTCCTGTTAAATAAAGTTAGGGCTTTAAAAATCATTGCCCGTTATTATTTCATTCATACTGACTCAATGGTGGCACTAGGGGGTGCAGAGAGGCCAAACCACACCAGGGTGACACCAGCTTTAGTAATCCCACAGTACTGACCGATTGATTGATCAAATCTTTTTTTTTGGTAGGAGGGGGGTAAAATTTTGAGGACATTTATGTTAGATATGTTTTAACTCAAGATCAATTCAGAGGATCCTGCTGATGTTATCTTTTGTTTATTTTGGCCTTTATGAAGAACTTTGTTGCTTTCAGATTTGAAATGCAATAGATTCACAACTTCTCTTATTGAGTTCAATGGAATGTGCTCCCTGGTACGTGTGTATAGGATTGCCTTCTTAGTTCCTTTTGCTTAAGAAGGAGTGGAGGAAAGAGGCAGCACGAATTCTGTGCTTAAGTGTTTTCTGGGTACACATTATAAAATTAGTAACGGGTATAATTAAAACCTAATTTTGTGGCGGGTTGCTTTGGGATTTTTAGGATTTTCAGTTTCTCTACAGAGAAATCATTTTATGAAGGGTGCATCTACACTGTAGGAATAATGCAGTGTGACACCACTTTAACTGCCATGGCTCCATCCTATAGAATCCTAGGATTTGTACTTTTGTGAGGCCCCAGTACTTTTTGGCAGAGAAGGATAAAGACCTTGTAAAACAACAAATCCCAGGACTCCATAGGATGGTGCTGTAGTGTCAAACTGCATTATTTCTAGAGTGTAGATGCATCAGTGTTGCATCTGTGTTTCCACCACCTGAAACCTGAGACCATCTGAAGTTGCATCAGTGTTTCTATCACAACAATTCTTTTAAAGTTCTGTAGCCAGGTGTTGTGGGCCTTTGTGGGATGCAGGATGGAATGCCTGTTTTTTACAGGCCTGGGATGCATGGTGTGTCCTTTAGAGGTCCAGCCTACTCAAGAGAGGTTTGTTTATCATCCTCAGAGGCTAGTAAAGCACCATGAACCATGACCCCTCTCCTGTGTAAGATATGGGCTGGCATCTTCTTGGTAGGTTATGACATTATAAACTAACTTATGATTGCATAAAGCTGAATTGCACTGTTGTGAAATGTTGGTAGCTCAGAGGGGAGCAGAAGATAGCTACGCTATCGGGACCATTGCACAAGCAGCATGGCCATTGCCCTATAGGTCCTGTCACGTACCAGAATGCCCCTTGAGTATTGGGGCATCATGCACAGTGTCCCGTTGTGCAAAAGGGGGGGGTGTCCCACTGCATTGCAGGACATCTTGTGTGGTACCCTTGTGTGCATCACCATGGTTCGCTAGAAGTGTGTTGTATCAGAGTTGTAGAGTCATACCTACCTACATTGTCTATATGGCGAAAATACTCCTTATAGAATTCGAGGAGGATACCTTTTGTCCCAATGGGATCTAGCATCATTTCACCATATTTGGGAAGAGTGCATGTGCGCAAGTAAAACCTCCAAATACTCCATGGGAAAAGCCTTTGTGGCTTTTCCTGTATTTAAAAAAAACCTCGGAAGGAAATGCTCATTCCCGCTCATTGGGAGAACCGATTCACTTTGTTGTGCATTCCCGATAAGAGTGGAAGTGGAAAGCTGAACTGGATATGTGCAGGGGGTTGAGCTTGCTGGCAAGGCAAGCAACTGGAACCGCCATGTTGGATTTTCGCTGCAGCAATTGTGTGCTGAGGCAACGAAACAGCCTTTCTTCTTTTCTGTTTATTTAAGTGGAAGATCACACTTCTGCACCTTGGATTTGCTTTTTTAAAAAAAATACTGGTGACAATAAAAACGTGACACCCACCATCTTGATTTGCAGGCATGCCCATTTGAACATCAAATGCATATGGCTTTGTATGCCTGTAATCTTGAAAAAAAATGGAGATAAACGCTGCTGCTGCAAATTGACGTTAGTGCACATCAATCCCCATTTTATTGCCTCATATAGACAAGCCCCTTGTAAAGTTAAGCATTGTGGCCTCTGATATAGGGCATGGTTTTATTTAGGTGATTGTCTTACAAAAAAGAAAAGCAGGCTAGAAACAGAAACCCTGATGACTTTAGTAGTAGTAAGTAACTCAGTGTGTTCTTTGGATTCTTTTAGAAGTGAGAGCTAATTTGGTGACAGAGAAATAAGATACATGTATTTCTTCCACATTGCAACAGAATTGGCAAAACAGTGGACATAATAGCACCCCAACATTGACCTTCATATGTATGGATAAAAGAAATAACTTACGTTGATTGACATCTGTGGTATTTCCTGACCCCATGTGAATTCACATATATTTATGGGAGTGTTTGTGGGTGTAGAATGAAGGCTATTATCCTGAAACACTCAAAGCTAGAAAACATATGTTAACATAGGCAGAACATTTGTTTGGAGAAGCTGACAGACCTCCTTTTCTGATTAAAGAAAAGGAAGAAAATGTGATCAACATGCTGTAATTTATGTGTTCCAATTTTCAGTGTTCACAACAAGGGTCTTTTTGTTTGCTTTCAGCTGGAAATAACAGTGATAATAATATCCAACTGAAAACAAACAAACAAACAAAACCCGTGTTGTAAACCCTAAAAAAATAGGCAATAAGCATAAACCTTGAAGGAAAACAGCTATTTTTATTTATCTGCTGGAGGACCTCGTATTAAATGGTATCATTAATGGTATCATTCTTTCCCCGTAACAAAACAGGACATACTGAGAGAAATGTTGCCCAATGAAGGGCATTCTTTGTGTCAGCTGGCCTCAGACAGGCAGAGCATGTCATTTAGATGCTGCTGTGGTCCTTGCAAACATATTTCCCACACATGGGATTCCGTCTGCTGCTTTTCTGATCTCTTCGTCTCTTGAATGATGGCAACGCATATTGGCTCTTTCATCAGTAGACCTTCTGTTGCTTCTAAGCCAGTGAAAAAATTGAGTTCCAACCCATTTGGCGCATTGTGGGAACATGGTTCAGCTGGTGTTGTCACCACTCTGTAGCCAAGCTGGAGTTCCTGTGGTGCACCAGGATGCCTGCCCAGGTAAATGTCTTCCTTCAGAGGATATGATGACTTAGTATATCAGTGCCATCATACTTTTTAATGAAACATTTTGGTGTTTTATATGGCCTGTAGTTCTGGAATGGGGGTTTACTTCTGAACTCAACGAGGAGCGGCTTAGAGAACTGGGCATGTTTAGTCTGGAGAAGAGAAGGTTGAGAGGGGACATGATGGCCATGTTTAAATATCTGAAGGAATTTCATACTGAGGATGGAGCAAGCTTGTTTTCTGCTGCTCCAGAGACTAGAACACGGAACAATGGATGCAAGCTCCAGGAACAGAGATTCCACCTCAACATTAGGAGGAACTTTCTGACAGTAAGAGCTGTTCGGCAGTGGAACACACTCCCTCGGAGCGTGGTGGGGTCTCCTTCCTTGGAGGTTTTTAAACAGAGTCTGGATGGCCATCTGTCGGGAATGATTTGATTGTGTATTCCTGCATGGCAGGGGGTTGGACTGGATGGCCCTTGAGGTCTCTTCCAACTCTGTGATTTAACCAGGCATTCAGTGTTTCGATCCATCCCTGGTGTGGTGCCATTTTCGAAGCTGTCCAGAAGACTATAGTTCACATATCCTGAAAGTCCTCTATTTTAGCAATGACTGTATCCACAGCTCTTGTTTTCCTGTTATTGAACCTGAAGGACTTTGTGAGTGCACAACATCCCTTTGGGCTCAACGTTGCTCTGAAATGCCAGTTTCTCCAAGTCTTCATGTTCTCTTTTCTAGGAGAAAGAGGTGAACGCATGTCTTCAGCTCAGGGTTTTCAAGGGCTTCCACACTTTCAACTTTGGTAGCATTTCTTCCTTTCCATACCCTGAATACAGGCTGTGCCTCTCTATTTGTTTCATAGGTTATCTGTGAAGAGTAGTTCCTCTAGGAGCAGATTTGTAGCACTGTTTCATCCCCCCCCATAACTTTCTTTGGCCCTGGGTGTTACTAAATTATATCTCTAGCTTAGGGTTGGGCAACTGTTGAAGGCTGGGAGCAGCATTGGCCCCCCAGGGACCTTGGAGGGCTATACCACCATACCCTCCTCCCATTTCCCCCCATGGCCTCTGGAATCATACAGTCATAGAACGATAGAGTTGGAAGAGAATACAAGGGCCATCCAGTCCAACCCCCTGCCATGCAGGAATACATAATCTAGGGGGTGTGGGAAGTATTTTTGCCATGTTTTTAGGCCCAGGGGAGGCCGTGTTTACAACTGGAAGTGACTGGAAAGTCATTTCCTGTTCACTTTTACTCTCTCCTGGGCCTAAAATGGCCTGGGGGGCAAAGCGTATACCATGGAGGGTTTTGAGAGGCATTTGGTGCAAATATATATATATATATATATATATATATTGGAATTTTTTCTCTGTTTTTTGGCCCTGTGGGGATATCCTGAAGCTGTACTTTGCCCATCCCTGCTCTAGCTGCTCTTCAGTGAACTGTCTGTATATGTCTGCATCATCTCTGTCCTTGCCTGTCTTTCATGACATCGGTATTTCCAATTGGCTGTTCCTGAACAGGATCATGAGTATGCACTTGCTGCTTCCCACCTTTGAACAGGCTGAGAGATTGTTTCTAATGTGGGGAACTCATACCAATTTCTCTGGATCATGTTTCATTCACAAAATGGCATGAGACCTCCCCTCTGCCCCCCAATACATTATACAAGGAATGGAGAAGAATGAATTCAGCCATTCAGCACAGAATTTCCCTCTCAGCCTTGTAATGTCCCAAGTTCAAAGGATTCTTACTCAGCTGATGTCAATTTTGCCTATGAGAGCTGATGTCACAGTAAAGCTGTTTTAAAAAAAGATGTTGCTAGACTGTCTCAGTTTGCACAAAAGGGACACTCTTGTAGTATGTAAAGGGATGTCACCCTGGCTCTGTAGGTGGCAAAGATGCAAAGCAACTTGGCACTGACTAGTCCCTGCTAATGAGTCAGATTGCCTGGTTGTCCAACAGTGGGGGTCATGTACTAGCATTTCCAGACTCAGAAGACAAATGTTTCAGAGTTCATCAGAAAACTTTAGTGTCAGAAATCCAAGAAGCACACCATACAAGGTTGTTGCTGAGAATAAAACTTAACAGACACACTCTATGTTAAAAGCATTTCACAGTCTACAAAATCTGGTGGGTTTTAAAACCATTGGCTGTCCATCATCCACTGACGCCCCATTTTTTTCACCAAAGCATCTTACTTTTCACAAGCCCTAAAACCTAATCTTTATCTTTTCCCAGACAACACAGAAACCGTTACCCATACAAATGGCTAAGCACACTCATTATCCAATTACAGAAAAATGAAAACAACCAGCATCAGGGTTACAGAGAAATGACTGAAAATGGCAGGAACAGGTACCTCAGGGTCCAATCCTGACATCGGGCATCAAAACATCTTCCAGGAAGCAGCGGGAAATAGGTGGCAGTGGAGAAGTTTTCCCCAAAAGATGGCTTGCAGACTGCTAAAGACATTGTTAGAGAAGGATTATAGGTCAGTGCTAGATCACAGCTTTTCTATGCAGGTCACAGGTTCAGTATCTGGCATCTCAAGGTAGTACTACATATTTGAAACCTTGGAGAGATACTGTGAGTCCTTACTGGCCAGGGATTAACAGCATAACCACCATCACTCATCACTGGAACTGCTTACTGGGGCTGATGGGAGCTGTAGTCCAATGACATCTGGAGGGCCACAAGCTGCCCACTTCTGGTATAGATGGGACTGAGCTAGCCTGAACAAATGTCTGACTTGGAGTACAGTAACCTGCTGTGGTCCTATCTTTTATTACTTCTACTGTGCCTGTTACTGTAATTGGGATTGGTGAGTATCTCCTAATGTTTCCCATCCCTAATCAACATGAAAATGAGCACAAGTTTGACAGCCCCCCTTCCTTAGCCTTCTAGTGGTGCTGAGTGTTGGAAGGGCTTGAAGCACTTCCGATGCTCAACATAATATTGAAATTAAGACCCTGTCCAGTGATGAGTACCAGTTTGATTAGTTACAGCATAAAGTCCTGGATATATCTTGTGAAGGGAAAAATGTGCACTCGAGCTCCAAAACACCCCTTATAGGAAGTTGAAATCCAATATCTGGAAAGGCAGGGGTTCTTCATAGTTCCTGTCTCTTAGGAATTTCTGCTGCTGTGGCAGATGAATTAACTGGAAAATTTGTAAAACTGGTCCTGAAATGTGCTGCTACTATTTTTCCTGCTCTGAATGGAATCTTTAGTGAAAGGGAATGACATGACATTTCCATAATCACATATGTTTCTTTAAGAATATTCAACTTCAGAAGGGGTTTGGAAGTCTGGCTGTATTCCATGTTTACAAACATGGGAAAGAGTGGATTTGAATTACATACTCAGGTGGTAAACATAGTTGTCACTGTTAGAGCTGGGCATGGGGAGACTTTCTTATTACTTGGTGTGATGGGCTTTTTTGTTAATTGCATTCAGGTTGGCTTCAATCTATGGTGACAATATGAGTGAGAGATCTCCAAGAGTCCCAATCCTTTACAGCCATGCTCTGGTCTTGCAAACTGTATCCACCTGTAGTGTGGTCTCCTTCATTCTGTAGGGGTGAGATGGCAGGAAGAATCCGTAACACTTGGGAACTTAGGACCGCCCGGAAAAGTAGGAAGTTGAGCTAGCTCTTTGAATCTTTAAGCTCTTTGTTCTCCTCCACGCGGCCAGTTCAACTTCCTACTTCGCCCGGTGAAGATCAGGGACAAGCTCCTCCACGTGCTCGGATTTTTTCCTTTATCTCTACCCCCCCAATTCTGCCTTTCTTCCTCCCCATCCACCTTTCTATCTCTTTATAATTATATCTGATTTAAAAAAAAAAACAAAAAACTCTACCCTCTTCGACCGGTTTTCTCAACCCCCCCTCCCAGACCCCGAATCTGCTCTCTGCTCTCCCCCCCCCACCTCCGGCACCGGAGCCCTACAGCCAGCTGGGGACATCGTCATGAGTTCGGAGCCCTCCTTAGCGGCGGAACAGCCGCGCCTGGAAGAGGAGGAGGCTTCCCAGAACCCCCTCAATGGCGGTTCGGAGGAAGCAGGGTCAGCCGCTGGCCCTTCCTCAGCACAAGGTTCCTCACCTGTGCCACAGAGGAAGGCCGCCAAGGAGGCCGAGAGGGCGCTGGCAGGCGGCTACCCCCGCGCCCCGGCCAAGTCCGGACGCCGCCATCGGCCCGGAAAGGCAAAGAGGCCTCGGCAGGAGAGGAGCCCGACCACGGCGGCTGGCGAATGGGCGGGAAAGCCCAGAGGAGACGCGGGGAGTGCAGGCGCCTCCTCTCCCTCCCGAACCGGAACGGCAGACCCAGGACCCAGCGCAGCTGCGCAGCAAGGGGTAGGAGCCCCTCTCAAGGTACCCGGGGACCCCACCACAGAGCAGATAAGGGCCATCATAGCGGAATGCACCCCCAGCCCAGAGGTGGTGGCGGCCAGAATCGCGGAGGCGCGGGCTGCAAGGGAAGCAATGGGGGGGACCCCCTCCAGCGAAGGGGAGGCAACAACAACCCCGGAGGGGAGCGGGGAAGAGGAGTCTGAATTGGAAGGGGATATAGAGGATTTGGGGGAGGCCTCTGAGTCCGCAGAGGAGGAGGATGGCTCTCTCGTCAGGAGAGAAGCCATCAGTACAGCCCTTAAAATGCTAACAGATGCTCTCCTACCCCCCCTTCCCCATCGTAAGGCCATCCCGATGGCTTCAAAATCAAAAAGGAAGCCCACAAAGGGGACAGACTCCAAGGGGAAAACTGTGCCCAACAAGGCCACGATCCCCAAAGGGAAAGGCACAGGCAAGGAGAAGGGGGAAAACAAAGGGAACAGGGGATCCCAGGAACAACATTCCCATGCCAAGCCACCCTCTAGGAAACGAAAGGCCCCCCCGCCTAGGCACTCCTCAGAGGAGTCTGGGGAAGCCTCAGACGGGGAAGCCCTGGCCCTGGTAGCAGGGGCAACCGGGGGGGACCCCAACGGGGACATAGACGGGGCCCTCCACCATGACAAGGAGCCTGGGGAACTCTCTGACTCAGAAGCTTCAGAGCCAGAATCCATGGACAGGATTTTTCAATGCGAAAAACTAGCTTACCTACTAAGCAGGGCCTTAGAGGCCTTGGAGATACCACCCCCTTCGGCCCAACGAGACCCGAACGGGGACTCCCAGCCTCCCAAGAGTGAGAAGGTGGCAGCGCTCATGCCATCCACAAAACCAAAGGGCCACCTATTCCCCTTCCCAGGAGCCTTCTGGAACCTGGTGGTAGAGGAATGGGACAAGCCCGCAATGGGCAGAAGGGCCACATCCGCGGCACAGAGACTATACAACTTCCCCAAAGAGATCTTGGACAGGCTCAAGACCCCCGTGGTCGACCGGCCGGTGGTATCCATGGTTTCCAATGCGCTAGCGCCCAAGGAGGGGGAGGGGACCCTCAAGGAAGTAGACGAAAAAAGAGCGGATAGCGCCCTGAGGAGGTCTCACGATGCCTCAGCCCTAGGGATGAGGGCATCTCTGGCTTCAGCTATCATCTCCAGGGCAGCAATCATATGGCTCCAGGAGGTGATGGAAGACGAGAATCTGGACACCAAGACACTGGACAAGGCCTTCCGACGGCTCCGGCTGGCGCTTAGTTTTTTAGCAGACGCATCCCAGGACCTCTTGTCCTTCTCAGCACGGGCAGCAGGGGCCACAGCTTTGGCCAGGCGCTCACTATGGGTAAGGCACTGGGATGCAGATGCCCAGACAAAGAACGCGCTGGCAACCGCGGCTTTTAAGGGTACCAAGTTATTCGGAGAGGATGCTCTCAAGGATATCCTAGTTGAAACAAAGGACAAGAAGCAAGCAATGCCATCTGTTAGCAAGAAGCCAGATAGGAAAACCGGGAGGAAACCATTTGCCAGCCCCAGTTCCTTTCGTGGCTCCAGAGGAAGTGGCAGAAGGGGAGATTTTCGCTCCTTCAGACCTGCCTGGGCAAAAACCAACTACGTCATACGCCACACCCCATTCACCAACCCTAACTCCACCCGCAGAGGAGGCTCCTCTTCACAGAGGGGACCCCAACGACAACAGTCATGACGCGAGGAAAATTCCAGTAGGGGGGAGGCTGTCCAGGTTCCTAGACGCATGGCGGAACTCCACGACAGACAAGTGGGTCCTAGAGACAATAGCCCAAGGATACAAGGTGGAGTTCAACTCAAAGCCAAGGAACAGATTCATACCAGCGCCAATCCCCTCCAACCTGAAAAAGGCAGCAGACTTAAGGGCAGCCATCAACCACCTACTGGAAATAGAAGCCATCGAACCGGTGCCCCCCTCACAGCGTTTCTCAGGGGTGTATTCGTTCTTCTTTACGGTACCCAAAAAGGACGGTTCACTCAGATCTGTTCTAGACCTGAAGTACACAAACTCGTGCGTTACATACAAGCGTTTCCGGATGGAGACACTTTCATCGATAAGGGAAGCCCTGCAGGAAGGAGACTTCCTAGCGTCACTCGACCTGGCAGAAGCTTATCTACACATCAAGATGCACCCAGACAGCAGGCAGTTCCTCAGATTCGCCTTCGGAGAGGAGCACTTCCAATTCAAGGCACTACCATTCGGGCTCTCGACAGCTCCAAGGGTATTCACCAAGATCCTGGTGGTATTGATAGCCTTCCTCAGGACAAAGGGGATCCACTTGTATCCTTACCTGGACGACATCCTGCTGAGAGCTCAGTCCAGGGAGAAGGCAAGGACAGACTTACAGACCACAATTGCCTGCCTGAAGGGTCACGGCTTCTTAGTAAACTTCAAGAAGAGCATCCTCGTCCCAGCGCAGTCAATCCTGCACCTGGGAGTACAGCTGGACACCTCATCCTGCCAAGTGTCACTGGCAACGGACCGACAACGGGCAATACGAAGGGAGGCCCTAGCAATACGCTCCACCGTGACTCCAACATTGTCAGCCCTGGCGAGACTGTTCGGTCTTATGATTTCAACAATCCAAGTAGTGCCATGGGCCAGATTTCACTCCAGACCCCTGCAATCTTTTCTGCTACCACACCAGGACCGGATAACACGGAGGGAGAATTTTCCCCTACACATCCCGCCCCAGGTGAGGGACTCCCTCCTCTGGTGGACGCGAACAACCAACCTGGCCAGGGGATGTCCGTTCAGCGTCAGGTACGAAGTGACAGTCACCTCAGACGCAAGTCTGAGAGGCTGGGGAGCACACTGCGAAAACGAGGTGGTCCAGGGAACCTGGTCGCAGGAGGAACGAAAACACAGCATAAACTGGATGGAGCTGAGGGCGGCACGCCTGGCCCTAGCTCACTTCTCCCACCGCCTCAAGGACCGGCACGTCCTACTGAGGACAGACAACAACACCGCCCGCTCCTACATTGCGAAACAGGGCGGATCCAAATCAAAGTCACTACATCAGGAGGCGGAAGTCCTCTTCAGATGGGCGGAAGCAACAGTAGCATCCATCTCGGCCCAATACCTACAAGGGGAGTCCAACCTCCAGGCGGACTACCTGAGCAGACACACGGTCCTCCCAGGAGAATGGGAGCTGAACCAGATAACATTCGACTTAATACAAGCGAGATTCGGAGTTCCGCAGGTGGACCTGTTCGCAACTCCACAAAATGCCAAGCTAAGAAGGTTCTTCTCAAGATTCCCACTCCCGGGGGCCGAAGCATCGGACGCCCTCAGCTCGCCATGGCCGCCAGGCCTACTGTACCTCTTCCCCCCCTTCCCACTAATAGGCAAGGTTTGCAGGAAGATCCGGCAGGAGCAGGCACAGGTGATCCTGATAGCACCGTATTGGCCACGCCGCCCCTGGTTCTCAGACCTCAAGGACATGGCAGTACAGCCCCCAATGAGGTTACCACCCAAGGAGGACCTACTCCATCAGGGTCCAATCACTCACCCCGACATAGCTTGGCTCCAACTGACAGCATGGAGATTGAGCGGCAGGCGCTGAAGGAATGCGGCTACGACGACAAGGTGATTGCCACCCTCCTAGCATCTCGGCGCCAGTCAACCAGAAGGATCTATCAAGCAACCTGGAAGGTCTTCTCACAGTGGTGCTTCTCCCATAATATAGCACCAACAGAGGCATCCACCCAGCATGTGCTGACCTTCCTGCAGGCTGGCCTGGACAAAGGTCTCAGACCGAATACCCTCAGGAGGCAAGTGGCAGCTTTGGCGGCCCTCCTGCAGGGACCACAAGGCGGTAGGCTAACAGCACACCCACACGTGAGACGTTTCCTGAGGGGGGGCGACGCTGTTGTCGCCCCCGGTACACCACAGGTTCCCATCCTGGAACCTCTCACTTGTACTACGGCAACTCGCACGCCATCCGTTCGAGCCCCTAAAGAAAGTATCCTTACGCATCCTGACCCTCAAAGTGGCCTTCTTGGTGGCCATCACATCCGCCAGAAGGGTATCAGAGCTAACCGCCTTATCGGTGAGGGAACACCTCTGCTCATTCGGGGAAGGCTACGTTTCGCTACGCACTGACCCATCCTTTCAGCCTAAGGTGCTTTCCAGTTTCCACGTAGCTCAACCAATTACACTGCCATCCTTCTGCCCTAACCCGTCGCATCCCACAGAGAAGTTATGGCACAAACTAGACGTAAGGAGGGCATTAAAGATCTACATTAAGAGAACAGCTCCCTTTCGGAAGTGCGACTCTCTCTTCGTGGCCTTCAACCCAACAACGATGGGGAAGAAGGTGTCAAGACAAACCATTGCCACATGGATCAAGGCCTGCATATTCACAGCATACGACGCAGCCAACAGACCACGCCCTTCGGGCGTACTGGCCCATTCCACACGCTCGGCGGCAACTACGGCGGTCTTCTCTACTAACTCCTCACTGGAGGAAATCTGTAGAGCCGCGACTTGGAGCACCCCCTCCACGTTCGTCAGGCACTATAAAGTGGACAAGTTCAGGTCGGCGGAGGCCACCTTTGGGAGAAGGGTGCTGCACGAAGTGGTACAGCCCTAACGGTTGGGCAAGCCACTAAACAGTCACTCCCACCCTCGGTCTAAAAGGAAGCTTGGGTATGTCCCAAGTGTTACGGATTCTTCCTGCCATCTCACCCCTACAGAATGTTACATTGGTACTCACCGTGAAGGTACTTTCTGTAGGGTGAATGGCAGGAAGAATCCGGCCCACCCAGTGACTGCGAATCCAACACCATCGGGGTCACATAGTATTCCATTACAAACCTATAACAGCTGTGCTTACTCCTAGGTAACGGAGACTTGTTCGAGATCTCGGGGCTTTGCTAGTCAGTGAACTGGCCGCGTGGAGGAGAACAAAGAGCTTAAAGATTCAAAGAGCTAGCTCAACTTCCTACTTTTCCGGGCGGTCCTAAGTTCCCAAGTGTTACGGATTCTTCCTGCCATTCACCCTACAGAAAGTACCTTCACGGTGAGTACCAATGTAACATTTCCTACTGCCTTCCACTTTATGGGGCATTATCATCTTTTCTATTGGATCATGATGTCTCTTGATATGCACAAAGTACAATAGTCTCAGTTGTCATTTTGGCTTCTAGTGAGAGTTCTGGCTTGATTTGCTCTAGGACCCATTTATTTCATAGAATCATCGAGTTGGAAGAGACCACAGGGGCCATTTATTTGTGTGTGGTGTTGTTTTTTTTGGCTGTCCATGGTATCCACAGAACTCTTCTCCAGCACCACATTTTTAATGAGTTGATTTTCTTCCTGTCAGCTTATAGTATTTCCCTATAATGAGCTAGCCAGGAATATATTTTTCAAAAAGTATTCATACAGAGACTGGAAATATATGATTGTCTTAGTAATTGACAGACATATCATTGCCTATCACTTTGGATATTCCTTTCTAGAAACGTAGGTGAACAGAAAAAGAAGAAGAGGCTGAGAAGCATTTTGCCTAGCTTTGGAAGGTGGGGAAAAAAGGGGCAGCTGAGCAAAATAGAGTCCTATTTAGCAGACAACAACATTTGGTATTAAAATGCAAGTGCAAAACTGCCAAAAAGGAAATAGCATAATTAACACATGGAATGTATTGCCAAGTGATGTGATTGTGGCCAAGACTTTAGCAGAGTTTTGATCAGATAATGACTACATAATCAGATAACACCCACTTCAATACTTTTATAATGAACGAGCTGTTCATAAAAGGATGCTGTTTCGGAAGCTAAGCCAGGTATCTTCAAAGCAGAGAGCCAATTTCTGCGGAACAGAAACCTGCAACTGGCTGGCTTTTGGAAGTGTAGCAAAGTTGTCCAAAAGTGTCTATGTAGTCTCTCTCTCTCTCTCTCTTGTTAGTGTGCAGGATGATGGATTGGCTCCCACCTCTCTTTTGATAATCTCTGTGAAGTATGATATGGCTGTGGCTGATCAGTTTCCGCAAGCATATTGTTAAGGGTGCATCCACAAGGTAGCATGGGAAGGGAATCAGGATAGACAGTGGTGTCCAACCTTTGACCCTCCAGGTACTTTGGACTACAGCTCCCAGACTCCTTGACCACTGAACAGGTGGCTCAGGCTTCTGGGAGTTGGAGTCCAAAACACCTGGAAGGCCAAAGATTGGACATCACTGGAATAGAACCTCTGCACAGGAGTGACTTATAGGTTGTGGGGCAGTAATCCTGCTTCGCCCTTTATATCTTGAAGTTCTTGTTCTTGTTAAACTTAGAATTAACAGATTTATGTATTGCCTGTTACGTGTCTTTTGGAAGCTGGCTGAGAATTAGAATCAGAAAAGCGTAGTTGATTGCTACTCGGTGGTAGTCTCCAATGTGGTGTTGGTCCCTGATCCACTGGCAGCCAGTCCCTGGCAAGTGTCCTGGAAAGAAAGAAACAATTATACCCAATGGACACAAATTTAGTGCCAATCCCTGGCACATTGAAGAACTATAATTGCTGGTCCCACACATCAGCTAGCCTGAGAAGCACTGGCATAGTTGAACGAGAGAGAAAATGCAGGAGGTACTGGAAGCAATAGCTGTAGTTGACAAGAGCCAACCGTGGTCAAGAGAGCTGGATGCACACCTATGAAGAGTTTTCGGTATGAGTGCTTATATCCAGTTCTAGAGCGCCCATATGGGAAGAAACTGAATTCACTGCTTGCAGAATCCTGGTGTAACACATGGGTAGGCAAACTGTTGGCCCCTAGATGTTTTGGACTACAAATTCCAGAAGCCCTAGCTGGGATAGCCAGTGTGTAAGGGATTACAAGATTAGTGGTCCTAAAAATCCAGAGGGGAAAGACTTTTCTATTCTAACAGGATTTTGGGAACTGTTTTTAAAGAAAGTTTTTAAAATAGTGTACTGTTTTAGTAAACTATTTTTTTTCTTTTTAATGCATGCTTTAAGTTCATTTTAATGTTATTGATAGTTTAATTACACGTTAATGATTTTTGGCCTGTTTTTTTTCCTATATTGTATTTGTTTTAAATGGTAAACCACCTTGAGTCCCACTTCTGGGGAATGACTAACTTGCTGGTTCAGGTGGACTGATTGCTACCCACCCCCTTGCCATCGTTGCCTTTATTTATTGTATTTTATCTTTGTTTTTACTCTCCATTAGTTTAATTTTTAAGGGGTGGGAGGGTTAGGATGGGGAAGGATTGTTTTAACTTGATGTTGTTTTAATCTTGCTGTACGCCGCCCCGGTTGCCGAGCAGAGGGGCGGGTTAAAAATAAAAATTTATTATTATTTATTATTATAAATGAATCTCTGCTGGTGACATAGAACCATAGCAATAAAGCTGCCTTGGTAAAATCATTGGTCCATCTAGCTTGGTATTGTCAAGAGACGGGTATCGATTGCTCTCCAAGATTTAAGGTAGGATTCTTTCCAAGTCCTGCTTGGAGATCTTTGGAATTCCCTGTTGACCCTCCATCCAAGAGCTAACCAGCCCCAAATCTGCTTAACTTCCAAAATTAGACTAGATCAACTAGTTTGGACCACGATCTGTTTCATCCATTGTTCTGTTTCTAGAGCAATCAGGCAGATGACTCCAGGCATCCAGACAAGTAGCACATGAGAAGTTGGATTTCCTTGGTGGTTAGTCTACAGTATCTGGTAACATTCAAAGTTGTATCGGCTCTAAATGTGCCATTGCATTTAGCTACCATTCCCAGCTTGGAACTGTGAGCATCTTTCTTCAGAAGTGAGCCCCAACGTTTTCAATAGGCCTTCCCTCCCATCCCCAACAAGAAAATGTTTTCTTTTCAAAATTTGCCCCTGTTTATCTGGTTACTCTAGTAGTTGATAGTAACAACAAATCAATTCTAGAATCTATCCTATACTATGAAAGACCATTGGTTCAGCTATATAAATGCTGGATTGTGGGTAGCAGCTTGGTGGATACTGAAAATTGTAGTCCAACATACCTGGAAGGTACCCGTTTGGAAAAGGCTGGGTTAGCCTATTACTGGGCCATATCCCACTATACAATTACACCATTATGATTCCATTTTAACTGCCCTGAGAACATTCTGTGGAATCCTGGGATTTGTAGTCTGGTGAGGCACTAGAATTCTCTGGCTGAGAATGCTAAATATGCTAAATATAAGAAATTATATCTACTTTTATGTTTCTGTTAAGGTCAACAAATGTAACCGCAATAAAAATAATAATTAAAAAAAATAAAGATGCCTCCCTAAACTGCAAATCCCAGGATTCTATAGGATGTTACCATGGTGGTTAAAGTAGCATTATAATTCTATAATTGTGTAGTGTGAAAGGGCCCATTTTTTACTCTGCCAGGCTCTTGGGTGCTTTTCAGCTCTCCTACTATTGGAGATAGCAGGAATTTAACTTATAAAGCAGATAGTTGACTGCCAAGCTGTGCCGCCCACCCCCATCCAAAATGTAATGCTCTAGTGCTGTTCTAGTTGTTGATTAAAGTTATGGTCTCTGCTGTTCTTTCCAATGATTTTGCTTCAAGGCTTCTGGGACTAGGGTCAGGCAGTAGGCATTTCTATTCTTGTCATGACATGCCATAGTTCCCCACTGCCCATGCTGTTTGACAAGGTGAGTACCTATGACTGAACCAGACAATGAGATATGAGCAGCCCACAGCCCAGTTTCTGTGTCCTCCTCCTTTTCTTACCCCTCCATGTCTCCCTTATTTTGCAGAGAAGAGATTTGAGTTCAAAGGCCGCTTTGAAGCTTGCTTTTATGTGATGGTTTAATTTCATTTGAAGCCCATTAAGGCATTGCATTTGTTTCCTCTTGATCTTTCTGAGCTGACATTCAGCAGCTGAGAAGTCTACTCAATCTGTGTGTATTCGGAGGTGTTTGTCCTTAAATATTTTTAAATAGGGCTTTTCTAAGTCACTGAAAATCACATAGTTTTTCCTTAATGTTAAATGTAAGCTAGATTTGAATAACTACCAGTAGAAGCATTGTATTTCTACTGCAACAATGGATGGATATATAGATATTGTGTTGTAGCAAAGAAGTAATTTCTATTCTCCTTTCCCCCATGCAGTAATAATCAGTGTGTTCCACACCACAGAAGTTGAATTCTTTTTTTTAAATGAAAAATGAAGGAAAAATGAAGAGTTGCATGAAATGGCAGGCCATTAGTGATAACTGTTTCTAAATACTGTAATTTTTTAAAAATTAGAAAATGGTCATGTTTGCATGTTTGTTAATCACAGTATCAAAGAAAGTTACCTCTTTGTACGCTGTAACTGCCATGAGGGATATTCTCAAAGCTGAAAGTTACATTTTTGAACAGCAGCTTCCAGAATCCCTAACTGGCCTATCTTGTCCAAAGTAAATTTTTTTGGCATTGACTAAAAAACTAATTTTTCTGATCTTTATATTCTCTACCATGAAATGTGATAGATACTTTGACAAAATAATGCAACTATCACCCATGCTAGCTAAATGGAACTTCCATATCCAGGGGTAGTATATCTCTGAATTCCACACATGGGAACCAATAAGGAGGGTGAGAGGAACTGCTGAATTCATACTCTGTTTGGAAACGTCCAGGAGGCATCATCCTAGCTGTTACTAGAAGTGCAAAGCTCAGCTAGAGAGGAACCCTCCTTCTCACCCAGTCTTGAAATGTTTGTAGGGCCACTTGAATAGCACCTGTGAGACGTGCATAGTGTGCTGGTCACACTTCTCTGCATAGTGATGGATGGGCCTTGGGCAGGATAGGAAACAGCATTTTCCTGGTGAATGTTGTGGTTTGTATGTTGGGAAAACGCTCTCTCGGCAGTCTTGAAAGAAAAGAGGTTGGCGTTGTGTGCAACAGCTGTGTGTTTCTTGGCACCTGCAGTTTCCTCTAACCCAGTTCCTTGCTCCTGAGCCTTTCATGAATCCCCCCTCCCAACTCTTTCACACCACCTTGCCTCCCTGTTGCTTTGACATTTGTTCCTCCCGGTTAGCTGAGTCACAAGAAGAGACCTTTTTGAATGTAAATAATTATGCAAACATGCAGTGGCAATTACTGTTACTGAGCTGTTTAGGGAGGAGTGGTTTGTAAAGGTGTCATTCAGGAGCTGCTGCCAGCTTGTCCCAAAATAGCCTCTGGGGAAAACGCTGGTCTTTGAAAGTGGCTGCTCTTTCTCTTTCTTCCTTGAGGTGACATTGGCAAAATAAAGGGAAAGCTTGAAAGAACACTGGTTGCTTTTCATTTTCCTGGAGCAATGCCTTGGGAATGAACAAGGATGAGTCTTTTTATGGACTGATGAGACTTCACTTCTTCCCAGGTTGTGAAAAGTGAAATGTCTCAGTGGAAAGATGAGGAAGGTTTGTGCATGTGCTAATTTCCCCCTCCTCCTTTTTGAAAATAATAGGAAATTCATCAGAGAAGCCATCTTTTCTTTTCCAGGTTCAATTTTTGATGGCTTATGTCTGAAAACAAGGCATTAAGAGGGGCCAGCCAGGAATGGGTGAAAGAAAAGGCTATTACATGTAACAGGAGACAATTCAGTACAACTTCCTCCTAAAAGAGGGGTGGGGAAGTTCCATTTTTGGGATCTCAAAAGGCCTAGTGAATCCACCAAACCTCCACAAAAAACTCAAAAACTTTGAACATTTTTGAGAGATTTTGCCCCCATTACCCCAAACCAGCCAAAACTGATTGCTTTTGCTTCCCACAACTGATAGTGCCTCCTAAACTAAGGGCCAAATCCACAATACACAAATAGTCCAGTGATATACACTGATAGCCTTGTGGCTGAAGAGCGGGGTCTCTCTCTCTGGCTTTTCTTCGCAAACGAAGATTCTGGAAGGATTCATCCTGCGTTTTCTGCAAGCGCGCTGATGACTAAAAAGGCCAATCCGAGATAGACAAGTCGGTTGCAGAAAGCACAGCAGGTTTCCTTGGGTGATGTTTCCGCGTTGTGATTCTTTCTGCATTGTCATTTCTCTTTAAAGCCCTCCTGATCAGATCTTTCAGAATCTTAGCAAAAACATTCCTGCCAACCGCTATGAAGTGCAACCCATCCCTTGCCAGAAGTCCACCTCCTTGAAACCGCACCCCATGGCAGCATCCGTGGAGCCAGTTGTTCACCTCCACTATTTTTGTCTCCCTGCCTGGGCCATGCCCGTCCACTGGAAAGACAGACAAAATGACTACCTGTGCATCCAAGTACTTCAGCTTCCTATCCAGGGCATCATAATCCCTTGTGATATTAGCTAACTAACACACATTGGAAACTGCTTAATGCAGTGTAGATGTGTAAATTGCTATTGCTTAAAACAATTTGTAAGCCTCTCTGATAGCCTTGTGGCTGAAGAGTGGGGTATAAATAACTAATATAAATATAAACACAGTGGGATGATTCCTGTAGTGTTAAAGCCATGCCTCTCCAGGACCCTTTTCACACTACACTAGAACCCCCGTATCCACTGGGGATTAGTTCTGGGAGGATCCCGTGGATACCGAAAACTGTGGATAATAGCAAATGCCATTGAAAATAATGGGACTTCCGGTTTAAAATACCACAGAGTTGCCTTGGAGGACCTAGAAAATAGCTAGAGAGGACACATTTTCTAGGAAGACTCTATGGTAGGTATGCTGTTTTGTGTCCTGTAGATAATTGAATCAGTGGATAATGAATCAGTGGATATATACAGTTATAGTGGTATGATTTCACTTTGACTGCCATGGTCCTCTCCTATGGAATCCTGGGATTTGTAGCTTTAGGAGGGGGTATTTATAATTCACATCCAGAGAACACTAATGCCTCAGCAAACTAAGCATCCCAAGATTCCATGAGATATTGACATGGCAGTTAAAATGGAATCATAGTGGTGTAATTGTGTAGGGTGAAAGTTACCCTGGTCCTTTGGTCAACCTGAAAGTCTGTCATTTTGGAAAACATTTTGAGCCCTATAGGTCTGATCATACCCAGATGCTGAGCATTTTGTTGGCAAGCTGGACTTCCTCCTCTGCTCTTGCACTTGATCCAGTCACCCCAGCCCTGTTTTTTATCTTTCCTTTCCTATGTCTTTTTTTAGTACAGTTCCCCCACCCATATCCACAGATTCTGCACCCACGGATTCCACCATCCAGCACTTGAAAATATTCAAAAAATAAAAATCCAAAAAGTAAACTTTGATTTAAGGTTTGATATAAGGGACACCATTTTACTACACCATTGTATATAAAGAGACTTGAGCATCCATGGATTTTGGTATCTATGGGGGGTGCCAGAACCAAATCCCAGCAGATACTAAGGGCCCACTGTATAGAATGAATTTTGAACATTGCTGCTCTTGCATGCCTAATCCCCAGCTATACTTGATCAAGAGCTCTACTACTGCTGCTAGGTAACTAGGCCCCAAAACCTACAGCTGAAGGAATACCTGATTGTTGGCTCTTATACTGTACAGTATATGCTCCTTTGCCAGAGGGCTTGCTTGAGGGCATTGTAGTTTTTTTAAAAAAGATTAATGGGTCTTACAGAGCAAACCCAACCACCAGGTATTCATCAAGAATTCTCCAAAGCAATGACTCATGTCTCTTACCTGGCAGAACATACCTTAATTTGAGGGACTTTTGTTTGTTCTGAGGAATAGGTCAGATGTTACCCTTGGCAGGTTGTGCACTTTATGGTAGCAATCAGTCCTGCCCTCAGGAGGAAGTGTTCAGTCTCTATGTCAGACACACTTGGTGGTTTGTTAAATAATTTTAGTGATTGTCAACAAGTTTGGAAGGTGGGGGGTAAAAAGCATTCTTGCTGCGAATTGGCCTTGAGCAAATTTGATTGTACGGTACTTTAGGGGCAAGGCAGTTGGTGAAACTAATTGGGAACTTGTGGTAGGAACTTGTGAGACTTTGATCTAAATTATATCCATAGGGTTTTTTTTGAAGCACAGAATGATCTTTTTGTTAAAGGTAGCAAGTACAGTGGCCTACATACACTAAAGGCACCAGATCCCCTCTGATCGTGGAAGCTAAGCAGGGTCAGCCCTGGTTAGTACTTGGATGGAAGACTGCCAGTGAATACCAGGTGCTATAGGCTATATTTCAGAGGAAGGAACTGGCAAAACCATCTCGGAGGATTCCTTGACTAAGAAAGCCCTATGAAATTCATGTGGTTGCCATAAGTTGACAGACAACTTGAAGGCAGAAAATCTGACCTTGGTGCCTTTCCTCCAAATGCTGTAGGCTAGAACTTCCAGAGCTTGGGGGAAGGTGCCTTTTGGAACTGCCACTCCCAGAATCCCCCCAGCCAGCTATGACTATGGATTAAGAGTCATAGTCCAATGCTCAAACCACTACATCATCCTGAAATACAATCAATCAGTTCTTGCTGTGTTTGAATGTTTTCTTGGTAAGATGTTTTATTGTGTCAAGACACTCTTTCTTGTTGAGAATGAACATATTTGTAAGTATTCTTTTTATCCCTAGAGCAGGGGTGGGCAACTGCATGAGGGGCAGGGGCCAATTTCCCCCAGGATAGGCTGTCGCCCCCACAGTAAGTCCAAGTACCTCCATTTTCCTCAGTAGTCTTTCTCAAAATGGCAATCAAAAGTGATATTGTGTTACTTCGGGTTGCCATTTTGAGAAGGACTATAGAGGAAATTTTATTTGGAGCTAGTGGGGCATTCATGGGGGTTGTGTGGATTGGTCCCCCCCCCATGTTTTCATGTGTTTGGAGGATTTTTTTTGTATGGTGTTCTGGCAAAAGTTGCCTGGAAATCATGCTTTTTTAAAAAAAAAAAGATGGAGGGTTTGTGGAGAGGCTTTTGGGGGATTTAGGGGACTCGATATTGTTGTCCAGGGGCTACACTCTATCCACTCCTGCCTTAGAGGATGCCCACCTTCCCAATTCCCACCAAATCTTTTGTTCCTTTTAAAAAATCTTACCACATTGGAAAAAAGGGTAATACTTCCTGGATAATTTCAACTCCTGGCACCTCTGTTCTTATGAGCCCTTAAAGAATAATATATTTATTATACCACATGCTTTGATGGACAATAGAACACTTAATTAGTAAAGTACATTAAGGGTTATTCCAGGGTTGGCACATGTTGGCTGCTTGCCATTTATTTATTTATTTATTTATACCCCGCTCTTCAGCCACAAGGCTATCAGAGCGGCTTACAAATTGTTTTAAGCAATAGCTATTTACACATCTACACTGCATTAAACAGTTTCCAATGTGTGTTAGCTAATTGCCCCCACAAGCTGGGTACTCATTTTACCGACCTACGAAAGGATGGAAGGCTGAGTGAACCTTGGAGCACGCTGGAATCGAACTTGCAATGTGGTGACTTGCAGTACTGGCATTTAACCACTGCGCCTCCAGGGCTCCAAATCATCTAGGTGATTTGGTTACAACTCCCACAGTTGCGTATGTTTAGCCTGGAAAAAAGATGGTTGAGAGGCGATATAATAGCCCTGTTTAAGTATTTGAAGGGACGTCACGCTGAGGATGGAGCAGGCTTGTTTTCTGCTGCTCCAGAGACTGGAACACGGAGCAATGGATGCAAGCTCCAGGAACAGAGATTCCACCTCAACATTAGGAGGAACTTTTTGACAGTAAGAGGTGTTTGGCAGTGGAACACACTCCCTTGGAGCGTGGTGGGGACTCCTTCCTTGGAGGTCTTTAAACAGAGGCTGGATTGCCATCTGTCGGGGATGCTTTGATCAAGATTTCCTGCGTGGCAGGGGGTTGGACTGGATGGCCCTCATGGTCTCTTCCAACTCTACAATTCTATGAATCCTTATGTTGGCTGGGCTGATGGAATCCATCATTCAAAGTTCAAAGTTTCTCAAAGACACAATGTTGCTTACCTGTCTTCTCCCAAGACCAGAATCTTTTTGAACGCTGATGGAACATGATGGTCCAGTGATGTAAATGCTCAGGAATTTTATGAGGACAAGAAGTGACTGTGGTGGTGGTGCTGGTGGTGTGGAGCTGAACCTGAGCACTAACCAAAAAGAAGCTCCTTGCTTCTGGAGGTCATGGGGACTCTGTATGCTCAGAGGAAGTACAATCACTGATGCCCCAGAAAGGTTGGCTGGTTTAAACAAATGACTTAAAAAAACCACACTCCTTTTTTAAAAAATCAATTATTCCCCCCCCCCTTTTTTTTTTAAGATCATTATTACTGTTTTCCAATCCTCTTACTGGAACAACAATGACTGTTTGAATTTAAACATTTCACCTTTAACAGTTTATTGGCAGTTCATTGTTAAGACCAGTATCCAATGTCAGTTTCTTCTTTTTAATCACTTTATTTTATAGTGCAAGAAATGCCATTCTGAAACAAGTCCTTGAGTTAATGTAAGTTCAACCAAAACAACTTGCTTTAAAAGAGCACCTTTTTTTTAAAGAACAATTATTATTTAAGCTAGTGGTCCTAACACCTGAACTGCCTTTTGCTACTTAATTTTCTGATTTAGTCCTGTATTGGTTTTAATGCAAAAAAACTGGTTTAAACAACAACAACAACAAACATTTAAACAAACAAGCAAGAGTTTTTTAAACTCCCCCCTCCCAATCCTGGCCTCTAGAGGTTGTGGTGGCATAACAGCTGGAGTGGATTTTGACCAATACAGTATATGCATGTTGACTACTTAGATGGACTTGTGTAGTCTGCAAACTTGTTCTCTACTAAATGGGTCAGTATTTTTTAGGTGCCATGGGATTTATTTTGTTCTTTATGATGGTGCATAATAATAATGTGTTTGAACTTGAAGGGATCTTAACTCCTCAGAAGAGATCACTCTGTGTGTGTGTGTGTGTGTGTGTGTGTGTGAGAGAGAGAGAGAGAGAGAGAGAGAGAGAGAGAGATGCATATTCCTCCCTCCCCAGACAGGCCATCTGTCTCCTTTAACAACCAGCATTTAAACAGGAAAGCATCTGGATGTAGGGTGTGAAATTTTTTTGGCTCACAGAAACCTCCCTGCTCCCTCTTGCTTCTCTGCCCAGTTGCTTTTCATGCCCACTGTTGTGACATTCTTCACATTCTCTGAGCTACTGGAATGTGCACACTGGAGCTTGATTAGGAGCAATGAGCTTTTCCAGCCTTCTTTTATTCTCATTTCCAAAGTCATGAAAAAATATCTGTCCTTAGTTCTGAAAGAAAATCGGTTCAAGTCTGCCCATTGTTTCAAAAACCTTATGTCCCCTTGGGAGGAGTGGTTCAGTATTTCTCAACCTCAGTAATAGTGGCCTACTTTGCAGGGCTGTTGTGATATGGGGCAGAGTGAAGCTTTTGGAAGTATGCTGCACCTTTAAAAAGCCTATGCTAAGTGGTAGCAGAGGAGCCAGTGTGGCATAGTGGTTTGAGTGTTGGACTACGACTCTGGAGACCAGGGTCTGAATCCTCACTGGGCCATGAAAACCAACTGGGTGACCTCGGGCAAGTCACACACTCTCAGCCTCAGAAAACCTTATGATAGGTTTGCCTTGGGGTCGCCATAAGTCGGAAACAATTTGAAGGCACACAACAATAACAACAAATGGTAGCAAAAGCTGTTTATTTACCCTGTGGCTAGGAAAACAATCAAAACAAAAGTATCACAAGAGTTTGTGCCAACAAAGCCTAAATTTTGCTATTTTGTATTATTTTGGGAACACGGAGTTGCTCATCCCTCACTGTTTTGTATATGTTTAGAGCCAGTGTGCAGCACTGTTTAAAACTGTTGGATTCAGAGAGGTGAACAAGTTCAAAATATCAGCCATAAATGTCATTTCGACTACTCAACATCCTTCAGCTTAATCTACCTCATAGGGCTGTTGTGAGAGTAAAAATAGGTTGTCTGAGGCAGAGGGAGAGGAGTGTACATCATCCTGAATTTCTTGGAGGAGTGGAGACATATGAATGAATAACTCAATTTATAGCTCTTAAACAAATGTCTTTTAATGTCCAGTCCACACTTTTTAAAATAGTAACATAGTTGTGGCCATAAATTTTTAAAAAGATCAGTAACTTTTCTTCTCACTTTGAGTCAGCATTCCTGATTATGTCAGCAACACCATTGCCTGTGTCATACACTGAGGCTTGTGCTTCTGGAAGTGTGGACTCTTTTTTGAAGTGCATTCTCAGCTGGAAAGCTCACTGTATACCACTATCTTTTGGTTTACTCCCTGGTTTTAAAGAAGACCCTCTGTGTATGTGTGTGTGCACACCTTCAAGTCGCCTGTTGGCTTATTGCATCCCCTGGAATGTCATAGGGTTTTCTAAGGCAAGGAATACTGAAATATGGCCTACAGCACCTGGTATTCATGGGTGGTCTCCCATCCAAGTACTAACCAGGGCTGCTGACCTGCCAGGATCAGTCCCAGACATGACCTTTTCCTGCCAATTTCACCGTTACTGTTTAACCTTGTAGGTACAGTAATTGTGTTTGGCTTTCTCTGTGCTTGTTTCTCTGTAGCCTAATGGTAGAAGGGAGTACAGTTGTCCCTCCATATCCACGGATTTAAGTGTTCACGGCTTGAAAATATTCTTAAAAAAAAATAATAATCCAAATAGCAAACCTTGATATTCATAGAGTTGTAGAGTTGGAAGAGACCACAAGGGCCATCCAGTCCAACCCCCTGCCATGCAGAAAATCACGATCAAAGCATCCCTGACAGATGGCCATCCAGCCTCTGTTTAAAGACCTCCAAGGAAGGAGACCCCACCACGCTCCGAGGGAGTGTGTTCCACTGCCGAACAGCTCTTACTGTCAGAAAGTTCCTCCTAATGTTGAGGTGGAATCTCTGTTCCTGGAGCTTGCATCCATTGTTCCATGTTCTAGTCTCTGGAGCAGCAGAAAACAAGCTTGCTCCATCCTCAATGTGACACCCCTTCAAATACTTAAAGGACACCACTTTGCTATGCTAATGAATATAATGGGACTCGAATATTCACGGATTTTGGTATCCACGGTGGGGGGGGGAGCTGGGTTTCAGCTCTGCGAAAAGGGGGCAGAACGGTGGTACTGTGTAAAGAGGGAAAGGGGATGATGGATGGCCAATGATTGTGTAGCCTGCTAGATTTGGTAGACTGGAATATGCTTTTAATATACTGTTTGTCAATTAAGTTTCATTCTGAGCAATGACCCTGTAGGGTTAGCTTTCTGGATTACTGTGCCAATAAAGTTTTCTGTTCTGAACTCTGAAATTTGTCATCACTGAGGCTGGGAATGCCAGTATATGACATGACCCTGCTTAGCTTCCAAGATGAGATGGAATCTGGTACCTTTAGGGTATTTATGCCCCAGGGGAAAAGGACCCTACTGGGCTTAAGGGTGTCCCTTAACATGGTGAAATTAGCCCTCACGCACACCTCATGCTGGGAGGTGTAGAGGGGGATTAACTTCCTCCCCCCAGCACAGTTATCCACTCCTCCCCTAGAGAGCATATGAGACATTTTCAGTTATTTCCCCCCAAGAAGTAAGACAACTTTGGGGAGGGGGTTAGGGTGCAATGCGGGGGGGGGGCAGGTGACCCTCAGAAGTCTTGTGGTGGTGCCATGCACTTCCCCCTGTTCTAGAGCCCTTGGCAAGTAACTCCTCTCATCCTTCGCTATATTTCTGGGTGGTTGTGAGGCTACATTTAATAAGAACAAGAATAAACTATAGCATATGGCTAATGCTTTTGAGTAGGACAAGAAAGTAATCAAGACTGAATATTCCCATCCTGGCATGATTTGAAGTAGGTGGGAAATATTTGACAAGATTGCAGGTACACAGTGATTTCAACACTACATTTTCAGTTCTTAATGCTTTGGAGACATGCTGGACAGTGTGTGTGTATGTGTGTGTGTGTGCGCGTGTGGGTGAGTGTGGGTATGGGTAATATGAAAGGTTTCCGATAGCTTGAGGGGTTACCTTGTTTCTAGCTTGTTTCCTGTGGCTACCACACTTGAGTGAATCATGTGAAGTGGTAAGAAAATATCTGCAGAATACATGATGCCAAATCTGACTTCATAAATAATAAGGACACAGCCATAAGTAGCTGCTAAAGAAATTTACTAGCTTGCTTAGGACTGGCAGAGGAAGGATGGAGAGCCCCTTACCTCCTCCAACTACCTTCTGCATTTCTACGCTGGCTATAGAAGAGGGGGCTTCTCTCCTGCGATGGATAGTTTAGATTGAACCCTGGGCACAGAGGAATGAAAGGAGACAGAGTTCCACCTGCTATGCAATAGTCAAAAACTTTTATTTCTTAAAAAGCCCAACATGATTTGGCCTTAATATCAATTGGCCACCTTTATTTATTTATTTATTTATACCCTGCTCTTCAGCCACAAGGCTATCAGAGCAGCTTACAAATTGTTTTAAGCAATAGCAATTTACATATCTACACTGCGTTAAGCAGTTTCCAATGTGTGTTAGTTAATTGTCCCCCACAAGTTGGGTACTCATTTTACGGACCTACGAAAGGATGGAAGGCTGAGTGAACCTTGGAGCCCGCTGGAATCGAACTTGCAACGTGGTCGACTTGCAGTACTGGCATTTAACCACTGCGTCACCAGGGCTCCTTCAGGATTCTAAACTAAACAAAACTATTCTAAAACTAACCCCCCCCCACATTTATTATGGATATAATATTTGAGACAATACAGAAACAATTCTTTTAAAAACCCTTTTCTTAAAAAATTACAACTTCTATTATACATATCAGTGATATAGACTTGAGTTGATTGACTCGAATTCAGGTTGAACTCAAGTCACTTCAGTGATTCGACTTGGACTTGACTTGACAATAAATGACTCACTGACTTGACTCGACTTGCGAATTGTATATTTTTAGCAACCGACTTGCCGGCCTTGGTTCAGTAACAACACATTCATCCAGAATCGTTATGGAGCGGGAAAACGGTTTTCCTTCTTTGAACAACACTGCCATGATCTCACTGTTTTTTGCCTACTGTTTTAAAAAAGTGTTGGGCTTTTTAAGAAACAAAGGTCTTTGACCATGACACAGTATGTGAAGCTTGGTCTCCTTTCATTCTTTCACTGTGATTACCTGCTTTATAACTCTATAACAAGGCAAGATTTATTCAGAGGAGATTTACCATGGCCTTCCCCACTGGGTTTCCCTGGCCAAGCGGGAATTCGAACCCTGATCTCCTGAAGTGCTAATCCAACACTCACACCACCCTGGCTCCCCCATAACTTTGGATATAGAATTGCATCTTATTTGTTTATTTTTGTAGCACAATGAAAACATGGCCCTGGCTACTGGAGCTCTGTTTCTTTTGTTTCCTCCTCTTAGTGGAAGAGTCACCCAAGGCAGACTGAGGAATCGATTTGAAGCGGCCCAGAAAGAGATTTCAGTAGCTGGTCTGACAGGTTTGACTAGTTGAGAAAGGCAGACAAATAATCAGGAAGACATTCTAGATGACAATATTCAATATCAGGAGTAGAGATGTGAAGGCCCAGAAAAAAACCTGGAAATTTTAATAAAAAACCCATTTCCCCCCATTTTTTCCCTGAAGCCTTTTTTTGGTTTTTTCCCATAAAATTGAAAAAACTGAAAAGAGGAAGAAAATAGATCATGGAATGTTTTACTTTAACATGATGAATAAAATTAAAATATAAATAAAAGTAAATTCCATTTGTAATAATTGTTTGAATACACTGTATTTTTTAATATACCAGTTGCGATAATTTTATGCTAATTTTATGCTAATAGTCATATTTTATGTTCCCAAAGTGACTTTCTATAAAAAGTGCTAATGTTGCATTTTTTCAATTTTTAAAAAAAGAATTACATTTTTTTGTGAAAAAAACTGAAAAAACCATGTTTTTTCCCCCATGGTTTCAACATTTCTGGAAATTTTACATCTCTAGCCAGGAGGGACAGGCCCATAGTTTAGGATGACAACTATCTGGGATTTGTGATCTCTTATTTTGTGAAGCGCTGACTAGCAGGAGGGGGTGGAGGGAGACATTGCACAACGTGTATTTATTGTTCTTGAAGGCTGGAGGGCTGCATTGAAAAGGAGCAAGAGGTACCGGCAAAATTCTGCATGCCACTCCAGACATTTCTTGTTCATTGTGGAGAGCACACTGTGTTCTTTCTCAGACCCGCGTTGTTTGCCTAGAGAACGTTGCCCTTTAAATTCGGTGAGATGCATGGAAGTTGATCGCAACAGGAGAATTTCCAGTAGCTCTCCCCTTCCATTCCTCCCCCAACTCCACGAACTCTTGGCAGGATGGAGTTTGCTGTTCCCAGCTTAAGCCTGCACAAGCAGGATGTGTGTGTCATGGCAAAGGTTCCTGTGTGTTTGCATTTGGGCACAGGAAACCCGAACAAAAGTGACGTAACCTGGCCGGGAGAGCAAACCTGTTTGTTGCAGATTCAGGAAATGAATAAATATAGATGTAATTAACAAATATTAAAAAGTAATAATAAATGGTCACAATCAATAATCCATATACCGTATATAAATACATAAAAATGCATAGTTCAAACCATAGTTCAAACTTTTCTTTCGTAGGGACCCCCTTTAAATAGCTTTTGTTGCTGCGGACCCCCAAGACTTAATTCAAGATTTAAAACAACAACAACAATGCCTAATAATAATAATAATAATAATACGCCCCTCTTTAAACCTTCCCATAGAGGCACTGGAGGAGGAGGGAAGACTTCTCCTGCTTCTTCCTGCAAGTTTGTGGCTGGAGTGGATTGAATGGCAATGCGCAGGCCCAGCCAGCCAGCCTTTGCCTTGGGTCCTGTCACATGGCCACTCCACTGGAGGGAGGAGGTGGGCCAAGCAGCCTTCAAGCCTTCATGGACCCCCTGTGAGGACATTGCGGATCCCTGGGGGTCCCTGGACCCCAGGTTAAGAACCACCAGTCTAAACAAATCAGCAACAATAGGTGTGAATTGAAGTTCAGGAGGGCAAGAAAGATTGATGACTATTGGACATTGGAATAGACTGCCTTGGAGTGTGGTGGACTCTCCTTCTTTGGAGGTCTGTAAACAGAGTTGGGTGGGCATCCCTCAGGAGTGCTTTAGTTGTGTATTCCAGCATGGCAGGCGGTTGGACTAGTTGGCAATTGTGGTCCCTTCCATTTCTAAGATTCAGTGATTTTATGCCTATGGATCTTAACAAGCCTTCAATAAAACAAGGGACTGATGTGTTTTGACCTGGTCATCTTTTCCAGTAATCAATATTAAAATTCCCCCCCCCCCCCAGTTCTTCCCACTAGCCACTAGCCAAGCACATTGGTATAATATTCTTCACAGAGTAAAACATGCTTTCACTACCTATAGTTTGTGGCTTTGGCCCTTGTTTGTTGGCTTTTGGCTGGTTTGTGAGTCAGGTCCAATGTCTCTTTCTTGTTGTAGGTCAGCTAGTCCCTACCCCACCCTGCCCCAACCTATATTTCTTTTGCTGATTTTATTTGTATTTTGGCACCCTATCTATCTGGAATGATGGAGAAAGGCAGCAGTAGATTGTTACAGAGGTCACTTTTGGTAGCAGCAGCTTCAGCTAAGCTATTTTAAAAAACTATTCAAAGTACTCTTGTCTTAAATCAGTACATAAACTGATTTACAGAAGCCTGGCTGCAGTCATAAACACACTTTGTTGTTGTTGTTGTTGTTGTAGGTCTTCAAATAATTTCTGACTTACTGTGACCCTATCATGGGATTTTCTTGGCATGTTTATTTCAACCTTAGAATTGTAGAATTAGAAGGAAACCCAAGCATTGTCTAGTCTAGCATTGAATTAGAAGGAAGCCCAAGCATTGTTGATATATAACTTGGGTTGGCATAAAAATATCATGTTTGATATATTGAAGGTCAACGTTATTCAGAATATAATTAAAAATCGAACTTCTTAATTTTTGTTACAAATGGAACTACAAGGTTTTGAACAGTGAGGAACACCAGAACTATAAAGAACCTCTTTGGTTTTGTGTGTTTGAGGAACAGCCAACCCCGCCCCCCATAAAAACAGAAGAAACAATCAACAATTGTAGAATAGAGAAAATTATTTTGTCTCCTCTACTTGCCCATAGTGTGAAACAAACATAAGGCACACGTTCCCATGAAAAGAACTGAGAAACAGAAACCAAGACCAGGAATTGTTAATGATCTAATATTTTACATAGTCTTACATAAAGGTTTTTCTCCTATTTATTTATTTATTTATTCAACTTGTATCCTGCTTTTCTCAAGTGGCTTATACTGTAAGTTAAAACAAAATGACAAAAACAATCAATGCTACAAAAATTTTAAAAAGCATTAAACAACAATCTATAGGTTTTTTGTGGGTTTTTTTCCAGGCTGTGAGACCATGGTCTAGAATAATAATAATAATAATAAATAATAATAAAATTTATTTATGTCCCGCCCCTCTGCGAACAATCGGGGTGGCTTACAACAGTAAAATAGTACATAGTATAAAACAACTCAAAATCCCTCCCCCACTTAAAACATTATTAAATCAATACAAATTAAAATCAGCATATAATACAATTTATTAAAAATTAGAAGAGTTTATTCCTGATGTTTCGCCTGCATCTGTGGCCAGCAGCTTCAGAGAATGGTGGCATAGGGAGTGTGTGGGGTTTATATACTGTGATTCTCTGTTGGAGAGGATATGTAAATTTCTGAATTTGAATGGCTAGTTCCTAGGGGGAGATATGCAAGGAGGATTAGTGTCTATAGATTTCCCTTGGTTTTTTTCCCGGACTGTGAGGCCGTGTTCTGGAAGAGTTTATTTCTGACGTTTCGCCTGCGTCTGTGGCTGGCATCTTCATCTGTGGCTGGCATCATTGTCTGAAGATGCCAGCCACAGATGCAGGTGAAACATCAGAAATAAACTCTTCCAGGACACGGCCTGACAGCTTGGAAAAAAACCAAGGAAAATCTATGGATGCCGGCTGTGAAAGCCTTCAACTTCACAGGATTAGTGTCAGTTTGGCTAATGGCCCAATGTCTGCTGGAAATCCCCCTGTCCCTGGGTGAAGTTCATTTGCATGTGTTGAGTTTTGATTTTAGTGTTTTTCAGGACTGGTAGCCAAACTTTGTTTACTTTAAGGGTTTCTTCTTTCCTCTTGAAGTTGTCTAAGTGTTTGTGGATTTCAATAGCTTCTCTGTGCATTCTGACATGATAATTGTTGGTCTGGTCCAGAATTTTAGTGTTTTAAAATAACATTTTGGTTTATAACCCATGAAAAACCTACGGTTTACAGGTTGGTTTATAATCCACGAAAAACCTATGGATGCTGGCTGTGAAAGCCTTCGACTTCAGATTAAACAACAATCTATGTCGAACATTACTTTAAAACAGCTAAAAAATATATTAAAAAGATAATGCATAATAAAAACAGCACACCTGTTGCATATCCCTGCACTCCTGCCCTCTTACATAGTTTTTAGAAATGATTTTAGGGCAGTAAATATGTGAACACCTCGTCTTGTACATTTTATTCATCATTCAGGCATGGAGAACAAAACATGAGGAAAGGTTGAAGGAGTTGGACAAGTTTAGCCTGGTGAAGAGAGAAAACTGGTGTGTGTGTGTGTGAGAGAGACATGATTGCATTCTATAAATATCTAAAGGGATGTCACAGAAAGGAGGGTGCAGGTTTGTCCTCTGCTGCTCCAGAGGGTAGGACCTGGTCTAATAGTTTTAAGTTATAGGAGGGTAGATTTAGATTGAACATTAGAAGGAACTTCTTGATGGTAAGAGCAGTTCAGCAATGGTACCACTGGCCTAGAGAGGTGGTGGAGTCTTTCTCTGGAAGTCTTGAAAAAGAGGCTGGACAGCTACTTTCTGGTGATGTTCTAACGGGAGTTCCTGCATTGAGTGAGAGATTGGACTCAATGGCCTATGGGGTCCCTTCCAACTCTATGAGTCTAAAAGAAAATATTCCATAATCTCTTAATTCTTGATTTTTGCAGGAAAAAAGGGCTTCAGGAAAAAGAAAACAAGGACGAAACACTGTTCCCAAATTTTAATAATAATAATAGTAATAGTAATAGTAATAGTAATATTTATTTATACCCCGCCTCTCTGCTAAAAACAATTGAGGTGGCTTCCAACAATTAAAATATTGTAATAACGACTAAAAGCACCACCCACCCCACCCTCCCCCATAAGAAGACATTAAACAATATAAAATTAAAACCATCTAACTAAAATCACATCAAAAACAAATATACACAAGATTAAAAAGGCCAGGAGACGCAGCTCCTGAGGCCGGGATCTAATCAGGAAAGGCCTGCCGAAAGAGATCCAGCTTTAGTGTTTTTTTAAAGCTACTTAAGCTCGTCATCTGACGGATCTTGTTCAGCAGGCCATTCCATAAATTTTCCCATTTTTTCCTGGGTCTTCACATCTCTAACACCAGTATCATATTTGTGCCATCTTATTTTCATATTCCCATCATTTTCTGGAAACTTACTACAGACTAGCTGCTGATGTCTCATGGACCAGCACTGGTCAGCAGACACTCACTTTGGCTAGCACTGATGTAATGCAGGAATCTAGCTAAGCATCCTTTTGAGGACGAGGCTCAAAATTTTTTGTTTCCTCAAAGGGAAAGGAATGGTAAAAGCATATTGTGTTCAGGCTTTGAATGTAATGTACAAAATAGGACTTTGTAGATTTTGCTGACTCCAGAGTTTACACAATTGGTTTTAAAGTTTCCAGCGATTATTGTAGGATCTCATATTGTGAGTCAGATGTGTCCTTGAACACAGCTTCATCTGGCTTCTGAATGTCTTGTTAGTTACACCGTGACATCAAATTCCTCCCTACTTTTAGAAAACTTCAAAGAACTCTGCAAAAGTAACTATTCCTCCTGCCTGCACGGATCTATATTTTTATTTGAGACACATAGAAAGGCTAAATAGGAAAAGAAAAAGGAAAGAAAAGGAATGAAAATCAACTTGGTCTTAGTTTTCAGGAAGTTTCTTGCCTGGCCATCCAAATAATTCTTACCTGCTATGGATTAGTGTTTGAATATAAGTTTTAAATACAGTGGCTTATTGATGGGGATTCCTCATTTCTTTTGATTTTAACAGTAAAACATGAAACCCTTTGTGTGGAAATCACCAGTGTAAATGAGTTCTGCACTGCTCTACACATTTGTAGTGTTACTTTAAAGTTTGGACTCCTAGGGCCATAAACCCTGAAGGCTCCACCAGATCCCATCTCCTCTTGGAAGCAAAGTAGGATCAGGCCTGGTTAGTACTTGGATGGCAGACTGCCAAGGCATACCAGGTTCTGTAGGCTATATTTCAAAGGAGAACAATGACAAACTACTGTACATCTGAATGTTCCTTGCCTAAGAAAAGCCTATGAAATTCATGGGGTCGCTATACGTTGACAGGCGATTTGAAGGCACATACACACCTCTTAAACTGTGGGAACAGTTTTAATGTAAACCAAAAAACTCTTTCCTTGGTTGCACAACTAGGGAATAGGGTGGCACTGATACTGGATGAGCATACTCCTCTGAACTTCCTTGTTCATGTTCTTTGCCTTTTGATGTTCCTGTTCTATTGCATTACTGTTGTATTGTGAATCCTTTTTGGTTCCTCTTTGTGCTGAGCCTCTTTGTGTTGAGCAAAGATCTCTTGGACAGGTGACCATAATGCATTAGGTCCTTGATGGTCCTGATTCTGGGCTTTATATTGATTCCATTTTTTTTGGCTTTGTTGACAAAGGCTGCCTTAGGCAAAGTAACATGTAAAAACCCTGTCTTCAAAACAGCCCAAAATCTGTTGTTTAGCTGAAACAGGATATTGCACAAATGGCAATTTAGAAGTGTGATGCATCTGGCAGCCACAGACTGGTTTCCTTAATATGTTTGTGTGGTTCTTGAAAATGATGCATAAACAAGTGAGGCCTGGGAAATGTCTCAGCAGAAATCAGGAGAGAGGAGGAGGAGGGACAACTTCTTATGTCAGTTCTTCTGTTTTCCTACTTTAGTGTTTCACCACATACCTGAGAGGGCAGGATGGGACATGGCATTGGGTGGCATTCAGAGGGATCAACAGACTTGATTAGGATGCGTGAGAATGGCATGGAAGGTGGTATTCTACAACTGAAGTCTTGAATTGCGGGAAGTGGCACAAGGCGTGTCTACCCAGGTAGCACAAGGCAGACACTGATCAGCACCCAACACCTCCTGTCTGAGAGACATCACTTGCCAAATGCTGATCAAAAGCTGTTAGTCTTTCACTCCACACCTCTTAATTTTAGTCCCTGGTTATCAGATCAAATTATTGAATAGGATAAAGAAAAACCAGAAGCCTTTCACTAAAGAACTGAAAGTGCTACGTGAAAGTCATCCACCTATTGATATGTAAACTCATCCTATTACTTTTTGGTCTTTTTTCTTTTTCCCTTCCTTTAGAAATGGTAGGCTACAATGCTTCAAGTAATAGCCAAATCCTCCTTCCAGGTATAGTCACCCTGTCAGTTTCTAGACCATCTGCTACCTGTATCTGTGCCTCCATGTCCTATAGTCTCTAGTATTTGAAACCTCCCGTATCCTCCTGCTTCCTTCCTGTCCACAAACCCAATGTTGGACCAATTCCATTGGTTTCTTCTTTGCTCCTTTCTCCCGTTATCATTGGTCTTCTTCATCTCTGTGATTCATACTGCATACTGTCTGCAAAGAGCAGAGAAGAACCTTCTAAAGCTGAGTGCTTTTGGGGCTAAACATACCCAGCTCCCTAAACTGCTCCTTAGAGGGCATGGCTTCCGGACCTTTTACCATTTTGGTTGCCCTTCTCTGAGCACGTTCCAGCTTGTCAATATCCTTCTTGAATGGTAGTGCTCAGAACTGGACGCATTATTCCAGGTGATGTCTGACCAAAGCAGAATAGAGTGGCATTATTACTTCCCTCAGTCTAGACCAGTGATGGGCAACCTTTTGAGCTTGGTGTGTCAAACTTTGCCACAAAACTGAGCATAACTCGGGTGGTGTGTCACTTTGAGGAAAAAACATTATTTCACAATATTTATAGTTTAAATAACATAAATGTATAATTTTTATATATAATTGTATTTAATAAACCAAAAACTAATTATTTAAATTACCTGCTTAGTGACTTCTTTGTTCATCCATCAGTCAGTTTCTTTTGTTGGTCTTGATATTATTTAGCTTAACTAAGATAAGTGAGGGGGAGGGGGAATTCTTTAACTAACCTGCCTACAGACTTCCGGCACAGAGTGTCTAATAGGAGAGGATGAAACATTTGCGACTAGGATCTTAGGACATTTTCAAACACAAAAAAGTCGTCCTGAGGGCTTGGGAGACGAATGTGCCTGTTTCGCAGCAGGGGGCCAGTTTCTGACGACACTGTCCCTCTTGCGTTACCCTCCGTTTTCCTTCCATGTCACATGGAAGGAAAAGGCGCCACTTTTTACTCGCGGAAGTTCTTCGTGAGTAAAAAGTGGCGCCTTTTCCTTTCATGCGACACGGAAGGAACACGGAGGGTAATGTGAGAGGGATGGCATCGTCAAAAACTGGCCCTCTGCCGCAGAACAGCCACATACCTCTTCCAATCCCTCAGGATGACTTTTTTGTGTCTGAAAATGTCCTTAGAGTTAGACTCTTAACTCCAAAAACTCTAGTCGCAAATGTTTCATTCTCAAGAGTAGCAAATGTTTCATCCTCAGCTACTGCACTTGGCCGTGCAGGAGCCGAGGATGAAACATCCTTCTCAGCATGCGGCCACCTCAGTGGCCACGTGTCATCAGAAATGGCTACGCGTGTCAGTGCTGACATGCGTGTTATAGGTTCGCCATCACTGATCTAGACACTGTACTCCATAGCTACAGTAGAATTGGCTAGAGTAGAATCCCTGGAGAAGGGTTGCAGACACATTGTTTCAACCCTCCTTAACCAGCTTCCCAGTGCAGAGCCTACTAAAAGTCTTTTAGCTAGGGCGGGAAGGAAAGGAGGGGATGTGGGATGTAAAAATGAAGTAGTTTGAGTGTTGAGTGTTGGGGTACCACTCTAAAGGCCAGGGTTTGAATTCCTGCTCAGCCATGAAACCTCTGGGTGACCTTGGGCAAGTCACATTCTCCCAGCCTCAGAGGAAGGCAATGGAAAACCTTCTCTGAACAAATCTTGCCAAGAAAACCCTGTGATAGGTTCACCTTAGGGTTGCCATAAGTTGGAAATGACTTGAAGGCTCACAACAACAAAAACAACAAGAATGACGTCCACTGGCAGATGCTTTGTTAAGTGAGGTATGCCTGTGTATGTAGCCCAGGTCCAAGCAGTTACTTGCACTGTATCACAGCTTCTTGTCACCTCAGGGTCACTCAATGGGAGAAGAGGCTTTGTTAGTTTACAATCCTGCTAATTCTTAAAAACCCATCATCTGGCGGACTTTTTACATGGGAATGCAATTTGCATCTACACATTCATTTTATAAATTTGGCAGTCAGTATAATTTTACCCTTGGAACATTCTAGCACTGTCATCAACTTAACTGGCATGGCCATTTTTCTTGTTTGAGAAGTTTAGCCCTTCCTTTTTGTGCATGTGTACGTGTGCATATGCCAGGTTTTAACTGCCTCTCTCTGTGGGTCTACGTGGAGATTTTTTTGTTTGTTTTAAAACTGACATCTGACCCAAAGAACTGACTTCAGCAGTTTCTTGTCCTTTGTCCAGAGCAGTTCTCAAACCCATTTCCATAAAGAGGCTTCTGAATTTATTTATTTTTTTTAAAGTTGGGGGTGAGAGAAAATGGGCATTTCCTAAAATGTAAAATAGTCTTAGTCGCCTCATTGGACTACAAATCACATCATCCTCAGGAAGCATGTCCTATGGCAGCACTGAGTGGGGTGATAGGCATTGTAGTCCCTTGCTTTAGAAGGCTCTAGGTTGAGAAGACCTGACGTTGGCAGGAAAATGCCATTGCAGAGTGCATGTTGGTCTGTTTTGTTGTGTTGTGGTTAATTATGTTTTATGCATCTCAAAGCAGGGGGGTTGTCACTTATCCGGTAGACTTCCTGTTCATTGATCCATGTATGCTTGATGAACTTTTGTATTTGCTACCTATTCCAAACTCTCAAAACAGAAGGGCATACAGATTGTGAATGGTGTTTGTCTTGGAGGGTCCCTTGGTCAGTAGAACTGCCTCAAAGAGGAAGAAGAAGGGAAGATAAGGTTGAAAGGTGACATGATAGACATCTTTAACTATCTGAAGGGATGCCATGTAGAAGATGGAGCAAGCTTATTTTCTGCTGCTCCAGAGATTAGAACACAAACCAGTGGATTCAAATTACCAGACACCAGATTCCACATAAAAATTAGGAAGAACTTCCTTACTGTAAAAGTTGTTCGACAATGGAATAGATTGGGAGGGTGGTGGATTCTCCTTCTTTGAACGTCTTTAAACAGAGGTTGGATGGGCATCTTTCAAGAATGCCACAGTTTGTATTCCTGCATGGCAGAGGTTGGCACTAGATGGCCCTTGTGTCCCCTTCCAACTCTTAAGTTCCTATGGTTCTAAGAAGTAGTAATAATTTAAATAATTGTTCCATGTAAATCACAGCACTGGAGTGGAGAGTAATTTTGGAGATGGCGTATTAGTTTGAAGAATGGGTATGTTTATGCTCTCAGCCTATCAGTCGTATCAAGAAATTTAAGAAAATCTTTTTGTGAGGTATTAGACCAGTTTAACTTTGGTCTCCAACTAATTTGGGTCTTCAGCTGTTGAATTTCATCAACATCTGTAGATCAGAGTCTGGGAACTTCAATACTTAAAAGAGTGCCTCTTCCTATATATGCTTGCCCAATTATTCATGTTTGCTAGCGGGCCACCCCTGGGAGCAATACAATGTGGGAAGATATGGGGAACAGTTTCTTCTCAGGGGTGACTCTACCATTGTGGAATGCCCTTCTCTTGCAGGCCTGATTGGCAGTTTTTGTACGGCCCCACACATCTTCCAAAGTGGCAAAGATCACAGGATTCAGGGGTAGTTTTGGTGTCATGAAGGAAATGGAGTACAGGTCGACCCCCATATCCACATATTCTGTATCCATGGTTTCAGTTATCCACATCCGAAAAAAGTATGTTTTCTCTTAGACATTTCTGGATCCTCCAATGCAATTCTGTGGTCAACCTTCAGTGTTTGTCTCATTGAAAATAACAGGGTTCCCTTTTACCAATGGTTTCAAGTAGCCATGCAGGGGTCTTGGAACATATCCTCCACATATATGGGGGTTGACCTGTTTGTGGAAACAAGACCTCTCCATGCTAACCTATATATATCAATCATGATTCGTTCTGTAAAACCTTTCAGCAGAAACAAGTATCTAGAATAATAACAATAATAAAGCAAAACAAATCATAGAACCTTAGCAGGGCAATAACACTTAATAAACTTAATAAACATAATTGAGCCCAGTTACTTAGTGTAACAAACACATATTTAAATAAATAAAGGAGAAAGCTTTATTTTAGCAGGAAGAGCTACGATGTCTTTTGATTGTTTCTGTTCAAGAAAAACAAATTCATTGTCTTAGACTGTACAGCTGGACCCCTGTATTTGCAAGGAGTGGATACCAGAAATCATGGATAACAGTGAATCCTATTAAAATAAAGGAATTCCGGTAAAAAACATACCATAGTGCTGTGTTGGAGGACCTGGAAGATGCCTAGAGAGGATGCCCCTCTAGGCATTTTTCAGCATGACTCTATGGTATGTGTCCTCCATTTTGTGTCCTGGAAATAACTGAAACCGTGAATATTAGTTCTGCAGATATGGGGGTCCGACTGTATATAAGGGCCAGACTAGATGTGAAAACATTCACACAATTAGCAGTTGTGTGAATGTGTGCATGCATCCAATTAAAAACCAGGTGTGGGAGGCTTATCCAGCTTGGAACCACAGTGAGGGAAGTGGTGCTGGTTGTAGGATTTAATCCTTTGTCTCCTGCTGCCTATCCAAACGGTGAAAATAATCCGAATGGCAATCACATGGAAGGGGATCTGTCCAAATGGACATTCACATCAATACGTCTCATCCAGAAGGGGGGCGCCAAATCCACCGTAAAGCTTCGGAACTTTTCTCGGAATTTTAAAAAAGCTCTGTAGGGCATGCAAATGTGCGACCGTTAAGACAGTTGCATTCGTGTTGCTGCAACCAGGCAGTGTAATCTGATTGGCTGGATGAGCATGGGGGCGGGGCTTGCAAACAGGGAAAATGCCTGCTGCTGCCATGTTGGATTTTTGACTAGGTGAGGGTCTGGTAAGTCAATAAAAGAGTGTTCTTTTACTCTCTCTTTTTTTCTTTTTGTAAGTATGAAATATTGCATGTGTGCACCATGGTAAACTTTTTTTTTAAAAAAAAATTGGCAGCATTATATTTAAAAGCATGAGCAAATCACTCATGGCCGCCATCTTGGCTAGGGGTCATGTGAAGTTTAGGAGGGCTCTTTTGACCATTAAGACAGGTCATAGCACTGTGAATGGCTGCTTCTTCAGAGGAGATCATATCCCCCCCTTGCATAGACAGGACAGACCTCAGTCTGTATTGTGTCCTCCATGCCTCCAGTTTGTATTGGAAGAAACACACCATCTGTTTTCTTAATGGAAGCTGTCCTTCCAATGCAAATAGCAAGATAGGGCTGGGAGAATTCCTGATTGGAACTGCAGTGTGGAGCTGAAGGTTAAAGCCTCACTATCCCAACGGATTCCAGATCGAGCACAGTCTCACTTGATTTTTGGAAAAGAAAACATGACCTACTTAGACTTGCAATTGCTAATTGTTTGAATGGCTTCATAGGTTGTTAGGCTCTAGTGCTGGGAGCCTAAAGTTCCATTGGTGTACTTATCTGAATGGCCCACAATGATGGCAACAGTGACTGATATTGCAATGGCCATTCCAGTCTATTCCAGTTGCTGTTCTGGATCTTGGAGGAAGGGAGCTGTGCCTGTATGCACAGCAGGCTTTAATCTGAGTCATAGAATCATAGCATTGTAGAGTTGAAAGAGACCACAAGGGCCATCCAGTCCACCCTCCTGCCATGCAGGAAATCATGATCAAAGCATCCCTGACAGATGGCCATCCAGCCTCTGTTTAAAGATCTTCAAGAAAGGAGACCACACCATGCTCCGAGGGAGTGTGTTCCACTGCTGAACAACTCTTACTGTCAGAAAGTTTCTCCTAATGCTGAGGTGGAATCTCTATTCCTGGAGCTTGCATCCATTGCTCCGTGTTCTAGTCTCTGGAGCAGCAGAAAACAAGCTTGTTCCATCCTCAATGTGACACCCCTTCAAATACTTAAACAGGGCTATCATATCGCCCCTTAACTGTCTTTTTTTCCAGGCTAAACATACCCAGCTCCCTAAGTCTTTCCTCATAAGGCATGGTTTCCAGACCTTTCACCATATTAGTCGCCCTCCTCTGGACATGCTCCAATTTGTCAATATTCTTTTTGAATTGTGGTGCCCAGAACTGGACACAGTATTCCAGGTGAGGTCTGACCAAGGCAGAATAGAGTGGCACTATTACTTTCCTTGATCTAGACACTATATTTCTATTGATGCAGCCCAGAATCGCATTGGCCTTTTTAGCTGACGCATCACACTGTTGACTCATGTTCAACTTGTGGTCTACTAGGACTCCTAGATCCCTTTTGCACGTAGTCTCATTCAGGCAGGTCTCCCTCATCCTGTATCTATGCATTTTGTTTTTCCGCCCTAAGTGCAGTACCTTACATGTCTCCGTATTGAATTTCATTTTGTTAGCTTTGGCCCAGCTTTCTAGTCTATTCAGGTCATTTTGAATTATGATCCTGTCCTCTAGGGTATTAGCTACTCCTCCTAATTTGGTGTCATCTGCAAATTTGATAAGTATGCCCCTAATTCTGTCATCCAAGTTATTGAAAAAGATGTTGAATAGCACTGGCCCAGGACAGAACCCTGTGGCACCCCACTGGTCACATCTTTCCAAGAGGAAGAGGAGCCACTGCTGAGCACACTTTGGGTTCGGCCAGTCAACCATTTAACTTGTCTAGCCCACATTTTACAAGCTTGTTTGCAAGAATGTCATGGGGAACCTGGTTTCTTTTGGTGTGGGGTGAAAGGGAACTGCTTGCATAGGGGGTGCAAGATACCTTCCAATACAGGCTTGTGAAAAGTACAATAGCTGATGGGCAAAACCCAGAGTTACGCTGGCATAATACCCCAATAGGATTCACAGAGTTCACAAAGAAAGTTGTTTTTCCTCTCTGCTCCTTTGTTAGATCTGACTTCGCCTATTTCTCCTTCATGTAAGGAAGGAAACAATAATCTCTCTTTTGTACTTTAATAGACTCACCCTTTATGGCCTTGAAATCCTATTTTGGTGATGACTCAACAGCTAATTTAAATGCAGCCTCATTCCTGGTTATTTTCTGAGTGGTCAGTCTTCATCTGGCCTTTGATCTACAGTCCCATAGTCTACAAAAAATAGTTAGAGGCATCTTGAAAAAGATGTCTGGAGCCAGTGGCCAAGATCTTCTTGGCTGGTTTACCCACATCAGCGATGGAGGCAGTGGCGGCGTCAGCGGCATCAGAGGCAGCAGAAAAGGGTCTGTGGGTGCTGTGTTGACAGAGAGCGGAGAATGGGAGCAAAGGTTGCCCCATCAGGAAGTCAAGCTCCCCAGCCAGTTCCCAAATTGCTCAGGAGCCAAGAGGGCAGTTGTGTGTCCTGATGGGAATGGCTTCTGCTACCATCCCCTTGCCTCTGCTCCACGCTGGTCACAAAAATGACTCATGCTGGTATAAGTAACTCTTACTCTGGCATTAGTCAGCAACAGGACACCAGACAATATTGGTTGGGGGTGGTTGCGGTGATGAGAACTTTGAATTTTCTTTAATGCATACATATTTGGGGAAGCCTTTCTCTTGGTCCCACCATGTTCCCAGGCATATTTGGTGGGTATAGAGGAGTCTTCTCAGTAGCTGCTCCCAGACTTTAGAACTTCTTCCCTAGGCAGGCTAGGATGGCTGTCTCTTTGCTCTCCTTCCACTGCCAAGTGAAAACTATCTTATTCCAAAAGATTTTTAGGAGGTGACTGCAGTGGGCTTCTAATGGTGTGTTGTTTTGTTGTTGTTCATTTTATATGTGGTCATTTAATGGCCAGATATAATGGGAGCCAGTGTGGCATAGTGGTTTGATTGCTGGACTATGACTCTGGACACAAGGTTCAAATACCCACTTGGCCATGAAAACCCACTGGGTGATCTTGAGCAAGACATACACTCTCAGCCTCAGAAAACCTTGTGATTGGGTCACCATAGGCTCACCATAAGTCAATGATGGTGGCGTGTTGGAGAACAAGCCCAATAGTGAACACTTGGAGATACTGTCTGATGTTCAGAAAATTACCTGATACTCATATACTGTCTGATATGCAAAAAGAAAGACAAATGTAAGAGAGGAGAATGTGCTTAAAAGCAAAACATCTCAATCTGTCTTAGGTACTGGGAAGGCCAAACCCCCACCCCCCACAAAAGACCCAGAGAGAAAACACATTACCAAGCTCTTCACAGTGGTAGTGTGTTTCTCTCTGCCCTCCACCAACTTAGGTTTTCTCTGCCAAACTCCTCTGAGCTCCCCTCTCGACTGCTGCCTGTGGCTCTCAGCACTGATGGTGGGTGGGTGAGGGAAACCTGAAATACAGAATGTGCAAAGAGGCCTCTGTTGCCCTGCTTAGCTACTGAGCTTTTAAAAGGAGGCTCCACTGCCCATTTCCTTATCTTTAGACCCTGAAGCATATGTTTTGCGGTTGCCAGAGAAGCAGCAGCAAGACTGAAACATTCCTTTTACTCAGCAGGTTTTGCAGAGTGGTGTCTGGATTCCCTGCCCCCTTACCACAAAATTGCCACCTCAGTTGGTTCTGTAGGTCTATAAAAAGAAACATCAGGCCAAACATTGTGTGATTTTTCTCAAAATGTCATCTCTGATGACCGGGTGGAGGCCGTTCATAGCCTCCAAATCTTACCTCGCCCAGGTTCAGAAGCATTTATATTCCAGGCTGGTCTTGTGTTACCTTTTCAGTGTGTCCCATTTAGATGTTGGGGCTCTTGTTTTCTGATTTGTCTTTCCTAGCGTTTTTCCAGGATCTATCAGAGCAGGAGATTGAATGGGACCTTAAGGGAAGAGGGGGAAAGTGTGAGAGAGAGACAGCAAAGAAAAGAATCCCAGTGCTAATGCTGTGAACCCACTTGTGTGTATCTTTTCTTGGCAGGTTCCTTAGAAAGAGAGCTTGGACGGCATGCAAAGTAGTGACATATCTGCAGACAGCACTGATGATCCTCTTAGTAGTGGCCTACGGAAAAAACGACAGCCGCGAATAGTAGTTATTGGTGCTGGGCTCGCTGGGCTCTCTGCGACGAAAACTCTCCTGGAAAACGGTTTCACGGATGTGACTATCCTTGAAGCGTCTGACCGAATCGGAGGCCGAGTACAAAGCGTAAAGCTCGGTAAGGAAACAGACCTGCATGTTGCTTCTACTGTGGTCTTGACAGATTAAACCTCAAGCCTGTCTTGCTCAAGAGTTGAGTAGACAGAGTTGAATACCTCAAGGGTAGTCAGCCAGGTGTCTGTGGGAAGCTCATAAGCCAGGTGGGCAATGGCCCCAGTGTGGTTGGCTGACTGTAAGGGGGAACATCTAGCATTATTTATATCTCATCTTTCTCCCAGACTGGGACTCAAGGCAGCTTACAAAAAGACAGAAAATTACAACAGAAACACTTATAGTTAAAAACATACAAAATTAAGATTAAAACAGTATTAAGCAACAACAGAATTAAAATAATTTGGAAAGCAATCATTAAAAAAACAACAACAACCAAAGATTAAAAAAACAGCGCACTTCCTTTGCGAACAAAACAGCGCACAGCACCATAAAAAGTGCTTTTTTTGTTAGAAATCAATTTACAAAGGCTGGCTGGAAAATAATGGTCCACAGTGCAAGATTTTGTTGAAGGTTCCATGTGCCATGGCTTGTAGCCTTTGTTAGACTCTGCCTAATCTTTTTTTTTTGGAAGGCTTAGGCAAATTTAATTTTAGAAAGAAAAATACTGGGTTTGTTACATTAAAAATAATGGGTCCCCCCCCCCTTCCTTTAAGCCATTTCTCTCACCTCACCAAATACCTCAGGATGTGCCCTTGGTCTTATACCTTTATCATTTTAATGTGTGTTTGTTTTCCTTTGCACTTCTCAGTGTACAAACTTGCAGTTTGTTGTGGAGTTGACAGTGAGAAGCAGCTTTTGTTTTCACACTTGAACTCCTCCCTACAATCAGCTTGGGATGTGAGTCTACAGCTTGAGGTGGCCAGAATACTCATTCACATCATAAAACCTCTTTTCCGCATTTGGGTTCCTATAAATAGCAAAAATACTAGGCAGGGGGAGCTGAGTGAAGTCTGTTACAGCAAAAACAAAGAAGTCTTGTGACCTTTTTAACTGGGCTAATAGATTTATGAGTGTAAGCTTTCATGGACTACAGCCCACTTCTTCAATTGCACTGAAGTGTTCTCTTCCCTTGGCAGATAAATTTATGGACATGGGTTGTGTGTATGTGTGTAGCACCTGTAAATAGTGGGGTGAAAAGGCCATCAGTCTAGTGAGCTTTGCATGGAAATGTCAGAGACTGCATGTCCTTTATTGCTTGGCCTTTTGGCTCTGTTTACACTTCTGAACTCTCTTTCCATATACATATCCCTTACCCAGTACTCCAAAATCCAAAACTTTTTGAGCAACAACACAATTAGCTTAGTATTGCTGGTGTACTCCATTTGTGAGGCTGGAGAGAGACATAGCCGGAGAGAGATGCTAGAATCTGTGAAATGACGGTAATCCATGCCTCCTGCCATTTCACAGAATCTCAGTCTCTCTCCTGCCTCATTATGTCTCATTATGTATATGCAAATATAGGTATTCCAAAATCCAAAATACAGAACGTTTCTGGTCCCAAGCATTTTGAATAAGAGATACTCAACCTGTATACACATGTACCTGCCAACCAATGATAACACTTCATGCTCACGCCACAATAAACGTCTTGGTCTTTATGGAGCCACAACAACAACTTGGGGTTCTTTTTGCTGCAAAGGAATTGATATAGGAGCTCTTTGGGAAGGATAACAGTTTCAGATCAGTCCTCCAGGAACTTAACTACGGTAGTCTAATCCTTATAAAAACCCTTGTAAACCTCAGAGGAAGGCAAAGCCTCTCTGAACAAATCTTGCCAAGAAAACCCCTGTGATAGGTTTGCCTTAGGGTAGTCATAAGTCAAAGAATGACTTGAAGACACACAACAACAACAAAATGCAGTTGCAGTGAGTGCCATACATAAATTAGCAATGTGAAGGCTTATACCACAGTAATTCCATTAGTTTTTTTAAGGTGCCACAACCTTAAAAACCTTACTGAACACAAGAGGTTCATTTAGCTCTCAAGGGAGAGAAATTTTAAGGTGCCAAAAATTTCTCTCCCTTGAGGGCTAAATGAACCTCTTGTGTTCAGTAAGGCTGGGGAAAGAATGGTCACATGTGGCTACAACCCCCCTTTTTTGCATCCTTGGGGACTTCTAAAGTTCCCAATCCCCCCCCCTTTATTTTAAAACTTTTTCAGATGAAACTATAATCCACTCTACCCTAAACCACCACCTGGAGTGGTCTTTCTGCTTTAGATATCTCTCTATCTGCCTCCAAGGTACCTGAACACTGATTTGCAACTGAAAAATGGATGAAGGAAATGGAAATGAAACCTGGGGCCTGTCTATATGAGGGGGAAAATCTGGATTGATGTGCACTAATGCAAATTTGAAGCAGCATTGATTTGTATTAAAGTTTTTTGGTAAGATCTCAGGCATGCAAAGCTATCCGCTTTTGCTGTCCAAATGGGTATGTCTGCGAATCAAGATGGCGGGCCCGAGTGAATTACTTGCATTTTTATTCTCACCAGTTGCTGCCTCCAAACAGTATTTAAAAAAAAAAACATATCTAAGGTGCGAAAGTGTGATATTCTGCCTAAATAATTTTTAAAAGAATTTTAAAACTAGGGAGACCTGGTGTTGCAGTTGCTGGTACTGCAGCCACAACGTCATAAGTTCGATCCCAAGAGCTCCAAGGTTGACTCAGCCTTCCATCCTTCCATGAGTACCCAGCTTGTTGGGGGCAGTTAGCTAATACATTGTAAACTGCCTAGGGAGTGTGTTGACACTGATAATTGGTGTAGAAATATCAATGCTATTGCTATTGCTGTTGCTAAAAGAGAAAAGAAAAAGGCTATTTCATCGCCTGAGCACTCGCTTGCTAAAGCGAAAATCCAAGATGGCGGTTCCAGGCTCTTGCCTTGTTAGCAAGCTCCTCCCCCTATCCACATCTGACCAATCAGCTTCCACTTCCGCTTTTATCACAAATACAAACGAATGTGAATCCAATTGTTCAAATGAGCAACAATGAGCATTCTTTACAGAGCTTTTTAAAAATATGGGGAAAGCTACGAAGGAGTTTACAGTGGATTGGGCCCCCCTCCTTCTGAATACTGCGATGTGATGCTGAATGCCATTAGGACAGGTCAGATTCCAAGCAAATTCTATGAGGATTATTTTGACCAGTAAGCCAACCCCCTGGAAGTAGAGTTCTGGTCACTTCTGGGACTGATTTTCAGCTGATTTTTGCTTGAAAGTCAGGAGGCAGCCTGCCAGAGAGTCAAAAATTAGCCCTTGGTGTACAGAGTTAGTATCACTCCTTCTAAGAGAGAACCCAGGTTCTGAGTGCCAGCTGCCAAGAAGCCAATTGTTTTATTTATTCATCTGTCCCATCTATAGCCTTGTGCTCCTTTGAATCACCCAGGGAACCTTCCCTGTTGTTCCCTTGCCAACTGTTGCTTGATCCAGCTTATGGAGCTTAGCTTAAGTTCGCCTTTTCTCCTCTGAGTCTGTAGGAAATTTGTGATTTAAGGTTCTGGAAGATCCATCAGGGAATAACTGAAACTTGGGGTCACCTAGTTTCTCTCCCTGTACTGAAGAGATCCGACAATCACTTTTTCACCTGCAACATTATTATGGACTGGTTCTTTCAAGTATATGAGGCTGCTTTGCACAAACCTTAATGGTGCTATATTGACCTCCTTCCGTGCACAGACTGGCTCGTAACAAAGAGCTGACTTCCTTTACTTTTGGCTGCACACTGTTTGATTAACTCTGTTGTGTGCATGTGTGTGCTGGTGCTGCCTCTTTCCTTCTTGTTTAGCCCATCTCTGACATCACACGCTGCAACTCAGTTGATAAACACACAACAGTAAATTAAAACATGGAAATCTGACAAGCTCTCTGCCCAGGAAGCAGATGAGAAAGGAAGCCCAACAAGTCTAGCATCCGGCTTTTCAATGGAGAATTGCCTACACTGCTAAAGACTTGGCAGCAGCCTTGGAATGGGAAATGGGTTGTAGACGGCAAATACATGGTGTCAAAAATAGACCCTGGCAGTGCATGTTGCCAGACAGGAGGGAAGTACTTAATATTCCAAGCCCTTAGGGGGCTGTTGCATCGATCAACACACCTGTGGAAGGTTTCCTGGCTGTGGTCTTTATATATAGAATGCGAGGATTTAGCCGCAGCCTGAGTGTTTGGGAATCTTGAAGTGTTGCATAGCTGTGTGCTGATTTAGAATCTTAGAGTTGGAAGGAACCACAAGGGCCATCTAGTCCAACCCACCTTGTGCCATGCAGGAACATACAACTAAAGCATTCCTGAGAGATGCCCATCCAACCTCTGTTTAAATTTCTCCACAGAAGGAGAGTCTCTCTTCCCCCACCCCAAGGCAATCCATTCCACTGCCTAGAGTAAAGAACTTCTTCCTAACATTTAGATCTCTCTCTCTCTCTCTCTCTCTTTTTTTTTTGTAATTTGAATCCCTTGGTTCGTGTTCTAGTCTCTCAAGGGGGCAGAAAACAAGCTTGCTCCATCTTCTACGTGGTACCCCTCTAGACAGTTAAAGGTGGCTATCATGCCACTTCTCAGTCTTTTCTTCTCCAGGCTAAATATACACAGCTCCCTTTCCTCATAATGCTTGGTTTTGAGACCGGTGACCATCTTGGTCACCCTTCTCTGGACATGTTCCAGCTTGTCAATATCTGTCTTGAACTGTGGTGCCCAGATCTGGACACAGTATTCCAGGTTAGTTCTGACCCAAGCAGAATAGAGTGGCACTGTCAGTTCCCTTGATCTGGACACTATACTCCTATTGATCTAGCCCAGAATTGCATTGTGTTTTTTTTGGGGGTGGGGTTTGGTCACCACATCAGACTGTTGACGCACGCTTACCTTGTTGTCTACTAAAACCCCTAGATCCTTTTCACATGCACTGCTTTAAATCATAGAAGCATAGAGTTGGAAGAGACCTCAAGGGCCATCCAGTCCAACCCCCTGCCATGCAGGAATATACAATTAAATCATTCCTGACAGATGGCCATCCAGCCTCTGTTTAAAAACCTCCAAAGAAGAATACTCCACCACACTACGAGGCAGTGTGTACCACTTCCAAACAGCTCTTACTGTCAGGAAGTTTTTCCTAATGTTTAGGTGGAATCTCTTTTCCTGTATGTGGGTGTCACTCATCCTATATTTATGCATTTCATTTTCTAGCTTATATGGTACTACTTAACATTTATCCCTGTCGAAATTCATTGTGTCAGTTTGGTTGAGCTCTCCAATATGTCAAGGTCATTTTGAACTCTGATTCTATCCTTTGGTGTCATCTGCAAATTTGATAAACATGCCTTCTACTTCTCATGCTGACAGTGCATACCTTTCTCATTCTTGTTTGATCAGAGTCTCTAAAGCCAGGGCTTTATGAACCCTGCGGTTGTGTATAAGCCATGTGTTGTGTTTTTGCATCAAATTTGGTGTTCTTTCTTGGGTGAAAAATCCAATACAGCATTTCTTATCTGCATATGAATGAACATGGAGCATAGTGCACCAAAATGTTCTCCTGCCCAGGACTTGCTGAAGCAAATGCCAGTGCTCTTGCACCACTTTATTCATTTCCCTAGTGCTTGCGCATCTTGGCATATATGCCGTTGTCTCAGATGTGAGGTTAATGAGACCCCACATCTGAGGAGGCTGACTTAACTTCACTTTACATATCTGGTCCCTGATCTGTATCTAACATATGTATTCCATATCTATATCTACAGTATATCTATATCTATATCTAGATAGATGATAGATATAGATATAGGTATGTAATACATTGTTATTTGATAGACTGAGTGGTTAATTCCTAGAGATCCCTCTCTTTCATTACTGGCCAGTAGTGTGTGGGTGTGCATCCATGAAAGTCAAGACTCTAGCACTGTGACCAGCAGAAATACCCTATACATTACAGCAATAGAATGTATGAATGTATAGCATATTTCAGGTGTTCAAAGCATTTCATGTACTTCACTTCAGTAATAGGGCCAGTATCCCTCTCTGGTAGGTCTATGTTGCTATTTGTCATCAAGTTGGCTTCCACTCATGGGGACCCCAATCATCAACAGCTCTGCTAAGGTATTTCAGTCTTTAGGGCAGCAATATCTTTGATTAAATCAATTGTATTTCTTTTCCTACTACCTCCAACTTTCCCCAGCATTATTGTCTTTTCCAAGGAGTCATGCCATCTCATGGTATATCCGAAGTATGATAGCCTCAGTTTATTCATTTTGGCTTCTAGGAAGAGTTCAGGCTTGATTTGCTCTTGGACTCAATTATTTATCTGCAGGTAGGTCTGTAATAATCTCTATATTTCAGGCAGCATGGAGAACTGGGAAGTAATGATCTTCCCTCAGGCTGTCCAATGAAGAGGAAATATTTCAACCAGGGAGTTCCTTCTTTACAGCTTAGTCTGTTTCTTTACCTCACAGAATCATAAAAGTATAGGGTTGGAAGGGGCCCCATAGGCCATTGAGTCAACCTCCCACTCAGTGTAGGAATTCCAGCTAAAGCATCCCCAGCAGGTAACTGTCCAGACTCCTTTTGTAGACATCTGGAGGAACCCTACCACCTCTCTCATTAATTGGTTCCATTGCCAATCTGCTTTTTCTGTCAAGAAGTTTCTTCTAATGTTCAATTAAAAGCTACCCTCCTGTAATTTAAAACCATTAGACCTGGTCCTGAGGCAGCAGAGAATAAACCTGCTCTTTCCTTTCTTTGACAGCCCTTGAGGTATTTAAAGAGTGCAGTCACCACTCAGGCTTCTGTTCACCAGACTGAACATGCCCACTTCCCTCAACCTTTCCTCATATATTCTCCATACCTTTTATTACCCTTGTTGCCCTTCTCTGAAACCTTCTTTGGGTTTTTTTAAACAGAGGCTGGATGGCAATCTGTTGCGAATGTTTTGATTGTGTATTCCTGCAGGGCATGAAGCTGGACTTAGATGGCCCTTGTGGTCTCTTCCAACTCTATGATTCTTTGAACCCGCTCCAACCTATCTATATCCTTCTTAAAAAGAGGTACCCAGAACTGAATGTAGTACTCTAGATGAAGCCTGACTAGCACAGAGTGTATATAGTTTGACTGTTGTTTTCCTTGACTTGGTAACAACCTATTCTAATCTTACTCAGTGCTAGAAGAGACCAGAATACTGTACAAGTTAAGATTTGAACAGTGACAAAGGTTTAACAAATAAATTAATTATATACAATAAATAAGCAACATTGTCTATAGAGGTTTCTGACTCAGTTTCCTGGTTTTCCTCCAGTACAGCATGTGTCTGATTGAGTAGCTGATTGATTGATTAAAATATTTATGTCCTGCCCTATATCTAAAGATCTCAGGGCTGCATAAAGTAGAATCATAGAATCATAGAATTGTAGAGTTGGAAGAGACCACGAGGGCCATCCAGTTCAACCCCCTGCCACGCAGGAATCACGATCAAAGCATCCCTGACAGATGGCCATCCAGCCTCTGTTTAAGGACCTCCAAGGAAAGAGACCCCACCACGCTCCGAGGGAGTGTGTTCCACTGCCGAACAGCTCTGACTGTCAGAAAGTTCCTCCTAATGTTGAGGTGGAATCTCTGTTCCTGGAGCTTGCATCCATTGCTCCGTGTTCTAGTCTCTGGAGCAGCAGAAAACAGGCTTGCACCATCCCCAATGTGACACCCCTTCAAATACTTAAACAGGGCTGTCATATCGCCCCTTAACCATCTTTTTTCCAGGCTAAACATACCCAGCTCCCTAAGTCTCTCCTCATAAGGCATCGTTTCCAGACCTTTCACCATATTAGTCACCCTCCTCTGGATTTGTCAATATCCTTTTTGAATTGTGGTGCCCAGAACTGGACACAGTATTCTAGGTGAGGCCTGACCAAGGCAGAATAGAGCGGCACTATTACTTCCCTTGATCTAAACACCATACTTCTATTGATCCAGCCCAAAATCGCATTGGCCTTTTTAGCTGCCGCATCACACTGTTGACTCATGTTCAACTTGTGGCCTACTAGGACTCCTAGATCCCTTTCGCATGTAGTCTCATTCGGCCAGGTCTCCCTCATCCTATATCTATGCATTTCATTTTTCCGCCCTAAGTGCAGTACTTTACATTTCTCCGTATTGAATTTCATTTTGTTAGCTTTGGCCCAGCTCTCCAGTCTATCCAGGTCATTCTGAATTTTGATTCTGTCCTCTAGGGTATTAGCTACTCCTCCTAATTTGGTGTCATCTGCAAATTTGATAAGTATGCCCCTAATTCCCTCATCCAAGTCATTGATAAAGATGTTGAATAGCACTGGGCCCAGGACAGAACCCTGTGGCACCCCACTGGTCACATCTTTCCAAGATGAAGAGGAGCCACTGCTGAGCACCCTCTGAGTAAAATCAATTTAGAAAAATTTAAAACAATAACAATAATTTGAAAGACTGAAAGCATATAAAATCATTTATCACTTAAAAGAAAACAATTCAAGAACAGTTAAAACAATTTAAAATAATGAGAACTATATACGGCATGTCTCTCTCTATGGCTTTTCTTCACAAACGAAGATTCAGGAAGGACTCATCCCGCGCTTACTGCAAGCGCACTGATGACTAAAAAGGCCAATCTGAGATAAACAAGTCCGGTTGCAGAAAGCACAGCAGAAGGTCTCCTTGGGTGATGTTTCCGGGTTGTGATTCTTTCTACGTTGTCGTTTCTCTTCAAGACTTGTTCGGTGTGAGTTCTCAAATAAGGCTGCAGCATTGTGGATAGTGCGTCTCCATGCCTCCCGATGTGAGGCCAGGGCGGACCACTGTTGGTGATCAATTTGGCCGAGCCTGAGATGTTGTTTCAGGGAGTCCTTGTATCGCTTTTTTGTCACAAGTCACAAACACTCTTTGTTGTTGACTTATGAATGAGAGACCTCCAAAAGCACCGGCTGTCCAGACACCTGCTCAAGTCTTGCAAACTCATGGCTTCTTTGATTGAATCAATCCATCTCTACTGCAATCTCCCTCTTTTACGGCTGCCCTCCACTTTACCAAGCATTCTCATCTTTTCCAATGAGTCACATCCTCTCACGATACGTCCAAAGTACAACAGCCTTGGTTGAGCCATCTTTGCTTCTAATATCAGCTCAGGCTTGATTTGTTCTAAACCTCATTCATTTGTCTTTCTGGCCATCCACTATTGAACTCTTATCTTCTCCAGCACCACATTTCCAATGAGTTGATTTTCTTCCTGTCCGCTTTCTTCATTATCCAGCTTTTACACTCGCACGTAGAAATCAGAAATAATATGGCCTGGATGGTTCTGAGTTTGGTATTTAACAATATGTCTTTACACTTGAGGGCCTTCTCTAGTTTATTTATTTATAGTATTTATACCCTGCTCTTCAGCCACAAAGGCTCTCAGAGCTGCTTACAAATTAATTTAACAGTTCCCTGCCCTCAGGCTTACAATCTAAATAAGGCATGACACATAAGGAAAAGGGAATGGCAGTAGGGGTAGGGATTAAATCCAGCAGATACTGTCAGGTTTTCTCTCCCTCCAAGGGCAGGGCGGTGGCAATTGGGATGGAGGGAGGGCCTTTCCTCTGCTTCTAGGCCTAGGCTTGATGTGACCTGCCTGCCTCTTCATCTCTCCCTCCAAGAGCAGGGCAGGGGCAGTTGGGTTGGAGTGATAGTCTTTCCTCTGCTTCTTCGTGGCTGCTTTTCCAAGTCTTAGTTGTCTTCTGATTTCTTACCATAAAAGAAAGTTGGATGTTCTCCTCCAAGCAGCAGACAGGTAGACCTGATCCATGTAGTTTTTGCACAACTTGTGCTGATTTCAGTGAGGCTTGTGCGGGAGAACCTCTGACTCAGAGTGCTCCCCTGTTGTAAGCATTCAAGGTCATGTTATGTTCTCTTTGGGTGCCATGGGAATATCAGTCCCCCAGAATACCCTTCCTGTGCAAGGAGCCAGCTAACCAGCCAACCAACCTTCCTCACTTCTATCCCCTCCTGGCTATAGTCAGGATTCCCTTCACTGCCATTACAGCTTTGGTTTAGAGTCGCTCTCAGGCAAGTTTTCCCTTTCTTTGCTTTTTTCTGTTTTCCCATGGAAATCTGGACCTTCAGCTCAGAGGGGGGAAAAAAGAGTAGGTGTGTGGGAACATAAGCACAGTGGAAATAGGTAATAATAGCCTGCAGTTAAAACAGTACACACACACAACTGCTGCAGTTAGCTTCACTTATAATGGGACCTAGCACAGAGGCAGTCCAATTCCCCAACCCCACATCTGAGAGGCCTTTTAGTCAGGATAGAGTAACGGTATCTGCCTTCAAAGGATGTGATTAATGTTGTCCTTTGATGTTGTACACTTGCACCAGGCTCATCTGCTTTGAGGGGATATTGGCTAATGAGTTTCTAAATGTACAGGTGGGGTGGACTATCGTAAGCTTTGCCTGTTGCTCCCTATGTTCCATGCAGCTGCGACTGCAGTGCTGTAAGGAACCAGAAATGTGAAAGATTGGCTTTTGTTATTGGTGCTTCTGTGGTGAACATAGGCACCCAGAGCAGGCTGATGTTCATTATCGTTAATCTCATCATGCTGGCCCTGCTGATGCAACTTTTTTGTAAGGGAATATGGATTGTGGGAATCTAGATGTTCCAGCCTACAAAGCGAGGGTCTGGATGTGGTGGACAGAATACATGGACATTTGTGCATTTATGGATGGGGTACACACTCAGTGGCACAGAGTGGTAGATATTCTTTCTTTTGTGTTGGCCTTTTTGTCCCCCCTGCCCCCACAACACTTGACACCCTCTTAATTATTTGTTTTCTAGTCAAAAAATGAGTTTCCTAACAGTTGGGAAACCCCATCAGGAAGAATAATAGAGCTGCAAAACTTTTGTGCAGTCTTTTTTTCCTGATCCTCAAAAGTTGTAATATGTTCCAAGGGTATTATTCTGCATAGAAACACACATTTTTCAAAAAATATAAAATCCCTGTTCACAGGAAGCACATTTTCTGCACCCCCCATGGGTATTTCTGTACAGAATAATTCTTCCAGAACACTTTGGAACATTAAAATGTTGCAGGGAAGTATTCATTTACTCCTGCTGGTGGGAGAAAACTACAGTAATTATTCATCCTTTCTTTATTTATTTAGGTATTTATACCTTGCTCTTCAGCCACAAAGGCTCCCAGAGCAGCTTACAAATTGTTAAGCAATAGCACTTACACACCTACACTGCTTCTGTAGCGTGTTAGGCACTCTCTGAGCAGTTTCCAATGTGTGTTAGCTAATAGCCCCCACATGCTGGGTACTCATTTTACCAACCTAGGAAGGATGGAAGGCTGAGTCAACCTTGGAGCCAAACTTGCAATGTTGTGGCTGCACTACTGGCATTTAGCCACTGCACCACCAGGGCTCCCTTTCAAGTGAGGATGAAATAGTGGAGGATTTACATCCCTGCACGTAAAGGTACCCTAAAAGTACCAAAGCCCACCTGATCTTGGAAGCTAAGCAGGGTCTGCCCTGGTTAGTACTTGGATGGGAGACCACCAACACATCTCAGGTGCTGTTCAGAGGAAGGAACTGGCAAAACCACCTCTGAGTATTCCTTGCCTATGAAAACCCTGTGAAATTCATGGGCTCACTATAAGCTGGCAACTTGAAGGGACATACAATTGGCTCTCTATATCCATGGGGGATTGGTTCCAAGACATCCTCCCCCCCCCACACACGGATAATAGATTTAATAAATGCTCAAGTTCCCATCCTGACAACCAGCAGCAAAGGGGCCATCTGCCCGCTTTGGGTATCAGCCGCCATGGGAAGGTCCCAGTTCCCATCTGATCTTACAAGCTAAACAGAGTCAGGCCAACAGAGACGACCTGGTTAATGGGGTGCAAGTGGTGGGATCCTTAGGTGAGAGTGATCATGTTCTCCTGGAGTTTGTTATACAATGGAAAGGAGAAGCCAGGCATAGTCAGACACGCATTCTTGACTTTAGGAGAGCTGATTTCAGTAAACTCAGGGAAATACTGGGGATGATCCCATGGTCAAGAATACTAAAAGAGAAGGGACCTCAAGACGGATGGGACTTTCTCAAAAGGGAGATACTGAAGGCACAATTTCAAACAGTACCATTGAGGAAGAAAAATGGGAGGTGTCTCAAGAAACCAGGATGGATGACTAAAGAACTTTCAATGGAGCTAAGTTTTAAACGGAACATGTATAGGAAATGGAAAAGGGGGGAAATCACCAAAGAAGAATTCAAACAGATAGCGAAAACGTGTAGGAGTAAAGTCAGAAAAGCTAAAGCGCAGAATGAGCTCAGGCTTGCTAGGGAGGTTAAGAACAATAAAAAGGGTTTTTTTGGGTATGTCCGCAGCAAAAGGAGGAAGAAGGAAATGATAGGGCCGCTACGTGGAGAAGATGGCAAAATGCTAACAGGGGACAGAGAAAAGGCAGAATTACTCAACACCTTCTTTGCCTCAGTGTTTTCAGAAAAGGAAAAGGAGGACCAACCTGAGGAGAATGGAACAGAGGACACAATAGGGGAAATCCAGCTCAAAATAAGTAAAGAGGTAGTACAGGAATACCTTCTTAATCTAAATGAATTTAAATCTCCAGGACCAGATGAACTACATCCAAGAGTATTAAAAGAGCTGGCAAATATAATCTCAGAGCCATTGGCAATAATATTTGAGAACTCCTGGAGAACAGGAGAAGTCCCAGCAGACTGGAGGAGGGCAAACGTTGTTCCCATCTTCAAAAAGGGGAAAAAAGAGGATCCCAACAACTATCGTCCAGTTAGTCTGACATCAATACCAGGGAAGATTCTAGAACAGATCATTAAACAGAGAGTCTGTGAACATTTAGATGGCAATGCCATAATCACAAAAAGTCAGCATGGGTTTCAGAGAAACAAGTCATGCCAGACTAATCTGATCTCTTTTTTTGATAAAGTTACCAGCTTGGTAGATGAAGGGAATGCTGTGGACATTGCATACCTTGATTTCAGTAAGGCCTTTGACAAGGTTCCCCATGACATTCTTGCAAACAAGCTTGTAGAATGTGGGCTAGACAAGTTAACTGTTCAATGGATTTGTAATTGGTTGACCGGCCGAACCCAAAGGGTGCTCAGCAGTGGCTCCTCTTCGTCTTGGAAAGATGTGACCAGTGGGGTGCCACAGGGTTCTATCCTGGGCCCAGTGCTATTCAACATCTTTATCAATGACTTAGATGAGGGAATTAGGGGCATACTTATCAAATTTGCAGATGACACCAAATTGGGAGGAGTAGCTAATACCCTAGAGGACAGGATCAAAATTCAGAATGACCTGGATAGACTGGAGAGCTGGGCCAAAGCTAACAAAATGAAATTCAATACGGAGAAATGTAAAGTACTGCATTTAGGGCGGAAAAATGAAATGCATAAATATAGGATGGGAGAGACCTGGCTGAATGAGACTACGTGCGAAAGGGATCTAGGAGTCCTAGTAGACCACAAGTTGAACATGAGCCAACAGTGTGATGCGGCAGCTAAAAAGGCCAATGCAATTTTGGGCTGTATCAATAGAAGTATAGTGTCTAGATCAAGGGAAGTAATAGTGCCACTCTATTCTGCCTTGGTCAGACCTCACTTAGAATACTGTGTCCAGTTCTGGGCACCACAATTCAGAAAGGATATTGACAAATTGGAGCGTGTCCAGAGAAGGGCAACTAAAATGGTGAAAGGTCTGGAAACAATGCCTTATGAGGAGAGACTTAGGGAGCTGGGTATGTTTAGCCTGGAAAAAAGACGGTTTAGAGGCGATATGATAGCCCTGTTTAAGTATTTGAAGGGATGTCACGCTGAGGATGGAGCAGGCTTGTTTTCTGCTGCTCCAGAGACTGGAACACGGAGCAATGGGTGCAAGCTCCAGGAACAGAGATTCCACCTCAACATGATGAGGAACTTTTTGACAGTAAGAGCTGTTCGGCAGTGGAACACACTCCTTCGGAGCGTGGTGGGGTCTCCTTCCTTGGGGGTCTTTAAACAGAGGCTGGATGGCCATCTGTCGGGGATGCTTTGATTGTGATTTCCTGCGTGGCAGGGGGGTTGGACTGGATGGCCCTCGTGGTCTCTTCCAACTCTGCAATTCTATGATTCTATGATTCTAGGCCTGCTTAGTACTTGGATAGGGGGCTGCCAAGGAATATCAGGTGTTGTGGGTTATACATACTGTATTTCAGAGGAAGGCAATGGCAAACCACCTCTGAGTATTCCTTGCCTAAGAAAACCCTATGAAACTCATGGCGTTACCATAAGTCAACAGGCAACTTCAAGGCACACCCACTTAACACATAAAGGTACATACTACCCAAGACTCTTTTAACCTGTAGGTGTTAAAGAGACCCTTCATGGCATAGTGGTTTGAGTGTCAAAATAGCCTTAGCCAGATGAAGTGGAGGTTTCATATGCTCACATTCAGGTTCAAGGGAAATCCTGTTCTTCTGCCACAGTTCAGTGGCAGAGCAATTGCTTTGCCTACAAAATGTCCTAAGCTTATGCCACAGTAGTGGGGTTCTGGGGATTTGGAGGAGTCCTGGGGTAGTTGCCACCCCCAAGGGGTTGGGACTGCCACATTTCCCCCATCCCTGAACTAAGTAGACTAATAAAATAAGGCTGAGTCCAAAGAAATTCGTAAATAACTGAGGCCCCATCCTTCATGAAATCTTGGTGTTGCATATTTCCACTGTTTTGGGGAGGGGGTGTTAGGGTTTTTTGTGGGGCGGGGCAGGAAGTACCAGTATTTAGCAAACCACATTTGTAATTTTCCTATTCAAACTCTTCTTCTTTCTGTTTTTTGTTTTAAAGTCAACCCTTGTCTTTTTCTTCTAACACGGGACTTACTTGCCCTCTTCTCATTACAGAAAACGCTACTTTTGAACTGGGAGCTACGTGGATCCATGGTTCCAATGGAAATCCAGTCTATCATCTAGCAGAAGATAATGGCTTACTTGAAGAGACAAGAGATGATGAAAGGAGCGTGGGCCGTATCAGCCTGTACTCCAAAAATGGGGTGGCTTATCACCTCACGAACAATGGTCAAAGGATCCCGAAAGATGTGGTTGAAGAATTCAGTGATTTATACAACGAGGTTGGTATTGGATGGCTCCAAAGATCCCCCACTTGTCGCTCTCGATTGGTTTTGGATTACAACTCTCAGCACTCCTGATGGTTGGCCATGCTTGCTGGGAGTTGAAATCCAAGTCTGTTTGGAGAGTACCAAGCTAGGGGACAATGTGCTAATGGATTCTGCTTTTCTAAATCTTGACAACCAGTATACCCCTGAGCCCATGAATCTGCCTTTTATCAAGTGAGACCATCAGCCACACCTACGGTATTTGCCTCACGTGGTAGTAGTTCTTTAAGGCTTCCAGCAGGTTGGAACCCTCCCCCCCATTATGGGAAATAATTTATACTGGAGGTGCTAGGGATTGAATCGGAATCTTTTTGAGTGCAAAGCACTGGGTTTGCAACTGAGTTATGGCTTCTCTCCTATTCTTTAATTCTCTCTCTGGCTTTTCTTCGCAATCGAAGATTCAGGAAGCACGCTGATGACTAAAAAAGCCAATCCGAGATAAGTAAGTCCGGTTGCAGAAAGCACAGCAGAAGGTCTCCTTGGGTGATGTTTCGGGGTTGTGATTCTTTCTGCAGTGTCGTTTCTCTTCAAGTTGTTCTTAATGCAGTCACAAAGAGAATACTTGCATACAGGTCGCCCCATGTTCCCATGGGGGAAACATTCCCGGACTTAACACTGATATGAAAAACCACATATAATAGTGAAATGCTGTATTAGACCATAGAATTGTGCCAGAAAACCTAAGAAAAGCTTAGAGAGGATGAGGGGATGACTCTCTAGGCATCTAGCGCGACTCTATGGTCAACGTCCAGCGGATCATCAATAGCTCCTCTTCATCCTGGAGAGAAGTGACTATTGGGGTGTCAAAGGGTTCTGTCCTGGGCCCTGTGCTATTCCACATCTTTATAAGTGACTTGGATGATGGAATAGCGGGCATTCTTATCAAATTTGAAGATGACACCAAATTAGGAAGGGTCACTAATACCCTAGAGGACACATCAAAATTCAAAATGATCTTAACAGATTAGAGAGCTGGGCCAAAACTAACAAAATGAATTTCAACAGGGAGAAATGTAGAGTACTATGCTTAGGCAGAAAAAAAAATGAAATGCAGAGATATAGGATGGGTGACACCTGGCTTGACAACAGTACATGTCAAAGGGTCTAGGAATCTAAGTAGACCAGAAGCTGAATGTGAGTAAGCAGAGTGACGTGGCAGCTAAAAACCCCTAATGTGCTGCATCCATAGGAGTATAGTGTCTAGAAAAAAGGCAGTAATAGTACCACTCTATTCTGTTTTGGTCAGACCTCACCTGGAATACTGTGTCCAGTTCTGGGCACCACAATTCAAGAAGGATATTGACAAGCTGGAATGTGTCCAGAGGAGGGCAGCCAAAATGGTGGGAGGTCTGGAAGCCATGCCCTATGAGGAGCAGCTTAGGGAGCTGGGTGTGTTTAGCCTAGAGGTTAAAAGGTGACATAATAGCCATGGTTAAACATTTGGAGGATGTTGTATTGAAGGTAGAGCAAGCTTGTTTTATGCTGCTCCAGAGACTAGGACATGGAGCATTGGATTAAAACTTCAAGAAAAGAGATTACACCTAAATATTAGGAAGAACTTCCTGATTATAAGAGCTGTTCAACAGTGGAATATGCTGCCTTGGAGTGTGGTTGAGTCTTCTTCTTTGAAGTTTTTAAAACTAAGTTTGGATGGCCATCTGTCGGGAGTGCTTTCATTGTGTATTCCTGCATGGCAGAATGGGGTTGGACTGGATGCCTCTTGCGGTCTCTTCCACCTCTGTGATTCTATGATTCTGCTGAATACCAACATTGTGCAGTATGCCTCATGTTCCATGGTGCAATCTAGACTAATGCACAGTGGGTACTTCTGGAATCTCATTGAATAAAGTGGTACATTGAAGGCACTGATGAATCCATCATCCAGAATGTGCAACTGCATGGCTGGAATCCTGTTGGTTAGTCTGAATTAGAGTAGACCTTCTGAATCAGTTTTTGAATGGTGAGGCCACATGTAGTCGACTCAGCAATTGTTTCAATTGCTCTACCCTAGTCAAGACTAACAGTTGATGATTTGGGCAATGCAAAAGAGTTATCTATGTGGAATTACACCCACCCACCATTTTAATGGTTGTGTAGAAGAGGGAATTTCAGCAGCTGTTGCTTGTTACCTACTTGCATGACAACCCATACTTGTTGAAATTTCCTCTTCTACACAACTATTAAAGGTACAGGAGCCCTCTTCAGTTCCCTATGTAAGTAAAGGAAATTTATATATTTATATGACACCAGCAAGATTCTGGCCATACTGATTTGCCTGCTTTACCCAGGAACCTGGGCAAACAGATAATGTGGAGAAACAGAGACTTGTGTGAGGCCACTGAGAGAGAACCAGTTCATGTTTCATGCTGCCTTCACTCTGTAGTGTGAATGGAACCTCAATGTCCCTTCTCTTTCCTTTTGGTTTATTTTTGTCTTGGGTGATAAGCAGCATAGTGCTTGGCACATTTATTTAAAGGTAAGTCTCTCCCAAGTTCATTTGTTTATTACAAAAAAATTGCTCAGGTGAGCAAACAAATGCAACTAAAAACAAATTAAATGAAACCTTTAAAACCATCTCAATAATCAGTAAGCCTCAAGGTAGTTTAGAAGGCCAGAATCAAGTGTTACCTGCTCCCAAGCCAGTCTGCCTAGGGCTCCAGCCTCTGTGATCCCAAGCCCTGAGTTTCCACTCTGCCTGTCAGTGAAGGGTTATGTTATATGGAGGATGTTGGAGTAGTATTAGTCAGAGCCTCTTAGAACATTCTTAATGCCACATGTAGTGCTAGGAATTAGGGTCATGCAGCTGATTCAAAATGTCCATTCCATCCTTGAGACTCTTGAGGTAGAGGTTCAGACCTGTGCGTGAGGTTTAACAATTGGGCATTCAGCACAAAGACAGCACAAAGCACAGTAAAAACATGCCTGCGGCTAATTTCGCCTCTGGCCAGTTGCTAACAGGGGTTTAATGCGGTTTTGCTTGTCTTGTGAATGTATGATCTGCTTACAGTTGCAAGCAGCTTAGGAAAGCTGAGTGGCTTTATGTGAAGGCCAGGTTTGCAGCAGCTTTTAGAAATTTCTGCTAGCTGGAATTTTGACCTCATTGAATTGTGGGGTATGTGCCTAGCCAAGTTGTTGTGAGAGTGGAAAGAGTGGGGTAGAACATGCCCTTAATCCTCTTATAATTGATTTAGTAGGCCTAGTCTGGTTGGGAGTAACCATTAGTCTTCCAGTCTTAGTCTACATCAGAGGTGGGGAAAATGTGGTCCATGGGCTGCATACAGCCCCGGGGTGCTTTTTTGTCACCCCCAAAGCCCTCTAGCCCCCCAGGTTCCACAGACTCCCCAAGTTTAAGATATTGCTTTAAAATTAATATAATAAAAATTAAAATATAATTAAACTAACAATTATTCATTCATTTCATTAAAAGCAAAACAATTATAAAGAAAAGAACAAATAAACAGTTACAGCACATTCTGAAAGGTCCTTTCCCCTCCTCAGCAGTCAGTCCTCAAAGGCCTGCCAACACAAAAAGGTCTTCAATTGCCTCCAGATGATAGCAGGGGAGGCTGCAATCTCACATGTCTAGGAAGGGAGTTTCAGAACCTGGGAGCAACGGCCAAGAAGGCCGTCTCCTGTGTTCCCACCAGATATACCTATGAAGGTGGTGGAAGAGAGAGAAAGGCCTCCAGGCCGATCTCAGAACACAGGCAGGTTGATATAGCAGAATATGGTCTTTCAGATAACCTGGACCTGAGCTATATAGAAATATGCAAGCTGGAATGGTCTGCAGTGTTGCAGGCCATACATTCCCTGTCCAGCTCTCTTGAGGTAGTCAACCTGTGTTTGTGTTGTACCTGTTAAGGCTGCAGAGTTGGGCAGTTCATATTGCTGAATTTACAGTACCTCAAAGTAATTTTTTTCCTGCATAAAGAAAGCTAGCTTGTTGTAGACCAGGGATATCATTGATCTTCTCTCTGATTTCTATGTATAAGGATCCCCCCAATGGGCAAACATTTCGTTGTTGCAAGTTCTCATCTGTTTTCATGGTGCAGGCCAACCAAGACAGTTAGTGTGGTGTAGTAGTTAAAAGTATTGAGACTAACAATAAGAAGATCCAGGTTCAAATCCTTGCTCAGCCAAGAAGCTGGTACTGGGCCTAGGGCCTACGAAAACAGGATTAACTTTTTTTTTACAGGAACTGGAAAGAAAACAAAATTTCAAAATAAAGATATTTTATATTTTCACCCACAAAAAAGAGTGCCTAGGGCCTACGAAAACCTTAATGTGGCCTCAGGCTGGCAGGCTGATCATAGGCCATTTACTTTCTCATAGCCTAGCCTAGCCTAACCTACAGGATTATTGAGAAGATAAAATGCAGGATGGAGAACTGTTTAGACACCTTGAGCAACATGGAGGAAAGCCAAGACACCCTGATAATAAATAAGATGCTGCTACAACATTTCAGTAAGAACACAGTCTCTGTTTTCTCATTTTCATTGGGGATTAGGTGTGCCTGCCTTTCTCAAGATCACTTGAGCTGTCCTGGCATCATTTTAATTGCTTAAACAGCACTTCTGTGCCACATCATTAAGTATGCATTTTATTTATAAACCACGTCTCTGTTAGAAAATAGTCAGTGTGGTGTGCAAAATGTGAGACCACTGTAAGGTTAACAGACAGACGACCATTCAGAATTGAATAATATATATGTTTAGAGTTCAGATAGAGGAAGACCACCATGCAATGGCAGTGAATTGCTGTGAGCCCTATTGTAACCAGTTGGCAAGGACAGTGTTACAATCTAATGGATGTTTGCAAGCAGAACATATTTTCTGTGCTTTTAAAATGTGGTGGTGGTGGTTGATGTTGATGTTATGTGTGTTCAAGTCAACTCTGACTTTTGGCGACCCTCTCCTAGGGTTTTCTTGGCAAGATTTATTCAGAAGAGGTTTTCGGTTGCCTTCCTCTGAGGTTGACAGAGTATGATGTGCCCAAGGTCACTTAGTGGGTTTTTGTGGCTGAGTGGGGATTCAAACCCTGGTCTGCTGGAGTCCTGCCCCAATACTCAAACCACTACACCACATTGATTCTTGTTGAAATATATAATGAGGGTGTTATGCAAGCCTCTGTTGGATCAGGCATCACAAAGTATGGTACCACTGCTGGATATGACTTTTTCCAGGGAAGAATGGTCTGAATTTCATTCGTAGTTCCAATCAGAGCAAAGCCATTGATCCCATTGTTGAATGATAAGTCTTCACATATGTACATTCAGTTGATTCAATGGGTCTCCTTTAAGTGGGAGAACCTATAGAGTATATATAGGCAGTCCTCACTCCACAAATCCAACTGTTTGACTTGGGGAGAGTAACGTCTGAACAGATAAGTGATAATAATGATGTTGAGCCTTAATATAGCACCCTTGGATGTTTCGCATGCAAACATTGTTCTTTATTTAAAAACAATCCCATAAGGCTGTCCCCCTATGAGAACTGAAAGATTGAGCTGAAACACTGGGCCTTGGAGAGGGCAGCAGATGTGGAATTTGAGGTGTCTTCCTTCATAGCTTCAGTCTCTTCACAACTGTCCTCCACCTTGTTCTGAATAGGCATTCCTCATTCAATAGGTGAACAATCGTTTTTATTCTTGTATATTTCCCCTGCAAAAGGAAAGTGGTTCTCTAGAAGCCATTGATGTTGATCCAGAGTTTGGGAATGTAAAATTTTGGATTTCATTTTCCAGAAGCCAGTGGCCATGCTGGCTGCGGGTTCTGGAAGTTGTAGACCAGTGATGGCGAACCTATGACACGTGTGTCAGCACTGACACGCGTAGCCATTTTTGATGACACGCGGCCTCTCGGGCGACGGTATGCCAAGAAGGATGTTTCACACCCCCACCCTCCCTAAAGTGGTGATCAGGGCTTCAAAGCCCCGGTCACCACTTTCCTCCCCCCTCCCACCCTCCATAAAGTGGCAATTGGGGCTTTGAAGCCCTGGTCACCACTTTCCTCCCCCCCTTCCTAAAGTGGCGATTGGGGCTTCGAAGCCCCGGTCGCCACTTTCCTTCACCCCTCCACCTTCACCCCTCCACCTCCCTAAAGTTTTTTCCTCAAAGTGACACACCACCCGAATTATGCTCAGTTTTTTGGTGAAGTTTGACACACCAAGCCATAAAGGTTGCCCATCACTGTTGTAGACCAAAACGTAACTATTCAAGATCTGTGTTGAGCTAGATTGTGAGACGCATAGCTCCTTAGCATGTGCCAACTTGGTGACTTCTTTAAGAACTCCACTGAAGGCCTGGGAGTAATGAAGACAATGTGGCAGCCGTCTTTGTTTAGATGAAAACATGGTTGGCCCAAGAATTTGATTCTTAATGCTTGAGTCTCTGGGTTGTTTGTCTTTTGTTTGTCCCCCCTCCTTGTCTCAGGACAGGTCTATAACCTGACTCAGGAGTTCTTACAGAATGGTAAACCTCTTTTGTTTGTCTCCTCTTTTGGTTGTCCCCCTCCTTGTCTCGGGACAGGTCTATAACCTGACTCAGGAGTTCTTCCAGAGTGGTAAACCAGTCAATGTTGAGAGCAAGAACAGCGTGGGTGTCTTCACGCGAGATGTTGTGCGCAAGCGCATCCAAGCAGATCCGGATGACTCAGAGGCGATCAGGAGGCTGAAGCTCGCCATGATCCAGCAATACCTTAAGGTAAGACAGCTTTCCTGGGGGTTTGTTTGGGATGCTATAGTGCAGGGTTGGGTAATTTCAGCATGCCTGGCTGGGGACACACACGGGGGAGGGGGGCATATGCCCTGGTGCTTTTAAGTAATTTTCTCCTGGACCAATTCAGTTCCAGTACTGGATTTGGTTGCTGTTGTGATGTGCTTTCAAGTTGACTCCAACTATCCTATGGTTTTCTTAGCAAGATGTATTAGTCAGAGGAAGGTTGCCATTGCCTTTTTCTTAGCCTAAGCAAGCGTGGTTTGCCCAATGGAACCCAGTGGGTTTCCATGGCTGAGTGACTCCCACTTTAGGCTACCCTATCATAGGGGGTTGGGGCGAGATTATTCAGAGGAGGTTACCATTGCCTTCCTTTAAGGCAGGGAGAGACTTGCCCAAGGTCACCCAGTTGGTTTTCATAGCTGAGCGGTGATTTGAACCCCATTCTCTTGGAGTTCAAGTCCAACACTCAAACCACTACACCATGCAAGTGAAAATCATTTGAAGCAATGCAAGACAGCCAGGTAAAGCAGAAAGAAGGCAGGTTGTATTTCTATCCCCTTGCACTGTTTTTCATGAGAAGACTAACCTTTGTCCCACATTATATGTGAATAAAATGGGACATGTGGATAGAATACACTTGGCTGCTCCATCATAGCTAGTTTAGGCCTAAGTTATATTCTAAACAAATAAGAATTTACTCTGCTGGATTCACATCAAAATCACTCATAGTCCAAGGTCTTGTTTTATCAGTGTGTTAGCTAGATGCCCCTGGGCAGTTGACAAGCAGATCATGAAAGATGTCTCTTCTGTTCTTTTTTTTTTTCACTAGAGCTGGGTATTTTCTAGATGGTGAAAAAAATCCTCAAAGAATTTGAGGATAATACCTTTTGTCTAGATGAGCTCCTGCTGGGATTCACCATATCTGGAAGGAAGGGGGCTGAAAACTCCCAAGCAGTTTGGGATAACAGCCTTTGCTGTTTCTTATGAAGTTTTTTTTAAAAAATGTGGAAATGCACATTTGAAAAACTGATTTGAATTGGGGCACATCCCGAAAGTCAAGACCTGATTGGTCAGATGTGTGCGGGGTGCGCTTTCTGGTGATGAAGCGGCTGGAGCTGCCATTGTTGATTTTTCACAGAAGTGATCGTGCGCTTTTTTTGAGCGGCAGAACTAATTTTTTTTAAAGCATAAGATCACTCTTCTGCATCTTTCATTTAACAAGACCAAAAAAAAAAAAAAAGGGAAATGGAGGGATCTTTTGGGGAATAATAATGCACGTAATTCACTCACAGCCACCATCTTTTCTTATGGGCATGCTCCGTGTGAACTTCAAACTCACAAATGTACACTGCTGTGATAATGAGTTAATGCGCTATTTTCCGCAATTAATTCTCCCACCTAGCTGAGCCGTTGCTTTTCATTTCCTCCCTTTGCACACAAAAGGAGATTCTATTCAGCTTGCTTTAGCCATGACTAGACCTACCCTCTGTGAAATAGTCAGATTCTTCCATTGAAAAATGTCGTAGTGGCTCATGAGGGACAAGAACTGCCACAGGGCTAGGGGGCCATTTTTCAAGTTCAACAAAAGCTTGTGGGTCCTATTTTGTGAGTTTCTTTTCTTTTCTTTTTTCTTTCTTTTTGCAAGAGGGGCATGGTTAAGATTTTAGTTATAAATACATCAAATTATCTGCCTGTCTAAAATAGATTAAAATTGTCTGAAATTAAAATAAATTCTTCATTAAATATTTCTAAATTTATTTTACTTCCCCATCTCATACTTTTGATTAGTTCTTGTTAAATAAAAATTAACTTTAAATGTACTTAAGTTAATTGGTATGATCTTGACTATTGATTTTGTGCTAAAAGGAATGAAATTGACTATGAGGCTAACTTGCCCCATTGGCTATAGTGGATTAAGTTCCTTTTCCCACTGACTGTCATGTGTTTAGCTGTTTGGCGGTAAACCATAATGACAGCCATTTTAAATTAAAATTCTGGCAAGAAGTGGGGAGGGCTATAAGAAAGGGCTTAGGGGCCATATGTGGCACATTAACATCACTTTGCCTATTCCAGATTTACATAATTCCTGTTCTAAATCACTAGGAGATCAGCTTCCATGATGTTCTCTGACTGCTTTGACCTAGGTGGAAAGTTGCGAGAGCAGCTCCCACAGCATGGACGAAGTCTCGCTCAGTGAATTTGGGGAATGGACCGAGATCCCCGGAGCCCACCACATCATCCCTTGTGGCTTCATAAAAATTGTGGAGATCCTGTCCGCTTCCATCCCAGAGGCAGTCATCCAGCTGAACAAACCGGTCAAGTGCATCCACTGGAACCAGTCCATCAGCAAGGAGATCGAGCGTGTGGCCGATCACAATAGTGACCGCATGGAAGAGGAAGCCGGCTACCATGTCCTTGTGGAGTGTGAGGACTGCGAGTTCATTCTGGCCGACCACGTCATTGTGACAGTGTCCTTGGGAGTCCTGAAGAAGCACTACGAGCATATGTTCTCCCCCCGGCTGCCAGAAGAGAAGGTCATGGCCATTCAGAAGCTGGGCATTAGCACCACCGACAAGATCTTCCTGGAGTTTGAGGAGCCCTTCTGGAGCCCGGAGTGCAACAGCATCCAGTTTGTCTGGGAAGATGAAGCTGAGGCTGAGAGTCTCACCTACCCTGAGGAGCTGTGGTACAAGAAGATCTGCAGCTTTGATGTCCTCTACCCACCGGAGCGCTATGGCCATGTGCTGAGTGGCTGGATCTGTGGGGAAGAGGCCCTTATCATGGAGAAATATGATGATGAAACTGTGGCAGAGACCTGCACTGAGATGCTGCGTAAATTTACAGGTTAGCGAACCCTGGCCTTTCTTTGGTGTGTGTGTGTGTGTGTGTGTGTGAAGAGGCTTGAGGAAGAGGAGGAAGGGAACATACCAAAAGAATGAGTCACCATTTTTCTTTCCTCCATATGTGTCATAATTTGATAGCTGGTTCTAGGCAAGTCTCTTTGTTACCCTCAGTCTCCCAGCTCCAAATACAGGCAGACCAATAAATATCTCAGCTCCTTATTCTGACAGCAGTTCTCCAGGGCTTTCACCCATAAACCTTTCCTTGCCTTATCTGGGAGGCATTTGCTTCTGTCAGCCAAAGCTGTCACCCAGAGGACATTTTCTTTGGCCACCTTGACTATGGAATGACCTGCCAGAAAAGATTCGTCAGCTTGAGATGCTGTCTGAGTTTAAATAAGCAGTAAAGACCAGTCTCTTCTGGCAGGCTTATCCAGGTTTTTTTTAATCTTATGGTTTTTAAAGTATTTGTTGGATTTTAATATGTGTTGGTTTTATATGCTTTTTTAAAGTGATGTTATGTGTTGTATTATTTCTTGTTGTTCCCCAGCTCAATCCATGGGGTGGTGGTTAAGAAATACATTATTATTATTATTATTATTATTATTTAACTGGAGATGCTGAGAGTTGATCCTCAGGCCTTAGATAGGCAAAGCATGTGCTCTACTTCTCAGCTTGTAGCCTCTTCCTGCTTGGAAATGTTTCTTGCTTCTGAATGAGTAGTCCTGGGTACTTTTGTTTGATCACCACTGGTAAGCACACAACTTGAAAAAGTTCCTTTTTAGGACTACAACTCCCAGAATCCCCCAGCCAGCATGGCTAGTGGCATTCTCTGACAGATAGCCTCTAAGCAAATTAGTCCTCTATGTAAAAATGTAGTCTGCTCCTGATGGTGCAGAATCAATGTCCCTTTGGATGGTAGTACAGTGCAGGCTTGGGAACGTGTGCCTTCTCATGTTGTTGGACTCCAGTTCCCATCAACCCCAGCCAGTGTGGTGGATCTGATAACTTCAGAAAGGCCACTGGTTCTCCACCATGGCTTAGTTGGCAAGAAGCTTCTTGTTTTATTTCTTTTACTTGTACCTCTCAAAAGTTTGGGAGGATTTTGGGTGGCTCATGCTTTCACTTCCTTCTTCACAACACCATGGGCTTGTCTATACAATTGAGCGATTTCCCCCTTGAACACAAAAGCAAAAAAAACTGCAACACCGTGTTTTCTTGCCTTAATGCTTACCTGCTAAGGTGAAAATCCAACATGGCGGCAGCAGGCGATTGCCTTGTTAGCAAGCCCCACCCCCTGTGCTCATCTGGCCAATCAAATTTGTGCTTCCTCTCATTTGGGCAAGCTAATCAGATCGACTTGCTTGTCCTAACGAGCAGAATGCGCACCCCCTCGTTTTTTAAAAAAGACGGGAAAAGCCACAAATGCTTTTCTGGTGAGGTTTCTAGCCTTTTTTGCCCCCTCCTTCACCATATGGCGAAATCACATGGAATGCCGTTAGGACAGGTGGGATTCTCCTCGCGTTCTGTGAGGAGTTTTTTCACCATTTGGACACCCCCCCCCATGTTTGTATCCACTGTTATTTGTGCCCATGTGTTCCTTGGGCTCGATAAATGCAGAAGGAATGGCTTGTTGATGCTTGACCCTGACTAAGTTGTTCATGTAACTGTCTTAGTGTCATGTGCATCCAACTGGTTTTTTCTGTCCTCTTCCGCCCCTCTCCCGCTTGAGGCATTATGGCCCAGTCCGGGAAAACTTGTTCCAATTTATGTGTTGTTGCTGTGTGCCTTCAAGTCGTTTCTGACTTATGGTGACCCAATCATGGGGTTTCTTGGCAGAATTTCTTCAGAAGAGGTTTGCCCTTGCTTTCCTCTGAGGCTGAAAGAGTGTGACTTGCCCAAGGTCACCCAGTGGGGTTCCATGGCTGAGCAGAGATTTGAACCCTGGTCTCCCAGTGTCCCAAGTCCAGCACTCAGACCCCTACACTGTCTTGGCTCTCTCAATTTATGTACTGGGCATTATTTCTCATGCTTCTGTGTTTCCCTTCACAGAACACTCATAGCCTCAGTTAGGAGGCTGTGACACTTGTCCTGCCTGTCATTTCCACACTTGCCCTACAAGAGCCTTTTTGAAACTTTCTAGCTGCAAGAAAACTTTCTTCTGTTTGTTTCAGGGAATTCTCAGTGGGATTTGGGGGTGGGGTACTTGATTAATGCAAGGGGGTGACCACCCATTCACCTTGAGAACACCTGGAAGATCTGCCCTCTAGCCAAACCTATCTATTGTCACGATTTCAAACCAGCTGCACTTGCCGCTCTTGGGAGAGTTATGCCAAGAACTTTGCATAGGATCTGGGTCGGATCTAAATTCTGTGATGTTTAGCATTCATGATCACTTGCCCTTGGTGTCCCTTTCATTGCAGAAATGATTAATCTCTGGTGCTTTGATTTCCCATACAAGTTGGCAGAGTGGATTATATGGATTTATTGTCAAAACGCGCCAGACTTGAGCAGCCTATGAACCATTGACAACTGCGGCTCTTTGTAAATCTGATTAAAGTGGTGTCCCATTCAAACAACCCACTGCCTTGTACACAGGGCTTTGTGGACTTAAGTCCTCTGTATTAGGCGCCTGGATTTTAGGGGAGCCAAGAGCTTTTGGTCTCCATTTCAACACTCAGAAAACTCACTAATGCACTGTCTGTCTCTGTCTCTCTCTTTCTGTTGTCCTGGGGATGAATTTAGTAAGTCTCAGCCCTTCCTTTTGATCTTCCCATGTAGTTATTGCCTTGGACTGTTGCTCAGATAACTTCAGCACTGAGCATGGAGTTAGGAAGCCCTTTTGGTCTGGGGCTGTGTATAAACATGCCTCCCTGACGACTACACTTGACCTTGTGCGGTTTTAGAAACTAAGTAGGATCAGACTTGGTTAGTATTTGGATGGGACACCACTGGGAGCATACCAGGTAGAGCTAGGATATCCAGATAGGGCTAGAAAAGAATCTTATCTGGAAACTTGGAGAACTGCTGCTGCCAATCCAAGTTGCCAGTATTGAGCCAGATGGATCAATGATCTGGACCCATTTTGGGTAGCTTCCTATGACCTTGGTGATTGCACCAGTCCACAGTTTAATATATTTCATTTCATTTCATTTATTAGATTTATACCCTGCTTTTTTCCTGGGATGGGGTCTGAGACAGCTCTATTTATATCTTGCCTTTCTCCCAGCGTGGGTTTCAAGGTAGCGTATCCCTTAAAAACACAGTATGACTAAAAAAACCTCTTAATACAAAAAGTTATAGCACAATTAAACCAACTTCTGTTTAAAAACACACACATTAAAAGCACTTTTGAAAACTCATTTAAAACATACTAAATTTGAAACACAACAGCCCCCATTAAAAGCTTCACCTGCCGCAACCTTTTAAAAACATTTCTGGCTTGCACAATCATACATAGAAAAGGGAAATAGCCTTGTGTTGATGATTTTGACTTTGGTATTCAATGATATCTTTGGTTTGTAATAATTCATATTATCAAATACCAAAGATATAAAAGATATATCATTGAATATTTAATAATTTAAATTTGGCATTTAATAATTTATATTTACACTTGAGGATTTGATCTAGTTCCTTCATAGTTGTCTTTCCCCATTTTTAGTCTTTTAATTCTTGACTGCTGACTCTGTTTTGATATACAGCTGAGCTGGGGTATAGAAAATCTTCACCTGTTCAATCTCTTTTATCACCCACTTTAAAGTTATGTAAATCAACTATTGTCACTGTTTTTTGATAAGATTCTGTCTCTATGGCTTGAAACATTTCTCTTCCTGTGCCATCTCTCCCTAGTGATTTATTTCTTCCAAGCACTTGAAGAGCAGCTTCCACTTCACTTTTTAAAATTGTGGTTCTTCATCAAAAGGTTCTTTCATGAAGGAATCCGTCATCTTTTCATCTCTTCCATCTAGTTTTTGGTCTAAATAAGCATTTTCAAAAAGGTAATAGTGCTACCCAGCTCTATGCACCTGTAAAAAGATTTATATTTAATACATGTTTCTATTATAATTTTGTTGCATGTACTTTCTACTTCTTTGGGGTCTTTATTCTGTTTATGACTAATCTGACACAAGGTAAAACACCTTCCTTGTCAGTCATCTTCACCCGAAGTCTTCGGCTGTGAGTTTCAGGGCTCCAGAACTCAGATTAGAACTGATAGCGAACTCTATTAGGGGGCTGTCTATATGAGGGAAAAAAATGTGGATCGATGTGCACTAACACCAATTCGAAGCAGCTTCTATTTGTCTTAACCATTTTCTGGCAAAATCGCAGACATGCGAAACTATCCACTTTTGGTGTCCCAAAAAGCATGCCTATGAATCAAGATGGTGGGCACGAATTAATTACTCATGTTTTTATTGTCACCAGTTGCCGCCACTGAACAGTATATATTTTTTTAAAAAAAACATATCTAAGGTACAAAAGTGCAATATTCTGCCTAAATAAATAAATAAATAAGAAAACAAAAAGGCTGTTTCATCACAATGAAGGCTGAGTGTACAATCGCCAAAGCAAAAATCTAAAATGGCTGTTCCAGGTGCTTGCCTTGTGCGGCTCCATCCCCTGCCCATGTCTGACCAATCAGCTTCCACTTCCATTCTTACCAGGAACGCGAATGAATGCAAATTGATTGTCCAAATGAGCAACAATGCACATTCTCTATGGAGCTTTTTAAAAACTTCAGGCAAAGCTGCAAAGGCTTTCCCAGTGGAGTTTATGGTGGATTTGGCCCTCCTCCTTCAGAATACTGCAATCCAATGTGGAATGCCATTAGGACAGGTAGGATTCCCAGCAAATTCTTGAGGATTATTTTGGCTGTTAAGACAACCCCTAGATTTGATCATCTTTGCTTCCATGCAGAGTGAGAGACAGGTAGACTCTCAGCTCAACTCTTTTGGAGCGCTCCAGAAGCCATGAGGCATCTTGCTGCTTTTGAGAACCTGTAAAAGCTCCATGTAGTATCAGTGATAGGATTGGATCAGGGATTGCATCACCCCTCTTTCTCATGTACACTGGTCCTCTGTTTTTAACATGACGTTTTATCCTGGTTTGGAGTACACAAGTCCAGTCGGAGGGTGACCTGAGCTTTCAGGATACAATTTATTCAGCAGACAACTTGCATTTTTTTTTAAATGGTTACTTTGAGCAATTGTGTTTTTGAGCACGAAGCTTGAAACATGTATTCATTTCACTGAGCACCATCTTAATGTGCAATTTGAGAATGACATCAGCCAGTTTTAATGAGCTGGGAAGGGATTTTTTTGATAAAATGAATATCTCATGTCGTTTCAACACAAATATGTTTTGGTCTGCCCATGACCTTTAGGAAGCATAATCGGTTTCTTTCCGACAGTAGTTTCTGGAGGGCAAGCTAGAATAATCTCCCTTTTGCAAACGGTATCTCCAGGTGAAGTAAGCTTTTGTTACGTTGACAGGGGGGCACTGTATGCTTCACAGAAATTCCCACAATACCCGTTGTCATGTGGGGTCTCTGCATGCCAGTGGAATCAATAGGCATTGTTGGTTTCAAGCAGGAGTGGCCAAAAGGTGGCTGGTGGACCATGTGCAGCCCCAGAGCTATTTTGTGTTCCCCCAGGCTCCAGGGGTCAGAATGCCCCAAAATACCTTCTAGGTGCATGGAGGCATTTTAGCCACATTCCCCACCCCCCAGCCATTGTAGGACCAAGAGAGGCCTCTTTTTAAGGGGTCTGGGTCAGTTCTTGTAGAAAAAGAAAAGAAAAAAGGCTCTTCTGGATATAAAATGGCCCAGGGCCCTTCACAAATATAGCAAACATGCCCCCCCAGAGGGTATTTGAGGGCTAAATTTGATATAGATCTATATATTGCAGGGATCCCCTCCTAGTTCCCCTGGAAGGACAGTGCAGAAACTTAGTTGCCCTTTGGAGGTATTTAAGCAGAGGCTGAATGGCCATCAGTCAGCGGGATTTGATTGTGTATTCATGCATTGCAGGGGATTGGACTGGATGGCCCTTGTGGACACTTCCAACTCTATGATTCTATGATTTCCTGGGTGTAGAGATTCTTCATGTGATTTGAGGGACCCATAATAAGTGTTCTGCTATGTCACATTAACTAAAGGGAGAAGATCCATTGCAAGAATGGAGTTCCTCCTGGCTTGCATGTGTCTGATGCAATGCAGAAGTTAGAAAAGTTAGGATTTTTAGGATTATAGCTCCCAGAAAAGCCAGTGGCCATGCTGTCTTGGGAAATCTGGGAGTTATACCCAAGGAGACCCTCTGCTGTGCTTTCTGCAACTGGACTTGTTTATCTCAGATTGGCCTTTTCAGTCATCAGTGCGCTTGCAGAAAGCACGGGATGAGTCCTTCCTGAATCTTTGTTTGCGAAGAAAAGCCAGAGAGAGAGAGAGAGAGAGAGAGAGAGAGAGAGAGAGAGAGAGAGAGAGAGAGAGAGAGATCTACCAAGCTCTGATGTAACTCGTCTTCTCCCTTAAGCCATGATGAACATAGCTGATCTTGTCTGATTTTTGGAAGCTAAGCAGGGTTGGGCCTGCTTAGCACTTGGATGAGAGATCGGCAGGAAACAGCAAGGAAGTCAGCAGAAGACTAGGACAGAATCCTGCCTGAAGCCAAGGGGAGTTTTTGTTTTCAGTCAGAGGTGACAGTACTGGACTAGGTGGACCAATGATCTGACTCAGTATAGAGCTATGTTCCTTATTAACAAGAGCATAGTGAATTCTAGTTTGCATTTTTCTTTAGCTAAGCAGGCTTTTGATTTGCTCTAATTTTCCTCCTCTGGCCTAAATACCCTGAAGGCACAAGATGCTGTCTGACCTTGGAAGCTAAGCAGGGTCAGCCATGGTTCATATTTGGATGGGAGGCTGCCAACGAATACCAGGCACTATAGGCTACGTTTCAGAGGAAGGCCGTGGCAAACCACTCTGAGTATTCCTTCCCTAAGAAAACCCTCTGAAATTCATGGGGTCACTATAGGTTGACAGGCTATCTGAAGGCGCACACACACACATACACATACCTCTTAAGCTTTTCTTTCATCCCAAAAGGCAAGGTTAGCACAGCGTTGGTAATGGTCAGTGCCAAGACATGCATCACAATGTGACACATGTTCTAACAAGCCCTGGTTGGTGTTCTCAAGTCTAAAATTCTTTTGAGATACCGGCATCTCTGGTTACTGGAACCTGTATTTAACTTTATGTTACATTTCTATTTCCCTAACAGCTTCTCTTGTCTATCTTTCATTTCAGGGAATCCAGACATTCCAAAACCACGGCGGATCCTACGATCCTCTTGGGGCAGCAATCCTTATTTCCGTGGCTCCTATTCCTACACTCAAGTTGGATCTAGTGGAGCAGATGTGGAGAAGTTGGCAAAGCCACTGCCTTATACGGAGAGCTCCAAGACGGCGGTAAGTATCTCTCAGAAGGGAATACGGCTACTTCTGTAAGAGGAAACACTGTTGTGAAAGGAGCAGGTCTGAAACCACCTCTGCAAAGAATTATAAGATACCTTAAGGGACATGGCCTGAACCTTCTAAACTCCTAAAATAATCATTGCCAAAGAAATTATCGCTGAGTGTGCAGCCCCCAGGGTGGGGCATTTTGCTGTAGAGATTACAGGGACCTGGAGCCTGGCTCTATGATTCTATGATCTTTGCATAGCTCTGCATGCATAGTTATGTGTCTTCCCATTGCCCAAGAGGTTCCCTGACACTGTTGCTTTTTGGTGGGGAGGGGAGGGAGCAGGGAGGTGAAGAAGAAGCAGCTGCTTCTTAGCTCAGTTGGTTGGAGGGGAAAGAAATGAGGGTGTGCTCTCAGATTGAAATTTTCCTTCCCCCAGATGCTCAGAGCAGCAGGATTGTCATGCCCTGAATTATCTCTGCCCTTACTTCTCTGCCCCACTGGTAAAGGACAGCAGCAAGGGCTCCTCATGAGTCTTGACAGCTGTTGGGTGGCAGGAAGTTTCTGGACCGAGTGTAAGGGCAAATGAATAGACCTATGCACCCTGCCCTGAAAAAAACTTAGTAAAAAACAAAGACTATGCGCTACTGCTCAGAAAAAGCTGTTGTATTAATGTGTAAACACAAGATGTATAAGAACACAGCAATAGGAGTAACCTGAAATGATCAACAAGAAAGAAATTATAATATAATGACAGTGGTACTAAATATAGTATCTAACTGAATATCCTCAAAAAGATTTATCTAGTGCCCATCAGACGTTAAACAACTCCCAAGGTTCTTGTAGTCACAGCTTTCACAGCTAGTAAAGCTCTAGAATGTCCGTTTGAAACTGTAGATATAATTCCTTTTTGGAAGTCAACCTTAAGAAAATGGAAGCACCACAGGATGAACGCCATCGTCCCCACATTGCCATCGGCAAATCTGTGTTTAAGTCCATTCAGCAGTTCACCTACCTGGGAAGCATCATCTCCTCAGATGCCAAGATTGACAAAGAGATCGATCACAGATTAGCAAAGGCATATAGTGCATTTGGAAGACTTTACAAAAGAGTCTAGAGTAATAAACACCTGAGGCGAAGCACAAAAATCACTGTGTATAGAGCCATTGTACTGTCTATTCTCCTTTATGGGTCTGAAACACGGGTCACCTATCGCCACCACTTACGACTCCTCGAATGCTTTCATCAGCACTGTATACGCACAATCCTAAATATACACTGGACTGACTAGGTGACGGATGTTGCTGTCCTTGAGCATGCAGGGACCACCAGCATTGAGGCCATGATATTGAGAACACAGCTGCGCTGGGCAGGGCACGTTTCTAGGATGGAGGATCATCGCCTCCCAAAAACAGTACTCTACAGTGAACTCGCCACGGGTCAGCGTAAGAGGGGCGCTCCAAAAAAGCGATACAAGGACTCCCTGAAACAACATCTCAGGGTCAGCCAAATTGATCACCAACAATGGTCCGCCATGGCCTCACATCCACAATGCTGCAGCCTGATTTGAGAACTCACACCGAACAAGTCTTGAAGAGAAATGACAACGTAGAAGGAATCACAACCCAGAAACATCACCCAAGGAGACCCTCTGCTGTGCTTTCTGCCACCGGACTTGTTTATCTTGGATTGGCCTTTTTAGTCATCAGCGTGCTTGCAGAAAGCATGGGATGAGTCCTTCCTGAATCTTCATTTGTGAAGAAAAGCCAGAGAGAGAGACACACATTAATACAACAGCTTTTTTTTTTTTTTGAGCAGTAGCCCATAATGTTTGGTTTTTGCTAGCTGTTTTATTATTTATTATATATTTATATTAGTTATTTATACCCCGCTCTTCAGCCACAAGGCTATCAGAGCAGCTTACAAATTGTTTTAAGCAATAGCAATTTACACATCTACACTGCATTAAGCAGTTTCCAATAGAGGTGGGTTCTGGGGTATTCATATCTTTCTTTGGCTGAAAAAAACTTACACATGCATAAGTCACTAATAGGATGCCAGTCATGCTGTGTGAGAAAGCATGTTGGAATATCTTAATTTCTAGGGGTTTTGTTATATATATAATTTGGTGGATATTTTCTTTCCAATTTTTTAAAAAAATATATATTTCCCTTTCTTTCCTCCCCTTTTTTTCCCCTTGGCCTGGCTTTCCAGCCTATGCAGGTGATGTTTTCGGGCGAGGCCACTCACAGGAAGTATTATTCCACTACCCATGGTGCTTTGCTTTCTGGCCAGAGAGAGGCAGCTCACCTCATCGAAATGTACCAAGACCTCTTGCAATGCAAGGACTGAGAGGCCTGAACCTTCAGAAGAACCACTAACTCGTGATTCCTTTTTGCAGATGTGCATTTAAAGGATTCTTTTCTTTTTTAAAAAGGCTAATAATAGAAACATTTATATCTTTTTATAAAAAAATAAATAAAAGTCTTAACTATTTTAACCTGTAGTTGATTGATTGTAGCTTATTTTCATGTACTGTATTGTTCACGGGAGAGGGTGTTCTTCCTGTCTGGGTGAAGGCTATTTCTTTTCATGTAATTTCATTTCTGATTGAATTTCTGGTGCTTCTTTTGGAAGTATTCTTCCCCTGCCCCTGCCCTCTGGTATTGTAAGTGCCTTCAATATTTCAATAAATGTTGTAATAACCACTGTGGTCTTGTGCCATGTATTTATTTACTTAATTCTTTTATATCCTGTCTTTCTTAGTTTAATTAATTTGTATCCTGCCTGTTTGTTTGTTCACTTATTTGTTTAATTTACACCCCACTTCTTCATGCTGACACTACTAAAAGAAGTCCCAGCTAGACAGAGAACAAGGAGGAAAAGGGGGTTGGACAAGCATTAAAAAATCTGTAAAAAGAAGCTTCACTGTCAGGGGCTTTGGAACAGGTTGGAGCAGGTTCAGAGAAGGGCAACAAGGATGATAAGAGGTATGGAGAACAAAACATATGAGGAGAGGTTGAAGGAGATGGGCATCTTCAGGGTGAAGAGAAGACTGAGGAGTGACATGATTGCAATCTTTAAATATATTAGGACCCCCATATCCACTGATTCATTATCTACTGTTTCAGTTATCTGCAGGACCCCAAACAGCATACCTACCTACCATAGAGTCTTCCTAAAAATGTGTCCTCTCTAGCCATTTGCTAGATCATTCAAGGCAACTCTATGGTATTTTAAACTGGAAGTCCCATTATTTTCAATTGCGTTCACTGTTATCTGCAGATTTCAGTATCCACGGGCCCCCTCGGGAACGAATCCCCAGTGGATATAGGCAACCTACTGTACCTCAAGAGCTGCCTCAAAGAGGAGGGTACAAGCTTGTTTTCTGCTGCCTCAGAGGGGAGAACTAGGTCTAATGGTTTGAAGTTACAGGAGGGCAGATTTCAATCAAACATTTGGAGGAACCGTTTGACAGTAAGAGCAGTTTGGCAATGGAACCAGTTGCCTAGAGAAGTGGTGGGGTCTCCTTCTCTGAACATCTTTAAAAAGAGGCTGGACAGTTCCCTGCTGAAAAAAATAAATAAAACCAGTTAAAACAAAATCACTAAAAACAACAGCAGCAGCAGCATACCATAGAATCACACTGGAGGACCTAAAATATTGCCTAGTGAGAACAAATTTAGGAATCTGCAAATAATCAGATCTGAATGCTTAGCCTGCAAATGTGGAGAGAAGACTGTAATGACTGGCACTGTGTTGATTTTCTCCTCAGGGCCTCAGAATGTCTTTTGTCAATGTCTCTTCCTGCCTTAGTGTGCAAATGGAAATGTAGGAAACTGCTTAAAGGGCCTGGACTAACCCCAGGGGTTTGGTGGATTAGTGGTAGAAATTAGCATGGCAGTGCGCAATGCAGCAGTGATCTCCCTCCCTCCTTGCAAAAGCTCAGCAAATATGCAAATCCATGTGCAGTGCTTGCAGAAAGCGCGGGATGAGTCCTTCCTGAATCTTCGTTTGCGAAGAAAAGCCAGAGGCTCTTGCAAGCCATGCACAATGTATGGACACATCATGCATAATGCATAATGTACAACCATGTGCAATGATACCACACTCACAACTCCACTTCCACACCCTTAAATTGAATACAGATATTGTGCTTTGGACAATAACGTCCACAAGCTTTACATATGTGTAAGACACCCCCAGGATTCTGGCCATGGACTTGTCATTGTTGATAGACTCCACTCCCTCTGACTCATGAATTTCTTGTCCTTCATAAAAGCCAATTACATTTTTAAAGGGGACATCTTACATCCATGGAAATTAAGGGCCATTAGAGTCATTGCTGTAGCTTCAGCCATTTGGACTGGAATCCTGAAACATAAAGCCCAGGCAAACATGCCCTTACATCACAGACAGTAAGCAAAGCCCAGCATTATGCAGGAGGAAGAATTTTGTGTCACTCCAAAGCTTGCGCAATCTGATCTGGCTTGCAACCCACCTTGCTTGATGAGAGGGGCTTGGCGCAGGAGGGTCTAAATGAGTGCGGTATTTCTCTTTCTATTATTGGTGTGCTTTTGAAATGGTATTTTTAACGTCTTCATAGTTTTATTTATTTGATTGTTTAATTCAAAGTTGCATCGAGTCCTATTTGTGGGAGAAAGGTGTTATATAACTCAGGAAACAAACGAGTGAATGAACTAATTAAATAACATTTCTTTTGCTAAAAAAAAAAAAAAGACTGGTTGGCTCATTCCCCCCCCCCACGAAATAAGCTGCTTAATCTAGTTATTAGTACAAGCAGCAGCTTCAAAATTCTTTTCCACAGGCAAATGTTTTCTGAGACACATGTTCCCATTAAACCACAAAAAGCAAGTATCACCATGGGGCTGGATGGCCATCTGTCAGGAATGCTTTGATTGGGTATTCCTGCACAGCAGGGGGCTGGACTATATGGCCCTTGTGGTCTCTTCCAACTCTATGATTCTATGGTGCATCTACACTGTAGAAATGATGCAGTTTGACATCACTTTAAGTGCTGTAGCTCCATCCTATGGAATCCTGGGATTTGTAGTTTTACAAGGCCTTCTCTGCTGAAGAGTGCTGGTGCCTCACAAAACTACACATCCCAGGATTCTGCAGGATGGAGCCATGGCAGTTAAAGTGGTGTCACACTGTTATTTCTGCAGTGTAGGTGCACCCTCAGTCTATGAAAGTTTATGCTACAAACTTCTTTCTTTCAGTTAGGCTCAAAGGTGGTACAATATCCCTTTGCAGGGGAATTCAAGGTAGTTTAAATGAATACATACTGTTGGAGCAAGACTCTAGACAAGAAAACTTATGAGTGGTGTGTGTGTGTGTGTGTGTACAGTATGTGCCTTACTAACCAGAGCTCACCCTGCTTAGCTTCCAAGATCAGATGGGATTGGTGCCTTTAGGGTATTTAGGCCTAAGGGGTGGTAATGGCTGATGAAATCATCCCTGTTTATCCTGATGAAGCAAAACAAGGGTTAGCTGGGTTGAAACCCCGCAGGGGTGTGTGTGTGATTGATTAGCAAGGGCAATGATGTTATCTGTTGTGCTTGCCCTATTTTCTCTGATCCTTCTGAGTTTAGCTTCAATCCTCACAAGAGCTGGGGTGGGGAGAGATATCCCCCCCCCAAAGATACAATGTATTATTGTAAACTGTCTCTGTTGTTGGCCAGCCTAAATACTCCTTCTGATCTTGGAAGCTAAGCATGGTCAGCCCTGATTAGTACTTGGATGGGTTTCTGAAATAATTCTCTGAAGATGCCAGCCACAGATGAAGGCGAAACATCAGAAAGAAACTATTTCAGAACAGGGCCTCACAGCCTGGGGAAAAAAACCCAAGGAAAATCTATGTATGCCTGCTGTGAAAGCCTTCGACTTCACATTGCTCTGCTCAGTGTTTGCAAATTTAGGGCTGTGACACAACCCACCTGTGTAGTGGCCTTTCTTTTTTCCTGCCTTCCACTTTTCTCAGCATTGTCATCTTGTCAAATGAGTCATGTCATCTCAAGATGTGTCCAAAATACTGTAGCCAAAGTTTAGTCATTTTGGCTTCTAGTAAGAGTTCAGGCCTAATTTGCTCTTATTGTTGTGTGCCTTCAAGTGGTTTCCTGCTTATGGTGATCCTAAGACAAACCTATCACAGGGTTTTCTTGGCAAGATTTGTTCAGAGAGGGTTTGGGCTTGCCTTTCTCTGAGGCTGAGAGAGTGTGACTCACCAAAGGTCACCCAGTAGGTTTCCATGGGAAAGTGGGTATTCAAACCCTGGTCTCCAGAGTAAAGGAAATTATGCCTCAGCTTTAATAAAAAGCTTGGCATCAAAAAGAACAAATTTTGGTGCCAGTCAGTCCTCCAAGGGGAAGCTCATTCCACAATTTGGGGTTTCCTAGCAGAAAAGACTCTTTCACATGTCTTCTCATACCCTTTTGCCCCCCACTGGTGGGACACAGAGGAGGGTCTTTCCGGTAGACCTCAGTCCTGGGGCATTTATGTACACAAAGAGGCACTCCTTCAAATATTGAAGCCTCAAGTGGTGGTAATCATGACAGATTCCTTCTAGAACAAGGGTGAGAATCACACAGCCTTCCCCATGTTGTTGGACTGAAACTGTCAGCATTCTTCACCAAGAAGCTATGTTACATACACTCCAAGATTTTTCATATGAAGACCAGGACGTGTCTGGCCAAGTAGCATCAGAGTGTGGCCAAGATGGCAAAAATGATGAATGCTCAAGAACAGATAAGCTAGGAGAGGCTACAGCAAGTGGCTTCGGGCTGAACCTACTTGGAAGGGCAGGATTTTGCCCCTTCTTCTCCTCTCTCCCCTCCTGAGTTGACTGAGAGCAACCTATTTTTGTACTTTGAATTCAGATGTGCAGCAATTGAAGTAAGCTGAGAACAAAGGGAGAAAGAGAGAGGAGAGAGAAACTGGGACATTTTAAAAGCATCTGAAAAAGTGGAATGACAGAGGATTAAATGGGATTGTTCCTGCCAAATTGGGATAGTTGGAGGGTATGATGTTGACGTGTGTTGCTGACTGTTGCAGTCCAGTGATGACTGGAGGGCCACGTGGTTCCCTCCCTATATCCTAGGGGTTGTCTAAAAGGTGAAAATACTCTTCACGGAGTGCAAGGGGAATATGACCTGTTTTAATGGCATCCTGCATCGTATCACTGTATTCAGAAGGAGGGGGGCTAAATACGCCATATACTCTGTAGGACAAGCAATTCAATTAGATTTGATTTCCCATATGAGCAGAAGGTAAAAAGCTGATTGGCTGGATAAGCACAGGGGGAGGAGGCAAGCGCCTGGAACTGCCATTTTTTCCACCTTAGCAAGTGAGCGCTAATGCGATAAAATGGGGGGGGGTTGCTTTTCTGTTAAGGTAAAATATCACTCTATCACACCTTGTGAATAACTTTTTAAAGATATAGTTTGGCAGTGACAAATTGGGATGTAAAAACATGAGTAATTCACTCGCGGCCACCATCTTGATTCACAGGTATGCCCGTTTGCACAGCAAACGCAGATAGCTTCGCATGCTTGCGATCTACCTAACCCCCCCCCAAACCATTAAGACAAATCACAGCTGCTGTGCATTGCCTTTACTGCAGAGCAATCCACTTTTTGTCTCATATAGACTTGCCCCTAGATAGAAAGACAATGTAAGATGCCCTGTGGTAAAACCATCCAAACAACAATGAAATGCAGCTGTTAGAGCAATTTAAAGCCCTGAACATTAAAACTCTGTGAGAGTCAAAGTTCTCGCCTTGTTGCCAGTTACTGAAAGGATACCAAAGCAGAAGCTTGGCCAGCCTCTCTAAGAGGGGAATTCCACTGATGGGGTGCCACCACCAAAAAGATTGCTACCTTGATATGATACCTTTCCATCTTTCTTCCAACCCGCCTCCAAATACACCTTTGCCTGCAATGCCTTTGGCACAACCTCCTGGTTCATATCCCCAGTGAGTATGGGGATATTATTTTTTCAGATGGCAGTTCTCAGAATCCCCCAACCGGCATGGCAGCTGGGTAGTTTTGGGAGCTGTAGTCCAAAAATGTAATTTCTCCAAGCTCTGCCTATGGCAATGGACCATGACAGCTGGGGGATTTGGGGACTTGTAGTTCAAAAAGTAACTTCTCTATGCTTTGCATATTGTAATGGAGCATGGCTGCTGGGGAAGTCTAGGAATTATAGTCCCCAAAAAGTAACTTTTACAAACGCTGACTTTGGGAATGGAGCCCCAGGCATTGGCAGCTGCTTAGGGCTTCCCTTTCTATTCCTTCCTCCATTTCACTTTCCTTCCTTTATTGCTTCCCATGTGTTGATATAAAACTGTAAGCTCCTCAGGGCAGGGATCTGTCCTTCAGCAGTCTGTAAAGAATCATGCTCACCTATGGGTTTTATATAAATACACAGTAATGGTATGGGCAGAACAACGTAAATATTCAGTAATGACATGTAGGGATAAGTCTTCCTTCAGTACCTGGGCCCCCAGTGATGTAACCACTTCTTTGCTGCCCTGAATCTTTTGGCTCAGGATCAGTTGTGGCAGAGTCTTGGCCAGGGGTTGGGGAAATGTGACCTGCAGATTGCCTGTGGCTCCAAGGTTGTTTTAGGCCCTGTGGGAGCCCCACACTTTTTTTTTTTTTAAATGCCCCCCTCCATGTCAGTTCAGTTAACTGGAACACTCTGAACAACCTGCCCTTAGACTCAGGGTTCAGATTTCTCTCACTGGGCTAAATTTAGCAATTGTTTACAGGCAGATGTGTAAATTTAGATGTATTTGCAGACTGAGGAGCAGGGCAGGGGCATAGGTGCTTGAAATAAACAGATGATCTCAAGAAAAGGTCTCACAAGCATATAGGAGTTATTACCTATCTCTTGGGAGGGCTGATGCTATACTGACTCCTGAACTGGTCCAAGAACTCCACATTGGGACGAGCAAAGTGCCTTGGAATGGCCAGTGGCTCCCAAGTCTATTTCTGTAGGTCCCGATCCCCAGCGTCAGTGGGATATGCATGATCAGGCAATGAAAAAGTTGTATTGCACCTCCCGGGAGACTCTGGGAGCCACAATCCACCTTTTGAACCACACGTGGGCAACTACATGGGGGTGGGGCAGGTACCAATTCCCTCCTTACTCCCGGTGGGTCACATCTTCCCCACCAAGGCTCAAGGCCTTCCTTTCCCTCTGCAGCCCCTCTCAATACGGCAGCCAGAAGTGATGTCATGTCATTTTCTTAGTGGCTTAGGGAGCTGGGTATGTTTAGCTTCCTGGTGGAATGGAATACTGGTGGCGCAGTGGTTAAATGCCAGTACTGCAAGTCAACACCTTGCAAGTTCGATTCCAGCGGGCTCCAAGGTTCACTCAGCCTTCCATCCTTCCGTAGGTCGGTAAAATGAGTGCCCAGCTAGTGGGGGCAATTAGCTAACACACATTGGAAACTGTTTAATGCAGTTAGATGTGTAAATAGTTATTGCTTAAAACAATTTGTAAGCCGCTCTGATAGCCTTGTGGCTGAAAAGCAGGGTATAACTAACTAACTAACTTAAAAAAAGCCTGGAGAAGAGAAGGTGAAGAGGGGACATGATAGCCATGTTTAAATATTTGAAGTGATGTCATATTGAGGATGGCACAGGCTTGTTTTCTGCTGCTCCAGCGACTAGGACACGGAGCAATGGGTTCAAACTCCCGGAAAAGAGATTCCACCTAAACATTAGGAAGAACTTCCTGACAGTAAGGAGATTTTCACACTGGGAAAGTAACCCCCAGGGAGATCAGGAGAGAAACGGGGCTATTCCGGTTGCAGTGCTCCATTTCGCACACCCCCTTCCTTCTCCCGATCTCCCGTCGTCCTCCCTCTGTCCTGTTTCCATTTCCCTCCTGCTATGATTTGATTGTGTATTCCTGCATGGCAAAGGGTTGGATTAGATGGCCCTTGTGGTCTCTTCCAACTCTATGATTCTATGATTTCCTGTTGCCATCTTGAGAGGGACTGCAGAAGAAAACAGAGGCATTGGGAGCACTGAGGGTTCTGGGCCTATGTGGGATATGTGGGAAGGGTTTTAATGCATTTTGGCAGATTTGGGGTGTGCCTTTAAGGATTTGTGGAGGGACTACAAAAGTAGATTCTAGAGGCCACATGTGGTCCATGGGCTGCACTCTGCCCACCCATTTTAAATAGACTCCAAAACCCTTCTGTTCTGTTTAACTGTGAAAACTCTTTAGAAAAGCAGAAATGGTCTTGCAGACTAGAGTCCTGTTGTTGTTTGTTGTTGTTGTGTGCCTTCAAGCAGTTTCTAACATGTGACCCTAAGATGAACTGATCATGGAGTTTTCTGGGGGCTGAGAGTGTGTGCCTTGTTCAAGGTCACTCACTGGGTTTTCATGGTTGAGTAGGGATTTGAACCCTGGTTTCCAGACTCATAGCCCAACACTCAAACCACTATGCCACACTCGCTCCCATACTGGTGCCATTGCCATATCTAAGTTCTCTTACACATGCTGTTGTATTATTATTATTTTTGCCATTGTCCAACAGAAGTAAACAGTATATGGTTGAATAAGCAGAATCCCACAAGTGTAGCCATTTCACATGGGTCCAAATCATGTTGTCTTAATTCGACCAGAGCCATTGAACCAACTGGATTCACCTGTATAAAGTCAACATTCAACAACTGATTCAGTGGGTTTACTCTAGCTGAAATTAAACCCTCAGGATTCCAGCCATGGGGTCTTTGCAGGTGTGTGTGTGCCTAATTATTTGTCATTGACTTCAATGTGCCACTTGATTTATTAGGATTACAGAAACAGTCACTGTGCATTACAGTTAGCTTCCATACCCACAGATTCTGCATCTACGGATTCAACCATCCACGGCTGGAAAATATTCAAAATAAAAAAATAAAAATAAAAATCCAAGAATCCAATAAGTAAACCCTGCTGGGGGTTTCTGGGAGTGACAGTCCAAAAGGCACCTTTTCCTAGGCTCTGGAAATTCTAGCCTTGGGGGAAAGGGAACAAGGTCAGATATTATGTGCTTTTGCTTTCAAGTTGCCTGTTGAGTTACAGCAACCCCATCAATTTCAAAGGGTTTTCTTAGTCAAGGAATACTCAGAGGTGGTTTTGTCAGTGTCTTCCTTTGCAACAGAGCCTACAGTACCTGGTTTTCATTGGCAGTCTCCCATCCAAGTACTAACCAGAGCTGCCCGTGCTTAACTTCCAAGATGAGATGGGATCTGGTGTCTCTACAGTATATACAGTAATACTAATACTAATATTAATAATAATTTCTTACCCACCTCTCCTTATGGATCAAGGTGGGGAAAAAATAACCTATAAACATATTTAGGCAGATGCTTAGCATTTACACAACCTTAATTTCTCACAGAAGGAAAATACTGAAATCAAAGCACTCCAGGCTTAGTGGCATATTCTCCAACTGCCCCAGTTTAGCAGGGACAGTCCCAATGAATCCTCTGTCATCCTACTTTTTCAGCTGCTTTTAAAATGTCCCAGTTTCTCTCTCTTCACCACACTTTCCCCTTTGTCCTGGCTTACTTCAGTTGCTGCAGGCTGAATGCAAAGTGCAAAAGTAGTTTGCACTCAACTCTGTAATTGGAGAGAACAGGAGGGGGCAGAATCTTACCTCTTTCCCTGTAGACTCAGGCAACAGCAAGCTGCTGCAGCCTCTCCTAGCTTGTATGTTCTTCCTCATTAATAACTTTTGCCATCTTGACCACTGTGTAATGTTGCTTGGTCACAAGTGTCCCACTTTTCATCCGAAATGTTGGAGGATATGTAATAGGAAATACATAACAACATGTATTCATTTTTATTCTGTTCTATAATTTTATTCTATAATGAAGAACACGCAGCCAAAGCAGAGCACCTTCTTTATGTACAGAGGTTCTTGGGTAGTTCCTGATGTTTCTAGTTCAAAGCAGAAGGAAGTGAGATTAGATCAGATCAGATAATAATGGCCTAAATCCAATTGCCTACAGGAGAGACACTGAATGAATGGGAACTTGGCAAATCAAAAGGTACGTAAATTTCATTGATGAACCAGTCTGCTCTAGTTGGAAGTAACAATTGGTTTTAGGCCTGATTGATTGATTCATTTAGATTAGATCAGACAGATGGGTTAGATCTGACAGTCTCATACATTACTTTAGATTTTAGTAGCGTGGGCAGCTAATAAGCTTGTATCAATCAAAGACAACTTTTCCAAGTGTCTGGAGAAGTAAGCTGCTGTCTAGAAAAGCTCATGCCATAATAAAATAAGTAAGTCTTTTAAGAGGCACATCTTATCTGACAGATGGTATGTCTGCCTTTCAGTAATTCTAAATTTAGATTAAGGGTCTAATACCCTATCCCGTCTGATCTTGGAAAGTAAGCAAGGCCAGCCCTGGTTAGTACTTGGATGGGAGGCCCCTAAGGACTTTCATGTGCCATAGGCTATATTGCTGAGAAAGGAACTGGCAAAACCACCTCCAAGTGCCTAAGAAAACCCCATGAAATTCATGGGATCACTGTAAGTCAGCAGGCATCTTGAAGGCGCATGCACACAATTAGATTCAAAAGTGGTGAAATGCTGCCATCTTGAGTATAAGCATGTAAAACGAATGAAAGAATTATGCATAGAAGCTAGTTTGACATGGGTGAGACTGGGGCAAACAACTGACACTTTATACTGATTTGTAAATGGCTTTTCATGATCGTAGAATTCCTTTATTGGAAGTTAACAGAGCTTGGATGGAACAATACTGCCTGTGTAAAATACAGAAAGACCATGATTTTGGAGGACTCACAGTCCAAAAATAAGGCTGTTCCTTTTAATTTCATATCTATGGGCAAACCAAGGCTGACTTGGCTTGTTTATTTGGCCTTCATTGTTGGTTTGTATGGAAGTGGCCTGGATGCTGCTATTAGCCATAAATGGAATAGATCCATAGAATCACAGAGGTGGAAGGGACCCCAAGTGCCATCTAATCCAACCCTCTGCCATGCAGGAATGCACAGCTAAGGCACTCCCAACAGATGCCCATCCAACCTGTTTAAAGGCTTCCAGAGAAGGAGACTCCACTACCCTCCAAGGCAGTCTGTTCCACTGTTTATCAGCTCTTACAGTCATAGAATCATAGAATCATAGAATTGCAGAGATGGAAGAGACCACGAGGCCACCCAGTCCAACCCCCTGCCACGCAGGAATTCACGATCAAAGCATCCCTGACAGATGGCCATCCAGCCTCTGAAGACCTCCAAGGAAGGAGACCCCACCATGCTCCGAGGGAGTGTGTTCCACTACTGAACAGCTCTTACTGTCAAAAAGTTCCTCCTAATGTTGAGGTGGAATCTCTGTTCCTGGAGCTTGCATCCATTGCTCAGTCAAGAAGTTCTTCCTAATGTTTAAGTGGAATCTCATTTTTTTGTAGTTTGAATCCATTGGTTCATGTTCTAGTCTCTGGAGCAGTAGAAAACAAGCTTGCCCAATCGTCTACACGAGATCCCTTTAGATATTTAAAGATGGCTATCATGTCACATGTCAACCTTCTCTTCTCCAAGCTAAGCATACCCAGCTCCAATGAGCAGACCCCTTGAACGAAAGGAATTTACATAAGTGCTATCTCACCATTCAGCAGTTGTTTTAATTGTTCAGTTATTTTGATTGTCTAGTCTAGTTGGGATTAATATGAGTCAGGAAGATATTGATTTGACTGCTCAATCGGACTCAGGGAGACTGGGGTTTGGATCCTGATCAGCCGTGGCAACCCACTGGGTAACTTTGGGCTGCATCTCACAAAAAGACTGGAAAGAACATCTTTGGTAACAGCATGGCAAGTCTCATCAAGAGGGCTTTAAACTATATCCTTGGGGCACTGGAGATGATAGCTCAAACATCAGTCCAAAGGCAAGCTCTAAACGCAAGGATGTGAATTCTAGAGGAGAAGTTGAGGGAGAGAATGGGATCCACAGAAGAAACTGACAGTAAATTAGTAAGTGAGAACGACCAAAGCTTCAAATGTTTGTTCACCAGTAGGTGCCAACATGGGTTTATCAGTAGGAACCAACATAGGTTTATCAAGACCAAATCTTGCCGAACAATTCTTATACCTTTTTTCCCGATCTTGTCACTAGTTTAGTAGATGGTGGGAATGCTGTGGATGTCATTTATCTGGATTTCAGCAAAGCATTTGATAAGGTCCCTGTTAAGGGAATTGCTGGGGAAACCTGGTTGAAGGCAGTCAACCACAGCTCAGGGAATGCTGTGAAGGGGGTCCTGCAGGGAAGAAATGTTACACAACTGAGGCTTGTCTCTATCACAGGGTAGATAGGGAAAAACTGACACAGAGTTAGGGAAAAGATTGCAGAGAGAGGGAACAGATGAAACAGAGGCAGGATAGTCAGTAAGAGGGAAGAACTGACTCTGGTTTCGGGGAACTATGGTCCTGCCCAAATGGTGAAAATAATCCTCAGAGAAATTGCATGGAAGGTGATCTGTCTAAACAGACATTCACATTCATGCACCTCATTCAGACGGGGGGCAGGCAAATCCACCATAAAGCTCCAAAGTAAAGCCTTTGGAGTGTTTGCCAGAGTTTTTAAAAAGCTCCGTAGGCGATGCGAAAGTCCAGTCGTTTGGACCATTGCATTTACATTGCTGCGAAGAGGCAGAGTAAGCTGATTGGCCAGATGAGCATTGGGGGTGGGGCTTGCTAACGCAGCCGCCATTTCCCCCTCATCTGGAGTATTGTATTCAGTTTTGGGTGCCTCATTTTAAAAAGGATATAGACAAATTGGAGCAGGTTTCAGAGAAGAGCAACAAAGATGACAAGCAGTATAGAGAACAAAACATATGAGAAGAGGTTGAAGGAGGTGGGCATGTTCAGGTTGGTGAAGAGAAGACTGAGGGGGTAACATGATTGTAATCTTTAAATATCTCAAGGACTGACAGAGAGGAGGCCTTGAGCTTCCTGATTTGAAATTCTATTTTTTCTGCTTGCTGCTTAGTTTGGCTAAAAGATCTTAATTTGGCTAAGAAATTGTTACAGCTGGAGGAGGAATTTGATTTCAGATTTGGTTGGCACTTTTTTTGTGATATGATAAAATCAAAGTGAATTCTGATTTTAATAATCACTATGGGCATGACTACACAGCGGGTAAAAATCCAGATGGAATTTGGACTGCTTTGGCCCAGAGCTGTAGCACATGAAATTCAGACTATTCTGGCCCGGATTTCAGTGCCACACCGGTCAAAGCCCAAATCTGCATGGGATTCTTATTTGTTACTTCCGCTTGTTTCTGAGCACCAGGAAAATCAAAGCCCTAGCAGCAGTAGCCTTCTCTGAAGGCAGAACACACGGCTTACTCAGGATAGCAGGGTAGGTGTGCGTTCTGCCTTCTGACCACAGGACTCCCACGGGTGGTTGCTTTTCCTGGGAGACTGTCTCTCTCTCTTTCTCTTTCTCTCTGGCTTTTCTTCGCCAACGAAGATTCAGGAAGGACTCATCCCACGCTTTTTGCAAGCGTGCTGATGACTAAAAAGGCCAATCCGAGATAAACAAGTCCGGTTGCAGAAAGCACAGCAGAAGGTCTCCTTGGGTGATGTTTCCGGGTTGTGAGCGACTGTGTACTGGAAAAGCAAACCACCAGCGGGACATGCCTGGTCTCAAGGCAGAACGTGCACCCAAACTGTGTGATTCCTGCTGCCGGTTGCTTTCCTGGCACATAATTCCCTGGGGAAAAAAAGTACCAGTGGGAGTCCCCTCTCTGAAGCCAGATCGGGTGGCTACCATGGAGGCTTTGATTTTCCTGGAGTTCAGAGGGCAATTGTAAGCAAAGTGCTAGCAGTACTAACCTCTCTGAAGCCAAGTCAGGGCAGGGCCTCTTGTTGGCTGTCAAACTGGGACACTTGGAGAATATGATTTTGGTAAAACACAACCTTGTTAATAGTGGTTTCTGACTGTCAACCCTGCATGCTGTGAATTTCTACTGCCCCTTATTGCTATTTTGACAACCTGGCAAACTGGCCAAAGAGAAAACACACACAAGCTCTGAAAGCAACTAGTTATTTGTAGTTAGGTACTTCCAAGCTCTGACCAAAAGTGCATCAAATCCCAGCATCCACAGGGATTGAGCAGATCAACAGTGACATTGAGCTTCTGACCCAGGGATTCTATATTGATATACTATGCCTTTGGGGGACTGGGTTTCTGTTGTGAAGGTCGGCTGTTTTAGAATTGATTTAATGGTTGTGTGTATGTGTGTGTGAAATCACTGCAACCCTTCAGGACAGGCTAGGATGGAAACAAAAGCCAAAGTGCTGTAAGTCATCCTTTCTGTCAAGCAAACTGCTTATATAACTAACTCTCTGTGAGAACAATAATCTTCCATTAGGTTTCTGCATTAAGGGCAGTGACACTGAGGGAGTAACAGTGGGGAGAGAATGGAAATCCGCACTCCTCTGTCATTGGGTTGTCCCAGTTCCAAGAGCATTTATTGTCCCGCCCGAGGGATGTTCTCACCTAATTTAACATTGTCCAAATGATTTCGTGAGCTTCATCTCATTCTGGCCTAATGATCTTTAGCATGTTGTTAATATCAGCCAGTGACAGGGTAGATCTATGACTTTCCACCTTCCATGACAGTGGCGCTGCAAGCAAATGCAGGGCGAGTGATTTTCACACTGTAACAAACAGCCTTATCTTAATCAAGACTGTGGCTCTCCCTTGGTGCCAGTGAGTCTTGCTGGCTCAGTTTCCTCAACTCACCAACGAGTCTAATGCTAGGGGAACACTAGAACCAATGGAAACAGTTGCATCATCAGAGCAGGACTTGGGGATGTACTTTCCAGGATCCCACTCACTACGGTGATCCCCCCAAAACAGCAGATCTGGCTTACATGATTTTGAAGGAAGTGAATAACATGCATTAGCATCTAAAAGTGTGTGGTGTGCACACACATGTTTGTACAAGGTTATTGTATCCCAAGTGTAAAATTACCTAACTACATCACTGCCCTGGCATGTTAATAATACTGGATCAGGGGCAAAGCTACGGGAGGTAGGGCAAAACGAAAATATCCCCACTCCAAATAAGAATTTTAACCCTCCAAATGTAATTTTCCATCAGTACCCAAATGTCTAGCCTTTCAGAGAGTGAGACACTGAAAACCATTCACACCAAGAACTCTTCTATTAGCTGTGTTGGTACTCTCTTTGTGGGGGCACTCCAAAAAAACGATACAAGGACTCCCTGAAACAACACCTCAGGCTCGGCCAAATTGATCACCAACAATGGTCCGCCCTAGCCTCACATTGGGAGGCATGGAGACGCACTATCCACAATGCTGCAGCTTTATTTGAGAACTCACGCCAAACAAGTCTTGAAGAGAAACGACAACGCAGAAAGAATCACAACCTGGAAACATCACCCAAGGAGACCTTCTGCTGTGCTTTCTGCAGCCGGACTTGTTTATCTCGGATTGGCCTTTTTAGTCATCAGCGCGCTTGCAAAAAGCGCGGGATGAGTCCTTCCTGAATCTTCGTTTGCGAAGAAAAGCCAGAGAGAAAGAGAGAGAGAGATTTTCTTTGTGACTTGCCCCCTTTCTTTGGATGCCAAAACTCTATTTTTAAATGCTCTAGTGAAGTTTTAAATGACTGTAATGCTGGGAATTTGGGGAGTGAAGGAATATTTTTTATATTCTTTTTTTGGGGGGGCGGGATGAATTGTTATTTGGGAGCCATGCCCTCATTTCTCACCTCCTCTGTAGCTACACTGCTCTGCTGGAGGCCATGCTGTCTGGGGTTTTATGGGAGCAATAGTCCTTCCAAAATAACTTTGCCTTGCTCTGCCAAGTATTGGCAACTCAAGTAAAGGGACTGCATGGTTAAGAAAAAGAGTTAATCCCCCCTCCCCAGAACCATGGTGACATTAAAATGTAGCCCAGATTACATTAAGTGAAATATTAAAAATGTGCTTCAATCCACGTCTGTGACCTGAGTGGAATTTTCAGTGTTCACACATGTAAATTAAAGAACCCCTGTGCATGTAATAAGCTAGCACATCATGTAATGAGCTAGCTTGTAATAGTTGGCATGTCATAAGCTAGCTAAAGATTTAGCATAGTCTTGAAAGACTATTTTCTAGATACAGAGCATCTAGATGTTGAAAAGCATCCAAAGAAGACCACCATTTGTGAGACTGTCTAGAGCTGTGTAGAGTGCCCCTTCTCATGAAATTCCAATAGTATTATCAAAATTCTTTTTGGCTTTCCTTTCTAGACCTTTGAAGTCTTACCTGAGTCTGAACCTCTTGTTTTTGCTGTTGTTATGTGCATTCAAGTTACGTCTGACTCATGGTGACCCTATCACAGGGTTTTCTTGGCCTGAGAAGGTTTGCCATTGCCTTCCTCCAAGGCTGAGAGAGTGTGACTTGCAAAGATCACCCATGGCTGAGTGGAGATTTGAACCTTAGTCTTCCAGAGTACTAGTCCAACTACTACACCACAACACCACGCTGGTCCTGAGGAACCTATGAGTTTGCTTTGAATGCCATAAAGACCTCTAATGTGAAGGATAAACACCACAGCAGTATGGGTGACCTAAAGGCTGATAACGAAAGGAACAGTACTACACGTCTAAAACAATACACTTTCTTAGGCAGACTTGTCTGTGTATTTGATACAAATAAACAAAAGATAAAGTGCATTCTGGTTTTGCAAAGGTATACATAAATCAATCCAGCAGAATTCGCATCAAGCGATAGGAAAGAAAAACCTCACTCCAGCTAATAAATACACTTGCAGATTTCAAAAAAGAAGGGGGAAAAGGATAACAAGACATAAAATACCCAAAGATTCATTAAAAGAAATGTACACCTATGTACACATTTGTAAACCATAAAATAGAAAGGATATAAAATGTCAGTCCGGTGTAACTGTGGATGAAGTCTTCTTGCGTCTTTTGTGTTAGTTGTGGGGATCTGGCTGATGCATGAACTCCAGTCAACTGTACTGAGCAGAGCGTTGTGTAACAGAAAAGGAAAAACGAAGGGGTCAAATCTGAAAATTGATTACCCCGTCATGTTGTTTCCATGTTGCAAAGCAAAACCCTCAGTTGGTCTTTTTTTGGGTTATTCTGATTGCCAAAGAGGCAAGCCTTTTGAAGAATAGAACATTGGCTTGCCTTTTCAGCAGTGGAAAATGTCTACAAAGAAGGACCAAGAGAAGTTCTTGCTATGTGAGTGGTTCTCTCCTACCTTGCGAGTGTCCCTTCCTTGGATCAGGGCCTGAGCAAATGGCCACGGATCCCTGTGCATACCATTCATACAGATGCAGCTATAGATTCAGCGCTGATTCACACCAAGTATTATTGTGAACATGTTGTTGAAGTTAAGAATAGTGGAGTTTCTTCACTGATTTTGGTCGGACTGTCATATGGTCCCTTTTGCATCCTCCTTAGATGACAGTTCACTACAAACTGGTTCCGTCAACCTATTTTGCAGTGATTTTTTTTTTTTTTGTACATTGGCCTCTGTGACCTGGGCGCATTCACAAGACAGGCTTAACACTACCATCTCACGAGAAGCTGTGCGCCCTGCCACTTTTGACACGCACACAGAAGCACAAACAAACAAGCCATAGCTGTATGTATTAGTATGAGTTTTAATCTGGAGATCCACTCTTGTGATTTCTTCACCATGCGTTCTCCAAGGTAGATCCTGCATTATCTCTTCACGAGTTTGGCCACCTAAGACAAGGAGAGGCATTGGGTTACCCAACCTTGTTGACCCATGCCAAAGGGCAGGGTTGCTATGTGAGAGTGATCTTTAAGAAAACCTGTTCCTAAACTCTCACAACATACACTTGCCTGCATACCAGCAATTGGCTCTTACATTTCCATGGAACTGATAGCTGGCATTTCAACTGCCCATCTGATACCAGACATGGGCAGGTCTTGGGGCATTTGGAATGAAACTGAGGCTATCATACTTTGGACATCTCATGAGACGTTGTGACTCATTGGAAAAGATGATGATGCTCAGTAGAGTGGAAGGCTATAAGAAAAGAGGGAGAATACATTACAGGTGACAGACTCTATCAAGGAAGCCACGGCCCTGAGTTTGCAAGACCTGAGTGGGGCAGTTGATGACCGAGGCTCTTGGAGCTCTCTCATTCATAGGGTCGCCATAAGTTGAAGTCGACTTGATGGCAAATAACGCCACCAATAAAAAAGGATCGTGATCAACCTAGTAAGGCACTGCAAGGAAAGCAGGGTGAAGTAGCCTCTTGATCTTTCGCTGGATAATTTCTGTATACCTTTAGGTTGTCTGTAGTTACATAAAGTAACATCAAAAGCCAATTGCATTGTGGGGTTGAAAAACAAATTTCATTCACAAGTTTAAAAGTATTTCTTATGGCCTAGGCAAAATTATAGGCAGCTCTTGGTTATGTCCAAAAAAATTAACAGTTTCCCTAGTTTTGTATATTTCATGATCACAATACACTTAATGGTTTAGAACCGGAGGTGTGTTTAGTTCCTGCTGCCTTCATTGATTTATTCCCTCACTCATCCATTGTACAAAGAGACACATTCTCCTCATTCCTGAGTTAGCTTTCTGCAGAAGGCGGCTGTCAAGGTCATTCCAGATAATGATGTAAAACTTTAATTATATTCAATTCTTGGATGCAAGAATAAACCATTTCAAGAATAATCTACTTGTTGGGTGAATTTATAAGAGGTATTTGCCCATTTTTCAATGAAATTTAGCATTTGGGTCTTTTTTAGACAAAAAAAGTACAAAACTGTGTTTTGTGCAAAACCCCAATATCTTCCTGAATGAAACTGTCTATTTTGTACAAAACATAGTTTTCTGTGCAACCCCCCCCCCAAAATGTTTACTTTGTAGATAAAGAATGGGTTTTGGAAAATATTTTTCCACACACACACACATACAAAAAGCCCAGTATGCCAATCTCTCTCCTAGGTTCATCACTTTCTCAACAGGATGTTTCAGAGTGTCAAGACACCCTTTCTCAGTGAGAACAAGAAAATTAGCTGGTGTTCTCTAGCTCCATGCTGCTGCCCGAGACATGTTGGTGCCTTTCCATGTGGAAAACCAACTGGTGCAGCAGCTGAATCTTTCTTCAAGCCCAGCAATGGGACAGCAGCTTCCATCCTGTATAGGATGCCAGGCTAACTTAGGGAGCACAGGACTGGCTCTGTGGCATTGTCTTCCTCCTTTGCCGCCTCCCAGCATCTGCCACCTGAGGCAACCACTCCCCTCTCCCTAATGGTAGAACCAGCCCTGGCTGCAGCTGATGAAAGTTCAATCCACAGAAAAGAAAAGCCATCTTAGGGCTGGTGCTTATGGTATGGGAAAGGCACAATTACTTGCCTCTTTGGACATCTTCCTTATATGCCCTAGCAAGGCTCTAGGAACCATTCGATCCAGAAAACACTGCCTCCCCTTAGTCATTAGTCATTACCCCCATCTGATTGGTGGCTTCATTCTGACACCATCACATTTACAGCTTGATTCTTAAGGGTAACCTTGATAAAAGGACTGAAAATGTGCACAGATTTTTGGAAAAGATAGTTCCATCTACCAAAAATAGCATTTTTTTTAAAAAAAGTCTGAAAACTATTGAATATTCATTGCAATCAAATCCTTTAGTATTTTTTCAGTGCCTCACCCATCATGATGCTACTGTCCATTTTGAACCTCAGACAGCAGAAAGCCTGTGATTTTAGTAGTCATAAATACTCTCTACATTTGGGACTTCCCAGCAATTTCTAGCAGAATTCTGGCCATGTGTCAGTGGGATTTAGATAGCCCATCAAAAACTTTGCCCATGAAAACATCTACAGGCAATGTTCAATGACACGGCTACTATTTTCAGCTCTTGGGTTTGGTTCACAGTTGCTGTAGGACTTAATTGGCTGGCTCCCACCAAGTCCAAATAAACAAACGGAGGTGGTGTGGAAATACAGTTCCTACCAAGTATCCCATTGGGAATTTTGCCATTGGCTTAACAAATATGGGGTTCTTAGAGTTTACTTACCCTCTGGTTGTTTTTAAATATTACTTGGTAAACTTGCCTGTTATCTGTAATACACACACAGGAATGGAGGCCCAGAGCCGGTTTTGCTAGGGCCAATGTTGCCAGATGCTATTGGCTGCCTGTGGGGCAAAATATTTTGACAAACAACAAAAAAGCTGCCTGTAATTCATCCAGTCAGCTCATACTTTGACTGCGAAGAGAGAAGGGTATAGAATACATACAGACAGCCATCTGTCCCACCTTCTTAGTTTCTCTCTGTTTTTGCTGCCTGTGTTTGTCTTTTAAAAAGATCATAGACCCAGTGTCAGTACCTGGCATGATGGAGAAATTCTCTCTAGGCCCCAGAGAGTCCAGGAGAGATGACACCCACCTGACAATTCCCTTCCTTGTTTTATGTGCCTTCAAGCTGACTCCCACTTATGCTGTCCATATCCTAGGGTGGGTTTTTTTGGAAACATTTTTTCAGAGAAAGGCTGAGATTCTGCATTGGGAGACGTCACAGATGAAAACCAGAATGTCTGTGGTCAAGATGGCAAAGGTTGTTAAGGAGGAAGGACACATAAATTAGGAGAGGCTGCAGCAGTTTGCTTTTGTCTGAGCTTTCTGGGAAAGTCAAGACTGTGACCATCCTGCTGAGTTAATTGAGTGTAAGGTATTTTTGCACTTTGAGCTCAGTTTGAAGCAATTGAAGTAAGCTGAGGGCAAAGAGGGGAAGTGGGAGGAAGAGAGAGAAACTGGGACATTTTAAAAGCATTTTAAAAAGTGGGATGGCAGAGAATCAATTGGAGGGTGTGTTCATGAAGCTATATTTGCTGATTCTACCCCACAAAACTCAACTTGCAAGCAGTTCAACCCCCCCCCAGCCATTTTAATTTTGAATGGCTAGAAGTGGCAAGACAGACATTTGGAGAGACCCCCAGAGGTCCTTGTGAGGTCATAGAATCATAGAATCATAGAATTGTAGAGTTGGAAGAGACCACGAAGGCCATCCAGTCCAACCCCCTGCAATGCAGGAATCCACAATCAAAGCACCCCTGACAGATGGCCATCCAGCCTCTGTTTAAAGACCTCCAAGGAAGGAGACCCCACCACGCTCCGAGGGAGTGTGTTCCACTGCTGAACAGCTCTTACTGTCAAAAAGTTCCTCCTAATGTTGAGGTGGAATCTCTGTTCCTGGAGCTTGCATCCATTGCTCCATGTTCCAGTCGCTGGAGCGGCAGAAAACAAGCCTGCTCCATCCTCAATGTGACACCCCTTCAAATACTTAAACAAGGCTATCATATTGCCCCTTAACTGTCTTTTTTTCAGGCTAAACATAACAAACTGCAGGTCACTGCAGATGATATCCTTGCAGCTCATCCAGCTCAAAGAAAATAGCTGGACATATCCCCACTCATCCTCTCACTCTCAGACAATACAGAAATGGCTGTTTTGTGTGTGTTGCCAGCTTACAAGGTGGATGAAGGGAGGAGATTTTGGTTGACGTGTGGTTGGAAAAGAATTCCACCCTATGCAATGACCACAAAAGTGAGTTGCAATGGTGTAAGCCTGACTTACATCATCATAACTCACTAACGGGATGCCAGCCAAGGTTTGCCATTGCCTTCCTCTGAGACAGAGATTGTGACTTGCTATAGTTTACCCAGTGGGTTTCCATGGCTGAGCCAGAATTTGAACACTGGTCTCCTGGGAGTTGTCTCGATGGTGAAAAAACTTCTCCTAGGATTCAAGAAGAATACCTTTTGTCCCAATGATATCCCACGGCGATTTACTGTATTCGGAAGGAGGGGGGCAAAAAACTAAAAAACAAAACAAAACAAAACAAAACCTATGTGGGAAAAGCCTTCACAGCTTTTCCCAAAAGTTTTTTTTAAATGTGGGGGAAATGTGGACTCCTGCTCATTAGGACAGCCAAATCGCATTGCTGTGCATTCCTGGATAAGAGCGGAAGTGGAAACTGATTGGTTGGACATGTGTGGTGGGTGGTGATGGTGGACTTGCCAGCAACGAAATGGCTAGAAATGCCATTTTGGAGTTTTGCAGTAAGGATCGTGTGCTTTTTTTCTGCGCTGAGGTGACCAAACAGCTCTTTAAATGGAAGATGTGCACTTGCACATCTTAGATTTACAGTACAAAAAATATATATGCTGTGCTGTGATGGCAACTTGTAGAGAATAATAACATGAGCGATTCACTCCTGGCCACCATGGTGATTCATGCATGGCTGCATGTGCATGTCAAACATGGATAGCTTCGCATACCAGCAATTTTGCCAAAAGAACATGGAGACAAATGAATGCTGCTGTGAATTTGCGTTAATGTGCAACAATCAGCGTTATCTCTTCTCGTCTAGGCAAGCCTCTGGAGTCCTAGTCCAACTCTTAAACCATTACACCTTGCTTGCTCTCTTCCCTGTCTTATTTTCCTCTTATTTTTACTAGGATGGAGCATTCACCATGCAGATCGCTGTTACACTGGCAGGCGCTCCCCTTGTTTGGTGCTTTGTTTTACAGCATGCCTGCCATCATAATAGCAAATGGAAAAAGAAGAATCAGGGGAAGGAAGGTAGATATGAAAGCAGGTACTGGGGTGAGGACACCAGGACAAAGTGGCAGTAGTAGCTGCTGACCACTATGTCAGTGTGATAGTGAATCCGTTTTGGGGTTTAGCCTAAACTTCAAGGAAGCCTTAAAGATGCTGAAGCTAATTCAGGCTAGAGTTCAGTACTTTGGACAGAGTCTTTAAAAGCCTGGACTAAAACCCGGAATGAATTTACAGCCCCACTGACATTGGAACCATCAGTTACCTGTGCCAAGTTGGGTGAGGTGTCTGTATTTTGTGGGGGTGGAAAGACACCTTTACTGGAGGGCATTTTATCATTTGTCCCCTGGAATTGGTTCTTATCTGAGCAATTAGATCCGAAATGCCGGCTGAGATCCCAGAGTTATGCGTGGATTGTGCATTAGTGAACTGCAACGACTGAATGTGCAAACAAATGTGAAATGCACAATTGCATTGGGCAATGAACAGCTGCATGTCAAATACACAACACTTGATGCATAGCTGTCATGTGCAATGCGCAATGGCACCACATGTGCAATGGTACCACCTCTGTAACTCTGCTTCTGCAGCATTCAACTGAATACAGACATGTGTTTTTGACAAAGGGTGTGCAACCACTTCTGTAGGGGACCTTGCACATGGATAGGTCCATAACAGAAGGCCAGCCATAGGGTCTGGATGTGTGAGGGCTATTCTGAATTTAGTTCACATTGGGAAAAGTTGCAATTTTGGGCAGCATTTTAAATTTGTGGAATGTGAGGAGTGTAATGACTGATGTTTACTTGTATCTCCTAAAATGTTTGGATTTTCTAGGGGTTCATTTGGGTGGAATTTTGGGTCATGACTTTTTAACGGCTTTCCCCAGAATTCTGTATCACCTTTTACTTAACGTAACTTAATGTGTACTTAGATAAGTAGGAGAGGCGCTACTAAACCCTGTTAGCGAATTGCGAAGATATTGCGCTGGCAAGAGTGCCCAATGTGCATTGTGACGGTTTCACAATGCAAATCATGTATAGGATGCTTTGCTGGCTCTGCTGCATAGTAACATAATAGCCAGCCCCTTACTGGATATGGATGTTATGAAACTGACCAATTCTAATTTCTGCATGCGTAACTCCACTTAAGAAAATGTAACTCCTACACACAATTCTGGTCATTATTTCTAAAACTGTTTTAAAAATTAGTTTAAAAGTGACTAGATAAAACTTTTTGACTAGATAAAACTAGCTTTTTAACTAGATAAAAAGCATCATTCATAGAATCATAGAGTTGGAAGAGATCACAAGGGCAATCTAGTCCAACCACAAGCAAAACTCTTTTTTGCTTTCTCTGAAGTCTTGCCTGAGGAGGAACCTATTGCTGTTATTGTTGTTATGTGCCTTCATGTTGTTTCTGACTTATAGTCACCCAACCCTAGTATTTCCTTAGCAAGGTTTACCATTGCCCTCCTCTAAGGCTGAGAGAGTGTGACTTGCCCATGGTAGCTCAGCGGGTCTTCATGGCTGCATGGCTCCTGGAGTTCTGGGCTGCATCTCCCCTGCAGAAATAATCCAGTTCGACACCGCTTTAGCTGCTATGTCTCAATGGTATGGAATCCTGGGATTTGTAGTTTGTTGTGGCACCAGAGCTCTCTGACAGAGAAGGCTAAGTATCTCACAAAACCGCAAATCCCAGAATTCCATAGCATTGAGCTGTGGCTGTTAAAGTGGTGTCAAACTGGATTATTTCTGCAGTGTGGATGCAGCCCTGGTCCAACACTCAGTTCACTACATTGAACTGGCTCTCACATCTAATGAGCAAGTGATAGGTAGTACCAATTAATGATTCCACACTTAAAAAAAAAAACCATTCCAAAGATTGTTTGTTTCAGTTTTTGTCTCAGGGTTAGGAGGCATTTGGGCTTTCTATTTCAAGAAGCAAACTCTCCTGGAACTTTGCTGAATGTGAGCAGAACGCAGCAGAATCATCAGCCTTGAATACTGCATGTGAACAAGTTCTTCGAGCAATACTTCCCAGGAAAGAAAAAGTGCCCAAATCCAGATGGTAGAACTTAATTCTATAATATATTTAAATCATGGCCTGAATCCTACTAGTAGGTGCAACCTGAGAAGACTAATTGTATCAATGGATTTTATATAGGTGTTGACTTACCAATTGGTTGAGAGCCTGCATTGCACTGGTACATTGCAGAGTTATGCCAGGCATAGTAACAAACTGTCCCCATTGCCCCTACAATCAGCCTACCTCTTCTCTGACAGGATGTGCCCTTCTATGATCATTTCATGCACAGGGCAGCCAGGCAGCCAGCCGATTCTGTTCCTATAGCTGCTCACAAGAAGAGGAGCTCATCCTCCTGACTTTGGGAAGACCCCTCAGAAGGCTAGCAGAATGCTTTCTTCTTCCTATGGGCAGTAGCAGGAACAGAGGGTAGTCATTCTTTTTTATGGGCCAGTAAATTACCTTCTGCATGCAGTGGTAGTTTCCGCCCCCCATCCACTGTTGCATAATTGGAGTTTCTGCAAGAGTAATCATTGTACATACACACGGCTTTTCATTCTCGGATGGTGCATAACTGTTTGTCAGTGCCTTCAAGGTATCACTTGATGCCTTGAGGATGGGAGAACTGCACGCACATACACCCCATTGCACTATGGAGCAATAAGCAGATACACTATAAGCACATTGGAAGATACTCCGTCTGTTGCACAATGCTAATACAGTTCTCCCACCGTATCCACAAATACTTGAAACCGTGGGCCATGGCCCCCACAAGGGGGGGAGCTGACAGGGCTCTAGCCTGCGGGCCTGAGGGCCCAGGATTAGGAGGGCCCCCTGGCAAGATATTATTGTAAGCTTTTATTATGTAAATCCATGTAGTTTTAAAAAAATAAATATAAATATTACTTTGGTGTCATCATTTAAACTTACTTATTTTAATTTTTATCCTAAATCCTGTAGAGCATTTCGTTGTCCTTAACCTTAGCAGTAGGTAGGGGGTCCACGAAAAGTCCGGGCCTGGGGGCCTGCTTCAGGATGTGGGGGCCATGCTGTAGGTAATAGCAAACCCCATAGAATTGCGCTGGAAGACCTAGGAAATGCCTAATGAGACCATATTTTTGGACAATGGACAATTAAAACTGCAGGTACTGGTCCTGTGCATACAGGGGCAACCTGTATTCAGCAAAAGGGTGATGAAACACAACCACCACTCAACAGCGTGAGCATAGTAGATCAATGCTATACAAGCATGATATAACATCTTGGACAGAGCCAACTGGTTGACTGGTTATCCCTCATCCTCCCCTGACCACTGAATGTGTTGGGCACCCAGCCAGAAATAGCTTGGGGAGGGACTTATACTGGATGGAGGTGCTGAATTCCTCCATCTACCGTGACCAAGAAGTTACATTCAGAATGTAACTTTGTCATATGTTATCATGTGATTAACAGCATACCAGCCAATTGACTCAATGAGTGAGACAATGAGTTTCAGTGAGACTACCAATAGGATTCAAGCCTCAGAGATATGAATCATAGAATTTTAGAACTGGAAGAGGTCACAAGGGCTATCTAGTCCAACCCCTTCCCATGCAGGAATAAACTAAAAAAAAACCTGAAAGATGCCTATCCAACTTCTCCAAAGAAGAAGAGTCTGTGCCCCCCGCATCCCCGAGGCAATCTATTCTACTATTGAACAGTTCTTACAATAAAGAAGTTCTTCCTAATGTTTAGGGGGAATCCCTTTTCTTGTAATTTGAATCCATTGGTTTGTGTTCTAGTCTCTGGAGCAGCAGAAAACAAGCTGCCTCCATCTTCTACCTGACATCTGTCGGCTCTTTGTAGAGCACGGATGGCACAGGACATTTTGCTGTCGGAGGCAAAAACCAAAATGGCACCCTTTGTCTCTTGTACAAAAGCTATTTGGACAGGCTGTGGAGTGGTTCTGGCAATGAGAGAACATGCTGGACTGTACCTGAAGGCAGCAAGCTAGCATAGGTGGCTCAGGGCAAATGGTTTGGCACACAACTCCTTCCTCTACTTTATTGCGTCCTCCCAGCACCTGCACCCAAAGTTTATCATACTGCTCTCTCTAAAGGTTAGATTCACCCTATTCTGGAGCCCCTTTCAAAGGCTATGTTATACCTGAAAGGTTGTTGTGGTGTGCCTTCAAGTTGTTTCTGACTTATGGCAACTCTAAAGCGAACCTATCATGGGATTGTCTTGGCAAGATTTGTTCAGAGAGGGTTTGCCATTGCCTCCCTCTGAGGCTGAGAGAGTGTGACTTGCCTATGGTCATCCAGTGGTTTTCTATGGCTGAGTGGGGATTTGAACCCTGCTCTCCAGAGTCATCATCCAATGCTCAAACCGCTACACCACACTGGCTCATGTACCTGGAATATGTGCTTCAAAAATACAACAAAGGAGGTGCCTCTGAACATATGCAGAGTGTGCTCCCCTCTCTACCGAGGAAACATTCTCAGTTTCCACGTCGGGGAAAAGGGGAGCAGCAATAGATGCTCTGTGGAGAGATGGGGGTATGTTGGGCTAAAGTGAATTTTTCCTCATTCCCATAATGAGTTCTAAATACTGGTCAGTATTAGAAGAATAATTAATAAAGAACAATAGGATCTTGAGGACATGGTTAAATTCCCCTATGAAAGCTCCAGTATTATTGACTCTTCTCCTTATTGATTCATTATCCTTACTCCCTTCATTCTTCTAATTAAAAACAATGGCTACTTGTATAATTATTTTTGCTTGATTGCCCTTTTGAGTGAGAATACACTAGACCTGTTTTTCGGATGTCTGCTGTTTTCACTCTTTAAAACAAAAGCAATTTTTTATTCATTATCACACTTGAATCCCTGATGACTTGAACCCAGCTCTCATTCAAAAAACTGGTTTTCAGCTTCTTCTTGTTGTCGCAGTAATGATTGAAACATTGGCTATGGTTATCTTCAAACCATAGAAAATATCTCCCCTCTCCTAGTTGTTTGTTATAAACAATAATGAAACCAAAGGGGTATGTTGTGTTAATTGTGAAACTCTTATCATTCCTCAACCCAGAAATCTAGCTGCTTGATCTAGGAGATGGAGCTCCTGTATTTTGATAAGTTACCTATGCCCTTTCTTAAAATCCCTGCTTTGGCTTTCTGCTCTCCCATAGCTCCAAATCCAGATTTCTGCATCATGGTTGGGATGACTTTAAGCAAACCCTCCCTTACGAATTTGTATAATTTATTTCTGAATCTCTCGGCATATCACTGGTGTTTTGTGAGGGGTCTGATCTTGAGCTCACAGATAAAACAGGGAGCTTTGCCATGGATACCAAGACTTCACCCCGGCTCATCAGAGAAATAGGTATTTCTCATTGTTTCATGGGTCACTTCTGCTATATATTTATTGGCCAACCCCAGAATTCATAGAGCTCGCTTGCCATTTCATGGCCTATAACATTTTTTCTTCATGGTGTACCTGCCCATGTTGAAGGTGCTATAATTTTACGAGCCAAACACACAGAGGCTGTGGCTTCATCTACGGGTCTTTCTAACCCAGTATTGTCTACACTGACTTCAAGGGGCTTTCTGGGGTCTTAGGCAAAGTGAATTTTCTACTCCACCTCACTGGGTAGAGCTCCTTGCTTGATTGGAGATGTTGGTGATTGAACATAAGACCTTCGACCTTCTGTAGGCTGAGCCAGAGCTCTGTCAATTGAGCTTTGACCTTCTTCAGCCTACCTGCCTCAGGTACGGACCACATCCACCTCTGACAGCTGACCCGCATGTTAAAACACAGACACAACAAAATGAAACCCCATGGGGTTCTAATGTTTATCCCTGCTAGTGTTAAATATCTGTTTCTTTAAGCCCACAGGACTCAGAGTCTGTTAAATCGTCGTAGACTTGATAGTCAATGCACTCCATGAACTCATTAGGAATTCCTATGGAGACCGATTCCACCTCTGTCTTGTAGGAGGCTCCCAGGCCGCCTTTGGTGGACCCTCCCCGGATCTTGTTGGAGAGGCTGTTCATTTTTTCTTTTAACTGTGTCGTTGGCTTTTGGAAAGGGGAGAACATTCTCCACCGCTTGAAGTTCTGAGTTCTCCCCTTGTCGCTCGAATTTTCCAAGCTGCCCGAGTTCAATATGAATGACCCGTTGAGGGTTGAAACTCTCGACCGTGACTCGCGCTCTGAATCTTGGCCAGAGCCATTGACGGAGGCTCCCCGCCAGTGGTTGTCGTACACCCTCCAGATGGGCCTTCTCCTCCGGCGACACTGACACTTCAGGAGCCGGATGAAAGCTCTTTTGAACTCTTTGCTCGAGCAAGGGTAGATGATAGGGTTCACACAGCTGTTGAAGTATCCCAGCCAGAAGATGATCTTGAAAGACATTCCCTCCGGCTTCACAGAAGGAAAAAAGGAACCTGAAAGGAAAAAGCAAAAGGATATGAGAACTAAAGAATGGCTGTGTGGGGTCAGATTATGATCACTTATCCCCTTTGTCAGCACCCTCTCTGTGTGAGTGCCAATTAGGGATGTAAAGACTGTTCACAAATATTCACAAAAGCCTGATTAGGATGGTAAGGAATACTCACAAACATTCACAAAAGCCCAATTAGGTACTGAAGGAATATTCACACAGTCCTGACTGAGATGTAAGGAATGTTTATAAACATTCACAAAAATCTGATTAAAGATGTAAGGAGTGTTCACAAACATTCACAAAAGCCCAATCAGGGTTTGAAGGAATGTTCACAAACATTCACACAATCCTGACTGAGATGTAAGGAAGATTCATAAACAGTCACAAAAATCTGATTAGTGGTGTAAGAAATATTCACAAACATTGACAAAACCCAGTTAAAGATGTAAGGAAGTTCAAAAATATTCACCAAAACCCAATGAGTGATATAATGATATTCACAAATATTCACAAAATCCAAATTAGGGGTGTATGGATCATTCAAAGCTATTCACAAAATCCCCACTTGGGATATAAGCAATATTAATCATTTTCTTACCTTTGACTAGAAATGACAGCTCAACCCATTGAGATGCTGCACTGAGAAAAAGATCTACCCTTTGAGATTTTTTTTTTGGGGGGGGAGGGTAAAAATGGTAAAAGATCTCCCCGGTGAGGAGCAGCTAAGGGAGGTGGGTATATTTAGTCCGGAGAAGAGAAGACTAACAGGTGACATAATAGCCATGTTTTAATATTTGAAGGGATGTCATACTGAGGATGGAGCAAGCTTGTTTTCTGCTGCTCCGAGACTAGGACATGGAGCAATGGACTCAAACTACAGGAAAAGAAATTCCACCTAAACATTAGGAAGAACTTCCTGACAGTAAGAGCTGTTTGGTAGTGGAATGTGCTGCTGCCTCGTAGTATGGTGGAATCTCATTCTTTGGAGTTTTTAAACAGAGGCTGGCTGGCCATCTGTCAGGAATGCTTTGATTGTGTCTTCCTGCAGGGCAGGGGGTTGGACTGGATGGCCTTTCTGGTCTCTTCTAACTCTATGATTCTATAAGAATCCCCCAGCAAGCATGGCCTATTAACCTGAGATTTCAAACTAAGTTACTTTTCTGAAATACAATTCCCAGAATCCCCTTCCTCCCAGGGTGACTTAGTGGCCTTGCTGTCTAGGGGATCCTAGAAGCTGCCATCCAAGAAAGGAACTTTTCCAAGCTCTGCATCTCAGATATTTCACCGGCTGTGCTGTCTGGGTATTCTGGGACTCATACACCAAAGCAGTAACTTTCCTAGGATTTGGGTTTAATGGGTCATCCATTCTTGACTGAGAGCCCATAGTGAGATTCATTTGCAAAAGTAATTGAGAGAACTCGGCTTAAAAGACTGTTATCCCCCTAGAGCTTGTCTTCAGAAATAGAAAACTGGAGAGCCACAAAGCCAATCCCTTGACTGGGGCAGGATATTCACAAATAATTGGGAACGGCTTTTCTTGCAAGGACTAATCTTCATTTGTCCCCATTAATCCAGACACATTAATTGTTTCCTTCCACAGTGGATCACCGCTTCACTCTTTCCAGCAGGAGGCACCCTTGGACTCTCTAGAGCTGGGTGGACTACTGTCCAGGGAACTCTAAGAATAACTTTCTGACTCAGACCCGGTATCTTTTAATTTTAGATGAATCATGACTCTGCGTGACTGCAGTGTTAATTTGTATTATGGGTAAATAACATGCGCTTCCAAGGGACTGGCGCTAAACCAAAGTGTCAAAACAGCTCAGAGCGGTGCATTTGGCAATTGTGGGCATGCAAATCTGAAAATCCTAAAGACAGGTATGAAATACACAAACGCACACTCACACACTCCCTAAGAAAGCTTCTGAAACCTGTTAACAGAAAACAACATAATTACTTAAGGTGTCTCCAAATCAGCAGAGCCTGTAATTATGTGCTACACTTTCCAAGACTGCAAGATCCAAAAGGAAGTGTGTCATACAGATTGGGGGATGCTGACGTTCAGAAGAAGCTGGTCAGTAGAAGCCAGCCAAGATTGGGCATTATGTTCACGTTGCGTAAATCTACACTCGTGCCTCTTCGTTCAGCGGATTGCTCTGCAGTAACAGCAAATTGCAGCAGCTGCAATTTGTCTTAATGTTTATTTATTTTATTTTTTTGCAGGCATAAGCTTCACATGCCTGTGGATCAAGATGGTGGCCGTGAGTGAATTAGTCATGTTTTTACTTACCTCAATTTGCTGCTGCCAAACATTTTTTTTAAAAAAACCCGATTTCCAATGTGCGATAGAGTGATACTTTTCTTTTACCAAAAAACCAAAAAACAAAAAACAAAACCAACCAACCTCTCCCCCCCCCCAACCCCAAACCCTGGTTTTATCACCTTAGTGCTCGCTTCCTAAGGCAAAAAACCAACATGGCAGTTCCGGGTGCTGGCTTTGTTAGCAAGCTCTGCCCCTTGCTCTTGTCCGCTCAATCAGCTTTGTGCTTCTGCTCATATGGGAAAACAAATCATTTTGTGTCACTTGTCCCAACGAGTAGGAATGTGCATCCCCCCACAGTTTTTTAAAACTCCGGGAAAAGCTGTGAAGGCTTTTCCTTTGGAATGTTTGGCGTTTTTGGCCCCCCTCCTTCCAAATATGGCAGTTTATGACATTAGCGCTCGCCCACTAAAGCGGGGAAAAAAAGGCAGTTCCTGGTGCTTGCCTTGTTAGCAAGCCCCTTACCCATGCTCATCCGGCCAATCGGATTTCAGCTTCTGCTCATACGGGAAAGCAAATTTGTGTTGCTTGTCCCAATGAGCAGGAGTGCGCAGCCCCCTCATTGGCCACAAAGGCTTTTCCTTCAGTTTTTGGCATTTTTGGTCCCCCTCCTTCTGTATACGGTAAAACAATGCCGGATGCCATTATGACAGCTTGTATTCTCCTTGCATTCTGTGAAGAGTATTTTCGCCATTTAGACAACCCCTAGAGCCCTTGTGTGATGCAGACTTTATTCCTTTAGATCTCCTCACCCCCATTTTTCTGTGAAATGAGCCCAGAATCTTCCCATTGCCTTTGGCATTCTCAGGCACCATGCTGGCTGGGGGATTCTGGGACTTGTAGTCCAACACACTGGCATCCAGTTTCTAGCAAGTTTGTTGTTGTGTGCCTTCAAGTAATTTCTGAGTTATGGTGACTCTAAGGTGAACCTATCATGGGTTTTTCTTGGCAAGGTTTGTTCAGAGGGGGCTTGGGCTAGACAAGTTAACTGTTCAATGGATTTGTAATTGGTTGACCGGCCGAACCCAAAGGGTGCTCAGCAGTGGCTCCTCTTCGTCTTGGAAAGATGTGACCAGTGGGGTGCCACAGGGTTCTGTCCTGGGCCCAGTGCTATTCAACATCTTTATCAATGACTTAGATGAGGGAATTAGGGGCATACTTATCAAATTTGCAGATGACACCAAATTGGGAGGAGTAGCTAATACCCTAGAGGACAGGATCAAAATTCAGAATGACCTGGATAGACTGGAGAGCTGGGCCAAAGCTAACAAAATGAAATTCAATACGGAGAAATGTAAAGTACTGCATTTAGGACGGAAAAATGAAATGCATAAATATAGGATGGGAGAGACCTGGCTGAATGAGACTACGTGCGAAAGGGATCTAGGAGTCCTAGTAGACCACAAGTTGAACATGAGCCAACAGTGTGATGCGGCAGCTAAAAAGGCCAATGCGATTTTGGGCTGTATCAATAGAAGTATAGTGTCTAGATCAAGGGAAGTAATAGTGCCACTCTATTCTGCCTTGGTCAGACCTCACTTAGAATACTGTGTCCAGTTCTGGGCACCACAATTCAGAAAGGATATTGACAAATTGGAGCGTGTCCAGAGAAGGGCAACTAAAATGGTGAAAGGTCTGGAAACAATGCCTTATGAGGAGAGACTTAGGGAGCTGGGTATGTTTAGCCTGGAAAAAAGACGGTTAAGAGGCGATATGATAGCCCTGTTTAAGTATTTGAAGGGATGTCACGCTGAGGATGGAGCAGGCTTGTTTTCTGCTGCTCCAGAGACTGGAACACGGAGCAATGGGTGCAAGCTCCAGGAACAGAGATTCCACCTCAACATGAGGAGGAACTTTTTGACAGTAAGAGCTGTTCGGCAGTGGAACACACTCCCTCGGAGCGTGGTGGGGTCTCCTTCCTTGGAAGTCTTTAAACAGAGGCTGGATGGCCATCTGTCGGGGATGCTTTGATTGTGATTTCCTGCGTGGCAGGGGGTTGGACTGGATGGCCCTCGTGGTCTCTTCCAACTCTGCAATTCTATGATTCTATGATTCTATGATTCTATGATTCCTTTGAGGCTGAGAGAGTGTGATTTCTCAAGGTCACCCAGAGGGTTTCCATGGCTGAGCGGGGTTTCGAACCCTGATCTCCAGAGTCATAGTCCAATGTTCAAAGCACTACACCACACTGATGTGAGGCTTTGAAAACTGTCCTCTCCTAGAACACTTCTATTTGCTGTGTTCACATCTCCTTGGTCCTTTTCCTGCCCCTTCGCTTTGGATGCCAAAACTGTGTTTCTAAATGCTCAGCTGTAAATGCAAGTTATTTAGGGTTATCTTATTTTGAAAAAGCAAAGATAGAGGATACCGTTCCCGAATGATTGCTTAAAACCATCAATAGCTATGATGACTTTCACTTTAAACACCTCTAGTATATAAGCTGTGATAACTGCTACTAAAAATACAGTATTCCTAACCCTCATTGTATTTAAATAACAACAACTTTCATTGATTATTTAGCAATGTTTAATAATACCAGCAATTGATCTGGTTATCTCAACAACATCCTAACGCAACCTGGGATTAGAGGCCCATCCCTTGTGCCTGCTCATTTGCCACTCCAGCACTGCAGGTTCCCACAACAACCCTGCAAGGTAGGGCAGCAGCAGAGAAAACTGCCAAAGGGATCAAGAAGAGCTATGGATGGCAAAAGGAACCATGGATTGAATGTCTTGAGAAAGTGAAAAGAGGCGGAGGAGAGATAAGCACCTGGATATTCCATAGGAAAGAAAAGAAGACCACAATCACACCATATTACACAGTGGCTCCTTCCTCTCCGGAGCTTTTGTCACCACCATTATCCTTTTCTCCTCCCACCTCTTTCTGTGAGTCCTATTGGCACAGAGTGAGGACACTAAATTCAAAATAATCTTCGCCATCCCTAGTGATAGAATATTCTCTATACAGCAACTCATTTTGTCCCACAGATTTGCAATAATTAGACTTACAAAGGCTGCTCACTTCTGAGTTTTTCCAAGGTGTCAGGGACTTTGCAAGAAAACCTGGAGAGAAGTTACAGCTCTGAAAAAGTGGACATGTCCAGGAACAGGACGACACATGGTAAGTTATTGAAATGCTAGACCTTTTGGAATTGAAGGGAAATTTCATTAGGGGAGGTAGGATTCTTATTTGGAGAGGCAATACCTTCCTTTTGCCCCTCCCTGTAGTTATACCCCTGGGTCAGTGTGATGGTGCTGGATGGAGATGTGTGCATTCCCCTTTCAGGCCTACAGGAGGGGCTACTTTTGCACTTTCCTAGCCTGGATCCCAGATGGTACATCTGAGGCAAGTCTGAAACACAATGGCAGGAATCCTGTTGATGACACACAACTGTGAAACTTCCCTCCCACATACGGTTATGCTCTTTTGGCTGTTGAACAATGGACACATTCACTCTATGGCTGCGTAAGTAGAGATCCATGACTGTAACCATTTCACGTAGACTCCGATCTGACCGTTAGTCCCAACTGGATTAGATCCACTGAATTCATTGGAGTATCCATTCACTATTCAACACATTTTTCAATGGATTTACTCTATGTAGGACCAACCAACAGGATCCTAGCCACTGCTGGTTTTGGGGCATAAGCTTTTTTGGTTTTTTTACATACATACATACACGTTTATGCATTCCTAGATGGTGCATAACAGGACTTTATCAGACTAGCATCTAAAAATGCTATAATTCCACTATTGAGGAAAGTGGAAACAGTGGCATGACTGCAGTAATTATCACATGTTGCTGTAACTGCAAAATACTAACATGAATGAATCATCACAAAACCACAACTAGCAGTTTAAGAATGGAATTTTACTTCCATGATTTTGTATGGGCGAGATTTCGGCTGTTCTCTTGAGAAGACATGACTTTGTTTAAAGAAACCAAAAAAACATAAATAATGATGTTAACAAATAAACACTTAAACAAACAGAAAAACTACCAACGGAAGGTGGCAGTTCATTAAAACAGCGTCCTGTGTATCCTGTGTTTTCATTGGTAAAAGGAAGGGGGGAAAGGATCACGTATTCATGCTGTAATTGGGACGTGATTTTGCACACTCATCAATACTATGAAAAGAGCAATATTGAGGGTTATCCACAGATTTTCCCATCAATAAAAAGTGATGAGGCATGGGTAGAGCACACATTGACCATGGGAGGACAACGACGTCCTGCAATACTGGGAACCTACTTGTGGTACTGTCGTGCTGTAATTCTGCAATTACAGCCCCATCTGATAAAGTCCTATTTCTCAATGCCTTTGATGTACCACTTGATTCCTTGGGATTGCAGAAACAGTCCCTGTGTACTTCCCATTTCACAAGGGGACAATAAGCAGGCATGTTGGTGGATGGAATATCAGTTGTACAACATCCATATGCAGCAGAAGGGTGCTTATTTCATAGAATCATAGAGTTGAAAGAGACCACAAGGGCCATCCAGTCCAACCCCTGCCATGCAGGAATACTGTAGCACTGCAACTATGTAATTATGTAAGTGAAGATTTACAGTTCATAAGCATGACATGGGATCACAGCCAGTGATGCCAAGGCACCACCTGCCTGGTTACTTGCTCCCTCGTTGCAAAATGGAATGGGGGATGAGCAGTAAACACTACCAGTCCTTGTGGAGATTGTGGTAGTGGGTAAGAATTTTCAGCCCTCCCATTCCTAGGACAATTTTTGTCTTAGGATTAGCACAGTACAAGAATACTGCACAGATGTGTGCCAGGGTGCCCTCAGCCACATTGGCCCCTAGCCATTGAGGGCCTCTGCAGCCTTCATGCCAATGGCATCATTGATGATCCAACCTTGTCCAGGGAACCACCTATGGCCCATGGGCCACATTTTTGCCCATCAGTGGCTTGAAACTTCCCAACACTGAGAGTAATTTACAAATTCTGCCACAGTCTGCCAGCTTCTCCTTCCTCTGCGTCACTGCTTTTAACAGATGAGAGAATTTACGATGGCATTTTCCTGCACTCTGCTCAATGCCCTGTTAAGCAAATTGAGATTTATTCATTTTCCTCCTCCCAGCTCTGCCAATGAACAGGTCCGTGTGTGTGTGTGTGTGTGTGTGAGAGAGAGAGAGAGAGAGAGAGAGCAATATTTGTGAATCAGAGCACACATTGATAAATTACTTGCATATTACTAAAGAGAATGGCTTGCCTCGCAGTTATACGCTTCAGATCTACCCAAGCGACACTATTCTTGGCTTCATTCATTCTTGGGGCTACATTAATCTTTAAAGCTACCCCTCTGCAGTGGAGGAGTTTCCACCAGAGGAGGGGAAATTGCCTCTTGTCCTGCATGAGCCTGAGAGAGCTGTGGAGCAATCCTGCAGATTAAAATGTGTATTGGTGCAATGGGGCCTATGATATTTATTATCTGCTAAGTGGACGAATTTAACATCCTGATCATGCACATAATATTGCAGTATCATCCATGAGTTGCTCAGGAAGAGAAGGAGGAACAAAGGCTCCAGCAGTTCAACCCCATACTTTAGGACTTCTTTTCTTGCCCCCCTTCCTAGCATAGCCCCAGTGTAAAGATCTCCTTTCATTCTACCCTTCTGCCACCTTCTAGATGGTACATAACTATCCAGACCCAAGCAAAGTTTTCTTTTGCCACTATTTGTTTTAAAGTGAACAGAGAAAGCTACCAAGAGACACAAAAATTATTGTGTGTGTGTTTTTAAAAACTACCTGCACTTAGTATTATTTTTTTCTTGCCTTTGGGTTCTTGCTGATTGATCTAAAGAAGTGTGAGTCCTCACCTTACAGCTCTTTGAATTCTGCCAGTCGTTGCTTTTTTAAAATTAGCATTTTAAAGATTTTACAGAAACATACATCACCAGCAAACAATGCAACTGAGATCCAGTACAATGAGATGCACTGTGTTTGTGCTGCCTGACTATCCAAGAGATACACACACACACACACTATACCTGGCATAACATACACCGCAACTGGACTTGTTTATCTCAGATTGGCCCTTTTAGTCATCAGCATGCTTGCAGAAAGCGTGGGATGAGTCCTTCCTGAATCTTCGTTTGTGAAGAAAAGCCAGAGAGTATACCTGGCATAACATACACCGTTCTCTACATATATAAAACACTTTGGTATGTTTCTACTCCCACTCTGCTGATTGGTCACTTAGGAAACATGTCAAGAGTATGATCATTTGATGCATTAATATATAACTTTTCAAATCAACTATAATGACTAGTTTCATGCTGAGAACCCCATCGCCGCTTCCATGCAATCACACGTACACATACACACACACACAGCACACACACCAGGACACGAGAGCCCCTCTGCCGCCATGGAACTGTGCATACACACACCATACTACACACACACCATGCTACAAACATTACATGTGCCAGGACATGAGATCCCCCCAATGCCACCATGCAACTGCATGTACACACACACACACCCTGCTACACCCCCATCCACCCCACACACATACCCCCCCTGCTACACACACACAGAAACACACTCCACATGTGTCAGGATGTGAGAGCCCCTCCATGGCCATGTTTAGAAAGGACTTGAAGCTTTCTACACGCTTCCTTCCCAGGTGTGCTGATTGACTGTCCAATGAGAAGCCTTGATTGGTTTGGAAGTTTCCTACTGTCAAGGTCCAGGGCATGGGCGGCAGGTTCTAGGAGCAGGGACACCCCAGGCTGGGTCAGGAATACAAGAGACAAAGTCCAGGCAGGGTCAAAGATAAGCAAAAGTCCAAAAACAGTCCAAGGTCAGAGCACATATCAGATATCCATTGCCCAAGAGCAAGGAGCAGCTATGGATAGCACAGAAGGCCCAGCTATAGAGGGCACAGAAAATCATATTGTGGTGGCCAAGACTAAGGGCCAAATGCCTGGCTTGGCCCTGAGGTTAGGGTTATTTTTCCAAAGACAAAGGGAGGTAAAGAGTCAAAATCTGCAGGATGTAAAAGGCACTGCTTATTATGTGAAGAACGTAATTGAAAATTTAGCTCTGAATGAAAAAGGGAAATTGCCAAATCATCGTTGGAAAAAGTTTTGGCAGTGGTTTAGTGAGACAACCCCAGCAATAACATAAAAAGATATTTTAAATAAATATTTTATTATCATTATTGTATTTTTGTATTACCTGAATTTTGTATTACTATTTTTATTAATCTTTTATTTACATTGTAATATGTAAATATAATGTTCATTGGAAAAGAAAAAAGAGTGAGTATAGTGTGTTTAGATTAAGAGGAAATATGTATTAGTGTTAGGATAGATAGTTTTATTTTTGTATCAGTAAGAAAAGAGGAAAATAATAATAATTATTTTTGTGTTATTGTTACAGCCTTTTGCGGTTGGGTGTATTTTTCAGTAGAATGGTCTTATTCCAATAAAAAATTCCTAATCCCCAAAATTCCTGGTTCTTCCAAGACTCCCACAGCCAGGGCCTGAGTCTGCAAAGAGGCTGTGTCAGTTGCTGCAGCCAGAGGCCTAATCCTGCAAGGAGGGGAAGATCCTGACATCCAAGCAGCCAATCAGCACACTGAAAACGGCAACATACCCAAGAGAAAGGAACGCACACACACACACACACACACACATATATTCAGCTCGACACCAATGACAACAACTATAACAGAGTCTCTTTCCACAAACCAACAGGTGAAAAATGGGAAGAGAGAGTTATCTTGCATAACTAATAAACTTGTACCATATTGTACAGAATTTGGGTGGCCTTGGTTCTCTCCAGTAGCCCTAACACTTTGATTTATTTTTTCCGTTAGCACACTGTTCCAGATTTTATCTATCCGTTGAGAGCGTGAGAGGGCATTTACATCTCTCCAATGATGTACGATCTCTGAATGTGCTGGCAAACAGAAATACATAATCAATTCTTTATGAGAAAGAAACTCATTTGCATGATAAAAAAGAGATTGTAGTCCCAACTCTGGTGATTAAAAAACATTGCTTGCGGTGCAATTTTACTGATTTCTGCAAATCCCAAATCCCAGAAATGAAGTGGGCATGACTGCTATATATAGTGGTAAGACCCCAATTCGCCACATGGTTGCCAACAATAGTAATTTGAGCCTTTAGAAAATACTTGCAATTTTGTTGGAGTTAAATGCTACCAAAGTTTGACCCCCATTTCTTTGGGGGATAGATTCCCAGGCTTACTGTTGATACTGGAAACTCTAGCTAATAGAAAATCCTAATAAAATGAATGACTTCCAGCCCAAGCATATCACAGAGCTGTACTGGAGGGCCTTTAGAAGATGCCTAGAGCAGAGGTTCTTAACCTGTGGTCTGAGTATCCACAGGGGGCTGTGATCTCCTCACAGGGGGTCCGTGAAGGCTAGCTGGCTTGGCCTGCGCATTGCCATTCAATCTGCTCCAGTCACAAACTTGCAGGAAGAAGCAGGAGAAAGTTTTCCCGCCCCCTCCAGTGCCTCTGAAGGAAGGGTTCATGGATGGTGTAATTGTGTTGTTGTTGCTGTTGTAGTTGTTGTTGCTGTTATTATTATTATTATAATAATCATCAGAGATGATGATGGTTTTAAATCTTGAGTTAAGTCTTGGGGGTCCGCAGCAACAAAACATAGCCCAAGATAAATGCCTCCTTTCCTTTTCATTAATCCCATTTCTTTTCTTGATGTCTTTATCATGACATTATATGGCTGGCTTTTAAAAACATTACATTGCTCCTGAAAATGCCAACAACCCATTGCTTTGAATCCCCAGAATGGTGATGGCTGCGATCCTATATCCTGCTTGTGTAGTGTAAATAGAGTCGGCCTTCAACTTTTGCAGGAGTTATGGGTGGGGGACCGCCACTAAAGTGGAAAAACCACAAATATAGGCCTTTTTTATTTTTAACTGGAGACTTCCACCACAAGTTGACAAGAGAATCATGCTGGAGGACCTACAAATGCCTAGAAAAGTGTTCTCTCTAGGAACCTCTAGATCCTCCAGTGTGACTCTATTATCAACCTCTGGTGGAAGCATCTAGCTATATATATAAAATTCTCTTGGGTATATTGCCGTTTTCAGTGTGCTGATTGGCTTCTTAGATGTCAGGATCTGCCTCTCCTCGCAGGAATAGGCCCCTGGCTGCACAGCCTCTTTGCAGACTCAGGCCCTGGCTCTGGGAGTCTTGGAAGAACCAGGGCCAAGCTATCAGACTCAGCCAGATGCAATCATGCAGCTCACCTGAAGCAGCCAGGGGGACTGCTATTTAAAAGTGGCATGTGGCCCTCAGTCTTGGCTACCATAACATGCTCTTTTATGTTGTCTGCAGCTGCTCCTTGCTTTAGGGCCTTCTGTGCTGTCTGCAGCTGCTCCTGGGTCTTGTGGTGTGATGTAATGTTTTAGCATGGGGTGTGTGTATTTGTGCATGGCAGTGGTGGAGGGGTCCACATCCTGGCATGCATGTTGTGTGTGTGTAGCATAGGGTGTGTAGCATGGGGTGTTTGTTTGATTGTGTGGTGGTGGTGGAGGGGCTCTCACATCCTGGCACACATTGTGTGTGTAGCATGGTGTGTGTAGCATGGTGTGTGTATGCATGGTTCCATGACAGTGGAGGGGTTCTCACATCCTGGCATGCATGGTGTGTCTAGCATTGTGTGTGTCTATGTGTCTGTATGTATGCGTGCTTGCATGGTGGCAGTGGAGAGGCTCTCAGCATGAAACTAGCCATTATAGTGGATTTGAAAGGTTATATATTAATGTGTCAAATGATCGTATTCTTGACATGTTTCCTAAGTGGCCAATCAGCAGAGTGGGAACGGAAACATACCAAAGTGTTTTATATATGTAGATAACGATGTATGTTATGCCGGTTAATTAGTACCATAGACTCACACTGGAGAACCTAGAAAGTGCCTAGAGAAAACATATTTTGTAATCCACAAATAATCAAATCTGTGAATACTTAACCTGCAAATGTGCAGGGACGATTGTATGTCTTTACGTGATGGTTGCTCTACACATCCTTCTGCTGAACATGCTGTAACTGATGGCGTATCTGCCAGTGCGCCTGCTTATTGTCCCTTTGGAAATGAGGAATAATGCACAGGGGCTGTTTCAACAATCCCAGGGACTCATGTGGGACATTGATGGCATTGATAAATAGCTTATGCTCTGTCCAAGAATGTTCTACTGCATGGCTGGAATCCTGTTGGTATCTCCCAGCTAGAGCAGAGGCATTTAATTAGTTGTTCAGTGCTGAGTCAACACATAGGTAAATCCAATTGATTTAATGGGTCTACTCTAGTCAAGGGTAACTATAGTATTTAGGGTCCTGTGAATTGGTCATACCTTGTGGAAATATGCTTATGCAACCTTGAACTGAATATATCTGTTGCACAGTGGACAAAAAAGTACAACCACATACATAAAGGAATTTATGCAAGTGTATGACACCAACAGGTTTCTAAAGCACACACACATACAATTTATCTACACACTTACCTCCCTTTTCCTGTTTGTGTGTGTGTGTACAGTTATGTGTAACAGCTGCCTGTTTCTACCTGAGAAAGAAGACTGAATTGGAGTTGGAAATGGCTGAACCAGATGGCATTGGGACTTCATCAGACATGGCAAATATGGCCCAATGAATGTGAAAGGGTGCCCATTTTGTACATCATCGTGCTTTAGTGTTGTCGTGCTCTGAAAAGACATTCTTTTTTATTGATGTGCCAAGCCATCAATTGATCTGCTATGGCATTTTTTTTTGGCATAATTGCAAGAGTCTGAAACAACAATTTCAGACATCAATAGGCAGTCCCCGCCAGAACACTTCTGGGTGAGAACATGAAAACTAGGTACGGGATGCTCTTTTATGAACCTCCCTGTTTTGCAGGCAAATTTTAAAATGTGGTTTCAGTGCTTGTGTGTTCATTTTGTTTTTTTTTAATTTAGCTGGTTTTAGGCTTTTAAGTTTGCTCGTGTTTTCTCATGAGAACCACTGAGATCACGCACACCTGCCAATGCGGATGTACAGGGCTGCTTTTCATGCTATTACGGCAACATTTGATATAAAGGGTTATTTTGCTGGCGCACTTATGGTTTCAAATATGGTGGGAAATGAATGTTTTCAGAGGCTCGTCTGATAAACACAAATGTTGAAAGGGACTGATTTGTAAAAGGAATTCTATAGTGCCAACGAGAGACACGGTCCTCTGTGGACTCCTTGCTGCATTTGCAAAAAGGCAATGGCAGAAAGTTTCCAGGGCCAGTGGAAGATATTTGCTCAATGGCCTTGGCAGGCAAAAGCATTTTTCCCAAGTGAGCTAAGGCAGACCCACATGCTCTAGAGCAACTGAACTTTTTGCGGTCTTTTAAAGGTTCTGCTAATTTGTTTTTGGCCTGAAATATTTTGGGTTGAAAGGGGAAAGGTTTCAGGAATGCTAAAATGCGCCCTGACAAATTCAATTACTCTCTCTCATTCTCTCTCCCATCCCCATTTGCACCAAGTGTTTTCATTCTGAAGCTCTTGCTGTGTCTGTTCTCCTTTCTCCTCCATGGCTACTGGTGGCTTCTGTATCACAAGATAGTGGTGAATTCACTCTGGGGTCTAGTCTGAACTTTCAAGGAGCCATCTGAGATGCTGAGTCACTTTTTGGGATATGGGTCAACACCTTGGATGGGTTTTTAAAGTTCAGACTAAAGCCCCACTGGCATGGGAGCTACCAGCCACTGGAACACTTTCCTGAGAGATTCTAACCAACCAAGGGCAATGTAATAAACATAATGGCATCAGGTTGTTTTATTTAATGATGTCAGAGAGCTGCGTTGGCCTATGTAATAGTCTCACAAAGCCAAATCAGAGTGAGGACAATAGCTTTCTATTCCGAATGATCTTTGCATCAGACAGTTTCCCCTCTGCTTGTGCTCCTTGTTACCCCACAAAATGCCAAGAGGAGACCCTTCCATATGGGGTGAAACCCAAAGCACCCCCCCCATTTAAAAATGGCTTTAGTTCTTAAGTCAGGAAAAATCATGCTTTGTTCATCTGTATGGGTGTCAATCATTCCCGTTATCTATTCATCATGAAGCAAGTTTGGGAAAAGATGTCCTAATTCTCCAATGTTCTTTTGTCTGAAAGGAAACCAACCACTCCATGATTTTTAAAATGATGGACAAGGCACCCATTCTTCCCCAGGTGATTCTACCTCCCATCATCACCAGCCAGCATGGTAAACAGTCAGGGATTATGGGATCTGCAGTTTAACAACAACTGGAGGGCTGCACAGGCTCACCACCCTTTAAAAAAAATTATACAATGCATTTTGAATGTACCAGCTGGCCACGCTGGTGGGGATGATGAGAGTTGTAGTCTAAAAAGTAACTTAGTTCTTACTGCTTAGTAGTCCCAACTAAGCAGAGCTGAGCCACTGAATCCTAAGGACTTTTCAGATGGGCTTTTTATTCTGTGGCAGGCATGGAACAGTGTTGAGAAAGGCTTACCCCTTCAGACAATGGCCACCCTGTCAGTCCTGCTCCCGTGCTGTTCCTGTGATGCCCCTGTGATATTTTATTCATGGGGAAACATTGGAGATTTTCACACGGGGAAAATATCCCCCGGAGAAATCGGGACGGAAATATTTCTGTCCCAGAAGCAGCGCTGCGGTTTGCACGCCCACTTCCCTCTTCCGATATTTTGTTGTCCTCACGCTGTCTTTTTTCTTCTCTCTTCCGTCATATTTTATTAACGATGAACTCCTGTTAGTAAAATATAACGGAAGAGAGAAGAAAAAAGACAGCGTGAGGACGACGGAATATCAGGAGAGGGAAGTGGGCATGCGAACCGCAGCGCTGCTTCCGGGACAGAAATATTTCTGTCCTGATTTCTCCGGGGCATATTTTCCCTGTGTGAAAATCTCCATTGTGAATAGACCACCTGTTCCATTACTGTCACAGAATCATGGGTGGTCTGAAAGACACCCCGTTTCTGTCCCGTTATGCTGGTGTGATGCCAGCTGTGGGAGGAGGTCTGTTCTGAACACTTCCGGTCCAGATCAGGACATCAAGGTAAGTGGCACCCTTTCCCCCCTGCCTCCCCGGGTTACTTTTTTTTTTAAAAATGTGTTTTTGTCCTTTGTGTGCTTTTAAGTTCTTTTTTGACTTTCATTTTTAAATTCCCCCGCGTGATTGTTCTCTCGCGAGAACAGGTGGGATTTGGTTTCCCTGTGGTAAAAGCAGCTTTACGACAGCTGCATTTACTGCAGGGAAGCCGAGGGGAGGGGGAACGGTATGTGAACATTTTGGATTTATTCCATGGCAGGGACAGGAGTGGGGCGGGAGGGTGCTAGCGAGGCAGGAACGGGCATTTTCAGGAGGTCTGAAAATCCCTAGTCCTAGCTAAGTAGAGTTGAGCTAAATAGAGCTGTTGCATGAACTGTTGAATGGTGAATCAACACATAGGCAAATTGCCCTATTTCAATGGGTCTACTCTGGTTGGGAGTAACAATAGGATTGAGGCCATAAGTGATGCTGCTTTGAAAAGCACGTTCTCTCTGCATTTGCATCCTGGTTCTTTCCTCTATTTTTTACTCCTCTCCTGCTCCAAAGCAAAACCAGTTCATTCAACACAAGTGTTTTCCCTCTTTGCTAAGAGCCCTGGGGGAATCCTTGCAGTGAACCTGGGAAACTACAGAGCTGGGGTGGAGGTTGGGGGGGTGGGTAGACAACCAGATGAAGCAAAAGGCCCAGGCAGCAGATGCTCAAGCCATTTGCTTGGAGATTTGGGAGAGAACACAGGGCGATGGTTGAGTCTCTCCCAAGACTATGTTTTGTTTGTTTTCCCAGCTTCCAAGCTCTCCCCTCCCTTGGTTTTCTAAGAATGTGAACCTGGAGGCTGGGCTCAGCTCTTTTCCCAGTCTGTAGCATATGCAGTGCAGACTTAGCCATGGAACGCACCAAAATAACAGACAGGGTTGTATTTGCTGCTGAAGGAAGGGATTACTCATTCTTATTTAAGGAGAGATGTCACTGGGGTAGTAAATCCACTCTGGAAGGTGCTGAACCCTATTCCCAAAATAGCTCCAGCATCCTGGATAGCTCCTTTAAATTTCAGACTAAAACCCCGAGTTGATTCACTGTCCTCCTGGCATAGGAGCCACTAGCTGATACTGTAGAAAGCATGGCTCATTATAGTGATAAAACAGCCTAATTTGCACTCAGATGCCTAAATCTTATTTGTAGTTCCAACTGGTGGAGTAGACCCATTGAAATAATGGGATTTATGTATGGTTGCTTCACCATTCAATAACTGCTTCAATGTTTCTGCTCAAGTGAACACTAATTTGCAGGATTCTGGCCATTATGTTACAGGTTGATCTCCCATGGATTCAGTATCCACGGTTTCACTTATCCACATCTGAAAAAAATGTTCTCTCTAGACATTTCTAGGTCTTCCAATGTGACTCTAAGGTCAATTTATGGTGTTTGTCTCATTGAAAATAATAGGGTTCCCTATTACCCACCATTTCAGGTATCCATGGGGTGTGTGTTTCTTGGAACATATCCACCAAGGATATGGAGGTTGACCTGCACTTTTTTACAATGTAACTTTGCTATGCCCTCATTGAATTAAAAAAAGGACATACATTGGTACAGATAAATTCAAAGACATAGCTGTGTTAGTCTGGAATATCAGTAAGCAAGGGGATCTTATAGCACCTTCGAGACTAACTGAGAGAATGAAGTTGTAGCATAAGCTTTCGTAGACTTGGCCATGCATCTGAGGTAGCAGACCAAGTCTAAAAAAGCTTATACTAAAACGTCTTTCTCTCAGTTAGGACTTTATCAGACCATGAAAATATGGTGTCATAAGGACACCTAATGATAACAAAAGGACTCGCTTACCAGATGACGTTGCCCATTTGTAATCATGTCCAGTCCAAAATCCGTACTTTTTTATTTATGGCACAAGCTGTCAATTGATCCCCCACGGTGCTTTTGTGCTAGCATTGCCAGCATTTGAATCCGCACACTATTGTACTCACATGAATGCAGCGTGAATGGCTGGACTGTTCAGAACACTTTCGGGTGAGATTGCAACATCCAGCTGGCACACTTTTTATGACCCTCCCCAGTTTACTTAGAAGTTTTAAAGTGTGTTTATGTGCTTATTTTAACTTTTTGTGTGTTATTGTTGGTTTTATTTTTGAACTTCCCGCACTAGTTATTCTCGCAAGAATCTGTGGGATTTCAGACGAGGTAGTGAACGGAGCTCTGTTCACTCCTTGTTCATTGCTGGGGAAGCCTTTAGCACGGATAGGAGGTAAGTGTGGCACGGGGAGTTCTTTTGCTGACATAAAAATGACAGAAGTTATGCCGGCAAAAGAACGGGTTTTGAGGGGTGGTTTGATAAAGTCCTTAGTCTCAAAGGTGCTACAAGATCCCCTTGCTTATTGGTACAGGTAACTACATTACTTGTAAGGGAAACACTACTTTTTACATTGATGTCTGGCATCCTGCTAGCATAAGCTACTTTTTGGGTTGTTCTAGAGGTTGGAACACTCTACCAAATGTATGACGACTGAATTCCACCTGTAAACCCACCTTTTAAGCTCCAGGAAATCCCCCAACATGGACATTTAGTGGCTGGTGGAGAGGGAGGTGTAGCTGTAGCATCATAGAACTGGAAAGTGCCTCATGGGCCAAGAAGTCCAACCCCCTGCTCTGCGCAGGATCTCCAGATAAAGCATCCCCAGCAGGTAAATGTCCAGCCTGTTTCTGAAGACATCTAGCGAAAGAGACCCCACCACCTTTCTAAGTAACTGGTTCCATTACCGAACTGCTCTTACCATCAAGAAGTTCTTCCTAATCTTCAATTGAAATCTATCTTGTAACTTCAAACTAGTGGAGCAATTATCTAGCAGCAGAGAATCGTCCAAGTGTGTTCCTATGGCTGGATGGACAGCGATGATCTCTGGGTGAGTCCTATGAAGTTCTAGAATCTAGAGGATGCTTATTGCTGTGTGTCCAAATATAGCAGAGGTGAATGTGTGTGTGTGTGTGTGTGTGTGTGTGTAAGGGAGCAAGCACAAATCCCCCCTCAGGATACACTCCCGCCCCCCACAGCAAGCCCCAAAACCTTTGTTTTCCTCTGCAGTCCCTCTCAAAATGGAAACATGAAGTGATGTCACATCACTTTCTGTCACCATTTTGAGAGGGACTGTAGGAGATAACAGCGGTGTTGGGGGGTTGTATGGGATTCTGGGATACTTGTGATGGAGGGGTGAGGGTATTTTTTGCATGTTTTCAGGCATTTGTCAGGCTTTCTGCATGGCTTGGGGGCAAGAATTGCCATAAAATCATACAATAAAAAGTTTTTTGGGGTGGGAGCTTTGGGGGTCTGGGGGGGCCTTTGAAGGTCACAAAAGTGGCATTTAGGGGCTGCATGCTGCCCATGTGCTGCAGTATGTCTTCCTATGAGCTATGTATAGGAACATGGATGGCTCTCTGCTGCCCCTTCCACTGGCCAGTAAATAGCAGGGCTGCAGCATCTTCAAAGGTTGTTTTTGGGTGTGTGTGTGCGCAAAGGAGACATGTAGTTCTATCTATGCAGAACTTCGCAATACAGCTCCGTGTTCCATGGAGCAATGGACTCAAACTGCAGGAAAAGAGATTCCACCTAAACATTAGGAAGAACTTCCTGATAGTAAGAGCTGTTTGGTAGTGGAACATGCTGCCTGGGAATGTGGTGGAGCCTCCTTCTTTGGAGGTTTTTAAGCAGAGGCTGGATGGCCATCTGTTGGGAATGCTTTGATTGGGTATTCCTGTAGGGGAATGGGGTTGGACTACTAGATGGCCCTTTGGGTCTTTTCCAACGTTATGGTTCTATGATTTCTTACATACCCTCCAGCAACAGTCCTGATTAATCCTCTCTTGTCCCACTTTGGCTGCTACCTAGCTGCAGTAATAATGCAGGTTGACACCACTTTAACTATCATGGTTCCATCCTATGGAATCGTGGGATTTGTAGTCTGTTGTGGCACCAGAGGAGGCAAACTATCTCACAAAGCTACAGATCCCAGAATTCCATAGCACTGAGCCATGGCAGTTAAAGCAGTGTCAAACCGCATTATATTTCTTCAGTGTGGAAAAAGCCTTTTTCACTCACTTTTAAAATGTCCCAGTTTTTCTTTCCTCCTTACACTTTCCTTCTTTGTTCTTGGCTTTTGCTGCACACTGAGTTCAAAGCACAAAAGTAGTTTGCACTCAGTTAACTCAGTGAGGTAGTGGTGAATGAAGTAGAGGAGGGTGTGGAATCTTTCCCTTCCCAGTAGGCTCGGGCAAAAGCAAACTGTTGCAGCCTCTCCCACCTTGCTTGTCTTTCCTCATTTATAACTTTTGCCATGTGGGCCACACTCTAATGTTGCTTGGCTACATCTGTGTTTCCATCTGTGTTGGAGGGTTTTTTTTTTTTTCATTTCCTCTGCTAGATTAATTTATTGTACAGTTTATTTCCCGGTTCTTGTTTTATTATCATTTTGAGCTGCTGAAATCTGCCCTGGAAATAGTGTACCAATTCACTACAATCGCCAGCAAATCAGTCAATCAATTGACCAACATCTTGAGGCTGGAGCGAAGCTCTGGAAAAGAAGAAGGAAGCCCCAGAAAAGAGAGAACTGTATGATAGCAACACAGGCTAGTTGGAGAGAGTGTGTCCCGGGTTTCAAACAGCTGTTAGCTGAACCTGCTCCCCATTTTTTCCTTTTTAGGGTCAGTGATGATCTCTTGCCAAAAGGAACACGGATGATTTGCCAAGTCCCAGCCTTTCTCCCACTGATTCCGTGTGAAAAAATGCACATCGTTTCCCAAACTTTTTGACAGTGAAGACAGTGGTGAAATGTCTCTTTCTCCCTCCCTGTGTCCATTCTTCCTTGCTTCTTTTAAATTTATTTAATATTTTTTAATTCTGCCTTTTATCATGATCTCAGCGTGTCAAGCAGATGAAACAATATAGACAATTTAAACCATGCCAAATTAAAATAAAAAAATAACTGAAGCAAGTTAAAAGTATATTAAACAACTCAAGCAAGTTAAAACAGCATTTAAAAGGCTAAAGGATGTTTTTTAAAAAAACAAAGAATCATAGAGTTTAAAGAGATCACAAGGGCCATCTAGTCCAACCCCCTGTCATGCAGGAATGCCCAATCAAAGCATTCCTGACAGATGGCCATCTAGCCTCTGTTTAAAAACCTCCAAAGAAGGAGACTCCACCACACTCCAAGGCAGTGTATTCCACTTCTGAACAGCTCTTACTGTCAGGAAGATCTTCCTAATGTTTAGGTGGAACCTCTTTTCCTGTAGTTTGAGTCCATTGCTTTGTGTCCTAGTCTCTGGAGCAACAGAAAACAAGCTTGCTCCACCTTCAATATGACATCCCTTCAAATATTTAAAGATGGCTATCATGTCACCTCTCAACCTTCTCTTCCCCAGGCTAAGCATACACAGCTCCCTAAGCCGCTCCTCATAGGGCATGGCTTCCAGACCTTTAACCATTTTGGTCGCCCTCCTCTGGACACGTTCCAGCTTCTCAATATCCTTGAATTGTGGTGCCCAGAATGGGACACAGTATTCCAGGTGATGTCTGACCAAAGCAGAATAGAGTGGCACCATTACTTCCCTTGATCTAGACACTATACTTCTATTGATGCAGCCTAGAATTGCATTGGTTTTCTTAGCTGCTGTGTCACACTGCTGACTCATGTTCAGCTTGTGGTCTCCTAAGACTCCTAGATCCCTTTTGCATGTACTGCTGTCAAGCCAGGTGTTACCCATTCTATATTTGTGCACTTCATTTTTACATGTATATGTTTGAAAGTAAAATAGGCTCACAAAATTTCATTTAAAGCAATGTCTTGATCTAATGCTGAAAAGAAACCAACTGGACCTCCAAGCAGAAGGCATACCACAATTGGGGTGCCACATCTGATAAGGCTCTGTGCTGTGTCACCCTAAAATCTTTACTGGGGATAATAGAGGAAGGCCCTTCTGGCGGATTTCAATCCTCAGACAGTCATATGTAGCATATCCTCTAGTTGTCCTAATTGGGCAACGAACAGCCCTGATTAATCCTTTGCTTTCCCACTTTTTCATCTTGTTTTAAAAGGTCTCAGTTAGCTTCTCTTCCTCCTACTTCCCCCATTTGTCCTCAGCTTGCTTCTGTTGCTGTAAACTGAGTTCAGAGCGCAAAAATTGTTTGCATTGCATTAGCTCATAAGGAGAGAGGACAGGAAAAGGCAAAATCTTGCCCCTCCTTGTTGGTTCAGGCAAAAGTGAACTGCTGCAGCCCATTCCTAGCTTGTGTGTTCTTCATTAATGACTTTTGCCCTCTTGACCACACTCTGATATTGCTTGGCCACATGTGGCTCAGTTTTCATCTATGAAAGGTTGGACAGTATGTGTCAGGAAGAGGTGCTCCCTCAAGTATCAAGGTTCTAAGCCATTTAGGGCGAAAGAATGAAATGCATAGATATAGGATGGGGGAAACCTGACTGAATGAGACTACGTGCGAAAGGGATCTAGGAGTCCTAATAGACCACAAGTTGAACATGAGTCAACAGTGTGATGCGGCAGCTAAAAAAACCAATACGATTTTGGGCTGCATCAATAGAAGTATAGTGTCTAGATCAAGGGAAGTAATAGTGCCGCTCTATTCTGCCTTGGTCAGACCTCACCTAGAATACTGTGTCCAGTTCTGGGCACCACAATTCAAAAAGGATATTGACAAATTGGAGCGTGTCCAGAGAAGGGTGACTAAAATGGTGAAAGGTCTGGAAACCATGCCTTATGAGGAGAGACTTAGGGAGCTGGGTATGTTTAGCCTGGAAAAAAGACGGTTAAGAGGCGATATGATAGCCCTGTTTAAGTATTTGAAGGGGTGTCACATTGAGGATGGAGCAAGCTTGTTTTCTGCTGCTCCAGAGACTGGAACACGGAGCAATGGATGCAAGCTCCAGGAACAGAGATTCCACCTCAACATGAGGAGGAACTTTTTGACAGTAAGAGCTGTTCGTCAGTGGAAGACACTCCCTCGGAGCATAGTAGGGTCTCCTTCCTTGGAGGTCTTTAAACAGAGGCTGGATTGCCATCTGTTGGGGATGCTTTGATTGAGAATTCCTGTGTGGCAGGGGGTTGGATTGGATGGCCCTCGTGGTCTCTTCCAATTCTGCAATTCTATGATTCTATGATTCTGTTTCTATGATTCTATGAATGTTATTACTACCACTTTGAATTCAGACTTTGCTTGCTCTTCTTTCCTACCTAGAGTAATTCAAGAGAACAGGAGAAATCGATTCCCTGGAGGTTTTTGCTTTACATTTCTGGCAAAGCCAAGGAGTAGCAGCTTCTGAAGGGCTGCCCCATTTTTCCTTCTGAAAGGGGGTAAAACCAGGACACTATGAATGGATCTGCTTTGCTCCATCACCAATTTGCTGCCTTCTGCCAGAGGGAAGACAGGGTGAGCTTTGTTTCTGAACGTCTATGAGATGGATCTAGGCTTTGGTCAATGACAAGCAACTTCCTCTGGGATTCTTCAGCTCCACTTGAACCAGATTTACTTTTGTCCCTATTCTGTTGTTGGTTGATGCCTCCTTATTTGGGGCTATTCACAACCTTCTCTTTAGACATTTATAGGCTCAACCCAACTGGATACTCTCAGTTCAGCCAGAAGATGGTCAGTTAGCCGATGCAGGTCAGCGCTCAACTGTAGAGCAAATGCTTTGCCTCCAGAAGGTTCAGAGTTCAAGTGCTGGTTCCTTCAGGTAGGCTAGGAAATACTGTGGTCTAGAGTCCCAGAGAACCACCACCAATTCAAGCACTACTTCTTTCCACCCCAATCTAAGGAGGCTGTCTTATTTCTTGATGGATGCTCATCATCAATAATGGACTGGATGAGGGCAAATAAACTGAAGCTTAATCCAGACAAGACAGAGGTGCTCCTGGTCAGTCAAAAGACAAATCAGGGTGGAGGGATTCAGCCTGTGCTGGATGGGGTTATGCTCCCACTGAGGACACAGGTTCGCAGCTTGGGTGTGATCCTGGACTCATCTTTCAATCACAGGGCTCAGGTTTCTGCAGTGGTCAGGGGTGCTTTTCACATTTAAAGCTTGTGTGCCAGCTACTCCCATTCCTTGAGATGCCCGATCTGGCCATGGTGGTAGGTGACAGTTCATAGAATCATAGAATTGCAGAGTTGGAAGAGACCACGAGGGCCATCCAGTCCAACCCCCTGCCATGCAGGAAATCACGATCAAAGCATCCCCGACAGATGGCCATCCAGCCTCTGTTTAAAGACCTCCAAGGAAGGAGACCCCACCACGTTCTGAGGGAGTGTGTTCCACTGCCGAACAGCTCTTACTGTCAGAAAGTTCCTCCTAATGTTGAGGTGGAATCTCTGTTCCTGGAGCTTGCATCCATTGCTCCATGTTCCAGTCTCTGGAGCAGCAGAAAACAAGCCTGCTCCATTCTCAATGTGACACCCCTTCAAATACTTAAGCAGGGCTATCATATCGCCTCTAAACCGTCTTTTCCAGGCTAAACATACCCAGCTCCCTGAGTCTCTCCTCATAAGGCATGGTTTCCAGACCTTTCACCATTTTAGTCGCCCTTCTTTGGACACGCTCCAATTTGTCCATATCCTTTTTGAATTGTGGTGCCCAGAACTGGACACAGTATTCTAGGTGAGGTCTGACCAAGGCAGAATAGAGCATCCCATTTGGAACAGAGCATCCCATTAGTTACATCCCATTTGGACTAGTATAACATGCTCTACTTGGAGCTGCCTTTGAAGAGTGTTTGGAAACTTCAGCTGGACCAAATGGCTGCTGCCAGACTAACTGGGGCAGGTTACAGAGACCATACTATACCCCTGTTGAAACAGCTCCACTGGCTGCCAGTCTGTTTCTGGGAACAATTTAAAGTGCTGGTTATGACCTATAAAGCCCTATATGAGGTCTGTCTATTAAATAAGGAGATTGTGTTTCTACATTTTAGACAAATCAGGGAGAACTGATTGTGAACACTTGAGTGGTGACCTTGAACATTTCTTAATCTGCATGACAAACATCAACACTCGCGGCCATTCAGTTAATTGTCAGACATCATTTAAAGCAGCTGGATTGTCTGTTGTGTGCCAGAAAAATGTTAAGTTTAAAAGTTGAGCAATGTGACATTCTGCAGCAACTTGAGGAGGACCCAAACCTTTTACAAAAAATCATCACTTGTGATGAAACCTGGATCTTCCAGTATGATCCTGTGACAAAACGACAGTCAGTGCACTGGAAAACACTATCAGCACCAAGAATGAAAAAAGGACTTCTAAGCAAGTCCACACTCAAAGCCATGCTTATTGCTTTTTTTGAGGGCGAATATTGGCAGAATGGGTTCCAGAAAGCAGAACAGCATTATTATAAAGAAGTTTTGACAAAGCTGAGAGAAAGAGTCAGAAAAAAGGGCCAGAACTGTGGAAAAATGGTTTCATTCTTTATCAAGACAATGTACCTGCTTATACAGCACTTTCTGTGAAGCAGTTTTTGGCCAATAAACACATTCTATATTCACCAGATTTGGCACCATGTGACTCTTTTCTTTTCCCTAAAGTGAAATCGGTGCTTAAAGAAAAATGTTTTGAGTCAACTGATGCAGTAAAGAAGAAAATGGCAGATGTGTTGAAACAGCTGACAGAAAATGATCTGCTCCTTGCCGTGGACCACTGAAAAACAAGACTGCATTGGTGTATGAGTGTGAACGGGGAGTATATTGAAAGGGACAAGCATTAGACATGTAACACATATAAATAAAGATGGGGTATTGTATCAGTCCCATTGTTTAATAGACAGATCTTGTATGGCTCATGTCCAGGCTATTTGGCAGACTGGACTCTCTGCATGAGCTAGCCTGGGCCCTAAGATCATCAGGAGGGGCCCTTCTCTCAGTCTAACCACCGTTGCAAGCATGATTGGTGGGAACATGAGAGAAGGCCTTCTCGGTGGCTGCCTCACTGTGCCAGGAGACCTGTGCGTGCACTTGCATACCCAGGAAAGGAGAGGCAGCGGCTAGGGAAGGAGCTGTATCCAGGAGCTTCCAGCTGCCCTGATATACAAGGGGCAAAGACATTGTGCAAAGGAGTACACAGCACCTCCTTCCACAACTTTTTAAAAAGTACTTATGCTGAGGGATAAAGGAAGGAACCAGCAGTGGAACTGGAGCTTTCCAAGGTACTGAAGCTATTTTTGAAATAAGGGTTCAGCACCTTGGATTGCTCCTTTAAAGTTCAGGCTAAAAGCCAGAGTTGACCACCCCATGGAAGTCACCTGCTGCCATTCCTGCCAGAAGTTTAGGGAAGGAAAGGTGGAATATAAATGTAACTCATAACAAATAAATGAGTGACAACAAATAAAGAAACAAGGCAGCTTCCTATGTTCTTGTGATGTGAAGAGGGCATCCAACAATGAACTAAAGGCAAGAAACTGAAGGTGTATGTCTCTGTTTCAGATGGATGGATCATCATTCCATTTCATCTTTCTAGAATTCTAGAAAATATTTCTAGCATCCAAATAGTGACCTATTCATATTTAAACTCTCCTGCCGAAGCAGTTGGCTATTTTTGTCTATCAGAAAAGTCTGTATTCTGTTATAGGTTGCAGAAACAAACTTGCAGAGACATACTCTCCAACTGTCCCACTTTGACAGGGACAGTCTTAATCAATTCCCTGCCACCCCACTTTTTTCAGCAGTTTTTAAAATGTTCCAGTTTTTCTCCCCCCTCCTAGATTCTCCCTTTGTCCTCTGCTTACTTCAGTGGCTGCAGACTGAGTTCAAAGTGCCAAAGTAGTTTACACTCAGTTAACTCAGCAGGGAGGAGTGGAGAGGATAGGGCACTGTTTTGCTCTTCCTTGTAGGCTCAAGCAAAAGCAAACGGTTGTAGCCTCTTTTAGCTTGTGTGTTCCTCCTCATTGACTTTTGCCACTTTGACCCCACTCTGGTGTTTGGCCACACATGTGTCCTGGTTTTGATGTGTGGAAGGTTGGAGGTAATGCACATACCATTGCTCATGTGGTGCCGTTGCTGGTGTGCATTGCACACTGTAATTCTGCCTCTCACACAGATTTGCACATTCAGTCGAGCAATGGTGCCATTCACAAAGGCACAATTGTTATGGAGTTTTATGAGTGTAAAGTTACACTCCGTCTCCTTGATGTAGGATTTTGGCCCCATTGCTCTGCAAAGCAGCTTGGGGATCTCCCATAGAACAGAACTGCATGGCCTCTCTCAAACTACAACTCCCAGGCTCCTTTGGAAGGGAAGCCATGACACTTCAACTGAAATAAGTTTGTTGCTCCCATCTGCCCTTAAACAAGCAGATAATCTTTCTCCAGCCTTGGGGTCAGGTTTTAGGAGAAATGAGCAGCAGATGGTAAATGTCTGTCTAAAAAACAAGAGCAAGGGAGAAAGCAGACGGTCTGAGTTTTGTTTCTGTTTAACCCGAACACTGGCCTTTCTTCTTACCAACACCCAGATTTGACTTTAAAGATCAGTGTTGTGCCATGGTCACCATCATTCTCTGCTGAAAAGCTTTGTCCTGTCAATCCTTAGTCCTTTTGGGAAGAAATTGTTCCCTGTTGGAGCTGGGATTGCTCAGGCCAATGGAATCTGGGCTGAGGCCCCGAGAGGAACACTATGTTCCCTTGTCACAGCCAGGGAGAGCTGCGTGCCTATCTTGAGAGACCTCTTGGAATGACCCCGTTTGCAGCCACTGCTGTCACTGCTGTTGCCACGATATCAGCTCAGCACGGGCTGGCTGGCTCCCTGGTATGTGTGCTGTAGCTCTGCACAATGGGACAAAACCCAAAAGACACAACTCTGCCCAAGGGGGATGATTGATCTTGGGGCAGAAGGTGGCTGGCATCAAAGGTGGCCAAAGTAAAAACTGGAGAGGGCTCCTGTGCTGTGTTGAAGAATGCACATCAGCAGCTGTCGCTTGTCACGCAACCAGGTAAACAGAAACACTTGCTGAAGAACCCTCTTCTACACAACCACGAAAGACACAGAAGTCCTCTCCAGTCTTCTCTCTGGCAGCCCTACTCAGATGTGGCCCATTGCTTTTGCAGATGAGGCAACCAAGGGTCTTAGAGCAGTGCTGCTTAAAGCGGCAGTTGGCGGACTGGTCCATGGTGAGTTTCCAGGAAAGAAAGAAACAGTTGTAGCCAATGTGCACAAATATGTTACCAGTCCCTGGCACAGTAGGAAAAAAAAACTGCCAGTTCTCCACGTAAGATAGCCTAAGAATCATTGTCCAAGAAAACGCCAGACTCACATTTCATAGAATCATAGAGTTGGAAGAGTCCACAAGGGCCATCTAGTCCAGCTCCCTGCCATGAAGGAATAAACAGTCAAAGCATTCCAGACAGATAGCCATCCAGCCTCTGTTTAAAAAACCTCCAAAGAAGGAGACTCCACCATGCTCCCAGGCAATGCATTCCACTGCTGAACAGCTATTATGGTCAGGAAATTCTTCCTAATGTTTAGGTGGAATCTCTTTTCCTGTAGTTTGAGTCCATTGCTCCGTGTCCTAGTTTCTGGAGCAGCAGAAAACAAGCTTGCTCCATCCCTCAGTATGACGTTTAAATATTGCTTCAAATATTTCAACATGGCTATCATGTCACCTCTTCACCTTCTCTTCCCTAGGCTAAACATACACAGCTCCCTAAGCTGCTCCTCATAGGGCATGGCTCCAAGACCTCCCACCATTTTGGTCACCCTCCTCTGGACATGTTCCAGCTTGTTAATATCCTTCTTGAATTGTGGTGTCCAGAATGGGGCACAGTATTCCAGGTGAGGTTTGACCATTTGTTATGGTGTAGGTTTCCATGGACTAGTGACCTCTTTGTCCAGTGATATAAATGCATTGTTCAGCCTAGAGTGCATGGATGCATGGTTTCCATAGTTTTCTCCTTGCTCTGGGAGAATCTGAGGAATTCTGTGCAACCTTCTCTCAGTATTTGCACTTTGAGAATTCTCTTGGGGAATTATTCTGCACAGAAATATGCATGGGTTTTCTCTATACAATAGACTTTTTTTGGAATAGGAAACTGTGTGGGGCACACCAGGATGATGCTTCTAGTCCCCTCCAACCAGTGAACTGAGGTACAACAGGGAGTTGTGACAGGGGTCCTGCTTCTGATTAATACATCATGACTTGCTGGCAGGAGGGGGCTTGAAGATCCCGCTGCAGCACTTTGGTTGCCAACATCTGTTGATTGGTGTGGCTGCTGGCTGTAAAGGTAGGTGTGTGTGTGTATGTGTGTGAGAGAGATTTTGATCATAGCAGTAGCACCACAGTTGTAAACATGAATATCAAACAGTTATGATGCCAGTCTGCATTCCTTTTTGTGCAGAACAATTCCCTCAAAAACTTGGCAACCTGTCAAAATTTTTTACTCGTGCTCTCTTCTCACTGCACTTTCTCAAGGATTTCATCTGCAGGGAAAACAAAGAGTAATGAATGTTCTGTCCATCCCTGTCCTCATCAGACACATGAAGCACAAACTTGAGCTGCGAGGCATATGCACAGCATTGGCTCTGAGGTCAGTGTAGGAAAGGCTCCACTCTGGGGTTGAGTCTGAACTTTGAAGGCACTTTCCAAAGGATCAAATCTGAGGTTCAGCACCTTGGCTACCTCCATGAAAGTTCAGACTAAAGCCCAGAACAGATATACCACCCCACTGATGGGGCCCTTAGCCAGCCATCTCTGCCTATGAGTACATATAGTACAACCTCAATATCTGCAGGATCCATATCCATGGATTCCACTTCCAGAAAAAATGGTCTCTCTGGGCATCTTCTAGGTCTTCCAGTGCAATTCGATGATATGCTTTCCCTGGAAGTTGACCATATAGTTGCGTTGGAGGACCTAGAAGATGCCTAGAGAGGTGTTCTCTCTAGGCATCTTCTATATCCTCCAGTGCAACTGTATGGTATGTTGGGCCAGAAGTCATTCATTTTAATAGGGTTAGCAATTATACATGGTTTCTAGTATCCATGGTAAGTCTGCAAATGTCTCCCGCATGGTATTTGGGTCGTACTGTATAAGGATTTCAACCTGCAGTTCAAATAATTCTTCCTGCAGCTGATGAAGAGGGCTCCCATCAGTGGAAGCTTATGCCATAAAAAAAGTGTGAGTCTTTGGGGCATGCCAGCAGTGCGCTTTGGCTTTTTGCCACAACAGACCATTTATTTTTTACTTATTAAAAGCATTTATAAATGGCTTTTCTGCCCACCAGGGAACCCACCAGCAATGTACAATAAAATCTTATTCTGCAAAGAAAACAAAAATAAAACATCCTTTAAAAACAGGCTAAAATCCTTTTTAAAAGCCCTAGGCCTGATAGAAAACGAGTGTTTTGGCTGCTTGCCCCAAACCAATAATGATGGAGCCAGCCTGACTTCTTGGGGTAGGGGAGGGAAGTGTGTGTGTGGAGGAGGTTCTATGATTGGCTAGGCATGGCTTAGAATGTCATTTTAGGACATTTTCAGTATGTTTTTGAAGAGCATTCAAATGTATTTGAATTGCAAATGTACTGAAGTGTTGCAAAGGTATTTGTATTTGAATGGAAAGAACTTTTATTTATCCTTAAATGAACACAAGGGAAACCAAACTATATAGATTTGTAGGTATAGAACCAGGGCTTTGAGGTCTGGATCCCTATCAACTCAATTACCTTTGTGGTGCTGAATTAAGTTTGCCACTTCTTTTTTTTCTGGGAAGCTCCTCATCTTTAACGTCAGACTGGCAGGCAGTTGCAACATGGTCCTTTCTATACTGAATGAAGCTGTTACTTACTAAATTTGCACAGGGCAGATGGTGGGGAATTTTGATTCAGTCCATTATTGGAGGATTTATCCAAATTTGCACATTCCTTTCTACTTGGGTTTAGTCGTGGCAGAAGGCTTCCATGTCAGTTGGGCCGTGATTCCAGCTTGGGTTTTTGCCTGGACCTGAAAGGAGTGACCCAAAGTTCAGAACCTTCTCTCCAACAAAAGTTCAGTGGCTTGGACCTCTCCTTTAAAGTCTGGATTTTTTTTTTTTGGCATGGATTCACCACCCTACGGGCATGGAAGTCATCCCAGCCTTTCCCCCTTTCTCTAGCCTCTCCTTCCAAAGGCTGGACTGTACCCCTGGCCCAACTGACGCCTTGCCAATCAGCCAGTGTGCCAATTAATAGCCACCACTTTCTTATGCTGCATGGTGGAAAACCATAGAAAGGCAGCACTCTCTTAGATGAAAGGACTGCCACTTTGAATTCAGGAAAGAATGGTCTGCTCACAATGTGAGCCTTTTTTCCATTTGCAGATCAGAATGGTGTTGTGGGGCTTGTCTATATGGCAAAAATACTCCTTATAGAATTCAGGGAGAATACTTTTTGTTCCAATGGGATCCTGCATGATTTTGCTGTATTTGGAAGGAGGGGTGCCAAAAACTCCAAATGTTCTGTGAGAAAAGCCTTCACAGCTTTCCCTGATTTTAAAAAAATACTGTGATGGAAATGCACATTCCTGCTCGTTGGGACAACTGATTCACTTTGCTGCACTTTCCTGATAAGAGCGGAAGTGGAAAGCTGATTGGTCGGATGTGTGCCCCATTGGTGGACCTTGCTGGCAAGGCAGGCACCCAGAACTGCCATGTTGGATTCTCGCCATAGCGATCATGTGCTTAGGCAACAAAATAGCCCCCCCCCCATTTATTTAAGCATGCACTTCTACACCTTGGTGTTGTTGTTGTTGTTTTTTTTAAATACTGTCTGGTGGCAGAAACTGGTGACAATAAAAACATGAATAATTCACTTGCGCCTGCCATCTTAATTCCCAGGCATGCCCGTTTGAACAACAGATGTGTATGGCTTCACATGCCTGTGATCTTCAAACAAAAAAACATGGAGACAAGTGAACGCTGCTGCAGATTGGTGTTAGTGTGTATCAATCTACATTTTATTGCCTCATATAGACAAGCCCATGGTTTGGGTGTTGTACTAAGATGCTGGGACACCAGAGTTCAAATTCCTGTGCAGCCATGGGGACACTGTGCATGACCTGGAGCAAGTCTTACCAAGAACACCCTATGATAGGCTCACCTTAGAGTCACCATAAGTCAAAAACAACTTGAAGACACACAACAATCATCCTTGTGTTGAATGGCAACCTGCACAACCAATTGTCCCAACGAAAGTGGTACTGAATGTGCAATCAAAGGAATTTGACTTCCAATTCTGGCAGAACAAATGGATGCGCATCAGCCAAGAATGCACACCCACGTGTGCAACAGCACCATGTACATAACTCTGGCTAGCATCCTGTTAGTGACTTTTGAAGGCCAAAGTCCAATTTATGCATGTGTAATTTGCTTTTTCAGACACTGTGGAAGTTAGGAATTTTCTACTGAGGCACCATGACCACAAGCCCCACAAAACCCACCTTTTATGCAAATATACAAAAACATCAATAAGAATATATAGAAGTTATTTTAGAAAGTCATTTTAAATAGTCTCTGGCAGTGGCTCTTAACCTTTTCTTTACCAGGGACCCCCTTGAAATATCTTTTGTTTCCACGGACCCTCAAGACTTAACTCAAGATTTTAAATCATCATCATCATCATCATCATCCCACCTAATAACAGAATCATAGAACTGGAAGAGACCACAAGGGCCATCTAGTAATACATAATCAAAGCATTCCTGACAGATGGCCATCCAGCCTCTTTTTAAAAACCTACAAAGAAGGAGATTTCACACTCTACCACACTCTGAGGCAGTGCATTCCAGCAGCAGCAGCAGCAACAACAACAGCAACAACAACAACAATGATACTACAATTGCACCATCCATTAAACCTTCCCTCAGAGGCACTGGAGGGGAGGGAAGATTTTCTCTTGCTTCTTCCTGCAAATTTGTGGCTGGATAGGATTGAACAATAATGCACAGGCCAAGCCAGCCAGCCTTTGCCTTGGCTCCTGTCATGTGGGCTGAGCAGCCTTCAAGGACCCCATGTGAGGACATTGCATTGGTCTAGGGAATTAACACCATTTAGAAATTCATTATGTAATTAACACCATTTACATATTTGTGAAAAGGCAGGTTATAAAACTTATACACCATTAAAAGCCCACTGCAGTCAATTCGTAACAGCCCACTGGAACAGGAAAGTTTTCACTTGAAGGCAGAAGGAAATCAAAAAAGTCATCCCAACCTCCCTAGGAAGTTCCAAAGTGCTCTTCTGCTGGCAATTCGGGCACAGGCGGATGATGTTTGCAGCTCCCCAATGCTTATCAGACCTGGTTCTTTCATTTCACATGTGCATATTTTTAGTTTTGTATTCAAATTCTGATGAAACACGTTGATGTGCTCTTCTCACCTATGGTGCAGGAACCTATCTTTCAATGTTCTCTCTCCATATATAAGATTCTCTCCATGTTATTTCTGCTCCAGTACCAAATTTTCTGTTAAAGAAGTAATGCTTAGGAAGACCTCAATTTACCCGAATTGCCAACAGGAGAGACCTCCATCACTTGATGTGCCTGCTGGCTATTAAGGTAGATCTGAGGGGGCACTTACAGCCATATCAGTGGTGCCATGATCATGAATATGTGGTATTAGTGAATACAGAACAGTTATGGATTAGTAATTGCAATACAGGATACCAGGCAATCATTTTATTATATGGAGATTTTCACAAGGGCTATATATCCCGTGGCAGGAACAGAACAGGGTCGGGAAAGGTTTTCTCTTTCGGACGACATTGACCCTGTTCTGTCCTGCATCCATCCTGCTCCCACGACTGTTCTGGAACAATGTAATCATGATTTTTCATCGTGAATAGACCTCCCGTTCTGTTGCTATCATGGGTGTGCGAACAGGGCCCCCATTCCTTTCTGAAATGGCAGCCGCGAGGTGAGGTCTGTTCCGAGCACTTCCTGGTACAATCTGGACATCCAGGTAAGTTTGAGCTAATTAAACATTCCCCATAATAATTTTGGACACCAGTGGGATCCTTGTGGACCACGCTATTTGGGTAACACACCTGCTTTCCAGGTTGAAGGGCAAAGTGCCAATATAAAATTTACACCTTTTGGAATGATGCTGACTTCCTTGTTTCATCCCCAAAATGGAAAATTGTGCTGGCTTTCTCCCAAGATAGGTACGATGACACATGTGCCAAAGAACTGTGTCTTCCAGCACGAAAGAGAGTGACTAACTGCTGCTCAGGGATCTTTCAATATTTACAATTCTCTTTATTGATTCTGCAACCTGAGCAAGTCACAATCACTGCTACTTTCATGCTCTGCCATACAGGAATGAATACTGCTTTCATGCACTCTCCCATTACATTGGAGCCATTCTGATTTTGACTTGGAGAGGTTTTTTTCCTTGAGCAAATTCTTCTTTTCATTCCTCTGCTCCAGCTTTCTACTCATGAAAAGCATTTGAGTTTCTTCAATCACCTGCCTTTTTAACTGAACCATTCTGAAAGACAGACATGTATTATTGAAGCCTCAAAACGGCCATCTGTTCCAGATATCGAATGCTGTGAAAGAAAGCTTAGGGGTGTGCCAGAGCCAAAAAGGAAGCAACTCTCATTTTTCTCAACTGCAGAGCGTTAAGCACTTGTTTCTCTGTTGAAATCAATCCAGTGGTGAAGGGGTTGGGGACCACAACAAAAGAATTGGGAGCCACACAAGGCCCATGTGCCACACATTGCCCACACCTGCCATAAGGGCTAGAAACACAAGGCTGGCATCTTGTTGGTGTTTTTCATAGATGTAAGTTTCCTCATGCATCTTAGATTTGTCTATACAAGACAAAAAGAAGCAGATGCTCTGCAGTAAAGGCAACTCGCAGCAGCTGTGATTTGTCTTAATTTTTTTTTAGGTAGCTCGCAGGCACACAAAGCTATCTGCATTTGGTGTGCAAATGGGCATGCCTGTAAATTAAGATGGTGGCCATGAGTGAATTAATTCACATTTTTACTTACCCAATTTGCCACTGCCGAATAGTGTTTTTAAAAAACTATTCCCAAGGTGAGATAGAGTGATATTTCCCCTTAACAGAAAAGCAAAAAACCCTCCAACCCTCCATTTTATTGCACTAGTGCTTGCTCACTAAGGTGAAAAAAACCCATAGCAGTTCTGAGCACTTACCTTGTTAGCAAGCCCTGCCCCTGTGCTCGTTTGGTCAATCAGCTTTCAGCTTCTGCTCCTTTGGGAAAGCAAATCAAATCGAATTGCTTGTCCCAATGAGCAGGAATGTGCATCCTCCCCACTGTTTTTTTTTTTTTTTTGGAAAAGCTGTGAAGGCTTTTCCTGTGGAGTAAATGGCATATTTAGCCCCCCTCCTTCCGAATACGGTGATACGATGCAGGATGCCATTAAGACAGGTCGTATCCTCCTCATATTCCATGAGAAGTATTTTTGCCATTTAGACAACCTCTTGGTTGTACTTTTTTGGCCCTGGTGTAACATCCATATTCAGTTCACAGTTGCCTGAAGTGTAACTTTTGCACATACGGTTGCATGCTTTTGGGTGGTGCATAATTCCTCATTAGTGTTTTCAATGTACCACTTGATTCACTGGGATTGTGGAAACAGCAAGCACATTTCTAGATATGCAGTTGCTCGCACAATGGGTTGGTGCTTGGCAAAATGGTGATTTTTCTCTTTGTAATATAATGGTAATTGAATTAGATTTCAAAGGTTGCTAACAATGAACAAAATACATTAACTGTTTCCTGCTGACTGGCATTGTGTTGGTGTTTTACACATACATAAGTTACCTTATGCATGTAGTTGCACTTTTTTGGCCATGATGTAATGACACATTCAATTCATACTGTAGTTGCACAAGCAGAGTTTAACAAGTGTATCTCTTGTACATACAGCTGCACATTCTAGGATAACTACTGATCAGTGCCATCAATGTTCCACTTGAATGCACTGGGACTGCAGAAACACCAAGCACATTCACAGGTATGCAGTGGTTGTACAATGTTGGCATTCAGCAGAAAGGTGTGTAGCTCAACCACCTCTTTTAATTCTGTGGGTGCAGATCTACACTACAGAAGTGTTAACATGCTTTACACCCCTTCCTATAATATCACATCATATTTCATAATTGGATATTAAATGGGACACATTCAAAGGGTCTTGTAGCTCAGGGCAAGAGTTCAGCTGAAGGTCAGCAGGCCTAGAACGGTGTCTGCTAGTCAAATTTTGCAAAACAACCCAACCTGAGACTTCTCTCAGTAAACAAACCCATTAAGAAAGGAATGTATTAATCTAATCTTTTCACCTCAAGCCATGAGTCACACAGCACAAACAAACAGTGACCGGAATCCCCATTATACAGACCACATCTTTCCTCACACCTTTTCCCAGCCAACAAAATGAGGTTGTTGTAAACCCATCAATTCCAATTGCCCAGTCATTGAAGGTAATCAGCAGAATCTTGCACTCCTTTATTCCCCTCGTGGGAGAGCCATTTAGCTATTGTTATAACCAAATCATGCCTTCCAGGCATGTTTTCGGGTATAAGTATACCCGCCCAGTTGTAACATGGCATAACAGCCCCTACCATTTTAATAAATTCATAATTGCCTACATTATATAATCTGGTTTGCTGCGGCATTCCACAAGGTTGGCATTAAATTGGGACTCCCCAAATACCAAGGCTGGAGTCATGCTTAAGGAACAACCTAAGGAAGGGCCTTCTAAATTCCTCAAAAGGTCACACGCCCAGGTAGGGATTACACAGAAGCCCCAGAAGACTATTATAGTTCGGGTGATGATGGTTAATTCTTCCTGGGTGCCTCTGGAAGTGAGACATTCACAGAACACATCAAAGGTAGTTGGATTCTTATCGCCGTGTGAGATGCGGGTCTTCCTCTTACAGATTTCTAAAACAATAGAAGGTTGCCTGTCAGTCATCAGTTCTAAAATGTTCCTTCCTTCAACAATTGGCAACACATCCAGGGATCCATTGTTTAACTCTAAGAATCTCTGGCAAACATGGTCTTCCTTTCAAAATCACCCCTTCAGGAGAAATATTGACTATAAATATCACCCCCACACTCCACCTCGGTGTGCACAGATTCCCTTCTTCCCATCTCCACATTAGTCTGTGATACCAACTCTCTTTCCTACCCATCCCCTCCTTTGTGTCTGTTTGCTTCCTGACCCTCTGAATGCAATTCTTGAGACTTCTCTGTTCTTCAGATTGGTATAGTATAACCTATCATCCCCTCAATCTATTCCTCTATCCAAACACTTCCTACTTTCTTCAATAGCCTTGTGTGAATGCTTGAAGCCGGAGTGGTGCTGCGAATACTGTTCAAGCCATTTTCCTATAATGCCATCTTTATTTTATTTTATTTTATCTTGGGCTCGAGTCTGTTCAGTGAGTACTGGTATACACAGGTCAAGGGTCCTGCAGTTACCTGACCCCTCACATGCTAATTCAAGCTAATTAAATGCCCCAAATTAAGATTTGGACACATGTGGAAATTCCGTGGAAAAATTTGGGTAATATAGTCAATAGCAACATATGTGCACAGTTAGATTGACCCCGCCATTCTGTTGGTTTACTGTGCCTCTTTTTTTTGACAGAGTTACAAACTTGATAGATGAAGAGAATGCTGTAGACGTAGTGTATCTTGATTTCAATAAGGCCTTTGACAAGGTCCCCCATGATATTCTTGCAAAAATGTTAGTAACGTGGCCTAGACAATGCGACTGTTAGGTGGATTTGTATTTGGTTGACTGAACAAAGCCAAAGGGTAGTCACCAATGGCTCCTCGTCATTCTGGAGAGAAGTGACTAGTGGGGTGCCACAGGGTTCTGTCCTGGGCCCAGTGCTATTCAATATCTTTATCAATGACTTGGATGAGGGAATAGAGAACATTCTTCTCAAGTTAGCAGATGACACCAAATTAGGAAGGGTAGCTAATACTTCAGAGGACAGGGTCAGAATTCAAAATAAACTTAACAGATTAGAAAGCTTGGTCAAAACTAACAAAATGAATGTCAACAAGGAGAGATGTAGGATACTGTACTTGGGCAGTAAAAATGAAATGCACAGATGTAGGATGGGTGACACCTGGTTACATGTGGGGGGCCTTCAGTCACATGTTGTGGGACCCCTGACTGGCTTCTGCATTAGCGGGGAAAATGGTGATTGTGGCTTAGCAATGGGCTGGCATCCTGTTTGGACTCTGGCTCATTTTCTCCAGGTAACGGGGGTGGTAGTTGGGGACAGGCCAGCTCCGCAGGGCCAGTGTCGATGAGCCCTAAGATATGCCTCTAATAGGAAGTGGGTACATGTATGTAATAAAGGGATGGTTTTCTGAACTGGGTGTTCAAAGCAACAGAGCAAAGCTAACCTGATACCAGTCTTTTTATTTGACTTTGTGTCCTTTCTTCTGCTTGATCATGCCTCAGTATGCTAATTATGTGTCTCCTATAGTATCAGTAATTAAAATGGAGTGCAACTTTGCAACCCCAGATTAATTTCCATAGCTCTGAGGCCTCCCAGCCCTGCTTGTACTGCCACGCAGTTCACCTGGGCAATGTAAAATATTTCCCCCCTAGAAATAAAGAACCTGCAATTATCTTTAAAAAAAAAAAGTTAAAAGAAGTTCATAAATTGAATGAACAATCTTCTCAAGAACAGCTGCAGCCTCTAAGGGGGTAGAACCATGTTGGAGCTTTGAGGAGGAGGGAAAAAATAATTTAAAAGCTGGGAAGATAAAGGTTCCTCATTTGGCATTGTCAGGTTAACACAAAGAGGAAATCGTTGCTTGGAAAATCTGGAGGAACATCAAAGAACAATGAGGCAAACCAATGCGGAGGCTGAAGTTGGATGGCCTGTCAAGGTAAATTCTTGAAAATGGTTTCGTTTGCCTTCTGTCTTGATGCTGTCTCCATGGTTTCTTTACATGTGCCAGTCCTGCACTGATATACTAGAATTAAGTGTAGCTTTCAGTGTAAGTGTATATGGCTGCAGATTCCACAGGGCTCCAAGTGGATGTCTAAGGCAGGGGTGGGAATCAAGTGGTCCTCCACATGAAGTTGGATTGCAGCTCCCAGAAGCACTAGCTAGTATGGCCAATGACAAGGAATGCTGGGAATTGCAGTCCAGAAACCTCTGAGATGCTGCATGATTCCCCAACCATGGTTGAAAGCCAAATTAAAAATTAGTAGTCCCAACTAGAGTATAGACCACGGGTGGGCAACTGCTCGGGGGGCAGAGGCCAATTCCCTCTTGACATTCCAATGGCTGCACCTCCTCATAACAGTCCCCAATACCTCTGTTTTCCTCTGCTGTCCCTTGGATGGGAGACCGCCAACTAATACCAGGTGCTGTAGGCTATATTTCAGAGGAAGAAACTGGGCACAATACCTCTGAGTATTCCTTACCTGAGAAAATCCTGTAAAATTGATGGTGTCACTGTAAGTCAACAGGTGACTTGAAAGCACACACAAACACACATGATCTAACCTTGGTCCCTTTCCCTGAAATGCTGCAGGCCAGTACTTCCAGAGCATCGGAAAAGGTTACTTTTTGGATTGTCACTCACAGAATCCCCCAGCCAGCTATGCTGGGATTGGCAGTCCAAAAGGAAGAACTTTCCTCAAGCCCAGGAGGAGTGAGAATAAATACTAGGTGCTGTAGGCTATATTTCAGAGGAAGGAACTGGAAGCACCACTTCTGAGGATTCCTTGTCTAAGAAAACCCTATTAACTTCATGGGGTCACCATAAGTCAACAGGTGACTTGAAGGCACATATACATACATAATTATGCAAATAAGCTTGGTCTACTTTTATTGACACATATGGCTAATTGTTTTCCCCCAATCTCCTTATTTCTTATTGCCATAATGCTAGATTATCCTACTATGCAACTGAGTCTTACAGTGTATTTTTTTACTTTGCCAAAAAAGGTCACCTGTAACCCCCCAAGAGTTACACAGTGATAGAGAGCTGCCACCTCATTAGCAAACTGTGATGTTGCACAGCTGAGTCCATAATAAAATGCACATGTGCATCTCTATGTGCAATGCACAATGGCAATGATGTTCAACAGGCAATGTTACCCAACACACAATGAGGCTCAATGTGCCATGATGCACAGTATGCACATACATCATGCAAAACTGTGCACAGTGTGAATGTATATCCATACACAGTGTACAACTGTGTTCAATACCACCACAAGCCAACTCTGTTTCTACAGACTTGAAGGCATTCTTGGAATACCACATAATTGGCAATATTTAATAATTTGGCTTGATGTGGCCTTCCACGGTTAGCAGGTAAACCAGGGTCCCTCAGATACCAAGGCTAGAGTCATATATAACCAAGTGAGGCACCTTTGGGAATTCCTCAAACAAATAATACTCAGGTCAAAGTTAACACCTGGTGATGAGTCATCTACTAATCCACTCAACAACAGCAGAGTCCTTGATGGTTGCAAAACAAGTTTTTCCTCTTTCCTTCCCCTCCAACAACAGAAGTTGTCTGCTTCTATTCAATTCCAAACACCCCCCCCCCACATTAATGATTGTTAACTCTTCCGGAGTACCCTTTGTTTAGTCCTGGGGAACTCTGAGAGACATTGTATTACATCCAAACTCTCATCCCTTCAGGGGAATTATCACATATAAAATACATACATTTTAAAAGTATCCAACCACTTCCTTAAGGGATGTTATGCATGTACAAGACAGCAACTGGATTCTAAAACCAGCACTTTGGGTCAATAAAACATTGTTTCTCCTGACTATTTGCATGTGTCAATTTCTCTCCACCTTCTTTATTGTCATTGACTTCTTCCTTCAGCTTCCAACCACTATAACTTTTCCTCTGGCCTCTGCTTCAGCGTTTCCAGCCGTGTTTCCCTTTGTTTGATGCTTTTCAGCCTAATTCTTTCTTGTCTTTTTTCCAAGCAGTCATGTCAACATGGTCCGCACTTTGTTTCTTACTCTAAACCTCTTGGCTTTTCTTGACTTACTGCCTTCCCTTCCTGCCAGTGGAATACAACTGTTCTTATCATTAGGTCAAATTTGGATTTTTTTCTCCTGTCACAAATGGACACTTCCATTTTCTCACAGAAACTGCCCTGCCAACATTCAGTTGCTCACACTTTTGTCTGTCTGAATGTTTGTGAATATTCAGCAACATCACAGCAATTCAGCCATTGTTGGTGGGCCAACAGTGAGAACAGATTTTGAATTTTACATACTTTCTAGCATCCCTGATGTTTGAAAGGTCAAGGTGAAATACTTGTCTCCACAGCATAATCTTGTCTCCACTGAGAATGCTTTCGGGAAAATAGAGTTTATCACATGCTGGATAAAGCCATCATCAACAAAGGTCTTCTTGCTACTGATGCTGCTGTTGTTTGGTAGCCAGAATATCTGATCATCTCTTTCCAAGAATGTACAATTGTATCTCAAAATGACTAAAGCAAGTCCTGGGGCTTGAATATACAAGGCAATAAAATGTGGATTGATGCGCACTAAAGCCAATTTGCAGCAGCTTTCATCTGTCTCCACAGGTTTTTTTCAAACTGTGGAGACAGGCATGCAGGCATGCAAAGCCATACGTTCAACGGGCATGCCTGTGAATCAAGATGGTGGGCATGAGTGAGTTACGCTTTTATTGTCACCAGTTGCCACCGCCAAACAATATATTCTTTTTAAAAGCAAATCCAAGGTGCAGAAGTGCGATCTTCCGCTTAAATAAACAGAAAAAAGAGAAAAAAGGCAGTTAAAGTAGAATCATAGTGCTATAATCCTGTAGTGTGAAAGGACCCTTGGACCCAGACTCTGGGCCTTTGCCCACCAGCCTCCATTAGGGACATCCTAAATGGTCACCCCCCGCATACAGTACAGGTGGCCCCCCATATCTGTGGTATCAGCAACTGTGGTTTCATTTAACAATGGTTGGGGGGAGGTCTCTCTAGGCAACTGGAGGTCTTCCAGTGTGACTCTATGGCCAACTTCTACTGGAAGCTGACCATAGAGACATGCTGGAGACCTTCCAGATACCTAGAGAGGCATCCTCTCTAGGCATTTTCTATGTCCTCCAGCACAATTCTATGGTATTCTATGGCGGTTTGCTATTATCTGTGGTTTCATTTATAAACGGTAAGTCCAAGAAAGTATCTCCCATGGATACAGGGCATGACCCCATATCTGCTGGGGATTGTTCTGCCCCACCCCCGTGGATACTGAAAACTGTGGATAATAGCGAACACCATTGAAAATAATGGGACTTCTGATTTAAAATACCACAGAGTTGCCTTGGAGGACCTAGAAAATGGCTAGAGAGGACACATTTTCTAGGTAGACTCTATGGTAGGTGTGCTGTTTTGTGTCCTGTGGATAACTGAATCAGTGGATACAGGGGTCCTACTGTACTTCATTCTCTACTTCTCTCCCTTTACAGGAAGCAGTTCCTTCTAGTTCCTCCCAAGCCATTTGAAATATACAAAATAAAGAAAAAAGACAGAGGAAAAGGTAGACTTTTTCTTCAGCTGATGTTTCCATGAGCCATTTGACCCAGTCACCATAGTGACAGTGCGCATTGGGACTAGGCGAGGCGATGACTCACCCACTGAATGGGTTCTTCTAGGAGCCATGGCACCAGCATGGAGCATTCTTAAAATCTTCTGTCTGTCCCAACTAGCAGAGGTCAGGGAAGTTTCTGAGCCAGACACAGGCAGCTTTAAAAGGTTTGTATTTTCATATTTTTTGTCTTGAGTGACAGGGCTATTTTAATAAGCCTGAAAGAGCTCAGAGAAGGCCACCGTGTCACTGGAGTGCTAGGCCTTATTAAGGAACAAGATTCAAAGGAATGAAGAACCATACCCAACACTATTGGTTGGGTGCGTGTGTGAAGGAATATACAGGGCTAGTGGGGCCGGGTGGATTTTCAATGCAATTTTGTATCCTCAACATTTCACAGGTGAAAAATAGGACTCATGTGGTCAAACAACATGATCAAACAAAGAATCATAGAATAATAGAGTTGGAAGAGACCACAAGGCCATCTAGTCCAACCCCCTGCCATGCAGGAATACCCAATCAAAGCACACCTGACAGATGGCCATCCAGCCTTTGTTTAAAAACCTCCAAAGAAGGAGATTCCACCACACTCCAAGGCAGCGCATTCCACTGCTGAACAGCTCTTACTGCCAGGAAGTTCTTCCTAATGTTTAGGTGGAATCTCTTTTCCTGTGGTTTGACTCCATTGCTCAGCGTCCTAGTTTCTGCAGCAACAGAAAACAAGTTTGCTCCATCCTCAGTATGACATCCCTTCAAATATTTAAACATGGCTATCATATCCCTTCTTAACCTTCTCTTCCATATGCTAAACATTCCCAGCTCCCTAAGATGCTCCTCATAGGGCATGGCTGCCAGACCTCCCACCATTTTGGTTGCCCTCCTCTAGATATGCTCCAGCTTGTCAACATCTTTCTTGAACACCCAAATGACACAGGGCTCTTGCCCCGTTTTGCCACCAGGTAGTCTTGACAATGCTCTGGGGAAAGACGGGCTAAAGCCTGTTATGCTGTTTTATCAAAATACCCAGGAGAAAATGCCTCATTGAGGAAAAAAGGATCGGGCCCCACGGGACCACAGGGGTCCATACCAGCATGCTAGCCCATCTCTGCTGCCACTGCTGTCTATGTTGCACTCTCTGAATTCAGAAAGGAAGCCCATAGCATGTGACCATGGCTCGTCACATTAAGGGGTGCTTGATCACGTGCTGTGGGCGTCCTTCCTGACTTTGGAGAGTACAATACAGATGGCAGCGGCAGCAGCTGCAGCTGCACAGACATGCCAGTGTGTCTGTGTGGACTTCCTCCCATTTTGTCTAGGTAACAGGGAGGTAGAGGGAGCCTGATCCAGGGCCAAAATACACCAGTGGGAAGGTGGGGTATTCTGGCGACTGTAGATGAGCCCCAGCTCTGGGTACCATAGTTCAAGAAGGATATTGACAAGCTGGAATATGTTTAGAGGCAGGGCAGCCAAGATCGTAAAAGCTCTGGGAACCAAGCCCCATGAAGAACTGCTAAAGGGTCTGGGTTTATTTAGCTTGGAGAAGAGAAAATAAAGAAGTGATATGATAACCATATTTAAATACAAAATGTTATGTAGAAGATGGAGCAAACTTGTTTTCTGCTGCTCCAGAGCATGAGTCAGTAGATTCAAGTGACAAGAAGAGAGATTCTACCTAAACTTTAGGAAGAACATCTTAACTATAAGAGCGGTTTGAGAGTGGGATGGATTGCCTCAAAGGGCGGTAGACTCTCCCTTTTTGGAAGTTTTTAAAACTTCCAAAAAGTTGGATAGTCATCTTTTGGGAGTGCTTTAGTTTTATAATCCTGTATGGGAGGGATTAGCTAGACCTTGTAATTGCTTCCAACTCTACAATTCCACAATTTGGGAACACTAATGTTGCAGTGGTTAAATGCCGGTACTGCAGCCACAATGTTGTGAGTTCAATCCCAAGGGCTCCAGGGTTCACTCAGCCTTCCATCCTTCCGTAGGTCGGTACAATAGGTGCCCAGCTTGTGGAGGAAATTAGCTAACTCATGTTGGAAACTGCATGGAGAGCACCTAGTGCACCATAAAAGCAGTGTAGATGTGTAGGTGCTTAACAATTTGTAAGCCACTCTGAGAGCCTTTGTGGCTGAAGAGCAGGGTATAACTACTTAAATAAATACATAAATGTGATGACGTGACTCTTTGGAAAAGACAATAATGCTGGGAAGGCAGGAGGAAAAGAGGAAGACCCCATTACAAATGAATTGGTTCACTCAAGGAAGTCATGGCTGTCCTGAGTTTGCAACACCCTAGCAGGGCTGTAGATGATGGGGGCTCATTGTAGGATTGCTGTCAGTCGAAACCGTCTGATTGCAAATAGTGACAACAACAAATTGTATGTCTTCTCTTGGATATCTCTTTCAATCTCTGCCCTTAATTTACAAATCCCCAATTGGTTTAGCCATTCTGTAGAGGGAACATACAATGAAGCATTCGTCCTTTCAACCACCCCTTTCAGACTTTGTTCCAGTGCTAGGTTATTCCTTTTTAAGATGGTACATGCAACCAGAACTGAACTCAGTATTCCGATGTGGCTGCGTCATACGTTTATATAACCATGTTAGTTTTGCTGTCTTACTTTCAGTCCCTCCCCTAATAAGTTTGCTTCTCCCATTGCCACAGCAGCTTGCTTTGATGCTTCATGCACTCTTTCCACTGCAGCATCTTCGTCCCTTTAGTACTTGGCAGCAATGCAGAAAAGAGCTTTTAAAAACAGGAACCCAATTATTACCCTGGCATCTCCCTCTGAGTCCAACTGATGGATTAAGCTTGGCAGTCACTCTTGAAAATCCCTTTCCTAGCCCACAATTCTTTTTGTATAGGATCTCCCTCATGGAATATATATATCTATTCTCCCAACCCTGCCCTCTAACCACACAATGCAAACTATCTATTTGATGTCTTCACAGGTCAGTTAATCAAATGGTTAAGTAAAGCCCCCAGAGGTAAGCTGCCCACATTGGTGAGTCCCATGATCATCCTGTGGATCAACCACCCATCTGGTGGCCTACATGGTGAACTGACTCATATGGCCCCAAGTGAATTAAAGGGGAGACCCAAATTAATGAATACATCAGAGATGGGAAAAGTTACCTTTTGGGACACCTGCTCCCAAAATCTGGGCACTGCCATCTACAAATGTAAGTCGAGATCCTACCTCATGATTGTGTAGTATAAATGATTGTGTAGTGTAATTAAATGGCGGCTGTTCAGGGATGTTCATTTTGATGTTCAGGGATTCATCATGAAAGTCTCTGTGCGAATGTCTTCCAAGGACAGTCCACAAACAGACAGCTGTGCACATCCATATCAGCAAATCTGGGACCTTTCCACACTACACAATGATATGGCAATGATTCCACTTCAACTACCATGGTTCCATACTATGGCATCCTGGGATTAGTAGTTCTATGAGGTGTTTAGAATTCTCCACCAAGAACTCTAGTGTCTCTCCAAAATTAGGATGCCATAGGGTATTGCCATGGCAGTTAAAGTGGAATCATAGAGCTATAACTGTGTAGTGTAAAAGGGCTCCTGGGCTGAGATCCTACACTGGGGTTGAATAGAGTCAGTCTCTGCATCTCTATGCATTAATCTGTGTGACACTTGTGGATGGCAATATGGATGGCAATGTTGTGTGGGTGGCAATGTTAATGCACACCAAAACGTACAGTGGAATTAAGAGCTGAATGTACATCTACATCTGCACAGGTGCCTGTTTGTCTTCATGCACAATGGCAGCTCTTCGGCAATTCCACTTCTGCAAACCTAAACTTATCACAGAGGCTCTGTGCTGAAGAAAAATGTGCAGCCATTTCAGTAAGAAAGGGAATGCAAGCATAAGGTGACAAAAGGATTCTGGCTGAACTCTAGCCTTTTTCACAGTCACACTGGTGGAACGTAACTCTGTGCCAGCATAGCTACACTAGTGTTTCAGTGTGTGTGATGGCTTTTCCTCTACCCTTGGGTAGGGAAGGGTTAACAGAGGTTCCCAGGGTCAGTTCTTCCCCCAGCCGCTGATTGGTTGAGCCTGGTATGACAGGAAGCTGTCTGGCTATCCTTGCTCATCTGGGGCAGGAAAGAGACAGGTAAGATTGGGTGCTACCTGTTTGGTCCTAAGTGTAAAAGGATAGCCACATGGCTCCTAGGTACACACCTGTGGCCCATCAGTGGCTGGAGGGGCATAGACGTGACCACAGGAGTCTCTGCCTGTTCTTGAGCACCCAGGAGTAAAAGCATTGTGCATTGTGGTCCAGAATACAGTTGGACCCCTGTATTTGCAAAGGTTCAGTTCCTGGACTTACCGCGGATACTTGAAACCATGGATAACAACAAACCCTATTAAAATAAAGGACTTCTGGTAAAAACATGCCATAGAGTTGCATTAGAGGACCTAGAAGGCGCCTAGAAGGGATGCCTCTCTAGGCATTTTCCAGCATGACTCTGTGGTATGTGTCCCTATTTTGTGTCCTGCAGAAAACTGAAACCACAGATATTGGGACCATAGATATGAAGGTCTGACTGTGCTTCCTTCTGCAAAGCTATTAACAATATTTATTTATTTATGCATGACTAAACCAGAGTAGGTTACCTATATGCAGCTTCAGTTTCCACTGGGAGCAGTTCTTTTGTAAAGCCAGCGGGTCTTAGTTACTGATTCAAGACCAAGCCAAGCCTAATCTATCTGCATTATAATACCTCACAAAAATATGCTGGCTGGAATCCTGTTGACATGTTATACATATGTAAATTCCCCAATGGTAGCAGTTGCACATTTCTGTCAGATATGGAATGTCCACACTCAGTACAAGATTGAGAAAGTGGAGTTGTGGCATGTGGTGGGATTGGGCATGGATGCACATGTACATTGCATATGGGTATATAACACAGGGATGTTTATTTCACATTGTACATGGATGCATGTTGTGCTTTCCACATGGATATGCATGGATAATTAGTTGTGTATTCATTTGCACATTTGCTGTCTTGGTTCCATGCTGTAATGCTGCTGTTCAACACAAGGTTGCATACCATAATTAAGGTGCAGTTGTGCTTGTGGAGGTATATGCCACACAACCCCAATGCAGGATCTTGACTGTTACTGACAGGGGTATAGCTATGTGTGTGTGTGTGTGTGCATGCGCGCATGTGTAAAATGAGGTCACTGCCTCTCCCAAAGAAGAAGTATGCTACAATGAAATTTTCCTCCAGTTGCCAAAGTTCTAGCATTGCAGTATTAGTCAGTTGAGCAATGAGACAGAAAGTTAAGGTACCCAAAGAAAAGAGGCAGGCAAAGTGACCAAGGGAATGAGGACACAATAAATAGAAGAGTTTAAGGTGTGAACAATTTTCACTGTCCCATTCTCTGGGGACTGAAGGAAAATTTCATGGGGGTAGAATGCTTACTTGGGTGACAATGCCCCTGTGTAGGAGCCAGCATGGTGTAATGGTTTGAGTGCTAGACTGTGACTCTGGAGACCCAGGTTTGAATCCCTGCTTAGCCATGGAAACCCACTAGGTGACCTTGGGCAAGACACATTCTCTCAGCCTCAAAGGAAGGCCAAGGCAAATCCCAACAACTCTTGCCAAGAAAACCTCATGATAGGTTTGCTTTAGGGTCACCTAAAGCTGTCTCAATTTACTTTGAAAGCTGTCTCAATTTACTTTGAGAGGACCACCAAAGACTCAGTATCAAGCATCCATCCCTATCTCATTTTGCAGATGATTCAGCCTGCATGTGGAATGTTGGTCTCACAGAATGCAAAACTCCCCTGTATGTGTGTGTTTGTGGGAGGAATCCCCTGCCAATAGAAAACCAGCCCTTCAAGGAGATGGCTAGTCTAGAACTCTTCTCCCTGACAAGCTGGGCATCTGTGAGAAGGAATAACCCCCTCCCCCAACATGGAATAGTGTCCAATCACCTGAGAACTCAGACTCTAGTCCAGCCTCAATTTTTCCATCTCAGTAAGAAGAAAACCAGAGCCAGCATGATGTAGTGGTTGAGTGTTGGACTAGGACTCTGGGAAGCCAGGATTCCAATCTCTGCTTGGGCACTGAAACCCACTGGGTTGACCTTGGGCAAGTCACTCTCTCTCAGCTTCAGAGGAAGGCAATGACAACCCCCCTCTGAACAAATCTTGACCAGAAACCCCTGTGATAGGGTTGTCTAAGGGTCACCATAAGTCAGAAATGTCTTGAAGGCACACAAGAACAACAAGAAGAACAAGAATGAAACCAGAGGCATACAAATGGGTGGCCAGCAAAAGTTAATAGTTGGTAGCAGTGCTGGCTCCCATATGGGGAGTGAATCTGCTTCAGGTTTTAAGAAAGGTATCCAAGGCGCTGAACCTAGTTGGAGGAGGTGATATGTTTCAGCACCTTGGACAGCACAATGAAAGAATTAGACTAAAACTCAGAGCAGTTTGTCCACCCCACGGACATGGGAGCCACTGGTTGCTACTGGGTGAAAGGATCAGGTAGCAGACAGTGATGAGAGTGATAGTGCCCTGCTGACAAATGGTCACCACTCAAAATAAACAGTCTTCTGCTAAATCCAGGATGGGTAAGTTCGACCAGTCCAGGGATAATTTTTGGCCCCCTCAACCTGCTGTGGGCTGCACCATTTCCCCCTAGCCAGAGGTGGCTAGTGTCAGGGATGATGGGAGTTGTAGCTCTTCACCTCTGGCTCAAACTCACCACCTTGTTATGCAGCAGAGCCAACCAGCTTAGATCAGTGGTTAATGCTTTTCTCCAAAGCAGCAGAGTTTCAGAGAATAGGCTGAAGATCCTGACAAACTCTCCAAGCCTTCTCACTCTTCTCCAAGTGTCCCCAAAACGTCTCCAGGATTCACTCAGGCAACTCAGTAGTTTTATATAAAACCTACTTTATTCTTCTATATAAATATACTATATGGTCAACAAATCACAATCTCTATACACTACACCACCTCTACTCCACACCAATACATTGGCAAACATTGCAATTTTATAGCCATTGTTTATCACCCAGTGGGTGTGTACTTCCATTCTGATTGGTCCACATAGTTCCATCCATGCTTAAGACCAACCCATGTATTTCAACATTTCACCTTGTACACTTAATGATTCTCAGGTGTTTCCAATCTGCATTCAGTACCTCTGTCCTTGGCTCTCAGGCCTTCTAGATTACATTAGCAGTTTCACCTGTGTAGCCCCATAATTGCTCTTGCTTAGTCATTGTGACTTTCACATACATATTTTATTTCTTTCACTGTATGTCCCATGTTGCATTTTCCTTAACAATCCCCTCCGAAATAAAATATTGTATGTGTCTTACAATGTCATTCCAACCATTTGTGTCAGCCTTTCATGTTTTTCTGCTGTCAATGCTTTTGTGAACAAATCTGCTATGTTGTGTTGTGTTTCTATACATCTCAATTCTATTTCACCCTTCTGAACCATGTCTCGCACATTTTGATATCTTACACCAACATATTTTGTTCTGTTCTTCAAACTTTCAGTTTCAGCCATCGCTATGCATGACTGTGAATCTTCCAGAATTTCTACTGGTATCTTGTAACTTTCATTTAAATCATTTAACAATTGCTTAATCCACTGTACCTCATTTACTATCTCATTCAAAGCAGCGAATTCTGCTTCTGTTGTGCTTAACGTTACATTAGTTTGTTTTCTACTTCTCCAAACTATTGGACTTTCACTATATTTAATTATCATTCCTGTAACTGACTTCTTGTCTCCTAATTCTGATGCAAATGAACTGTCTACATAACAATCTAGATCTGAACTATTGTTTCTTATAATCAATTTCCTATCTAAGGTTCCTTTCAAATATCTCAATAAATGTTTTACCGCTGTCCAGTCTTCAATTTTTGGATCATTAACCCTTCTAGACAATACATTTACAGCATAAGAAATGTCTGGTCTGGTGTGGCAAGATATGAATTGTAAAGATCCTATTATACTTCTGAAGAGATTCTTGTCCTCAAACGCTCTAGTTGTTTCTTCAGACACAAAACCAGTTGTCATTGGAGCTCTTACTATTTTTGCATTCTGTAATCCACACTTTTCAATCAATCTTTCAATTTTATTTCTCTGACTTAACAAACAATGTCCTTCTTCTGTCCATTCAACGCAAATTCCTAAATAAGACTTCAATACACCTAAGTCCTTCAAAACAAACTTCTCAGACAATTCTCTTTTTACTGACTCAATTTCCTGTTTTGACTTTGCTGCTACGCACAAATCATCTACATAAATCACTAATACTATGTCTCCTTTTGTATAAACACAAGCATCTGCAATGCTCCTCTTGTAACCTAGCTTAACTAGCTCATCATTGATGCACAGATTCCACGCTCTGGCACTTTGTTTTAAACCATACAACGCTTTCTTTAATTTATATACTCTCTGACTACCATTTTCTTCGAAACCTTGTGGCTGTTCCATAAAAATTTCTTCATCCAAAACCGCATTCAAGTAAGCTGTCTCAAAATCAAAATGTTCTACAACTAAATTCCTTTTTACTGCTACAGCTAAAACCATTCTCAGACTTTCTGGCTTTGCAGTTGGAGAATATGTCTTATCATAGTTCTCATACTGCTGTTGTGCAAAACCCTTAGCCACTAACCTAGCTTTATATTTGATACTTCCATCTGGCATTTCTTTCCTTTTGTATACCCATTTACAACCAATTACTTTCTTGTCTTTGGGTCTGTCAACAATTTCAAAAACATCTTTATTTACCAGGCAACCAAACTCATTATCCATTGCATCAAACCATCTTTCCTGTTCTTCACTAGAATAACTTTCCAATTCTTCAAAACTTTCAGGCTCTTCTACTGCTAAACAAGCTCTTGCCTTTGTCACAACAAACCTATCTGGAGGCTTTCTAACTCTATGACTATGCCTGGGAATAAAATCTGCTGTTCTGTCTCTTTCATCCTCACTTTCTCTACTGGGAGTTGTAGTTCTATGACTAAATCTCTTGTCTTCAGTCATTCGAGTAGTAGTAGGCCTAGATGCTATCTCCTCATCAGAAGAACTACCACTGCTGCTAGGTGATGCTTCCTGCTTAACTGAAACCCCTCCATTTCCTGAGGTTGGTTCAGTTTGTGCTTTTGGCTCATTTGAACTCCCTAACCTCAAAAACACTTCTTTATTGGCATGCAGTTTGTCCCAACCAGCATGTCTCTCAAAATTTGCAGACCTAGAATACTGCACTTGTTTTCCTCCCAAATGAAACTTGTAGCTATTTCCAGAATACCCCAAAAACCTAAGCCTTTTGCTTTTGGGTTCTCCTTTCCTCCTGAAACAAGCAGGTGTGTAAACATGAGCAAATTGTCCAAAAACCCTTAAGTACTTGTAATTTGGCATTCTCCCATACAATACCCTGTAGGGAATGTCTTCAATTTCTGAATGATACAATCTGTTACTGATATGTATTGCAGTCAAAGTTGCTTCTGCCCAAAAACTATCTTTCACCCCTGCATCTGCCATCATACAAGCAGTAATTCTTTTTATATCTTGTATTTTCTTTTCTGCTAACCCATCCTCACTAGGACAAGCAGGGTTTGTAGTTTCATGCCTTATTCCCACCTTTTGAAACCAGTTAAACAATTGATTATTTAAAAATTCTCCTCCTCTATCAGTAATGATGGTGCCTACTCTGCTATCAAATTGTCTTTCCACCATTCTTACCCATGCTTTTAAACTTTGCCCAGCGTCAGATTTGTTTTTCATTATTCTCACAAATGCAAACCTTGTATACCTATCAACAATTACTAGGAAATACTTGCTTCCCCCTAAGGACAAGCAATTAGCTTGGGCGACATCTGCATGTACATACTGAAATGGTCTTTGAGCAATTCTTTTTGTTTTCTTAGCTACTGGAAAAGCTCTGACCTTTACCTGTTGACACACTGTACAATCTAAGTGGTTTTTGCATTCAGTAACTTTTAAATCTGGACACATACTGATTAAATTCTTTAAACATTTGAAGCTTGCATGGCCGAATTTTCTGTGAAGCTCGTGTATGCAGTCTTTGTGGATTGGAATATTTTCTATGTTATTAGCTTCTTCAACCCTGTAGCTATCAATATTGTCCTCCAAATAATAAAGTTTGTCCTTTTTCAAACCTATGCCACGCAATTCCCCATTCAGTTTTATCTTACACATGTTCTTCTCAAAGATGACTGTGTAGTCTCTTTCTGTTAATCTGCTTACTGATAACAAATTATTTTCTAACTCCTTTACATGTAAGACATCATTAAAATTCTCTTTTAGCCCTGGAATGTACACAGTACCCATTTGATTTACAGTACTTAGCTCTTTCCCATCAGCCAAAACTACAGTATTTACATTAGCTGATTTTCTATTACTTATTAAATTTATATCATTACACATCGAAGATGAGGCTCCTGAATCAACTAGCCATTTAGAATTTGCATTTTGTTTTTCCTTAATCATGGTTGCAAACCCCTTTTTATTACCACTGTCCCTCAAAAATGGAGGTCTGGACTGTTTTTGATACTGCCGCGGCTGCCATCTGCTCTCTGCTTGCTTGCGTCTCTCAGCTGCAAAATGTTTACAATGTCTCTGCAGATGACCAATCTTCTTACAATAAAAGCACCTCCGTTGCTCCCTTGTAGAGGCTGCTTCCTCCTGCGTTTGCCAGTCAGGAATTGTTTGTTGTTTTGGCACAGTCTTTAAGCTTGCTGAGTCACCCTGCTCAGACATTCTTCTCTGGTTCTCTTCCAGTATTCTGGCCACAATTAAGTCTCTATTAAGCTCAGTTTCTGGCAGGTTTTGCAGGCTGTTCATTATGTTGTCCCACGAAGAGTCTAGCGATTCTACTAAAATGTAACATTGCTGCTCTTTGCTAATTTGCACTCCCCTCAGTTCAGCTTGCACAAACAAATCTTGCATTATTTTTAAATGTTCTATCACACACTGCCCTTTAGTCATCTTTTGCCTGTATATTCTTTTAGACCATAGCATTTTTGCAAAAGCAGTTGAAGGAGTGTGTAATCTCTGCAAGGTATCCCACACATCCTTGGCGGACGTTTTATCTCTGACGTCATTAATCAAGTCTTCTTCAAGCATGAGATAAAGACAGGCTTTTGCTTTACTATCTCTCTCTTTAGTGGCTTCATCAGCATCAGCTGCCAGCCCTGTTTCAACTGTTGACCACAGACCTTCCTTTACTAGTAGAGATTGGGCATAAATCTTCCAGGTAGAGTAGTTGTTTCTATTTAATTTACTAAACTTTAGAAATTCCATCTTGATTTGTGCAGTGACTCAATTTGACACAGTCCTTCTGAGTATGCACAGCCAACCCGTCTGGGCTTAAGCAAAACACAAAATGATTTACTCACGAGGCTTATCAGTGCAGCACAAACAACTTGCTCTGATCTGTCGTCCACAAAGCTTTCTTCCACTCTGGAACTTTCAGCTTCTGTGGATGCTGGGTGCTCTAGTAACTGGGCCCATAACCCTTGTCAGGGATGATGGGAGTTGTAGCTCTTCACCTCTGGCTCGAACTCACCACCTTGTTATGCAGCAGAGCCAACCAGCTTAGATCAGTGGTTAATGCTTTTCTCCAAAGCAGCAGAGTTTCAGAGAATAGGCTGAAGATCCTGACAAACTCTCCAAGCCTTCTCACTCTTCTCCAAGTGTCCCCAAAACGTCTCCAGGATTCACTCAGGCAACTCAGTAGTTTTATATAAAACCTACTTTATTCTTCTATATAAATATACTATATGGTCAACAAATCACAATCTCTATACACTACACCACCTCTACTCCACACCAATACATTGGCAAACATTGCAATTTTATAGCCATTGTTTATCACCCAGTGGGTGTGTACTTCCATTCTGATTGGTCCACATAGTTCCATCCATGCTTAAGACCAACCCATGTATTTCAACATTTCACCTTGTACACTTAATGATTCTCAGGTGTTTCCAATCTGCATTCAGTACCTCTGTCCTTGGCTCTCAGGCCTTCTAGATTACATTAGCAGTTTCACCTGTGTAGCCCCATAATTGCTCTTGCTTAGTCATTGTGACTTTCACATACATATTTTATTTCTTTCACTGTATGTCCCATGTTGCATTTTCCTTAACAGCTAGAAGTCCACTTTTTGGGTCTGAGGGGCAAAACAACCCCCCACTCCACACCTGGAGTAGAGAGTAGAAACTTGGTTTTTGTCTGAAGTTTTGTCTGGATGGGCTTTGGCGGGGGGGGGGGATCTGGGAGGGTGCTGGAACCCACAAAGTCGGTGCTGAGGAACAAAAGATCCCCATGCTTCAGTTAAATGGACAACAAAATAACACCTACCGTATATAAAGATGTGTGTGTCTGTGTGTGTGTATTCACATACACGTTGTACTTTATCTCTGGACCCAAAATAAAATGCTAGGCTCCAGTCCTTGGCTCCAACCCACGCCATAAATTTTGATTGCAAGAGTAAGCGACTCTTGATCCATTCCACTGAGCTGTCTGACTACATCTTCTAATGCAGGAATGTAAGAGAGTACCACCCACTAGCAGCTCCAGGACTGTGAAGGCCTGGAAACCCCCCCAGAAGAATTCAGGAAAAAAACCCAAGTTTTTTTCCCTGAAGCCTTTTTTGTTCCCCCCCCCCCAAAATGGAAAACATTGAAAAAAGGAAGAAAGTCAATTATGGAATGCTTTATTTTAGCATGATGAATAAAATCTTTAAGACAATAAAACCTTTAATATACCAATTGTGATAATCTTATGCCAAATCAAATTGTACATAGTCATATTTTATATTCCTAAAGTAACAGAGTGACTTTCAATCCGTAAAAAGTGCTAATGTTGCATTTTTGCAATTTTTCTGAAAATTTCCATTTTTTCTGAAAAAAAAAACTTTAAAGAGATGTTTTCCCCTTATGGCTTCAACATTTCCAGAAATCTGACATCTCTATCCAGGACACATGCAGACACACACCCAATGTCTTGCTCTGAGTATGCCTTGTGTGAATATGCACACCCAATGCCATCATACTCTGAGGCAGTGCATTTCACTGCTAAACAGCAGTCAGGAAGTTCTTCCTAATGTTTAGGTGGAATCTCTTTTCCTGTAGTTGTTTTCCTATAGAAGTTGCAGTAATGTTGTGTCTGACTACAGGGACATAGCCAGATGTTTCTTTGATTCTCCCCACTCTCTACCAGGCACAGTATGGCTGGGGTTGCGGAGCTGCAGCAATACCACAGTACAACCACGGAGGCAATGGTTGTTGCAGAAGGAGGAATGGAATACTAACCTCCACATCAACAAAAAAAGACACGCACTGGTATAAGGTTGACTTGGAGAGACAGCATGGTGTAGTGGTTTGAGTGTTGGGACCAGGACTCTAGAAGAGCGGGGTTCAAATTCCTGCTTGGCCATGGAAACCCATTGGGTGGTGTTGGACAAGTCACATTCTCTCAGAGGAAGGCAAAGACAAATCCCCTCTGAAGAAATTTTGCCAAGAAAACCCTGTGATAGGTTCACCTTATGGCCACCATAATTTGGAAATGACTTGAAGGCACACAACAACAACAACAACAACAACAACAACAGCAACGAAGGTTGAGTTACACCTGCATATGCCACTAATAGGATGCCAGCCATTATGTGGCATTCCCACCATTTCACAGATGTGGAAAACTGAGGTCCACAGAGGTGGGTCAATTTTCACTTCTGATGGATGGAAAATCAATCAATCAATCAATCAATCAATGGCAAAGAAAAGGAAAAAGAAAAGGACAAGATGTTTGTTAGCTATCTGGGCTTCTGCAATACTGCTCTAATGCCTTTTGGGCCTTATGATTTCCTCATCCTATTAGCAAGCTGTCCAAAATACTTTCCAAGAACATGATATCTCTCAGCGGCAAAGCATGGCAAGCAAACTCAATGGCTTCTCTTTCACTACCTATCAGGAGGATGGTGTGTGTATATGCGCCTGCATGTTGCTCTCAGAAGATTGCAGCTTTCTGGCTTTTGACCAAATGCATTAGTGAAAGTCTGTATCAAGAGAGAGCTATCCATAAGGATTAGAATTAAAGAGCTGTTTCCTCCAGTAGAATCATGCCTGACCTTTAACATGACAATAAATTATGGGATATTATGAAATGCAGTTTTCTCTGTTTTGCCAAGACAGGCTTTGTCTTGGTGGAAGAGACAGTGGGTGACAAAAAAGAGGATGTGTTCATTCTCTAGACTCTGAGTAATTGGGGTGTTAATGCAATGTAGTGGAGTGGTTAGAGTCGAGGTGGGAAGTGAGCTATCCATGGCCTGGGTGTGTCCTGTGGGTGACTTTTGGGGTGGACCTTAGAACCCACTGCAGCTCCTGTGTACACCATCACTGAAAAAATTGGGCTGAAATGGAGACTCTCTCCAACTGTCCAGATTTAGCAGGACAGTTGGAGTGTGAAGTTCTGTGCCCATTACGGTAATCTTCTGTTGTCCCACTTTTCAATTGATTTCAAAATGTCCTAGCTTCTCTCTCCTCTGTCCACTTTCCCCCTTTGTCCTCAGCTTACTTCAAACTTAGTAGAAGTACAAAAGTAGTTTGTCCTCCATTAACTCAGTAAGGGAGTGGTGGAGGAGAAGAGTAGGTGGAATCTTTCCCTTCCCAGTATACTCAAGCAAAAGCATACTGCGGCAACCTCTCCCAGCTTATGCATTCTTCCTCATTAATAACTTTTGCTATCCCGACCACACTATGATGTTGCTTGGCCACATACGTTCTAGTGTTTATCTGTAAAATGTTAGAGGGTGTACTACTTTTGCTAAGTGTGAGCTGCAATAAAATCACAGAATCAGAGTTGGAAGAGACCACAAGGGCCTTCTAGTCCAAAGCCCTGCCCTGCAGGAATTACCCAGTCAAAGCACTCCTGACAGACAGCCATCCAGCCTCTGTTTAAAAACCTCCAAAGAAGGAGACTCCACCACACTCTTAAGGCAGTGCATTCTACTGCCAAATAGCTCTTCCTGTCAGGAAGTTCTTCCTAATGTTTGGATGGAATCTTGTTTCCTGTGGTTTGAGTCCATTGTTCCAAGTCCTAGTCTCTGGAGCAGCAGGAAACAAGCTTGCTCCATCCTCAGGATGACATCCCTTCAAATATTGAAACATGGCTATCATGTCACCTCTTAACCTTCTCTTCTCCAGGCTAAACATATCCAGCTCCCTAAGCCACTCCTCATAGGGCATGGCTTCCACACCTTTCACCATTTTGGTCACCCTCCTCTAGACATGTTCCACCGCTTGTCAATATCCTTCTTGAATGGCAGTGCCCAGAACTGGACACAGTATTCCAGGTGAGGTCCAACCAAAGCAGAATAGAGTGGCACTATTAATTCCCTTGATCTAGACACTATACCCCTATTGATACAGCCTAGAGTAGTATCAGCTGGTCCTCTGGATGAAGAAGGGTAGGCTGTTTGTAAATGTGAAAACTTGGCAGTGAATAAACCCAACAGGAATTGAGTCAACTTGTTTGAAAGGTGGTACTGCAGGAGAGTTTTAGAGATGCCATGGGCTGCCAAAAAGACAAATAAATGGGCCCTAGGGCAATTTGAGCTTGAAATCTCACTAAATTTCCTTAGGATATGGAAGGAAGAAAGGTCACTTAACATGATTGAATTATTGTTTGAGCTGCCCAGGGCTGAGAGAGAGGATTAACACATACCTCTTAATGACTGGGTTGTTTAGCATAACTCATTAGCTCTAGCGGCTTTCTGCATAATCCCCAGTTTACATACCCTTATATGGCAGACACGTCTCAGGTCATCGTGACTTTTGACTTCCCTCCATTCTTCCTAGTTTTATAGTCAATGACCCCGAAAGGTGTCCAATATTTCCAGTTATGGAATCTCGCAGGAAGGGGTAGTAGGGCATGGTAATAGGAGTAGCAATAGTTAGATTTGTGGAACTCCACTGAGGTAACCATGAACCGAATACGTCCAGTGCACAATAGCAAAAAAAGTATAAATATGTGCGCATGTGTGTAAAGGAACTTACACATGCATATGCCACTAACGTGCCTGAATACAGGACATAAACTAGGGCCTTCTCAGGCCTGTGCAAGTAGTAACTCACCAACCTGGGTGCAGCCTACATAGTATGGATGGTGGCTCAAAAATATATGTATTTTAAAAAAATTACAAAGGCTTGTTTGGTCAGACGAGGCAGCTCATCTTCTCAACTGCTATGCTACCATGCCATGCCTAAAAGTAAACAAAATCTGGCTCCCAGTTTTGAAATACAATAGAATCAAAACTCAACACTTACAAAGGAATTCCAGCCAGGGACAGGAGGATTTCCAGCAGATTATGGGCCATCAACCAACCATTAGCCAAACAGCCACTAATCCTCCTTGCAAATTTACATATACTCCCTGACACATATACACAGTATATAACCCCCCAGTCCTACCCAACCATTCTCTGAAGATGCCAGCCACAGATGCAGGCGAAATGTCAGATGTAAACTCTTCCAGAACACAGCCTCAGAGCCCGGAAAAAAAAAAAAACCAAGGAAAATCAATGTTAAATTCTTTCATCTTAAAAAAATTCAAACCCTTTAAATTGCATATTTTCCTTAACCCATTCTTCCATTTCAATTTTCAACTAAAGTTTAGATATTTTAGCAATTATCTGACCATCATCTGTACACAACTACATCTACAAATCTGACTCATTTTATTCAAGCCCATAAATCTTTTTTTTATTTTAAATCTTTCCAATAAATATAAGTAAGAAAACCATTGAAAAGTATATCCCTCTATTACTAACTACTCTCTTGATTTAATTTTATATTCCCCTTGACAAATCTTCAGGAGGTCTTAATACTGTAACCATCTTTCTTTAAGATCCAAACCAAACAACAGACTTCAGATAAGTCTAGACCTCCTCTTTCCTTTGCATCTTGTAGTACTTTGTATTTAACTAATGGTTTCTTTGTCTTGCCATACAAAGACAAAAGTATGTTTTTTGCCATTGCTCAAATAGTACATCAGTTGTCTAAAATCAAAATATCATTCTAAGTAAGACATTCATTTTTGTCACTGAAATTCTCTCCAACAATAACAAATTTAGTTTTTCTTATTGTAACATATCTTCTTCAAATATTTAACTTCCTTCTCAGTTTTAAAACAATTTTTGTCCATCCACTCAATTTGATCTTCTATAATCATATTGTCTTCATCTCCAATCTTTTGTCTAATACCATCACCAGGATCTTCCAAAATCACTCTGAATCCCTGATAAAATTCTTCCCCTCTCAATTCCAGCAATGGCATATTATCCAGATCTTTTCCATCTCTTTATCTATGGCCTCAGTTTTATTCGCCAAAATCTCCAATCCATCGTCAACTTGTTTTAACATCTCCAACCAGCCGCCCTGCTGCTCCTCCAATTTAATTAACCTCCATTTTTATATCTTTCTCCAATACCCCCTTCAGCTTTATTAAATCTTCCATTTTTACCATATCATTTCTCATAAGCCTGATTTCTTCAAACAACATCTGTAGAATTTCTGATTCAGTCAGTTTTGTCCTTTTTCTGGTGGGTGTCATATTCAGTAAATCCAAAGTAACAATCCAGCAATTACAGGGTGAAAAATAAAAAGTAAGCATCTCATATTTTAAGGTTAACAGTTTAGTCCCAATGCAGTTTTCATGGCTCCCATAGCACCATCTGGGTGTTCTTAGTTTTATCTTCTTTTAAAGTAAACAATCCACATTCCCACAGAGGTCTGCTCTTTTTGTCTAATAAACCTCAATATTCTAAAGCACATTTGTCAAAAAGAAAAAAGAAAAAAAAGAAAGTCCTCTAGCTTATAAAATTGCTGTCTGCTGTATCTGTTTGTAACTTTCTTTCTTGAGCTAGGGAGAGAAGCCAGAGGCTAGCAATGACTTCACACGCCTTTCCTTGCAAACTACCAATGGTCAACCTGGTCAAAAGAAGAAACTCCTGCTCTTGCCACTATCACCATGATGATTGAGCAAATGGAGCCTGGTCTAGGGTTGCCACTGGTGAGAGGAATGAGTGGGACTGAAACCACAACCAGTCGTTGTTGTTGTCTGCCATCAAGTCATCTTTGACTTACAGTGACCCTCTGAATGAGAGACTTGCAAGAGCCCTGGTCATCAGCAGGCCTGGTCAGTTCTTGCAGACCCAGGGGTGTATTTTTCAGTAGAATGGTCTTATTCCAATAAAAAATTCCTAATCCCTCCCCAAAATTCCTAGCTTTCAATTGTCAATTGCAATGAATTGCCAATAGTCAATCTATCCATCAAGTAATCATCCTCTTTTCCAAATGCCTTCCACTTTAGCAACCATTGTTGTCTCGTCTAATGAGTCATGTTATCTTACAACATGTCCAATGAACAATAGCCTCAGTTTAGTGATTTTTTTTCAGGGGGTTTCTCACTGTCTTTCCCAGTGCTGCTGGTGCTGCTGGCATGTATTGCATCCTCTGAGGTCACAATGAGGCCCCAGTGTATTATCAACACTGGGTGCCTTGTTTCTGGCCTCAAGTAACATAACACACACTGGCAGCGACACTGGTGTTGGGTGATACAGCAGGACACATGTGAGGACAGCTGCCCATTCTCAGTGTGGAATGCTCCAGTAACAGGGAGGATCTGGGGCAGCTCTGGGGCTGGAATATTCTGGGCTACCCCTGGATTATCTCAGCTAGTGTTGATGAATCCTGTGTGAGAATGCATTTTTTACACTGTGTAAACAGGAGGTAGGATCTTGCTCTACTATGCATTGTCTGTCCGAATACTACCATCTTTCGAGACTCTCCTCTTTCTTAGTGTATCAGAAATCCTGCTGCAGGCCTGTTTTAAGAGCCCTGCCAAGGAAGTGTAAAGAACCTTGTTAATAAAACAAAGAAATATGGGGAACCTGGATTCTGTAATAGGGAATCAATAGACCACACAGGCCAGATCTCAACTCTGCCATATAAGTGCTCCCTTCCATCTGTTATACAGAGATAATGACATTGGTCTATAGTACAGGGTTGTTGTGACTACGATAAAGTGTATTGTATTTTCAGCACTTAGAAAAAAAGTAATATATAAGTAGTATATAAATATTTAGCATTATTATACCCACCCTGGAAACCTAGACAGGAAAGCTGCCTCACCACTAGATCTCTTCCCATTACATTTCTTCATTTCTTGCCTTGCTCAGGTATAGTCAGGTGTTAATATGCCATATAATACATCTGAATCTAATTTAATTACAGCTTGACAGAATGGGTGGCTGGGTGTTGAAACATTTTAAAGGAAACATTCTGTTTCTAAAGTGTCAGGCAATAAAAGCCTTTGATGGCAAACTTTATTTCGTTGGTCTCAATACCTTTGTTAAATAAAAGTCCCTATTTAGCTGGCAGACTGTTAACTCTGTCTTTTTTTTTGTGGCTGTTGTTCATCTTGAGTCCGTCCATCTATTTCTGTAACAATGCTGGGGATAAGCAGCAGAATATAAGCAGCATGGAGAAGAGCCAAGCAATTCAATAAAACTCTACAGGAACTACTGCTTTCCTAGCTTGAAAGCAATGTTGTTTATTATCCTGATTTTTTTTTTAAAAGAAGATGGGAGAGAGAATAAATTAATGTTTTGGATACTTCTGTTTGTTCCTGTAGTGCCAATTAGAAAACAAAAGGAGTAAAGGATGAATAAATACCAGCACCCACTTCAAACCTCTGGTTCAAAGAAAAGAGTTATAACTTGAATGAAGTTGTTTCATTAGCTGTACAGGTATTACCTCTGTTAACAAAGGCTGGTCTAGACGGCCTATTTATCCCATCTTGGCCCCATCTTTGAGCCTTGCAGTTCACAAAACATGGGGCTTTTGCAACATTTTGCCCCCAGGGAGTCCTCAAAAACACTCAGGGTAAAGGCTAAGATGGGGTAAAGCCCAATAAAACGTTTCAGCAAAACACCTGGGAAAAACCATTTCTGTGCAGAATCGGATCGGACCCACAGGACTATAGGAGGCTCTCCTGCCACACTAGGTCATTGCTGCAGCTACTGTCTGCGTTGCACTCTCCGGATCCAGGAAGCAGGGCCACAGCATGTGATTGGGCTGGTCACATAGAGAGGGCCTTGCTCACGTGCTGCAGGCTAGCTTCCTGGCTTCAGAGCAACTCTGGTGGTGGTGGCAGCAGCATCTGGTGATACAGGCCAGCATGCAGCTATGGACCACATCTTTGATCACATGCTGAGGGATGAATCCTTCTTGGATTCAGAGGGAATGACACGCTACAGCGGGGAAGGTGCCCACCAATGCTGGCCGGCATGTGCATGTGGACTCCATCCCATTTTGTCTAGGTACTGGTGTGTGTCTGTGTGTCAGGGAACAAGCTGTTAGCTGATTTCCTGCAACAAGTTGGGTACTCATTTTACCGACCTCCAGAAGGATGGAAGGCTGATTCATCCTTGGAGCCCTGTAGGATCAAACTTACAACGTTGTGGCTGCAGTGCTGGCATTTAACCACTGCACCACCAGGGCTCCAGCTGGTCCAAAGAGCAGCAGCCAGATTGCATTTGGGAACTCATTGTTTTATATAATGGGTTCTCTGTTTCAGGGCTGCACTGTTTTCAGTCGATGCCTTTATATGTATGCTTTATTTGGTGTTCATTCTATAGTTAGTTTAATATTGTTTTAATCTTAATGTTAGTACAGGTATTTTCCTTTTTAGCTACCGTTATATGCGTTTTTACTGGTATCCCTTTTTATTGTGTAAGCTGCTTTGAACCCCACTTTTGGGAAATACACAGATTGATTGGTTGGTCAGAGCAGTCTAAAGTTGGGATCAGCTGGCTAGTGAAAGTTTGGATAGGGCAAGAGTGCCACTATGCTGAAAGAGAGGAGCTTCTCTGGAACGGAGAGGGAAAACTTCAGGGAGGTTTTGATCTACCGTTGATGGTGTTTTCACTAGCAGTATGCCCAGAAGTGGCTGGGGGCATCCCTGTCAGTGGGGTGGTAAATTACTGTGGGTTTTCATGTGAACTTTAAAGGAGACATTCAGAGTGATAAACCCATCTTTTAAACAGGCTTACCACCTTGGAGCTCTCCTTTAAAGTTCACACTAAAGCCGAGATCAGACTCAATGTGCCACTGAGAGTTCTGGGAGCTGGCCAGAGATGGCCTCGGATTTGCTAATCCAACTCGGTTTCATCCCCCTAAGAGATCTAGGACCAGGCTCCACAGATGTGCCAGCCAGTCTGGTTGACTCTGTCTCCTCCCCCCAAATAAAACAATTGCATACACTCCAACATTTCACAGATGAAAACTGGGACTCATGTGGCCAAATGTGGTCAAGATGGCAATCGTTATTATTGATGAAGGACATACATGCTAGGAGAGGGTGCAGGAGTTTGCTTTTGCCTGCGCCTTCTGGGAAAGACAGGTTCTTCCTGCTCCTCTCTTCTCTGCAGAGTTAATTGGAGGCAAACTACTTTTGCACTTTCTAGCAATTGAAGTAAGCCAGGACAAAGGGGAAAGTGTGGGGAGGGGAGAGAAACTGGGACATTTTAAAAGCAGCTGAAAAAGTGGGCTGGCAGAGGATGAATTGGGACTATTCCTGTCAAATTGGAACAGTTGGAGGGTATGTAATTATGAGACCATACAAAAATAAAGAACTGTCACTGAGATTGCTGGGGGAAAAATGACCCGCTTCCTTTGTCCCCAACTATCCCCACAATCCTTCTGAAAAGATCTGGAAAATTAGCCAATTTAGACGAAAACCCAGAATGGGAGGCGATGTTATATCCGTTCTGGTTGTGCCAGGCAACACTGTGGCCCGCAATACGATTGTGAGGGTGGGGAGGGGCCTGCTTCATTTCAGTTGCCAACTCCTGCTTTATATCATATTCCATGATTCTGTCATGGCCCCAGCCCATGGAATTGTAGGATTTATAGATTGATAGTGAGCACAATCCTAAATATACACTAGACCGACTATGTGACGAATGTTGCTGTCCTTGAGCAAGCAGGGATCACCAGCATTGAGGCCATGATATTGAGAACACAGCTTTGCTGGGCAGGGCACGTTTCTAGGATGGAGGACCATCGCCTCCCAAAAATAGTACTCTACGGTGAACTCGCCATGGGTCAGCGTAAGAGGGGCGCTCCAAAAAAGCGATACAAAGACTCCCTGAAACAACATCTCAGGCTCGGCCTAATTGATCACCAACAGTGGTCCGCCCTGGCCTCACATCGGGAGACATGGAGACGCACTATCCACAATGCTACAGCCTTATTTGAGAACTCACGACGAACAAGTCTTGAAGAGAAATGACAACGCAGAAAGAATCCCAACCCAGAAACATCACTCAAGGAGACCTTCTGCTGTGCTTTCTGCAACCGGACTTGTTTATCTCGGATTGGACTTTTTAGTCATCAGCGCGCTTGCAGAAAGCGCGGGATGAGTCCTTCCTGAATCTTTGTTTGCAAAGAAAAGCCAGAGAGAGACTAGGAATTATATGCTGGGAGGCAGGGCAGTAATTCAGGAGAATAGACTAGGGAGATTATCAGGCGAGGCAAATATCCCGGGGCAGGAATGGAACAGGGGCAAGAAAGGGGCTCCATTTCAGATGACGTTGAGCCCCTCTGTGATGCTTCCATTCTGCCCCGATTCTGCTCACAGGGTATTCTATTCACAATGAAAAATTGTGAATAGAACCCCTTTTCTGTTTTCTTCTGTGCCTGTCCCTGGCCTCATCCAAGATGACAGGCATGGGGGAGGAGCTCCGTGGCAGTCACTTCCTGCCACAATCGGGACATCAAGGTAAGTGCCACCCTTCTCCCCCCCCTCCCCAGGTTGCTTTTTAAAAAAATTTTACATTTATTTCTGCCTTTTATTTTTCGATTTGACAGCTAGGGGGGTTATTTTAGGCAGCCTTACAATGGCTGCATTTACGGCCGACTGGGCAAGGAGGCAGGGTGCCCATTCCTGGAGCGGAATGGAGGTAAGTGTGCAAACATTTACCTCCATTCCATTACAGGAACGGGAGAGGAGGTGGCGGGACAGAAATGGGGCATTTTGGTCCTGTCTGATAATGTCCTAGAACTCTCCAGCAGACAAGACTATGTATGTCACTAAACTAAAAATCCCAGGAATCTGTGCAGTGAAGCCATGACAGCTAAAGCTTTATTCAGCTGCTGTAACTCTGTGGTGCAGACATGCACTGATTGCTGAGAAACCAGGCCAGAACCTGCAGTGTTAATGGAGTCAGGAGATTGGGCCGGTTACTTGTTTCTTTCTAAGTCGGTAACTGCAGTATCACCTTTTCCATAACTTCCAACTGTCCCAGTCTGGCAAGGACAATCCTGGTTACTCCTCTATCATCCCCATTTTTCAGCCGCTTTTAAAATGTCCTAGCTTCACTTTCTTCCTCCCACTTTCACCCTGTGTTCTCAGTTGACTTCAGTTGCTGTAAACTGAGTCCAAAGTGCAAATGTAGCTTCCCTCAGTTAACTAGCATGGAGGAGAGGAGGGGGTATAATCTGGCCCTTCCCAGGAGGCTCAGGCAAAAGTAACCTGCTGCAGCTTCTGCTAGCTTGCCTCCCCTCCCACATCAATAACTTTTGCCAGTTTCCAGCTATGCACTATTGGATGGTATGCTTTTCACTGTCTGTAACAATGATGCTAAAACATTGTGAGGAATATGTAACATTCCTCCTCTTAAGCTAACATGGTGATACAGAAAGGACAGGGTTAGAGGCCCTGGTATAGCAGCAAGCCCAGGTAATTTGGCATCTTGCTCTTCTTTCCCCCTTTGGCTTTTGGGTAGTCACAGTAGCTTCATTTGTCTGGATCCCTCCATCCTTATTTGAGATCGGTAAACGCTGAGTCACATCCATTCAGGCAGACTGTATAAAAATAGCCAAGTCATTTTTGCCTCTTTTCAATCAGATACAAGGTCTAAGTTAAATATATCCAGGGGACTGCCAAATGAAGCGATAGGATTCCAGACAGCCTCGTCTTCCCAGGTTTTTTTTTTTTTTAATTAAAGCTTATGTAGACCGGGCTAAGGAGATGTACACAGATTAGTTCACATCACATTGACAATGGACATCTGCTTAATATATGACTATGATACTAATGTTGTCATCCATCTTCTACAGCCTCTCTGATCTCTTCCATAAAAAAAAAGTCTTAAATCTAGAAAGCTAGTATGTCATAGAAAGGAATATACAATGACTGGGATCCTATTGTTGTTCCTTTACACACATGTTTGTACTTTTTTGGCTGCTGTGGAATGGATGTATCCATCAGATTTCCACAAGTCTAATCATTGCTCTCATACGAGCCTGCCTAGGTTTTGAGATCTTATAGGGAGGTCCTTTTCTCTGTCCCACCACCCTCACAGGTCCATCTGGTGGGAACACAGGAGAAGGCCTCCTTGGTGGGTGCTCCCGGGCTCTGGAACTCCCTTCCTTGAGAGGTTAGACTGGCACTCTCCTGCCTATCCTTTTGCAGGCATATGAAAACCTTTTGTTTTGGCAGGCCTCTGAGGGCTGACTGCCCTCGGGGAAGGGTCTTTCAGAATACTAGCTGTACCTGGCATAACATATGCCATTAAAAAAACTCCCCAAATAACACCCGGTAGACCTCATGACAACCCTGTAAGGTAGGCTGGTGGATTTTTAAATTCCTCCTCCCCCTTCTTAGCATGCCATACTTTTCCCGGAATTGCTGACGGTGACTAGCTCTGTTGCCCTGCTGCCACCACCACCACCGCCAACACCAGTTGACTGCCTGGGTCCCATTGCAGGCGGCCTGTCACCACCGCCAGTTGACTGTCTGGGTCCCAGTCTGGGCCACAGACTGAGTGGCAGGAGTGGATTGTGAGGTGGAGAGGGAATTTGCATGTGGGTGGTGATTGGTTGGGTGTGTTTCCTGAGCAGCCAATCAGCACACTGGGAAAGGCAACATACCCAAGAGAATTTTATATATATAGATGTTGTAATGTTTATTTCTTATTTTCTTTCTCATGGTAATGTTTTAACTGCTCTTCATTCTACTGTTAATTTAATAATACAGGTTGCCCCTGCCTCGTATCCACAATATGTATGCAAGTTGGCAGATACCCCATTGGTTTCATAATGCTGGTATTCAACAGAAGGGTGGTGTAGCACAACCACCATCTTACTGCCCAACTGTCCAGATTTCGTAGCAACTGATCAGATTAATCGCCTGTTTGCTTTTGTGTGCCTTCAATTTATTTTCAATTTATGGTGACCCTAAGGTGACCTTATCACAGGGTTTTCTTGGCAAGATTCGTTCAGAGAGGAGCTGCCATTGCCTTCCTCTGAGGCTGAGAGTGTGTGACTTGCCCAAGGTTACCCAGTAGGTTCCCATGGCTGAGTGGGGATTTGAACCCCGGTCTGCCAGAGTCATAGCCCAGCACTATACATCACACTGGCAGGGACAATACCATTTAATCCTCTGTCATCCTCTGTAGTCTCACTTTTACAGCTGCTTTTAAAATTATCAGTTTGTCCCTCCTCTTCCTTGCTTCGTACTCAGCTTACTTCAACTGCTGCAAATTGAATTCAAAGTGCACAAGTACTGTAGTTTAATTAACTAACCATTAACTCGCCAAGTGGGAGAAGAGAGGAAGGGGCAAATCTTGGCCTTCCCAGCAGGCTCAGGCAAAAGTAAACAGCTACAGCCCCTCCTAGCTGTTGTGTTCTCCTCATGAATAATTTTTGCCATCTTGACTACACTCTGATGTTGCTTGGCCCTACACGTCTTTGTTTCTGTCTGTGAAACACTGGAGGGTATGTCATATATTTACAACCTGAAATTATTTTCTGGAGACTTTTACAGCCTCATCTGAGGAAATGGCCTGTAGTCCATCAATGTTTATGATAGTAATTTCATTCCCCAGTTGGGACTTTACCAGACCAGGCAAATATGGTGTCATAAGGATGCCTAATGATCATGAAAGGGTGCCCATACCAGATGACAAAGCCCCCCTTTTGCAATCATGTATTGTGAAAAACCCATTCCTTTTTATTGATGGGCCAAGCCATCAATTGATCTCCTGTGTCAATTTGTTGCCAGCATTGCTGGCGTTTGAATCCTCGCGCCATTGTACAGGATCAATGGGCAAACACTTCTGGGTGAGATTGCAACAGCCAGGTAGGGGAGCTTTTTTAATGACCCCCCCCTGTATACTTGTACACTTTTAAAATGTGTTTTTGTGCTTTCCTAGACTTTTCATCTCTCGTTTCTCGCAGCACAAAAAGAATCACAACCCAGAATCATCACTCAAGGAGACCTTCTGCTGTGCTTTCTGCAACCAGACTTGTTTATCTTGGATTGGCCTTTTTAGTCATCAGCGCGCTTGCAGAAAGCGCGGGATAAGTCCTTCCTAAATCTTCGTTTGCGAAGAAAAGCCAGAGAGAGACTTTTTATGTGTTTATTTTGCTTTTCTTTTTGAATTTCCCACGCTAGCGTCTTCTTGTGAAAATCAGTGAGATCTTGAACCAGGAGGTGAATGGAGCTCTGTTCACTCTCTGTTAGTGCCTGGGCTGTCTGTAGACGCTGCTAAAGGTAGGTCTGATCAAGGGGTTTCTTTTTCCAGCATAAAAACATTTTAAAATATGCTGGCAAAAGAACATTAATGGAGGGGCAGTCTGATAAAGTCCTTAGTCTCAAAGGTGCTATTGGATTCCTTTTGGTCTCTTTATTTTAGAAACTCAGTTTGTCTTCTCTGTCTGTGTATAGATCTATTCTAAACATCATAGATAGGCCTAAGCCCATCCATGCTTTCTGGGACATTGAACACCAATGTGTGTTGTAAGTACAGGTCACCTCTGTTTATGTGGGATCAGTACCTTTGGTTTTACTTACCTGTGAACAGGTGGAAAAGGTATCTCTAGGCATCTAGAGGACCATAGAGTCACACTGGAGGTGGTATCTTTAGGCATTGGGATGTCCTCCAGCAAGACTCTATGGTCAACTTCTGGAAGAAGATAAACATAGAGTTGTGCCAGATGCCTAGAGAGGCATCCTCGCTACCATTTTCTAGGTCTTCCAGTGTGATTCTATGGCATTCAACAGCAGTTCTCTATTATATGTGGTTTTATGTACCTGCAATAAGTCTGGGAACGTATCCTGCATGAATACAAGGGGCAACCTGTAACCGGGATAAATGAGAGGAGGAGTTAAGATAGATGCAAGGCACTGATCCCCCAATGATATTTTCTTATGTGTAGGTTACTATTTTTAGTCCTTAATCAAACTGCTGGTCTATGTGGATCCACTGAATCAGTGAGATGTACATAAATGTTGACTTACGACCCAGCAATTGATGCAATATATCTACTGCAGCTGGGCCTGGCAACTGGATTTAGGCATCCGGCTTATTTCCTTCTCCCTCTGAAGTCCCTTCCTGTTTCCTCCTCTCCTTACTAAGGGGGCAGAACCTGGCTACTCCATTAACAGCTACCTAAGCAGGCATGCAAGTGTTCAAGCCAGATCTAGGCATTTCTGGAACTAAGTCAAGGGCTGGAATCTTATTGGTTGGTTCCAACTACATAGACCAGTTGAACCACCTTTTGAACACTGAGTCAATGCATAGGTAAATCCAATTGGTTCCATGGTTTTTTAAGAACTTTATCACACAAGGCTGGTATTTCCCAATTACAATAAGATGTTAGTGTATTTGGCCAGTATGTATCACATGACTTCATGTCTATCCTGTTGCATCTTTGCATTTCAGTCATTTGTGTAGTGTGCCTTTTCACTGATGGAGGAAACCTGTCAATGATTCCCAATATCTCTGCTTTTCCTTTAGTGCCTCTGGTGTGATAGGTCCCTTCTGCTGCAGTAACAATATGGTGGCAGTCACATGGCATGCGGGGCATGTTTCTCCTCCTCTCTATTCCCAAGCAGGCTGAGGTTGCTTTTACTCCATGTTTTTGTTTTTTATTTTTGCTGTGATTGTGTAATTATGGCAACATGATAACATTTTTAAAAAACATTTCTGCATAATTATGGGATCATGGCAAATATAAAAATAAAAACATTGAAAGTCATGCATGTGCGTAATAGGGTATGTATAGATAGAAGTCTCCTTCTTTGGAGGTTTTAAAACAGAGGCTGGGGGGCTATCTGTCGGACGTGCTTTGATTGTATGTTCCTGCATGGCACGGGGTTGGGCTGGAGGGCTCTTCCAACTCTATGATTCTAGGAAGGAAGGGTTATGGAGCTGGTGTGGAAGGGAACATGGATTGCCAAGCTGCACACTCGCAGCACAATTGCACGATTGCAGACAAGTGTGCTACTTAACATTTTCAAACTGGTATCTTCCCGTTAGCTTCAGCAACACAATTGCTGTGAGAAAAAAGGCTAGTGTGATAAAGCCCTTAGTCATGACTAAAAATAGAATTTACAGTAGCACCCTCGCATCCGTGGGGGATTGGTTCCAGGGGTGCCCACAGATGGTGAATTCCACGGATAATATTCCATGGATAGCAAATGCTATTCTGGGGGGCCATCGGGGATGAGGCCAGTTCACTCCTCTGCCCCCTTCCCAATTTGCCCTTGTCATGGCCCTGCGGCAGTGGCAATTGCGAGGACAAAGGGGGAAGGAGATGAGGACAGTTCACTCCTCGACCCCTTCCCCCTTCATCCCCGGCAGTGATCGACTGTGGGGAAAAAGGGGGAAAGGGAGGAGGCCAGATCACCCCTCCCCGTTTCACCCTCATGATCACTGCCTTGGCAACAGGAGCCCTTCCAGGGCAAGGGACGGGGGAGGTAAGATCCCTCCTCTCCCTCCCTTGCCAACCACGAGAATTGAATCTGCGGTTGGCGAATCAGTGGATATGGGGGTGCTACTGTAACCCTAAATCATTTTCTCCACTATACAAAAATGGATTCTTAACCCACGGTATAGTATATACAGTATAAATATACATTTGCTTTATTGCTCATCTGTAGAGTGATTGTTTCCTATTCAGTAGCTACAAGTTCAGCACTAGGCCATCGCGCTCTGCCAGTATGAATTCCAAACAAACCTAGCACTGTTCTTGTCCCCAGTTCTTATATAAATCTGGCTTACAAATAACTTACAATTTGCATGTTGGCAAGCAGAACTGGAAGGCTTTGTAAACTGAGAGAAAAGGTTTACCGTAAATCAAAGAAAAAAGGTTTAGCATCATCCTATCCTTGATATAACTCACCACATTCAGGGCTCGGGTCTATACATTGCACCCCCTCCATCCTTAATTTGCTGGGACATTCTGAAATAATCCTCTGTCCTCCAACCTTTCCACCTGCTTTTGAAATGTCTCTGTTTCTTTCTCCTCCAACTTCTCCCCTTTGTCCTCAGCTTGCTTCAGTTGCTGCACACTGAATTCAAATTACAAAAGTATTTTTCACTCAAGTAACTTGGCAGAGGGAGAGGAGAGGAGGGGGAAGACATCTACCTTTCCCAGTACACTCAGGCAAAAGCAAACTGTTACGGCCTCTTCTAGCTTATGTGTTCTTCCTCATTGCTAACTTTTGCTACCATAACCACGTTCTAATGCTGCTTGGCCACATACTATGTCCCTGTTTTCATCTGTGAAATGTTGGAGGGTATGATACATACCACACACAATGACATATTAGAATGAGGTAGATAATTCTGTGAACTTTGCAACCTGCAGTTGGAGGACTATATTTTTTTAAAGCTTCCCCACATCAAATCAACATAAATAATGTCCAGAATGAAGAAAACAAAAGCACCGGGGGGGCAGGGAGGTTTGTATCTATGGTGCTAATTTATTACATGCTAAGATGTTTCTAAAAATGACCTGCATTTTTGCCGATATGACTTCATATGCTATTCCAATGAAATACCTGAAATATCTGAGTAAGGTATTAACTGGATTTCCTTTCCTCAGGGCTGTAAATGTGCCACAAATGTCTTTGGGACAAACTAGATGATCTGGCTAGCACTTCCCCTCGCCAGAAGTGCTCATTCAAGTGGTGAAATATGTCTGTTTGTTATAGCACGTGATTTTCCTCACTTACATATCTTGCATTTAATCCTTTCTGTTTTGTGGTTGGTCACGGAAAGGTAAAAGTAAACATGGGTTCAATTTGCCTATCTGGCTGCTGAGGCTTGTACCTCCCACAACTCCCATGGGTTGTGGGTGGTGGCACAAGTTTATCACAAGGAATATACATTAACATCTACTTCAGTGGCTCTTAACCTTTTCTTTACCAGGGACCCCCTTTAAATATCTTTCGTTGCTGTGGTCCCCCAAGACTTTACTCAAGATTTAAAACCTTACAACAACAACAATAACAACAACAATGATGATGACAACAACAACAACACATCATCATCATCATCCAATTACACCATCCATTAAACCTTCCCTCAGAGGCACTGGAGGGGGAGGATTTTTCTCCTGTTTCTTCCTGCAAGTTTGTGGCTGGAGCAAATTGAATGACAATATGCAGGCCAAGCCAGCCAGCCTTTGCCTTGGCTCCTGTCATGTGGTTGCTCCACTGCAGGGAGGAGGTGGGCCAAGTAGCCTTCAAGCCTTCATGTACCCCCCCCCGTGAGGACATCACAGGCCCTTGGGGGTCCCCAGACTGCCGGTTAAGAACCACTGATCTAGTTTCATCCTTAGATATGTCCCCTTTATAAGCCACTGGACTTATTACATATGCAACTTAAAAGCAGATGAAACTGTGAGACTGGATGTGTCAACCTAGGAGTCATATAGTACAGGCAATGGATGGAATCGATTTACATGTGTCTCTTTCAGAGTAACTGAATATCCCTTACCGCAGGCACTTAACCTCTAAGGCTGGGGAGGGGCTCTCATCTAATCAGCATTTCCTCCCTTGTTGAGCAAACAGCTTTTCTAAATTGCCTCATTAGCCATGCAAACATGCCTGATTAATTGCACGGGTGTTTCTCAAACGACTGCATCATTACACTTGGGAGCAGAGAATGTGGGAAGCGGAGCTGTTCAGCACATGATCCCCTGATCAAAAAAACAGGAGGCAAATGCTACTTTTCCAGGTGATCTTTCTCATCTCTCCTTGAAACAAACACACCCAGAAAGATCCTGCAAACTCTCAGGCAGCCCAGCTTCCAGAGCTTGGGGTGGGGGATGGAGAAAGCGACTTTTCTTTTGGAATACAACTCCCAGAATCCCCCAACTGGCATATTAGGAGGTGGTGTCCAACTTTTCTAAGCTCTGCTTTTGTTATGAGCGCTGCAGCCCAATTCCTTCCTGTACCTGTGGGGTAACATAAGAAACCCTAGGCCCCGGAGAGAGGCCAATACTGTGACCCCGTCAAGTCAGCATAATTCCTCTCTGAAGCTGGAACTTGGGATACCGCAGACAAACAGAAGAACTTCTGCATGGGCCCTGCTCACACGGATTTCAGCTTCTTATGTTACACTTAGGGCTGCCAGATTAAAAACTGGAAAGGGCTCCTGTACCTTTAACTGTAGTGTAGAAGATGGAGTTTCAGCAGTTACAGCTTCTTACCTGGTTGCGGAATTCCTGCTTTTATACCACAATTAAAGGTACAGGAGCCCTCTCTAGTTTTCAGTCTGGCAACCCTAGATAACTTTGAGCCTAGGATAGTGCCTTTCTTTCTTTCTTTCTTTCTTTCTTTCTTTCTTTCTTTCTTTCTTTTTGGCAAGTTTTTGACCACCACAGGGACAAGGAAATGCTCAAAACCTTGTGCGCAATATCTGGTGAAAGCACTGACATTTACTAAATGTATTTAGTAAATGTCTAAATGTATTTTGTCTAAATGTATTTTGTGTCTCTAGTGGGATGAGGAGGGGGAAAGGAATGTTCAGAGCAGAGCTTGAAAAGTTACCCTTTTTGAACTCCAACACCCACTCTGGCCATGCTTGTTGGATGATTCAGGGGAGCGGTCATCCACAAAAGTTACTTCCCCAGCCTCTGGCTGCCATAGCAGCTGGTGGCTCTGATGTCAGTGGGGTGGTGACTCTGTTCTGGATTTTAGTCCAGATTTTAAACGGGCTAGCCCCAGCACTGAACCTATTCCTCCAAATAGGTTCAGCACTTTGGAGAGCTCCTAAAACATTTGGACTGAAACCTGGAGTGGATTCACCTGGGGCCCCACTGCTATCAGAGGCACCAGCCTCCATGAGAGTATCGGACACTGTGCAATTACAGCAAATATTGTACAAGGGCTGGCCAGATTTGGAAGAGGAAATTTTGGGCTGGAATGGGGTGTGGGGGAGTGAATAACTCTACATACCTTTAAAGTTGGTGATGAAGACATCAGAACAGTTAAATTTTTTTCTAGATCTTAGCTCAGTCATAAATCAAAAGGGATACTGCAGTCAACAAATCAGAAGAGGACTATAAGGAGATTTTCACACGGGCTATATATCCCGTGGCAGGAACAGAACAGGGTCGGGAAAGGTTTTCCCTTTCGGACGACGTTGACCCCGTTCTGTCCTGCATCCATCCTACTCCCGTGACTGTTCCAGAACAATGTAATCACGATTTTTCATCGTGAATAGACCTCCCGTTCCGTCGCTATAACGCGATCACAGGTGTGCGAACAGGAGCCCCGTTCCTGTTCCGAAATGACAGCTGTGGAGGGGAGGTCCATTCCGAGCACTTCCTGGTACGATCTGGACATCCAGGTAAGTGGCACCCTTTATTTTACCCTCCCTGTTTTGATTATGTGATTTAAAGAGTGTTTTTGTGCTTGATGAACTGATTTTATGTTTGGGGGAGCTTTATTTTTTAAATTTATCATCCGGCGTTATCATGTGATAACGTGATAACGTTTCAGACAGCCGGTCGTAAAAGCAGCCTTACGACGGCTGCATTTACGGCCGGCCAACAAGGGGAGGGGGAGCCCGTTCCTGCTGCGGAATTAAGGTGAGTGTGTGAAAGATTTATGTTATTCCATGACAGGAACGGGAGAGGAGGTAGTGGGGCAGTAACGGGGCATTTTGGCCCCGTGTGAAAATCTCCTAAGTATCTACATTGTAGAAATAATGCAGTTTGACACTACTGTAGCTCTATCCTATGGAATCCTGGGATTTGTAGTATTATAAGGGTCTTTAGCCTTCTCTGCCAAAGAATGCTGTTGCCTCAGAAAACTTACAGATCCCAAGATTCTGTAGGGTAGAGCCATGGCAGTTAAAGTGGTGTAAAACTTCATTATTTCTACACTGCAGATGTTTACCCTATGGCTCGGAAAGGCAGCTATGAAGGAACTAGATGAACTTCTCAAGGGTAAAGATGGATAATTAAATAGCAAAGTTGGAATCATCTATTTCACAATATTTCTATGTATACTTGTGAAAGCTGGATAGTGAAGAAAGCTCTTGTTGCTGCTGTATGCCTTCAAGTTGTTTCTGATTTATGGCAACCCTAAGGCAACCCTACCACAAGGGTTTCTTGGCAAAATTTGTTCAGAGAGAGTTTGCCTTTGTCTTCTTCTGAGGCTGAGAGTGTGTGACTTGCCCAAGGTCACCCAGTGGGTTTCCACGGCCAAGTGGGGATTCAAACACTGGTCTCCAGAGTCATAGTCTAATGCTCAAACCACTACACCATTCTGGCTCTCAAAGAAAGAGGCAGGAATAAAATCACCTTATTTAAATGTGACATTGGAAGAGAGTTCTGTGGGCCACTAAAAAGACAAATGAATGGTTCCTAGAGCAAATCAAGCCTGAGCTCTCACTTGGAAACCAAGATGACTAAGCTTGTGGCTATTGTACTTTTGGACATCTCATGAGATGACATGATTCACTTGAAAACCACTTGAAAAGATGATAATGCTGTGAAAAGTGGAAGGCAGAAGGAAAGAGGAGGGATATGTTACAGATGAATTGATTCAATCAAGGAAGCCACAACCACAACCTGAGCTGAGCAGGGCTGTTGATGGCAGGGACTCTTGCAGGTCTGTCATTCGTTCATTATTGTTGTTAACTGCCATCAAGTTGGCCTCAACTTACGGGGACCCTATGAATGAGAGATCTCCTAGTCACCCTATCCTCAAAAGCCCAGCTCAGGTCTTGCAGACTCAGGGCAGCCGTGGCTTCCTTGATTCATTCTATCCATCTGGAATGTGGTTTTTCCTACTACCTTCTACCTTGTCTTTTCTAATGAATCATGTCTTCTCATGATACGGTCAAAGTACAACAGTCTCAGTTTGGTCATTCTGGCTTTGAGGGATAGTTGAGGCTTGATTTGTTCTAGGACCCATTTATTGGTGTTTTTCGCAGTCCATGGTATCCGTAGAACTCTCCTCCAGCGCCACATTTCAAAGGAGTTGGTTTTCTTCCTATCAGCTTTGTTCATTGTTCAGCTTTCACAACCATGCATAGAAATGGGAGAAACGATGGCATGGATGTCATTCATAGGGTTGCTATAATGCTAAGCCTTCTTGATGGCACATAACAACAACAATAACACCGCCAATAAAGAGGATGTAGAAGCCACTTCTACCTAATACTCTGGGACACTGGGCAAGTCCTCCATTCACTCCACATCAAGGTCTAGTGCCCAGAGTGTTTCCAGCTGTGTCCTGCCAGATGTTCCTCTGATGCTATTTAGAAGGAATGAATCAGTGTGGCACCTATGTACTTAAGGAGGAGGATGACTTCAGGCAGCCATATAGAATCTTTGAGCTGGAAGCAGTCTCAAGGACCATCTAGTCCAACCCAATCTTGCAGAAATGCACAGCGACAGCATTCCTGCAAGATACCCATCTAACCTTTGTTTAAAAACTCCCAAAGAAGGAGAGTCCACCACCCTCCAAGGCAGCTGTCAAACAGTCCTTTCAGGAAAGAAGTTTCCCCTAATGTTTAAGTGGAATCTCTTTTCTTGCAACTTGAATCCGCTGGTTTGTGTTCTAGTCTCTGGAGCAGCCTGCCGCAGCTTTTGCTGCCTTTTTGGGGAACACCTTTCCTGGGGAATAAACACTACTGTGTTGTAGGAAAAAGATGGACCTGTTTTTCAAGTGAAAGCCTCTTGAATCATGTACCTGGTTCAATAGGAGAGACTGTCTGGGGAAGTGATGGATTCTCTGTCAGAGGGTTTTAAAGAGAGGTTGGATGGTCAGCCCTCAAGGATGCTTGAGCAGTGGGGTCCTGCTATGGCATGGAGATGGACTAGATGACCTTTGGTGTTCCTTCCAACACTTTGATTCTATGATTCCATGCCTTCCCTATTCTGGTTGATTTTAAAGCAATTCAGACAAGAACACAGAAGGGATGCTGTGGCAAGCCGCATCAGCCCCAGAGGCCCTCAATAGGCGCATACCAGCCCCAGGTTTGCCAATGCCCCATAACTTGCCACTCCCTGGGTAGTCATATGTTCCCCCTTCTTGGTTGCAAAGCCCTCGTCTTTTCCCCTGTGGGCCAACTCCAGTGACAATCACAAATGGCAGAATTTCCCCAGCAAGCCAGCTTGGGATGCAATCCTTTTTTGGGGGATCACAACTCCCAGAATTTCCCAGCCAGTCTTTGGGATTCTGGTTTCAAAGTGGGGAAGACAGAACCGATTGCTGCTTTTGCCTTTCCCTAGCTTGACAAGAAACTTGTTTTGATGGCTTTACAAATAAAATATATGTAAGAAATACACTGTGTACCATCCTGAGAACCATCAGCTAGTGAGCAGGACACAAATATTTCCAATATCTCCTAAGGTCATGCCACTCCAGAGCCACATTGAGGCAACTGGTGGCCTCAACGTCTATGGAGGTCGGTGGATCCACTCTGAGTTTCAGTACCAACTTTAAAGGAATGGTCCAAAGTGCTGAACCTATTTGAGGGATCAAGTTCAGCATGTGGAACAACTCCTTTCAAGTTTGGACTGAAACCCAGAGCAGAGTCACTGTCTCACTGACACCGAAGCCACCACCATTGCTAGAACCAGAACGTTCACTCAGCTTACAACAACTTTGGAACAGAGACCACATCTGGTGCTACCATTCTAATCAAGTACCAAGGCTAAGACATAATACCTGGCCAAAAGCCACCCAGCTAACATGGATCTGGAAGGCAGATCTCACATCCTCTGGGTGGCCCCTGCAGGTTGACCATTGCCAAGAATTCCACTCTGGGGTTTAGTCTAAAAAGTAAAGGAACTATCTAAACTGCTGGGTTATATTCATAGATGTACTGGAGTTGGAAGCCAAATGTCCGGTTGAGTGGGTGGCACCCTACAGATTGACAATGGCCAATGTATCCTCTCTGGGTGTTAGCCTGAACTTTCAAGGAGCTATTCAAGTTCCTGGGCCCTATCCCCCAGAGTATGAGATACTGATTTCTAATGAAAAAGAACTAATAATAGAATGATAGCCCTGAGGAGATTGTGTGATGCTAACTCTTCTTGATCACATTGATGAGAAACTGCAAAATACCATTCAAAGCATGAGAATATGACCATCGTGAAGCTGAATGACCGAATGACACTTACCGAACGACAGAACGAAAAAGAAAGGCAGCCAGCAGAGAATGAAGACCCCGACCACGATTGCGAGGGTTTTGGCGGCCTTCTTCTCTCGGGAGAACTTCAAGAGGCGCACGGAGAGAGAGCTCCTGAAGGTGTGCCCTTTGTTCTTGGTGCTGGCCAGAGAGTCCTCCAGGACACTGCGGCAGTGGATCCGGAGCACGACCTCCATGGATTTGCTCCTCTCTTTCTTGACCCCGGCCTCCAAGCTCTTGGTGGTTCGCCTTGCTACCACGTAGATGTTGAAGTACATCACCAGAATGACAGCCAGGGGCAAATAGAAGGAGAAGAGGGAGGAGAAGATGGCATAACCCGGTTCCTCTGTGATGTTGCAGTGTTGGTCATTCTCTGGAGGCGCCTCCTTCCATCCCAGGAGCGGACCGATGGAGATGACCATTGAGGAGAGCCAGACTGCCACCATAATGATCACTGCCTTCTTCTCGGTCATGATGGTGGGGTATTTGAGCGAGTACTTGACCCCAATGTACCGATCCACAGAGATGATGCACAAGCTCATGATGGAGGCTGTGCAACACAAGACATCCACCGCTGCCCAGATGTCGCAGAAGATGCGGCCAAAGATCCAGAGGTCCTCTAGGACTTCCAAGGTGGCTGAGAAAGGCAGGACGGTGGTGCTGAGCAGCAAGTCGGCGATGGCCAAGTTGATGATGAAGTAGTTGGTCACCGTTTGCAAGTGACGGTTGCAGGCCACTGAGAGGATGACCAAGATGTTGCCCACGATGGCCGAGAGGATGAAGACGGCGAGGAAGATCCCCACGCCCACCGATTGCAGGGTCAGCCTCAGAGCCAAGGAGGTGCTGCTGTTGGCATGGACATCTCCTCCTCCTTCTTCTCCTCCTCCACCGGGCAAGGTCCCATTCACACCCCCAGCCTCTCCCGTGTGGTTCCCATTCAAGCTGGCATTAATCTGGTCAGAGAAAGTCATTCTTTTTCAAAAAGGTCCGGTCTCCATGGGGTGGGACAGGCTCAGCGTGACTGGGGTGCAGAGCAGAGGGGTCCCACGGGCATGCTGTGAATCCCCTGCCCCTGATGACCCCCCCCCAACTCCCAAATCCCCTATCAGGAATTTAACCCTTCCCCTCCTCTGAGGTCCATGCTTTTAAGAGGAAAGTCTCTTCGTGACTTGTGCCTACCTCTCTTCCTCTGCAAAATCTGGTTTAAATCACCAGACCCTGCAAATCTAAACACCCCCAGGATGCTCTTCAGCAACTAACACCCCCATCCTTCTCCCTCTTCCTTAACCAGGGAGGACCAGCTGATTTTTTTTGCCAAGGCACTAGACCTCAAGGAGCCCATCTGCTGTCCTACAGCCTCCAGCATGTGAAATTGGGTGTGTGTGTGAAGAAAGACAAGAAATGACCTCTTCCCTCTATTTCTTAGGGTCCTCACCCCTTCCTCCTCCCACAGAGATGTATACTTGATCTGACCTCTTGCAACTCTTGCAATAAACCCAAAACAAAACAGCTCCCCCCAACCACCCACAATAAAAAATGACGTGCAAAAAGTGTCAATATGTCAACACTTGCAGGAAAAAACACCTGCAATAATAATAATAATAATAATTTCTGTACTCCAGCCCTCACTTCTTTCTCTTTTCCTTCCACCTCTGCAAATTGTGTGTGTGTGTGTTTAAAAAAAAAATCCCCTTAAAATTGGCAAATCATCCCAACAGGAAGGGAAAAAAACAAACACAAAGTGAGAGGAAAGCCCAGGAAAGAAAGGCAACCCTGTCTGTGCTTCAGTGATGAAGAAGAGGAAGAATTCCGAGTGGGGAAGAGAGGACGCCTGCCTTCCCTTCCTTCCTCTCTGCCTGTCGCGTTCCCTTCATCCGGAGATGCGATGCTTCGGAAAGGAGGCAGCGGGCAGGACCGAAATAGCCCCGGGGCCACCACTTGCCAAGCCCGGGCGCCGGTTTCCAACGGGTCAAGTTCACGGGCATCCCTCCTCCCCCGCCTTGGTCCCGATCCAAAGGGATGCGCAAGGAGGAGAGACTCACCAATCCGATCCCAAATCGGAGGGAATGGCCCCGTCGTGCCTCTGCAACGCCATCCCTGGGGGGCAGGCCAGCCTTTTCTAATCCTGAACACCCCCAAATCTTGACCCACCTCTCAGAGGGAAAGAAAACTCGCAATCCTTCAGGCACGGAAAACTTCTTTGCAGCTCAGCGCGTCTCCTGCGCACTCTCTCGCTATGGACCGAACCCAGAAGCCCAAAGAGCCGCCTCTTCTGCAGGCTCCTCCTCGGCGGCAGCTTCCGAAGTTGGAGAGAAGGCGAGGAAGGGGGGACCCGCGCAAGGCTGGGGCGCGCTGGAACTGCGGGTTGCCAGTCGAGACGGAGCAGAGACGGAGCGAGGAGAGCCCGCTGCCCTTTGGGGAGAGAAGGGCGCCTTGGGTGCGGGGCTGTTGGGATGGGGAGAGGGGAGAAGACACGTATTGGGTCGAAAGGGAAGGAGAGGCACGGGGAGAGAGAGTAGTGGTGGAGGGGGGGGAGGAGGAGGCGGTGGAGGTGGAAAATGCGACCGAAAATAGATTCATTGAAGGATTTCCAGCGCCTCCGCAGCGCGCCGGAGTGCCGCTAGGGGGCAGCAAAAGGCTGGTCTGCTGGGCTCGCTGGTTGGCTGGGCTCGCGGGTTGGTACTCTTTCGGCGGTTGGGATGCCTCCCCATAGCGCAGGGGTGGGGGAAGAAAGGGCAGCCCCTGGTCTGCAGGCTGCACCCCCAAGATCATGCCCCACCACATCCTGAAGGGGGCCCCCAGGCCAGGATCTTGCACCCCCCCCTTACTGCTAAGGTTAAGGGCAGCCAGATGCTCTGCAGCAGACAGGGGCTCTGAACCTTTTCTTTACCAGGCATTTTGGGGCCCCCTGCAACGCTTTATTTTGGGGCCCCCATATGTTTATCTCAGGTCAATGTACTCTAACCTAACCTATTCACAGTACAGGGTATTCAGATTATTACTAATGATGTTAGTAATCATTAGTAATAATCAGGAGGAGGGTTACATTGGGCCCCCCACAATGATGGGGCCCCCTGCGGCTGCTGGTGCTGCAGGGCCCTTAAACCGGCCCTGTTTAAAAACCCCTTTAAATATCTTTTGTTGCTGCAGGCCCCCAAGACTTAACTCGAGATTAAAACCCTAATAATAATAATACATAACAACAACAATAATTATGCAGATACATCATTTTATTTATTTATTTATTTGTACCCGCTCTTCAGCCACAAGGCTATCAGAGCGGCTTACAAATTGTTTTAAGCAATAGGTATTTACACATCTACACTGCGTTAAGCAGTTTCCAATGTGTGTTAGCTAATTGCCCCCACAAGCTGGGTACTCATTTTACTGACCTACGAAAAGATGGAAGGCTGAGTGAACCTTGGAGCCCGCTGGAATTGAACTTGCAACGTGATGACTTGCAGTACTGGCGTTTAACCACTGTGCCACCAGGGCTCCTATCCGCCATCCATTAAACCTTCTCTCAGAGGCACTAGAGGGGGAGGGAAGACTTTTTCTCCTGCTTCTTCCTGCAAGTTTGTGGCTGGAGCAGATTGAATGGCAATGTGCAGGCCAAGCCAGCCAGCCTTTGCCTTGGCTCCTGTCATGTGGCCGCTCCACTGCAGGGAGGAGGTGGGCCAAGCAGCCTTCAAGCCTTTGTGGACCCCCTGTGAGGACATCGCAGCCCCCTGGGGGTCCACAGACCCAAGGTTAAGAATCACTGCTCTACAGGATGTAGGATAAAAATTAAAATAAGTCTGTTTAAATGATGTCATCAAAGTGATATTTATTTTTATTTTATTAAAAAAAACCTAAATGGATTTGCATAATAAAAAACTTACAATAATATCACCCTTCTAATCCCAGGCCCCCAGGCTAGACCCCTGTCAACACCCCCCTTGTGGGGGCCATGCCGAAGATTCCCCAAGAACCCCCATCTCACCTAACCCCCTGACCATTTGCTATGGTGTTGAGTAAACAGGAATGCTTATCATGCAGTGCTAACGTCAGCTAGGAGAAGTAGTTTATTACACATTAACAGCATTTTGCAAGCAGGTACTTCAGGAGCACCTAGAAAAAGGAAGGCCTGCCTGTTATGACAGAACAAACCCGGAATACAGAGGTTGGCAATGTGCTGATCAGCAGCAACTCAAATTCTCCAGGAGGGTGCCAGCTTTTGAGTTCAGCAGAATTCTTCATCTGCCTACACCAGTGGCTCTTGAGCTTTTTTTTACCACGGACCTCCTTTACATTTCTTTTGTTGCCGTGGACCCGCAAGACTTAATTCAAGATTTAAAACCCTAATAATAATACATGGTAATGATAATAATACAATTACACCATTCATTAAACTGTCCCTGAGAGGCAGTGGAGGGGGAGGGAAGACTTCTCTCCTGCTTCTCCCTGCTGGAATGGATTGAATGGTAATGCATTGAATGGCAATGCACAGGCCAAGCCAGCAAGCCAGCTTTTGCCTTGGCTCCTATCATGTGGCTGCTCCACTGCAGGCAGGAGGTGGGCCGAGCAGCCTTCAAGCCTTTGCAGACCCCCTGTGAGGGCATCACGCCCCCCCCGGGGGTCCATGGACCACAGGTTAAGAACCACTGGTTTACATGTTAATAGAGGAGGGCAATAGATGTGGCTGATTTAAGCTCAGAAGCCTCTGCGTTTCTCAAGCAGGTACATAAGAAGCATCTAGAAAAAGGAAGGTCTGACTGTTATGACAGAACAAACCCTGAATGCATAGGCTGTCAATATGTTGATCAAGAGCAATTCAAATTCTCCAGGAGGGTGTCAGCTTTCGAGTTCAGCAGAATTCTTCATCAGCTTAGGTCATTCTAATAAATAAACCTTGGCTGGCATCCTGTTGGGAAGTTATGACATTGTAAACAGACTTACCATGGTGTAAAGTTGAATTGTGTCATTGCTCGGCGTTTGTATTCTTAGGAGTGGAGTGGAAGCATAGCTGTGCCAGGTGGTCCATTGCATGCATAGAGCCAGCAGTGCTGCTATTGGGCACAGCATGTCCTCATGCACAATGCATTCCTGATGCGCAGTATGTACCAATGCACAATGGGACATCTTGTGTAGTGCTCCCCTGTTGTGCAACATCACAATTCACTAATATGGTTGTGTCATGTCAGTGACATAGCTTTATCATGATGAAGTTTTGGGCTGATCTGTGCAAATACTGTATGCCAGTGGTTCTTAACCTGGGGGTTGGGGTTCCCCAGGGACCCACGATGTCCTCACAGGGGTCCGCAAAGGCTTGAAGGCTACTTGGCCCACCTCCTCACTGCAGTGGAGCAGCCACATGACAGGAGCCAAGGCAAAGTGACTGGTGAGTGGCTGCGGGGGTGAGAGGAGGGGTGGGTCCTTGTGAGGCTGGGGGTGGGAATGAAGATTGAGTGGCAGGAGTAGATAGTGAGGTAGAGAGAGAATTTGCATGTGGGTGGTGATTGGCTGAGGGAGTGAGAGGAGGGAGGGGCCCTTGTGAGGCTGGGGGTGTAGATGCAGATTGAGTGGCAGGAGCGGATTGTGAGGTGGAGAGGGAATTTGCATGTGGGTGGTGATTGGTTGGTTGTGTTTCCTGAGCAGCCAATCAGCACTCTGAGAAAGGCAACATACCCAAGAGTTTTATGTAGAGAGATGGTTGATGAAGTTATATGATTATGTGAAGACTGACAAACTGACACATATGTTAAGAGACAAATAAGAAGAGGATTTCAGGACAGAATGGGGCCCATAGTTGGTTTGACATGACATGACATGCTCATTAAAAAGAAGTATGTCTTTTCATAGATTAACAGACAAAAGAAGTCCATGAAGTCAAATGGTTGTATTATTTGTTAGTTAATGCTGTCTTTTTATATTTTATACTTGTTGTATTGTGATAGTCTATGTTTAGCTGGAGATTTTTGTTATTAATGTTTAAGTGGATAGACATTATTATGTTTCTTATTCCTTTAATATTGTAGAAAAAATGATAAAACATATTTTTTAAAAATAAAGTTTTGGGCTGGCATTCAACATTGCAGTTATGGATGCAGAATCTAGATTTACAGATCTGCAAGTGCTCTTTAGTTACTAAGACTACATAATCATAGTTTAAGACTACATAAATGCCACTCCAGCCTGCCTTAACTGCCAGTGGCCAGATCGGGCAAAGGAGATCCATTCAGCTTCTGAGGGCCCGTCTACATGGTAAAAAAAATACATACACCATTCAGAAGATCGATCTTCCATACACACGGCCGTTCGGATTCATACATGTCATTTGGAAGGGGGGGCTAGCAAATCCCCCGTAAACTCCGAAGGATTAGCGGATTAAAATCAGTACAGCTGTTCGAATGGTTGATCATCTGTACTCCCATTCGCACACATACGAACAGGCAGTGTAATCTGATTGGCTGGCCAAGTAGAGGGGGCATGGCTAGCAAGGAGGGGAATTGGGAGTAGTCACCATGTTGGATTCCCGGCTAAGCGAAAGTCCGGTAAGTCCGTGAATTTTATATATATTTATTTTTATTTTACATTGTAAATAGGGAAAACCGACTGTCCGCAAAGCAGGCACCTTTTTAAATTAAAAAAAAATCGGCGGGAGATTTAAAACCGCCGCTTGGCTTGCTCGTTCCTGCCAGCTGGGGAAGGGGGGGGTCATACGGAGTTTAGGGGGGGGAAATCGTGTAGGCAGATCGTAGGTATTCGAACGACTGCCTATTTGTATTTTTTACCCCCCAAACAGATTTTTTTGAAATCGTATAGACGGGCCCTGATTGGGCCTCAAGGAGGATGCCGTTTCCACCCCCTTCCTGTCAGCGAGCAAGGCTGTGGCAATCAGAAGCAGGACCCCTGTCGCAAGTCCTTGTCATGGCCTTGTTCAGTGGTGGGAGGGGGTGAAAACCTCATCTTCTTTGTGCCCCAGTTAGAAGCTGAATGGGCCTCCTTTGCCTGATCTGGCTGCTGGCTCTTAAGGTGGGCTGATGGGAGAACGCAGGCCAGGAGACGTTACTTAGTCACACAGACATAACCAAGTAACTGAGGTGGAATATTGGCAATGCACAGTAGCCTCTGATACAGAATCTCAGCCCTTAACAATAAAATGAAATTAAACATTAAAAATGGAAATCTAGAAAGGGCAGTTTCTCTATCTACCCATCTCTGAGCATCACATGCATCCTCAGTTCAAGCACAGTTGCACCCTGGCACTTCCAACATTGACATGATTTATCTACTAATCTTCCCCAGGATTATTACAGTACTTCTGTGGTTCTCTATGGCTCTGGAGGTCAGGAGGACTAGAAACCAGTGGATGAAAATTGCAGAGAAGCAGATTTTGGTGGAACATTAGGAGAAACAGGTACGAACTCTTTGCAATAGCTCCATTGGCTGCTGGCCCATTTCGGGGCACAATTCAAGTTTTGTCTTTGACTTATAAAGTCCTATATGGCTTGGGTCCAGGTTATTGAAGGACCATGTCTCCCTGTCTGAGTCCTGTAGAGCTTTATGATTGTCTGGAGAAGCCCTTCTATTTGTCCCACCACCTTCTCGGGCACATTTGGTGGGAACAAGGGAGAGGGCCTTCTCAGTGGCTGCTCCCAGACTTTGGAGCTCCTTCCCCAGAGAGGCCAGGATGGCCCCATCCTTGCTTTCTTTGTGGCAGCAGGTTAAAACATTTTTATGCCACCAGGTTTTCTCAAACTGAGAAGGGCTGGGCTTCTAAGTCCATGTGGTACTGTTTTTAGGATTTTAAAGAGTTTTTATAGAGTTTTAAAATGCATTTATTTTCATATTTTTAATATTTTAACTTATAAAATGTTTAATTGTTTTTTTAAAATTTTAGATTATATATATATTTATTTATTTATATATAGATTATATATTTAGATTGTTATTTTTACTTTTGTGCTGTCTTTAACTTGTATTATTTTAAATATGTTTGTTAGCCACCTTGAGTCTCATTATTGGGAAAACGCAGGATATAAATGAATAAAACAGCAACAACAACTGTTTGGCACTGGAACTACCTGGAGGGTGGGTGGCTTCTTCTTTGCTGGAGGCTGAGGCTCCTGCCAGAGATGGGTAAGCAGAAAAGAAGATCATACAATCATAGAATTGGAAGAGACCACAAGGCCATCCAGTCCAACTCCCTGCCATGCAGGAATACACAATCAAAGCACTCCTGACAGATGGCTATCCAGCCTCTGTTGAAAAACCTCCAAAGAAGGAGACTCCACCATACTCTGAGGCAGTGCATTCCACTGCCAAATACCTCTTACTGTCTGGAAGTTCTTCCTAGTGTTTAGGTGGAATCTCTTTTCCTGTAGTTTGAATCCATGGCTCCGTGTCCTAGTCTCTGGAGCAGCAGAAAACAAGCTTGCTCCATCCTCAGTATGACATCCCTTCATATATTTAAAAATGGCTATCATGTCACCTCTCAACCTTCTCTTCTCCAGCTCCTTAAGCCGCTCCTCATAGGGCATGGTTTCCAGACCTCCCACCATTTGGGTCACCCTCCATACTCCAAAAAATCCTAGGATCCCTCTGCAATCGAAGAACTGCCTCTAGGAAAAAGGGAGTAAGTAGGGTGTCTCTCAGCTCTGATGCATTGCCTCCCTGCCCCATGAAAGCCAGATCTGATAGCCACACTGACAAGGGTGTACCAAAGAAATGGGAACTGACTGATGGGAACACAACTGATTATATGGCTCAGGTCCAGGCTATCTGAAGGACTTATCTCCCAGTCCCTGTTTAAGTCTCTTTGAACTCTAAGACCTTCTCTCTGTCCCACTCCTGTTTTAGGCTCATTTCATGGGGACAAGGGAGAGGGCCTTTTTTTGTGGCTGCTCCCAGATTATGGAACTCCATCCCTGAGGTGGGTAGGATGGCTCCTTTTTGCTCTCCTACTGCCAGGAAGTGAAAACTTTCCTATTCTTTTTAGGAACTGACTGCAATGGACTTTTAATGCTGTGTTATTTTGTTGTTTTCTTATATCCTATTTTAAAACAATTTTTAAAATGGCATTAATTCTATGAACTGTTTGTTTTAAATGTAACATTTTATATATAAATGCGCATATGTGTATATCAGTGTTTTAGTATGGTTTTACACTGTGTTGGTTTTGATATTTCATTAGTTGCCTTTGTTGTTGCTGTTGCTGTGTGCTTTCAAGTCATTTCTGACTTATCGTGACCCTAAGGCAAACCTATCAAAGGGCTTTCTTGGCAAAATTTGTTCAGAGAGGGTTTACCATTGCCCTCATCTGAGGCTGAGAGTGTGTGACTTGCCCAAGGCCACCCAGTAGGTTTTCATGGCTGAGTGGGGATTTGAACCCTGATCTCTAGAGTCATAGTCCAACTCTCAAACCATTACACTGCACTGGCTTCTTACCAAGCTGCCTTTGTAACTCTATTAGTGGGGGAAAAGCAGGATATACATGAATCATCATCATCATCATTTTGGGGTGGGGCAGGAAGCACAGGGTCTTCAGCTGCTGTTGGACGACAACTCCCATCATCCTTAGCCAACATAGCCAGTGATGAGCAATGATGGGAGTTATAGTTCCAAAACAGGTAGAGGGCTGCTTATTTCATGTCCGTTAGTTCTAGGGGCATAGAAAAGCCAGGTCTTGCTTAAAAAGGATACTAAAGCTCTAGTTTTCAACATGCCTCATAAATCATGTAGATGGAGCTTCATGATTTGTGCACCACTGGTTATTTTGTTTTGTTTTCTGAGAAGGAGGAACAAAGCTGTGCAACTCCCCTGGGAGAATTCCCCAGAGGATCCTTGTGACTCAGAATGCCAAGGTACCTTTGTGAACAAGGCTTTCTGACATTAAAGCCACATTTTCTCCTAGTTTTGCTATCTGCGATTCTGCTTTCTCCCTACTGCTTGTCCCCCAAATGAGGTATTTGCTTTGTTTTGGCTGGGCACCTGGCATTTTATTGCAGCAATTTTTCACAGCCAACTACCAGATGCCTGGCACTCCAACTCCCATCATCCCCCATCAGCATGGCTAATGTCACTCAGAGTAGGCACTCATGGTCTTCATAGATCCATATGGACTTGATAATGTAGGGCAAGCATAGGGAGTGATATGAAAGTTTTGGAGTAATGCAGAATTCTTCAGCAAGCCCAGTGAACACTCCCGCCCCCCAAGTCAGAGGGCTGCTTCCTTAGAATTTTGTGAAACTGAAATATATCCTCTTTGAAACTTGAAATGAAGGGAGAGAAGAGGTAAAAATATACCTTTATAGAGACTGAGTTCCTGTATTTTTCTTGTCTCAATTCCTCTCATTCTTCTTTTTTTTCCTTTCTGCAACATGTCTGTTAGACTGCATGCCTATGAGCAGGGAATTTCTTTTTCTTTCTTTTGCATTACAGAATGGAGAGAAACAGAATTGGAGCAGACTTTGGAAGAGTTCCTGACCACCACTCTCAGAATCCCCTAGCTAGCATGGATTCTGGGAGCTGTAGTTCAAGGCCTAAATCCAACTGCTAGTCCAGCTAGAGGAGACCGTTAAATTAATGGAACTTACATAAATATTACAGTAATGTAATGCATAAATAATTCTTATTTATTCAGTAGGTCTACTCTATTTGGGACTAACAGATGCCCTTTAACATTTCTCAGATGAAAACTGGAAACACATGGCCAAGCAACATCAGTGTGTGGTCAAGATGGCAAAAGTTATTAATGAGGAAGAACACACAAGTTAGGAGAGGCTGCAGCTGTTTGCTTTTGCCAGAGTTTACTGGAAAGCACATGATTCTATCCTCTCCCCCCACTGAGTTGAGTGCAAACGACTTTTGCATTTTGAATTCAGTTTGCAGCAACTGAGAGGAGGTGAAGACAAAGAGGAAGGAAGAGAGAGAAACTGGGATGTTTTAAAAGCTGAAAAAGTGGGTTGACAGAGCATTAACTAGGACTGTCCCTGCCATATCAGGACATTTCGAGGGTATGTTAACAGGTGGATTTAACACTCCCCTCCCCAAAGTAACTTTCTCACGTTCTGAGATGGAGGGAACTTGTTGACCGTTTGGTCTGCCCTCTTACCTCATTAAAGGAAGGAAATCCAGGGAAGGAGAGAGAGAGTATCCTTAGAAGATGGCAAGCCAGCCTTTTGGCTGTGCTGAATTGTCCCATTCCATCCCCAGATGGCACTTGAAATCCTTCCAACTCTATGTTATTCTCCATTGCACACTATGACACTATAAGACCTCCAGGGAGGGAGAGCCCACCACAGCTCCATTGTCAAACTGCTCTTACCATCAAGGTGTTTCACTTGTTCAATCACAGTCTACTCTGGTATGCCCAGTGGATCTAGCACTGTCCTATGAGACTGCAGGGGACATGGCATTCCCCTTTTCTATGTCACAGCCATTCGGTGATCTCCAGAATGTGATCATGTCTTCAGATTTTCCTTGGTTTTTTTCCGGGCTGTGAGGCCGTGCTCTGGAAGAGTTTATTTCTGATGTTTCGCCTGCATCTGTGGCTGGCATCTTCAGAGAATGGTTGGGTAGGAATGTGTGGGGGGTTTAGCAGGGATCACCAGCATTGAGGCCATGATATTGAGAACACAGCTGCGCTGGGCAGGGCACGTTTCTAGGATGGAGGACCATCGCCTCCCAAAAATACTACTCTACGGTGAACTCGCCACGGGTCAGTGTAAGAGGGGCGCTCCAAAAAAGCGATACAAAGACTCCCTGAAACAACATCTCAGGCTCGGCCAAATTGATCACCAACAGTGGTCCGCCCTGGCCTCACATCGGGAGGCATGGAGATGCACTATCCACAATGCTGCAGCCTTATTTGAGAACTCACGACGAACAAGTCTTGAAGAGAAATGACAACGCAGAAAGAATCACAATCCAAAAACATCACCCAAGGAGACCTTCTGCTGTGCTTTTTGCAACCGGACTTGTTTATCTCGGATTGGCCTTTTTAGTCATCAGCGCGCTTGCAGAAAGCGTGGGATGAGTCCTTCCTGAATCTTCGTTTGCGAAGAAAAGCCAGAGAGAGAGAGAGAGAGAGAGAGAGAGAGAGATACTTATATAAAGTTTATATACTTATATATCCACACACACTCCTACCCAATGATTCTCTGAAGATGCCAGCCACAGATGCAGGCAAAATGTCAGAAATAAACTCTTCCAGAACACGGCTTCACAGCCTTAAAAAAATCCAAGGAAAATCTATGGATGCCGGCCATGAAAGCCTTCGACTTCACATTGATCATGTCTTGCTTTCTACATCCTTGTCCCTCTTGGCTGACTTCTCCAAATCCTTTCTGAGTTGTTCAAATCATTATATGGTGGCTAGAAAACATTAGGTCTATCGTCTATGCTGTTGCCAATGAATATGATCAGTCCCCTTTACCTTATTTGTCTTAGCTCACAACTGAAGACAGAGAACCCCCTTGACCTGACATTATCAAGCTCTCCATTTGGTCATCTCTCACCTTCCCATTTAGATCTCTCTGGTTGTCTTCCCATCTTCTTCCTACTCTCAATTTAGCAACGGCGTGTTTTCCTGTTTTTCTACAATGCTGGCCTGTAGCATCCACTAAATTTGGCCCTCCCCGGTCCACTACCCATTACCCACCTTCCTTTGGGGAAAAAAAAGGACCACTACACTTCCCCTCCAAAAACGCTTTTTGGATCCCAGGATAAACCAGTCCCCTTCAGCCCAAAATCTACAGTGGATTTTTTTGTCCAATCTGGGACTTTGAACTTTGAAAATGTCTCTGGGCATGTGCAGTGAAGTTGGTGGCACACCCAGACAAACTTACATTATAGACGGTCTTCTGTGGCTGGGGGTTTCTATGTTAATGAGATGGTTAATTTGCTCTGGGTCATGATCCAGACTTCAAAGGAACCATCCACGATGCTGAACCGTAGCCTTAACATCAGTTCAGTACCTTGGATAGCTTCTTTACAGTTCAGCCTAAAACCTGGCATGGCTCAGCTGACCCACTGACATGGAATCAACCAGCTATTGCTGCTGCTGGAGCATGTTAGGTTTGACCTCAGAATTTAGTAATTTAGGCTCTGTAACTAACTGGGACCCTTGGTTTTGGCTACGATACCAGGTTGGGTGGAATTTGGTCCTGTTTCTTGCCCTGCTCTCACCAATAAATGCCATTATTTGCCATATATTCACTCCTTTGTCAATGTTTCCAGGCACACATTTTTGCCTCCCAGGGCCAACTTTCTTTTTCCTTGCAAATATTAGATCAACCTTCTTCAACCTAGAATCCTCCAGGGACTATGACTCCCATCATCCAAGATAGCACAATCCTTTTTGCATCTCATTCAGCTCCCCCCTTCCTCAATATCTTCTCCTTCATCACACCAGCGAGCCCTGTGCTGGCTGTGGATGATGGGAGTCACAGTACAGCCCATCTGGGTGCCTGGTTAGGAAAGTCTGATCTAGAGGGCATTTGTCAGTTTGGAAACAGGCTAGGAGAGGAAAAAAGAATCCTCCCAGGGCTTCATAACAACAGATTGGAATGAAGACACTTTGGCATTTTTTGTCTGAGCCTTGTTTACAGAAATAGCTCTGTTTCCCACAGATAGAAAGCTAAGCCAGCTAATAGTGGTTTGTTTCTAATGAGGTATCTTTCCTGCTAGTGGCTGCTGTCTTGTCCCCTTGAGGTTACATTCATCACCAGAGTTTCAAAATCCATTTAAAGCACTGTTAAGCACTTGTATGGATTCTTCTTGCCAGAGGGTGTTCATCCAACTAGGAATCATGTGCCCTCCCTGCTTAAATCTAGTTAGTGAACCAAGAAATCTGGAATTCCATATTTAAAAGGGACAAGGTAAATGGAAAATAATGATGCACACTTATTTTGCATGAACAGGCTTTGCTTGGAATCTGAGCCTTGAAATTATATAGGTATATGGCCTAGATTCGATTGTTAATCCTAACTAGAGTAGAGCTATTGAATCAATTTAATTTACCTACATGGTGACTCAGCATCCAACAATGTATTCAATAGGACTAGTGGGGATTAGTCAACAAGAATCCAGCCATACATTTGCAGAAGGGGGTTATTTTGAGCAAGGAAATAAAAGGAGGTGGGAGGGTGGAACAGAAATAAGCCACCAGGGATGGAAATCCTCAACCATATCATTCTTACAAGTGAGGACAAATAATTATGATGGTGTTTTCCCTCAGTGTGGGAAAAATCAAATATCCAATTGCAGTATTCTCTTCGTATTTCAGGGATGGGGAGCTGCATTAACCCCTCAGGAGAATTTGGAGACCTGCCCCTGTACCCACTCTGCAAAAACATGCCCCCCCATGCCCTCTACAGGACACGGGGTACATTTTCACCATGTTTTTGGGTTTTCCTGGGCCATTTTAGGCCCAGGAGAGGCCTTTTTTTTTTTAACAATAGGAAGTGAGAGGATATCACTTTCTGTTCACTACCTGTTTCAAAAATGGTCCCCAATATGTGGTGGGACTGTCCTCCATGCCCACAGAGGGCATTTTGATGCATTTTTCTATATATTTATTTTCACCCCCCCCTGGGGGGGGCAGGTTGCCTCCAAATGTGGTGAAAATGCCATCTACACCCTTAGAGGGCACTTTGAAGAAAAACATTGATTATGGAGTATTTAAACATCCCAAAGTGTTGTGGAGGAATCAACCCATTGAGAAAAGCATGTGGGCTAGCATCCTGGTGGGAATTTGCAACATCATAAACCAACTTATGACTGCATTCTTTAGGACTGTGGCGTTGCGTTAATGGTGTATTCCCAGGAGAGGAGAACCACCGTCACTGCACTATTGGGACCAGTGTGCAAATGGTGTAAGTAGCATTGCTGTTGCACAAACAGTTGTAATGTGTGACAGTATTGTATTTTGCAGGAGAGGCTGCCCTTGTGCAATGATAGCACAGGGTTGGGATGGCACCCTGATGATCCAGAATGAAGGGAAAGTCCTGGGTGCACCATGCCTCGTTGGAAAAATGTCTCCACTTTTCATGGTGCACTGTTGCACAATGGGCATCATGTGTGATGGCTCATTGTGTTTTGTCAGAATTCTTTGACATGGTTGCATATCATGTCAGGGTTGTAGTTCTGTCATCGTAAAGTTACACATTGCAGCATGTGATATAGGATCTCAGGTGTGATTTTTTTAAATGTAAAAACATTTTTTCTGTGCTCAGAACAGGTTTACTGCATGGGAACCCCATTTTCTGCAGAGAAAACAGGGAGGGTTCCCCCCCCTCCAAAAAGTATGTTTTCCTGCATGGAATAATCCCTTCTTCAGAATGTTTGAATACCAGGAGGAAATTGTGAAAAATTCTCACTAGTATATGATTCTTCTCAGAGGGGTACCTAACTGACAGCAAGCCCATTTTTTGGACCAAGTAATAAATAATTATGAATATTTTTTCCATCCCTAGGAGCCACCCAATTGAGACATTGCCAGGCTTTATGGAAGGGGTGGGGAAAATTCAGTCCTGTACTCTGCTGAAGAGAGAGCAGTGTGTCTCTTTCCTTTAGCCTCTCCCAGCAGAGAGCAAGCTTCAAGAGTCCATGCCAGGTCTTAATCCATGCCAGGATAGCCTGAAAGAAGTCCCATCACCCTCTGCTTTCCCTGCCACAGTGGAAAGCCCCTCCAAAGAGAGAGCAGGGATCATTCCTTCCTTCAGCTGGCACGGAGTAGGTTCAGAGAGTTTAATCAAATCTGCGAATAATCAAAACCTCTAAAGTGAAAGACGTGAGTGTGGTGGGATGACTGTACATGCAAAAGGGCTCTAGGAGTCTTAGTGGACCACAAACTGAACATGAGTCAGCAGTGTGACACGGCAGCTAAAAACCCCAATGCAATTCTAGGCTACATCAATAGGAGTAGAGTGTCTAGATCAAGGGAAGTACAGTAATAGCACCACAATTCCAGAAGGATATGGACAAGCTGGAATGTGTTCAGAGGAGGGCAACTAAAATGATAAAATGTTGCATCATTTGATTCATAAATACACTAGTGGTCCTTTCAAATAGCTTTTTGCTGCGTTCATTGATTTCTCCTCAGCTTTTGATACAATTAACAGAAATTGCTTGTGGGATAAGATGGCAAGGACTAATATTGATAAGAGGCTGTTACTCCTAATTAAGGAGTTATACACCAATACAACTATGAGGGTAATGATTAGCACAGATGGAAGGTTGATAGAGGAAATTCATACAACACAGGGTGTCAGACAAGGCTGCTTGTTAGCACCTCTCCTGTTCAATGTTTATATTAATAATATTGTAACTAATTTAAATTGTCCTGATCACTATCCTCCCTCAATAGGAAGTCGTAAAACAGTAATTCTAATATATGCTGATGATATTGTATTATTATCTATGAGCAAAATTGGGCGGAAGAAAAGTTTAAATAAACTCTATGACTTCTGTCAAACAGAACAACTTAGAATAGACTATGTAAAATCTAAGGTGATTGTCTTTGGCAAAAGCTCACCTAAATTTAATTGGAATTCAGGTGGAAATAGGATAGAACAGATTCTCCCCTTTAAGTATTTTGGGGTTGTATTTTGATGAGAAAAATTCCTGGAGGACTCAGTTACAAAATATTAAAATAACAGCACAAAAGTCAGCACATGCAGTATTGAAATTATTTAATTCTAGAGGCGGTAGACTTGTAAGTTCAGCATTGAAAGTGTTTTTAGGGAAAACAGTTGCTCAAATGCAATATGGTATTGAGATCTAGGGGATAAATCAGAATAATTTCATAGAATTGCAGAGTTGTAAGAGAGCACGAGGGCCATCCAGTCCAACTCCCTGCCACACAGGAAATCACGATCAAAGCATCCCTGACAGATGGCCATCCAGCCTCTGTGTAAAGACCTCCAAGGAAGGAGACCCCACCATGCTCTGAGGGAGTGTGTTCCACTACCAAACAGCTCTTACTTTCAAAAAGTTCCTCCTAACATTGAGGTGGAATCTCTGTTCCTGGAGCTTGCATCCATTGCTCCGTGTTCCAGTCTTTGGAGCAGCAGAAAACAAGTCTGCTCCATCCTCAATGTGACACCCCTTCAAATACTTAAACAGGGCTATCATATCGCCTCTTAACCATCTTTTTTCCAGGCTAAACATACCCAGCTCCCTAAGTCTCTCCTCATAAGGCATGGTTTCCAGACCTTTCACTATTTTAGTCGCCCTCTGTGGACACGCTCCAATTTGTCAATATCCTTTTTGAATTGTGGTGCCCAGAACTGGACACAGTATTCTAGGTGAGGTCTGACCAAGGCAGAATAGAGTGGCACTATTACTTCCCTTGATCTGGACACTATACTTCTATTGATGTAGCCCAAAATCGCATTGGCCTTTTTAGCTGCCGCATCACATTGTTGACTCATGTTCAACTTGTGGTCCACTAGGACTCCTAGATCCCTTTCGCATGTAGTGTCATTCAGCCAGGTCTCCCCCATCCTGTATCTATGCATTTCATTTGTTCGCCCTAAGTGCAGTACCTTACATTTCTCTGTATTGAATTTCATTTTGTTAGCTTTGGCCCAGCTCTCCAGTCTATCCAGGTCAATTTGAATTTTGATCCTGTCCTCTAGGGTATTAGCTACTCCTCCTAATTTGGTGTCATCTGCAAATTTGATAAATATGCCCCTAATTCCATCATCCAAGTCATTGATAAAGATGTTGAATAGCACTGGGCCCAGGACAGAACCCTGTGGCACCGCACTGGTCACATCTTTCCAAGATGAAGAGGAGCCACTGCTGAGCACCCTTTGGGTTTGACCGGTCAACCAATTACAAATCCATTGAACAGTTAACTTGTCTAGACCACATTTTACAAGCTTGTTTGCAAGAATGTCATGGGGAACCCTGTCAAAGGCTTTACTGAAATCAAGGTATGCGATATCCACAGCATTCCCTTCATCTACCAAGCTGGTAACTTTATCAAAAAAAGAGATCAGATTAGTCTGGCATGACTTGTTTCTCTGAAACCCATGTTGACTTTTTGTGATTATGGCATTGCCTTCTAAATGTTCACAGACTCTCTGTTTAATGATCTGCTCTAGAATCTTCCCTGGTATTGATGTGACCTGGAGGTCTGTCAGAACAAGTTTTTGAGGTACGTATTGATGGTACCTTTGGGGACTCCTACTGCATTCCTCAGGACAGAAATAGGCATGGTATCTGTCAAAACCATGGCTGAGATGGCAGCCTTCTCGTATTATAAGAAGGTTCTGGACATGTCATAGGACTGCCTCCCTAAGCTTTGTTTAGTCGAACAATGGAAGATAGGTGATTGGGCTAAGTTAGTCCAAGACTTATTAACCACTAAAACTCTCTCAACAGATATTTTTGTTTTTCCTGGAGTTAAAAGCAGGTTGAGGGATTGGATTTATAAATTGGATAATGATCAAGACTTAGCTTCAATTAAGTCTTCAAATTTTTCCCCACTGGTACCACCTGTTGAAGCCAAATCATGTAGGAGCTCAATATTTACAAACGCTTAGTTTTGCTCCTCTGAGAACTGAATTTACAGAATTGCATTTCCAAACTATGCCTACATCATTTATAGATGGTAGATATAGAAATGTTCTGAGAAATTTTAAGGTTCTGCATTTGTGGTATGGGTGAGGTAGAAGATATTTTACATTATCTTTTTCATTGTCAGTTATAGCAAAACCCTAGGAAAAGATTCTTGGAACAGATTTTGGCTTCCTTTCGTAGCGAGAGCTCCTATGTGAAACTATTCTGGCTCCTATCAGATTGTGATCCTTATCTTACACATAAAACAGCCTTATTTTCTAAAGCTGCTAAAAGTATTCGTACTTGCTATTTGAAAGATATAGCTATAGATTGTGCAGGGAATTCACTAATTTGATTTTTTTGTATAACTGTACATGCATATGTATGTTGCATTCTTTTACTGTATTTTTTTCTCTTCTAATTGAATTTTATTGATTTTGTAATGGCTTTTAGTCAAATACAATAAATGATGATGACGATGATGGCAAGCTGGAATGTGTCCAGAGGAGGGTGACAACAATTGTGGGAGGTCTGGAAGCCATGACCTATGCGAAACGGCTTAGGGAGCTGGGCATATTTAGTTTGGAAAAGAGAAGGTTAAGAGGTGACATGATAGCCATGTTTAAATATTTGAAGGGATGTCATACTGAGAATGGAGCAAGCTTGTTTTCTGCTGCTCGAGAGACTAGGACATGGAGCAATAGACTCAAACTACAGGAAAAGAGATTCCACCTAAACATTATGAAGAACTTTTTGATAGTAAGAGCTGTTCGGCAGTGGAATGCACTGCCTGGGAGTGTGGTGGAGTCTCCTTCTTTGGAGGTTTTTCAACAGAGGCTGGATGGCCATCTGTTGGGAATGATTTGATTGGGTATTCCTGCATGGCAGGGGGTTGGACTGGATGGCCCTTGTGGTGTCTTCCAACTCTATGATTCTAAAAGAGGAATTTGCAAGGTGCTGGAGAGTAGGGCAGTGAGTGAGGCAGACTCCTGCAGGGTCCTCCCACAGCTGCCTGCCACAAATTGCTTCAGTCCTGGGAGAGGGCTGGACACATCATCAGCCACCACCCTGCTTTCCAGTGCCTTAGAAATGCCTCTTTTGGGGTGAGGAGAGGGGCTGCATGCCTTAAAAACCATGTTTTCAGGGGCAATTTTACTCATTGCAATGGTATACTGACTACAAAAGTGATTTCATTTAATTAGAACATTAATTAATTAATTAATTAATTAACATTATTTAATTAACATTATTTAATTATCATTAATCAATCAATCAATTAATTAATTAGAACATTTAATTAGAACATGTCAGGCTTATGACATTGTAATTCCTGATGTAAGGATGTAAGTCTGTATTTTGAAATTTGGGTACTGAAGAAAAAGTTCATGGTGGGGGCAGAACTCTTGGTGAGGAGGGCAATTTCCTCATTTGCCCCCTCCCTATCACTACACCCCTAGCTACTAACTACTGGGATGGAAAGAAGGGGATTCTGCTTAGAGAGCTCTCATGGTGTTCAAGTCCTACATTATATTCTAGGGGAGAGCCAGCATCATGTAATCATAGAATCATAGAATCGTAGAGTTGGAAGAGACCACGAGGGCCATCCAGTCCAACCCCCTGCCATGCAGGAAATCTTGATCAAAGCATCCCTGACTGTGTCTTTCGTTTGCGCATTGGACTAATAATCTTGGCTTCTAGTGAGTGTTCAGGATTTATTTGCTCTAGGAACCATGTATGTGTCTTTTTAGTGGCCCATGGTATCTGTAAAACCCTCCTCCAGAAACTTTGGGAGCCACAGATAACCAGAATACACAGTACTCAGCCACAGGGAGCAATGGCATGACTCAGTATAAGGCAGCTTCCTATGTAACTTTGCAGCTGAGTTTTCAAACAGCTTAAAAATGCTAGGCCTGAAATAACCTTTCATTTCCAGGTGATCGCTCTCCCTCCCCCTTGCCGCATCCTAGTTTCCCTTTGTCAGAGATATTTCTATGATGTCTCATCTCTTTTTTACTCTAAGAACTTAATGCACAGAAGCTGGTTTGCTGGGTTTAATTTTAGGCTGTGTGCACACCTTCTTGTCCGCCTATGTGGATGTGTTTGCATCTAACATGCATTTGATCAAATTGCCACCATCTGAAGTCTCCATATGCTCTCATAAGTAATAGAACAGAGAGCTACAGGATGTTGACAAGAATGGTTATTTTTATATACAATTATGTATACATACTTTGTCATGCAGCTCCATCAGGCAGGATGTCATCTGAAGAATCCACCCCTTCCAGCACTGACACCAGTCGTGACATTAAACTAGTTTAAAGGCACGGAGTCTGGGTTAATTAGTTTGGGGATTGTGCTCTTCAGCCCGGGGGTTGGAATCATGCAGCTCTCCGGATGTTGTTGGCCTGCAGCTCCCAGCATTCCCAGCCAGCACAGCCAGTGGTGAGGGATGCTGGGAGCTTCAGTCCAAGAATGTCTGGAGGGCTACATGATTCCCACACATGCTTTGCACTCTGGGCTTATGAACCAGCTGTGGGTGGAAAGGGAAGAGCACTACCAAATGCGCATTGATGTAGTGGGTGGGTGGGGGGAATCCAGAAGAATTTTGTATGAGCAGGATTAGGAAGACATGTACAAATTGTCCAATTATGCTAACCTTCTTGGCCTTTCGGGCTAACTTTCTTCGTTTATTTCTCCCAGAAGCCTCTGCAGTTTCAGCTGATGCTAAGGGCTGAACTTGTATAACCTTGGCATCTGGCTATGCTTGCCATCATCACATTTTCTGCAGGGCCTTGGAATGCAGGGAGGAACTTGTACCAATCACCTGTTAAGGTAGATCTCTAGCCTGTTAGGCATAAATATGGACAACCAGCTATCAGAATAAGCATTATTAGTTTGTTTAGATGTACACATAAGGCAGAGATACCATTAATCAGAAGCATGTAGTGGACAAAATGTGTTATTGATAGGGAATGCACATGGTATACATGGTACAGAGGAGTTTCAGTCCATAAAACCCTCTGTAGAACTGCCGTGAGAGAGCTCAGTGCAGACTAGAAGTGATGGCACGGTGCTGCACATCATCGGCCTGTGGTATCTCTGCTGTTGCTTCTCTGGGCTCCCAACAGCCAGTTGGAGACATGAGATGTTCTAGGGAGCTGGCGTGTTGTTTAACATCCATAAGTTCTGCCTATCTAATAAATCCATAATTTATTTTCCCCACTGGTGTGTTTATTGCCTCCATGCTCTACGAGAACCAGCCTCATTTGGCATTTTAATGGATACACAATGTGCAATGCACATCAAGTTGTGCTTGACATTTTAGGCTTCATCTGCACTGCAGAAATAACCGAGTTTGACACTGCTTTAACTGCCATGGCTCAATGCTATGGAATTCTGGGATCTATAGTTTTGTGAGATATTTAGCCTTCTCTGTCAGAGAGCTCTGGTGCCACAACAAACTACATATCCAAGAATTTCATAGCATTGAGCCATGGCAGTTGAAGCAGTGTCAGGCTGGGTTATTTCTGCAGTGTGTCAGCTGCCCTAGTTTCACGTTAGAGAGCCAGTGCGGTTCAGTGGTTAATGTTCAGATGTTCATGAACCATAAAACTCACTGGGTGAGCATGGGCCAGTCATTCTCTCTTACAATCTATCTCATAGGATTCTTGTGAGGATAACATGGAAAGAAGGAGATACAGACACACTATTTTGAGCTTGTTGGAGGGAAGGTGGAATTGAAATGTAACTAATAGATTTTTTTAAAAATGTCCAAAGGAGATCTTATGTTCTTTGTGTGAAAGCAATCAATCTTTACTTTTAAAAAATGGCCAAGACCTTAATCAATGAGACAGAGCATAAATTTATGCTAACAGAGTTGGACTGCAGTTGTGCAATGAGAAAATTGCAACATTGTACTAACAAATGTGCGTTGATGCACAATATGTGATGCACATCAGTGCACAATGCCACCATACCCATAACTCCACTTTTGCAGTCGTGAATTGAATACCATTCTGCATGAGACAAAAATGTCCAACCACTTCTGTAGAGGACTTTACACCTGTGTAGGTCACTTACAGGATGCCATCCAAGGTGTGTATATGCACACATACAGCGGCATCTGATGTCAGTAGCACATTGAATTTGCCCTGTGGCTTAGTCCAGACTTTAAAGGAGTAACCAAGGTGCTGAAACCTAGACTCTAAATAGATTCAACACCTTGAATACTTCCTATAAAGTTCAGACTACAACTCAGAGCAGGTTCATTGTCCCACTGACATGAAATCCACCAGACTCCACTGTGTGTGTGCATATGTGTGATTTTAACTGGACTGCAGTGTGCCACTGTGTTTTTAAAATCTTCCCCTCCCCACCAAAGGGATATAATTCTTCAATAATTTTCTTCTTGGATGAAGTAATTTTAGCAGTTTTTGGGTGCAGTTTTTGAAGATTTTCTCACAATGTTGAAGAAGTCTTAAAAAACGGCAGCATTTTCAAATCCTAGTCTCAGTTTAGGACTTATCCGGTGCAAAATTTTCACACAATCATTTTGCATAGAAAACAGCATTTTTTTGTTTTTTAAATTTTTATTATTATGTAACAAAGTGTACTATGAAAAACACAACAAATTAACAAGAAACAACCAACAAAGACGGAAGACACAGTAGCTTAAGAATAACATCCTATCACAACTTCAGATAAGCATGAGGGACTGTGCCAGAATTTCACTAGGCATCTGAAGGAGGGGAAGATTCCATAGCCAGTACATCTGCCCAGAATATTTTATGATGTGCTGGAGGCTGAAACAAGTCCAAAATCATGTTTACGTATTTAAGAAAGATAAACCAATCTTCCTGGAATGTGGATAGTCGTTTTTGTCCATTACAAAAGCTCATCATCATCATGATCATCATCATCATTCTTTATTTCGATCATAAATCAAAATATTAAAGCAATACATACGATGCAAAAACTACATAAAATGCATAAAATTTTACATAAACTGCATTAAAAAGTACATACAAATACAACTCTGATATAAAACACCTACACAGAAGACTAAATACTGACAATACCCAAAAGTTACAAACTAAGGATATATATATAATAACTAATGGTTGTGAATTATATTTCCCTCCTAATATTTGCCTACGAGCAGTTATAGCATAGGAACAGAACCTAGCAACCTTCTCTGTAATTTGATGATCAGAATCCCCAAGAAAGAGAGATAGATAAAATCTTTACATTCTCACTGAATATTTGTGTAAAATTGGAGTAATTAGTCTGGAACAAGTATCTTGATAAAAGGGATAGTACAGTAATACATGTTCAAGTGACTCTACTGCTATATTTGAACATGGGCAGGTACATTTGGCATATGGTATTTTTTTGTATCTTCTTTCCAAAACAGATGATGGAAACAAAAGCTCATAGTATATGTAAGTTTTCCCAACAATAACAAAGACCATACTATGTCCCACCAGTTTGCAATTGTAAGAGAGCCAGATTTCCAATTTTTGGCAATTTCTTGCTTGGAAGCAGTCACAAGGAATGCAATCAATTTGCAGTGTTTAAGATGGGCATTATCTTTATACAGCAGTAGCAATAAAAAAAGCAGGGCAAAAATGTACTCTTTGATGGAAATACTTGAAATTTTCTGCAAAACAGCTTGCCAAATTTCTACCACTGTTGGACACTCAATCCACATATGTATAAATGTTCCTGACATATTACAGCTCCTCCAGCAGCATGACATGATGGTTTTAATCATTCTGGAAAGTTGGAGGGGGAAAGATACCAACGATGTATTATTTTAAAAATAGTTTCCCTAATGCTAGCCAATCTGGATTTGTATGGGGCTGAGGTCTAAATGTAGGTCCATTCAGTATCAGATATTGCAATTTGAAGTTCTGGTTCCCAGAATAGCTTCACATGTTGATTTGTGCTATGTAAGTGCTCAATAAGATGTTTATATATAGCAGTGGCTGCTCCCTTACCTTGGTGCATCTGCTTTACGCAAAGTACCTCATAAAAGGTGAGTGCCTGTAATTGTTCACCTGCTGAGGCAAGACGGGTTGCAAAGTTATGAAGCTGATAGATCTGGAACCATGTGGGATTTGCCAATTGCAACTCAATGTTCAGTTCATTTATAGATTTAGGCCTGCCACCCACGAACTTGGATTCAATTGAGGCTAAGTTTTTCAGATTTTGAGTGGAAGACAAGAGCAAGCTATGTGGAAGTGGGGGTGAAGGAAGATGGACATTACTGGCGATAGATGAGGAGCAAGAATATTTATCCATTTGTGCCAAATGATCAGGGAGTTAGACATAAACGGATTGGGCAGCACTTTGATTTTATGCATTGTAGGTTTAGTGAACAGATAGAGTGAGTGCCAAATGATTGCAAATCATTGAGTTCTGAGGCAGTCCATCCATTGGTAGAATTTTCTGTCAATACCGGTATGACCTGAGCCATTTGAAAAGCATGGAAGTATGATGTGACATCAGGGTAGGCCAAACCACCCCATTCAGCAGCAAGATGTCTAGTGGTTATCAGGAATCTTGGTTTTTTTCCTATTTAAAAATAAATTGGGTTAACATCTTCTGCCATTTCTTAAATTTGGATGTAGGAGGGGGTCAATGGGATTGTTTGGAATAAAAAAGCTAATCAAGGCATCAGAAACATTTTTGCAAGGGCTATGCATCCAAGGATGGAGAGTGTGAGTGTTGACCATGATTTTATTTTAGAGTACATCCATTTGGTGATGGAATTATAATTGCATGGGACAAGCTGATGCAATTCTTTAGTTACTGTTATACCTAAGTAAGTGAATCCAGAGGGACACAGATGTAAGCCTGTAAATGACTGCCATTGGTGCTGTTGCTGGAGAGAGGCATTAAGTGCCCCAAGAGGTTAGCATATTTTTGTGCAGCATATTTTTTTGTGCAGAAAATGTTGTTTCCTATGCAGAAAATGCTGTTTTCTGCACAAATCAATGCTGTGCAGTTTTGCACAGAATAAGTTCTGAACTGCGAAAATTCTTGCTAGTCCCGAATTCTTCTTGTCATGGTTTCTTAACAATTGAAAAACATGTTTTTCAACCACGTTTTTCTTTTTTCTTTGGGGGGGGGGTATTTTCAAATATTCTCTCCAACCCTACTCCAACATCTTCCGGTCACTATTAGAGGCAGTCTTCCTGGGACATAACAGTAATTTTGGGGAGGAACGTTTGTCATAAGAGGAAGGAATTGATTATAACTTCCCCTCCCTGTCTTGGTAAAAATGGTCCCCTCAGCACAATGCCTACCCGAATTTGAAAAATCTCATGCATATTACATGCCTTCACCCCTGTTATTTACAAGGCAACAGAGAAATAGGCAGAGTCTGCACATTTTCTCAGCCTTCACATCAGGGGTGTAGCTATTGCCCTCTACCTCACAAATGAGGACATTGCTGTCACATAAGAATTCTGTCCAACCCCCCCCCCATGAAATAACAGTGACTTGACATTTGAGTATTGCAGAAATTTAAAATGGCAGCTGACCATATAGAAATACAATTCAGGCATCCAAAGAAAAGGGGCAGCCAAAGTCATTCAGGGATGCTAACACAGCAAATGTAGAAGTTCTTGGTGTGAACAATTTTCAGTGTCCCACCCTCTGTAATGCTAGACATTTGGGGACTGGAGGGAAGCTTCCTTGGGGGTAGAATTCTTACACTCGTAAGAGCTGTTTGGAAGTGGAATACACTGCCTGGGAGTGTGGTTGAGTCTCCTTCTTTGGAAGTTTTTAAACAGAGGCTGGATGACCATCTGTCGGGAATGATTTGATTGTGTATTCCTGCATGACAGGGGGTTGGACTAGATGGCCCTTGAGGTCTCTTCCAACTCTATGATTCTATGATTTGGGAGACAGTGCCATTCCCCCCATAGCTGCACCCCAGCTTCCCATGTAACATCTTCATAACCTTGGGGGGGATTCAACCAATAGCATAGTGTAACAACTGGATTCCATCATAAGTCTGATTCTTTGGTTCTTTCATTAATGAAAAGGTCGTTAAGGCAGAGGTCATAGCCAGAACGTGGAGATATTTTTTGGACTACAACTTCCAAAATCCTCCACCCAACATGCATGAATAAAAGTCTTTATACCTGTGGTTAGCAAATCAAGTGTTGTTGAACTACAACTCCCCCAATCCCTGGCCAATGCCAGGGGGGCATTGGAGAAATGAAGTCCAACAAGCCCAACAACAGTGGAAAAGACTGCCTTGGAGTGTGGGGCAGTCTCCATCTGTGGAGGTGTCTAAGCAGAGGTTGGATGGGCATCTTTCAGGCGTGCTATAATTGTGTATGCCAGCATGGCAGAAGATTGGAACAGATTACCCTTATGGTCCCTTCCAGCTCTAAGATTCTATGATAGTAAGTTTGCCTTATGTCACTCAGAGGTCCCTGGGGCTTTCTTTCTTTCTTTGCACAGAAGGGACCAAGAGCACATGAAATTCCAGTGGCCATTGTGAGATATACTTCTCCAAGACCTGGCACGTAGGTAAGATATGACCCAATGAATCCAAGCCAATGTTTGAAAGCTTCGCTGATTGCTTCCTGCAGGTTGCTTTGACAAAACAATATGAGTGGAACTCAGTGCTGCTGATCAGAACGATGAGTCACCAATGAGAGATAATAGGCGACACTGCATGAAGGTAAATCGAGGCAGACAGCCACAGACTGAGGTCTGCTTTAATCCACAGCCTACTTTACCTGCTGGGCAGGCAAATGTTTCTGCTGTAAATCAGCTCCCTGCAGGTCGAGGCTGGTTCACTCAGTTCAAAAGGGCTCCAGTTCTGCCCTCTCTTCTGGCATTCATGGCAGGACTTCAGTTCAGAGCATCACTCCAGTGCCTCCAACGTGCCTACATGTGTGGGACAGAGCATTAGCAAGACTGGTTGGAACCCTGGGAAACTCATCTCACAAAAAGATGTTATTGCATCATGGCAATTTTCAAACACCAGGCTGCCACGAAATCAGCCCAACGAGCACCGTGTGTTATGTACAGCAGCTGCTTTGAAAGCCAGCAAGCTTAAATTTAATCTACCCAGTTCATTATTTTAAGAAGTGGGAGGTGAAATGCTTCTGTCTGGAGGCCAGATGCTCAAGGGCTGGTTTGTGCAGAGAAAGGTGAGACGGGAAAAAGCCTGCAAAGTGAGGAGAAGCCAACTCTGGAATCAATGGCATCCCTTCCAGACTAGATAATGTGGCCTTTCTAGTTTTGACCAGACTCAGCCTTACTATGGGACTGTCATTACTAGGCCAAAGTCAGTGTCCACATCTTCAGACATTTGTGGTTATTTGCCGTCAAGCTGACTTTGACTTATGGCAACCATATGGATGTGAGAGTTTCAAGAGCCTTGGTCATCCCCTTTCCTGCTCAGGTCTTACACACTCAGGGCCACTGTGGCTTCCTTGATTGAATCAATCCACCTGTAGCACGGTCTTCCTCTTTCCCCACTGTCTTCCACATCACCAAGCATTATCATATTTTCTAATGAGTCATGTCATCTCATGATAAGTCCAAAGTAGAACAGTCTTGATTTAGTTATCTTGGTTTCTAGGGAGAGTTCAGGCTTGATTTGCTCTAGGACTCATTCATTTGCCTTTTTAGCAGTCTGTGATAACCGTAGAGCAATCCTCCAGCATCACATTTTAATGAGTTGATTTTCACCCTGTCAACCTTCTTGACTCTCCAGCTTTCACAACCATACCTAGAAATCAGAAATACTGTGGCCTAGATGAATCTGTCATTGGTATTTAACAATATATCTTTGCACTTGAGGATCTTGTCCAGTTTCTTCATGGAGGCCCTTCCAAGTTGTAGACTTCTTCTGATTTCTTGACTGCATTATAGATATTAATTAATGACTGATCAATTAGGAAACCTTTAACAATGTTTTCATTAACCAACTTAAATGTATTTGTATCATCTTTGGACATACCCAGTGTGAATTTGCACAAAAGCATAAGGGCTTGAAGCCAGTGGTTTTCAAGACTGAGATTTACAGATGGTGTTGGACTATATCTCCCAGAATCTTTCACTATTGGCCATGCCAACTGGGGCTTCTCAGAGTTGAAGTCCAGCACTTTTTCTTGAAACTATGCCAGAAGTGGGCAAGGCACGGTCCCTGGACCTTACTTTTTTACCCCCTTGAAGCCCCCTGAAAGTCTCCCAGACCCCCCTGAGTTTTGAGTCATTTTTTGCTCCCAAACCCCATGGAAAACAAGGTGAAAAAAATACCCCCATCTCCCCACAGAACCCCCCCCCCTGAGCTTCCAAATACCTCTATTTGCATCAGAGCCCTTCTCAAAATAGTGTGTGGAAGTGATGTTGCATCACTTCCACTTGCCATTTTGTGAAGGACTCTGACAAGGACTGCGGTATTTGGGAGCACCTTTGGCACGGTGCTGCCTGCAGGGGCCCTGAAGGGGTGGAAGCTGACCCCTGATCAGTAGTCCACTCCCGAACTATGCAGAGGGCCAGGGGTCGTGCTTTCTGTCTCCTTGCAGAAATGACAAAAGGGACATGAATTTCCAGATGTTTCCTGCAGGTCGCCTACTGGCCATCTCTATTTTAAGCTTGTGTGGTTTATTGTGTATAGGGGCAGCTGGTCGATCTGATACTGTGGGGGTGTTACTCTAAGCAGTCAGGGGATATGTTAGAGTCCCACCCGCAATGCCCGCATCTCTATTAAGGAAGCCTGCGAGAGGAGGGTAACTTTGGGGATCTTTTCACCTATGTATACCAATACTAACTGTAGAGAGCACTCCAGCTAAAGTTAAAGGAAGCATTTAATTTGAATTAATGCAGGAGACACATTAACATACTGACCATACACTCTCATGAACCATACAAGTCTATTGGAAAGTAAGGCGGGAAGGGTTGGAAAGAGAGAAGGCAGGGTTGGAAGGGTGATAGTTTCCAGTTGCAGAGAAATAGGTCTGCACAGCAGAGGGACTCAGATAGTACCTGTGGGTGGCGCAGTGAGAAAGAAGATGGAGGATCAGATCTGTGGCACACCTATTTTGTACCCTGGAGGGGTGTGCTTGTTACAACAAAGCCTGAATGGCTTTCTCTTGGAATGGACAAAAGGATCCAGAATGGGCTGATTGCCTTAGCTCCGGAGTGACAAAACATCTATCTATTTGCGGATAGATAGGGTGTACAGTTGTCCTCCCATATCCACAGATTTGGTATCCACCGATTTGAGTATTCACAGCTTGAAAATATTCTTTAAAAAATAATAATCCAAAAAGCAAACCTTGATTTTGCCATCTTATATAAGGGACACCATTTTACTATGCCATTGCATATAATGGGACTTGAGTTTTCATGGATTTTGGTATCCATGGGGGGTCCTGGAACCAAACCCCAGCAAATATGAAGGGACAACTGTATAGGGAAGATTTCCATAGGGTATGGATTGTGGAATGGTCACTGATTAAATCATTAAATCATTTTTTAAGGATCCCAGGGCTAGGAAAAGGATTAGCATAGACCCATTAAGGACCAGACATTCTGCATAATCTTATCTGGACTTTCCCACCATTATGATCTTGGACATGTCTTAGGTCATTGTGACCTCGACTGTCCTCTGGTCATCTTGACTTCTCAGTCAGTGTGACACCAAAAAGTATCCAATATGCACAGTTATGAAACCTCGCAGGAGTGGTAGTAGGGTATGCTAACAAGAGAATCTATCCTGGATTTAACCACTGTTATCATGCATAATTTCTTTACCTCAAAGTAACACTGCACCATGGGCTTTGTCATTTCAAATCCATATAAACAGAGCCCCCCCGCCACCGCCTTCCAAGTGAGCATGAAGTTGGCTCGGAGTCCAAGTGGCAAAAGAGTGAAAGGGTACATTTTGCTTGCATGGTTCTGGTGGGAAAGTTGAAGTATCATGAGAATACAGATGGCTTGGCACAGAAAAGGTGAAACTCGCTCAGGAACACAGAGTACATCATGTTTGCTTCATGAATGCAGATTCATAGAAGGCAGGGCAGAGAGTCTGGAACGGCCACCCAAGTTTCCAAATTAGAATTCAGAAGCAATGACATTGCAGCATTTGACCTATATGCTGGCTTTTCTCTCCTAATTTTGACAGTATATTTAAATCTCTCTCTCTCTCTCTCTCTTGCTGTGTGTGTTTCAATCACAGAATTGTAGAATTATAGTTGGAAGAAGCCTCCTGGGCCATCTAGTCCAACCCCCTGCTCAATGTAGGATCTCCAGCTAAAGCATCCCCAGCAGGTAGTTGTCCAGACTTTTTTTAAAGACATCCAGAGAAGGAGACCTCACCACCTCTCTAGGCAATTGGTTCCATTGCTGAACTGCTCTCACTATCAACACGTTCCTTCTAATGTTCAATTGAAATCTAGGAGATTATCAGATGCAGCAACTGTGGTGCCAGCATGATGATAGCAGAACGCAAAAGGACACTAATATCTGACGTTGTCATCCTTTTGTGTTCTGCTGGCATTATGGTGTCATTTCTTTCTATTGATGGCTGAATCTATCAATTGATCCCCTGTTCCGTTTTGGTGCCGGCATTGCCAGCATGCGAAACCTTTGGCCATTTAAATCCTGTGACTGCAGCAAGAATGGCCAGTCTGAAGCAAACACTTCTAGGTGAGATTGGGATATCCAGGTAAATTTCGCTCTTTTTATTACCCTCCCCAGGTTACTTGGGACTTTTAAAGTTTGTGTATATGCTTTGTGCAACTTTTTATGTGTTATTTTTCTTTTCTTTAAAAACTTTCCATGGGATTTCAAAGGTGGAAGTAAACGGAGCTCCATTAACTTCCTCTTCATTGCGGGGAAACCCTTGGACAGGAGGGAAGGTAAGTGCCGTGGGGAGCACTCTTTTGTCAGCATAAAAAATGGTTTTTTTAATGCCAGCAAAATAATGTTTTAAAGGGGGTTGTCTGATAATCTCCATACTCTCCTGTTACTTCAGACCATTAGACCTGGTCCTACCCTCTTCTGAAGCAGAGAACAGGCCTTCCCCCTCCTCTCTGTGACAGCCCTTGAGGTATTTAAGGAGTATAATCATGTCATCCTTCAGTCATCTTCACCAGACTGAACATGCTCAGCTCCTTCAACCTCTCCTCACATGTTTTGTTCTCTCTACCTCTTATCATCCTTGTTGCCCTGAACCTGTTCCAGCTTGTCCAGTGTGTTTGTGTGTGTGCAGGGCCAGATTACCTATGGGTCAACTGGGGCAATGGCTCCAAGCCCCTCACAAACTAGGGACCCAGTGCTGGAGGAAAAGGGTGTTGCTTGCTTCCTCTTCTTCTCTTCTAACTTCTTGAATCTCCTGAAGTTTATGTTACCATCAACATTTTGTGTGTAACATGAGTAACTGAATCAAAATAAATGGGATCGGGCTGATAGTTTGCTTGAACTTGTAGGTCTGAAAAGGGGTTCACCCATGAAGGCATTTGTGCTGCTCAGTATTGCACTTGGTGATTTTGTTATATATTTATTTATTTAACTTCTACACTACCATTTCTAGATATTACCCAAATTGCATGGGGGTCCATGGGGACCCGCTAATGTCCTAATATTAAATTGGGGAATTTTAATTAACTTAACTTGGCATTTGAGAAGTCGGGCAGCGGCGGGATCTTTTAACCTATGTATACTGATAATAATGGAGGAGATTCTAAGGAGATTATCAGACAGGAACGCAAAAAGCATTCCTGTCCCACAATCTCCAATCCCGCCTCTATCCTGACACAATAACCCTCCCCACCCCACTTACCTTCTCTCCTGTTGACAGGCAGCCCAGGAATGAATGGCGCTCTAACAGAGCTCTGTTCACTTCCTGGACTGAAATCCCACCTGTTCTCGTGAGAAGATGTGAGCATAGGAAATTCATTTTTTAAAAATATATTTTTATTAATTTTATAATCATACATTATATTATCCAATCAATACTTAGTTAGTATAACACATAAAATTACTATAAACATCGCAATTTTTCTATTAACTAATTTCAAAAGTTAACATAGATTATTTACTATAATTCTATTAAAAAATATTAATTCCCCCCCCCCAGTGCTCCCCTTCACCGGAGCCGTTATCCCTTACCTAATCTTTCCAGAATCTCATTTCTTCTCGTGGAGGTAACCTCCCATCTTTTGTCTGTAATACTTTTTTAACAAATACTTTCCAAATTTTATCAAAGTCACTTTCTTTCCAACTTCCTCTTCTTACTTTGATTCTACATGTTAACTTATCATTTATTGCCATCTTCCACACTTCTTTATACCACTCCTCTACTTGTACATTTATTTGCATTTTCAAATGTCTTGCTATAATTAATCTTGCTGCCGTTAATAAATTTGTTATTAAATCCTTTTCTGCTTGGTTCCCATTCTCTCCATTATAAATTGACATCAATGCTATGCTCGGTTTTGAGCACAGGAAATTCAAAAATAAAAACAAAAATACACCAAAAAATGACAAAAAGGACATATACACACTTTAAAACTTCCAAGTAAACCAGGGAAGTTTTTAAAAAAGTGTGTGATTTACCTGGATGTCCTGATCTCACTCAAAAGTGTTCTGGCAAGACTGCCCATTGACGCTGCATTCACAAGAGTTAAATGGCCCGAGGTTTCACACACCAACAATGCTGGCACTAAATTGCAATGGGGGATCTATTGACGGCTCGGTCTGTCAATAAAAAGAAATGCCATAATGATGCCAACGGAATGCAAAAGGACGTTGTCTGATATTGGCATCCTTTTGCATTCCTCTGGCCTCATTATGGCACTACATTAGCTGCGTCTGATAATCTCCTAAACCAAAAGGTACAATTAAAATTATCTTTATTGGAAATTAATGTCAACAGCAGCCACACAAACACTCAGACTTCAGACACTCACACAAGGCTATCAAAGATAGTTGGAAGTATTTAGATAGAGGAATAGAGTAAGGTGATTGTGGGTTATACTGTACTGATCCTGCAGAGTGGAGAACGTGAAGTAAATTGGCAGGGAGGAGGTCCAGAATGATTCACCTCCAGGTGTTAACTCTGACCCGATTATTTGGTTTTTGGGGAATTTACAAAGGTCCCTCCCTTAGTCTTACATGAATCCTGCCTTGGTATTTGGGGGTTCCTGCTTTACTTGCAACAACGTAGAAGGCCACATGGAGCCAAATTATTAAATATAGCCAATTATTAGATATTCCAAGGTGGGACTAGCAGGGTAGGTAACAAGGAGGTCTTATTTTTCAAATAACGCTCAAGGGTCCTAGCCACCTTAATCTGACCTTGGATGAGACCCTACATGGCTAGGCATAGTGTAAGAGTTCCACATGCTCCAAGCACCAGCATGCTTGGGGGTGATGACAGTTCCTATCACGAGCCCTAAGATTCACTGTGTCATAGTGACAACTCCCCCTTGGCAGTTCTGTGGCTGGTGGAGCATGTGTGTGTGTGTGTGTGTGTGTGTGTGTGAACTGTAGAAGCATCTGGTCAAGTTTGCATAGCCAGATGCAGACAGAGGACATCTTTTGGCAAGATCTTCTGGGGTCCTTCAAAGGTCTCAGTAAATGATGTCATCAGTTCACGTTGGGCTCTTGGAACATAGCCAGATGTTCCTCTGCTCTCCACCAGCCATCGTATGGTCATGGGAGGGGCTGTTGCAGAGATACAGTGAGTCTTGGGAGGGGGAATTTGTGGTGGAGGAAGGAAATATCAGCATCTGCAATGAGTAAAATATGCATACACAAGCTTAAAGTGGAATTATGCGTGCATATTTCACTAACAAGATGCCAGCCTGTGTGTGTGTGTGTGTGTGTGTAAGGGAGAGATTTGGAAAGAGAGATGTAATGTATCTCTGCTACATATTCCCTCTTCCCTTCACATTCCATATTCCTTGCATGCCATGCCTTAAATTTTAGATTGTAAATGGTCATATTACCTATCTTGTAAGTTTCTCTGGAAGGCTTTTGGGGGAAAGCATAAGGTATATGCCTTTAAATGCATACACATGCTCTCTCTCTCTGGCTTTTCTTCGAAAACGAAGATTCAGGAAGGACTCATCCTGCGCTTTGTGCAAGCGCGCTGATGACTGAAAAGGCCAATCCGAAATAAACAGGTCCGGTTGCAGAAAGCACAGCAGAAGGTCTCCTTCGGTGATGTTTCCGTGTTGCGATTCTTTCTGCGTTGTCGTTTCTCTTCAAGACTTGTTTGGCATGATTTCTCAAATAAGGCTGCAGCATTGTGGACAATGCGTCTCCATGCCTCCCGACATGAGGCCAGGGTGGACCATTGTTGGTGATCAATTTGGCCGAGCCTGAGATTTTGTTTCAGGGAGTCCTTGTATCGCTTTTTTGGAGCGACCTTCTTACACTGACCTGTGGTGAGTTCACCGTAGAGTATTATTTTTGGGAGGCGATGGTCCTCCATCCTAGAAACGTGCCCTGCCCAGCGCAGCTGTGTTCTCAATATCATGGCCTCAATGCTGGTGATCCCTGCTTGCTCAAGGACAGCACCATTCATCACATAGTCAGTCCAGTGTATATTTAGGATTGTGCATAGACAGCGCTGATGAAAGCGTTCGAGGAGTCATAGGTGGCGGCGATATGTTTCAGACCCATGTTTCAGACCCAGACATATTCACATTAGCAATATCATTGTGTTCCGTTGAAAGATCTTATTGTCAGGAAATGACATGGATGTGACCACAAGATGGAGCTGTAAGCTTAGTAATGAACGTAGTTAACCTCTAGTGGCAGGTGTGTGTGTGAGTCAGCACTTGAGAGTATGCACATCTGAGATGCCTGATGTAACAGGCATTGTTTAACTGCCTATAAAAAGGAGATGGGAATTATCTCCAGTGTGGGTTTGTTGTGGATGATGGTTGGTGAAGCAGTTTGTTGGTTTGGGAGAGATTCATGAGTATTAGAGATGGCTGTCCTATACTCTGTGTATACATATTGTAAATATACTACAAACAAAGATTAAAGCCCTCAAGTTGAGTGAAGGCTGGCCTTGTTGCTGTCTTTATTTGGCAAGCCAGAGCTCAAGGCAGTGTGCTGGTGTGAAGGAATTTTTCCTTCTCAGCCTGAAGTCTTTTGCAGAAATCTCTCCAGAAAACCTTCTCCTTGGTGTCCTGTTGACGTGGAACAACTTTGCAGGTGGTTGTGGTGGACACAGCACATCTTTCTATGCCACAACACTTATCTAGTTCAAACATAGGATTTTCTCTATTCTTTAATACTTGACTCTTGGGAGCATGCCTTCAAGGAAATTAAAAAATAAATATTTCCCAAAGACACAAGGCAGAGGTAAGGAATACAGTACACTTGGGATACACAGCTATGCTTTAGCTGCATAGGGAATAGGCAGTAATAGGAACTAACTAATTAAAATCAATAAAGTTATCAATTAAGTTAGCTATTTTCTAACAAGAAAAGTCAGCTTAATTAAATGTATTTTTAATGTAATTAAGTTATTGATTAAGTTGCCAATTAAATTAAATGAGAGACTAACAAATCTTACTTTTCCCAGCTGGTTCTTTGATAAATGCAAATGGCTATTGGAAGCTTTGCTTGTTTTTTTTTGTTTTTGTTTTGTTCATGTTTAGAATATGATACTGCAGTCATTTCCTGCTTTAAAAGATTTTAAACCAACAAACAGGAAAGATAATTTGGAAGTGGGTGAAGGTCTTCTTTGCTTCTAGGTAGTCTTCTTGTGTTCTAGACTGGACAGAGTGGCTTCTCATCTCTTGCAGGAAACAGAAGTTCTTAATCCTGAGACATTTGCTGGAATCCATATTGGAATCTGTAAGACATAGAAAAGAGGAGGTTAAGGATCTGAGACTGTTATGGAGGAAGAAAGAGAAAGCAAGAGCAGGATTTGGGTGGGGTAGATGAGAAATGGGTTTTCAAAAACAGAGGTCAAGACAGGGACAAAGGTGTGGGTGGGAAGGAGGAAAATAATGAAGGACATTTTCCAGCTTCATTTGCCATTTTTTGTTTCATATGCCATTTTTAGCTATGGCATAACATTTATCTTCAGTTCACAGTTGTGCTTACGGAGTTCTGTAAGTGAAACCATTACACATGCAGTTGTGCATTCTTGGATGGTGTGTAACTACTCATCAATACCTTCAATGTACCACTTGATTCACTGGGGTTGCAGAAACAGCTAGCATCTTGGCAGATATATCATTGGTTGCATATTGCTGGTATTCAGCAGAACAGTGAATTTTCTCCTTTTAATGTAAATGTAATTGAATTAGATTTTTAAAGTTGTTAACATTTAACTAAATGCATTAATTGTTTTCTACTGACTTTACGGTCTCTAGGAACATGTTTACTGCTCTGTAGTGAGAAGCATTCTTTTGGTTCCTTTCTCTTCACCACAGCTCCCTGGTGATTAATCTTTCCATGGCACAACGGCCTCTCTCATTTGCAATGTGGAGAGTCAACAACACACATTATCCAGCATCCATATGCCAGTTTAAGTCTACCTTATGCCTCCATATATCCTTTCTTGGTCAATTCCTAATGGGTATTCTCTTAAGTATTTGAAGAGGTATCACATTGAGGATGGAGCAAGCTTGTTTTCTGCTGCTCCAGAGACTGGAACACGGAGCAATGGATGCAAGCTCCAGGAACAGAGATTCCACCTCAACATTAGGAGGAATTTTCTGACAGTAAGAGCTGTTTGGCAGTGGAACACACTCCCTTGGAGCGTGGTAGGGTCTCCTTCCTTGGAGGCCTTTAAACAGAGGCTGGATGGCCATCTGTCAGGGATGCTTTGATCGTGATTTCCTGCATGGCAGGAGGTTGGACTGGATGGCCCTTGTGGTCTCTTCCAACTCTACAATTCTATGATTCTATGATTCCACCCTCTGCAGTGACCAAAGCCCTTCCAAGGTATGGTTCTGCCCCCTTAAACAGGCATTCCATGGCTGGCTGAAAGCACAGGGAATTGAAGAAGCATCTGACTAGACTTCATAGCAAGTATCAGTCTATGATGTCAGCCACCTAGGACTTTGGAGATTATCAGATGCATCAAAAGTGGCATTGCAGCAATGCCAAGAGATTGCAAAAGGGCTCCCGTACCAGACGTTTTCATCCCCCATTGTTATGCACCCGTTCTGCTGCCATTCCACAGGTGCTGCTTTTTACTAATGGGCTGTCAATAGATTCCCCGTTCCGTTTCTGTTCTGGATTTGGCTGTGTGCAACAAAGTGCCCTGTTTCACTGGCGAGATCCCAGCGTCAATGGGCGGTCTCTGCCAGAACACTTCCAGGTGAGATTGGGACATCCAGGTAAGTGACACACTTTTACAAGTGTATTTTTGTGCTTTGTGTAACTTTTTTGTGTTATTTTTATTTTTGAATTTCCCACGCTCGCGTCTTCTCACGAGAACCCACAGGATTTCACTCCAGGAAGTGAATGGAGCTCTGTTAGATCTCCGTACACTCCTGGGCTGCCCTGTCACCAGAAGAGAAGGTAAATGTGTGGGGAGGATGATTGTGGTGGGACAGGGACAGGACAGGGGCGGGAGTGGAGATTGTGGGACAGGAACTCATTTTGCGTTCCTGTCTGATAATCTCCGTTATCACATGAGCCTTTTAAAGCAGAACTAAAGCTGGATTGCCTTTGGCAATACTTATCACATGACACCCCCTCCAAATTGTTCCTGCTGTGCCTCCAAATGCTGGTTAGAGCATTCCTTGCCATTGATGGGGAACACCTGTCAATAAACTCCCAATTGCACTGCTGTGCCATGAATCTTCAGGTGTGATAAATTTCTCCAGTTGCAGTCCTGAGATTGGGCAGTCATGTAGTCTCAGTCTCCTCCTCTCTCCCCCTCCCTCTTGCTATCCCCAAATAGGCTGGTTTTCTCCCTCCGCCCCACATTTTCTTTTCTTTTCTTTTCTTTTTGTTTCACTAAATTGCATTACTATAATTGCCAAATTGCATTACAACAGCAACGACCAATTTCTTGTTGGTTTTGGCTTCCAACCGAGGGCTCCTTGGCTACGCGGAGACTACTCTTACCTTTGGCATAGTCTACACATCATGGACACAGAACAGATTATGGAGGGCCAGCCACAGGTTCCTGAAAATCCTCATGGAGAATACAGTCTAGCAGAGAATGTAGAATGAATAGTGGAAAATGAGAAGCAAATGCAGAGAAAACATAAAAGCAGAAAGTGGATCTTTAATCATTGCCTAAATGTGCCTATCTGGACCAAACAGTAGTGCCTATTTTACCACACGGTCTTGCAGTGCTTGCGAAGGAAAGACCACCAAATCCTATTGAATATCTGGCAGTATATCTGTTAAATAATAAGGCTCAGTTTTGAGGACTGAAATTAATTTCATCCAAAGATGACCATTTCATTGCTCAGCAAATATGCTAAATAAACATGAATCATTGACTTGTGTATAAATCCTACAGAACCAAAATCCTAATTTCTTGAACCTTTGCTTGCATTATTTCATAAAGTACCTTACATTTAAAAAAAAACCCAACCCCCCCTCCCAAACCAAACAAGTGCAACTAAAATGAAAAATTAAAAAATAATGAAAAGCATGCTGGGTAGGGCAATAGGGCAGGGAGGAGGGGTTAAGAGTCTGGAAGAGAGCCGAGGAAACTTCAATGGCTGAAACAGCCCCAGCCATGCTATCGAAGGGACGTGAAATACTGAGGGCTGCCAAACCGGTTTCTATCTGTTGACTTTTGCAAATGTGATTGGGGCTTGTGTGATAATGTCCTCTGTTGGATCTTGGTGGAAAATGTCCTTAGTCTGCACCTGGCTGTGGAACGTAGCCAGATATTTCTCTGGTGCCTATCTGGACCAAACAGTAATGCTTATCTTACTCCAAGGTCTTGCAGTGCTTGCGAAGGAAATACCACCAAATCCTATGCTCTCCATCAGCCTCTCCCCTTGTTCTCCACCAGCCACAGAATGGCCATTCACGGGGCTATTGCAGCAGAACAGTGAATCTTGGGGTTGGTGAGTGGGAAGTTGCAGTAGAGTTCCATCAGCAAAACTCACATGCTGTGCTGGGCAAGGCAAGATCTCACCCATTCTTTCTTAATTATCACACCTCTGGCATTATTTGAAGGACCATATTCTCTGTTGCAAACCTGCTTGTGTGCTGAGATCTTCTAGGGAGGCCCTGTTCTCTGTTCTGCCACCCTCACTGGTACATATGGTGGGAACATGGGAGAGGATCTTGGTGGTTCCCCTCCCAGAGAGGCTAGATTGGAGTCTTCCTTACTACCTTTCTGTGAGCAGGTAAAACCTGTTTTTATTCAAAGAGACCTTTGAGAATCATCATCATCATCACCATCATCATCGGAAATAGGCCATGTATAATGTGCTAGGCTTTTATTTGTGGTTGTTGTTGCTGTTTTAATTTTGTTTTACCTGGTTTTAATTTTGCGATAAGAGAACTAGCGTGGCATAGTGGTTTGAGGATGATGGGCTAGGACTCTGGGAGACCAGGGCTTGAATCCCCACTCAGCCATCGAAACCCACTAGGTGACTTTGGGCGAGTCACACTCTCTCAGCCTCAGAGGATGGCAAAGGCAAACCCCCTCTGAACAAATCTTTCCAAGGAAACCCCATGATAGGTTTGCCTTAGGGTTGGCATAAGTCAGAAACGACTTGAAGGCACACAACAAACAACAGTTTTATGATGATTTAGTTGCTTTTTAACTTTTGTATGCTGATAATTTTTAACTATGCTTAACTGTTGGAAGCTACCTTGACTGGGCAAAAGGTGGGACATCAGGGCGTAAATAAATATACTATATATATTATATAATAAAATATCATCATTGTCACGATCATAATCAATATTTTTGTCTTTCTTCATATAATTTTCCTTTCAGGGCTTGTCTACACCAGCCAAATAAAATGTCCTCCCCCTGTCCCCACAGCGATCAGTCCAGATGATGCAGGGTCCGCTCCCCAATTCTGGTGTGAACTGTCTTCATGACATCTGGCCAGTTCAGCACCGAACCTGTGCTGGAATAAAAAACTTGACCATTTGCTCTGGATTTTACAGGAAAAATCCGGTGCACTGTGCAGTGACACCGGGTGGATGTCTCCACATGTGTCCCTGCTGTGTTGTCCACCAATGCTGCTGGTGCAAGCTGCATCCTCTGAGGTCACAACAGGGTGCCCAGCCATGTGATCAGCACTGGGCACCTTGTTTCTGGCCTCAGAGGACGGGTAGCTCTGGGGCCAGAATACTCCAGGACGTACCCAGATTATCGTGGGGCTCATCTATACGAGCCCCCCCCAAAGCAGTGCCTCACAGTAATAGCAAGTTGCAGCAGCTGCAACTTGTCTTAATGGTGTTTTTGCCAGCAGAAGCCCCCATAAGCTTCACATCCAAGATGGCAGCCGCGAGTGATTTACTAGTTAGTACTTAGCTGCTGCCAAACTAATTTTTTTAAAAAAAATTATGTCTAAAGTGTGCTGGGTGGGATATTACTGTTGAAGGTATGTCCGTGCTCTTAGGGATATTCAATTCAACTATTATCATGCCTTATTCAATGGGTATTTGCTCTAAAGCAGGGGGGGAAAGAGAGTGCTTTTTTGATTTAACAGGGCAGCAAAACAAACTAGAAACACCCCATTTTAGCATCTTAGCAATTGCTTGCTAAGGCAATAAAATAAAATTAAAAATGGCAGCTCGGGGAACTTAGCAAAGCCCTGCCCTGCACTTGTGCAGCCAATCAGGTTTGTACTTCCTGTATTACCTGACAGTGGTTCATATCAAGTCACTGTCCTAAGGGGGGAGTATGCATTCCCCCAGTTGTTTTTGAAAAACTGGGGAAAGCTGTGAAGGCTTTTCCTCTGGAGTTTCAGCTATTTCTGCCCCCCCTCCTTCCGAATATAGTGTAAAGCTGCTGGATCCCATCTTCTCCTCGACATTCCACAAGACATGTCATCTTCTCCTCGAATTCCACAAGAAGTATTTTCACCATTTAGATGACCCCTTGGCCAGTGTAGATGTGCTCCCAGTTTCCACCTTTCCACTCTTTCCTTAGGCTTCTATATCTTGTGTGAGTCCTTCCCATCTCTTCTTCCTTGTTAGCGTGCCAGAACCAGACACTGTGCGATGTGCCTGCTACGTTAGCAGAAAAAGAACCCTACTTCGACATCTCAACTACCCATTTAATAATTTGGCTTTGGATTTTCAAAAAGTTACTCCTTTGGTTGATACAAGAATGCCATTAAAAAAACAGGGAGAGGAGCAGCCAGAAGTGCTGATAACACACAGAGTGTCAATACAAACACATCAGTACACTCACCGTGCGAAAGAGTGTGGCGGAGATGAATGGTGGCGTTGTTTGCCGATGTTGTTTACTATCTGTCAGCCAAGCTGAGATGTTAAGTCATTAGGGGAGCCTTCCAAACCCATTATTTGAATTAATTCTTCCTCAGCTTCACCAGTAAGGATCCTGAGAGCTAATGAGTCAATGTGACACAACCTTACTCTCCAAATGAGTCAAGGAACACAATGCTGAGAAGATAGTTAATAACACACACAGTTGCCAGGAAGGAACGAAAGTGAGAGAAAGGAACTACTTGGTTGCTTAAATAAAATATCTTAGGTTTCTCAGTAACAGTTTATACAAGAAGCATGAGTTAACACAGTGACACATGATGATATTCAATGATGAGTCTCAGACTGGAGCTTATTATGGCCTGTAGTCACATGGATCCTTTCTGGACTTGTTAAAGCTGTGCCCTTTATTGCAGCCAAGAAGGCCTTGGATGAATGGAGAATCCCTTCTGTGTTGCTACGCAGCTTGAAAGTCAACCACCTCATAAAAACCAGCACTTAAGACTGCAAAGTTTGTGGATTTGTCATGATGAATTTTTCTTCTTCGGTACTTTGGCACACATAATAGTTGGTAAGTGACATTTGACTAGTTCTACAGTATTGTAGAAGGAACACTTCCTTAGCAGCTGCTCTTTGTAACACAATTCCTAACATCCAGCTCAATGAAGCTACTGGAAAGAGAAGGACAGGGGTGGAGGCCTTGAGTCCTTGTTAATGGGAAGGCAAGAGGAAGCCTAGGAACTGTTAATGTCAGGACCTAAAATAATTGGCCTTTTCCCCTTACCAGGTCAACAGACACCTTAACACAGATCTGGCATCAGTGCTGTCACCTTTGGGAAGTTACCAACGACTAGAATTCTGACGAGTGGTGACAGTGACTAAGCCTTAGATGTCAGGGGATGATAGGACATGCAATTCCCAGCAGAAGCCCCCAAACTGTCTCAGCAGACTCAGTAGCAAACCTTTCCCAAGAATACTCATACACAGAGTGTTTGACATCCAAATAGGCAGGAGGCACTTTTATCTTCAAACTCAAACAGTTGCAATACAGTTGTCCTTCCGCATTCACGGATTTGGCATTTACGGTTTTAAGTATTCACGGCGTGAAAATATTCTTTAAAAAATAGTAATCCAAAAAGTAAACCTTGATTTTGCCATCTTATATAAGGGACACTATTTTGCTATGCCATTGCATATAGTACTCTACGGTGAACTCGCCATGGGTCAGCGTAAGAGGGGCACTCCAAAAAAGCGATACAAGGACTCCCTGAAACAACATCTCAGGCTCGGCCAAATTGATCACCAACAATGGTCCGCCCTGGCCTCACATCGGGAGGCATGGAGATGCACTATCCACAATGCTGCAGCCTTATTTGAGAGCTCATGCCGAACAAGTTTTGAAGAGAAACGACAATGCAGAAAGAATCACAACCCAGAAACATTACCCAAGGAGACCTTCTGTTGTGCTTTCTGCAACCAGACTTGTTTATCTCAGATTGGCCTTTTTAGTCATCAGCGCGCTTGCAGAAAGCGTGGGATGAGTCCTTCCTGAATCTTTGTTTGCGAAGAAAAGCCAGAGAGAGAGCATATAATGGGACTTGAGTATTCACGGATTTGGGTATTCACGGAGGGGCATCACCCCAGTGAATGTAAAGGGACAACTGTATATACAAATATTTACAATCCAAGGAGAAACTGTTTCACCGGGCCTTAGCACTCACAGGAAGAAGCGTGAGCTCTGCTCTGAGCCCTCCCATATACACAGTCACAGGGCATTGGCTTACTCAATCACATTATCTTACACACCAATAAGAACCCTCCTTCTGTAGCTAGGCAGTTCATGGGGTCAGCCATTTTGACTAGGCATGACTCTGCAGTTTGTTTGGCCATTTTATAATGGAGTTAAGTTTCTAACTCCTGACATTAGATTGCTATAAGTAAGGGACCTCGAGACTGTGGTGCACGCGCTGGTAACTTCTCATCTAGATTTCTGCAATGCGCTCTACATGGGCTACCCTAGTGCTTGGTCCGGAAACTTAAGTTGGTACAAAATATGGCAGCTAGAGTGGTCTCAGTAACATCTCGGAGAGACCATACAACTCCAGTATTAATATCTCTCCACTGGCTGCCTATCAGTTTCTGGACCCAGTATAAGGTGTTGGTTATTACCTTTAAAGCCCTAAATGGCTTGGGTCCAACTTATCTCTGGAACCGCCTCCTCCCATACAATCCTCCCCACGCACTCCGGTCCTCTGGGAGGAATTTGCTTCAGCCACAAAAATCTAGGCTGTCTGCAACCTCCCAGAGGGCCTTTTTGGTATTCGCCCCCAAATTGTGGAATGACCTGCCGAATGAGGTCCATCAGATGAAGAGTTTAAGTAGCTTTAAAAAAGTGCTAAAGATGAATCTCTTTTGGCAGGCTTTCCCTGATTAGATCCCAGCCTCAGGAGCTGCGTCTCCTGGCCTCTTTTAGTCCTTTACCCTGGCTCGCTGGCTGTTGATTTTTGTATTTGTTTATTTTATGTGACTTTTAAGTTTAGGTGGATTTTAATTTGATACTAGTTTAATATCTTTTAATGGGGGAGGGTGGGGGTGGGTGGGGCTTAGGGATTTTAGTCAGTATTGTTGTAGTTTAACTGTTGTAAGCTGCCCCGATTGTTTTTAACAGAGGGGCGGAGTAAATTATTATTATTATTATTATTATTATTATTTGATCTCATTAAGTGCATGTAATATCTTTGTGATTTTTTTAAACATTGTTCTTTGTTTTTCTGAGGCAAGTTAGACCATCACAGTTTTTTAGGCGTGCAGACTACACAAACTAACATTTTAAAAGGGATTTATTTATCCGTTATTCCTTATGTATTTATTTAATTAATTTAATTATTTTCCCTAGATGTCATTTTGACTTTTTGTAGTATTTTTGCTGTGTATTGAGAGAGGTGGCAAGTTCAGAGGCCACCCCGGGCGGTAAAAGCTCTAGCTATGCCACTGGCCCAAAGCCATTAAGGGGATCATCAGAAAGAATAAGTCAAGGTACATGCTGAAGTTCAAAGATCCACAAAGCCAGACACATCAGATAAGGTCACAAAGGGAGTGTTGGGGCTGATTGTTTTCAGTCTTGGTGGAGCTACTTTATAACCAGTTGTGAATTGGCCCTGCAGGCCCAATTAACCCAGCATTGTCCTTCTAAAGCAGATCAGGGCATTTCCTGTTCTGTTGCAACTGACGTTTTGTCTGCAGCCCTGTGTGTTTTCCGTATGAACTGCAGGAGCTGCTTGGAATGGTCTGGGCTCTCCTTCTGCCAGTGCCAAGCCAGGATTGCCAGCCTCCTCTGGCTCCAACTGGAGCCTGTTATCTTTCCCCCTTCTTTGTCCAAGGAGGCACCTGCTAGTTAGGCCATGCCACCTGTCAACAGGCTATGGATGTTGCACAACGGCCAACAGAAACACTCCACATGCACAATGCAACGGACACCTGCATATCTCACTAACAAGATTCTGGCCGAAGTCTGGTTTAATTCAGAAGAACCCTGAAAAAAGAGTGCTTTGAAGTTGCTAAACAAAAGTTAGCATCCTGGCAGTGGGCAAAATAAGATACCTGGTCACCACAAGATGATTTACAAATATTATGCAAATCTTTTGTCCCCCTTTTAGGGTGAGACGCTTCCTCTTCCTCTTGCTGACTTCTAAGTAAACCATGCCATGGAGGGCAGAACTTGGAAATGTTACAGTCTGAGCTGAGTAGTAAACTTCACCATAGCCAGGGTGGGAGGAATGCTTTCCCCCAAGCAATTGCTATACTTGCCCCCCCCGCCCATTACCTTGTATTGCATTTTATTTATTTATTTATTTATTGGATTTATATCCCACCTTTCTCCCAAGATGGGATTCAAGGTGGCTTACAACAATTAAAAAATACAACTAAAACATCAAAAGTTACAAAAATTAAAGAATTAAATTAAATTACCATTATTAAAATATACTTAAAAACACATGACTTAAAAACATAAAATCAATAAAAGTACAACATTAACAACAACACACCAAGTAAAATTCACATTTCAAACACCTGCCTAAATAAAAACATCTTTAACTGCTGACGAAAAGAGACCAAGATGGGGGCCAACCAGATGTCCTATGGAAGGGAGTTCTATAGTCTGGGAGAAGCCATGGAGAAGGCTCGTAGTGCAGTACGAACAGGCAGCTATCTGGACATGTGCGTTCTGCTCTACCACCCCTACCGCCACCTTTAGTGCCAGGCCTTGTGCTCTCTGAGGCTGGTAATGAGGTGCCCAGCCTTGATTGTATGCTGGAGGCCTTGTTGTTATCCCAGAGAGTGTGACATGCGACACCACTGATGGTGGCAGAAGTGGCCGCCAATACAGGGCAGCACTGTATGAAGACAGCTGCCCATTTGCCCAGGTAACTCTGGTTTTTCCTGCAGGACTGGGTTTTTCCAGCTACTTTTAAAAGCCATTTTAAAGGTGTGTGGGGGGGTTTGCCCCAGTTTCTAGTCAGAACTGTCTGGATGTCATCCGGACAGTTCAGACTAGAATCAGGGCCAAAACCCTGCATTGTCGAAGCAGCTGGGTGCAGGAACAGGGGGGCAGGGCATTACATTTGCCTATGCAGACAAAACCCCAGTCTTGAATGGACAATTAAGACCCATTAGCTGTACAAAAGACCTGCTTCTGGTGGAAATGAAAGTTGCAGAAATGGGGTTGTTGGTATGGATCAATCAAGTTGCATTCATTTTTTTTTTTTGGCTGGTGGGGGAAGCTTCCTTGGGGCATGGGGATTGTTGTAATGAGTGCCCCTATTTCATAAGGTATCACTGCACCACTGGTACATAATAGTTTGTCTTGAGCCAGGGAGTTTTTTTGCCCATATGCTTAGGCACCAAGTGATGATGCCAAAGGGGTGAAAAGTCTCTTATTTGAAAGTGGCTGAGTGGTCAAGTACAGCTGAGCCTTTAATCCCTTTCAAAAATAGAGAAAAGAATTTGAGTCAATATTTTTCCAACTTGCTATCATGGCTGGATTTTCACAATTAAGAGTTGTTTTGATAATAAGGTAATCACTTTTTATTTTAACTGGCATGACCCAAAGCAAACACATACTGGAAGCAATCTGGCTTATGCCAAGGGTGTCTAGACAGCGCCGGGCAAGGTTAAAACAAACAATTATGGAAGACAGAAGGTTGGATCCTACCAATGTGCATGTCTTTTAGAGACTTCTATACCCTAAAGGCACCAGATCCCATCTGATCTTGGAAGCTAAGCAGGGTCAGCCCTGGTTAGTACTTGGATGGGAGATTGCCAACAAATACCAGGTGCTGTAGGCTACTCGTATATTTTAGAGGTAGGAACTGGCCAAACCACCTCTGAGTATTCCTTGCCTAAGGAAAACCCTATGAAATTCACGGGGTCACCATAAGTCAACTTGAAGGCATGTGTCCCCATATGTAAGCTGTTTGAAAGAGTGCTCTAATGCTCATTAGGCACTTCTGGTGCACATTGGGTGCACCTTTGTGCTCCGGCATTTCCTAGCTGGTGTCTGGATTCACTTCAGGGAGCTCTTCGATGCACATCAGTGCCCACTGCACATTGGGCCAAAGTGCATCAGTTGCTCCATCGTTGTTCAATGGATACCTGTACATTATAACACCACAGCAGCCTCTAGGTGAATATGGATGTTGTGAAACTACTGAATTCAATTTTCGTCTACATGCAGGGTCATTTACGAAGAAAGAAGCCCCAAGCAGAATGCTGGCTGACAGTTCTATTAACACTGCTTTATGCACAGTATTTTACAGTGGGTCCAAATGTCCATTTTGTGTTTTCCTGCAATTTCCTCCATGGAGGCAACCAGCTGCTCCAGTGAAAAAGATCTCACACAATGAGTCTGGGGCCTGTCTACACTGCAGAAATATGGCAGTTTAACTCCACTTTATCCACCATAGTTCTAGCATCCGGAATCCTGGTATTTGTAGTTTGGTGAGCCACGAGAATTCTCTGATAGAAAAGGCTAAATACCTCACCAGACTACAAATACCAGGATTCCATAGGATAGAACTATATAAAGTGGTGTCAAACTGTCAGGATCAGTCTCCGATGTGACCTTTTCCTGCCAAGTTCCATTCGTTGTATCACTTTGTGGCCAATTGTGTTTGCATTCTTTTGTACTTGCTAATGGGCATGTAGTCTAACTGGGGAAAGGGAGCATGTGCTCTATGTTTGTAATGGTTTGCTAAAGCTGACACCTGGGCTCAGCTATGGGAAAAGTAGGCTGAGCTTGGGTCCGGTGGGAACTGAGTGTGGGAATGATGAATCACCAATGACTGTGTAGCCTGCCAGATTTTGTAGACTGTAGAATACTTTTAGTTTACTGTTTGTTAGGTTTCATTCTGAGCAACGAACTTGTAGGGTTAGCTCTTTGGATTACTGTGTCAATAAAGTTTTCTGTTTTTAACTTTGAAACTGCTGGTCGCTGAAGAAGCCAGTACATGACACAAATGGCTGTATTTCTGCAGTGTAGATAACCATTTGCCTGATATCTTGGTGAGGCAGTTTCTTATATGTTGAACCCATGTTCCCTAACCAGCTATCTCCCATGTATGTTGCACTAGAGCTCCCATTGCTCTTAGGCAACATGGCCTACCTTGGCTGGGTGTTAGAGGTATTGTTGTCCAAGACATATTGAGAGTGCCTGGTCAGAGAAGGCTGCTTTATACATGCAACAGAAAGACTTGTGGGAGCAGCACCCAGTTTTCTGATGGTCCAAAAGGGCCACAGCTCTGAGGTAGTGCATCTGCTCTGGGTTTTAGTCTGTACTTTATTGAAGCTGAAAGCACCTTGGAGAGCTCCTTTGAAGTTCAGACTAAAACCTGGAGTGGATTCACCACCTCATAGGCACAAGAGCTGCTAGCCACCACTGTTCAATTTTTTCTTTAATATTCTTCTGTTTCCCTGGCAATCATCTAAAATAAATAAATTTAAAAATCCCTGATTAATCCACCTTCCTCCCCTCCAGATGCATGTAGAACTTGGGAAGGCATATTGTGGGCAATGAAAAATGTGTGCACGGAGAGTAAATCATCTCCAGGCTCATTGACGGATGCTGTAAACACATGTAAGTTTTCTCCTGTGGCCTTAAAAAGGAAGAGACCGTCTGATGAGAAAATAAATGAAAAAGAAGAATGAGGAGCAGCCAGACTGGATGGTGATTTTTTAAAAGGCAAGAGATCTGTTTTCTGTGCCCAGATCCAAATTATGTCTCTGTCCTTTCATAAGAAATGGGACTGATTTGCAAACACATTTTTCCAAATTGCTTTGCAAAAGGTTGTAAGTGGCTCCTGCTTTCCACTAGACAAATGTCCATGTACAGCAGAGGTGGGGATCCATTCAGTGCCGGTGCTCAGAACAAAGTCCTGGATTCAGAATTCTTTGCTTTTCAGTGTGTAAGTTTCTGCCTTAGGCTCTGGTTGCTAAATCTCAAACAGAGCTTTAGACCAATTACCTTTTTTCCCCTCTTTTTTCTTTTGGAGTGTGGCTCATACAATCCTCTAGTCTGCCTTGCCACTGGGATTCTAAGACAATTATCTGGTTAGTGCATTGCGTGCACATAAATGCATCTTATGCCCAGATAAGTCCCTTTTTGGATGGAGTGTAGAAGACTAGTCTCTTCCCTTTGCACACTGCTCAGAAATTTTCCACCACCTAGCAGCTGTCAAGCTTTGAGAGCAACTGTTGTCTACTGCTTACTGGTGGGGGTGGGGAGGGAGAAGGAGGGAGGCCATTCGGATCATGAAGATCTGGCTGCTCTGGGCTCCTGGGGGAAGGAAAAGGCACCTCTTTAAAGAGCACACTCTTTTTTTTTGCCCCCATGACTGAGCTGAGACCAGCAGCTTCTGAATTGCCTCAACCCTCCCTTTTCTCCCCACCGGAAAGCTACACAACAGGGGCTTGATAGATTGGCAGCGGGAAAAAGCACACACAGAGCTATCTGCGGATGTAGGATGTCAGCCCAAGAGTGGTAGCTCAAAAAGTAACTTTATCAGCCCACATAGTAAAATACAAAGCATGTCCCACACAAGACTGAAGTCTGCCAGCCCACAGTCTGCTCTGAATACTAGTGGCTTTCTTGCAGAGAGATTTCTTTCCCATGATCCCCTGCTCCTTTGTTTGGAGGTGGAGCTAGAGATACCAGGTATTGAACCTGGGATTTCTTCATGATAAGTGTGTGCTCAATGCTTTGGTACATCTTCCATGGGACATTTGTAGATCAGGGGTGATGGTCATGTGGCACTTGGCACCCTGTTTGCAGAAACTGGGGGAAAAGGACAGACAATCATGCCTTCAGAAGCCTCCAGATGAAACAATTCTTCTCTAAACCAGGATGTGTTCCCACTACCTTGTTTTTATCAAACCATCACCTTGTTTTAACCAAATAGAGCATGTCCAAGTTTCATCAGGAGGGTCTGGTGAGCCCAGTTTCATTAGGAGGAGCTGTTGTTATTTGCTTGTCAAGTCAAGACTTATGGTGGTCTGATGAATGAGAGATCTCCAAGAGCCCTCATCATTAACTGCCCTACTCAGCTCTTGCAAATCCAGGGTTGTGATTTCCTTGAGCTAGTCTATCCATCTGTAATGTGGTCTCCTTCTTTTCTTTCTGCATACCACTTTGCTAAACATTATTGTATTTTCCAGTGAGTCATGTCATGTCATGTCATGTCATGTCATGTCATGATATGTCCAATGTTTGACACCCTCAGTTCAGTCATCTTAGCTTCTAGGGATTGTTCAGGCTTTCTTTGCTCTAGGACCCATTCATTTGTCTTTTTTTAATTATTATTATGTTTTAATCGTATTTCACAGCAGTAAAATAAATCAAATCCACATACTTCCTTTACATTGTTGTCTGAATTTTTATATTTTCTTCTATCATTGGCTTTCTATCACTGTTATATTTAACTGCGTTATACCATTAAATCCTGAATACAGGATTTCCTTTGACCACTTCTATACTCTTCTCTATCACCTGTATTCCTTTGACAGAAAGATAAAATAAATTGTTCAATAGTCTCATATCCACTAACTTTCTTTAATCTGTAAACCAGATTGTTCTTATATTGTCTCCTTCGGCTACCCAAAATTCGATTAGGTTACTCCATTCTTTTCTGAATTCGGCGTTGGTTTGATGTTTTAACCAACGCGTGAGCTGCTCCATTCTAGCTACCTCCGATAATTTCCCCATCCATTCCTCAGAATTTGGGATTGTTTTTACTTTCCAGTATCTAGCAAGCACAATACGAGCTGTGGTGGTCATGCAAATCATCATGCTTTTATATTCCTTCGGGAAATCTCTGTCAAACATATTAAGGAGATATAATTCTGGTCTTAATTCAAAATCCCTTTTAATTATTCTTCTTATCAAATTGTGAATGTTTATCCAGAATTTTTTCACCATTTTGCATGACCACCACATATGAAAAAAGGTGCCTTTTGCTTCTTCACACTTCCAACATTTGCCTGATCTTGCCTTATACATTTTGGATAATCTTGAGGGGGTCAAATACCAGCGATATTGCATTTTATAGCAATTCTCCTTCAATTCATTGCTTGTTAACAATTTCATGCTTTTCCTCCATAAGATTTCCCAGTTCTCTATTGGGATATTATCTCTAACATCTCGTGACCAAATGATCATAAATTCTTTCACTGTTTCCGATTCTAAATCCAATCTTAACAACAGTTTGTATACTCTTGATATCTTAAAGGCTTTTTCATCTATAATTAATTCATCAAACTCCGTTTTTGACACCTCAATTCCTGTCAACTTTTGGTCTATCATGTATCTCTCCCTGATTTGTCTATACTGGAACCAATTGCAGCTTATCTGTTCCTGTTCCAATTCCTCTCTTGTTTTCAAACTGATATTTCCTTTCTGCACGTATATTAGATACCTATAGGTCCACCACGTTCCCAGATGTAGCATCTCTGTTCTTCTAAACGCTTCTTGGGGGGAGGCCCATAGGGGTATCTTAATGTACATCTTCCTCTTCATTTTCTTCCACGCTATCAACAAAGATTTTCTGACAAAATGATTATTGAAATTCTTATCTATAACCTCTTTTTGATACCATAAGTAGGCATGGAATCCGTATCTTAAGTCATTCCCTTCCAAGGTTAAGATCTTATCGTCTTTTAATAGAAACCACTCTTTTAACCATATTAATGCACAGGATTGATGATATAGCTTTAAGTTCGGGAGGTTTAATCCTCCTTTGATCTTTTCCTCTTGTAGCAGTTTCCATTTTATTCTTGGTCTCCTATTATTCCATATAAACTTAGATATATCTTTGTCCCATTCTTTAAACATCTTATCATTATTTAATATTGGTAAGTTTTGGAAGATATACAACATTTTCGGAAGTATCACCATTTTGACAGCTGCCACTCTACCCATTAATGTTAAATTCAACTGTTTCCAATTATCCAGGTCTTTTCTAATGTCTTTCCATTTTAACTTATAGTTGTTTTCAGCTAAGTCTATATTATTTTTTGTTATTACTATACCCAAGTACTTGATTTTCCTTTCTATTCGGAAGCCTGATATTTCTTTTAATTTTTCTTCCTCTTTTTTCTCCATATTTTTGGTCAGCATTACAGTCTTGTTCCTATTGATTTTTATGCCTGAGATCTCCCCAAAGCCTTCTAATACCCTCTGTAATTTTTTAATAGATTGTAGTGGGTTTTCTAATGTTATTGCCATGTCATCTGCAAATACTGACATTTTAAAAGTATGCTTCTTTATTCTTACCCCCTGTATATTGTCGTTTTGTCTTATTTCCCTGCATAATAATTCTAGAACTGTAATAAACAATAATGGAGAGAGGGGGCATCCTTGACGAACTCCTTTCTCCATCCTTATTTTATCAGTGCGTTGGCCATTTATTATAATTTGAGCAGTCTGATTTTTGTATATCGCTTTAATTCCGTTCAGGAAGTTTTGTCCTATGCCTAGCTCCCGCAATGTTTCTATCATGCAGACCCAATTAACACTATCAAAAGCTTTCTGCGCGTCTAAACATATTATTGAAAGTTTCTTTCCCGGATGTTTGTCGAAATATTCTATCAGATTTATTATCTTTCTTATGTTGCTTCTCATATGTCTATTCGGTAAGAAACCAGTTTGGTCTTGTCCTATCCATTCATTTAGCACTTTCTTCAGACGTTCTGCCATAATTATAGTAAAGATTTTATAATCCGTGTTTAATAAAGCTATTGGCCTGTAATTGGTTAACTCTTCTGGGTTCTTGTTTTCTTTTAATATTAATGAAATATTTGCATTCTCCCAGGAGGTTGGCATTTCCCCTTCTCTAATTATTGTATTAAGTGTCTTAAGTAAAGGCTTCTTCAGCTCTTCTTCGAATAATTTATAAAATAAAGCCGAAAATCCGCCAGGGCCCGGGGTTTTCCCATTTTTCAATTTTTTTCATTGCTTGTTCTATTTTTTCTATCGTTATTTGTTTATCTAATTTTTCTCTGTCTGTATCGGTTATTTTCTGTACTTTTTGTGATTTCAAATATTCTTTAATTTTGGCTTCCTTTTCTTGATTCATTTGACGTTCCTTAAAGAGATTTGTATAATATCTCTGGAAATAGGCTCTGATTTTATCAGGATTTGTTATTATATTTCCATTTTCCTTAATTCTCAGAATCTGTTTCTTCTCTTGTTCTTTTCTCAATCTGTAAGCTAGCCATTTCCCGATTTTATTTCCACCTTCATAGAATCTTTGTTTTACAAATCTCATCTTTTTTTTCAATCTCTTCCATATATTCCATCTTTATTTGATCTTGTATCACCTTCAATTCATTTATTATTGCCTCATTTGATGGATCTTTTTCAAGCTCTTTCTCTTTGTTTTGTAAAGTCTCATGTAAAATTTGAGTTTTCTCTTTTTTCTTTTTATTACGTTCCCAATTTGCTTGCATAAGGATCCCTCTCAGGACTGCTTTACTTGCATCCCATACGTTTTGTATTGATGTCTCGCCTTCTCTATTTTCTTTAAAATAGTTCTTTAATCCTTGTCTTACTTTTTCTTGTATCTTCTCATCTTGCAATAGTGATTCATTAAGTCTCCAGTTATATCCTCTCTTAATATCTTTGAGAGTCAGTAATATTATGTTATGATCTGATGGAACCTTTGGTAGTATTTCCATCCCTTCCAAATTTGTTGTAATGTTTTTAGTGACAAGGAACATATATATACGCGAGAAGGTTTTGTGACAGTCTGAGTAGTATGTATACTCTTTCTTCTCCCCGTATAGGTGCCTCCAGACTTCGATAAGTGATAAATTTTCCATCATTTTCCCAAATGATTTTGGGAGTTTTCCTTGTTTCTCTTTCCTCTTAGGGTTTCCTGACGATCTATCTTTGATCGGATCCAAAACTCCATTCCAATCTCCTAGGAGTATTAGACTCTCATGTTCTACTTCTAGGAGTACTTTCATTAAATTTCTATAAAAGCCATCTTTCTTTTCCGATGGTGCGTATATTCCTATAATTAACGTTTTCCTCCCCAACAAATTCGTTTCCACTCCTAAATATCTTCCATCTGGGTCTTTTAACACCTCTTTCGCTGACCACTTCCTATTTATGTATATCGCTATTCCTTTTTTCTTTTCTTGTCCAGAGTTTATAAATTCCTGACCCAATCTCTTATTTCTTAGTAGTCTCTGATCTTTGTCTTTTATATGGGTTTCCTGAATGCATATAACCTCCGCTTTCATATTTTCCAATCTGTGAAATATTTGACTTCTTTTATGTGGGGAGTTCATCCCTTTAACATTCCAAGATATAATTCTTCCTTTCATTTTTAGTATTTTGTTTATATACTATTATATTTATATATTGTTCCTAAATGATCACCTCTTTAGCTAATGTCTGTTTCCTCTTCCTGGCTTTCTTCCTTTTCAGCCTCTTCAGATGATCCTTCCTCACTTTCTATATCTCCAGCATTTTCTTCCTCTTCGTTTTCCTCTAGCTCCAGTTCTCCTCCTCCTTCACTGTCATCCTTTCTTTCTAACTCTCTTTCTTCACCTTCTTTACTTCCTCTCATTTTTTCAATCTCCTCTGTTTGTTTTTCTCTTATCTCTTCCAGGCCTTCTTTTGGGGGTTTTGCTCCTTCATTATTGTTTGTTATCATTTGTTCTCTGTCTCCAAAGTCTTTCTTGAATTTTACCATGAAGTCTTTTGCTTTTTTTACCGTGTTTAGTCTATATTTTTTCTGATTATACGTGACTGTTATGCCTTCTACTTTTTCCCATCTATATTGAATACCTTTCCTCCGTAGTTTAGAAATAATAAATTGGTACTCCTTCCTCTTCTTTAATATTTGTGGGGGGATATCCTTATATATCTCGATTTCACAGTCTTCTATCATTAACTTAGATTCAAAATTTTCTTGCAAAATTTGATCCTTAATCTTCCCCCTAGTGAAATATATAACAATGTCTCAGGGGAGCATCCTTTGTTTAGCAATCTTTGAGTTGATTCTAAAAATTCTGTCAACCTCAAATTCCATCCTTTCATGGGGAAGTTTAATGTAGTCTGCTAGGCTTGGTAAGATTCTTTCATATAGATTTTCATTTTCCATCTCTATCAGCCCTCTTAATTTCAGACAGTTCTCTCTTAATTTCAATTGTATTTCTAAGTTCTTTTCTCGATTCTGTACTTGCTCTAGAATTATTTCTTCCGTTGTTTTCTCCAGCTTTTTTGACTTTTTTTGAAGCTCCTCTACTTTTTCGCTTAAATTCTCTACGTCAGTCGCTATCTTATCCAGTTTCTTTCCAAACTCATCTAATTCCTTCTTCACATCTTTCCTCATCTCTTTCATCTCTGATATCATTTCTTGCCTAAGTTTTTTAAATTCCTGTATTAACGTTTGCTGAATCTCAGGCATTTCTATTGAATGACGTCTTGTCATTAAGGTCTGAATTTGTGGTTGTGTATTTTTTTTGACCGGCATAGTGTCTTCCAAAATAGACAAAATGTACTTGTTATTATTTGGAGTTACTTGAGATATAATTTGTCTATCTGTATATTCTGTAGGCTTTCCTTTATAGCAAAAATTTATGTATTGTAATTTATATACTACACAAATATATGATTTATATATTCCTGTGATAAATATAAGGTTACTTGCGTGTTACAAAAAGTTTATCTATCGTAAATATATGTATACGCTACTTATATATTACACCAATGATATATTATATACAATACCACTGAAATATGTAATTACTTAATTGCTTATACTTAGTATATTTAGTATTCTCAATATTCCATCCACCAGTTTCAAAACCGTTTTTATAGCAACCAAGTTTCTTACCCACAAAACTCACTAATTATTAGTTACTTCCCGTACAATCCTCAATTTATAGCTTTGGTCATAGAGGGGATCAGGGAAAGAGCAGTTTTGGTTTTCCACACAAGCTCCTTTTCTAGATACCCTTTAAACCCTCTCCTTCCTCTTCCCCTCTTATATTTAATTTCAAGTACTAATTAATTTCAGGTTTCCGCTCTGTTTCTAATTCTTTAAAAGTCAATTTCCCTCTATTTCTCCAGTGAGGTTCCCAGTGATGTGTTAAACCTTTCCACTTCTCTCTCCTCCTCTTGTTTCCAAACAGCCTATAAGAGGGTTAAGTCTCAATCACTTCAAGTAAACCATACAGTCACAGTTCATGTAAACATTTATTTCTCTAGCGCTTCTCTCTCCAACCAAAAACTAGGCTTCGTAAGTTACACCTTCTCCAAACTTTCTTTACGCCTCTCTCTCGCTCTGACGCCCTTTCTTTTCCGTTTTCCACTCAGTCTCTTTCACCCCTTTCCTCCTCTTATCCTCAGTTTCTTATTTCTTGATTTTACTCCGGGGCTTACTCTCTAGGAAGGGAACCCCCAACTGTCTCTTTCTTCTCTGTTGTATTATTTTCTTTCGTTTCTCACGTTCCTCACGTTCCTCAAGACCCGGCCACACAGCCCCGACCTTCTCTCCTCTACTCCGTTCCACTCCTCTCCGTTTCACTCCATGTCTTTACCCTCTTTCAGCCCGCTTTGAGTTTAGTTCTCGGGTTTCTCAGTTCTCATTCTCTAAAGCCTCGGGGTCTTCCTTTCCTTTCCTTTCCTTCTTTCCCCCTCTTCATAAATCCACTTCTTCCCAGACCGCTTTCCTCTCACTCAATCCTTTTCGTTCATGCAATCACTCCGTCTTCCCTTCTGTTCCCGTCTCCGTCTCCATCTCTGTTGTTTCTCTGGATAGCCCTCCGCCGCGCCTCCTCCCTCTTCTCCTCGCCTGTTACTCTCCACCACTCTTCTTCCGCACCCCGTATATGTATAACTCCACCATGAAAGAATTTCTGAATTCAGACTTACAGTGCCTTGCTTCTACTTCAGCTGTAAGTTCGTTGTTTCTTCGCTTTTTTAAAAAGTCGGTGAGGTTGCTTTGTCCCTTAAAAAGGGATACTAGGCAGAAGTGTTGCCGGCTCTAATGCTCCGTCAGCCTCCTGTGCTCTGCCCTTTGCCATCAGGCAAAAGAGCAGGACACTGGTCACTGGAATGAGCCTTGATGAGCCCACTCTGCTCCCCCTTTCACCAGGGGGAAACTCTCCTGACACCAGCAAAAATATTTGTCAGGACTTCTTCTGTCTAGCAAACGCTGAAGCTGCTCCCGCTGAGCTGCCTGCATCCGTTCGCAACCTTGTCGCCGACCGGAAGCAATCTCATTTGTCTTTTTAACAGTTCATGGTATCAATAGAACTCTCCTTCAGAACCATATCCCAAAGGAGTGTCAAGGTAATATCACTTTACCCTCTGGCTTTTCTTTGCAAATGAAGATTCAGGAAGGACTCATCCCACGCCTTTTGCAAACGCGCTGATGACTAAAAAGGCCAATCTGAGATAAACAAGTCCGGTTGCAGAAAGCACAGCAGAATGTCTCCTTCGGTGATGTTTCCATGTTGCGATTCTTTCTGCGTTGTCGTTTCTCTTCAAGACTTGTTCGGCGTGAGTTGTCCTTCGAGCCTGTGCAATGGATTTTTCTGGTGGAGCGCAGCGTGCACAGAACTGGCCTTACCCTTTAAACCAAAGGTTCATCTGCTGGCCTTGCAAACATGGATGATAGCAGCGAGGTCCTTGGGTTGTAGGTTTGATTAGAGTTTCCTTCTCTTAGATGGTTGACCTTACAGGGTTGGACGAGCATCATCTGCCCGGGTTTGGGATTAGAGTTTTCCTTCTCCTAGGACGGTTACCATAAGGCTAGAGAGCCCATCCTGCCCTTTGATGCTCTTTGTCAGACCCTTCGGTTTTGACCTGTCTGGCATGGGAGACCCTACCGGTGGCTATTATGCCACCACCAGCATAGCTCAAAACCTCATTAGGGTACGCAAGCCTCTCTCCCATGACAAGGGGGCATCAATGCAGAGGTATTGCTTCAAGTGCAAAAGGAAAAATGTTGAAACAACATACTAGCACACCTGAAGTGGGTTTGATCACACTGTGGCTAGGCAGAAGGCTGACAATAAAACACTCCTATATTAGTCAAAGCACAAGATGCGTTGTGTGTGGGTTGGTGTTGTAGAGAAAGAGGAGTATTGGTGGATGTGGGAGAAATCACTTTTGAGTTTGTTAATGAGGTTTGCTGTGTATATACTGTTTGTTTTTACTGAAACTGAAGGTAAAGACCTGCAGATATCTTTGGATGAATCTCGCTGTCTGTAAGGACTTTTTCGGACAAGTAAAATGCAATGGAAGCAGCCTCGCCACGTTGCGAGGCTGCTGCGCTGCAGGGCGTCCCTTTCAGATGACTCCCGTCCCTGCCGGTACTGTTGCGGTACTGCAGGGACATTTGAGTGTAATATTTTTGTGATTTTTACTCACGAAAGTTGATCATGAGTAAAAATTGCCAAAATATTACACTCAAATGTCCCTGCGGTACCGCAACAGTACCGGCAGGGACGGGCGTCATCTGAAAGGGACGCCCTGCAGCGCAGCAGTCTCGCAAGGTGGCGAGGCTGCTTCTGTTGCATTTTACTTGTCCGAAAAAGTCCTTTGTCTCTTTTGTGTGTGGAAGTGGATCAGAGCTGTGAAACGGTTGCTAGCTGAAGCCTTTGTTTTTGTGCCCTTTCTGCTATGCAGTTCTGCTGTTTGGCTACTCCTGGGTTAGTTCATCCCTAGGCTCTGCTAGGTGTCTCTCAGTGAGCCTATACCGAGTGGATAAGGAGTAGATTTTTTCCCCCTGTCAGCTTTCTTCCCTGTCCAGCTTTCACACCCATATCTCTGGATTTTCTTCGCAAATGAAGATTCAGAAAAGATTCATCCCACGCTTTTTGCAAGCGCGCTGATGACTAAAAAGGCCAATCCGAGATAAACAAGTCTGGTTGCAGAAAGCACAGCAGAAGGTCTCCTTGGGTGATGTTTCCGGGTTGTCATTCTTTCTGCATTGTCATTTCTTTTCAAGACTTGTTCGGCGTGAGTTCTCAAATAAGGCTGCAGCATTGTGGATAGTGCGTCTCCATGCCTCCCGATGTGAGGCTACAAAATGGAAATACTGTGGGATGGCGATGAAGCCTACAGAGGAATGACAAATCAACCCCAGACCTTCTCAGGTTCCTATACCTGCACTAAATACTCAAGAGGATAACTCATGTATCTTCTTTCCATACTTTTGGGTTCTTGAACAAACTGGCATATAAGTCTCTTGGTTCATACATATCCCTAGAAACATGGATGGATGAGTCAATCTCTCATGTTATCTCTCATCATTGCATCTGCATCATATCTAAAGCCAGCACACTTGGTCTTGGGATACATCTATGTGTAGGTCTGCTTGATTCCTTGACTGGCAAGAGGTGGAACTAGATGACCCTTCTGGAGACTTATGATTTGATGATTGAAATCCTTTGTTTTTTACCTTGTTTATTTGCAGTTTCAAGATGTGTTACTGTAACCGCAGGCTATGTCTCAATTGCCCAGTTTGAGTCATGTAAAGTGAAAAATAAAATAAAATCAATGTGGGCTGGCATTTTCAAGAGAAATGTATTTGGAAAACATAGCAGGATTTTCATGGCCAAAATCAGAGTCATCTCTTTGATGACGAGCAAGATTTTTGCCAGATGAGCGTGCAAGTCTGGGGATGCACTCTGTATGCAGGAGAAGCAACCCTCTGGATTCCATTTTTTGTAAAAAATATTTTTATCAACACAAACAAAAAACATACACACAAACTATTAGACAACCCTCCACAAATTTAAACCAAACTAATACAGACAAAACTACTAATTATTCCCCCCCACCCCTATTGATGATTATGTACCACTAATAAAATATTTCCATTAAGTGATACAATATTCCAGCTTCTACTTTTAATCAAAACTCTACTATTTTAAAAAGCCCAAAGTTGATACATAACTCTTCCTTTGTTGCAAAAAGTATAAACGAACCCCAATTTTTCTTAAAATTAACCAAAGATTTCTCCTTGATCAACATTGTCAATTTATCCATTTCAGCCATGTCACACGTCTTTGGACTTTATCAGACAAGCCTCTAAAAATGTTTCTTTGCCACTATGTTTTAAACCGTTAGTGTGCCAGCAAAATAACCCTTTTTATCAAACGTTGCTGTAATAGCATGGAAAAGCAGCCCTGTACTTCCATATTGATGGGTTCATGTGATCTTGGCAGTTCTTGCGAGAAGATGCGAGTGTGCTTAAAAGTCTATAAACAGCTAAATTAAAAAACAAAATGATCACACAAATGCTGAAACACACTTAAAAACTTGTCTGCAAAATGGGGAGGTTCATAAAAAGAGCATCCCATAGCTAGTTTTCATGTTCTCACCCAGAAGTGTTCTGGCGGGGACTGTCAATTGATGCTGAAATTGCACCAACAGAACAGGGTGTGGTTTCAGACGCTCACAATTATGCAAAAAACACAGCACAGCTGATCAATTGATGGCTTGGCCCATCAATAAAAAAAGAACACCTTATTTACAACATAAGAACACAAAAGCATGCTGTCGTGCGAAGTGGGCACCCTTTCACATTCATCGGGTGTTGTTATAATACCATATTTGCCGTATCTGATAAAGTCCTTTGTCAGCTAATCTTCTTACGATGGGATCGATACATCTCTCCCTTTCTGAGCATACAAACGTCTTCCAACATGCCAAGTAAATAAATCTCAGATTTCATCTGGAATCTGATTTTAAGAATGTCCTCTTTACGGATTTATGGATTTGAGTCCAGTATTTCGGGGCTTTATCACAAGTCTACCACATTTGAAACAATTACCCAATTTTCTGTTTATATTTCCAGCTCTTATTAAAACTATGCTTATGCATCTTAGAAAGTCTCTCAGGAGTCAAATACCATGTAGGCATCATCTTATAAAAGTTCTCTTTCAGAACATAACACAAAGTAAATTTCAAACGTTTTGTCCAAACTCTCTCATGTTAGTCCATCCAAATTTGTGAACCTATACTTTGTGACCACTTTACCATACATTCCTTTACCTGCTCATCTTCCATCTCAAACCTCAACAGCAATTTATACATTTTAGTTACCAAATGTTCATCATTTGTACATAATTGTGGATTCAAACTCGGATACATTTGTTTCAAAGCCCTGCATCTTTTTATCCATCTTGTATCTTTCAATTTCCTGTAAGAAAACCAATGCCAAGTGCAGCCTTCTGCTTCTAATTCATCTCTTGATTTCAGTGTAAACTAACTGTTTTCTAATATCAACAGATCTTTATAAGTAATCCATACATCTTTCCAGTAGGTCTCTCATCTAAGCAATGCTTCATGAGGTGAGCACTAGAAAGGCAACTTTGAATAGAATCTACTTTGGAACCCTCTGGATTCCATTTATTTATAAATCTGGACTCACCAGCAAATGTGAAAGAAGAGATGAGCTTCTTCCATTCATTTTAAGTCTGGAGGGTTTTTTTTTGTTTGGACTTGGAATGCGGTTGTTGTTGTTGTTGAGTGCCTTCAAGAAATTTCATACTTATCGTGACCCTAAGGCTATCATGGGGTTTTCTTGGCAAGATTGTTCAGAGATGAGTTTCCTTCGCCCTCCTCTAAGGCGGAGAGAGTGTGACTTGCCCAAGGTCCCCCAGTGGGTTTCCATGGCTGAGAGAAGGATTCGAACCCTTATCTCCATATTCTAATATTCAAACCACTACACCACACTGTCTGTCTGGAATACAACTACTCTGCCACAAAACATAATGTGCCTACAGGGGCAGTAGTGGTAGAGACTGATTGCAGGATTATCCCATTTGACCTCTTTTGCTTTGCTGAATCTGTCTCTTCCTTACCTAGACTCAGGATCAGTCCTTCCTTTTTCAGTCTGAACTTTCTGTCTCCTAGGTATGTAGCACCTCAACCTTGTATTTAACTTTCTAGATATAGGTCAAATCCACACTACACAAATAATCCAGTTTGAAATTGGATTATTTGCCATGACTCCTTCCTACTGAATCTTGGGATTTGTGGTTTTACAAGGTCTTTAGGTTTCTTTCTCAAAGAGTGCTGGTGTCTCACCAAACTACAAATCCCATGATTCCCTAGGAAGAAGCTATGACAAATAATCCAACTTCAAACTGGATTATTTGTGTAGTGTGGATTTGGCCATAGTTTCTATAGCATTGCCAGATTAGTACCAGTCTGGACCCTGAGATTTCAAAGCCCAAACCTGAGACCAAAGATGGCCTTCATTGATGTCCTTGAGGGTGGGACCTGGTGATGCCATTAGTTATTTTCATTTCATTTCATTTCGTTTATTTAATTTATACCCAGCCTTTCTCCCAAAATAGGGCTGAAAGCATCAATCATTGTACATTAAGTGCTAACCATAGTTTCTTAGAGCATATCATTGATTTTTTTTTAAAGTTTAAGAATGGAGAGCACACAAACAGTGACCCACATTTCAATGCAGTGCTCTTGCCCTGAGATTCCTCCTTCACCCTGAGGACTAGAGAAGAGGGTCCAGATGCTGAGATCTGGGGACTCTAAATTGCTATAACAAACAGCTTTCTTTCCCCTTAAGATGGTCTTTGCCACTTATTCCAAACTATTCCAAAGAGCCCAGGTATTTCTCCCATCCCGTTCTGTCTCTACATTTTAAAGGCCTGCTCAAATCTGAGATCTTGGTGTGGCTGGGAATGCAGCCCGATAGCAATCCAGTTCAAGTTAATTCAGAAATGGCTCATTGCTACAGAATGTGTTGTGCTCCCTCTAGCTTCACAGCTTTGCTCCACTGGCACTGGCAGCTACAGTATGTCACTTTAAGGGGGATTTTAATAGGATCCGAGATGCTACATCAAGGAGAATGAGGGTAGCTTTAAACTAATGGAGTTAGGTGATGATAGTGCATTAGTGAATTGCAACACTGCCAACTGAACGTACAAGCAAATGGTAAATGCACAATTGCAAGGGGCACATTTGCATGTTCAATGCTCAGTGCATATTAGGGTAGACAATGGGACTATATACACAATGGCACTGCATGTGCAAAATGTTGCTTCCATAGCCTTTGAATGAATAGGGATGTTAACACCACAGTTAAAAGACTACAAGTGTAAGTACGGATAATGTGTAAGTTATTAATAGGATGCCAGCCAGGGTTGGAAAGGGATTAATTGTACAATTCTGTACTGCCTGCCCAGAAGTAAGTTCCACTGATGAGGCTTACTACCAGGTGTATACAGCATGGGTGGGAAGCATGTGTCCTTATGTATGGTGTTGGATTTCAACTGTTAGCTGTGCTGGCCATTATAGGCGACAGTGAAGAATGGTGGAGGTTACAGTCCAACAACATCTCAAGGGCCCCATGACTCCTACTTTAGTATATAGAATTCTAGCTTTAGTCAAGACTCTGGAAGAAATGTGGAGTTCCTAGACTGAAAACTGGAGAGGGCCCCTGTACCTTTAAAGGAAATTTTAGCAGGTATTGGTTATTATGCCACCAAGGTAACAAGCAACACCAGCTGAAAGGTACAGGAGCCCTCTCCATTTGGTGGCCCTCTGTTTGTCTCTTGAATCAGTAACCAAAGCTCTGTACTAGAACTGTGACATCATTTTTCAAACAATAGAATCATAGAGTTGGAAGAGACCACAAGGGCCATCCAGTCCAACCCCCTCCCATGCAGGAATACACAAAGCACTCCTGACAGATGGCCATCCAGCCTCTGCTTGAAAACCTCCAAAGAAGGAGACTCCACCACACTATGAGGCAGCATGCTCCATTGTCAAACAGCTCTTATCATCAGGAAGTTCTCCCTAAAGTTTGGGTGGAATCTCTTTTCCTGTAGTTTGAGTCCATTGCTCTGTGTCCTAGTCTCTGGAGCAGTGGAGAACAAGCTTGCTTCATCCTCAATATGACATCCCTTCATATATTTAAACATGACTGTCACATCCCCTCTTAACCTTCTCTTCCCCAGGCTAAACATACCCAGCTCCCTAAGCTGCTCTTCATAGGGCATGGCTTCCAGACCTCCCACCATTTTGGTCACCCTCCTCTGGACACCTTCCAGATTGTCAATATCGTTCTTGAATTGTGATGCCCAGAACTGGGCACAGTATTCCAGGTGAGGTCTGATCAAAGCAGAATAGAGTGGCACTATTACATCCCTCGATCTAGACACAATACTTCTACTGGTGTAGCCTATTTCTATGATTTTCTTTTCCTTCCCACACCCAACCCCAAGAAAAAGAAGAACACTCTGCAGATTTTTCTCTGAATATCTTCCATACTTTTTTTTTGTACTAGCAGCCATTTTACCTCTAGAAGACCCTAAGGTAGTCTGGGTAATACAAAATGGTGTTCAGGCTGCTGTTGTCTAGGGTTGTCAGGTGAAAAACACAACAGGACCCTTGCACCTTTTAAGAGATATGTAGAAGAGGGTATTTCAGCAGGTGTTCCTTGTTGTCATGCAAGGAACACCTGCTGAAATTATCTCTTTTATACACCCAGTAAAGGTACAGGAGCTTATCCTGTATTTTTCACATGGCAACTCTACTGTTGTCTCTTGAAATGGCAACCAAAAAATAGAAACAACCAACACCCCTTTCATACTGTATAATTATAGCACTATGATTCCACTTTAACTGCCATGACTGCATCCTGTGGAATCCTGGGGTTTGTAGTTTGGTGAGGCACTAGAGCATCCTGACTAAGAATTCTAAAAACCCTTCCCTGAACTGCAAATCCCAGAATTCCATAGGGTGATGTCATGGCCGATCAAATGGAATCATAGCACTGTCATTGTGTAGTGTAGTGTGAAAGGGCCTCAGAGCTTGGGAAATATACTTTTTTTGGATTGCAACTCCCAGAAAACCACAGACAACATTTTGGAACTTGTAGTCCAAACATGGAACTTTTCCAGACTCTGAAACAAACAAGCAGGTGCAAAAGAAAGCATTCTGGAAGCAATTTGGAGGAAAAACCCTGGAAAAATGGGAAGTTATATTTAGTAATTAAGCAAATTGTCCAATGGTTTCATCTCATACAAATTACCAGCTAAGAGACTCCTGCCCCTACTAATAGTGAAACACACCCATGAGAAATTCAGTGATGTGTTTGTCCCATTTTCTCTGCCCACAAATAAGGTAGAGGATTTTGAGAGGTCATTTCTGCACTGTTCTAAATCCTACCTAACAGCTTTTATCTAGTGGAAAATTAGAGCTCTCTGTATTTTCTCTCTCTCTCCTTCCAGTGCATTAGGGTTAAATGAACCTGAAACACTTCAATTTACTTAAGCCTTCCAAAGTTTTGCTGCTTCTGCTTTTTTTGGGTCCATCAATTAACTGGCAAATGCTGTTAGGATCATGTTCCCTGCTTTCAGGGTGGTTGGATAATCCTGTTATTCACTCCAAGATGAAATCAGGAACCAATGAGACATAATGAAAAGGGGGGAAACCACAGGTGGGAAGCAAGGAGTGAGCTACCAAAGCTCATTAAAGAAGTTGCATGTTATGATTAGAACTCAGAGAAATGAGAAATTTCAATTGAAATGATGACAGAGTTAAACAAAAAATCAAAGATGAGGAATGTGTGCTTCCCTTCAGCCATTTAGAATTCCAAATCAGAATCTAACAGATGGTTCCTCTGTGAATAGGAGTGGAATAGGATTCCCAGGAAGAATTTTACTGAGAAGAATAGCTAGATCTTAGGCTATACCTAAAATTTGCAGAATTCACCATGGCAGCTGGTGTCTTCTGTGTCAGCGGAGCAGTGAATCTGCTTTTGGCTTTTAGGAGATCTTCAGACTACACTGCTATAGTGTTACTATTCCACTTTAACTGGTCTGGCTTCCTGCTGTTGAATTTTGGGGTTTGTAGTTTAGTGAGGCCTAAGATCTCTCTGGCTGAGAGCTGTAAATTCCCCTCCTTAAACTGCAAATCCCAGAACTGAACAGGAGGCAGCCACAGCAAATAAAGTGGAATACTAACAGTATAACAGTCTTGTCTGAAAATCTAGATAGTCAGAACTGTAAAGGAGCTAAATGCCAGTCTGTACTTCCTTCACAATAATGGATTCCTAATAGGCAGTATTCTGTATGCCATCATATTACTTATTTCTATGTATTGCTGTTACCCGCCCTGATACCCCCACCCTTCCAATAATTCATCAATTGACTATATTTCATCAATTGGCCTATTTATTGGCCTTCCACATAGTTGCTAGTAGACAAGAGCCTCCCAAATGCAAGGACTCAAGGTATGCTCAGAAAACATAAGGAAGAGGCCAGCCCCAACTCCTAAAAGACATGGCCAGGTAATAATTATGTGGACCCCCCACTCTTGGACTGGTAGTTAAGGTGGAAATGGGCTAATTCTCCTGGACGTACATGGAAGTGAGTCATTCACTAATTCAATCAAAGTGGCTGGACACTCTTTGCCTTGCAAAACTGGTTTTCCCTCACACCTCTCCTAGAACAATGCAAGGTTGCCTAACACCCAGCAGTCTTAATGTTTCAGCCATTAGTGATCGTTAACATAGCTAGAGTGTCCATTGTCTAATTATGGGAAACTTGGGCAAACATTGTATTTCACTCATAACACCCCTTCAGGGGGACTATTGAATATAAATATCATCCCAATATACAGCCAAAGTGTGCTCAGTTCTGCAGAGGCTGTCACTCTGTCGGTTTGCTGTGCCACCCAGCATACAAAGCTGTACTTTTTCTCTGCACTAATCTCTGTTCTTCAGACAGATATAGTATAGCCCATCATCCTGAACTCTTTTCCTCTATCCCAATGCTTCCTCCTATTCATTGCTAGCCTTGTGTGACTGTTTGAAGCCTGAGTGTTGGTGTGAATGCCTCTGAGATTATGTATCAATAAAAAACTATTTTTATTTTATTACCTGGCTGTGAGTCTCATCAGTTAGTACTGGTATACATTGGTGAAAAGATCCCACAGTTACCTGACCTCTTGCTGCCATATTGAGCTAATTAAAATTCCCTATATTAATAGCTGATGTGATCAGGGTTCACATGAACCCCCAGTAATTTGTGTAACATGGTTATGAAAGCTGGACAGTGAAGTAAACCAATAGGAAGAGAATCAACTCCTTTGAAATATGGTGCCAGAAGAGAATTCTACAGATACACTGGACTGCCAAAAAAAGTCAAATAAATGGTTTCCAGGGAAATCAGGCTTGATATCTCCCTAGAAAGCATGATAACTAAGCTGAGGTGGATAACTCAATTAAGAAAGCCATGGCTCTGAGTCTGCAAGACCTGAGCAGGGCTGTTGATAGCAGGGAGACTTGGAGAGCTCTCATTCATAGGGTCACCTTAAGTCAAAGTTTATTTGATGGACAGTTTAGTCATCTGGATTTCTAGGGAGAGTTCAGGCTTGATTTGCTTTCCGACCCATTTATTTATCTTTTTGGCAATCCACTGTATCTTGATCATTTCTTTGATTCTGCTCTGTTTCCAATTTTTGTATTCCAATCACCTATGATTAACAAGAAGTCCTGTTTTGGTGTATGATCAATTTCCTCCTGGAATCCAGCACAGAATCTTTCAACTTCTTCTTCTTCTGCCTCTGTAGTCGGAGCATAAACTTGGATTATGGCAATATTGATGGGTTTTTCTTGAAGTCTTATTGACATGATTCAATAAAACTTCTATCTTACCAAGCATTATCTTACTTTACCTTATACCTTACCAAGCATTATTGTCTTTTCTAATGAGTCATGTGTAGGGGAAACTTCTTCCCTTTCCTACATGAGGCATCAGTGAAATGAAGACAGAAGTTTATTTAACGACACAGTCAGTCCAGATGTCTTTCTCAACTGTCTGGCCCCAAAACCATACATACACCTTACCATTTATAGCATTTTTGAAGATCTACCTAACAACAGCTTACAACCCATATAACAAATGAAAAGAGGATACTGGAAATATGTTAGCCAATCATGAAACAGTAGTAATTAAGCCATAATGGATAATTACTAAACAAGGACCAAGTAAAAACTAGTCAAATTGAACCTTTACTTTACATTTCAGATTATTATTGTTATCAGTAGATAACACCAGTTAGTTGATGAGGCTATAGGCCAGAACATTATGTAAGGCTTAATCTGCTTTTCTTTTAGATTCCTAAGAGGTCAATAGCTCTGCAGCTCCTAATTTTTCCTTAATTTAGAATACAATTTTCTACAACATGGCTCCATCTTATTTAGGCCTTATGATCACTTTTTGGCTTTCCGCCTTCACATGTCTTCTCATGATATGTCCAGAGTATGATAGCTTCGGTTTAGTCATCTTGGCTTCTAGGGAGAGTTCAGACTTGATTTGCTAATTTACTTGTCTTTTTGGCAGTCCATGATTTCTGTAGAACTCTTCTCAACCACCACATTTCAAACGTGTTGATTCTCTTCCTAGAAGCTTTCTCCACTGTCTAGCTTTCACAATCATACATAGAACTCAGAAATACAAAGATTGATGACTCAGCCAAAGTACGGTATGGAACATCTTTAACTATTTCAATATCTTCATCATCTGTTTTAAAGTGGCGTAAATAATCTGTGGTCATTATTTTTTGTTTTCTTAATGTTCATCTGTAACCTTACTTTTGCACATTCTTCCTTGACTTTTTTTCAACAGTTGTTCCAAGTCTTTGCTATTTTCTACTACTGTAGTAAGTATGGTATCATCTGCATATTTCCATAGGGAAGGACGCTTGGCAGAATTCTCAGCATCCTCATCAAACTCAATTTTGCAAAAAGCAAAAAAAAAAAAAAAATTAAAAAAAATCAACATATGTTTTTGGACCACAGGCCCCAAAATTCCCAAGAATTCTGTCCTGTAGGCAAGAAGAGGGGGTGGGGCGGAATCAGGGGTATTCCTGGAGGAAGAGGGAGAAACTTAAAGGCTGAGATTCTACCTGAGGTTTGTGTAGCATAAAGCTCTACACGTGAAGTTATATGCTATGCAACCCTTGTGCTGAATGGCAACCCTTGACAACTGAACTTGCAGAGTATCCACACTGTAGAATTATTGCAGTTTGACATCACGTCAACTGCCTTGCCTCCATCCTACAGAATCTTGGGATTTGTAGTTTGGTGAGGCACCAGCACTCTTTGGCAGGGAAGGCTAAAGATCTTATAAAACTACAAATCCAAGGATTCCATAGGATGGCACTATGGCACTTAAAGCAGTGTCAAACTGCTATAATTCTGCAGTGTGGACACACCCCAAGACACCAAATGTGCATGCACATGACATGCATGTGCAATCTGCAACCACATGCACTCACAATGCACATCCTGCACAACAGTGCATGCTCAACTCTGCTTTCACAATCTTGAACTGAATGCAGATGTTCCACAGCAGACAAAGCCATCTATCCGCTTCTGCCAGGGAACTTACTTATGCTGAAGACACCAGCAGGATTCCTGCCAACATTTCCAATCTCTGTTCAAATATAATTCCCAGGATTCTTTTAGGCAAGTCGGAACAAGGGGAAAAAGGCTACAATACTGTCATAAATTCGTAGCGCAGGCACATCCTCTCCCAAGACTTCAATGATGTGTGATTTGCTTTTCTTCTGCTCACGTCTACATAGGCCAGTGCTGGGTTTTAGATGGATGAAGCAAGAGTACCTAAGTAGTCTCTAAGAACATAAGTGGGTCAAGGGATTTCCAGCAGGCACTCTGAAGTATTTATCAGCTTTAAGAGGGTCTTCCTGGGTCAGAAGCAGACTTTTAATGTGCTGCTATAGTTTAGCTGAGAGCCTGCCAGCCATGTGTCTCCTGGACAGTTTGGAAATGGGACCACACATGCCTCCCTCCCCTTGCTGGAATTGCACAATGTAGTGATGTTGTAATAATCACAGGATGTGGTACAGGGAAAGGATTTCAGCTACCATGGGTTGCTTACTGGGCAGCCATGTTTTTCCCTCCCATGCAATGTCCTAGGATGTGTCCATATTTTACAATTATAGTAGTCTGAAACAAACTCCCCTACTTCCATCCTATGGGATCCTTGGATTTGTCATTTGGTGAAGACCTTAGAATTTTCTGCCCAAGCAGGATGTGTGTGTCATTGCAATGGTCTCTATGTGTTTGCATTGGGGCAGAGAAAGCCTGAACAGAAGTGAAGTAAACTGGCTGGGAGAGCAAGCCTGTCTGTTGTTGTTGCAAATTCAGGAAATGAATAATAGTAGATGTAATGAACAACTATTGAAAAGTGATAATAAATCTGTCACAATCAATAATCCATATATATATGTACAAAGTTCAAACAAATCAATAGCAATAGGTGTGAAGGTCTGTAAGGAGAAAGTTGATGACTGTTCGGCCCATGGAAAGCCCAGTTTACTGGCCAGATTAATATTAAGCCAAGTAAACATTGTTCCCAAATTGGGATGCTAGGCCATACAGTGGTTATAGTTTCAATATCAGAATGATGGGATATGTCATGAGGGTTACAACTGGTGTGTTTGGTAAGGAAACAGGACATAGCCTTCTCAGTGGCTGCTCCTAGGGTTTGGAACTCCCCTTCACAAGAGGTCTGGTTAGCCCCCTCCTTGCTCACTTTCTGCATTTTTATTGGGGATGTTTGCAATTATGTTTTAATGTGTTTAAAATTGTTTTTAACTATCTGCTTTTAACTGTTTAAATGGTAATTTTTTTAAAATATAACATTTTAGGGTTTGTCTAGATGGGCAATTTATCCTGTCTTCCCCCATAGTAGAGCTCTGCAGTCCAAAGAAAATAGGGTTCTTGCCCTAATTCGCCTCCTGATAACATCTGAGGCAAAGATGGGGGTAAGTTAGGGTAAATCCATTTAAAAGTTTTAAAATAACCCATGGGAAAACCTACACTCTGTGGGAATATGAGGATAGGTGCAGCACGGGAATGCGGGGTCCATACCAGTACGCCATCCCATTTCGCTGGACACCTCCACTGCCACCGTTGGTGTCACTCTGCAGCTGGAAAGGAGGCTCCCAGCATGTGATCAAGGCCCCTGCATGTGACCAGCCTTGATCACATGCTGAGGACCTCTGAGATAACAGACTCTTCCTCATTATCTGGCAGCACAACTAACCATGTAAACAAAGGGTTAACTAGGTGCTGAGAGTAAAGTTACAATTTATTGGGGTCAGCGTCATGAAGGAGTCTCAGGTCATGATGGATAGCTGAACAATGAAGATGTCCAGCAGAAGCAATCTTCAAGATGCTTCTGAGAAGAGTTGATAAATACTGCCTCAGGGCCAGGAGGCAGGGAGAAGAACAAAGGAGAAGAACAATGAGAGGCCTGAGCCAGGAGGACTCTTGTACCCAGGGCTGGTTTAACCAGTCTGCCAAATCAACATTGGCAGGGGCCCCCAAGGTCAAGGGCCCCCCCCTGCTGACCTCCTTATCTGACAAAGGAGACAGCCAGGAAACAGCTGGGAGGAGCCGCTGCTTTGTAGCCCCCTCCTACCCTCCTCCAAAAACCTCCTGCTGGCTTTTTTAAAACAACAACAACAACAACAAAACAGCGTCTCCCAAACTAGAAAGAGAAAGAAGCAGCAGCCCTCCGTGGCAGAAGCTGGAGGTAGTTTGCTGCTGCAAAATGCAAGCCAGTCAGGCATGTTGGAGAGGGGTGAGTGTGTGTGTGTGAGAGAAAGGGGGAATTTGAGGGTTGTCTCTTTCCCTCAGAAAGGGCTTCTTTCTTCCTTCCTTCCTTCCCTTTCCTTCCTCCCACTTAGATCCCCTCCAGCCCATCTTTCCAGCTGCTCTTAACATGGTTTCCTGGGGTCTCTGCCCTCCCTCCCTTCACCCCTTGGTCTTCAGCTTCCTCCCCTTGCTGCCGACTAAGTTCAACCTGCAAAAGGAATTTGTGTGTGTTTGCCTATGTGCCTTCAAGTCATTTCTGACTAAGGCGAACCTACCATGGGGATTTCTAGGCAAGGTTTGTTCAAAGGGGTGTGCCTTTGCCTTCCTTTGAGGCTGAGAGAGTGTGACTTGCCCTAGGTCACCCAGTGGGTATTCATGGCTGAGTAAGGATTCAAACTCTGGTCTCCACAGTCATAGTGCAATGCTGAAACTTCTACAACACTCTAGCTCTTTTAACAGAAGAATATAAAGAATATAAATTAAAATTTGGGGTAATATTACTGGGAACAATGGTTTTATTGTTGTCACTAAAACACCAGTATCCCATTAGTGTTATGTGAGAGGCATTGGCCTAGAGCAGTGGTTCTTAACCTTTTCTTTACCAGGGACCCCCTTTAAATATCGTTTGTTGCCCCAAGACTTAACTCAAGATTTAAAACCCTAATAATAATAGTTAATAATAATAGCTAACAACAACAACAATACAATTACATCATCCATTAAACTTTCCCTCAGAGGTACTCTTGCTTCTTCCTGCAAGTTTGTGACTGGAGCAGATTGAATGGCAATGTGCAGGCCAAGCCAGCCAACCTTTGCCTTGGTTCCTGTCACATGGCTGCTCCACTACAGGGAAGAGGTGGGCCAAGCAGCCTTCAAGCCTTTGTAGACCCCCTGTGAGGACATTGCGGACCCCAATTTAAGAACCACTGGGCTAGAGAATGCTGGAAAAGGAACAATGCAACCAGACCTTGAGAAGGGTGCTGGCAGGGGGATTCTGGGAGGTGTAATCCAAGAGTAACTTGCCCAGGCTCTGAATGCAGCCTAGAATCATAGAATCATAGGGCTGGAAGGGATCCCAAAGCCATCCCATCCGATCAGCTTCTGCCCTGCAGGAACACACAATCCAAGCATTCCTGACAGATGGCCATCCAACCTGTTTTAAAAAAACCAAAGAAGGAGACTCCACCACACTCCAAGGCAGTGTATTCCACTTCCGAACAGCTCTTACTGTCAGGAGGTTCTTCCTAATATTCAGATCGAATCTCTTTTCCTGTAGTTTGAACCCATGGCTCCGTGTCCTAGTCTCTGGAGCAGCAGAAAACAAGCTTGCTCCTTCCCCAGTATGACATCCCTTCAAATATTTAAACATGGCTATCATGTCACCTCTCAGCCTTCTCTTCACAAGGCTAAGCATACCCAGCTCCCTAAGCCGTTCCTCATAGGGCATAATGACTTCCAGACCTCCCACCATCCTTCTCAGTATCTTTCTTGAATTGTTGTACTCAGAACTGGAAACAGTATTCCAGGTGAGGTCTGATCAAAGCAGAATGGAGTGATACTATTACTTCCCTTGATCTAGACACTACTCCTATCAATGCAGCCTAGAATTGCATTGGCATTTTTTTGCTGCTGCATCATACTGCTAACTCATGTTCAGCTTGTAGTCCACTCTTTCTTTTCTTTGAGGAAATCTATACCATTACGTTAATTGCTAATAAACAAAAAATATTATGTTACTGCCTATAATATAGTTTTTAAACTAAATTATTGGTGGCAAATTATATAATACAGTAGGCCCCTCTTATCCACTGGGGATTGGTTCGGGGGGTGGCGTGGATTTTGAAAACCATGAATAATAGTGAACGCCATTGAAAATAATGGGACTTCTGGTTTAAAATACCATAGAGTTGCCTTGGAGGGCCTAGAAAACGGTTAGGGAGGACACATTTTTTAGGAAGACTCTATGGTAGGTGTGCTGTTTTGTGTCCCATGGATAATGAATCCATGGATACAGGGGTTCTACTGTAATCTGAACATCCTGTACGGTGAATAGGTTAGGTTACATTGATCTAAGATAAACATATGGGGCCCCAAAATAATGCATTGCAGGGGCCCCCAAAATTCCTTAAACTGGCCCTGCTTGTACCAGCTATGGGGGATGCTTGGTTGAGGCTGAGCCGACAGGCTCAGACTTCCAATCCCCATGAACATCCAGCACATCTGAACTGCACCCTTGTAAATAGATTAGGGAACTGTCTAGTTTAATTGCAGTAGGGCTTATGTTTATTTTATAAACTTGCCTGGAATGACAAGACTTATCTGTAACTTGTAAGATCCAAGTGTACCTGGAAGGAAGGAGCCTTTTATGGAAGAGATACCTTTTCTTGCTATTTAACTTCTGCTTAGAATAAACTTCCTTTAAATCTCTCCTTTCTCCACACTTCCTTTCACACACCTTGCTCAGCTTTTCTTCCATAGGGTTGGGGAGAGGTGAAGCTCTGCAGAGACAGAATGGAAAGCACAAATTTGAACCCTGTAACTTCCCATTGGGTTACACAGAAAGAGTTAAAGTCAATGGGTGGTGGTGGTGAATTAGATTAACTCTGGAGTGTGTGTGGTATGCACAGAGGGGACCTCCAGAGCATCACAGACGCCTTTCCACCTTCAGAGAGTTCGACACTCCACTGCAGCAGAAGCACCCACCGGTACAGTTGGTGCGTGTGTGCAGACCCCTGCCTCTTATAGTGAAGTAATGGCAGGGGAGAGGGATCCAGTCTAGCTACAGGGCCAGAATATTCCAGCTGGAAGGCAGAGTATTCTGGCCAGTGTAGACAAGCCCAAAGAAGAGGTAGGAATCATGTGGCTGTCCAGAAGCTTTTGTACAGAGAATGCCAACATTTCTTACCATTGGGTACATTGCCCGAGGCTGATGGGACTTGCAATACAACTTATTATACAAGGATTATACAAGCTGGCCTAAGTTTTCAGTTCTTTGAGGGAGGGCTTTCTTTCTCTCATTCCCATCACCATCACTGGTGTGTTTCGTGAGGACACAGGACACAGCGGTCTCAGTGGCTGCTCCTAGGCTGTGGAACTCCGTTCTGCAGGAGGTCTGGTTAGTCCCCTCCTTGCTCAGTTCCTGCGTTTGTATTGGAGATGTTTGCAATTATGCTTTAATGTATTTTAAATTGCTTTTAGCTATCTGCTTTTAATTGTTTAAATGGTTTGTGTGTGTGTGTGTGTATGTGTGTGTGTAGCTTCCACTGTTTTCTCTCCTGCTCTATGCGTCCCTCAACAATGCTGTTTGTACTGCCCTGTTTGTCCCATATCCTGCATCACGATTGGTTTCCTCACCCTCTTATTTTTTAAAAAATTAAGCTGCAATAACACAATTATGACTGGATGTTACAGTGCTATTACACTATTCCCTTATTATTTTTTTTAATGAATTTTTTTTAAAGTAACACTGTGGCACTAACACTGTGGTGTGTGGTACTGTAGGAGAGCAGAGGAGAGATCAATTTCAGGGAAAACCATGTACAGTAAAGGCATCTGAATAGTGACTTCCGAAGGTTAAGCAGGTCAGGATTGCATCGTTATTACATTATACAGGTTGCCCGACGTATCTGTGGGGGATATGTTCCCAGACTTACCACAAATACTGAAAATTGCAGGTAATAGCAAAGCTCATAGAATCATACTGGAGGACTTAGGAAATGCCTAGAGAGACCATATTTTTCAGATGATGGATAACTGAAACTGCGAGTACCGGTCCTGCGCATACGAGGGATGACCTGTAACAACAAAGCATTTCTAAACCAAAATACAAAAAAGGGTGTCAGGAATGCAAAGCATAGAAAATAGACCAAGAAACTCAGCTATTCTCTTGGGAAGTCTTGTCTTCCTTGCCCAAGCACTGGAAGTAATCTGAGGCTTCGCTGCTAGAGGTATCCTTGGGAATCCACAAGGGAAGTCTGATTGGACCACACTCACACTGCACTCACTATTTCATCATTCTTGCAATGACGTGGAATGAGAAATTTGCACTCAGACTGGTTATTGAACCATAGCTTTGCTAGGGCATGGGGGTTATTAATAGATTATTTCCAGCCTGGGAGAAAAAAAATTCCCAATGACTCTACAGTACAACAGCACTGGGGGAGCACCAACATTGTGCAGTAAGGTCGAGGCAATGTTAATATACCCTACTACCCCTCCCACGAGGTCTCATAACTGCACATACTGGACACCTTTCGGGGTCCCAGTGACTGAGGATATTTGGGGTCAAGCTAACTGGAGGACAGTTGAGGTTACGATGACTTGAGATGTGTCCAAGACCATGAAAATCCAGATAGGATTATGCAGAAAACCCAGCCATTAATGGGTCTATGCTAATCCTTTCAAACATGCAGTCAGTGAGCATCCCTTGACCCATACCCTATTGGAATCTTTCCTATACATCTAACAGTTTCATTTTCTCCAGCATTCATTTTTTTTCTTACAGTGGCCATCTTGGCTATGGGATTCTGGGAGCTGTAGTCAAAAAAGTAATTTCCCTAAGATATAGAGCAGACCACACCGGACAAGAAAACTGAATAGTTCAAACATATGCAAAGCCGCTTCATACATTCTTGTTAGGTATTGGAAATGAAATATTGCACTGGATAAAGATATATAAAAATACTAACCATGACAAAATAATTTTAGTGCCTTTTTACTACATTTCCCATTACAGCCATCTATTTTATACATTGAAGGAAAACTCTTGAGTATACAAGGACACAGAGAAGTTTTATCAGCGATGTGGGTGATATATTTGTAGAAAAAAATGGTTTGGATTTTCAGCATTGCTCTTTAGAGATAAAATGATTATTCATAAAAGTTGACCACATGGAAAGATCCTGACCTGAGTAACTGAAGGTTAAGCTGTCCTTTCAGTCGGACTAACACAATTTATTGGGGAGAAAAATCTCTGGGGGAGTATGCATTGTCCTGGGCAGCAGAAAATTAATCCTGAGTCTCAATCCACACGTAAAGTAACATTCTTGTAATAAACTGAAGAGAGAATAAAAAAAAATCCCAGCTGACCCATAGTTTCTCTGTGCACCATTTTAAAAAGAATGCTTTGTACCCAATACAGAGTCTGGCAGGCAGGAAGAAAATGCTGTTTTCTGGGGAGTGGAAGGTAGTTTCGCGCTCATATCCTGCTGCTAGGATTCCCATAGGCTCATAGAGTAGGAATGGATCCCAAGGCCTATCTCGTTCATGAGTGGGCAACTGCATGGGAGCCAGGGGCCAATTTCCCCCTCAGGCTACCCCCCACAGCAAACCTAAACACCCCCACTTCCCTTTTCAGTCCCTCTCAAAATGGTGACAGGAAGTGATATCATGTCACTTTCAGTGTCCATTCTGAGAGAGATTTCAGAGGAAAATTGAAGTATTTTGGGGTAGTGCAGTGCTCTGGGATAAATGCGGGGATGAGAGATATTTTCGCATGTTTTCATGCCTTTGGGGGAATTTCTGCATGGTTTGATGGCGAAAATTATCCTGATTTAAAACATTTTTTGGAAGGCTTGTTGGTGGTGGGCTTCCAGTATCACAAAGGTGGGGCCCAGGGGCCACATGTGACCCATAGATTGCACTTTGTCCACCCCGGATTTAGTTCAATCCCATGTTAGTGCAGCAATCCATGGCTAAAGCATCCCAGATTCACCATTCAACTCCTGTTAAAAATGCTCCAGTGAAGGAGCATCTTCTGGTGCCATCTGTTCCATCATCAAAGAGCTCTTACTGTTTAAGGAGTTTATCAGACAGGAACGAAAAAAGTGTCCCTATCCCACAACCTCCATTCCTGCCCCTGTCCTGTCCCAGTCCTGCTACAATCACCCTCCCCACCGCACTTACCTTGTCTCACATCGACAGGGCAGCCCAGGAGTGAAAGGAGCTCTAACGGAGTTCTGTTCACTTCCTGGATTGAAATCCCGTGGATTCTCACAAGAAGATGCAGGCATGGGAAATTCAAAAAGAAAAAGAAAAATACCCCCCCCCATGCAAAAAGTGACAGGAAGCACAAAAACACACTTTAAAATTAACAAGTAACCCGGGGAGGGTCAAAAATTGTATCACTTACCTGCATGTCCTCATCTCACCTGGAAATGTTCTGGCAGGGAGCTCCCATTCACGCTGGGATCTTGCAAGCATAATGGGGCACCTTGTCACACACTGTCAAATCGGTGACAGAAACGGAACAGGGGAATCTACTGATGGCTTCTCCCATCAATAAATAGCAGCTCTGGCAAAACGGGAGCAGAATGGGTGCATAACAAGGGGGGACGTTGTTGTCTGATCAGGGAGCCCTTTTGCGATCTCCTGGCATTGCTGCAATGCCACTTCTGACAGGTCTGATAATTTCCTAAGAAATTATTCCCAATGTATTCCTTGTAATTTCAGTCCTCTCACATGACTTCTCTTTCTTTTCATCTCCATCTAAACATATTGAACTCCCTCAGCTCTTCCTCATAGGGTTTGGTTTCCTGACCTTGGTCACCTCCCTCTGGGCATATTCCAGTTTCCTTATCCATGTCCTTCTTGACCCTGAACTGGACACAGTACTCCATGTGATGTCTGACTAAAGCAGAATAAGCACTTCCCTAAAGGCACTAGATCCCGTCTGATCTTGGAAGCTAAGCAGAGTCAGCTCTGGTTAGAAATTGAATGGGAGACCACCAAGAAATCCCAGGTGCTGTAGGCTATATTTCAGAGAAATGAACTGGCAAGACCACCTCTGAGGACTCCTTGCGTATGAAAATCCTATGAAATTCATGAGGTTACTATAAGTCAACCGGCGACTTGAAGGCATATACAAGGTCTGTCTACTAAATAATGAGACTGTGTTTCTATCTTTCAGACAAATCAGGGAGAACTGATTGTGAACATGTGAGTGGTGACCTTGAACATGTCTGAACCTGCATGACAGACATCAACACTCTCAGCCATACAGTTAATTGTCAGTTGTCATTTAAAGCAGCTGTGTTGTTTGTTGTGTACCAGAAAAATGCTAAGTTTAAAAGCTAAGCAACAACATTCTACAGCAACTTGAGGTGGACCCAAACCTTTTTTTTTTTTTAAAAATAATCACTTGTGATGAAACCTGGGTGTTCCAGTATGATCCTGAGACAAAATGACAGTCAATGCACTGGAAAACACCATCATCACCAAGAATGAAAAAAGCACGTCAAAGCAAGTTCACATTCAAAGCCATGCTCATTGTTGTTGGTTTTTTTTTACTTCAAGGGTGTATTTTTAATAGAATCATAGAATTGTAGAGTTGGAAGAGACCACGAGGGCCATCCAGTCCAACCCCCTGCCACACAGGAAATCTTGATCCAGAATGGGTTCCAGAATAATAAATAAAAATAATAAAATTTATTTATACCCCGCCCCTCTGCTAAAAACAATCAGGGCAGTGAACCAGCATTATTATAAAGATATTTTGACAAAGCCGAGAGAAAGAGTCAGGAAAAAAAAGGCCAGAACTGTGGAAAAATTATTTCATTCTTCATCAAAGCAGTGCACCTGCTCACATAGCACTTTCTGTGAAGCCATTTTTGGCCGATAAATGCATTACTACACTTGAACATCCTTCATATTGGCCAGATTTGGCACCATGCAACTTTTTTCTTTTCCCTAAAGTGAAATTGGTGCTTAAAGGAACATGTTTTGAGTCAATTGATACAGTAAAGAAGAAAACGGCAGATGTGTTGAAACAGCTGACAGAAACTGATCTGCTCCATGCCTTCGACCAGAGGAAAACAAGACTGCATTGGTGTGTAAGTGTGAACAGGGATGAATTATTGTATCAGTCTTGTTATTTAACAGACAGACATTGTACATATATGATATCAACCTACCATACAGGGCTGTTGTAAAATGAGTGTTGGGCCAAAATGTATGCAAAGTTAGTGTTCAGCAGCTGAGAGCAAAATCCCATTTTCAGTCCTAAAGACAGCAGAGCCATTGAATCAATGGATTGCAGTGTAGAATTGCATTGGCTTTTTCCCTGTCACATAACACTCTTGACTCAGATTAAGCTTTTGGTCTAGAAGACCCCCTAATCTTTTTCACAAGCACTGCTGTTAATCTAGATTTTTGCATCTGTTTTTTCCTGCCTAAATATTGGACTTTAGGTTTATCTCTGTTGAAAGCAATTTTGATAGTTTTAGCCCGGTTCTGTAGTCTCGTAAGGACATCTTGAATCCTGATTCTTTCTTTCTGAGCTGTTAGCTGCCTAACCCAATTTGGTGTCATCTGCAGATTCGATGGACACACCCTACAGTCCATATTTTACCAACTTGTTTGCAAGATTAATTTGGGGACCATATTGGAAGCTTAACTGAAATCACAATACACTTCACCCACCACATTTCCCTGATCTATCAAGTTTCTAACACTATCAAAACAAGAGGGAAGATTAGTCTGGCATGGCTTATTTTTTGAAAAATCCATGGTGGCTCTTTGTGACCACAGCATTCTTTCCTAAATGCTCATAGACCAACTGTTTAATGATCTATTTTAGAACCTTTCCTGGTATCAGCATTAGCTGGTAGCTGCGAAAGTCCTCTTTTTCCTTCTTTTTGAACATCCACTCGCCAGAGTCCTTACCAGAGTTACATTACACAGTTCTCTCTCTCTCTCTGGCTTTTCTTTGCAAACAAAGATTCAGGAAGGACTCATCCCGCGCTTTCTGCAAGCGCGCTGATGACTAAAAAGGCCAATCCGAGATAGACAAGTCCAGTTGCAGAAAGCACAGCAGAAGGTCTCCTTGGGTGATGTTTCCGGGTTGTGATTCTTTCTGTGTTGTCGTTTCTCTTCAAGACTTGTTCGGCGTGAGTTCTCAAATAACGCTGCAGCATTGTGGATAGTGCGTCTCCATGCCTCTCGATGTGAGGCCAGGACAGACCATTGTTGGTGATCAATTTGGCCGAGCCTGAGATGTTGTTTCAGGGAGTCTTTGTATCGCTTTTTTGGAGCGCCCCTCTTACGCTGACCCGTGGCGAGTTCACCGTAGAGTAGTATTTTTGGGAGGCGATGGTCCTCCATCCTAGAAACGTGCCCTGCCCAGCGCAGCTGTGTTCTCAATATCATGGCCTCAATGCTGGTGATCCCTGCTTGCTCAAGGGCAGCAACATTCGTCACATAGTCAGTCCAGTGTATATTTAGCATTGTGCATAAACAGGGCTGATGAAAGCATTCGAGGAGTCATAAGTGTTGGCGATAGGTGACCCATGTGTCAGACCCATAAAGGAGAATAGACAGTACAATGGCTCTATACACACTGATTTTTGTGTTTCGCCTCAGGTGTCTATTACTCCAGACTCTTCTGTAAAGTCTTCCAAATGCGCTATGTGCCTTTGCTAATCTGTGGTCGATCTATTTGTCAATCTTGGCATCTGAGGAGATGATGCTTCCCAGGTAGGTGAACTGCTGAACGGACTTACACAGTACACAGTTATAGTGCTATGATTCCACTTCAATACCCCCAGCGTACACACCAACATTTCACAGATGTAAACCAGGACATGTGTGTCCAAGGAACATTAGAGTGTGGTCAAGATGGCAAATGCTATTATGAGGAAGAACACACAAGTTAGGAGAAGCTACAGCAGTTTGCTTTTGCCTGAGCCTACTGGGAAGGGAAAGACACTGCCCCTTCTTTTCCTCTCCCATCCTGAGGTAATTGAGTGCCAACTATTTTTGCACTTTGAACTCAGTTTGCAGCATTGAAGTATGGGGGGGTGGAGGAGAGAGAAACTGAAATATTCTAAAAGTGGCTGAAAAAGTGGAATGACAGAAGATTAATTGGTGTTGTCCCTGCCAAACTGGGACCATTGGAGGTTATGTTATGGAATCCTACGATTTGCAGCTTAGGGAGGGGGTACTTAGAATTCTCAGCCAGAGAACTCCTCTACTGCCTAAGCAAACTACAAGGTCCAGGATTCTAGTGGATGTTGCCATGGTAGTTCTAGTGGAATATAGCACTATGTGCTTTATCAGACAAGGCCAATAGTGAAAAAAACAACGAATCATTTAGGACGCGACGATAGCACCAAAGGCAAAATGATCAGACGTTCTTAGAATCATAGAACTGTAGAGTTGGAAGAGACCACAAGGGCAATCCAGTCCAACTCCTTGTCATGCAGGAATACATAATCAAAGCATCCCTGACAGATGGCCATCCAGCCGTTGTTTAAAGACCTCCAAGGAAGGAGACCCCTAATGTTGAGGTGGAATCTCTGTTCCTGGAGCTTGCATCCATTGTTCCATGTTCTAATCTCTGGAGCAGCAGAAAACAAGCTTGCTCCATCCTCAATGTGACACCCCTTCAAATACTTAAACAGGGATATCATATCGCCCCTTAACCGTCTTTTTTCCAGGCTAAACATACCCAGCTCCCTAAATCTTTCCTCATAAGGCATGGTTTCCAGACCTTTCACCATTTTAGTCGCCCTTCTCTGGACACGCTCCAATTTCTCAATATCCTTTTTGAATTGTGGGGCCCAGAACTAGACACAGTTCTCCAGGTGAGGCCTGACCAAGGCAGAATAGAGTGGCAATATTACTTCCCTTGATCTAGACATTATACTTCTATTGATGCAGCCCAAAATTGCATTGGCCTTTTTAGCTGCCGCATCACACTGTTGACTCATGTTCTTGTCACTTACCCATTCTTGCTGCGTTGTGCTGGTGCGAATAAGGCTCACTTTTTATTGGCTGCTAAGGCATCAATAAAAAGTGATGCCTCACTCATGCCAATGCGATGCAGCAGGAATGGGTAAGTGACAACGCCATCTGATAATTTCAGCCATTTCTGCTATCACCCTGTCCTAATGCTGCGGTTTTTGCTGCGGTTGATAAAGGCCTATAACTATTTAGTGGGAAAGCGCCCCTGTTATCTGAGGATTCTCAAAGATTGTAAAGAGAGGTTCTACGGTCATATCTTCTCGTTCCTTTAGTACCTTTGGATGCAGTTCATCTGTCCCTGGAGACTGGAGGTAATTTGAAATAGCTAAGTCTTCCCATACCAGCCCTTTGCCTATCTTGGGCTTTGCAACCCCCTTATCATATAATTGATTTTATTTTCTTCTAGTTGTTTTCCTTTTGGAAGAAGATAGGGCAAAGTAGGTGTTAAACAGCTCCTTCTTCTGTCTCTCACCTATTAGCATTTTCCCCCATCTTCTCATGTAGCGGATGTGCTGCTTCCTCATTCTTCCTCTTGTAGTAAACATAGCCAAAAGCCTGTATTTTTTAATGATTTTATAATATTTCATTATTTGCACAGCTTTAGTGGCTGGGATCCTAGATTATGTGCTTAGTTAAATACATTAAGGACTTATCCGATGAGGCAAAAATTGCAAGATTATAATGTCACGGTAGCATGATCAGGTCCAGCTATTGCACAATGTTATCATCCTTGCGTGGTCAAACTGTGCTCCAGCTGTGAATAAGGCATCACTTTTCATTGATGGGGCAAGCTGTCAATAGCTCTCAATATCCCTTTTTTTTGGTGGTATTGAAGCACGTGTGAAACCATGTCCCACTATAATTATAAGATTACAGTATGAATGGGTGCTTCTCTTTCTCCCCTTTCCATTCCCAGTGAGAAAACCTCTGGGTGAGAACATGAAAACTATCCACAGGATACTCTTTTTGTGAACTGTCCCATTTTGTTTGCACATTTTAAGGTTTGTTTCAGTGTTTGTATGTTTATTTACTTTGGAAATTCAGGGGTTTGGGGAGTTTTTCAGTGAGCTTGCATCTTCTCGTGAGAACCGCCAAAATCTTGTCTATGCTAAACTACAGAACTAAAATCCCATTCTTAAAGTGTTAGTGGTGGTTGTGTGATAATTCCATGGCAGTTGTATTGTGCACTTTCCTCAATAGTGGAATTATAGCCTTTTTTAGTCACCAGTCTGATAAAGTCCCAAATCTGCTAACACACTGCAGATATAATGCAGTTTGACACCACTTTAACTGTCATGGCTCAGTGCTCTGGAATTCTGGGACCTGGAGTCTTGTCAGATATTTTCGCCTTCTTTGTCAGAGGGCTCTAGTGCTACAACAAACTACAAATCCCAGGATTCTATAGCATTGAACCATGACAATTAAAGTGATGTCAAACTGGATTATTTCTGCAGTACAGATGCAACCTCAGTAGTGTCTCCTGGCCTGACCCCCTCACCTCAATCTTGCTTCACCAGGTGTGATAATGGGGGATCAGACCAACACAGCTGAGGGGTAAACTCGTCCATCCTGGTAAACAAAGAGTTAATGATGTGCCGGAGTTAAGTTATATTTATATGGGGGAGGGGGTCACCATCTCAAGGCCTCCGAGATCATAAAAGACACTGTCCCAGTGAAAATGGCTACTGGAAAAGCTTCAGGATGCTTCTAAGGGGAAAAAAAGTATAAAAAGCTTTGGAGAACCACGAGGCAGAGATGAACAGAGAGGAGATTATCAGGCAGGAATGCAAAAAGCGTTCCTGTCCCACAATCTCCATTCATGCTCCTGTCCCGCCCCTGTCCTGCCACAATCACCCTCGCCACCACACTTACCTCCTCTCCCATCAACAGGGCAGGAATGGAATGAACTCCCACAGATTCTTGCAAGAAGATGCAATTTTATTTTAAAAAATAAAAATAAAAATAACACAAAAAGTGACAGCAGGCACAAAAGCACACTTTAAATGTACAAGTAACCTGGGGAGGGTCATAAAAAGTGCGTCACTTACCTGGATGTCCTGATCTCACCCGGAAGTGTTCTGGCAGCGACCGCCCATTGATGCTGGGATCTTGCCAGCAAAATGGGGCACATTGTCGCACACATGGAAATCCGTGAAAGAGATGGAACAGCGGATCTATTGATGGCTTCTCCCATCAATAAAAAACAGTACTAGCAGAACGGGAGCAGAACAAGTGCATAACAATGGTAAGGGATCCCCTTTGCGATCTTCTGGCATTGTTGTAACGCTACTTTTGACAGGTCTGATAATCTCCAGAGAAAACAGAGACAGACAACAGACGGGGAGTGCCTCTCCCATCTAAAGGGATGCTTGGTAGAGACTGGGCTGCAGTGCCAAGCTCCCAGGCCCTGTACATCCAGACTAAGAACTACATCTCTCCATGAATAGACTAAGGGCTTGTCTGCATGGGCGATTCACCCCATCTTTCCCCTGTCTTGGAGCCCTGCAGTCCTAACAACACAGGGCTTTTGCCTCATTTTGCTCCCAGGCAGTCCAATACTCAAATCACTTTTTGCAGACTCTCACCCATCATTACTCCCTTCTCTTTGGGTAATTCTGATGGTGGGATCTTATTGAAATTAGCTTTTGAAATTTTCAGAGCACGTCAGGTATTAAATCAGAGATGTACATAAATATCCACATTATTCATCCTCATAGGCGAGGATGAACTGTTTCCATAGGAGTTACTCCACGGGGTGGGGTGGGAGAATGCAGCTATCTTTGAGCAGTACTCTCTAGGTAGTCACACTTTGAAAAGTTTTTCAGGGAGTTATTCTGCAGAGAAATGCACAAGTGTATAAAATGCAAAACCTGCTGTATCCTATACAGGAAACATAGGTCTAAATCCTGTTGTTAGTTGTAATGAAAGGAAATACATTGAAGCCATGATATTTACCTGTGTGTTTACTCACCATTCAATGATTGATTCAATGAATCTACTCTTGTTGGACTAACCAACAGGATTCAAGCTGGGGTTTTCCTGGAAGGAACACAAGTTCTGTGTAGAAAATAGGTGCATCATCCCTCCCACCCCCATGACATTGGAGAGTGTGAAGAACCTCCACCATGGCCCTCTTCTTCTCTCAAGAGTTTGTCAAGGAACAGGAATCCCATTATCCTTTGGGAAACAAATAGTAACACATATTGGACAAGATCCTGCATTACCCAGCATAACATAAGAGTTCCTCAGCTCCCTGCCCACCAACCACTGGGACTCATCATTTTGCTGTCCGCACAGAGATTGTTAGAGCTGCTATGGAGCTGGTAGTTGCTGTCTCTGATCCCAACCAAACCAGTGACTTACTTCCCCAGCAGTGGTAGCTCCTTCCCTTAGCACCAGGATGTAGGGCAAGAGCAAATAGGTGAAGTCTAACTAAGACACCCCCCCAGTAAATCTCTATGACAGGTTGCCCCCCATATCTGCAACGGTTCAGTTCCTGGACTTAATGCAGATAACAGAAACCACTCATAATAACAAATCTTATTAAATGAAGGACTTCTAGTATAAACATACCATAGCGTTATTTTGGAGGCCCTAGAAATTCCTAGAGAGGAGCCATCCCTAGGCATTTTCCAGTGCGCACGTCATCCCAATGCCCATTGGTCCTGATGCTAATCAGTCACACTCCTACATAGTAACATGACAGCAGCCCCTTACTGGATATGGGCATCACAGAACTGCCCCATTCTAATTCCTGCTCCAGCCAACAACAGTTAATAAAATTCACCCTCATCGTCTTAACTTCCAGTTGCAGGAAAAAATGCACAAGCGTGGGACACAAAGAGATAGCGGTGGCGGGGGAGGGAGATGAAAAATGGCTCCCATCCTTGGCTGGACTTGACCACTCCTCCTCTGCAGCATATGATTTGTCTTACTTTCTTGAGTCACCTAGACCTAAGCATTCTTTCAAGTTCCCCTGCTCCATTCTTGATGTACACCCTAGGCAGAATTACAAAATTGTGGCTGATTTTTACATTACAGTTATACAACATCAGAACAGCTTTGTTGTCTCAGACAAAAACACCCATTTTGTTCATCATGCCAGCCTCAGCCACAGCCAGCCAGATGTCTCTAGAAGCTCATAAACAAAGCATTAAAGTGTAAGATGATGCTATACCGAGTTAGAATATTACTTTCTGAATCAATTTTCTTTCTTAAACAATTATCTACAATCCCATGCCCCAACCATTTGTACTCTGCATGTCTGTGTAGATGGGTCAGTTCACATGTACCCACCCACTCATCCCTCTGAAATTCTGGATCGCACTTTGTAAATCTAAAAAAATAATTTATAGTCCATGAAAGCACATGCTTTAATAGATGTGTTAGACTTGAAGGTTCAACATGACTTTTGCTTGCTTTGCTGTAACTTAGCCATATTTTATAACTTGCTGCGATGGCTGAGGAATCAGAGAGAAGGTAGTCAGAGCTGGATTGTTAATGGTGCAATTGGAACAAATACTCCGGGGCCCTCCATGGCTAGGGGACTCATGCTGATAGTAGCACTGTATGCACACACACTTCTTATATAGTGTTGCTTCCAAGACAAAAATATTCCTGGTTAGAGAGAGACTACAGATCTGTTTTCTCTCAGCCTCTGCAAGCATTGGTAGCATTTGCTGTGCATTGGGGGGGAGGGGCTCATTTTCTAGTATCATGTTGGGTTTACATACCCCCCCCCAACTGTCCTGATTTGGTAGGGACAGTCCCAATTAATCCTCTGACATCCCACTTTTTCAGCAGTTTTTAAAATGTCCTGGTTTCTCTCTCCCCCTCCCCTTTTAAATATTTTAAAATATTTAAATATTTGTTTAAATATTTGAAGAGATGTCATACTGAGGATGGAGCAAGCTTGTTTTCTGCTGCTCCAGAGACTAGGACACGGAGCAATGGACTCAAACTACAGGGAAAGAGATTCCACCTAAACATTAGGAAGAACTTCCTGACAGTAAGAGCTGTTTGGAAGTGGAACACACTGCCTCATAGTGTGGTGGAGTCTCTTTTTTTGGAGGTTTTTAAACGGAGGCTGGATGGCCATCTGTCAGGAGTGCTTTGATTGGGTATTCCTGCAGGACGTGTGTGTGTGTGGACTGGATGGCTCTTGTGGTCTCTTCCAGCTCTATGATTCTATGATTCTCCCTTTGTCCTTGGCTTGCTTCAGTTGGTGCAAACAGAATTCAAAGGGGGCTATCAGGGTAGGTAGCATCTTGCCCTTCCCAGTAGGCTTCAGCAAAAGTAAACTGAATCCCATCTTGGGAGAAAGGCGGGATATGAATCCAACAAACAAACAAACAAACAAACAAACAAACTGCCGCATCCTCTCCTAGCTTGTGTGTGCACGTGTGCATGCCTCCAAGTTGGCTGTTGACTTAAGGTGACCCTGTTCACAGGCCTACGTCCTGGATTTGGTGAGTACAACATAGATGGCAGCTGCAGTGATGGGCGGGTGTGGTGGTAGGGCCACCTGTGGCCCCGAGGGTTTGAGCTTTTTCTTCTGAAAAGAAACAGGTTTTCCCCAGGTATTTTAACGTAATGGTTTATCAGGCTTTATGCCGTCTTAGCCCTGTCTTTGCCCCAGGGGTCATGAGGACTGTGTGAGGGCAAGACAGGGCAAAAACCCTGTGTTGTTAGGACTGCAGGGCTAGATGGGGTAAGTAGCCCATTTAGACATGCTGCTATGGAATCCTGGGATTTGTAGTTTGTTATGGCACCAGAGCTCTCTGACAGAGAAGGCTAACTATCTCACAAAACTACATATATTAGAATCCCATAGCATTGAGCCATGGCTGTTAAAGTGGTGTCAAGCTGGATTATTTTTGCAGTGCAGATGCAGCCTCAGACAAGAAAGATGTCTATTAGGGTGAGGGCCTTCAGAGTGGTGGCACTTGAATTCCTTAATGATCTGAGAGTCACCTTATATAGGCTTCCCAGAATCTTCATTCCAGGCCCGGAACCTCTGGGTCAAGCCATCTTTTCTGGTCTTAAGAAGGAAGGGGAAGAAACTCTGGGTGAGAGCACCGTCTTGAAAAGTGTGTGGGTTTTTTGTTAGATTTTTTTTTTTTTAAAAAAAGAGAACACATTTAAATAACAGACTGAGCAGCTGTGGCTGATTCTTAATGTATCATGCATGCATTTCAGGGGTTGCCAGGAGCAATCCCTAGCTCTCAGGTTTTGTCTTCAAAATCTCACGGAGTAGGATGGCACTAACCTGGTGTTACTATGTTGTCATTTCAGCACAAGGCAATCAGCTTCTCCATTCATCCAGGTCTGTTACATATTGTTTTCATTCAGCTGTGTGTTTCTCACCCAGCTTGCTCCCTTTCCAGTGCTGTCTTCTGATTCTGTTCTAGCCAGTTTACTTGCATTTTAATTGTTTTTGCATTTTCTCATTATACAAACTGAGCATCTAAAACAATATATATTGTCCATATGGGTAAAGAAGGCCACATGCCTAAATACCCTAAAGGCATCAGATCCTGACTGATCTTGTAATCTAAGGAGGGCCAGCCCTGGTTAGTACTTGGATGGGAGACCACCAATGAATACCAGGTGCTGTAGGCTATATTTCAGAGGAAGGAAGTGACAAGACCACCTCTGAGTATCCCTTGCCAAAGAAAACCCTATGAAAACTTCATGGAAGTCACCATAAGTTGACAGGGGACTTGAAGGCGCACACACACACACACACACACACACACTGCACTGCATTTCTAGGTCCTGATTGTGGTCTCCAAGCATGCGAAACTGCCCAGAGCAGGCCAAAACAGCCACTGCTAACTTTGCCAACTAACTGTTAGCATTCAGAGGTGTCAATTTATGAGTCTTTCATCACCACTTAATGGCATCTCCCAGTAGGAGAGTTTTCATCTTTTTGGACTTTCAAAGTTTCTTCAGTTGACAAGGTGGGTGGGAGGGGGTGAGAGAGACAGTGTGTGAGGGAGAACCAGGCACCACACAAAGAGATCACAAGGCAACGTCCCTCTAAAATATGGGCAGGGAGATAAACAGTGCCTGAGGAGAATGCAAAGGGAAAAGTGCAAACTTAGCTCTTTCACTGAAACATTACTTTAAATAGTCCCGGATGTTTATTCTGGCCTTGGAAGCTGTGGGTTCATTCTGTCCTCCCTCTAGCCGCTTCTGCCAAGACTGTTCTTCAAGGGATAGGATGGGAAAATCTAGATTCTCTTCAGTTAGTGATGATGAGCATTGTGCCATAATATAATTTGGCATCCTGCTGGTGACCTATGTATATGTTAGGGGTTGTCCAAAAGGTGAAAAAAACTCCTCACAGAATGCGAGGAGAATCCTACCCATTTTATTGGCATCCCACCTGATTTTGCCATATTGTGAAGAGGTGGTGGTGCAAAACCAGCAAAAACCTTGCCAAAAAAGCCAATGCGAGGGTGCACATTTCTGCTTGTTAGGACAAGTGAATCGATTTGATTTGCTTGTCCAAATGAGAGGAAACGCAAACGCGATTGGCCAGATAAGGGCAGGGGGTGGGGCTGGGTTACAGGGCAAGCGCCCACCGCTACCATATTGGATTTTCACCGTAACTAGTGATTGCTAAGGTGATAAAACAGAGGATTTGTGTTATATTTCCTTTCTTTTTTCAGAAAGGTGAAATATCACTTGTGTGCACCATAGAAATAGTTTTTTTTTTTTAAAGTTCAGCAGCAGCAGCAGATTAAAAAAATGGGAGTAATCCACTCATGGCTGCCATCTCTGTTACAGGCATGTAAAGTTAATGAGGGCTGTAAAACCATTAAGACAGGTTGTAGCTGCTATGACTTGCTAATACTGTGGAGCAGTCCATCCCCCTGCCCCCCAGACAAGCCCTTAGTTTGCCTACAGGATCAGTTGAACATTTTTTTCTGACCTGAAAATCTATATCCAGTTGAAGATTGTGGATACAGGGTTGCACATGTGGTGTCATTGAGCATGTGGAGCCATTACCCAGGTGTTGTAGGCTATATTTCAGAGGAAGGAACTGGCAAAAGCACATCTGACTATTCCTTGCCTAAGAAACTCCCATAAATTCATGGTGTTGCCATAATGGTGACTTGAAGGCACATCCACATCCACATTTAGGATGTATATTAATAGGAATATAGTGTCTAGGTCAAGAGAAGTAATAGTGCCACTCTATTCTGCTTTGGACAGACCTCATCTGGAATACTGTGTCCAGTTCTGGGCACCACAATTCAGGAAGGATATTGAGAAGATTTCCAGAGGAGGGTGACCAAAATGGTGGGAGGTCTGGCCGCCATGCCCTATGAGGAGTGGCATAGGGGTTGGGTATGTTTAGCCTTGAGAAGAGAAGGCTAAGAGGTGACATGATATCCATGTTTAAATATGGGAAGGATGTCATACTGAGGATGGAGCAAACTTGTTTTCTGCTGCTCCAGAGACTAGGGACTTTTTCGGACAAAGAAAAAACAACACTAGCAGCCTCGCCACGTTGTGAGGCTGCAGCGCTGCAGGGCGTCCGTTTCGCATGACGCCCGTCCCTAGCGGTACTGTTTCAGTACCGCTGGGACATTTGAGCGTTATATTTCGGTGATTTTTACTGCTAAATATAACGCTCAAATGTTCCAGCGGTACTGCAACAGTACCGCTAGGGACGGGCATCATGCGCAACGTGGCGAGGCTGCTAGCATTGTTTTTTCTTTGTCCGAAAAAGTCCTAGAACACAGAGCAATGTGTTCAAACTACAGGAAAAGGGATTCCACCTAAACATTAGGAAGAACTTCCTGATAGTAAGAGCTGTTTGGAAGTGGCACACACTGCCTTGTAGTGTGGTGGAGTCTCCTTCTTTGGAGGTTTTTAAACAGAGGCTGGATGGCCATCTATTGGGAATGATTTGATTAGGTATTCCTGCATGGCAGGGGGTTGGAATGGATGGCCCTTGTGGTCTTTTCCAACTCTATGAATCTATTATTCCAATAGCAACATATCATACAGGCCTGTTGTGAAATGAGTGTTGGGTCAAAATGTATGCAAAGTTAGTGTTCAGCAGCTAAGGGCAAAATCCCATTTTTAGTCCTGATTGCAGTAGAGCCATTGAATTAGTTGGATTTATCTCCATGTTGACACATCACTCAATGATTGATTCAGTGGGTTTAACTCCAGTTGGGACTAACTGGTAGCATCCCAACCTATATTTCCTGAATTATTTTTTAATGATTAAAAGGAGTTTTATATATTATATATGGACATTATTATTAGAGCAACCATGATGTAGTGGTTTGGATGTTGGACTGGGAAGCCAGGAGACCACTGTTCAAATCCCTGCTTGGCCATGGAAACCCACTCGATAAGGTTGGGCAAGTCACACTCTCTCAGCCTCAGAGGAAGACAAAGGCAAACCACCATTAAACAAATCTTGTCAAGAACTCCCTGTGATCGGTTCACCTTTGGGTCACTATGGGTCAGAAACTACTTGAAGGCACACAACAACAACAAACAGTATTATTGCCTCTCTTCTCAGGTTGTTTAAAGAGATCTCACATGAGCTATTCTATAGTTTTATCTTTTTGTATGGCTTTTATTGGTGAGGGAACACACTTGAAAAATGGGCCTGAGTAGAATTCAGAGACAACAATCCTAGTCTGCTTCAGCATAAAAAGATATAAAGGAATCCTGTAGCACCTTTGATACTAAATGAAAAAAAAATAAATGTATAGCATAAGCTTTTCATGGACTCCAGTCCAATTGCATTCCTTTATATCTTTTTCTGTGTGAGAAGAGACAGCATTGGAGCCCTGGTGGTGCAGTGGTTAAATGCCAGTACTGCAAGCCACCACATTGCAAGTTCAGTCCCAGAGGGCTCCAAGGTTCACTCAGCCTTCCATCCTTTCATAGGTCGGTAAAATGAGCGCTCGGCTTGTGGGGGCAATTAGGTAACACACATTGGAAACTGCTTAATGTGGTGTAGATGTGTAAATTGCTATTGCTTAAACAATTTGTAAGCTGCTCTTGGAGCCTTTGTGGCTGAAGAGCGGGGTATAACTACCTAAATAAATAAAAATTGGAACAAAATGATGCCCATTTACTTCTGTAGGGAATTATGCCACTTTGAGCTCTCTTAAGAAGTGTTGTAATTTTCTGGGTCTTCTGGACCATGGAACAGCTTCCAGATCTCATTATGGTAATTTTCATATTCCTGTTTTAGTTACTGAGTATTATGTCTTGGGTTTTATGTGTGTGTGTGTGTATGTTTTTTACTCCAAATATAGTCATATATAATGACAGGAATTCCAGTTGGTTGATTATCTAATATAGTCCGAGGAGCTCAGCTTTGTCTAGAAGGAGGTCTCCCAGTAGGAAGCTATAATCTTACAGTTGCTTTTGACTTTCCACATCTGTTTTGTGGTTCTTGGGTCCTGAAACTGCAGAATATGACAAACAATGAGAAACAGTTAGCTTGGCCATAGGGATGGAGTACAATTATGCTGGGTTTTACCTCTAAGTAGAGAGACCAAGGTTCAAATCCCCACACAGCTAAGCAAACCCACTGGGTGACCTTGAGCAAGTCACACTCTTTTAGCTCCAAAGAAAAGCAATGACAAACTTCCTCTGAAGAAATATTGCCAATAAAGCCACCTTGAAAGCTTCATGTTAGGTTCACCATAAGTCAGAAATGACTTGAAGGCACACAACAAATTACCTTTACAGCCCAAGATGGCTTGGGTCTGTGATATCAAAGGACAATTTCCATTCTCAACCAACTCAGCTGGCCATGGGACTGTGGGATTCTGGGAGCTGTAGTCTAAAATAGTAACTCTTCCAAAATCTGCTCAAGGCACATGTTCAGCTGTGCCTCTCTCAATTAAAAAAACTTTCTTGTTTTCCAAAGCTTTTGGAATTTTAGTTTGATATTGTTTTATAATCTTATATATTTTGATTACATACATTAGTCAGTTTCCTTGATATTACATTGTATTTTTTTTTGTATTCTATCTGAATAATTTGTTTTACAATTATACTGTATAGCTTTATATTTTATTATTCCTTCCTTCCCTCTGTGTGTATGTGTATACATACTGTATATATTTTAGATGGTATACTTTTGGCAGGACCCACTGTTTTTGGTTGTTTTACTTGTGGAACGCAATGTGAATTGATGGTGCTATATAAATAAATAAATGATGATGATGAATACAAAGAGAAAACAAGTGACAAATTAATTAACACTTACTCTGTGACAGAAATGGGAATAGCTTTTTTTTTTTTTTTTTTACAATATAGTGGAGAAAATATATTTGGGTGGGCTTCAGATTCTAGGACAAGTCTTAGCCAAGACTAACTATATTGTCTTGGGTACGTTTCTGTGCTTCATCTCTCGAATGAAAAGAGAGATGTCCAGCTTCATAAGACTTGTGACATTTTATCAAAAGACTGATGGTTCTTACTGGCAAAAGAGAACCTAAATATATACAGGGCTCAAGGCTCCAGTGAAAATGTAATGTTTATTCTGGGGGACAATGCCATCATTGACCTCTGCTGCTATGATTTAGTTTCCAAGAATTGCACATGTTCAGCTGCCAGACAAAGTGAATAGAACATTGAATGATGGATACAAAGAGAAATGAAGTGATGCTTAAAGGAGTTAGACATTATTCCATGCCAGAAATGGGGAAAAAACTACTTTTCTTTTGGTGTACAACTCCCAGGACCTCCCCAGCCGCCATCCTAAAATCCTCCAAAATCCTCCCAGCAAATGCTTTGCATATGCAAGGTCCCAGGTTCTATCTTTAGCAATACAAGGAAAGAGTGGAGAAAGTTCAAGTCATGCAGAATGTCTCCTTAGTACAGGACCAGGCATGCCATTTTTGGTCAGATTTAGAATATTAACTGACCATCTTGCTTGAAGAATTCTGGGAGCTGTAGTCCAAAGTGGTAAGGTCTCAAAATTCTGGTTCTATGCCCTCTCGTTTTCTATAAGATCTTCTCCAACTGTACCAGACTCTTCCAGATTTACTTCCTGTGGGGCACATTAGATGCTCTATGGTTTTCATGAACTTATCCATGGGTAACCTTTCATTGCTTCTTTGATGCGTCTCCCACTTTATTTCAATCTTTGTGGAAGCAGGATACAAAACTGCTATGGATGACACAGCTTGCCAGTGGAGTTTGAAATGAGCACAGCCTGTTTGACAATTTGCACATTGAGTTGCACAACATGGTTGTTGAGTTTAGTTGTTGCAATTTTATTTACTCGGACAACTTTGGGTCAACTCCTGAGCTGAACTAGAAGCCCTGCATGTCTGTGCCTCTTGTTTTTATTATTATTTTTTGATTACATTTTTATTTAACAAACATAAAAAAATACAGAATAACTTACATAGATGCAAGAACATAAAAGAAGAAAAAAGAACAGAACAGTGACAAACAAAAAACAAGCAAACAAAAAAACAAAAAAACGAAGACATCCAAAAAGTAAAAACAAAACCTAAAACATATACAGTTGTCCCTCCATATCCATGGATTTGGTATCCACAGATTTAAGTATTCACAGCTTGAAAATATTCTTAAAAAATAATAATCCAAAAAGCAAACCTTGATTTTGCCATCTTATATAAGGGACACCATTTTGCTATGCTATTGCATATAATAGGACTTGCGTCTTCATGGATTTTGGTATCCATGGGGGGGGGGGTCCTGGAACCAAACCCCAGCGAATATCAAGGGACAACTGTGTATAAACTATCACATAACATTATTCCACTAGCCCCCTGCCCCACCCTCCCCACAATAAGGAAAGAAGGGAAAAAAAGAGAAAGAAATGTAGTTAAAAAGACTTCCCACTTATTCCCAAACTATCCTATGCATTAACAAAGTAATTTCACCACCCTTTAGTGTTATTAACTTATTTTACTCTGTCTAAAGAAACAAATGTAATAAGAACCAACATTCCTTTGATTAACAGATTGTCTCTTATCCATATTATAAGTAAGCTTTGCATGTATATATATGTGCGTCTCAATAAATAGATAATCAAATACATATATATCTTAATTATTGATTGAAAAACTAAGTAACTAAATAAATTAGAAATAGATAATGAAGTAGATAGATTTTCCTTGGTTTTTTTTCTGGGCTGTGAGGCTGTGTTCTGGAAGAGTTTATTTCTGACGTTTTGCCTGCATCCGTGGCTGGCATCTTCAGAGAGTGGTTGGGTTTATTTATATATAACCCCCACCCACACTCCTACCCAACCATATTTTCAAGCCATGAATACTTAAATGCGTGGATACCAAATCCATGGATAAGGAGGGGCAACTGTAGTTCCTTTGTGCATGTTTAATTAGAGTCAACTACATTTTGTCCAGTTGTTCCAAAAAGACACGTTGGGTGGGGGCAGCCAAATTGTTGAGCTGTGCATTAATCCCCAATTTAATTCTGACCTATTTTGTGGCTTCTCAGCTTTCAGCCTTTGGATTACTATTTTACCAGAAAAGGAACAAAATGACAATCATTACGAGCAATATGAATTGCAGGAAAGCATCATACTGTGGTAAAAGTTCATTCGGCTACCTACTAGCCCTGCCCTCCATGCTGGGATTTGGGCCTAGTTCTCATAGAATTGGTCATATTGCATCTCAGCCAATGCTGGTTGGTGGTTTCCATGTCAATGGAGATGGTGAATTTTTGAGGACTTTTTTGGACGAAGAAAAATAACGCAAACAGCCTCTCCAGCTTGCGAGGCTGCTGGTACTGTTGCGGTACCGCAGGGAGAGCTGAGCGTCATATTTCGTTCATTTTTACTCACGATCAACTTTCGTGAGTAAAAAATCAACGAAATATGACGCTCAGCTCTCCCTGCGGTACTGCAACAGTACCGGCAGGGGCGAGCGTCATACGAAAGGGGCGCTTTGCAGCGCAGCAGCCTCGCAAGCTGGAGAGGCTGCTTGCATTATTT